>CM040121.1:363660894-365006197 GCA_022559845.1 Amorphophallus konjac | reverse complement strand
GGTGTTCATTCGAGGCCGGTAGAAGCCCGAGAACCTCGGTGACCCACTTTGGGTGGATTCGTTGGAATCGCCCAGATCGTGCGTTTTTGAGCTTGCATGTGGGAGTTTTTGTCCCCTGATGTTGTTATTCATCGTTGTGGTTTGTTTCCCCTACGTTTCGGCGTGAATGGGGCGTGGAACGGGCCGGTTTGGCCGTTCCTTTGTTTTCCCGCCATATGGGAAGTAGCGGTCATTTCAGTGGCCGTTATTTAGCTCTGACGGCCCTACGATAGACCGCCATTTGTTTAGGCGTTTTTGAGCTTTTTGGCTTCTGGGAATGTGACGGCCCTAGGCTGGCGCGTCGCTTCCTTGTAACATGCCCAGGTCTGCGCGTTGCTTCGCTTGTCGTGCTTTGTGTTGGGGTTGAGTCGGTGGATCTAACGCATTTGACCCAGCGCGTTAGGTGAAAGTGACGCGCCTGGTGCTGGCCGTTACTTGCTGTTTGACCGATGTTTGACCTGTTGAGGCGGTGCCTCCAGCGGTCGTGCCCCCGTGCGTTGATTGAGTGTAACGCGCCTGCCCCTAGCCGTTACATTCTGTTTGGCCGAGCTTGCGTGGCTATGCCCGTTGAATATAACGGATGTGCCCCCATGCGTCGTTGTGTTATAACGCGCCTGGCTCCGGCCGTCGTTTGTTGTTTTGTGCTGGGTTGAGGGTGGCTGTGCCATTGAGAGTAACGCGCCTGCCCCCGTGCGTCGTTTGATTGTGACGCGTCTCCCTTGCCACGTCGTTTGGCTGTAACGCACCTGGCGTTGCGCGTTACTTCGCTTTGGTTGTGGGTGGCTGTGCATGTTGTGAATAACGCGCTGGCTCCCATGCGTCATTAGTTTGTAACGCGCTTAGGCCCGTGCGTTACATTGATGTAACGCGCTCGGTGCCGGCCGTTACTTTCTTCGTGTGTTAATAGCTTGGTTAGGGCGGTGTGAGTGACGGCCTGTCGTCTGACCGTCGTTTGGTGTGTAACGGCCGTGGTCTAGACCGTTATTTGCTTGCAGCGGTCTAGGGGTGGCGCGTTACATGCCTTGTGCTCCGTTTTCCATGTTTCGGTTTCTGCTTATCTTGGTTTGTCCTTGTGGTCTACCCGTTGTCCCGTGGATGTCTCCCGACATCCTATGAGGGCTAAGACTACGTTATGAGGTGACCAGGAGTCTTCTTGCTTGAGGTGGGACCCTCTTTCCTACTGTTCAAGCATTGTGTTGGGTTCAGGTCAACCCGGTACGACCTAGTGGTTGACGTGTGACCTTTGCTTGTGTTTGGTATGGTTCCGGTCAACCCGGGGTGACGCAGGGGTTGACAGGCGACCTTGTGTGTCTCGGTGGTTGTGTCCGACTCGAAACACTGCTTCTGGATGCTTCGAGGTGTTGTTCTACCTCGATTTACATGTCCAGGCATGTCTGAGGGTTCTTAGTGTTTCCCTCAGGTCTCCGTGTATTGTTTTCTGCGGAGCGTTGTTTCTTCTAACTTAGGATTAGACCGATTGGCGGCTTGTCCCGCTGTCTGTGACGATCTTGCCTTTGAGCCGTTCGACTCAAGGATCGTTGCGTTGTAGGTCCAGTTGCCTAGTCCTGAGTCTGTTGGCAGTTGTTTGACTGTCGGGTGCTTTGTGGTGCACGAGACAGGGCTTTTCTTAGACTGTCTGTGCTTTAGCACCCGTGTTTCGGAGTTCGTGCCTTGTGAGCCTCCCCTAGTTGTAGCCCTAGGCTTTTGCCGACCCACCGGGAGTGGTGGAGGGGTTTTCCTGTTGCGTTTGGTACGTACGGTTTTTAAGCTAGTTCCGTAGGCCCCGGCCAAAGGTAGCATCCTACCTAGGGGAATACTAGCTAGAGGCCTGACCTAGGTAGAGGTCGGTGTGTGCACACGTGGTCAGGGACTGGGGACTTGCGCCGATGGGCGTGGCCCTGACTAGTCACTCGTAGTTGGTGCTGCAGTCCTGTGCTGTGGTACCATGTTTTTTTGGAACTGTTGTTCCTCGGACCTGGTTCTTGATGTGTCTTGTTCTTGAATGGACATGACACTTGTGGCGCAGCGTAAGTCGTCAGTGGACGCTTCTGGCTGTTCTTCTGGGAGGAGGGTGCTCCTGTCACTCGGTGCTGTGACTCTCGCATTTTCCTGTGCGCTGTGACCTTTGCGAGTTGCCCGTTCGTTGCTGTACTCGAGGTCAGTGTTCTGTCGTCTGCACGATGTTCTGATCGTGCGTGGGGATGTGTGCACGACTCTTCCGGTCGTGTACGTGTTTGTTTGGCGTCTGGCGCGGTCTTGTCTAGACCTTGTTTGTTTGGGCTGGTTGACAGACTGGTGTACCCTTCTGTGTGAGTTTGGGGTCAACCATCTGTTGCCTTTTTGTTTGGAGTAGTTTGGGGTGCCGAGGTTAGTTCGGCAGCCGCTTGTTTGGCACGGGTTTTCATCGCTCTCCTGCTTGTTCCCTACTCCTGCTACCCGTCTGTTCCTTTACTGCTTTTTAGTGGTAGTTTTACAGCTTTGTAGTGTAGCTTTTCCTGCTTTGCTACACCTACTGTTTTGTTGTCGCTTCCGTTGCTTAGCACGTTTGCCAGTGGGGATCCGCGTGACCCCTACTGAGTTTCTGTTGAGACTCACCCCTGCTTTTCAGGTGGGTTTCGCTGTCTGCCTCTGCTGTTCCTGGTGGAGCGCGTTTGCTGTAGCTGCCAGCTGTACCTGCGCCGGGCTTCCCCCGACTTCTGTGTACGTTCTTTTCTGTCAGACTGTACTATGCTAGACTGGTTGTCTTTCCTTTGGACTGGACTCGGGTGTATAATTGTAAACATTTGAATTATTAGTGAAAAAGTAATTTTATTTCTGCTACTTTAGCAATCCATTGTAATGAAATTTAATTGCTTACTGTTATATCTGCTGGCTTCAATGTATTCCACACACTCCTTTTTCCCTTCGGTGCTTTCCCGCGCATGGGAGGCCTCGCGGGTCCCATGTGGTATCATGTGTATTCGGTATTTATACTGGGTACACCGGGTATCCGGAATCCGGGTCGCTACATCAACAATGAAAACGTCCAGAGAATCATGGAATATGCAGAGAACTGTTTAAGATTTAGTTTGTTAAAGAGTTTAGCTTGAGATATTGAGAACACCTACCTCACTGTGTGATCTGGATGACAGACAATGGAGATACGGCAGCACTATTACTGCAAAAGAGAAATATAAGAAGCATCACGACACAACTCCACACGAAGGAAGAAGCAGCAGTGCAACACAGTAGCAGCCTACAGCCCACAGAAGGGCCTTGCTTTCCCACGCATAGTAGCAATGAGGGAGGAAGAAGAACAATCGAAGGAAGATATTTCAGCTTCCTTCACGACAGTAACGATCGTAGAAGAAGCAGGTGCTTCTTTACTTCGCTAGCAGCGACAGTGGCAGAGAATTATGAAGATGATGATGAGCAGCGGTTGGCAAGGCTTGATCGTGAGAAGGTTATTTATAGATTTTGGATTTAAGAATCCTATTGGGAAATAACTTCCCACGTAAGAATCCTAGAAGCTTTAGAGTTTCCCTTCCTAGTCCTTCTACTGCCAAAACTGTAGCCTTTCTGGTTGGGTTTGAAACCTAATCTCCCACACGAACACAACTTCGAATGTCTACATGGGTTTTGGGTTTTGAAAATAAACCTCACAGGTTATGGTATTTGTAGATATATATATTTATCAAGCCCATCATAAAGCCCACTTAATTGGCTATTGCTCGTGAGGCCCATTTAAAAGTGTTAAGGCCTTTCTTTGCTATTGGGTTGGTTTTTTTTGGGAGGCCGATATATACATGTCTTGGTTGGGCTTTATTATTATTGTCATAATTTAGTCATTTGTTTATTTGTTCCAGGATTTTATTTATTTATTTCTTTATTTTTATAACTTATCCGGGGTGCTATATCCTCCCCCACTTAAAAGAATTTGGTCCCCAAATTCACGTGAAATTCATTTCCCATATATTAGTGGGGTAACTAGTTCCATTCTCAAGTCTAAAATAGGATCATGCTAGCAAAATAAACTAAGATACTTGGCTTAGGTTAAGGGGTACCTCCAGTTACTTCATCACCAACAGGTTCGATTCTTCTTATTGCTTGTAATTGTCCTTGACGTCGCTCTTTATTACGACCTTTTGCCTGCTGAGGTTGATCTTTTGGAAGGGGACAGTCGGCTACCTTATGTCCTTGGCTTCCACAACGAAAACAAGCTCCATTCTTCCGGTGACACTTCTCGGTTCGGTGACCTTCATTCCCACAATGCTTGCACTTCTCTTCCTTAGACTTCTTGCCGTTCGGAACTCCATCCCCATCATTGGGCCTCTTGTTACGACCTCCCTTTTTCTTTTCCATTCTTGCCTTGACCTTGTCGTATAATTCCATGGCATCTTCCAATAACTGAGCTCTCTTAACCATCTCGGCATATGATTGAATATCCATTGGCACCAATTGAGGTATATATTGCAATCTTAAACCATTCAAAAACCTCTTATCTTTCATCTCCTCTGTCATTATTAAATGAGGCATATATCGAGATAGCCTTGAGAACTGTGCCTCAGATTCTGCCACGGTCATACTTCTTTGTTTGAGGGAAGCAAATTCTCCCGCCTTTCTCTCCTGGACTCTCTCCGAGAAATATTTTTCGTTGAAGTGCTCTAAAAATTCTACCCAAGTTACCTGAAATCTTGGAAAAGTGGCTTCCACGGACTCCCACCAAGCCCTTGCATCCTTCTCTAGTTGAAATGTTGCTAAAAGGACCTTATCTCGATCCGAACATTGCATTACTCGAAAGATTCTTTCCATCTCCTTAGTCCAATCTTTCGCCACATCAGGATCAGGAGTTCCACTAAATCTAGGGGGATTGAGGCTCCGGAACTCACAATGCAACTCTCCAGCTCCACGATTGGCTCCACCCTCGGCTACCCGCTGAAGAGCCTGAGTCAATCCTTGAACCGTCCTTTGCATCTCACGCCATTGGGCACGCTCGGCGGCCATTGTTATCTATCTAGTTCTACAAGACAAAAATAATCTCATGTAAGATTATCAAGTAATTCTCGTGATATTTTAATAAGCTATCTTCATAAGCTAATCTTATTAGTATTTTAATTTCCTTTTTTTAGCTCTTAACCCATGGTTCTACCCAATCTCACCGGGCAATAATGGGGTTGAACCAAGAACTTATGGCAACCTATAGTCAAGACCAAGGGTTTAATAAACCTAGGCTCTGATATCACAAACTGTCACACCCCGAACGGTTAGCAGCGGAACGTGTAGTACAGCCGTGAATAATCAGAGCAATCAAAAGACACAGATATAAGGCCAGACAATGTTGACAAAATATGATTCTTATTATTATTCAAATGTCAAATTACATATCTTGACTCGACTTACATAAGCAAAATAAAAGACTCAATATTACATGTACTTAATAAAAGGAAAAGGACTCGATAGCAGGACAAGACTCAAGAACATAAAAAAGACACCGAATCAATTTTCCAGAGCACTCATCACTCTTGCCCTTCCCCATCTGAATGGGTGTCTTCGACATTATTACCTGAAAAATGTTAAATAACTGGATGAGCTAAAAGCTCAGTAGGAATTACATCTCTCATCAAGCAGGACATAAGTGATTAGTCAATTTCAATCATGCTCATGACCATGCAATACATGAAACGGTATAACTTGAAAATCATGACAATCAATCTAGCATAAAAGATGAATATCAAGGCCAAATGCAGTTATAAGCTCAAGAGAAATCGGGATAAATTCCCATGCAGAGCCAAGGACAAGATATCAAAATATAACAAGGACAGATACTTAGATGAACATAACTTCAGAATTGGCCAAAGTATAACAGAGTTTCAATAAATATAAGCAGATTTAAACAATCTAGCAGAATATCTAAATTATCTGAATAATCGAACGATAAAATATCAGAATAACAAAATTTCCAGAATTGGCAGAATTTGCAGAATAACAGATAGAACAGAATAACAGAATATAACAGATATACAGACTTCGGTGCAATGCCACACCTAGAATTCCCATGGTTTATAGTATTGGACTTCCGTCCTTCCTGACATTGATAATCGCGGACCCACAGCCCTTAATGTTTCAGAATCATATATGGCCAAATATAGAGTCAAAAGGGTTATGTTCTCGAGATAATATCAATGAAATTCCCAAAAGGGACATAGTGTCAAGGATAATGTGGAAGTTAATCATGTACATATGTGATATGACTATCTTGCAATAAATCTCACCAAATCAGGAAAAATGGAGAAACCTGGAAATTGGCTTCACTCCCACCGCCATCCGCTGGAAACAGCGTCCAGTGACAGGTCACTCATTAGTGTGACCAAGACAGGTCTTGAATAGCATCCTGCAGAAGGTCGCACAAATAATAAACTACGCCCCTACCATGGTCGTCAATTCTATTAGGCGTCCATGTCAGGGTCGTGGTTCAGATATATACAAGCTTTTAGAAAAACCAGAGCGACATGTATCAGTTCCAGGGCTTTTAGGGTACAACCCGCTCGACTGCCTTAAGAGAATCCAAGACTAGCGGAGTCTTACAGAGGTCCCAATGACAAAATCACCTGTCCAAAGGAAGGAGTATCCTGTAGAGGGCTCATTCGTCACCGAGAGTTGAGTGTGTAAGCGAAAAAACACAACAAGGACCAAGTCTCGGACGTGAGACATTGGTGCCAAGAGATCCAGTGGTCTCGGATCAAAACAAGCGAAGGAAACAGTCACGGAAAACAACATCCATGGCCTAGACATCTTTTATGAATTGGCATCCTGATTAAGGGCGCACATTCCTTTATTACATGCTATGTATCTTTATTTAGATTTTCTGTCCAGGTACAAGTCACTTAATTCTATGTCCATTACATGGACATTATTCATAAATTGACGTCCATAGTAAAGACTTTATTCCATAATCGGTGTCCCTACCCAGGGTGTAAATTCCTTTTATGTATTAATCATTCTTTTCAGATATGATTCCAGGTATTAATTTGTTTAATTTGAGTCCATTAAATGGACTTTATTCATAATTTGGCGTCCTTGTCTAGGGCGCATATTCCTTCCTAAATATTTGTTACATATTTGTTATTTTTTTCCAGATATTCGTTTATCATATATATATATATATATATTGTTTGATGGGCGGCCACGTGGGGGTCGCAATTTCATGGTTGACGCTGTTTTGATCTAGTTTTACGTTTTACTGTTCATTTAAGCCATGAATACTACCACTTTTAGATTTCAAAGATTTTTCGGGAACAAAAGATATGGAAAAATAAAGAAAATTACAGGGGTTCCAAAAATATAAATATCATGATTTTAACATATATGGTTCTATAGTTATTCAATTTTAAAGATAAAGTAATTATTAATTAACTAAGCTATATTACGACGGGGGTTAAGGTGCCAAATTAATTGGCGGTTGAGCCCCTGTCGCAGTTCACTGAAACTGCGACCAAGGGAGAGTCGCTATTTCCTTTTCATGCGAAGAAACCAAATTTCACGAAACCAATATCTTAAACAACATCGGTTGATATACTATGTGGCAATGGAACTACATGTTACGTGAAGATTATTAGGAGTGCTTTTTGCCATCATGGTAAATTTGCATGTAACATTAACGTGTTTAGGCTTTGGAGAGATCACCTACGGAAACATCCAGAGAATCATGGAATATATAGAGAACTTTGTAAGATTTAGTTTGTTAAAGAGTTTAGCTTGAGATATTGAGAACGCATACCTCACTCTGTGATCGGGATGACAGACAATGAAGATACGGCAGCACTATTATTAAAAAAGAGAAATATAACAAGCAGCACGACACAACTCCACGCGAAGGAAGAAGCAGCCGTGCAACACAACAACATCCTGCAGCCCGCAGAAGGGCCTTGCTTTCCCACGCACAACAGCAACGGCGGAGGAAGGAGAACAATCGAAGGAAGAAGTTTCAGCTTCCTTCACGACAGTAACGATCGTAGAAGAAGCAGGTGCTTCTTTACTTCGCTGGTAGCGACGGTGGCAGAGAATTATGAAGATGACGATGAGCAACAGTTGGAAAGGCTTGATCGTGAGGAGGTTATTTATAGATTTTGGATTTAAGAATGCTATTGGGAAATAACTTCCCACGTAAGAATCCTAGAAGCTTTAGAGTTTCCCTTCCTAGTCCTTCTACTGCCAAAATTGCAGCCTTCCTGGTTGGGTTTGAAGCCTAATCTCCCACACGAACACAACTTCGAATGTCTACATGGGTTTTGGGTATTGAAAATAAACCTCACATGTTATGGTATTTGTATATATATATATATATATATATATATCAATCCCATCATAAAGCCAACTTAATTGGCTATTGCTCGTGAGGCCCATTTAGAAGTGTTAAGGCCTTTCTTTGCTATTGGGTTGGTTTTATTTGGGAGGCCCATATATACATATATTGGTTGGGCTTTATTATTATTGTCATAATTTAGTCCTTTGTTTATTTGTTCCAAGATTTTATATATTTATTTGTTTATTTCTATAATTTATCTGAGGTGCTACATAGCTTGTTTAGAATCTGAAAATTGCAATATGAAAAGGTCTTTTGCTGAATGTGATGATCTGAATACAGTTTTATCTAACATGAAGTGTGAAAATGAACATCTAAAAAATGTTATTGATGACTTAAAAATTCAAATGCAGAAATATGAGGAAGAAATAAAAATTTCAAAAGAAAAATATGATGTTGTTGCTTTTGTGAATACTGAACTGAAAAAGTCCATTGAAAACTTATAAAAGGAAAATAAAGACAAACAACATTCCCTTGAAGGCATGACACAAGGAACAGAAAATCTTAATGCCATCTTGGGAACTAAAGGCAACTTCAGAAAGGAAGGCTTGGGGTTTAACCCAACTAATAAAAAGATGTTTGATGTGAAAACTATTTCATTTGTTGCTGAAAAAGGAAAATCCACATTCACACCTTTACTTAGAATGAATTGTGAAAACAGCAACAATAAAAATGTAAAAAATGTCAATCAGAACAATCCCAGCATCAAGGACAAAGGGAAAGAAAAGGTTGGGATGTCTAGTGCACTATGCACACATAACACTCCATCTCAGACCAGAGGACAAGTTAGGGGTCAGACCATCGAAGGTCAAGTCCAAGGAAAACCCCAAACCAAAATAGCCCAGCATTCTCAGAAAGGTCGAGGCAACTCAAAAACTGCATGGACCCATACTTCTTCTGAGTCTAGGTCTGATAGGAATCCTGATCTGAGCTGGAGGAACTCAGGTCGAGGCTACTACTCTAGTGGTTTGCCGATCCATCATCTTCCAAAACCTACCATTATCATTCTAGTTGGGTAGGTTGAGGCAATTCAAGTGTGAGGTCTGTGTAGCATTCATATTCCAGCCAAAACCATCAACCCCACACTTGGAATCATTTTGGCTACCTAGAAACTAGAACACATATGGGTTTGTGCATTCCATGTCTGGTCAGTCTAGGATTCATACTGGACACATTTATCCTAATGCCGATAGGATTAATAACTGGCACAGAAAGTATTAGACTGTTAACAATAAGGATGCCAGACCACAAATAACATCAACCAAAAATGAAATTGCTAAGATTAAAAGTGACAAGAAACAACAGAATAAGCTAAATGACAAAAAATCCAGACACTTAGTGAAGACACCAAAATAATTGTGGATTCCAAAACACATCCTGTCCAGCCTGCTTGATGTAACTGATGTGATGGGGTCCAAACACTTTTGGGTTCCAAAATTTTCTTCTTGATATTGTTTGCAGGTATGCCTAGCAGCCAATCATAATAGGTGGTATCTTGACAGCGGCTGCTCCAGGCACATGACTGGGGCTAGAGGCAAATTCTGCATGTTGATAGAGAAAGATGCAAGTCAGGTAACATTTGGAGGTAATACACAAGGCAGAATCATTGGGTCAGGAAAAGTTGGTAAGTGCTCATCTTGTTTTATTGAAGAAGTTCTTTTCGTAGATGGGCTAGCATATAATCTGCTTAGTATTAGCCAGCTTTGTGACAAAGGCCATAAAGTTATTTTTGACTCTCTTGCATGCACTATCTTTGAACCAAATTCTGAATCTATCAAATTTACTGGTAAGAGAGTCAACAACATCTATATGGTAGACTTAGATGATGTAGCACACACAAATCTGTGTCTAACTGTGAATAAGGATGATCTAGCTTACCTGTGGCATCGTAGGTTAGGTCATGCCGGCTATAGTGTGCTTCATAAATTGAATAAGCATAGCATGGTAAAAGGACTTCCTAAAATTTCATTCAAAAATGATAATAAAATCTGTGAAGTTGCACCCAATGTAAACAAACCAGAAAGTCATTGAACTCCAGAACTGAAAACCTATCATCTAGACCTTATGAGCTGATTCACATGGACTTATTTGGACCCACTAGAACCGCCAACTTATCTGGAAGGAGATATGGTTTTGTTTTAATAGATGACTTTTCTAGATTCACTTGGGTGTTCTTTTTGTCTAATAAGAATGATGCATTTAAGGAATTTCAGGAGTTCCTTCATAGAATAAAACAAACCAATGAGCATGCTATTTTAAATATATTGTTTGACCATGGTGGTGAGTTTGTAAACTCACAGTTTGATGATTTTTACAGGTAGAATGGTATCAATCACATGCTCTCCTCACCAAGAACTCTAGAGCAGAATGGAGTAGTAGAAAGGAGGAACCGAACCCTTGTAGAAATGGCTAGGACTATGCTGGTAGAAGGCAATCTGCCTAGAGGGTTTTGGGCTGAAGCAATTAACACTTCATGTAACATCATTAATAGAGCCCTAGTAAGACCTTCTACAGAAATGACTCCTTATGAAATTCTTAAGGGGACAAGGCTGATGGAGATATCTTGAAGACCAAAGTAGATCAAAATGGAGAATCTACTGAAGAGGCTGAGGCAGAAGGATCTGAAACTCAGGGGGAGGTCAATGAAAATCCAGGTAATCAAGTTACCAATGTTAGATTTCTCAGAGATCATCCTATAAGAAATATAATTGATAATTTGAATGAACCTCCAAGGACCAGAGCACATTTCAGAATTGAAATAATTTGAACTCATTTGCTCTAGTCTCACAGATTGAACCAAAAAATGTAAGAAGTGCCCTATAGGATGAACATTGGACAAATGCCACGCATGAAGAACTTAATCAATTTGATGGGAATAAGGTCTGGCACTTAGTTCCTAAACCCACACATGGCACTGTAATAGGCATTAAATGAATTTTTAGAAATAAAACTGATGAGCTAGGCAATATAGTTAGAAATAAGGCTAGGCTTGTAGCTCAGGGGTACAACCAGAAATTTGGCATCGACTTTGAGGAATCTTTTGCCTCTATAGCTAGGATGGAAGCGATTAGGATGTAGATGTCATAGTGTTCGGATCAACCAAATCATCCATGTGTAAGGAATTTTCTGAATTAATGACCAATGAATTTGAAATGAGCTCAATGGGAGAACTAAAATTCTTCCTTGGTTTGCAGGTCTGTCAGACTAAGGAAGGGATGTTTATAACTCAAGAAAAATATATCACAGACCAGTTGAAGAAATTCAAGCTAGAAAACCTTAAGGCTACCACTTCACCAATGGGTGCTTCAACCAGTCTTGATGCTGACCCTGAAGGTAAATTGGTAGACACCAAATATTACAGAGGTATGATTGGATCCTTGATATATCTTACTGCATCTCGTCCTGATATTCAGTTTTCAGTGTGTTTATGTGCTCGCTTTCAACCTAGTCCTAAGGAATCACACTTAAAGGCTGTGAAAAGAATTTTTAGATATTTGTCTGGCACCCTATAGATTTAGGCTTATGGTATCCTGCTAGGTGTGAGTTAGATCTCATAGCTTACACTGATGCAGACTATGTTGGGTCTAGGATATATAGGAAAAGCACTAGGGGATATTGTCAGTATTTAGGTGCTTGTCTAGTGACTTGGGCATCCAAGAAACATCATACTGTTGCCTTATCCACTGCTGAGGTAGAATATGTAGCAGTAGGAAACTGTGCATCCCAAGTCCTATGGATTAAACACCAGCTTATTGACTATCACATCAGTCTTAGGTGTATTACAATTCTATGTGATAACACCAGTGCTATTTCCCTTACTAAAAATCCAGTTCACCACTCACGGACTAAGCACATTGAAATAGAACACCATTTTCTTAGAGATGAAGTAAGTAAAAAGGAAATTGAATTAGAGTTCATTGCATCTGAAAAATAAATTGTGACATTTTCACCAAGCCTCTTGACAATGAAAGGTTTAAATTCTTAAGGAGGGAACTTGGTCTTTGTAAATTCTCAACATGAATGCTTGTTTAGATTTGCATTAATTCTTGGTATCATGTGCTTTCTGTAAATACTGTAACTTCAAGGACTGTCATCGCATATCTATGTGATGCATTTCATGATTGACCCATTGGTATATTAAATGGTACGCTGGGAGAAGGACAGATTATGTCTGTCTGGAAACCCACATCATGCATGATGGTGGTCCTTTGGACCTCTATACTCCGCCTTGTACCATGGGCCAACATTGCATATATTCAAAATACAACATGACATTTCTCATACATATCTGAAATCTAATGTATACAGTCAGGGGGAGTTTGTGCATTTTCATATCATCCTTGATGATTCATATTCATTAGCTTTGTGTTTAGAACATATAGACAGGGTTCTCACATGTCATATCATTCATGATCATATCATTTCATATATTTTGATAGGGGGAGTTAAGAATAGTTTTTTTGAAAGAACAAATCATCAGTTCAGATTTTGAATAATGTCGACATTCAATGTCGACTCCTTGCTGCACACATTCTGCAGATTCTGAATAATATCGACATCAAATGTCGACTCTTTGTTGAACACACTCTGTCTATTCTAAACATGTCCTCTTGACCACCTGAAAATTCTTGCTTGATCTTAGAATTATCTGGCTTTTTCTCATCTATTCCCATCTACTGACATCAAGCACTAATATTCCTCTTGATCATCTGAATAAATGACAAACTTATAATTCATTCATTAATCTAAGCTACTAAAATCAGAAGACTTCTCTTATAAGAAGTAGTAGTGTTTCATGAATGAACTGATGGTTTAAATTTTATAAACCTTAGAGAGAAAAGACCAAATTCAATGAAAAGAATCTGATGATAACTCTTTAATAGATCTCAACCATTTTGATCATATCATGTCTAGCCTTTTAGAAACTGAAAGCATCTAATTTCAGGATAACTTGGTTGAGAATCTCAAAAATGTGTATTGTTTATAAACAACTCTATCTAAAAATCAAATGGGCAACTATGATAAATGAATAGTCAAATTATTGTGTCCATGAGGTCATTTGAGTCATTCTGTGGTCACTTGGGTCATTCGACATCATTCCATAGTCATATGAGTTTCTTGGTTTTGATAATGGCTAAACACTATTAGTCATTGATATCTTCCACTCTCATGTGATTGACATACGTGATGTTTTTATTCATGACAGATATGCAAATGAATGGACAAGGAATCAAGTGGCAATGTCCAAAGTGAAAGCTCATTGATCGCGCCCAAGCAAGGATGCAAATCTCATCTCTCTTACAAGCAAAAGTCGACATTTCATATTCGGCTCGTCACTCATCCAAGATCAATGCACAAAGAAGTATAGCCAAGAGAATCCAAGGTTAAAGACGTAGTTGATACCTTCTAGACTATCAAGGGTGATGCCACAAACATACACGGGCTGCTAATGGAGTTGAACGACGGAGTTCAAGACTTAACGGACCGACCCGGGCAAGCCCGGGTTCTGCCCAGCTGGCGGTCGACCGCCAGCACAGGGGCGGTCGACTGCCCCAGCCAGGGAATCCCAGCTCGAAGTTGGTTTAGCTGCCGATCGACCGCCAGCCAGTGGCGGTCGACCGGAAATCCCAGGGACCGCCCGTTTGCAGGTTTCACAGTAGCGGTCGACCGCCAGGAGCTGCAGGTCGACTGCCAGCCCCGATGCAGCCTTGTTTGACTTCGAATTCCACCTCGTGGCCAGCCCCTTTTCATGGATTTGTTTAATCAAACCTTACCTAATCTTCCATAATTTATGGATCTGGTCTTGAGAGTGTCTATGGACCATTCAAGGTCTATAAAACCAACACTTGAGGGGTTAGAAACCCTAATGCTTCAAGGCTTCAAGAGAGATCAAGGGAGGCCATTTTAGAGGTACTGTAGCACCTCTGTGAACAGTGTTTCGGGAAGGAGTTCTTCATCCATTCCAAGGCATTCAAGTCCAGATCTGAAGCCATCTCAACCTCCAAGGAAGAAGAAGCAATCAAGGGGTTCAAAGGTGATCTAAACTGCATCCTTCTTCCTCTTCATCAACTCAAGAGGATCAAAAGGAAGATCAAAGCTACATCCAACACTCTCTCCATCAACTCAAGGTGATTCAAGTTCATATCTCAATCCAGCAACCTCCAAGGAAGAGTAGAAGCAAGAAAGGCTAATAAGGGAGATCAAAGGAGGCTGCAAGGCTGTATTCAAGGGAGAGGAGTTCGAGTACTATAGCTGTGAACAGTACTCCGGGAAGAAGTTCTTCATCATATCTCTAAGTGATTCAAGCTACTTCAAGAGGAGATCAACTCCAAGCCAAGTGAAGCATCGGATTCAAGCTCCAGCAAACTCAGACAAGATCATTTCTCTTTGAACATATTTCATATCTTGTTTGAGTATTTTCATAATTGTTCTTTTCCATTTCATTCAAACATTTGGAACTGAAGATCATCCCTACCGGTGGTTAGTAGGAAGGCAATCGGAAGTTGTCTGATCTGCGGTGTTGACGTCCCTACCGGTGGTTAGTAGGAAGGCAATCGTGTTATGGTGCTAGGCCTGGATACAGAGGGGGGTGAATGTATCCTTCTATGAATAATGGCCAATTAAAGAAACTCATATGCTAGACGCAAGCACAGAATGAGACAAATTCAATTAAACTTATGAGCAAACACATAGAGCGCGCCTATCCAAGCATCTAGCGGAAGCAAGCACACAAAGCAAACCATTGCTCAATAGATTTTTAGGTGGTTCGGTCCTCCAGACCTACATCCACCCCTCATTCCCAACCGGAGTGAGGCTTCACTAGCCAATGCTAGAACCAAGCAGACTCAGTCTGCAACAGGTGCTGACACACAACTTGACCAGGGGAACAAACTCCCCTCTTCCTCCCAACCGGAGGGACACCCCAAGTGACTCCCAGTCACTTGGAAACCAGAGACGCAAAGTCTCTCTTCCTCCAAACCGGAGGGAACACACCAGTGACTCCCAGTCACCAGCAAACCAGAGGTCGAAGACCTCTCTTCCTCCAGACCAAGAGGGACACTTGGACTTGCAATCCACAAGCCCAGAACCGGAGATCATATCTCCCTTCCTCCAAACCGGAGGGAAACACACAAGTGACTTCCTGTCACTTGCAAACTAGAGGTCGCAGACCTCTCTTCCTCCAGACTAGGAGGGACCCGACCTCAATCCAGAGGATCGGAAGTACAAAGCTAACCAAATGAAAAAGGAAAAATAAGAAGGGGAAAATACACAGCGATCAGAAAGCTGTAAAGAAAGATAACACAGATGTGGCTCGCATGGAGCTGACTGGCCTGGATTTGGTCCACGGTCCAGTAGACAGATCTTCAGGTAAGCTTCTCTTCCTCTTCTCTTCTCTCTCACTTTCTTTTTCTCTTAACCCTCACGAGCTCTCCAACTCTCTCTTTCTCTTCTTTTCCTTCTGCTCTTCTTCTCTTTCTTTTTCTGCTTTCTACTGCAGCTCTTTTCTTCTTCTGCTCTTTCACTCTCTCGATCTCTTTTCCTCTATTCTCTTCGGCTCACGCTCTCTGCTATTCTCTCTTCTTCTCTTTTTCTTCCTCTTTTCTTTTTCTGGATCGAAGACCTTTTTTGCTCTCCAGGCTTCTTCTTCGATTATCTTCATCTGTTGAATGAAGCCTTCCTTTTATAAGCAGCAGCCAGCAGGACGGCAGCACTGGGCGCATGTGGCTTCCTCATTTCCCGCCCAAAACTTGTGGCCACGTGTCAGTCTCTCAGCCAGCTTCAGCACACGTGTCACAATCCTGTCTGCCCTTCCAGCCTCGGATCACGTGCCTCCCATTCACTGAGGAATATTCTTCCTCGGGCCACCTTCTTCTTTTTGTTTTTCTTCTTCTCCTGCAAAGAATTAAAACGATTAAAACTCAGGGTCACAAAAACTAAAACTGCACGAGGTGTGTAGGAACAACAATAGGTGCACTATACTGAGAACAACACGAGGTACGGAGAAGGAAATAACACGGAGTAAAAATGATAGAAACACACGATCAAAGGAACCTTGGACGAAGATAGAAAGAAACAACACGAGGACATAAACACAAGAATAACACGAAGACACGAATACAAAAGCAACACGAAGACACGAATACAAAAACAACACGACATAACAAACAGCAAAGTGAACGGCACGAGGTGAAACGACACTTTACTAAAAAGACTTGAATACACACAAAAACAACTCGAGTACTAAGTTGCTCGAACGTACGAACGACTCAAAGACGAGGATGACACGGGCTGACAACAACTCGAAGACGAAAACAAAAACCGACACGAAGTGTGGTTACAAAACAAGAAAGACACGAGGTCTAGGAAAAGAAACACGAACACAGAAATAACAAAGAAATGACTCGAACTAAGGATGACATGGAGACAACACAGTCAGACTCGACTTGAGACACTTAAAGCTTGAATTTAGAGAAGAATGCACGAAGTAAAATCAACACGAAGACAGAAGACAGACACGGCTATCACGACACGTGATGAAGCAATGAAACCAAGAAAAAAATGACTTGAGGAACAACAGTAAGTGACACGAAAAACACAAGAGCAAACATAAAGGATGACTCGAGATGAGCAACTAAATACTGAGGAAACGACACGAGGTTCACAGGAAAATGACTCGAAGTTCATCAGAACAATTCGAGCTGCTTCAGTAAACAACACGAAGATAATCAACAAACATAGTTGGAACAACACGACGTACAAAAGGACAACACGAAGTGTAGTAAACACAAACAACACGAAGTATGAAAGGAATAGTACGGACATACAAGGTACTACCTCATAGCAGTTTTCCTGTTAATCATGGAAATTTCAAATGCATAACATTACGCTAGATATCTGATTAAAATGAGAATACTTAACATAGTGATGCTCATCATCAAAACACTAGGGAAGTCACAAACAAGAAAGTTGTGAACAACAAGGCATGTTGTACAGACTTCAAATAATATGCATCAGACAACTGTGTATGGACTTGAAGACCCTTAGCCAATGTATAGACTTCAGATGGAGACCAATGTGTAGACTTCTCGTGAAACCCCAATGTGCAGACTTGACGCTGTACAGACTTTCCAAAGAGAACGTAACGTTGTACAGACTTGAACTGAAGACCAATGTATGGACTTCAAAATAGATGCTAAGACCAAGAGGAGTGTATAGACTTTCACGATGTATGGACTTGGTCTCAAGAAATGTAAGCGATGTACACACTTAGCCAATGTGTAGACTTTGCCTTAGACGCTAAATGAGACGCAAAAGTCTGTATAGACTTGAAGAACCTAAAACAAAGTGCATACTCACAGCGTTGACGCTGCAGACTTGAGACTTGAGAATGCTCACAGCGTTGACGCTGCAAGAGACGTAGGCTGTACAGACTTAGCCTAAGACAATGCATGAACATATCAGCAGAGAAGCAATGCACAGAACAGAAATCAAGCACAAGCCAATATATCACAGCATGACTCAAGCATACACATGCATTCTTCACAATTCAGACATGGCACACTTATGCAATCTCCCACAGAAAAGGTCAGACATATTCAAGACAATGTGGTGACTCATTCATGTTGCTATCATTAAAATATCACATCATCAACAAAGCACAAGGGGCACAACAATCTCCCCCTTTTTGATGATGGCAACATAATGAGTCACACTGACTCATCAAACTATTCCCCCCCTTTGACATAATCAAAAAGAAGGGAAATGTTTTGATAGTCAAATGCAGCACAACAATGCAGAGAATGAGTCGAGGTTCTTTAAAATGAAGATCTCCCTTATGACAGTGAAACAGTTCTCCCCCTATCAACATGCATGATTGACTACTCTCCCCTTAGAAGATAATAAACCATAACTCCCCCTGAAGCACAGGAATGGACTCTGGTTATCCAATAAATCAATCTGAAATCAGCCATTACAAAGAATCTGAATTCTGGTGAAGATACTACAGAATCAGAACTTATTGCAGAACAAGATGGAAGATTCCAACAGTGTGGAGAGAAATACATCTCAGGAATCAATCTGAAATCCACCATCATAAAGATTCTGAGGTTCCGAAGGCTGCAAGTGAACAAGGTAATAATGGGAGTGGCACCTCACATTTGTATGGTCAGAAAAATGAAGATAGAATCAGTCAACTGATAAGAAAGGAGTTGACTATACAGTTTTTATTGATCATGCATAAATCTGATCATGAGGGATTTGAATGCAAGGTCACAAATGATATGAACATGATTCAGTGTGACAAGGAATGCTCCCCATGAATAGATGCCAATTGATATGCATGTGATGCATGACATGGAAGCTCCCCCTCAATAAGTGGAATCTTATGAGATAGATGAGAGGAGACCACAGGGGAAAACAAGGAGAAGTTCAGGTCAATGAGCCAAGAACAGGTTCAATTAGCAGATTTCTAAAGAGGCTTCAACTACGAGAATTTCAGTCAGATTTTTAAGGAAATGTCATTCTCATAAATCCAAAACATAATTTTTCAAAGTCTTCCATTATAGGGGCTTATGAATGAGCTTTTTGAACAGCATGATTTAAACATGATGTATGCAGATTTTATCAATAAAATTCTGTATTGATATCTAAAACCATGTTTTAATAAAAATGAACCAAGCCCTCATATTTATCTTGATTATCCTCCCTTTGTCTTACACAATCAAATTTATTGACTTCTTTCAGAATTACATGCATCAGTATTGAAATCAAGCAATTATGAAGTCATATGATTATGTCTAGGGTTGTAGCAATTTGATTTTTGCATCAATATTCAGATATTTCAATTCGTTCAACAATTTTCATGCTACAAATTTTACGAACACTCTAGTTCAGTGCACACCTTGTAACTAGAGGATATACCTTGATCAGAGGCCAATATCCCTAAGCACTTAGTGTGACTAACTGTCATGCTTTATATGAACAGAGATAGCATATACACATCATGACACACTGCAAATCATTTCTTGATGAGTGAATTATATTTCTCAGTGTGCATGCCATTACTCTGCCTGAATTTCAATGAATTCTTAATCAGAGTTAACTATGGTACCTCATGACACAGTCCTTTGGACATGTGTTTCTCAGTGACCAAGGTCATTGCTCTGACAGATATTACCCTTTAGACTTTTCAGAAAAATTCATTGCTTCAAGTCAATAATAATTTCATGTACTTAATTAGTTGAAGTCATGTATTCAAGAGTGCAGATTTCAGAAGTTTTCACAAGACTCAACATGAACCAGATGGTTAAGGTTTATTAAACATGCTTCAGATATGTTAAGAGATTTTAAAGTTAAACTCCATGAATACATTAAGCTTAAACCACATGAGTTATTTCAGACATTCATAAAAATGTATAATAGAAGATTTCTAGTTCAAGAATTTTTAGATTTATGATCGAGATAGTCCCATTGAAATCTTCATGAATGACTGATAGAAATTCTGATACCAAATGATACCAATTGTTATCAATTGATAGGAGAGATTTTGAAGCTTAATGATTTCAAAAATATGCTCAACGTTTGGTTAAAGAGAATCAATGAAAGGATATGCAATGAATTTTCACATGAGTATGCATTTGACAACCTAAATGTAATGCATTGACTCCCCCTGACAACATACAATGTTTGTCATGAGACACTGATGACGTCATGCATGATAATTCAACATGCAGTCCTATATCCAATTCAGAATGTTCAGTGAGCTATTGCAACACACAAATTTCAAACAATATTCACATTCAGTTCAGATTTTCAGAAATTTCAGAGTGCATGATTAGAACATAATGCAACTGGCAGATGATGAATGAATATGCAAGAACAGATTTAATATGCATGCACTAGATGAAACTAAGAACAGCATATGCAAGAATGCATCAAACCAGATATGCAATGAGTTTCAAAAATGGAACATTCAGAGAATTTACCTGAACAGTTCAGAAGGGGTTTTTTCATTCTTGAGTGCCTTAGATTAATACCCCTTTTTATTCCATTCCAAGGCACACCTGCAAGGCAAAGTTTATTTTGCACAAACAGGCACCCAAGAAATCTTGGGTCCGGACATGACAGTATTATTTCTAGCAGGTTTTCTCAGCACATTTCTAGCAACATGGTCATCAGATTTCGTCAAGTAGCAATTATTCATTGAATGACCAATTAATTTGACCACAGTAATGACATGAATTATCAGATTTCAAATTCTTCTTATGCATATTACTGTTGTCATGAAGTTTATTGACAGAGAGAGAGTTCTATTTACTATAATGATAGTAAGATGCACCAGATTTCAGATTTAATCTATGCACATTCTTGTTAGCATGAAATCCATGTGTATATGCATGAGATTTTCTGTTCACAGAATAAAAATTCTGTTTACCAAAACCAGTTTGGTTTTGATATCCTGCCAGCCAACAGGTTGCAGCCCTGTGACCTGGCTTCCCACAATGATGACATGTAAATTTCGTAACATGGAGTTTAGCAGGGTTATTTTGAACATGCCAACAATTTTCAGCTTTGTGGCCTTGCTTTCCACAGTTATAACATGAAGGTTTCGTAAATTGTCTTACATGGAATTTAGCATGTTTGAAATTCACATTTCTACCCTGAATATGCCAACAGTCCTTGACTGTATGGCCATGCTTTCTACAGTGAGAGCAATAAGAGGCATTCTTTTTAAAATTGAGTTCATTATTGCCATAGCCTCCTTGGGCATGCCAACAATCAATGGCCATGTGGCCATCCTTTCCACATTCAAAGCATGAAATAGAATTTCTTTTAAAAGACCCTGACCAGCATTCAGAGGCCCTGTGACCCATTTTGTTGCAGTTAAAATAGATGATATGCTGGTTCATTGAAACAGATTTATTTTTATTAAAAACATGTTGGTTTGCAGGGAATTAAGCATGATATGAATAAAATGTTTTCTTACCACTAGCAAACCAGCAATGAGCAATTGAGTGTCCTAATTTGCCACAATTAGAACATGTGATACTCCGTTTCTGAGGTGAACGATTTTTATCATGAGATCTCCTAGCATTCTTATCATCCTTCTCCATCAACTTACACTCATGCATCAGATGTCCAACTTTATGACAGTAATGACAGATCATCTTCTTTTTAGATGCATGTGAGTGTGTGTGAGGATTGTGATCATCAAACGCTGATGGACCCTTTTTACTTATTTTCTGTTTTCCAATCATTTTCTGATTTTTATCATGTTTTTCTATTTTCTTAACCTTATAATAACGTGAAGATGAAGTAGAAGGCTTTTCCTGATCAGAAGATTTAACTAAAACAGTTTTCAAATTGGATCCATCGACCTTCCTCATGACTGGACTATAGCCCAGTCCCTCTTTCTTAAAATTATCCTTTGCTCCCATCAGTTTCTGAGCAATGGGCTGTTTGTCTTTAGAGGTGGTGGCTACATCTGAACCACTTACAAAAGATGTCATAACTTTGTTCTGAAGTTCCTTCTTGTTTATCTTATTGTAGCCCAGCCCTTCCTTCCTAGAGTTGATTTTTATACCTAGTAGCTTGTCTAGGTTTTTCTGCCCATCAACAAATTTAGACAAAGAGACTTTCAAATCCTGAATTTCATCTTCCAAAGAGGAAATATGTAGCTCATAACTGGCAATCTCTTGTTCACTGTAATTCACACATTCAGTTAACACCTTGTTAGCAGTTTTATATTTTTCAATTTCATTTTCCAGATTGCTCAGTTTATCAGAATCTTCAATGCAAATAGTTTTTCCTCTTTCCAAAGTAAGAAGTCTTTCCGACATGCCACTGTTTAACAACTTCAATTTTTCAATTTCTTCTTTAAGCTTATCATTTTGAACCAATTCATTTATTAGAAGCTGATCTTCTGAATTGACTTCATACTTTCTTCCATTTTCAATTTCCTTCATATCTTTTTGCTGTTTATCAAGATCTTTCTGTAATTCTATGTTTACAGACTTTATAGCATTAAGTTTTTCAATCAGCAATTTGTTCTCTTGTTTAAGTTTCTCTGATTTTTCTTCATTTTCTTTGGAGAAATTAAGTTTTTCAATCAGCAATTTGTTCTCCTGTTTAAGTTTCTCTGATTTTTCTTCATTTTCTTTGGAGAACCCTCTAAGAGAATCATTTTCTGATTTCAGCTTGTTTAGATCAGATTTAACACATTCAACTTCTTTCAGCATTTGAGTATCAGACATATTAGCATCAAGAGCATTTTTTAATTCAACACAATTTCTACAATTAACATTTAAATTGTCTGACCTACTACTTTTCTTCAATTTTTTGTATTGTTTTCTTAACAGTTCATGAGATTCAAATAATTCAGCATATGCATTCTCCCAATCTTCTAGAGAAAAATTCTCGAAGACATTTACCTCATCATCATCATCTTATTCATTTTGATTGCTGCCTTGATCGCTGCAACTTTGATTGCTTCTGTTGACCATCATGTAGCTGTCCACATCTATCTCCTAAATTCGCTTCAGTGTATCCAAAATATCTTTAGCCGAACTGCAATCAAAGAAACATGAGTGGAAAGCTCTATCAGTAGCTGCCTTCATCAGATTTATAGGTATCTGATTTTCTTCATGCTTAGACTTGTGACTGTCAGTCCATTTGGACTTTTTCTTTGGTAGTTCATGAGGACCGTGTGAAATTACTTTCTACAGGTCTGGATTCACAGATTTAACATAATTCTTCAGACTAGTGAACCATGCATTAAAATGCGTACCACTGAAAATCGGTGGATGAGCCATTGAAAACAAATCAGATTAATGCAACAGGAGTATTGATGCACTAAAAACAAATTAGCACCTAAGACTGCAAGATCAAATCTGCAGGTCGCTGGACCTTGTATGCAGACACCGCTCTGATACCAATTGTTATGGTGCTAGGCCCGGATACAGAGGGGGGTGAATGTATCCTTCTATGAATAATGGCCAATTAAAGAAACTTAGATGCTAGACGCAAGCACAGAATGAGACAAATTCAATTAAACTTATGAGCAAACATATAGAGCGCGCCTATCCAAGCATCTACCGGAAGCAAGCACACAAAGCAAACTATTGCTCAATAGATTTTTAGGTTGTTCGGTCCTCTAGACCTACATCCACCCCTCATTCCCAACTGGAGTGAGGCTTCACTAGCCAATGCTAGAACCAAGTAGACTCAGTCTGCAACAGGTGCTGACACACAGCTTGACCAGGGAAACAACTCCCCTCTTCCTCCCAACCGGAGGGACACCCCAAGTGACTCCCAGTCACTTGGAAACCAGAGACGCAAAGTCTCTCTTCCTCCAAACTGGAGGGAACACACCAGTGACTCCCAGTCACCAGCAAACCAGAGGTCGAAGACCTCTCTTCCTCCAGACCAGGAGGGACACTTGGACTTGCAATCCACAAGCCCAGAACCGGAGATCAGATATCCCTTCCTCCAAACCGGAGGGAAACACACAAGTGACTTCCTGTCACTTGCAAACTAGAGGTCGCAGACCTCTCTTCCTCCAGACCAGGAGGGACCCGACCTCAATCCAGAGGATCGGAAGTACAAAGCTAACCAAATGAAAAAGGAAAAATAAGAAGGGGAAAATACACAGCGATCAGAAAGCTGTAAAGAAAGATAACATAGATGTGGCTGGCATGGAGCTGACTGGCCTAGATTTGGTCCACGGTCCAGTAGACAGATCTTCAGGTAAGCTTTTTTTCCTCTTCTCTTCTCTCTCACTTTCTTTTTCTCTTAACCCTCACAAGCTCTCTAACTCTCTCTTTCTCTTCTTTTCCTTCTGCTCTTCTTCCCTTTCTTTTTCTGCTTTCTACTGCAGCTCTTTTCTTCTTCTGCTCTTTCACTCTCTCGATCTCTTTTCCTCTATTCTCTTCGGCTCACGCTCTCTGCTATTCTCTCTTCTTCTCTTTTTCATCCTCTTTTCTTTTTCTGGATCGAAGACCTTTTTTGCTCTCCAGGCTTCTTCTTCGATTATCTTCATCTGTTGGATGAAGGCTCCCTTTTATAAGCAGTAGCCAGCAGGAGGGCAGCACTGGGCGCATGTGGCTTCCTCATTCCCCGCCCAGAACTTGTGGCCACGTGTTAGTCTCTCAGCCAGCTTCAGCACACGTGTCACAATCCTGTCTGCCCTTCCAGCCTCGGATCACGTGCCTCCCATTCACTGAGGAATATTCTTCCTCGGACCACCTTGTTTTTGTTTTTCTTCTTCTCCTGCAAAGAATTAAAACGATTAAAACTCAGGGCCACAAAAACTAAAACTGCACGAGGTGTGTAGGAACAACAATAGGTGCACTATACTGAGAATGACACGAGGTACGGAGAAGGAAATAACACGGAGTAAAAACGATAGAAACACGCGATCAATGGAACCTTGGACGAAGATAGAAAGAAACAACACGAGGACATAAACACAAGAATAACACGAAGACACGAATACAAAAGCAACACAAGGACACGAATACAAAAACAACACGACATAACAAACAGCAAAGAGAACGGCACGAGGTGAAATGACAATTTACTAAAAAGACTTGAATACACACGAAAACAACTCGAGTACTAAGTTGCTCGAACGTACGAACGACTCGAAGACGAGGACGACACGGGCTGACAACAACTCGAAGATGAAAACAGAAACCGACACGAAGTGTGGTTACAAAACAAGAAAGACACGTGGTCTAGGAAAAGCAACACGAAGACAGAAATAACAAAGAAACGACTCGAACTAAGGATGACATGGAGACAACACAGTCAGACTCGACTTGAGACACTTAAAGCTTGAATTTAGAGAAGAATGCACGAAGTAAAATCAACACGAAGACAGAAGACAGACACGGCTATCACGACACGTGATGAAGCAGTGAACCCAAGAAAAAAATGACTTGAGGAACAACAGTAAGTGACACGAAAAACACAAGAGCAAACATAAAGGATGACTCGAGATGAGCAACTAAATACTGAGGAAACGACACGAGGTTCACAGGAAAATGACTCAAAGTTCATCAGAACAATTCGAGCTGTTTCAGTAAACAACACGAAGACAATCAACAAACATAGTTGGAACAACACGACGTACAAAAGGACAACACGAAGTGTAGTAAACACAAACAACATGAAGTATGAAAGGAATAGTACGGACATACAAGGTACTACCTCATAGCAGTTTTCCTGTTAATCATGGAAATTTCAAATGCATAACATTACGCAAGATATCTGATTAAAATGAGAATACTTAACATAGTGATGCTCATCATCAAAACACTAGGGAAGTCACAAACAAGAAAGTTGTGAACAACAAGGCATGTTGTACAGACTTCAAACAATATGCATCAGACAACTGTGTATGGACTTGAAGACCCTTAGCCAATGTATAGACTTCAGGTGGAGACCAATGTGTAGACTTCTCGTGAAACCCCAATGTGCAGACTTGACACTGTACAGACTTTCCAAAGAGAACGTAACGCTGTACAGACTCAAACTGAAGACCAATGTATGGACTTCAAAACAGATGCTAAGACCAAGAGGAGTGTATAGACTTTCACGATGTATGGACTTGGTCTCCAGAAATGTAAGTGATGTACACACTTAGCCAATGTGTAGACTTTGCCTTAGACGCTAAATGAGACGCAAAAGTCTGTATAGACTTGAAGAACCTAAAACAAAGTGCATACTCACAGCGTTGACGCTGCAGACTTGAGACTTGAGAATGCTCACAGCGTTGACGCTGCAAGAGACGTAGGCTGTACAGACTTAGCCTAAGACAATACATGAACATATCAGCAGAGAAGCAATGCACAGAACAGAAATCAAGCACAAGCCAATATATCACAGCATGACTCAAGCATACACATGCATTCTTCACAATTCAGACATGGCACACTTATGCAATCTCCCACAGAAAAGGTCAGACATATTCAAGACAATGTTGTGACTCATTCATGTTGCTATCATTAAAATATCACATCATCAACAAAGCACAAGGGGCACAACAATCTCCCCCTTTTTGATGATGGCAACATAATGAGTCACACTGACTCATCAAACTATTCTCCCCCTTTGACATAATCAAAAAGAAGGGAAATGTTTTGATAGTCAAATGCAGTACAAGAATGCAGAGAATGAGTCGAGGTTCTTTAAAATGAAGATCTCCCTTATGACAGTGAAACAGTTCTCCCCCTATCAACATGCATGATTGACTACTCTCCCCTTAGAAGATAATAAACCATAACTCCCCCTGAAGCACAGGAATGGACTCTGGTTATCCAATAAATCAATCTGAAATCAGCCATTACAAAGAATCTGAATTCTGGTGAAGATACTACAGAATCAGAACTTATTGCAGAACAAGATGGAAGATTCCAACAGAGAGAAATACATCTCAGGAATCAATCTGAAATCCACCATCATAAAGATTCTGAGGTTCCGAAGGCTGCAAGTGAACAAGGTAATAATGGGAGTGGCACCTCACATTTGTATGGTCAGAAAAATGCAGATAGAATCAGTCAACTGATAAGAAAGGAGTTGACTATACAGTTTTTATTGATCATGCATAAATCTGATCATGAGGGATTTGAATGCAAGGTCACAAATGATATGAACATGATTCAGTGTGACAAGGAATGCTCCCCCTGAATAGATGACAATTGATATGCATGTGATGCATGACATGGAAGCTCCCCCTCAATAAGTGGAATCTTATGAGATAGATGAGAGGAGACCACAGGGGCAAACAAGGAGAAGTTCAGGTCAATGAGCCAAGAACAGGTTCAATTAGCAGATTTCTAAAGAGGCTTCAACTACGAGAATTTCAGTCAGATTTTCAAGGAAATGTCATTCTCATAAATCCAAAACATAATTTTTCAAAGTCTTCCATTATAGGGGCTTATGAATGAGCTTTTTGAACAGCATGGTTTAAACATGATGTATGCAGATTTTATCAATAAAATTCTGTATTGATATCTAAAACCATGTTTTAATAAAAATGAACCAAGCCCTCAAATTTATCTTGATTATCCTCCCTTTGTCTTACACAATCAAATTTATTGACTTCTTTCAGAATTACATGCATCAGTATTGAAATCAAGCAATTATGAAGTCATATGATTTTGTCTAGGGTTGTAGCAATTTGATTTTTGCATCAATATTCAGATATTTCAATTCATTCAACAATTTTCATGCTACAAATTTTACGAGCACTCTAGTTCAGTGCACACCTTGTAACTAGAGGATATACCTTGATCAGAGGCCAATATCCCTAAGCACTTAGTGTGACTAACTGTCATGCTTTATATGAACAGAGATAGCATATACACATCATGACACACTACAAATTATTTCTTGATGAGTGAATTGTATTTCTCCGTGTGTATGCCATTGCTCTGCCTGAATTTCAATGAATTCTTAATCAGAGTTAACTATGGTACCTCATGACACAGTCCTTTGGACATGTGTTTCTCAGTGACCAAGGTCATTGCTCTGACAGATATTACCCTTTAGACTTTTCAGAAAAATTCATTGCTTCAAGTCAATAATAATTTCATGTACTTAATTAGTTGAAGTCATGTATTCAAGAGTGCAGATTTCAGAAGTTTTCACAAGACTCAACATGAACCAGATGGTTAACGTTTATTAAACATGCTTCAGATATGTTAAGAGATTTTAAAGTTAAACTCCATGAATACATTAAGCTTAAACCACATGAGTTATTTCAGACATTCATAAAAATGTATAATAGAAGATTTCTAGTTCAAGAATTTTCAGATTTATGATCGAGATAGTCCCATTGAAATCTTCATGAATGACTGATAGAAATTCTGATACCAAATGATACCAATTGTTATCAATTGATAGGAGAGATTTTGAAGCTTAATGATTTCAAAAATATGCTCAAGGTTTGGTCAAAGAGAATGAATGAAAGGATATGCAATGAATTTTCACATGAGTATGCATTTGACAACCTATATGCAATGCATTGACTCCCCCTGACAACATACAATGTTTGTCATGAGACACTGATGACGTCATGCATGATTATTCAACATGCAGTCCTATATCCAATTCAGAATGTTCAGTGAGCTATTGCAACACACAAATTTCAAACAATATTCACATTCAGTTCAGATTTTCAGAAATTTCAGAGTGCATGATTAGAACATAATGCAACTGGCAGATGATGAATGAATATGCAAGAACAGATTTAATATGCATGCACTAGATGAAACTAAGAACAGCATATGCAAGAATGCATCAAACCAGATATGCAATGAGTTTCAAAAATGGAACATTCAGAGAATTTACCTGAACAGTTCAGAAGGGATTTTTTCATTCTTGAGTGCCTTGGATTAATACCCCTTTTTATTCCATTCCAAGGCACACCTGCAAGGCAAAGTTTATTTTGCACAAACAGGCACCCAAGAAATCTTGGGTCCGGACATGACAGTATTATTTCTAGCAGATTTTCTCAGCACATTTCTAGCAACATGGTAATCAGATTTCGTCAAGTAGCAATTATTCATTGAATGACCAATTAATTTGACCACAGTAATGACATGAATTATCAGATTTCAAATTCTTCTTATGCATATTACTGTTGTCATGAAGTTTATTGATAGAGAGAGAGTTCTATTTACTATAATGATAGTAAGATGCACCAGATTTCAGATTTAATCTATGCACATTCTTGTTAGCATGAAATCCATGTGTATATGCATGAGATTTTCTGTTCACAGAATAAAAATTCTGTTTACCAAAACCAGTTTGGTTTTGATATCCTGCCAGCCAACAAGTTACAGCCCTGTGACCTGGCTTCCCACAATGATGACATGTAAATTTCGTAACATGGAGTTTAGCAGGGTTATTTTGAACATGCCAACAATTTCCAGCTTTGTGGCCATGCTTTCCACAGTTATAACATGAAGGTTTCACAAATTGTCTTACAGGGAATTTAGCATGTTTGAAATTCACATTTCTACCCTGAATATGCCAACAGTCCTTGACTGTATGGCCATGCTTTCTACAGTGAGAGCAATAAGAGGCATTCTTTTTAAAATTGAGTTCATTATTGCCATAGCCTCCTTGGGCATGCCAACAATCAATGGCCATGTGGCCATCCTTTCCACATTCAAAGCATGAAATAGAATTTCTTTTAAAAGAGCCTGACCAGCATTCAGAGGCCCTGTGACCCATTTTGTTGCAGTTAAAACAGATGATATGCTGGTTCATTGAAACAGATTTGTTTTTATTAAAAACATGTTGGTTTGCAGGGAATTTAGCATGATATGAATAAAATATTTTCTTACCACTAGCAAACCAGCAATGAGCAATTGAGTGTCCTATATTGCCACAATTAGAACATGTGATACTCCGTTTCTGAGGTGAACGATTTTTATCATGAGATCTCCTAGCATTCTTATCATCCTTCTCCATCAACTTACACTCATGCATCATATGTCCAACTTTATGACAGTAATGACAGATAATCTTCTTTTTAGATGCATGTGAGTGTGTGTCAGGACTGTGATCATCAAACGCTGATGGACCCTTTTTACTTATTTTCTGTTTTCCAATCATTTTCTGATTTTTATCATATTTTTCTGTTTTCTTAGCCTTATAATAAGGTGAAGATGAAGTAGAAGGCTTTTCCTGTTCAGAAGATTTAACTAAAATAGTTTTCAAATTGGATAAATCGACCTTCCTCATGACTGGACTATAGCCCAGTCCCTCTTTCTTAAAATTATCCTTTGCTCCCATCAGTTTCTGAGCAATGGGTTGTTTGTCTTTAGAGGTGGTGGCTACATCTGAACCACTTACAAAAGATGTCATAACATTGTTCTGAAGTTCCTTCTTGTTTATCTTATTGTAGCCCAGCCCTTCCTTCCTAGAGTTGATTTTTATACCTAGTAGCTTGTCTAGGTTTTTCTGCCCATCAACAAATTTAGACAAAGAGACTTTCAAATCCTGAATTTCATCTTCCAAAGAGGAAATATGTAGCTCATAACTGGCAATCTCTTGTTCACTGTAATTCACACATTCAGTTAACACCTTGTTAGCAGTTTTATATTTTTCAATTTCATTTTCCAGATTGCTCAGTTTATCAGAATCTTCAATGCAAACAGTTTTTCCTCTTTCCAAAGTAAGAAGTCTTTCCGACATGCCACTGTTTAACAGCTTCAATTTTTCAATTTCTTCTTTAAGCTTATCATTTTGAACCAATTCATTTATTAGAAGCTGATCTTCTGAATTGACTTCATACTTTCTTCCATTTTCAATTTCCTTTATATCGTTTTGCTGTTTATCAAGATCTTTCTGTAATTCTATGTTTACAGACTTTATGGCATTAAGTTTTTCAATCAGCAATTTGTTCTCTTGTTTAAGTTTCTCTGATTTTTCTTCATTTTCTTTGGAGAAATTAAGTTTTTCAATCAGCAATTTGTTCTCCTGTTTAAGTTTCTCTTATTTTTCTTCATTTTCTTTGCAGAACCCTCTAAGAGAATCATTTTCTGATTTCAGCTTGTTTAGATCTGATTTAACACATTCAACTTCTTTCAGCATTTGAGTATCAGACATATTAGCATCAAGAGCATTTTTTAATTCAACACAATTTCTACAATTAACATTTAAATTGTCTGACCTACTACTTTTCTTCAATTTTTTGTATTGTTTTCTTAACAGTTCATGAGATTCAAATAATTCAGCATATGCATTCTCCCAATCTTCTAGAGAAAAATTCTCGAAGACATTTACCTCATCATCATCATCTTATTCATTTTGATTGCTGCCTTGATCGCTGCCACTTTGATTGCTTCTGTTGACCATCATGTAGCTGTCCACATCTATCTCCTAAATTCGCTTCAGTGTATCCAAAATATCTTTAGCCGAACTGCAATCAAAGAAACATGAGTGGAAAGTTCTATCAGTAGCTGCCTTCATCAGATTTATAGCTATCTGATTTTCTTCATGCTTAGACTTGTGACTGTCAGTCCATTTGGACTTTTTCTTTGGTAGTTCATGAGGACCGTGTGAAATTACTTTTCACAGGTCTGGATTCACAGATTTAACATAATTCTTCAGACTAGTGAACCATGCATTAAAATGCATACCACTGAAAATCGGTGGATGAGCCATTGAAAACAAATCAGATTAATGCAATAGGAGTATTGATGCACTAAAAACAAATTAGCACCTAAGACTGCAAGATCGAATCTGCAGGTCGCTGGACCTTGTATGCAGACACCGCTCTGATACCAATTGTTATGGTGCTAGGCCCGGATACAGAGGGGGGTGAATGTATCCTTCTATGAATAATGGCCAAATAAAGAAACTCAGATGCTAGACGCAAGCACAGAATGAGACAAATTCAATTAAACTTATGAGCAAACACATAGAGCGCGCCTATCCAAGCATCTACCGGAAGCAAGCACACAAAGCAAACCATTGCTCAATAGATTTTTAGGTGGTTCGGTCCTCCAGACCTACATCCACCCCTCATTCCCAACCGGAGTGAGGCTTCACTAGCCAATGCTAGAACCAAGTAGACTCAGTCTGCAACAGGTGCTGACACACAGCTTGACCAGGGAAACAAACTCCCCTCTTCCTCCTAACCGGAGGGACACCCCAAGTGACTCCCAGTCACTTGGAAACCAGAGATGCAAAGTCTCTCTTCCTCCAAACCGGAGGGAACACACCAGTGACTCCCAGTCACCAGTAAATCAGAGGTCGAAGACCTCTCTTCCTCCAGACCAGGAGGGACACTTGGACTTGCAATCCACAAGCCCAAAACCGGAGATCAGATATCCCTTCCTCCAAACTGGAGGGAAACACACAAGTGACTTCCTGTCACTTGCAAACTAGAGGTCGCAGACCTCTCTTCCTCCAGACCAGGAGGGACCCGACCTCAATCCAGAGGATCGGAAGTACAAAGCTAACCAAATGAAAAAGGAAAAATAAGAAGGGGAAAATACACAGCGATCAGAAAGCTGTAAAGAAAGATAACATAGATGTGGCTTGCATGGAGCTGACTGGCCTGGATTTGGTCCACGGTCCAGTAGACAGATCTTCAGGTAAGCTTCTCTTCCTCTTCTCTTCTCTCTCACTTTCTTTTTCTCTTAACCCTCACGAGCTCTCTAACTCTCTCTTTCTCTTCTTTTCCTTCTGCTCTTCTTCTCTTTCTTTTTCTGCTTTCTACTGCAGCTCTTTTCCTCTTCTGCTCTTTCACTCTCTCGATCTCTTTTCCTCTATTCTCTTCGGCTCACGCTCTCTGCTATTCTCTCTTCTTCTCTTTTTCATCCTCTTTTCTTTTTCTGGATCGAAGACCTTTTTTGCTCTCCAGGCTTCTTCTTCGATTATCTTCATCTGTTGGATGAAGGCTTCCTTTTATAAGCAGTAGCCAGTAGGAGGGCAGCACTGGGCACGTGTGACTTCCTCATTCCCCGCCCAGAACTTGTGGCCACGTGTCAGTCTCTCAGCCAGCTTCAGCACACGTGTCACAATCCTGTCTGCCCTTCCAACCTCGGATCACGTGCCTCCCATTCACTGAGGAATATTCTTCCTCGGACCACCTTCTTTATTTTGTTTTTCTTCTTCTCCTGCAAAGAATTAAAACGATTAAAACTCAGGGCCACAAAAACTAAAACTGCACGAGGTGTGTAGGAACAACAATAGGTGCACTATACTGAAAATGACACGAGGTACGGAGAAGGAAATAACACGGAGTAAAAATGATAGAAACACGCGATTAATGGAACCTTGGACGAAGATAGAAAGAAACAACACGAGGACATAAACACAAGAATAACATGAAGACACGAATACAAAAGCAACACGAAGACACGAATACAAAAACAACACGACATAACAAACAGCAAAGAGAACGGCACGAGGTGAAACGATAGTTTACTAAAAAGACTTGAATACACACGAAAACAACTCGAGTACTAAGTTGCTCGAACGTACGAACGACTCGAAGACGAGGATGACACGGGCTAACAACAACTCGAAGACGAAAACAGAAACTGACACGAAGTGTGGTTACAAAACAAGAAATACACGAGGTCTAGGAAAAGCAACACGAAGACAGAAATAACAAAGAAACGACTCGAACTAAGGACGACATGGAGACAACACAGTCAGACTTGACTTGAGACACTTAAAGCTTGAATTTAGAGAAGAATGCACGAAGTAAAATCAACACGAAGACAGAACACAGACACGGCTATCACGACACGTGATGAAGCAGTGAAACCAAGAAAAAAATGACTTGAAGAACAACAGTAAGTGACACGAAAAACACAAGAGCAAATATAAAGGATGACTCGAGATGAGCAACTAAATACTGAGGAAACGACACGAGGTTCACAGGAAAATGACTCGAAGTTCATCAGAACAATTCGAGCTGCTTCAGTAAACTACACGAAGACAATCAACAAACATAGTTGGAACAACACGACGTACAAAAGGACAACATGAAGTGTAGTAAACACAAACAACATGAAGTATGAAAGGAATAGTACGGACATACAAGGTACTACCTCATAGCAGTTTTCCTGTTAATCTTGGAAATTTCAAATGCATAACATTACGCAAGATATCTGATTAAAATGAGAATACTTAACATAGTGATGCTCATCATCAAAACACTAGGGAAGTCACAAACAAGAAAGTTGTGAACAACAAGGCATGTTGTACAGACTTCAAACAATATGCATCAGACAACTGTGTATGGACTTGAAGACCCTTAGCCAATGTATAGACTTCAGGTGGAGACCAATGTGTAGACTTCTCGTGAAACCCCAATGTGCAGACTTGACACTGTACAGACTTTCCAAAGAGAACGTAACGCTGTACAGACTTGAACTGAAGACCAATGTATGGACTTCAAAATAGATGCTAAGACCAAGAGGAGTGTATAGACTTTCACGATGTATGGACTTGGTCTCAAGAAATGTAAGTGATGTACACACTTAGCCAATGTGTAGACTTTGCCTTAGACGCTAAATGAGACGCAAAAGTCTGTATAGACTTGAAGAACCTGAAACAAAGTGCATACTCACAGCGTTGACACTGTAGACTTGAGACTTGAGAATGCTCACAGCGTTGACGCTGCAAGAGACGTAGGCTGTACAGACTTAGCCTAAGACAATGCATGAACATATCAGCAGAGAAGCAATGCACAGAACAGAAATCAAGCACAAGCCAATATATCACAGCATGACTCAAGCATACACATGCATTCTTCACAATTCAGACATAGCACACTTATGCAATTTCCCACAGAAAAGGTCAGACATATTCAAGACAATGTGGTGACTCATTCATGTTGCTATCATTAAAACATCACATCATCAACAAAGCACAAGGGGCACAACAAGTCGGTGGTCTTTCCGATTTACGGTTCAGTGCGTGGCACTAGTGGAGCCTCACCGGATTTGGTGAGGGGTGGACGTAGGACTGGGGATTCACTCCGAACCACCTTAAAATCTCGTGTGTTGTGGTTTGTTTATGTGATTGTTTCGTTCTAGATGCATGCTTAAGTTCTAATCGATATAATAGTAATCATCTTGCTAAGCAAATCGTTGTGCCCTTCATTTAGCTAGTTATATTCCGCTACGATTTGTTCTATCTAGCTATTTAGAGGGTTCCATTGGGAAAAGAGGGGCAGATCTATTCACCCCTCCCCTCTAGATCCGCTGTCCACTACACAACAAGTGGTATCAGAGCCTAATCTCTCATTATGGGGTCCAACGACCTTGAGGGAAATGGTCGATCAGCGTCTAAGGGTTATTTACCTGAAGGACATTCTGTGAATAGGCCTCCTTATTTCACTAGATCTAATTATCCCTATTGGAAACATCGTATGCAGGTGTTCATTCGTGCCCAAGACTACGAACTTTGACGAGTGATCAGCAAAGGTCCGTATGAGCTTACGGATAATGAGGACTTGTGGACCAAAGAACAGAGAAGGCAATCCACTGTCAACTGGAGTGCCAAACACATCATGCAATGCTCACTCCATCTAGTTGAATTCTCAAGAGTGGCTACCTGCGCATCTACAAAACTAATGTGGGACAAGATAGAGGTAATCTACGAAGGAACCTCTCAGGTACGAGAAACAAAAGCCAACATTTTAGTTTCTGAATATGAAATGTTCCGCATGAAGCCTGATGAATCATTTCAAGATATGTATGCTCGATTGACTCTGCTTACTAATAGTTTAACTGATTTGGGAAAGAAATATTTGGAGCAAGAAATTGTAAGGAAAATTCTCATATCGTTAACTCCAGCATGGCACACAAAGGCTACTGTGGTTGAAGAATCGAGAGATCTCGCAACTACCAAGGTAGATGAACTCATTGGGTCATTGATGACCTATGAGATCAACCTCAAGAACAAAGAGGCTGAGACACCTAAGAAGAAGTCCCTAGCTCTTAAAACAGGACCCAGCGGTTAAGGCTCTTCTGATGAAGGTGGGGATTCGGTAAGTGAGCGAGATGAGGATGATGTAGCCATGCTCACACGTAAGTTCAAGAAATTCTTGAAAAAGGAAGTTAAGAGCTTCATGAGAGGAATGTTAAAGGTAAGAAATGGTTTTAGATCTAATTCTAAAAATTCTAAGAAATTCGATAAAATCATTTGCTATTCTTGCAACAAACGGGGGCATTTCAAGAATGATTGTCCCGACAGATTCAGAAAATCTGACAAATGGAAGGGCAAGAAGAAGAAGAAGACCATGGTGTCCACATGGAGCGTTGAAGAGGAAAGTGATGACGGAACTAGCTCCTCAGATAAAGAAAAAGAAGATTTCTGCCTTATGGCCAAAGGTGATGAAGAAACTGTGGTAAATTCTCCATTTGAAGATTATACAATTGATGATTGGGAGGATGCATATATACAACTCATGAAAAAATATGAAATGTACAAAAAGGAGAATAAATCTTTGAAAAAGAGAATTAACTCATTTGTGCATGATCATGATATGAATGATAAGAATGCTCTACTTGAAACTGAAATTGAAGATCTTAAGAAAATGATTGAGAATTTGGAGGAAGGAAGAAAAGAAATGCCTGACTTGGAAACTGAAAATGAAAATTTGAGAAATGAGATTGACAGCATGAAACTAAAAATGCAAACCTATGAAAAGGATATCAAATTAAGCAATGAGAAGTATGAAGCTGTCAAACATGTCAACACTCAACTCTTGCAAAACATTGAAAACCTATAAAAAGAGTTGAAGGACAAACAACAATCTTTAGAAAAATTTGTGGATGGAAGAGAAAACCTAGATGCATTGCTAGGTACTAGAATGAACTTCAACAAGGAAGGGTTGGGTTTTGAACGAACAAACAAAAGGCCAATTGGGCTAAAAACTGTCACATTTGTTTCATCTTCCGAAGCTTCCACCTCAAACACAACTCTCACACAAAACCAGCAAAAACAAAAGGAGAAAGGGAAAGAAAAGATTGAAGAGGCAGTCACCAACATTCCCAAAAGGCCTGTCCAAAAACCTAAGAAAGGTTGACCTTCCCCGCAACATAGGTCAACACTTCCTTGGCCATTGCATGCTCAACCTTCCAGATTTCATCACAATTGGATTGTACACTCATATAGGCCAGCATCACTGAAGAGGCGAGATCTCGCGCTGAGTCCTGAGCGGGCTATGGATCACCAGAAGATGAATCTGCAAGAGAGGGAAACATATCAGAGGGCCCAGGGGATCTCCCTGGGGGAAAACCTCCGATGGCTAAGTCAGTAGAGTTACGGTGGAAGCGATAATGGGGGGAGGAGAGAGCTGATGCGCGAGAATCCTCTCCACCAGAGGGTGAAGCGAATCGTGCTCAGGAGCTTAGGGTGTGTGAATACCTTGTTTCTCTTACCTTCTTCCGGAGGGTATCCCTTGCTTAAATAGTGCACCGCCGTCAGGAGTCCTGCAAGCTGAGGGGTTCCCAGCGGGAGTTACGTCTTTAACGGGGGCTTTCATGGCCTGATCGAGGGAACGTTATCCCCTCGGAGTTCGGCGGCTCCCCTGACTCTCCCGCTGGCGGGGGACTCTGAACGGCTGCACATGCGGATAATCAACCAGCCTTACCGAGCCTCGGGGATGCTAGCTCTTGTCCGAGCGATAGGCACGGCCCGGCGAAGGTGGGGTCGGATAGGTCGGCTAGAGCCTATCTCTCTCGGACGGGGAGAGGGCTTTAGGCCGGACCTTCCTTGGGACCTGACCGTTGTCTCGGGCCCTCCGAGCCTAGAAGGCCGCCAGGGAGAGTTAGTTCCTCGAGTCTTATTTATTGGGCTTTTCTTCCCTAAGTGGGCCCTGTGGGCTATCACTCGGGCGGGCTCGCCTGGTTGGACCTTGTGGGTCTTGTTGGGCTGCCTTTGTGGTGGGCTACGGAAATCCCCCTCTCTAATCACCATATCTTTGGGAAAATTATGATTTCTGTGTTCATCAATCCCATAGGTGGCAAAACAATCAGTTTCAACCCAAAACTAACCAACGGCCTCAATGGTTTAAGAAGCAAACCTCATCAAACTTCCACAAAATCCAACAAAGAGCTTCTAAACAAAAAATGAATGTCAAGATGGAAAAGAAAAATCAAATCCCTGCTCTAAGCAAACAAAGCATGAATGTTAAGAAGGTTTGGATTCCAAAAGAAATGGTTTCATGTTTTGAAATTCTGAAAAGCTTGAAGGGACCCAAATTTGGTTGGGTTTCAAACACCATTGCTTAATTGCTTGTGCAGGAATGTCTTGCAGCCATGCATAACAGGTGGTACCTTGATAGCGGCTGTTCAAGACACATGACTGTAGACAAATCAAAATTCTATCTCTTGGAGGAAAAGGAAGGAGGATATGTCACATTTGGAGGAAACAATAAAGGAAAAATCATTGGAACAGGTAATGTAGGTAAGAACCTCTCCAACTCCATTTGTAACGTGTTGTTAGTTGAAGGATTGAAATATAACCTGCTTAGTATAAGTCAATTGTGTGATAAAGGACACAAGGTGTTATTTGACTCTCATGAATGCAGAATTCTTGAACCAAAATTTGACAAGGTAAAATTTTCTGGTAAGAGAGTCAACAATGTTTACATGATTGACTTAGATGATCCTGCTCATTTAAATCTTTTTCTTGCTGAACCAAAATCTGAACTTGCATGGATATGGCATCGTAGACTTAGACATGCTAGCTACAATGTCTTGCATAAACTCTTGAACCATTCAATGGTGAAAGGTTTGCCTGAACTATCATTTAAACAAGAAAATAAATTGTGCGATGCATGTGCCCTAGGTAAACAAACTAGAAAATCATTCAAGGGAAGATCTGAAAATACATCATCCAAACCACTCGAGCTAATTCATATGGACCTATTTGGCCCAACCAGAACTGCTAGCTTAAGTGGTAGAAAATATGGATATGTCTTGGTGGATGACTTTTCTAGGTTCACATGGGTTTTCTTTCTCACACACAAAAATGATGCTTTTGATGAGTTTCAGGCACTCTACATGAAGATAAAGCAGGACGGTGAGTTTAAAATTTCCAAGATTCATCTGATCACGGTGGTAAATTTGAAAATGCTAACTTCTATAACCTTTGCAGGGCCGAAGGGATTTCACACCGATTTTCTTCACCAAGAACGCCAGAGCAAAACGGTGTGGTTGAAAGGAGAAACCGGACACTTGTAGAGATGGCAAGAACCATGCTTGCTGAACGGCAACTTCCAAGGAGGTTTTGGGCTAAAGTGGTAAACTCGGCATGTTACATTATCAACCGCTCTATGGTAAGGCCACACACCAAAAAGACTCCTAATGAGTTGCTAAAAGGTAAAAAGCCCTCTCTCTCACATATGAAAGTGTTTGGATCGAAATGCTTCATTCACAACAATGACAAAAGAGACTTAGATAAATTCGAGCCCAAGAGCGATGAAGGTATATTCCTTGGATATTCTGATAGATCTAGGGCTTATAGAATTTATAATATCAAAAGTCAAACTGTGGAAGAATCACCCCATGTTTCCTTTGATGAGTATCATGATTCTAACAATGATAACTCTTGCAGGAAAAACGATGAAGATGGGGAAGTCCTAAACATAAAGGACAAGAGTGATCCACCACAAGAAGAAATAAAAGAAGATGGTGACCTAGCTGAATCAAGCAATGCAAGGGATCAAGCTCCAAGAGAAGGTAACGATTCTACAAATATTAGAATTCTTAAGGATCATCCCTTGGAGAATGTCATTGGTAGCTTGAATGACCCACCTAGAACTAGGTCACCTTTTAAAATTGTGGAAGAATTAGATCAACTTGCTCTTGTCTCGCAGCATGAACCCAAAAATATTGATGATGCTTTAAAAGATGAAAACTGGATAAATTCCATGCAAGAAGAACTAAACCAGTTTGAGAGAAATAAAGTTTGGCATCTTGTTCCTAGACCTTCATCACAATCTGTCATAGGCACTAAATGGGTCTTTAGAAATAAACTAAGTGAGGATGGCAAGATAATAAGAAATAAGGCTAGATTGGTGGCTCAAGGATATAATCAAGAGTTTGGGGTAGACATTGATGAATCTTATGTCCCAGTTGCTAGACTCGAAGCCATCAGAATTTTACTTGCCTTTGCATGCTCCCTTAGAATAAAGCTTTATCAAATGGATGTCAAAATTACTTTCTTGAATGGCTTGATCAAAGAAGAAGTCTATGTTGAGCAGCCCCCTGGCTTTGAGAATTCTAACAATGTAGATTTTGTATACAAGCTAGACAGGGCGCTTTATGGACTTAAGCAAGCACCAAGAGCTTGGTATGAGAGACTAAGCTCGTTCCTCATTGAAAAAGGGTACACATGAGTTAAAGTAGATCAAACACTTTTTACCAAGAAGCAAGGTAAGAACCTCTTGATTGTTCAAATTTATGTTGATGACATTATGTTTGGTTCTACAAAATCTTAAATGTGTGAAGAATTTGTTAACCTCATGACTAGCGAATTTGAGATGAGCCTAATGGGAGAACTTCAATTCTTTCTCGGTTTGCAGGTCAACCAAGGAGAAGATGGTTGCCTCATAAGCCAAGCCAAATACATCAAGGAGCTGCTAAAAGGATTTGACATGGTAAACAGCAAAATCATTGCAACTCCAATGAGCACCTCAACTTCACTAGATTCGGATGAAAATGGTAAATTGGTGGATGCAAAGGTCTATAGAGGTATGATTGGTTCTTTGCTTTATTTGACTGCATCCTGACCAGATATCCAGTTTAGTGTATGCCTTTGTGCTAGATTTCAAGCTAGTCCTAGAGAATCTCATTTGACTGTCGTCAAACGTATCCTTCGATATCTTGCCGGCACTCAAGATTTGGGATTATGGTATCCGTCATCATGTGATTTATCTCTTATATCTTATTCTGATGCGGATTACGCTGGATGCAAGTTGGATCGCAAGAGTACTAGTGGCTACTGCCAGTTTCAAGGCGGGTGTTTAGTTTCTTGGGCCTCCAAGAAATAACACTCGGTTGCCCTCTCAACCGCGGAGGCAGAATATGTTGCTGCGGGGAGCTGTGGCCCCCATGTGTTGTGGATTAAACACCAACTCCAAGACTACTTAGTGGATCTTGGTTGTGTCCCGATTCTGTGTGATAACACTAGTGCTATCAACCTTGCAAAAAATCCAGTCCAGCACTCTAGGACTAAGCATATTGAGATTAGGCATCACTTCATTAGAGATGAGGTCGGTCAGAAAAATTTTGAACTACATTTTGTTGATACTCAAAATCAAATTGCTGATATTTTCACCAAGCCCTTGTGTAATGACAGATTTTCAACACTCAAAAGGGAGCTTGGTCTTTTCCGACCTCAGGCCAATAAGAATTTGAAATGATGATCATGTTCAATTTAGTGTGTGTTTTTACAGATTGGTGTTTCATGCATTGTTGATATGTCAATATGTCATTTTACATTGCATGTAGATGCATAATAATGAATTGAGTTCATGTTCATAATGCATTGTATGGTTTGTGTCGCATCATTCTTGCATGGACATGGTATATCAAATGTTGATGTATGGAAGGGCAGGTTATGCTTGTCTCGAAGCACTCCATATGCGTGAGGTTTCACCTCCGCCAAGTACCATGTGTCAATGTCGCATATAGGCCATATAGTAAGGGGGAGTTGTCATTGTGTAATATTCATGCATATTCATTCTGTGACATTTAATAAGTGTACAACCATGCGTTGGGTCATACATTTCATTTCTGCTATCTTCATGAGTGACTAGGTCAACCTCCTTTGCCATTCCACTTGATTGCAAACATAACCCCTTCGCGTATCCATTGCATATCCTTAGGGGGAGTTTTGTTGATTCTCTTAACCTCTTGCAAACTGCACTTCAGTGACTTACAGTCTGGTTTGAGTTCATGAGACAGATGGACATATGGTGTAAGAGCTTTCTATTATATGCCCTATTGATTGTCCATTCAATGAAAATGATTCAGATTTAATGATTTCCTTGACGTTCTAAAATATCTGTTATGCAATCATCTATGTTTTGTGGTTTTAATAGACCTTAACTAGAGATTGCATATTGTGCTTTGAATGACTATCCTGATATCTGAAAATTCAAAGTTCATGACCATCTTGGTGATACACTCAGGCTTAGTATTATTTTTAAACATCTTGATGAGCTGGAATTCTTGACAATCAATTTGACAGAGCAATGATATTGTTGCACGGAGAAACATGTCATGTCATCAAATCAAGTGACAAATGCATATGTCATGATATGCCCCTGTAATATCTGTCTTAAAACTTTTGGACTCTAGGCAGAGCAATGGCATAATTGCTGAGAAATATATCCCATCATCAAAGAATTGAGACAGGATATGTCATGACGTGACTTTGCTATCTTTGTTAATCTTGAAGCATGACAGTCAGTCTTACCAAATTCCTAAGAATACTGGCGTCTAAACAACGTGTATTCTTATGGCTTGGAGGCATGTACTAGACTTGATTGCTCGTCAAATATGAGTCTTGTGCCTTCAAATACAAATGATATTGATAATCAAACTTGTTGAATTCCTACAAATTCCATGCTTTAGTCATGATTGTTTAGCCTCAATACATGCTTTTGTGTTATTACCTTTGTCGTTATTGAATAAGGATATATAAGACATGGGAAGGTTAAACATTGCCATGATATGCACCTTTGGTTCATTTCTATTAAATCTTGGATGTAGCTGCTTTTCGAACTCTGTTGATGATCTCGGATTTCATTAGCTTTGAACCATATATGTTGCTCACGGCATGCTTCAGTTTTGCATATAATGGCTTGCTCTCCACTCCTTTCAGCTATGGTCTCACAGACATTTTACTATTATCACTCCTTTTTTTGCTGTTCCCAAAGGGGGAGAATTCTTTGTGTGAGTCCATTGTAAGAGCTATATGCGTTATCGCATTGTCAAAGGGGAGAGCTTATGTGCTTTGTGAGTTGTCATGGGAGATGTGTGAATGGTGTACGGGGAGAGTCCAAGGGGAGAATCCATTGTTCACTTTTCATCTCATATGTGTATGTGATGAGGTTTGCATAATTGCATAGCACTCATATCATGCTATTACTATCATGGATCTTGAGCTGCATATGTTGCATTTGTTATAACTTGTGCCATTTTAGACATTTCTATCACATAATGACTCACAGTGTTGCCATCATCAAAAAGGGGGAGAATGTTGTGTCCATGAGGTAATTTGAGTCATTTTGTGGTCACTTGGGTCATTCGACATCATTCCATAGTCATATGAGTTTCTTGGTTTTGATAATGGCTAAACACTATTAGTCATTGATATCTTCCACTCTCATGTGATTGACATACGTGATGTTTTTATTCATGACAGATATGCAAATGAATGGACAAGGAATCAAGTGGCAATGACCAAAGTGAAAGCTCATTGATCGCGCCCAAGCAAGGATGCAAATCTCATCTCTCTTACAAGAAAAAGTCGACATTTCATATTTGGCGCGTCACTCATCCAAGATCAATGCACAAAGAAGTATAGCCAAGAGAATCCAAGGTTAAAGACTCAGTTGATACCTTCTAGACTATAAAGGGTGATGCCACAAACATGCACGGGCTGCTAATGGAGTTAAATGACGGAGTTCAAGACTTAACGGACCGACCCGGGCAAGCCCGGGTTCTGCCCAGCTGGCGGTCGACCGCCAGCACAGGGGCGGTCGACCGCCCCAGCCAGGGAATCCCAGCTCGAAGTTGGTTTAGCTGCCGGTCGACCGCCAGCCAGTGGCGGTCGACCGAAAATCCCAGGCACCGCCCGTTTGCAGGTTTCACAGTAGCGGTTGATCGCCAGGAGCTGCAGGTCGACCGCCAGCCCCGATGCAGCCTTGTTTGACTTCGAATTCCACCTCGTGGCCAGCCCCTTTTCATGGATTTGTTTAATCAAACCTTACCTAATCTTCCATGATTTATGGATCTGGTCTGGAGGGTGTCTATCGACCATTCAAGGTCTATAAAACCAACACTTGAGGGGTTAGAAACCCTAATGCTTCAAGGCTTCAAGAGAGATCAAGGGAGGCCATTTTCGAGGTACTGTAGCACCTCTGTGAACAGTGTTTCGGGAAGGAGTTCTTCATCCATTCCAAGGTATTCAAGTCTAGATCTGAAGCCATCTTAACCTCCAAGGAAGAAGAAGCAATCAAGGGGTTCAAAAGTGATCTAAACTGCATCCTTCTTCCTCTTCATCAACTCACGAGGATCAAAAGGAAGATCAAAGCTACATCCAACACTCTCTCCATCAACTCAAGGTGATTCAAGTTCATATCTCAATCCAACAACCTCCAAGGAAGAGTAGAAGCAAGAAAGGCTAATAAGGGAGATCAAAGGAGGCTGCAAGGGTGTGTTCAAGGGAGAGGAGTTCGAGTACTGTAGCTGTGAACAGTACTCCAGGAAGAAGTTCTTCATCATATCTCCAAGCGATTCAAGCTACTTCAAGAGGAGATCAACTCCAAGCCAAGTGAAGCATCAGATTCAAGCTCCAGCAAACTCAGACAAGATCTTTTCTCTTTGAACATATTTCATATCTTGTTTGAGTATTTTCATAATTGTTCTTTTCCATTTCATTCAAACATTTGGAACTGAAGATCATCCCTACCGGTGGTTAGTAGGAAGGCAATCGGAAGTTGTCTGATCTGCGGTGTTGATATCCCTACCGGCGGTTAGTAGGAAGGCAATCGGTGGTCTTTTCGATTTACGGTTCAGTGCGTGGCACTAGTGGAGCCTCACCGGATTTGGTGAGGGGTGGACGTAGGACTGGGGATTCAGTCCGGACCACCTTAAAATCTCGTGTGTTGTGGTTTGTTTGTGTGATTGTTTCGTTCTAGATGCATGCTTAAGGTCTAATCGATATAATAGTAATCATCTTGCTAAGCAAATCGTTGTGTCCTTCATTTAGCTAGTTATATTCCGCTGCGATTTGTTCTATCTAGCTATTTAGAGGGTTCCATTGCGAAAAGAGGGACAGATCTATTCACCCCTCCCCTCTAGATCTGCTGTCCACTACACAACACAAATATGCTGATAGCAGAGTAGTGGTCAAATGCGCTGAGAAACTGGGTTCTTTATCAAAGATAATGTTAACCTATGTCATGAAGCTTCTTGGCTAACTCTGTTTGAAAAATGAAAAGGTTAGTTTCACTTAACTAGGGGTACTAGCGTCTGATAAACGTGTACCCTTATGTAAAAAGGTGTCAACTAAACCTGAAACAGAATAGTAAATCCTACTAAGTAACTAGGGGTATTGGCGTCTGATAAACATATACCCTTATAAAAAAGGTATAGATTCTACTTGACTGATCTAAAGTTTGTGAGAATTTGAACAGAAAATTTTGCTATAACCCAATAGATACTTTCAGAATAGTAAAATTTGTTTAGTCTCAATACATAGTCTGATCTCTCCTAAGAAACTCTATGAAATTCAGATGTATAAGATGAAGTAAGGCAAAATCTAACATGCTATATGGTAGTCTGGTTTATTGCTATTAAAAGAGTTCAAACAACAAATTTTCTTTCAAAGGATGCAGTACTTATTCTCTAACTTTTATCATCTTTAATCCATCATATTTTCAAGACAGCATTATATGAAATCTTATATCTAATGGGGTGTTTGGTTGCATTTTTTTTACCTCTTTCTCTCTTAAATTTAAAAAAGACAGATAGAACTCAATTGTGAGGTGTTTGGTACGACTCTCCTAAATTTTAGGGAGTGAACCTACTCCTATACAAATCTTCCTCAGAAAAAAAATAACTCCCGACCAAATTTTTTTTTGAAACTGCAGTCTCTCATTCTCCCCCGTGCGTCCCCTCCCCCGACCGTTTCCCCCCTCCCCGGTGGATCCCCCCCTTCCCTCCCCGACCGGCTCCGACGGCCCCCCCATGCGCACAGGCCCCGCACGCAGCCCCTCCCCCTCCCCCCCTCCTGCTCCGGCACCCCCCCCCCCCGCGCGCAGTCCCTCCCCCTGCCCTCCCCTGCGGGCCCCCTCCCCCGCGGCCGGCATCCCCTCCCCCTCCCCTCCCCTGTGGCCCCCCTCCCCCGCGGTCGGCATCCCCTCCCCCGTGGCAGGCGCCCTGCACAGCCCCCCGCCCCTTGCGGCCGGCATCCCCTCCCCCGTGGCCGGTGCCCTGCACAGCCCCCCTCCCCCGCGGCAGGCGTCCCCTCCCCGACCGGCTCCGACGGCCCCCCATGCGCGCAAGCCCCGCACGCAGCCCCTCCCCCCCTCCGGCTCCGGCAGCCCCCCCCCCCCCCCCCCCCCCCCCCGCGCGCAGTCCCTCCCCCTGCCCTCCCCTGCGGCCCCCCTCCCCCGCGGCCAGCATCCCCTCCCCCGTGGCCGATGCCCTGCACAGCCCCCCGCCCCCGGGGCCGGCATCCCCTCCCTCGTGGCCGGCGCCCTGCACAGCCCCTGGCCCCTGCGGCCGGCATCCCCTCCCCCATGGCCGGCGCCCTGCACAGCCCCCCTCCCGCACGGCTCCCCCTCCTCCTCCTCCTCGATAGGACTGCGCACCCACCACGGGCACCACGGAGGCCCGCCTGCCGCAGCCCGTCGATGACGCCGTTGTCGCCGTCTGCGGACGGCCTCTCTGCCGGCCGCCGCCGCGAAGGAAGAACTCCCGTCAAGCACAAGCACAGACGGAAGAACTCCTGTGGGTCCGGCAATTTGTTCAGAACTCTCAATAATTAAAATTTTAAATTTGGGCTACCATACGGGTATGAACAAAATTTAAAAAATACAATAATTTTACCAAACACATAGTTATCGGTTTCTATCAATTTTAAAAAAGAAGTTAAAAATTGACATAGTATATTTTTTTTGATAGAAAGTGTTTTTATTTAAAAAGTGCTCCCAAACACCCTATAAAGTTTCTATGCTAAGTTTGCTTTATTAATGAAAGATAATTAAGTTTGTCAATTAGATTTCATCTCAATCTTACCTTCCACTCCTTTTTGCTCCCTAATCATCCTTTTTGCTAATGGCAAAGGGGGAGGAAAGGTTGTTTTGATGATACTTGTCTGCATATCTGCAGTAGTAAGGAGATAATTTGGCAAAGGGGGAGTGTGCAGAGAGATTGCTGTGCATATAGGGGGAGTGTGCAAGGAGATTGATGTGCATATCTTTTGCATCTAGTGTTTCAATATTGCCATCAAAAATTATAAGGAATTGCCATCATCAAAAAGGGGGAGAATGTTGAGGGAAGTTTGTGGGGAAGAATGTTTTATCTTCTTCTCTGATTTATGATCCTCTGAATTTAATGTGTTTTGATGCTGACAATAGTATATACTATGCTAAATTTTGATATTGGTAACAATGCATTATGTTCATAATTTTGATGATTGGCTATCATGGTTTTTACCTTACATAAGGTCAGTGCACATGACTATTGCTACATTGGGTCGGTACACATTCAATGTCTTCTTCATTAGGTTAGTGCACATGTTTTATCTACACATAACAAAAGTCGATGCACATCGACTTGGTATAGTAGATAAGGTCGATGCTTGTGTGTACTTGTACTCATTAAGGTCGATGTAAGTGTGAAGTGCTCACACACAAGGTCGATGCACATTTGCCATATGATATATAAGGTCGATGCACATTGCTCTTTGTGTAAGACCAAGGTCGAAGCACATCTTAGCATCACTGAATAAAGTCTGTGCACATTTTCCTTTTAGCATGAAGGTTGATGCATGTTGCATTTCTTAGTAGAGGCAGGTCGGTGCACATTTACTATAGCGCATACTAAGGTCGATGCACATCTGCCTTAGTCATTTACGAATAAGGTCGATGTACATGTTGCAAATAAGGTCGATGAACATTTGTCATCTTGCAAATAAGGTCGATGCACATGTTCACTCGTGCGTATGAAGGTCTACCTGTGTTACTGTTACATGTCTATGCACATTTTTCATTTTGCATGTAAGGTCGATGAACTTTTTATCTCAGTCATAAATAAGGTCGATGCACACCATGTATTAGTCTTAACATGGTCGGTGCACATTGTGCCATGTACAAAACAAGGTCGGTGCACATTGTGTTGTGTACTAAATAAGGTCGATGCACATGCAACATCCAGGTCTGTGCATGCTTTCAGGCCAGAGCACATCATACATATGCTTTAAGTAAGGTATGTGCATCTACATGTACAAGTCAGCATAAACAGGTTGGTGCATCTTCTCACCAGTAGCATAACAGGTCAGAGCATATGCATATATTTCTGTTCACGCAAGTCAGTGCACATGCACATACAAGGTCTAAGCATATAGCTCTATAGGTCTAAATTGTGCATCTTATAAGTCTGTGCACATGCATTACCAGTCTGTATGAGGTCCAAGCATGGGCATTCACAAGTCAGAGCATTTGAACAGAATGTATATTCAAGTCGGTGCACATGCACCGCTTTCCTCAGTAAGATCAATGCAATCTCTTACACTTACCAAGAATATATTTATGCATCGTTGTCTAACATATACCATGATCACATTTTTTATAATTCGGAGCATATTGACTACTACTCTTGGTTACAATCTGTTTGACGAAATGCTTTGTTCTGTTTGGTAGGAACTTTAGTCACTAAAGGACCCAGGATCAAATAAGCAAAATGCAGCGTGCCTTACGCTTAGCACAGTCACGTGGTTCGAAGTCTTCAACTTAAAAAGGGCACATGATCCAAGAAGGAGCAACGCTTGGAGATTCCGCCACGTGGGTAGTGCACATTTATTTCCTGACACGTGGAGCTTCAGCGGAGCACTCGACTTCAAATTTCTGGGCGGGAAATGTGTTTTCCACGTGCCCCTATCACGAGCCTATATATAGAGACCAGGTCACTCAGATGAAGTAGGTATAAGATAATAGAGATGGAAAAAGAGCACACAGAGAAGTAGTATAGCAGAAAGCTAGGGAGCAGCAGAGAGTGAATAGCTGAGAAAGAAACAGAGTATTAGAAAGTGCAGATCTACTCTAAGAGCTGTGGGCGTTCAAGAGATCTGTAAGTGGAGTCAAGTTTGTTTTGATCTCTGGATCAAATCCAAGCATCGTTATGCTCAAGTGAGCTACAGATAGTCTTGATTTTTTATCTGATTTTTTGTCATTTTATATTCGCTACGATTTCTGTAATTTGTGTATCAGCAGATTGTCAAGCTGTGTGTCAGTGGCAAGGAAGTAATTCCTTGGAAACAAGCTGTGAGGCTCAGCAGAGCAAGCTGTGAGGCTCAGCAGAGCAAGCTGTAAGGCTCAGCTGTCTAGGATCTATTCCCCAAAGATGTGGATCATCAGTTTGTACGGATTCATTCCCCAAAGTTATGGATTAGTGAATTCAAGCTGTGTCAGCAGTAATCCTTACTCGATTGAGTAAGGGGTGGACGTAGATCTCTGGATAAAGATCGAACCACCTAAAAACCTTGTGCCTCGTGTGTGATTGCTTATGTGATTGATCTGTATGGCTATTTCACTGAAAGTTCATTGTTGATAGTTCTTATAGTTATGTTGTTTGCTTGAATTTCTCTACTAAATATCGTTGTGTAAAAAAGGTATATAAAAAGGCGCTATTGGAAGAATAGGGTAAATCTATCTAAAAGGTGGCATTTCTTGCGTGTGTAAACTCATTGAGCTCTACCTCCGTCTCATACCTCCTCCATAACTAGCTCTGAACTCATTAATTTGAATCTCAGTTACATCATCTCTTACTCATTATTGATCATCTATGTTGTCACCTCTTACATTGCACTAGATTTCTTTTCTAGACATCACTGTGAGTTGAATTGGTTGTGGTAATTTTAAGCTGCTTAAATTCCACATATATCTGCTTAAACTTCTGCAATATTTTAGGGTGGATCTACTCACCCCCCCTCTAGATCTGGCTTCATACGTTACAACAGTAATACGGTAGCTGATGAAACCACGGCTATAAAAGCTACTCCTAACGGCACTGAAAACAGACCCCGATCTCATAGTCGGGCTACCACCGAATTAACGGGAAAACCTGGCTAAGCTACCAGAATAAATGCCACGACTGCTCTATCGTGAAGGCCCGCCCTCACAGGCGAAGGCCAACCCAAGACCACACGGTCCGGGGGAAATAGTCACGACCCCACAATCGTGAGCCCAACACTGTCTAGGGAGAAAACCTCGGTAACCCTACCAGAAGCCCTAGACCACTACGTCGGGAAAGCACGAGGAAGCTACCCGAAAAGCCACGTCTCGTAGACGAGAAAGCCAAAACTCAAGTCACGAGAAATCACATGTCACATAAAGGGAGTACCTGTCCACCAGAAGCAAGGGTGGATGCGTCCACTGACGACTTAGTCTATGCCTCAGGTGTCTCCCTCGCCCCAGGCAAAACTGAGACATCGTACCAGTAACCAAGAACATAGAAGAAGAGTATAGTTGTAACGACCCAGAACCCAGATATTGGGAGAACCCGATACCACTTGGACCCTGAGACACCACCCAAGAGCAGTAAAGCTCCGAAGGGTTGAAAAAGGTGTTGCGGGAATGTACAGAAATCTAAAAAAAGTGCAGAAATGAAAGAACTAAAATTTAAAGTTTTCTTTATATTCAGATTTACCTAATTTACATGATTGAGCACCAGTCCAGATGAACAAGACATATAAGTACAACTCAACAAAAGTAGAGTACAAAGCCTTGGGGCATACCCTGGCTGACAAATGCTGACAACGCTAAGATTGCCCACCAAAACCACGTGGGAAATCTGAAGACTGCTACGCTTCACCTTAAAACAAAGGGGTGTGTCTCATTTGAATGACTCAGTAGGGGTCCCGCATATCCCTACCTCGTAGCAAAAATCACAAACTAAACAAGTGATCACAATAAATAAAGCAATGGCATGTAGCAAATATCAAGTAATAAATGCTATGCATGGATATCAATAAATGAACAATTAAACAACACAGCTAAATATACATACCACATGAAGCATATAAATATTCCAAACCATATATTCAAATACAAGAATAATTCAATTACCATTAGAGTCAAATTTCTATTTTCCAAGTGACAGGAGAAGTAATCCACAAGAAGCAAGACGAGATGCGTCCACTGATGTCATATATTGCATCTCGGGTGTCTCCCACTCGCCTCGAACGGGGTAACTGAGACACTGTAACAGGAACCAAAGAACAAGAACTAGTTAGGATAACGCTCGTCAGCGTGGGTCCAACGCCCCTGACCATGTGTGCACACACAGACTCAATGCCTTGAGCCAGGCCTCTAGCTAATTTTCCCCCCAACTGGACTCTACTGCAAGGCAAGGGGGCCGATAGAAACTAGCCTAAAAATCCTATATCGGGACTACCCCGCCACCTCTCCTAGGTGGGCCGACACTAGGGTCGTCAGGCTACGACTAGTGGGTCAGTCACATAGGAATGCGGAACTAACTCAAATGGAATATTAATGCATGCCACGAATCATCATAGCGTATGAAAATGCCGAAAATATGATCCCAAACACACGGCCGATCGAAGCACGGCAAAAACCAGGCAGGAAACAAGTGGTTGTCCTGTCTGGGCCGCCACTGTCAAGTGGCGGTGATGAGTATGACCGCTACTTAAAAGTGGGGGTCTTCCCCAAGACCGCTACATGCCCACCGCCTTTCCTCACGAGAGGCGGTTTCTGTGGAGGATGCCACCCCTTCCAGAGGCCAGGTAGCGGCCAAATGGGGACCGCTACCTGTCCGGATGAACCTCGAAGGAGGTAACTGAGATATCGTAACAGGAACCAAAGAACAAGAATTAGTTAGGGTCACGCTCGTCAGCGCGGGTCCAACGCCCCTGACCATGTGTGCACACACAGACTCAATGCCTTGAGCCAGGCCTCTAGCTAGTTTTCTCCCCAAGTGGACTCTACTACAAGGCATGGGGCCCATGGAAACTAGCCTAAAAATCGTATATCGGGACTACCCCCGCCACCTCTCCCAGGTGGGCCGACACTAGGGTACTTAGGCTACGACTAGTGGGTCAGTCACATAGGAATGAGGAACTAACTCAAATGGAATATTAATGCATGCCACGAATCATCATAGCATGTGAAAATGCCGAAGATATTATCCCAAACACACGGACGATTGAAGCATGGTAAAAATTGGGCTGGAAACAAGTGGTGGTCCTGTCTGGGCTGGCACTGTCAAGTGGCAGTCATGAGGATGGTCGCTAATTGAAAGTGGCGGTCTTCCCCAAGACAGCTACTTGCCCACCACCTTGCCTCATGAGAGGCAATTTCTGTGGAGGCCGCCACCCCTTCCAGAGGCCAGGTAGCGGCCAGATGGGGACCGCTACCTGTCCGGATGAGTCGAAACATGCCCTTTCAGTTCTAAACCCTTCCCCAAATGATTAAATCATGGGGATTACATAAAAATAGCTCATTACCTATTGTTATACATCATTCTTACAAGATTTAAACCCCAAAAACACATGAAACAAAGCTATAAACAAGATTAAACAACAAGGGTTTAATGGATCACATTCCACATGCAATTTTCACACCAATTTGCCATTTTAGCATGCTTTTAATGACTTGAATGAAAGGGTATCACTAAAAGGAGAGGTAGAATACATCCCCCTACCTTGAATCGTGAAACCAAGCCATTCAAACACATTCCTTCGCACCAAACCGCCTTCCATGTGGGAAGACTCCAACCACCCCACGAGCTTCCTTCCTCGCCCTCATGACTACTCTGTCGTCGTCCTGAACCCGCCGAAAGCTCCTCCTCAAAGCTTACCGCAGTCGGGTGAAGGGGGATTGCTAGATGAACAAGGGAGAGAGAGGGGTCATGCGTGCGGACAAAGAGAGAATCATGGGAGGGTTCTCTCCACAGTGGGTAGATATTAGGTTTTGATTTTTTTGTTAAATAAACCTTTTAATTACAAAAGGCCCTTTAAGAGACCAATATCATAATATAGTTCTTGTAATTTTCATATAATCATTATATGAGTGTTTAATTAGCTTATAACTCACATAATAGCTCCCGAAAAACTACCAAATTCATGGGAATTTTCCGGATCCCTAAAACCGATAAGAATCCAGACTTCGCGGGTCTTACAGTCCTTCCCCCATAATAAAATCTCATCCTCTAAATTTAGGACTACAAGAGAAGGCACGGGGAGAAACTCACCCAAACGATTAAGTTTCTTCTAATCATAAAACCTCCATCACAAACTCCACATAGCTCTACTAAAAGCACTACCAAACCAAAAGCAAAACTCAAATACTTCCAGATATCAAAAATGAGTCCTAGTATTATGAGCCTACCACGCTACCGCTGCGCCACACTGATACTGGACACCGCACTCATGGGGACTCATAGGTACAAATTAAAAAAAATAGAATACCACAGACTTCAAAAGATATGCACTCCAAACATCAATCATTAACTCAAAACCATACCTACCATATGATAAGATACCTTCTCGCAGCACCGAGAATCTAGCCTCACTATATCAAAATTGGTGCAGTTGCTGAGGCAGCACCCCAAGACAACCACATGCCAAAAGCCTTGCCTAAGTGTACCTGCAGTATCTCTCAGCATTAGAGACGATCCACCGTAGCTTAGGCAAAACCCAAACATATGCCTGAACGCACAAACTGCACAAAATCAAACAAAAATCATAACCAAACCTTCTGGGACTAACACCCACGCCTACGCAACAAAATATTTATGCCTCGAACCACCATGCCACACTAAGGAGACAGTTGAGGACACTCACGACAATAGTGTCCCGCCTGACAACATCCATAGCACCAGTAAAATGGGCATTGGCTCACAATGTGGCCCACTTGAGTGCACATAAAACAAATCCTGACTACAATGATTTCCAGGCAAGCCTGACTGAGGTGAGGACCACCACATCTCTGACACTGTTCTCCCTGAACTGGTAACCTTTGTTGTGGTACCCGATCCACTGGTTGAAGTACACTCTCAGTCGAAGCCTGCCGCCGTGCCTGCTACCTATTTTGACGACGTCGAAGATCTCTCATCCGCCTAATCCTCTGCCTTCGATTTTCTCTCCGATGTTGTCTAAGAGCAGGTGAAGGGGGTATAGGTAATGCCGCTTGCTGAACGGGAAGCTGTTGTGGGTCACCCTGATGAAGTTGTGCCATTTGGGCCTGCTCCTGAACCCTCAGAAAATCCATCTCCAAGATTGCCGTAGTCTGAAAAGCTCTTTCCAAGTTACTCACACTAGCCATCATAAGAGTACGACGGATCTCTGACCTCAACCCTGTGATGAATTACTGGGTCAGCATCACTTGATTATCCATGACAGGTGGTGCAAACCTGCTCAGCTCCCTGAATCTAGCCTAATAAATGGCAACTGGGAATCCCTCCTGCCACAATGCCAGAAATTGAGATGACCGCAAGAAGAATTCAGCCGGTCCCGGTACCTCTGGAACTACAGCCGCGGGCAAGGGTGGTATTCTGCCATGCTCTTCCTGAGCCCTAGCTACCTACTCCCCGGAGGCCATAACTCCTCCCTCTGCGTCATACGTGAAGTCTCGCGATCAATGACACCCAAGAGGGGGGGGGGGTGAATTGGGTGTTTACAATTTTTATTAAAACTTTTGTCCTTTTCAAATATGTGATAAACACTAATTAGGAAGTTGAAAGTTGTTAAAAAAAATTTCTCAAACTCTCCGTTCCCACACGTGCATGTAACAAAATAAAACAATCAAACCACACACAAGCACAACCCAAACCACAATGCACAGCGATTTAAGGTGGTTCGGATGCAACAACGACAATCCTACGTCCACCCCTCACCAAACTCGGTGAGGCTTCACTCGGGATAAAACCCCAAACGGAGACGACGCTCCAAACACACACACGCTGGACGACGCCTGCCCACACACACGGGGACGCACCCCAACACACACACACACACACGGAGACGAGGTCTCCAACACGATCCAACAAGCGGATCAAGAACACACACACACGCTGTAGTAGATGCAGCACTCCACACACTAAAAGGACCAGATCTAAATAGATCCACACACACGTAGATCTAGGAAGCTCTACGTACACACACACAAATAGAACACAAGGACCACACACACAACCACGGATCCACAACGATCCACACACACACAAAAGTTTCTATATTATAAAGAACACAAACATGAAGCCCAAAACACAAAAATAATGAAGCACGGTTTAGAAGACTCCTGATTTGGCTTCCTTTTCGATGTATGCTGCTGATCTTGAATGTTGCCTTCACTTTTGCTTGAATGACTTCAAGTGGATTGTGCAAACCTTGCTCTTTTCACCCTTGTACAACCTTCTTCTCAAATTCGTGCTTGCCTTATTCTTCTTCTTTCTTTCTTGAGCAATCTTCCTTTGAATCCTTGCTTCCTTGCTTGCTTCTTTTCCTTGGAGGATGTTGGCTTCAGATCTACCTTGAATGGCTTGAAGTTGGATGAAGATTGTTGCTGCACGAGGTACTGTTCACGGAGCTACAGTACCCTGTTCTTCCGCCTTGGACAGCCTCGTCTTGGATCTCTTGGATGGTTAGGGTTATAGCTCCAAATGAGATGTTATATAGCCCTTGAATGGTCTATGGACATCCCCCAGACCAGATCCACATTTTGTGGGTGATTTGGTGACATTAGGATTAAAGAATTACAAGGAGAAGGCCTCTTCTCGAAGTGGAAAAAGTCAACAATTATGGGCAGCTCGGGGGTGGCGGTCGACCTGTAGCTTCTGGCGGTCGACCGCTACTAAAAAAACCTGTAAACGGATGATCCCTTGGAATGCCAGCAGTAGCGGTCGATCGCCACTGAGAGAGCTGCAGGCAGTGGGTTCCTGGCAGGGGCGGTCGACCGCCCCTAAGCTGGCGGTCGACCACCAGCTGGGCAGACCCCCGGGATTCCCGGTTCAATCCGTTAAGCCGTTAGCTCAACCGCTTAACTCCTTTAGCAGCCCATTCTCATCTGTGGCATCGACTTTGATAGTCTTGAAGGTGTCAACTGAGTCTTTGACCTGCAAACACATGGATAGTTGATTCAAACTATAGCTTAAACATCCATATGATAAATGCTTGAAGTTCATGCAAACCATGACCCCCGCGACCTGACCGGGCAGGTCGATCCCCGGGCGAGGGCGCACGATGGCCAGAAGGGTTTCATGTTTAATGAGCATGAATGAGGTGTGTATATGAGATACATAGGGTGAGATCGATGCTAAGCATGAGATATACAAGGTAAGAGTCTCACCAACGGTTCTTGACAGCAAATGACATATACCACCTATTTTGGATTGTAGAACAACAAGATGCTTATCCACACGTTAGGTTCACCAAGTGACTGCCATGAGTTTAATCCTGCAAGTAAAATAGTCAGGGTTAATACCATGCTTGCTCACATTAAAGAGGTTATGAAACCTCTTGCCTCTTGTAAAACCAGCATATGCAACCAGCATAAACAACAAGATTGAATGAACACAAACATCAAGAACATGTGTAATCAACCAAGTTTAGTTATCATCACGTGAACACACATTAAGTTTAGTTATCATCAAAACCATAACTTAACAATTACAACAATCATCAAAACCATAACTCAACAATCTCCCCCTTTTTGATGATGACAAACTTAGTGATGATGACAACCTTAATGATAAACTTATGATGATATAACAGAATGGCACAAGATGTTCTTGTCCCCTTGTCACACACAATCATCTGTTCTTCTCCCCCTTTGACATAATCAAAAAGCGGGATAATGCAAACCTTTCTCCTCCTGTGACATTATCAACAATAACAACAGTGTTGGAAGAAGCCAAGCAAGGAAGAACAAGCCTAACTCCCTTGGAAATAGTAATAGCCCATCATGTCAGATCAGAAGAAGCAAAGGGAAAATCATGGACGATCAAATGAACATGATTCGAATCAGATGAGATCAATTGGTGATTAGTTTCATAATTCAACATGATACCATCCAAAGTAAATTCAATCAAGCATGTATTGATACCAATTGAATGGAATGATTGGCCTTAAGGATGGGAGCTAGTGGAGATGTTCACAAGATGAGGTGTTCAGCAGGATAGCATTCAAAAGCTAGATCTCATATCAAATTTTCACAGCAAGCAAGAGTAGGAATGCATATCAAAAGGATTTGCTTGATTTTTTGATTTTTATATTTTGGTTTGAAATGCATGAAATGCAACACCTGTGACACTGTGAATGCATGCAATGCAACTGAACAGACATGAAGACAATATGAATGCAATCATATGAAACTCAATGCAAGCATACAATGGAATGAAAAACAACTAGGCCAAGTTTTTGAACTCAGAAACCATTTTTGGAATGTGATGGATTTTCAGATTTTGACAATTTTTGTTATAATGCATGAAGCTATATACATGCAAATGATGTCGTATGAGATGTACAATTAAACAAATACATATATATACATGCAACACAGCTCCTCCAGACTTGTTTAAGAGAGGTAGGTATAAGAGGGGTGCAAGAGAGTCATGGCAACCGAAATGTACATTTGTAGCACATGGGAGGTTGTGCAAGCATATAGGAGATTCATGCAATTGCTAATACAGTCAATCAACTTTCTGAATACATATTAAATCAAATTTCCAGATGTGTAAGTGAGTAACATGAAAAATAAAAGTTACAATATGGATATTCAGATTTTCAAATCAACACAAGGAGATATTTTACAGACTGCACTTCAATTTTGAGAGCAGCGTATTGGAGGCTACGCTCTACCACAAAGAATTTTCACCATCATTTTTCAACTCAACCAATATCACATGATAGTCAGAATTTTTCAAGAGTGATCAGGTTCAAATGATTTTTTTTTACGCGAGTAGACGCATGGAGTTCATGCCAGAATCCCCGGTTACCCAGAATACTGAACCATTTCACCTCATTTTGAACAGAGATACTAGTCAACACTTTTCAGATATAAACCACATCACGTCTCAGGTGACATGTGCCCAATTTACTCAGTGAGACCGAGCATTGCTCTATCTTTCATTATCATTTCAGATTTTTATTTTTAACAAGGATGGGTAGGCAGCTTTTTCCTCAACTGTCTCTTGAACATACATGCAGCAAGTTTAACATCTCGAGAGTGTTAAAAAGAAATTCATATATCCTTATCATTAACACTCATTTTCACATTTTGTGCAGGAAGTGTGCAAACGATATGAAGCACTCCAAAAATGACTCAAATGCATCATTTTTTATCAAGAAGACATAAAGTCATAGAAGTTTCAAGGATGGGGGTGAATAACATATAATAGCAAGCAAGCACACAGAGGCAATGTATGCAATATGCAATGCAAGATATGTACTGTAATGCAGAATTACTGATACCAATTGAATGAACTGAATGCAACTAAAGATATGCAATACCATGAGTTCTAATGCAATGCAGCCTACGATCATATGATAGTGAAATGCAATATGCAAGGCAAGATGCAGAACTTGATTTTCAGAATTTTAGACAAATTTCACATGAGGGCATTCGCATTCACATGATAAACAATTAAACATTTTTCAAGACATGGCCTTCATGAACAAGGGTGCAAATATAATCAAGAACAAACAATGCAACCCGATTGATTTCAAGGATTTATTCAAAAATAGATGTTCAAGATCCTTTCACAAATTTGAAACTAGAAATCATTCACATGTCAATCACCTTAGACACATTTTTCAAGATCTTCAATGTGATTGAACTAATTCAACAAATTCAACATATCAGACCAGAGTAACATCATGTCAAGTTTTCAAAATGGTATACCTAAGTTCAGTAGGCATCACCATATGCCTTCAAGAGCAAGCAAGCTTAGCAGTAGCCTTAAGCGAGGCTAGCAATTCATTGTTGAGCAGTTCAGATGAAGCAATAGATATGAGGAACATTTCATGTTTTACATTATCTGAACATTCATGCAGCCATTGAAGTCCCGAAACTCACACCGCAATGTGATAATCAATTCAAATATGGCAATTAGTATGAGATGCATGTCCACAAGGATGAGTTCGATTTACAATTCAGAATCGTTCATTCAAAAGACAAGCTCCCCCTTTCTATGTGCACAAATTACACAAATGATATTTTTGTATTTTGAAAAATATGCAACCTATGACATAAATGAACGTGTGACTCATGGTACCAGGCGGAGGCACATTCTCACGCATGGTGAAAGATTTCAGACAAGAATGACTTGCCTTTCCTCAAGTAACCATTTGATATACCATGTAGTCATACAATGATAATGAAGTAGATGATTTTCCAGATTCATGAAGTGTAGGCATGCAATGGTGGTTCATGAAAAGTGCAATTACATTCCAATGATAAAAACAATTTTTTTTTTTTTATGGAGACAAGGTTGAAACAAATGTGAGTGTTTCAAATAAAGCTCAGAAGATAATTCCCAATACTTGTGCCTTGTGAATCTATCATTTTTCTAGTCTTCCACCTTGGGTACTTACTTTAACAAGTACAAGGACTTCCACCAGCTTGTACTTTAGTCGATCCTGGAGGTTGTTCAAGTTCTGGTATCCAATCTCTTGGTGGTAATTGAGAAAGTTCTCATCATTTTTCATCCTTGCGAGGTATTCCTTTTATTAACTCAAGCTTGGTCACGCCTAGCCCATCATCTTTTAGATTTTGGGAGTGTAATCTGCATCCAAGAACAAAAGGACTTGATTTATCAATTTCGATTCAAATTTATAAACAATGACATGACAAACTCTTTTAACAACCAACATCCTCTAGATAGCTCAAAATGCAATGCATGACTCATGTGTGAACCTAAGCATTAAGCCTATATGATGAATGCGGTTGCTCCCCCTTAGTGTGTGCATGAAAGTGATATGCTCAATAAAAATCCAATGCCATATGCAGCCTTTTAAGTAAATGACTCATAGTACCAGGCGGAGAACTTAGATCCAAAGATCACCTCACACGTAGTGATAGTTTTCAGACAGGCTTAACCTGCCCTTCCACATGTCACCATTTGATATACTATGTAATCATGGATGATGAAGGTAGGGACAATGCAATGCATTATGGCTTGAATACACAATGTTCAACTTATTCATGATAAAGTATGAAAGTGTATGTAGTGAAATTTATTGATGGTTTGAAAGCTCAACTTCAACACGATGCTATATGAGAATGATATGCACAAGGGTATGCAACTATCTATGGATGGAATGCATGCATATGCATATGCACCATCACAAAATTCAACGCAAAACGAATCAAGACATATCACCTATTCTAGAGTGAAGAGAGGGATATCACCTGAGCAATCAAATTTTTAATTTTTAATTTTCATTTGATCTAACTTATGCCACTTGACCCGTGTGCCTTACCTTCTTGATGAGAACGGATTTCATGCTTTACATTCCCAAGGCACACCTGCAAAACAGATTTCTCATTTGGCATTCTTAGGTACCCAAACTATCTTGGGTCCTTGTTGGTTAGTAGCATCTTTGGCACGTGGCTTCCACTTCTTAACAACATTCCAATCATCAATTTTCTTCACAAGAAAATAATCATACTTAGCATTTCCAGATTTGCCAAAGTGATGTGAGGAAACATGTGGCATTACAGTTTTCTTTCTCATTGGCTCTACTAGTTTGTGTATGTGAGCATGACGTATTGAGTGAAAGCTCATTTTCTTCATGAGTAACCAGCATTGTGACTTTGTGTGACCTTTTCTACCATAATTATTACAATGTATGGAAGGTTTTATGGTGAATGCTTTCTTTGAATTTTTCAAACTAGCCTGATTTCTACATGCTCTCAAATCATCATTCTTCATAATGAAACAGTCATGCATCATGTGTCCAAGTTTTCCACAGTAAAGACATGAGACATTTATTTTCTTAGATGCATGGAAGTTTACATGAGTATTTCTAGCATGCACATTCTGGACATCCACACTCTTTTTCAGATTTGATTGAGTTCTTGACATGGTGTGTTCATGGGAGTGAGATGTAGAGGTGCTGGGTGCACAAGCGGTATGAACAAAAGAAGTGTGTAGCTTGTTCTCAAAATTCTTTTTGTTCACTGGATTAAAACCCAACCCTTTTTTTTGAAAGTTTACTTTCATGCCCAGCAATTTATCCAAGTTTTCTTGGCCATTCACAAATTTAGACAAAGAAGCATTCAAGTCATGAATTTCAGATTCAAGAGATGCAACGTGCAATTCATAATTAGTAAGTTCTTCTTCAAAAGTAGAAAGACTAACATTCAACATAGCATTGGTAGTCTTAAGGCATTCTACTTCTTGCTTAAGTTCATCCTCATTTTCACATTCTCTAACAACCACAGATTTTCCTTTTTCAAGAGTCAACAATCTTTCAGAAATGGCCTTGTTCAATTCCTTCAGTTTTTCATTTTCTTTAACAAGTTTTTCATCATGAATAAGTTCATTTATCAAGTTTTGATCATCTGCCATAGAATTCAGTTTTGCAGTCATCTCCTTATTTTCATTTCTGAAGGAGTTGATTTGATCTTTATGAAATTCAATGTCGAACACATGAGCCTCAATCATTTCCTCTAAATGTGAGCATTTCTTACATGAGGAAACAAGGTTATTTTGTTCAACACTTTTTCTCAATTTCTTATTTTCAGATTTTAACTTCTCGTATTTTTCAGCGAGAGCATCATATGCAATCAACACATCTTCATAGCTAACTTCTTCATCATCATCAGAATCGGAATTTACCTTTGAGCTTGATTCGATTTGTTGATCACTCCCTTGATCACTTGTGCCTGCCACAAGGCATTGGTCTTCATGCCCTTCCCGGACTTTGGTTAAACCATCCAAGATGTCCTTCGCGGACCTGCAATGGGAGACAAAAGGAAACTGATTAGAATTGACTGCAGCAGTGAACAATTTTAAAGCCAACTGATTTTGATCATGTTTAAGCCTTTGATTTTCAGTCCAGACATTTTTGTCTTTAGGAAATTCATGAGGACCATATGAGATAAACTTCCATAGCTTAGGGTCGTATGAATTGACTAAACTGAGCATTCTTCCTAACCACAAATCGAAATTGCAACTATCAAACACCGGTGGAGAATTCAAGGTATACATAATGGTAGTCATTGATCTGGATCACTCTAGATCATTAGATCTATGAAATTAGAGCCTTGGCTCTTATACCAATTGAAGCCCCGCGATCAATGACACCCAAGAGGGGGGGTGAATTGGGTGTTTACAATTTTTATTAAAACTTTTGTCCGTTTCAAATATGTGATAAACACTAATTAGGAAGTTGAAAGTTGTTAAACAAATTTTCTCAAACTCTCCGCTCCCACACGTGCATGTAACGAAATAAAACAATCAAACCACACACAAGCACAACCCAAACCACAATGCACAGCGATTTTAAGGTGGTTTGGATGCAACAACGACAATCCTACGTCCACCCCTCACCAAACTCGGTGAGGCTTCACTCGAGATAAAACCCCAAATGGAGACGACGCTCCAGACACACACACGCAGGACGACGCCTGCCCACACACACGGGGACACACCCCAACACACACACGGAGATGAGGTCTCCAACACGATCCAACAAGCGGATCAAGAAAACACACACACGCTGTAGTAGATGCAACACTCCACACACTAAAAGGACCAGATCTAAATAGATCCACACACACGTAGATCTAGGAAGCTCTACGTACACACACACAAATAGAACACAAGGACCACACACACAACCACAGATCCACAATGATCCACACACACACAAAAGTTTCTAGATTATAAAGAACACAAACATGAAGCCCAAAACACAAAAACAATGAAGCATGGTTTAGAAGACTCCTGATTTGGCTTCCTTTTCGATGTATGCTGCTGATCTTGAATGTTGCCTTCACTCTTGCTTGAATGACTTCAAGTGGATTGTGCAAACCTTGCTCTTTTCACCCTTGTACAACCTTCTTCTCAAATTCATGCTTGCTTGATTCTTCTTCTTTCTTTCTTGAGCAATCTTCCTTTGAATCCTTTCTTCCTTGCTTGCTTCTTTTCCTTGGAGGATGTTGGCTTCAGATCTACCTTGAATGGCTTGAAGTTGGATCAAGATTGTTGCTGCACGAGGTACTGTTCATGGAGCTACAGTACCCTCTTCTTCCTCCTTGGACAGCCTCCTCTTGGATCTCTTGGATGGTTAGGGTTATAGCTCCAAATGAGATGTTATATAGCCCTTGAATGGTCTATGGACATCCCCCAGACCAGATCCACATTTTGTGGGTGATTTGGTGACATTAGGATTACAGAATTACAAGGAGAAGGCCTCTTCTCGAAGTGGAAAAAGTCAACAATTGTGGGCAGCTCGGGGCTGGCGGTCGACCGGCAGCTTCTGGTGGTCGACCGCTACGGAAAAAACCTGTAAATGGATGATCCCTGGGAATGCCGGTCGATCGCTACTGGGATGGCGGTCGACTGCCACTGAGAGAGCTGCAGGCAATAGGTTCCTGGTAGCGGCGGTCGACTGCCCCTAAGCTAGCGGTCGACCGCCAGCTGGGCAGACCCCCGGGATTCCCGGTTCAATCCGTTAAGCCGTTAGCTCAACCGCTTAACTCCTTTAGCAGCCCATTCTCATCTGTGGCATCGACTTTGATAGTCTTGAAGGTATCAACTGAGTCTTTGATCTGCAAACACATGGATAGTTGATTCGAACTATAGCTTAAACATCCATATGATAAATGCTTGAAGTTCATGCAAACCATGACCCCAGCGACCTGACCGGGCAGGTCGATCCCCGGGCGAGGGCGCACGATGGCCAGAAGGGTTTCATGTTTAATGAGGATGAATGTGGTGTGTATATTAGATACATAGGGTGCGATCGATGCTAAGCATGAGATACACAAGGTAAGAGTCTCACCAATGGTTCTTGACAGTAAATGACATATACCACCTATTTTAAATTGTAGAACAGCAAGATGCTTATCCACACGTTAGGTTCACCAAGTGACTGCCATGAGTTTAATCCTGCAAGCAAAATAGTCAGGGTAAATACCATGCTTGATCACATTAAAGAGGTTATGAAACCTCTTACCTCTTGTAAAACCAGCATGTACAACCAGCATAAACAACAAGATAAATGAACACAAACATCAAGAACATGTGTAATCAACCAAGTTTAGTTATCATCACGTGAACACTCATTAAGTTTAGTTATCATCAAAACCATAACTTAACAATTACAACAATCATCAAAATCATAACTCAACAATACGAACCTTAAATATATAAAAGAAACAATTCAGATAGAATCTCAAATAACCCTAGCCAGCACTTGAGTGTACGGGACTTTTGGACTGGTAAACACTGCATTTATTCTACATTCCTATACACCACCACAACATAGCTCTGACACCAGCTGTAACGACCAAGAACCCAGATATCGGGAGAACCCGATACCACTTGGACCCTGAGACGCTACCCAAGAGCGGTAATGCTTCGAAGGTTTGAAAAAGGTGTTGCAGGAATGTACAGAAATTTGAAATAAGTGCAGAAATGAAAGAACTGAAATTTAAAGTTTCCTTTATATATAGATTTAGATAATTTACATGATTGAGCACCAGTCCATATGAACAAGACCTAGAAGTACAACTCAACAAAAGAAGAGTACAAAGCCTTGGGGCATACCCTAGCTGACAAATGCTGGCAACGCTAAGACTGCCCACCAAAACCACGTGGTAAATCCAAAAACTGCTACACTTCACCTGAAAATAAAGGGGTGAGTCTCATTTCATTGACTCAGTAGGGGTCTCGCAGATCCCTACCTCATAGCAAAAATCACAAACTAAACAAGTGATCGCAATAAATAAAGCAATGACATGTAGTAATATCAAGTAATAAATGTTCTGTAGGGATATCAATAAATGAACAATTAAACAACACAGCTGAATATACATACCATATGAAGCATATATATATTCCAAACCATATATTCAAATACAAGAATAATTCAATTACCATTAGAGTCAAATTTTTATATTCTAAGTGACATGAGAAGTAATCCACTAGAAGCAAGACAAGATGCGTCCACTCACGTCATATACTGTATCTCGGGTGTCTCCCACTCACCTCGAACGGGGTAACTGAGACATCGTAATAGGAACCAAAGAACAAGAACTAGTTAGGATCACGCTCGTCAGCGCGGGTCCAACGCCCCTGACCATGTGTGCACATACAGACTCAATGCCTTGAGCCAGGCCTCTAGCTAGTTTTCCCTCCAAGTGGACTCTACTGCAAGGCAAGGGGGCCCATATAAACTAGCCTAAAAATCGTATATCGGGACTGCCCCGCCACCTATCCCAGGTGGGCTGACACTAGGGTCGTCTGGCTACGAGTAGTGGGTCAGTCACATAGGAATGAGGAACTAATTCAAATGGAACATTAATGCATGCCACGAATCATCATAGCGTATGATAATGCCGAAGATATGATCCCAAACACACGGTCGATCGAAGCACGACAAAAACCAGACAGGAAACAAGTGGATGTCCAGTCTGGGCCCCCACTATCAAGTGGCGATGATGAGTATGGCCGCTACTTAAAAGTGGGGGTCTTCCCCAAGACCGCTACTTGCCCACCGCCTTGCCTCACGAGAGGCGGTTTCTGTGGAGGACGCCACCCCTTGCAGAGGCCAGGTAGCGGCCAAATGGGGACCACTACCTATCCGGACGAACTGAAACATGCCCTATCAGTTCTAAAGCCTTCCCCAAATGATCAAATCAAGGGGATTACATAAAAATAGCTCATTACCTATTGCCATACATCATTCTTACAAGATTTAAACCCCCAAAACACAAGAAACGGGTCTATAAACAAGATTAAACAACAAGGGTTTAAGGGATCACATTCAACATGCAATTTTCACACCAAATGGCCATTTTAGCATGCTTTTAATGACTCGAAATGAAAGGGAATCATGAAAAGGTGAGGTAGAATCCATCCCCCTACCTCGAATCGTGAAACCAAGCCGTTCAAATATGTTCCTCCGCGCCAAACTGCCTTCCACGCGGGAAGACTCCAACCACCCCACGAGCTTCCTTCCTCGGCCTCACGATCACTCCGCTGTCGTCCCGAGCCCGCCGAAAGCTCCTCCTCCAAGCCGACCGCGGCTGGGTGAAGGGGGATCATCGGAAGAATAAGGGACAGGGAGGGGTCGTGCGTGAGGAGAAGGAGAGAACCGTGGGAGGGTTCTCTCCACCGTCGGTAGATATTAGGTTTTGATTTTTTTGTTAAATAAACCTTTTAATTATAAAAAGCACTATAAGAGACCAATATCGTAATATAGCCAATGTAATTTGCATATAATCTTTATATGAGTGGTTAATTAGCTTATAACTCACGTAATAGCTCACAAAAACCACCAAATCCATGGGAATTTTCCCGATCCCTAAAACTGATAAGAATCTAGACTTTACTGGTCTTACACTAGATAGGGTCATGGTCGTCAGCACGTGTCCGAAGTCCCCGACCATGTGTGAACACACTGACTGACTACACTACGTTAGGCCCTCTAGCTGGTTTTCATCTCGGCCAGGACTCGAGCCGCTACAGTGGGAGGCCCTACGACAAACCAGCCTAAAAACTGTCACTCTCAGGTATAGCTCTCCACCTACTCCCTGGTAGGTTGGCACACGAGTGCCCAGACAAGCTACAACTAGTGGGGGGTCACTAAACGTGAATACTCTCCATAGAGAGAAACCACCGAAGGTCACGCACGCACCCATTGCAAGTAACACGGAGTAGCAGGTGGCTCGGGGCCACAAGACTATAGATAGGCAACTATACTTACTAACCCAACAGTCCTTGAGTCACGAGACTAGGGTCAAGATTGTCATATAGCACGGCATCACGCAGTTAATCTACCCTACCCCTTGGGTCAGAAACCACGGTAAAATATTTTGCGAGACGGCCCATGACCGCTGAGTTCAATCCCTTTAAAAAGGGAAGCTAAGAAGCCACCAGCCCCTAGGGTGGGTCATAAGACTCATAATTCGTAGGCCATACTCAAGGCCCACATAGAAACAACTTTCCAAAGAAGCTAACGACATGCGGGGGCAGCCCTCTACACTCATACCGATACATGAAAACTTGATTTAGCATAACACGAAAGCACAGAACACATGGGGTCACTCTGACCCTCAAAACCACTTGGGCACGCTAATCAAGGTAATACGGTACCTCCTGACACTCAAAAACACTGTCACGGTACCCATGGCGTGTCCAGGACATCCACGGGGCCATAGGTCGACCATTGGGTCACAACTGAGTCGGCCGGGGGCCAAAATAGGCAAAGAAACACAATTTCGATCGACCAATGCCCTTGGTCGGTCGACCTAACTGGGTTGGTCGACCGACCGAAGAAGGCCCGGTCGACCGGATGGTCGCGGTCAGTCGGTCGACCGTGACTGCATGGTCGCATTCGGTCAGCTGACCACGACCAAGGCCACGCCCTGTCCGTGACGAGCTGCCGTTGGGTCGACCGAACGCACCCGTTGGTTGACCGAAAACAGCAAGGAACCCTCTGAACTCAACCTTAGAGTCTGTTTCCACGCCCCAATCATCCCCGGGTTCTGGGGAAAATATGGGGAACCCATTCCCAAGCCTCTAGATCAGCTAGAGGACGCATTTAAACCCCAAAAATGCGATCGAAACAGTGAATCCGTCACTCACCCAAAAAACCATGCAATTTAACCTCGGCGTGAAATAAACACACACTCGGCCTCATCTCGGCCTATAAAATGTGGGAAAATAAAGTACAGTGGTAGGGATACATCCCCCTACCCCCACCAAAGATTTCCCGCGCCGAGGATGCCATTTCCACGTGAAACGCCTCACGAATCACCGTCGGGGTCCCAAAATCCGTGAATGGGAAACATCATGCCTCCACATCGATCTCCGCTCCATCCTCGCCGCCCCTCACCCCACGAGCCTCGCCCCGCTCGACTCCGTTAGCTGCCGGAGGGAGAGGGAGAGAAAGAGAGAACATGAGAGGGGAGAGGGAGAGAAATGAGAGATGGGGAGAGAGAGGGGGGGGTGAGGGTTTTATTTATAGAAAATAATTTTAGAATTTCATAAATCTAAAAAATATAAAATTTGGGAAAAATCATTCCCACGATCCTCGGAAAACGCACAACGTGCCTGCAATGTCGCGAAGCCTGACAACACGTCGGTTCACCCAACATAGGGGTCTGAAGGCTCGACGGCCAAAAACCCGATTAAATCATAAAACACGTTTCGGGACACACAAAGGTGCTACAAAACCCACGGATTCTGACCCAAAAATTTTGGGGTGTTACATGGCAACTATGAGTCATTGATGGCATTAAAATAAATATTCAATGTAGAAGAGTATGCTATTGAAGATATGATTCAACATGATAAACATGATTCCATAATTCAATGACTCAACATTCTCTCCCCCTTTGACATTAGCAAGGAGTTAGACAACAAGAGAATTGAAAGCCTCAAGTTCGTCTAAATTAAAGGAGGCATGCTCTGACAGCTAGTAGATAAAGCCAATTGATGCCAAATGATGAAACATGAATTACCAATTGTGGAAACACTACAAGAAAAATGGGAAATATCGACGGTCTTTTCTGACAGAAAAATATTCATTTGAAATGCGTCGAAAAGATTCGACTTTCTGACGGAAATATATTCTGTCGAAAATTCATCGGTAATTATCGACTATTTTTTGACATAATTATTTTGTCGTAAATATGTCAGAAATTTTTGACCGAAAAAATGTACGTCGGAACTACGTCGAAATGTTCGGACGTATTTCTGACTAAAAGAAGTTTCGTCGAAAATAAATAATTACGAGTTAAAATGTATGAACTGTTTCCGATGGATAAATTTAAGGTCAAAAATGCGTCGAAAACTTTCCGACGTCATGCCGACGAACCAAATATCCGTCGAAATGTTTCGATATATTTCCGACTGATCTTTTGTGTGTCAAAAAATGATTAAATAATTTTCCACCCTTCCTATTATTAATTAAATTTTATGAACAGTTTCGATAGATAAAATTAACGTCGAAAATCCGTCGAAAACTTTTTTTAATTATTATATTATTATTATATTATTATATGTATTAATTATCACTTTTTATGATTTTTTGTCATTGGCATAAAATTAATTTAATATTATTATACTATTATATTTATTAATTATCACTTTTTATGATTTTTCATCATTTTCATAATTATTTTATGGTTATTGGATGATAAGGGTGATAAATATATGACAAATGGATCATATAGGTTGGGTGACAAATGGATCATATGGGTGAGAAATGAATTACTAAGGGTGACAAATGGGTTAGTAAGGGTGACAAATAGCTCATATGGGTGACACATGGGTTACTAAATGTGACAAATAGCTCATATAGGTGACAAAATGAGTTACTAAGGATGACAAATGGGTCATATGATATGGGGTAACATGTAGATGACAGAGGTGGGCTGAGTCGACTCTATGCCAAGATGGAGTCGACTCCATGGCAAATGGGTCATAAACGTTTCGTGGTGACAAATAAGTTGACAGATGAGAGTGATATTTATGAGTTTCTTGTCATTTATGATATTTTTCTATCATTTTTTTATTTTTGGTTAATGTTGTATTTATTAATTATCATTTTTATATTTTTTAGTCATTTTCATAATTATTTTTTTATTATTGTATTTATTCGTTATCATTTTTATGATTTTGTGTCTTTTTCACAATTATTTTAGTATTATCGTATTTATTGATTATCATTTTTATGACTTTTATGATTTTCATAATTATTTTATCATTATTATATATATTGAATATCATTTCTATGGTTTGTTTATTATTTTCTTGCCTAGGTGATAGGTTATTGTATTGATTGATTATTATTATTTATTGTTTTTAATTATTATTATCTTTTTTTCCCTTTTGGGTTCACCTTCCGTATGTGAGAGCAACATGGTGAAATGAATGATAAGGGTGATGAATGCATATTAGTAGTGACAAATAAGTTGACAGAGGGAACAAATTCACACTAGTGGTGATAAATAGGTTGATAGAGATGACAAATACACATGAGGGGTGACAAAAGGCTCTTAACGGTGAAAAATGCACAAAGGCTACGGCTCCCAAGGGCAAAGGCGACGGCTCCTGCATGCTAAGAGTGAAAAATACCAATTAATGGTGACAAATAGATCAATAGGGGTGACAAATGCGCATGAAGGGTGACAAATAGATGGTTAAAGGTGCAAAATGAATGGTTTAGGTGAAGAATATATAGCTCAGGTGAAAAGGATATGGCTAAGGGTGAAAAATGAGTGCCAAGAGTGACAAATAGATGACAAGGGTGAAAAATAGATGGTTAAGGGTGACGTATGGACCATAAAGGTGACAAATGGATGGTTAAGGGTGAAAAATATATGGGTAAGGGTGACAAATGACTTGTTAAGGCTAACAAATTGCCAATAGAGGTGAGAAATAGGGTATTAAGGCTAACAAATAGCCAAATGATGGTTAAGGGTAAAAAATGGATGGGTAGGGGTGACAAATGACTTGTTAAGGCTAACAAATGGCCAACAGAGGTGACAACTGGGTTGTTAAGGCTAACAAATAGCCAACAGAAGTGACAAATGGGTTATTAAGGCTAACAAATAGCCAACAAAGGTGACAAATGGGTTGTTAAGGCTAAAAAATAGCCAACATAGATGACAAATGGGTTGTTAAGGCTAACAAATAGCCAATAGAAGTGACAAATGTGTTATTAAGGCTAACAAATAGCCAACAGAGGTGACAAATGGGTTGTTAAGGTTAACAAATAGCCAACAGAGGTGACAAATGTGTTATTAAGGCTAACAAATAGTTAATAGAGGTGACAAATGGTTTACAGAATATACAATATAGATCAAAAGGCAAGGCAGATGGGCCATCCAGCCCATCCGGCCCATTCGGCCCACTCACATTCAGTCCATTCAAATTGTTATTTTCTTATCTTTTTGTATTGGGCTTGGCCCCCCTTTTCACTCTTTTTTTATTCCTTTCTCTCTTCTTTTTGTGCCAACAAACACATGCACAGCTGTTGCAACCATATAATTGATCTCACATAGGTAATTGATCTCGCATATGTATATGGTCTGGTATATGCACTATGATCTCTTGGCTTATGCACAATGTAATCATTTTTTTCCCAATAGAAATAAGTAGTTCATACCTCAAAATCCTCGATGTCATTGTACATTTCCTCTTCTTCCTCAATCAACTCCATGAGTAGTTGATTTAATACTACATCATAATTTATGCATACACAAGACGATGAATAAAGGGAGGAATAATGAGAGCATGTATTACCCATCAAATCTAAAGTTACTGATCAAACACATTGATACCAAATTACAATTCATGTTTCATTTAAACAAACAAAGGGATCCTAACAATGAACTATGAGCATGAAGATAAGCCCTACTAATATTAGAAATAACATAAAGACACCTAGCATAAGCATGACAATGATGATGCATGACATCGAGGTGATTTCCATCGGCATCTTGTTTCTTAGTTTGGTAGGGGTGACATCAATTGACTTGGATGGTTGTAGTGGACTAGAACCTTGCATTGGGGTAGAATTGTCATTGCAAGTAGTCAAGACCCCATAATAAGCATGTTCTGCCTCCTCCATAGAATATAATCCCTTATATTGACCTCCTGGATATCCATTAACTTGAGTGTAACATTCTGGCCAAGTGCAATATATACTAGGTGCTCGACCAAATCACACTACATAACACTTATATTTCCCCATGTCAGTAGGTTTTTAGAAGCCTGCACAAAAGATTTGCACATGATAGAGTATCATCAACCAAAGTCTAAAGATGCTAAGATACATTTATGGAATTACGGATAAATTTAAAATAATCATTAACAACAAAACAAGAAGGAAGAAGTGAAATGTAAATATATTTAAATCCACATAAGGCTACAACATGCTAAGGATGCCTTTTAGTCATTCTACATTCAGAGTGGAGGCATGAGGCACTTACTTAAGACCTCATGCTAAGGATGCCTTTTAGCCATTCTACTACATAACTGTGGTATGTATTTATACATATATGAAAGATGCATTAAATAGACTAAAATAAGCATCATTGTGGCATGAAATCTAGGTATATTAGAGATGTAACTTGAAACAACCTCATGGGTAAATCACAACCCCTTACGACTAAGAAATGAAAACTACATCTTAATTAAACCGCATTATATTGGTGTGCATAAACGACCCTTCATATAAACTAAATAGATCATCCAACATGGAAAAATAGGGAAAAATTGATTAAACCACATCTGAATGTCACATACAAATATATTTCAAACAATGGGTGGAAAGGGCAGCATCACACAGCAACTGAGAAATTATATTGAGGTAGAAAGGATAAAAGGCCAAACCAGTGAATGTGTGGCTTGTTTGAGGCCACCGATGATACAATTGACACCATCGAAGCCACAGGTGACAGAGCTCGCAGAGAAGAAGAAAGCCGCCCAATGTCGTCTCTGCAGATGCTAGCAACCATCGCTTGGCTTCTTATAGACACATGGAACCCTGCATTTATAGAGAGGTGAAGCGGGAAACTTGTAGCATCGAAAGGATGTATGAAGAACCTCGAGAGGGGAAAAAGGCGATCATCGGAGGAGGAATCGACGTCCTCGCATCTCGTCGGGATCAGAAGAACTGCAATCCTAGCTAGGCTTAGTTATGCAGAGGAGGATGACTTGCATCAGTCCTCCTCTCGGTCCTCTCTTGAAGACTCGGCATAGTGTGAACCCTAGTCGGAGGGCATGCAGAGGGAGGAGCTAATGAAGTGGAGAAAATGACATCGCCTGCCCTTATCTACATTTTCTTAGGTAGTCATTTTAAAAGGGGCTGATCTATTCACCCCCCCTCTAGATCTGCCTTACACACTTATCGTCCATTTGTCAGTCATAAGGCCTATTTGTCACCCTTAGGTTCAATAGCCGTCACCTTAGCCTTTTTCTAATTATGCCTTGGCCGTCGCCTTAGCCATTTGTCACTGCTAGGTGTGTATTTGTTACCGCTAAAGTGACATTTGTCACCCTTACTGCATATTTATCACTCTTAGTACATTAGCAGCCGTTGCCTTCTTTTATCTACAGTAGCTACTTTCTTTGACCTGGATCACTGTAGCTGACTAGTCTATCCATTGACCTTTGACTTTGACTGGGTCTTCATGACTTTAGTCAACAGAAAGTTGAGCTTGGCTAGAGTCTTCTTTTATTGGCGTTGATTTTGACTATTCAATAGTTACTGTCGTTGCACTTTGTTTGAGTCCATTCGTTGTCCACCTGATTGTTGTAGAAACTCTTGATACACTGTTCATATTTTTGTCCTCTTGTGAACTTGACTCCTTTTAGCTCCTTCTGCTTTTCATTTGTTAGCTCTAGGATCTATTTTTCACCCTTACCAGTGTATTTGTCTACTCTGTAGATCTAGTTGTAGCCACTAAGCTTTGTGTCTGAATGGATGATGTCAAGGCACAATGTTGCCAGGTCGAGGCAGTGTGTAGTAGGATGTGGTTCATATCCTCTTGCGTCTGGTCATCTGTTAGCTGCTTCGACCTTGTTAGCTTCATGAAGGGTTACGAGCTGAGTGCATCGATGCACTTCACAGATGCATCGAAGCAAAGACTTCAAATTCTTACTTCATGCTTGATGCATCGGTGCAGCTATGTGGATGCTTCTATGTAGTGTGACTTGTTGATAGGTTTTGTTCTTAGTGCATCGGTGCACTAGATTTTATAAAACAATCTTTTTATCAGTCAATAATGATGAGTTAGAAAAAAAACTCTGAAGTCCATGTGTCAAAACACTCTTACTGAAATCATGTCATTTAATTGTATAGTAGTGTGAAGAAAGTACACAAGGATTTTACATGTTCAAAAACTACTTCCCACATACATACAAACCATATACATAGTTTAACCTCTTTGAAGATCAAAGGAAGAAATCATCTTCCAATCCTAAGAGTTCTTCACTATGATGTGTTGGAGTAGAAGTTGCAGTGTCACCTTCTCTGAAGACTAGTAGTATATTGAACTGAAGTATAGGGGTGACATATGAGCTGCTAGAAGTAACAAATGTTCTGCTAAGGGTAACAAATACTCTGCTAGTGATGAAAAATTGTCACCTAGTGGTGACAAATGGATTTTGGCGATGGCTCGAGGCAAGAAGGAAAAGGCTAAGGTGACGGCTTTCTCGCCTAAGGTTGACAAGTGGATGGTTAAGGCTATAAAATAGACAATAGGGTTGCAAAATGTCTCTTACGGCTGACAAATAGCCTGGGAAGCTTTATTTCAGATTAACATGTGTCTACCACACACCCAACTCGAAGGCCAGGTTCTTGGCATGTGAACCAATGTGAGCACATGATGGGCACATGATTCGAGGGTACACTATCAGTATTGCTAACAACCCTGTTCAACATGATCATACAAAACACATGGTCTTTGCTAGGGGTATATTAGTCACATCTAAGATTAGGGCTGTTACCCTGGTCTTATTAATAAGATGGATGGGTGGCGGCTGTGATTAACATAGAAAGGGATAGCCGCCACCTGTGTTTTGGCCTTCTCGATGTGTTCTACTCTTCTTCCTCCTCTTGTTCTCCTGTTCCTGGCTGCAATAATAAACAAATATTTGTCAAGACAAGTATGCCACATTCTGAGGTCTGAGACGTGAAATTGTTTAAGATGTTGTATTTCCAAATGTAATGAGTTCGGCCCCAAACCAGGCTCTAATTATATTACAATGACCCTCAGTAAATGTCCATGATGTCTCCCTCTTCCTTGACAATTCATCAACATATTTCAGTACATAAATGGCACAGTTGAGGCTTCCATCTGCTTGTTGGGGACATTCGTTGTTGAACAAAAGTGCCCATTCATCAACTCCCTCGAATGTCCCATATTTCTTCAGTAACCTCGTACAACTATAGCCTGCAAATGAAATATTTGACATTATTAAGGAATAATTAATAGACACATTATAAATATCTTTAATACAGGTACATGGATAAGAAAAAGTACTTATTTTCTTGTAGTGGCATGGCCATCTCATGGAATTGTATGAGACAAAGCGGTGATTCCCCGTGTGAATAGCAAGTAGATGCTAGTGATTACTTGAGTGTAACACGAAGAATAAATATTTATTCTGCTATAGTTGTGATAATTCATCATTCTCATAGTAGCACTGCAACAAATCCATGATTTTTGCGTTGTTGGCCACTATCTTGTTGTTGATGTGATTCACTACAATGGTGGGAAAATAAACCCACCGATGAAAGATGCCAGATTCATTACATCTTAAGTGGAGGAGGTACACCATGGTGTCGATCACCTGTAAACAATCACGATTCTATTAGTAGTAGAAACACAAGTGCAGGGTAGGGTGAGATGTAAAATTACACAATTAATGAAAGAAAGTACCGTATCATCTATCATATGGCCGTATAATAGATCAATGACATGACGACGTTTCAAAACAATCTTGTCTGTAATTCAAATATGAGGCCACTGTATTGAATTTTTTTTTTATGGTAGTCAGAGTAAGGCGAAACAGGGTAATTACAGAAACTATAAGAGGACAACTTACTCAATATCCCTCGAGGCACAAGCATCAATGAATTCATTCACAATCTTGTTATCTCTAAGCTTCAGCTAGCCTTTGTAAATCCAATCAGTACTCTGTAGGAGCTTTTTGATCTGGTCGGCTTCATCTCCCTTCTACATTTATGCCAATATATCAATCTTATATTCTATACTGTAAGAAGTAGGATGAACGCAGACTCACCTTCTTCTTCCCCCGTACTACTTTCTTTGCAGGTGCCCTTGGTCTCCTCATGGGCTTCTCATCCCGTTGATGAAGGGACTGAGAAAAGACACCTGGACGACGGTCACCATGCCCATTGGTCACCTCCACTTGAGTTTAGATATTGCCTTGCACATCCTCTTCAGGGGCTAACTTAGATGGCACAGTATCATATGTAGTTTGTTGAAGGGGCCTTAGAGGTTCATTATTGGCGGCAATGTCTACCAAATTTTGATAGATACTTTGCTCAACATTTTCAACCCCTTGCACTTCCTCTCTAGGGCTGCATGAGGTGGCATGGCATCATCCGTCACCTGTTCGACGGGCCTAGGAGGTGCGACATCAGCGGCAATGTTTTCCAAACTATGATGCATATGTTTCGCATCATTGTGAGCCCCTTCCACCCTAGTTAGAAAGAATGCCCTCCTTTCCTCAATTAGCCACTGCTGGATCTTCAATGTAGTGGCAATAAACTATAGCACATGCATGTATGGAGCTGATGAGGACGTCTTCTCATCACGGGGTCAGGTCATCATCTGACCACCGTACAACATGTCCCTTTCACTTGGCTCAACAAGGAGCTCATCGATCACCTGCATTTCAAACCACATCACTTCGGTTATTAATTAATGTTGAATGACAAAGAAGAAGTTTTTAGTACTCATAATTCATGTTAGCCTCGCAGGGATCCAATAGAGAATTATAATTTCTGATGCGGGATGGGACTGAAAGGGCTAAGACCTATGACTACAACGAAGTGCGGCCAGCACTCGCACGCCAAAGGCAAGCCGGGCGGCTGACCTCCGTAGCATTCCTCTGGGTGGAGGCGTCTCTCAACAAGAAATCCAAGCCCAACGACCATCCCTATGAGGGAAGCGCGGGGATCTCAGTGGCTAAGGAACCGCCGAATGACTAGGGGAGTCTAGTTCGAGCTCGGTGCTCATTAGGGGCACGGGACGGGTGCTCTCAACTCACATTCGCACGGTGAATTACAAAATAGCTAGGATCCTACACGCTCACGTGACATATAGAATAGCATACTAGTAAAGCAAAGCAACAGAGTAGGAGCGTCGTGCGTACCTCCACGCCTAGGCGTGGGGAAGAAACCCCGGCCGAGATCAACAACCCCGATACACACGACACATAATAATACAATGCCAACCAAAATGCCCACTCCTCGCAGGGAGATAATAGGCTACAACAGTAGAATTTGGGGCTACCAATGAACGGGCTGACGGGCGGCACTCGGTGAAGGGTTGGCCGCGAGGAGGTTCCCGAACGGTAATCTGCCGGTTCGCAGCAGCGTGCAGGTCGCCGGCGAACTCTACCACGAGCCGGTCCGGAGTCCGAATGGGACACCGTCAGTGGGAGTGCGAAGCCAGGTCACAGGGGGACGTGTCAGCCAAAGCGGGTGCGCAGATTCACACCGTGGTGGCCGTGAGGTCGTCTGCAATCCGTGACTGGTTTCCTGCACACAGAACAGCGCGCTCGAGCGAGAAAATTAATAACATAATGCTCCGGCATGCGAACGTGATTCCGCCTGTGGGAGGACGACGAAAACTCGTAGCAGAAACTTCTGATCAAAGGGTTTGACCAGATTACGTCGAGGTAAGCCGTGGTGGCTTCTGCAACATGTCGCTGGTACTGGGGTCGGACTGCACAGGATCAGTCTGCGCGGTCCCACGAGAATGAACGCCACTCACAGCACAATCGTCGAAATGAGGTGAGACTTCCGGCGTTGGAAAGAGGACAAAAAGTTGTTCGAACCATCAGAAGATGAGCCTCATCACATCACCAGGCTGGGCGCAGTCGCAACAGTGGTAAGCTTTTGTCCTCTGGGTGAGCAGTCGGACAGAGGTACGATGGCCGTGGTGAAATTTTCTGAAACGAGGTCGGAATCCAATGAAACCACCTGGGTTGGTTCCGGGACGCCGAGGGCTACAACGTTGAAGAAGAATACTTGGGCAGAAAACTGATGTAGAAATCGTGACAAGAACAACACCCAACTCACCCTCTGGGCGGGTTGATTCGAATGGATTCCGCGCAGTCGTGGGAGAACGGATGCCACGAACAGTGCCGAAGTCGAAACAAGGCGAGACCACCTCTGGATCGAAGAGGACTCGGGAAGGAACAAACTCACAGAAAAACGCTCGGCCTGATTCGCAATGTGGACGTCGGGGTCGCCTCTGCAAGTAGGGATTCAATTCTGCCTCGGATCTGCAGGGTGCAGATTATCTTGATCTTCAAGCTTGAGGGTGGAGATGAAGACGAGGGCTTGCGAGGGCGGCGTGGAGGAACATGGAGGATGGATGCCTTGGCGTCGCACCAAGGGGATGGGGAGTCGCACCCCAAGTTGATCCCGTCGCAGGAGCAAGGAGGAAGAGAGGGGGAACCTCGGCGTCGCACCGAGGGGTGGGGAGTCACACCCTGGGCATGCTCCCGTCGCAGGAGCAAGGAGGAACAGGGAGGAGGGCGCAGTCACCTTCAAGGAGAATCAGCAATTTTTTTTCTTTCATTCATAATAATTCTCCAAAGAAAATACAATCCTTTTATATGGGGAGGGGAGATGCTAGGGTTGAAACCCTAGCCAAGAGGGAAAGAGGGGTGCGCATGGTGCTTGGGGGAAAAGGGGGGGTGTGCAACTTTACTAGATTCTAGGAGGAGATTGGGGAAGGGGGGCGGCCAAAGGAGGGAGGGAGTGGTCGACTGGGGAAGGGAGGAAAGGGGGGGTGCGCCCCTCTTCCTACAATCTAGGAGAGGGGGCGGCTGCCACCTTCCAAGAGGAGGGAAAGTGGGGGGGGGCGCCCAAAACCCTAACCCTAGGGAGGGGGGCGCAAATCCCTAGGTGGGCCAAGCCTTGGGTTGGGCAGCCATGCCAAATGGGCCAAGGCTTGAACCACGAAAGTGGCCCAGTAGCCCTATCTCCTACCTAATAAGCATAAGATGACCCAACTAAAGCCTAATTGGCTCCAATTGGCCTACAAAGGTCCATAAATAATAAAAGTGTCCACGTAGCGACTAATCCAAGGCCCACCATGGCCTAAAGCATGAAGATAACTCCGCTAGTCCGCCAAGTGATCGCCGAGCCAAAGGGATGCCGGCGTGGTCCGTGTACTCCATCGTGAGCTGCGGCGCGTGTCCTCACCAATTCTCCCCGGGTGGGAAGAACTCGACCCTGTCGAGTAAGGGTCCTGATCACTCCAATAGCACTCCAGCAAGTCTGGGTCGATCCTCTATAGCTCTCCACGTGTGATCCAGGTGTCGTCTGTTGCAGGGCACCCTCTCCAACGCACTAGGAAGCGTTGGTAGGCTCCGCTCCTGGTAGTGGTCACCTGCTCATCCAATATGCAATCTATATGCTCGCGTTTCTGTAATGGGGCTGGAGGAGGTGGACGCTCCGAAGGTGTAACACTCTCAAGAGGAGGGGAGGGCTCAAAAGGCTCACTGAGAATCACCGCGGGGTCCCGATATGCCACTAAATCTAAGACATTGAACATCGAACAGATCCCATAGCCTTCTGGTAGCTCAATCTCATACGCATTCGACCCAATTCGCTTCAAGACTCGGAAGGGTCCAGCACCGCGGGCCTGGAGTTTCTTCACGGCCCCTGGAGGAAACCGTTCAGGTCTGACCCTGATCATGACGTACTCTCCCTTACGGAACTCACGGGTGTGTCGATGCGCGTCAGCTAACTCCTTATAACGTGCGTTGCTGGCCTCAAGGTGGTGATGATGCAGACTCCGAATAAGATGGGTAGACTCATAGCTACGTGAATGCAGGGGTGGTCCTGGACATCCAAATATGGATCTAATATGCCTATGACATCTACCAGACTTGACAACATGGGGAGGACCTGGACAACCAAAGTATGACCTATCATGCACATGTGTCCTACTAGATATGGTAGACTCAGGAGGACGAATAACCCCAAACTCACTCATGACATTACCCCCATATGATGAGGGACATGGAGAAACATGAGAGAGAGACATGTGTCCCTGGCCTCCTAAACTCTGGCGTCTGGGTGAATGCAAGGTGAGGTGTTGACTAGCAGGTCTGGATGGGGTGTGATAATGGACCTCCTCGACAAGGTGGGGAAAAGAATACGAGTCGAGAGGCTCACTAGGGAGGGGATCGAATGGGTCAAAGAAATGATGACCCCTCCCGATGGGTCCCTTCACTATACTTGCCCATGTCTGACATTCGCCCAGGTGCAGATGATCACCTTCAGGCGCGCTAATATATGGGGCAGGTGGCTCATGAGGGAGGCAAGGAAAGCTAGGTTCCTCCCTCGGGACCGTGATACCATAAGAGGGGACAAAATCAACCTCCACGGGTATGGGAAAGAATAAAAGGACCTCGGAGGTGATATGTCCTATGGTGTAGACCGAGGTAATAGACCCCATAGCAGGGAGTGTAAAGCTATGACTATAGGGTTGGTCAGACCCTAAGGTCAACATATATGTCAACTCCCATTGACAATCTAAACTCCTAAGGAAGTCCTTTACATTTTCAAGAAAGCAGAAGGACCGAAAAGTGGTGTGAAAGGAGTCAAGGGGTACAATTGGGAGAGCTGGCTCCATGGATGGGTAGCAAGGGATCGGAGCATCTAGAATTAGGCCCTTCCTTAACCAGCTAGCTAAAGGCTCTCCAATGATAAGTTTGCCTTTGGAAGGAAAGGATGGCTCAAGATGAGGATTGAAGGGAAAAGGTCGTTGCAAGGTTGGGGCTGGGGTGACTAATAGACTGGTGTCATTGGATGATTCCTTACCTTGGCCCACTAGGATCTCTATGGGATCGCTCTCTAAATCCTCAACCTCAGTTAGGTACTCCTCAGCCAACTCCTGTTCAGCCTCGTAAGTCACTGGAACAAACCCAGGTGGGGCATCCGCTGAATGTGTGTCCTCCAAGATAGGGGAACGTGAAGGACACCGGTCAGAGAACTAGGCATCCCCACTACAGGGGGCCATAGGGGTGGGCCCCGGGAGTGGTGGGGGACATGAGCCCGGAGGCGGAGTGGATCGCTGGGGGTGGGTGGCTAGCGACACGGAGGTGGTCGGCGCAGCGCCGTCGTGGAAGACGAACTCACCTGGAAGGTGAGATGGGTGTAAGGTGCAGGTCCTCCTGTCCAAGTCAATGGTCGCTCTTCTCTCCTCCAACCAAGTTTGCCCTAAAATGATGCATGGACCAGCAAGTGTGCCGATCTTACACCATGCACCATCGTGATATAGAACGGGGCCGAACCATCGTTGAAACTCGACAAAAGCTAAGCCACCGCAGAGAACAATCTCCCCGGTCTTAGAGAGAGACTCAACAATGTTCTGTGAGACATAATTATGTGGAACCTTACTGATGAAGTCGATCTCCGTATGCAACTCATTAGGTAGGATGGCTACGGATACGACAGGGCGCTGGAACGACTAGGTCATCGATATAGGGATCGGGTTTCCCGACGACTGAGTGGTAGGGGCGACACCCATGGGTCGTGCCATAAGAGCCTCGAATTGGGCCACCAGGGATGACCAATCTGACACGTGGGCTTGAGGAACCGCCATGGGGCTGGCGGGTAACTGGACATGCATATGCAAGACTCAACGAGACAAGGATAAAACTTGAACTAGACACAAACCTAAAATGACAATGCAATGGTAGGTTACCTAGATGAACTAAGAGACTCAATGCACCCTAGACAACCTAAAGACTCAAATGACCTAAGACCCCAATTTGTTAGAACAAACTGGTTCCCTACGCTCTGATACCAATTTGATGCGGGACGGGACTGAAAGGGCTAAGACCTACGACTACAACGAAGTGCGGCCAGCACTCGCACGCCAAAGGCAAGCCGGGCGGCTGACCTCCGTAGCGTTCCTCTGGGTGGAGGCGTCTCTCAACAAGAAATCCAAGCCCAACGACCGTCCCTATGAGGGAAGCGCGGGGATCTCAGCGGCTAAGGAACCGCCGAACGACTAGGGGAGTCTAGTTCGAGCTCGGTACTCATTAGGGGCACAGGACGGGTGCTCTCAACTCACATTCACGCGGTGAATTACAAAATAGCTAAGATCCTACACGCTCACGCGACATATGGAATAACATACTAGTAAAGCAAAGCAACAGAGTAGGAGCGTCGCGCGTACCTCCACGCCTAGGCGTGGGGAAGAAACCCCGGCCGAGATCAACAACCCCGATACACACGACACATAATAATACAATGCCAACCAAAATGCCCACTCCTCGCAGGGAGATAATAGGCTACAACAGTAGAATTTGGGTCTGCCGATGCACGGGCTGACGGGCGGCACTCGGTGAAGGGTTGGCCGCGAGGAGGTTCCCGAACGGTAATCTGCCGGTTCGCAATAGCGTGCAGGTCGCCGGCAAACTCTACCACGAGCTGGTCCGGAGTCCGAATGGGACACCGTCAGTGGGAGTGCGAAGCCAGGTCACAGGGAGACGCGTCGGCCAAAGCGGGTGTGCGGATTCGCACTGTGGTGGCCGTGAGGTCGTCTACAATCCGTCATTGGTTTCCTGAACACAGAACAGCACGCTCGAGCGAGAAAATTAATAACTTAATGCTCCGGCGTGCGAACGTGATTCCGCCTGTGGGAGGACGACGGGGACTAGTAGCAGAAACTTCTGATCAAAGGGTTTGACCAGATTGCGTCGAGGTAAGCCGTGGTGGCTTCTGCAACATGTCGCTGGTACTGGGGTCGGACTGCACAGGATCAGTCTGCACGGTCCCACAAGAATGAACGCCACGCACAGCACGATCGTCGAAATGAGGCGAGACTTGCGGCGTTGGAAAGAGGACAAAAAGTTGTTCGAACCATCAGAAGATGAGCCTTATCACGTCACCAGGCTGGGCGCAGTCGCAACAGTGGCAAGCTTCTGTCCTCTGGGCGAGCAGTCAGACAGAGGTACGATGGCCATGGTGAAAATTTCTGAAACGAGGTCGGAATCTGACGAAACCACCTGGGTTGGTTCCGGGACGCCGAGGGCTACAACGTTGAAGAAGAAGACTTGGGCAGAAAACTGATGTAGAAATCGTGACAAGAACAACACCCAACTGCACCCTCTGGGCGGGTTGATTCGAATGGATTCTGCGTAGTCGTGGGAGAACGGATGCCACGAACAGTGCCGAAGTTGAAACAAGGCGAGACCACCTCTGGATCGAAGAGGACTTGGGGAGGAACAAACTCACGGAATAACTCTCGGCCTGATTCGCAATGTGGACGTCGGGGTCACCTCTGCAAGTAGGGATTCAATTCTGCCTCGGATCTGCAGGGTGCAGATTATCTTGATCTTCAAGCTTGAGGGTGGAGATGAAGACGAGGGCTTGCGAGGGCGGCGTGGAGGAACATGGAGGATGGATGCCTTGGCGTCGCACCAAGGGGATGGGGAGTCGCACCCCAGGTTGATCCCGTCGCAGGAGCAAGGAGGAAGAGAGGGGGAACCTCGGCGTCGCATCGAGGGGTGGGGAGTCACACCCCGGGCTTGTTCCCGTCGCAGGAGCAAGGAGGAATAGGGAGGAGGGCGCAGCCACCTTCAAGGAGAATCAGCAATTTTTTTTCTTTCATTCATAATAATTCTCCAAAGAAAATACAATCATTTTATATGGGGAGGGGAGATGCTAGGGTTGAAACCCTAGCCAAGAGGGAAAGAGGGGTGCGCATGGTGCTTGGGGGAAAAGGGGGGGTGCACAACTTTCTTAGATTCTAGGAGGAGATTGGGGAAGGGGGGCAGCCAAAGGAGGGAGGGAGTGGTCGACTGGGGAAGGGAGGAAAGGGGGGGTGCGCCCCTCTTCCTACAATCTAGGAGAGGGGGCGGCTGCCACCTTCCAAGAGGAGGGAAAGAGGGGGGGGCGCCCAAAACCCTAACCCTAGGGAGGGGGGCACAAATCCCTAGGTGGGCCAAGCCTTGGGTTGGGCAGCCATGCCAAATGGGCCAAGGCTTGAACCAAGAAAGTGGCCCAGTAGCCCTATCTCCTACCTAATAAGCATAAAATGACCCAACTAAAGCCTAATTGGCTCCAATTGGCCTACAAAGGTCCACAAATAATAAAAGTGTCCACGCAGCGACTAATCCAAGGCCCACCATGGCCTAAAGCATGAAGATAACTCTGCTAGTCCGCCAAGTGATCGCCGAGCCAAAGGGATGCCGACGTGGTCCGTGTACTCCATCGTGAGCTGCGGCGCGTGTCCTCACCAATTTCCTATCTAGAAATGCCCCACACCTAAATAGTCGGGGAAATGTCACCTGCCTTAGTGACTGCCGCACCTGCGTGTGCTCAAAAAACAAGACATGTAATATGAAATACATCAAGTTATTTTACAATGCAGTAGAATTAATGATTGACACATTATTACACCCCAAAAATAAAAAAAACTTACAGCAAGTGCGGCAGAACAACCAAATATAAATGTATGGGCGTGGGATGTATCCCCGGCTCTTCTCTTAGCACTGTCAATTGTACCTGACCGTCGTTTCTGGACCATCGACAGTAATTGCTCAGACTTGGGCATCATTACCTGTTGCACGGCGGCTGCCCAATTGTAATATGAAACTCTCTCAATGTCATCTAAGCATGACATCATCTGTTGTGGATAAGAATGTGTCGACCGTGGGCAAAGGAAAGTAGACAATTGGAGTACAATCCACAGCCGAACAATGTCGGCCACATCCTGCTCTTCATCGGATCAACAATTTGCTGGATGAGAGAGCACACTTTCTTCCGATCAAATGTTGCTGCAAACCAAAATTGATGCTGCAACTTGGACTTCTGTTTTACGGATCCATAATGTTGAACCGGCTGACCGGAGTAAGGTAATCCTAATATTATGGCCACATCTTCCACACTGAATGCGACCTCTTTACTACCCATACGGAAGTAATTTCCTTCACTATGGGCGCAAATTATCTCCTTCAATATTGTCATGGTGAAGGAGACCGGAGAAGCATTGTCAACATATAGACCAAAGGGTATGGTCCTCATCAATGACTTGTGGCATTCCCGAAATGCCATCTGATCCATATCATTTATGTAAATGTCCATAGAACACCTAGCCGAGATGACCTTTGTGTTCACTAGATTCAAATAAATGTGAAAACAAGAAATTCAGTTAATTGACTGATCAAGAAATATAAAAAACATTAAAATTAAGATAAGAGTGACAAATGTATAGACAATGGAGTTTAGGTGTGACAAATAGGTGCTTAAGGGTGACAAATGTATGGGTGACTAGTAGGTCTTTAACAATGACAAATAGGTAGATAAGCGTGACAAATAAATAGGTTGATAAGGGGGAAAATAGATATGTAAACGAGATAAGGAACCCTCCTACCTCTAACTTGTCGTCCTGAAGTGGAGCCCTTAGAAACGCTAGGTTCCACAGACGTTTCTTCTTCGGCCGTGGGAACCGTGGCTTCTTGAGATGCAGGTGGGACATCTAGTTTACGGCGGATGAAGCATTGCACGGGTGTCTCCTTCGGCTCCATGGCTATCAGTGATGAAAGAGAGCTCACAATTGAGGGTGACCGCACAGCAAATGACGGAGAGCTCGCAAATGGCTTGTAGGGGAGACGATAAGCACCGCAAGGAAGACGAGACATTGAGCACGATGGAGAGACGAACCGCCTTTTGGTAGGTTTGTTAAGAGCCAAGACATGGCGGGAAGGGTAAATAAGGAATTAGGGATTTTTAATTTCGAGGACCAGTTCGGCGTCATCATTTCTATTGATGTGGACTTTGGTGTTGCATCGGCAGCAAAACGCGAACAACACCCCCGCGTGGCTGACGTGTCCCGTTTTCCACGTGGACCAATTGGAGCTTAAGGGTGACAAATGTGTCTACACGGGTGACAAATAGGTTAGCAAGGCTGAACAATACCCTGCTAATGGTGAAAAATAGGGCTTAGTAGAGACAAGGCCGATGTGCGGCTTTCAAGGTAGTGTAAGAGTAAGGGCGACGGCTTCTGGACTTTAGTGGTGACAATTAGGTGAGTATGGGTGACAAATGCTCAACTAGAGTAACAAATAACTTCACATTGGTAACAAATGAGAACGAAGCTGAGAGTGAAGAAGAAAATAAGAAAGAGGAACTGGAGGAGAGAGAGACGTGCTCACTAGAAGACAAAGGACCTACATGTTGACACCCGTTTTATACCCAATAAGTCGGGTCATCTCCTTATTTCATTCTATATGATGCTCCGAGTTGTTCATTCTTTGATTAGTCTCTTGATCAGTTGAAGCCTGTTTCTTGGGTCTTAATTCCTGGATTAAGATGTGGCTCCCGGTGGCATTTCGTTGGATGAAGCTCAGCAAAACCCTTCACTCTATTTTTGGAACCTCAATGATAATAACGGTCTCAGTCAGGCGCGTTGCTTCCTTCTGACGGATAGAACCTGGGCCGGTACTTTTTGAAGAGTCTTAAGGCTTGAGGCCTCGTTTTCAGTACTTATCCCTTAATTTCTACGTTGATGATGACGGTCTGTCGTGCAGCCGTCGTTTCATTCTGACGCCCTATGCCTTGGCCGTCACTTCCTTGAAGAGTCCTATTGTTTGGATCTTCTTCCCGTTGATCTTATCTCTTTGGGATAGGGTTGGAAATGGCGGTCGTTCCTTGATGCGTTACTTCCAAGTGGCGGTCTGTCGTGCAGCCGTTACTTCCTTCCGAGAGTCCTGGCAGTTCAGGCCTTTTCTCTGCTACTTCGTGGTTGAGATAAGGATTTGGATTGACGTTATCTCTTTCAAATCTGATCCTCAGGACCCCCCGTTTGTTTCTATGGACTCTTGGTGATATTATCTTCGAGGATTTGCTAAGATTTATCCCTCTTTCCTGCTGAATTATCCTCTGCTCGACCTAAGAGTTTGAGGGTCTATAAATAGAACCCTTGACTTCATGGCCAAAGGGAGGAGATTTGAATTCGCGACGAAGTGCTGCCGAACTCAGGAGCCATCTTCATCCAGGAGGAGCTGCTTCCCACGTCCATCCATCTTCTAATCAAGGGAGTACTTTAGTTTTGTCTTTCAAGTTCATCCTTGCATGCTTGAGTTCTTCCTTGGTTTTCCTCAAACAAAGCATTGTCTCTACTCTTCCTCCACGTTTTTCATTGTTCTTTAAGCATACAAACATCCTCCCAAACTTATAAAAACACCTAGAGGGGTTAAAAAACCAAAAACTCCCCGGTAATTCCCTCTCCTTTTGATGTTCTTAAATAAACTCTTTAAGAATTGATGCTATGCTTGTGAAGAGGGCTAATTGAGGTTGTCTTGTCTTGTCTTTCTACATCTTTGGCAGGTTTACAGGTTCATTAGCACGAGGCCCAAGTCTTCTAGCCGGCTGGAAGAGTTGGAGTTAAAAGGATCCAAGCTTTATTACTGCAGGTTACCTGACGGTCTGGTGCAGGCGCGTCACTATCTTCCGGCGGTCTATCGTACGGCCGTCGCTTCTAAGCGACGCACGGGGTTCTGGACGTTACTCCCAAGTTGATCTGCAGGCTTTCCTTGGTTTTCTCTCCCGTGGGCGGGTGTTTCATCCACCTATTTCCAAGGTACGTTCGAGTCTTTGACTTGTGTTTACTTTGGTGGCGATCACATCTTTCCTTGGTATTGGGCATTAGCTGTCTTCTTTCATCACATCTTTATTTCCCTTGCTTGTTCCACCCCTAGCGGTGTGTTTTTATTTATTCCTTGCTCCACGCCCCGGCGTGTGTTTTTTTCCTTTTCCTTAGCGTAATTTGATTGAGATAGCATGCCCATGCTAGAGCTAGCTATGATTGCGTAGGTTCATGTTCACATGTTCATAGGTTTGAGTAGATCTTTGATTGCTTGTTTGTCATCTTGCCATATTACTTTGCAAACCTCAAAAGTAAGATAAAAGATAGGCAAATAAATATCAACAGATAATTTTTTGGCGATCACGGTGGGACAGCTTGTGCCAATCGTGCTTCTGATTCTTGTCTAGACCTGCCATCATCTGTTTGTTCAAATTGTCTTTTGTTTCCTTCGTATTCATTGCTCATTCTGGTTTTCTGAGTCCTCTGACGGTCCTGTGTCCCCGCGTCACAGTCGTCTGACGCAGGGGCATTAGGCCGCCGCTTTGGTTCTGCTGTGTGAGCTTTCACGGGCTTTCCGGTTGCTTCGGTTAGTTTTTGCTTCCCTGGCTCATCTGACGGTCTCATCCCCCCGCGTTATATATTATCCGGCGGTCTGGCATTCGACCGTTATTGTTCTCTGACGTAGGGGCCTTCAACCGTTACTCTCCTGGCAGGTACGCATCCGAGGTGCATTTATTTCCGCAGTTTTTGATGTGATTTATTGCTTGGGTGACACTTGACCCTCCTCATGCTTTGCTCATATCTGCATATCATGGTGTGCACTATTGATTGTTAGATTGTTAGGCTAGACTTTGCATGCACTCCGGTGCACCTAAGGTCATTCATCTTGTCATATCTTAGCTTGCATTTTCCTACCTTGTTGTGAGGACCTCTCGTCTCCATATTCCTTGGGGCCGACTAGGAAATCACAACAGGGACCTCCATAAGTCCCCGCGAGCCGTGGATTCCCACACGGACGCCGGGCTGGTTGTACCTTTCCCACCCCGTGTCCAGGGTTGCATAAGTGATTGAGTGGTTACACTTAGAGTCGAACCAAGTCCCATATCCATCTCCTATTAGGAACCCATTGTTGAGAGCACATATCGATCAATTCACTAAAGTTCCGAAGGAGAAATCATAAAAATCTTGTCGCATCATTCTAAACAACTTGCTTGATTTTTTATTTTTTTTCTTTTCTTTTTTCACTTGCATCTTGTCAGAATCACCTAAGCTTGATTGCTTATTGGGTGTTTTGTGTTGGTTGTTTTTGCATTTTGTCAAGGTTATCCATTGCATGTGGAGTTGTTTTCGTCCGTCTGAATCGTCTCCTCGAGTCACTCCCTCCTTCACGTTCTATTCCAATCCCCTCTTCGAATCTACCATGGCATCCTTCAATCCTCCGAGCTCCCAAGAGGATTCTCTTCCTCAAGGGCTCCTTGAGAACCCCCCTAGGGTTGCCACCTTTCCCTCCGGAGAAGGGACTGCCCCTCTCCCATCCTCCACATCTGTGGGAGGTAGTCAAGGTACCCCTTCTCTTTCTACTCCTTCCGTGGGCTCCGTCCTTCACATGATGGCCCAATTGGACCCGACCCAACTTCAAGTCCTATATCAAGCTATGCAAGGGTCCAACGCTTCTCCCTCCGCCGCTGTTCAAGGTCAATCTAATCCTGCCATTATCGGGCCGTCCGTTCAGCCCACTCCGATTGACCTCACTCCGGTCCAACCCCAGACCATCACTTTCGTCGGCATGGAGATGGGCCAATCTTCCAATTTAGCCCATCAGTCTTTTGATAAAGGGAAATCGCCTATCCCTGCTTTTGTCCAGGTGGATCATCACAATTCTGGTTCGGTGGCTTCACAGCTTCTCATGAACTCTTCTGATTTCTTACACCCTCAGCAAGGGGTGGCCCAAACTCACTCCCATCCGGGCATATCTCAGGCCCAATATCCTTCCTACGGGCCCCCTATCTCCACTGTCTATGGGCCTCCCCCTTCTGCTACAGTCATTCCATCCGCTCCTCAAATACAATCGGCATCCTTCACTACCCCTGCTCCCTCCCAAGAGCAGGACTTACTTAACAAGTGGGCCGCCATGCAGCAACAACTCGACTTCCTCCAGAAAAGGGTTGGCCCATAATCCTTGGCCGATATTCCTATTCCGAGCTTCCAGAACATTCGGTTCCCTCCGCAATCAGAGCTCCCCAACTATCGCAAGTACGATGGGAACATCAATCCCTTTATCCATGTGAGGGATTTTCTATATGAATCGGCGCAGTTCCAGTATGATGATCGCCTCATGGCGTATTTATTCCGCCGATCCTTAGATGGAGTTGCTCTGGAATGGTTCTATTCTCTGCCGCTGGAAGAGGCCGAGAGTTTCAAGGTAGTTAAGGACAAATTCATTCAGCGGTTTCAGGATAGGGTCGGGCCAGAATATTCATTTACAGATCTAGTAGCAGAGAAGATGAAGCCAGAGGAAGACTTCGCCACCTATGCAGACAGGTGGAGACAAATGGCCGCTAGAGTGCCCGGCCATATTCCAAAGGAAGAAAAGGTCAAACTGCTAATTTCCAATGCCACCCCGACCTTCCGCAGCATCCTGGCAATGAATGATATAGCTAATATGCATCAACTCTACAGCCGGGCGCGCTTCATACAGACTCAATTCAAGGACTCCCCTATCCATTCTCTCTTCGAAAACCAAAAGCCCAAGTACCATAAGAAACCGCAAGGGCCGGTTACCGAAGGAGTCCAAACAAACGAGCAAGTATAGGCTGTTGCTTTTCCCTTTCAAGCCGCACCCTTCCGCTACAACCAAAACCCCCGCAATCCACAAAACCCCTCTCCACAAAACTTCCAGGCCACTCCACAAAACCCTCCCCCCGCCTTCACCATTCCACAAAACACCTTCCCCGCACCACAACAACCACCGCCACCATCGCAATATCATAACGTCCCTCCACCCAATGGCTACAACAACAATAACCCTAATAGCAAGCGCCCGGCTCCCACGAGAGCCCAGTATCCTCCATTGCCAGAGACACTTACAGATATTTTCTCGGCACTTATGTCAGTAAATGCAATCCAACTTCCTCCGGAACGGCCTGTTTAGAACCCGGCAGTTGATCAGACTAAATATTGTATGTTCCATAGGCAGCCAGGCCATACCATAGAAGGATGTTTTCAGTTCCGAGATCTGGTATATGACCTTCATGAAGGGCAGAGAATCGACTGGGCCGAAATGCATAGGGCCATTGTGGAGATTAAAGAGAAGAGAAGGCAGCCGCAGGGGCAGCAAGTGCAGCAGCATCAAGCACCGCAGCCGCAGCAGCCGCCACAATAGCAGCAACCATAGCAAGTACAAGACCTGGGCATCCACCAGAACCCGATGCCGAATCATCCACCCGCTCCTCCGCAGTAGCCGCCGGCACCAGCGCAAGTAAACGTGGTTCAACCACCGGCCCCCAACGTCGGGTGGTCGTTTGATGATGATGGCGCCACACCGCAAGTAATGGCCTTCCACCACAACCCCCGCAACCCTTCCTTCATCCTCCCTACACAACCAACACCCCCTCCGCTCGTCCTGCCATCCACACCCGCTCCAGCAAACCCTCTACCGCTCTCCATCCCATCATACCCGCCAACACTTACTCCCCTCGTCATCATCACACCACCACCTAATCCTTCGCCCACTCTCAAACATCCACTAGCCTTCCCTCCACCCGCATCGACATTCATCACCACCCTGCCTTCCACCAATCCTTCACCCATCATCCGCTCACCTCCCATTAACCTCACCAACCCTACACTTCACCAAATCACCTCCCCCGCACAGCCTGTTCCACTCATCCACCCTACAGCGCCTATCATACTATCTTCGGATGCTGTGGCAAACTGTGCTTTAAGGAGTGGGAAGATGTTCCATCGGAATTACGTTACTACTTCAAATCCCCAGTCCACCCAGCCAACGGCCGAACAAGAAGAAGTTGAACCCCTGCCGGGTACTCAATATGACTTGTTACATCATCTGGATCGAGTACCCGCTAAGATATCCGTGCTGGAGCTGATCAAAAGGTCTACCCTTCATCAGGATGCACTGAGGGATTTCTTGCAGAAGGTAATGGTTAGCGAAGACATGGCAGTCGACAGTCTACCAACGGCATTGGCAACTATCTCCAAAGGGCCAGCAATTACATTCTCAGAAACCGAGCTTGCACCTCCGGGGGCTCGGCAAATGCCGCTCTGCATAACAATTACCCTGAACAAAGTCGACATTGAAGCAGCACTGGTTGACACGGGGGCCTCAATTAATGTTTGCCCACTTAGCACCCTCCGGGCATGCAACATATCTGAAGAGTTACTGCGGCCTACCCCCACCACTATAGCGGCATATGACAACTCAAGGCGGGCTTGTCACGGGGTAGTCACCATTCAGGCAGAGCTCGGGCCCCTTACTATGGCCATGGAATTCTATGTTCTTGATATCGACCCTATGTTCAAGGCTATCTTGGGTCGTCCCTGTATTAACACACTCGGCGCCGTGCCCTCCACCGCACACCAGTGCATTAAGTTCCCCTTTCAAGGGAGGGTCGTCAAAGTTAAGAGCTTATCCACAGTACAGTCAGTAAAGGCTATTTCAGAGCAAGTTCTTCCCACACTTTGGCCAAGCAGCCGGCCCATTCTGTCAGTGCTGGATTTGAACTTTCCTTGGGCTTATACATCCGCTAAGCCCGTCGCCACTCCAGTTAATGTCAAAGTGAAGCCACAGATTCGGGATTCAAAGGGGTGGAACATTATATTGAAACTGGGCTATCAACCAGGGAGAGGCCTCGGTGCGCAACTACAAGGGATGACTAAGCCTATACCTAAGGGAAGGAAAATGGGTAGGAGAGGTCTCGGCTACAAGGAGACAGCATTATCAATGATGAGTGATTCTGGGCCACTCACCTGGGATTATCGTCAGCACTTTGTCAGAGGGCCTCTCCAGCCCGGCACATTAGCTCCAAAGCCGGTTTAGCCAGAAAAGAATATGGTTTGTCCGATTGCCAGTCCGCCTCCCTTGCCAGGAGGGTCAGATGATGACTTGCTCGACTACAGTCAGGCCTTGCAGAGGCTCTTTCACGAGGAAGAACGCCAGAAGCAACAAGAGGTTCGGCTCGTGCAGTGGAGGCCGAAGAAGCAGCCCGCGGTTAAATTGCAAGAGGAGGAGAGCTCTCCAGTTATCTTCTCTTGGTCCCCCTCACGCTTCCAATCCATCTTTCAGCAAAGGGAGTTCATACCCCGCCTTCCTCCTGTCATGATAAATTCATCTTTCATTGATCCACCGGAGATTCTATTCATTCCTTGTGCTTGCAGGAAGTACCCGCGCATTGATCTATCCACTCTATTCACTCCTCCTTCTCCCAATGCTCAACTCCACGAGATGTGGTTCTCTTCTTCTGACCCCTTCTTCGATTGCATCTTCCCCGAGCTGTTCCCTATGCAGCTCCCACCTCCTCCGTCTTGCTATGTAGTCTCTACTGATTTCCAAAAAAAAACGTCAAATTTGAAACGGAGATTTCAGTGGAAGATTACGCTATCCTGTCTCCGTCCTCCTCCTCCCAGGGGCACGAGTCCCCTGGTCCTTCCCTTCCACTAAGCCTTCTCTCTGCTAAGTTAGGGTTAGGGTCTAGCGAGTCTAAGAAAGTAGAGTCAGTTAGGTCTAGAGAAGTCGGGTCTTGTTCTAGGTCGTCCAACCCTTCCCATTCTGAGCCGCGCTCGCTTGCGCATCCTTCCCGATCTGTTCCTGATAGGTTCTTGCAAGATATAGCTCAGCGGTGTCATGCTCTTTTGAAGTGTCCGGAATTCGTCGCTACAGCAATCGTGATTGAGGATGAAGAGGAAATAGAAGGGGAATGGAGCGACAACGGATTAGGCGTCTATGAGGTTTTTGATGAGAAGGATCCAATAGATGAAGACAACAATGTAGATGACACTGCCGACTTATATGCATAAGGACTAAAAAGATTCAACCATCCGTCGACGGCAGTGGATGAACCTACAAAGGAAATCAACTTGGGAACATAAGAAGACCCAAGGCCCATCATTATTTCTGCTGATCTCCCTTCTCAGGTAGAAAAAGATCTAATTAAGGTATTAAGGGAGTATAGCGATTCTTTCGCCTAGTCTTATGAGGACATGCCAGGTCTTGACCCCTCCTTAGTGGAACATCGGCTCGTGCTTAAACTAGGGGCAACACCTGTAAAACAACGGTCAAGAAGATTTCACCCCCACATGGCCTTAAGGATCAAAGAAGAGGTCGACAAGCTATATAAGGCCAAGTTCGTCAGAGTAGTCTTATATCCCCAGTGGGTGGCGAACATAGTCCCTGTTCTCAAGAAGGATGGAAAAGTGCGCATATGCATTGATTTCAGGGACCTAAACAAAGCATGTCCCAAAGATGATTTCCCGCTACCTCATATAGATGTCCTAGTGGATAACACTGCCGGGTACGAAGCTCTATCGTTTATGGATGGGTACTCGGGCTACAATCAAATCCGTCTCGCTCTGGAAGATCAAGAGAAAACTTCCTTCACCACGCCCTGGGGCACGTATTGTTATGTAGTTATGCCATTTGGGTTGAAGAACGCAGGTGCCACCTATCAAAGGGCAATGATGGCCATTTTCCACGACATGATGCACATATATATGGAAGCTTACGTGGATGACATCTTGGTGAAGTCTAGAACAAAAGAAGAACACCCCTCTATCCTAGCTAAGGTGCTGCAGAGAGCTAGGGAGTATAAGCTTAAGATGAATCCGAAGAAATGTGTATTCGGAGTCTCCTCAGGGAAGTTGTTAGGGTTCATAGTGAGTAAACGGGGGATCCAGATTGATCCTAATAAAGCACAGGCCGTCATGGACATGCCTCCGCCAAAGAACATTACAGAACTTCGAGGATTGATTGGTAGACTGCAATTCATTCGAAGATTTATATCTCAGCATTCTCAGAGGTGTCGTCCATTTTATGAATTGCTTAAGGCGGGGGTCAAGTTCGAATGGAATCAAGATTGTCAAAAGGCCTATGAGGACCTCAAAGAGTATCTGTCCAATCCCCCGGTTTTGCAACCTCCTGTCCCTGGGAAACCCCTAATCCTATACATCTCGGTTATTGAGGACTCCCTAGGGGCGGTCTTAGCACAAGTAGATGATGAAGGGAAAGAGCGGGCTGCGTACTACCTCTCTCGACTATTTAATCCAGCTGAATCTAAGTACACCGCTATGGAGAAGACTTGTGCCGCCTTAGTGTGGGTAACTCAGAAGCTTAAACATTACTTTCTCGCCCACCCAGTTAGGTTGATCTCTATAATGGACCCGGTCCGTTATCTCTTAGAAAAACCCGTCCTTTCTAGTAGGTTAGCTCGCTGGCAGAGCTTCCTCTCTCAGTTCGACATCACCTTTGTCGTTCAGAAGGTAGTCAAAGGATATGCCATTGCTGAGCATCTTGCACGTCTCCCTATTCCTCATACCGATTCCATTCAGGACGATTTCCCTGATGAGCATCTCTCTGTCCTTTCTCATCATCCCTTCTGGTCTCTGCACTTCGACGGTGCACTCAACTCCCAAGGCCAAGGGATCGGGGCTGTCTTGCTTACTCCAGAGGGAGTAACCATCCCCTTCGCTTATCAACTTCATTTTCCTGCTACCAACAACATCGCTGAGTATGAGGCTCTCCTGGCCGGCTTGAAACACGCCTATCTCCTAGGCGCGTGCTATTTGAACATCATAGGAGACTCTCAGCTCGTCCTACGGCAAGTTCTGTCAACTTACCGTACTCGTGATCCTAAGCTCAAGCCTTATCAAGATTTGGTCACGCTCATTGCTAAGCGATTCCGTAAGCTGATCTATATTCATACTCCCCGTTCTCTGAACATTCTAGCTGATGCTTTGGCATCCCTTGCTTCCTCCTTATCTTTCCCTCTCAGTCGTAGTACTGAGACCATCGTCGTCCAGAGATTGGACGCACCCTCTATTCAAGATCCCTGGTTCGTCAACCTCAGGAAATCTGCAGAGGCGAGAGTTGAGAAGGAAGATCTCAAGGAAGTTTCATTAACAGAACTAGAGGAGATTATGGATGAAGAAGAATTGCCTTGGTATTATGAAATCGAATTGTTTTGCAAAGAAGGGTCATTCCCAGAAGGGGCAAAGGCCGAGCAGCGTAAAGCAATAAGAAGAGCCGCTGCAAGGTACACTATCATCGCAGGAGAGCTATATAGGCGCGCTACTAATGGAATGCTCATGAGATGCTTGGATGATGTAGAAGCTTGGAAAGTGGCTGAAGCGGCCCATTCTAGCGAGTGTGGAGGTCATGTCAATGGCCAGGCTCTAGCGAAGAAGATCCTTAGGCAGGGCTACTATTGGCCCACTCTAGAGGAAGATTGCTCTCTCTATGTCCGGAGGTGTCTTAAATGCCAACTCCATGCTGATAAAATTCACTCTCCAGCTTCGTCCCTCCATCCTATGACTGCTCCTTGGCCATTCTCTATGTGGGCTTTCGACGTCGTCGGCCCACTCGATGATCCTAATTCTCAGATCAAGCAAAAATCCTTCATCCTCACCGCTACTGAGTACTTCACCAAATGGGCCGAAGCCGAGGCGTACGCAGAGATCAAAGCTACAACGGTGTGCCGCTTTATCATGAAGAATATCATCTCGCGGTTCGGAGTGCCAAGTAGCATCATCACCGACAACGGACCCCAGTTCGTCTCCCAAGAGCTTAAGGACCTATGTAAGAAGTTCAATATTGCACTGCATCATTCGTCTCCATATTACCCTCAAGGCAACGGTCAAGCCGAGGCCACTAATAAAACCCTTCTTAAAATCATTAAGACAACATGCGAAGCACATAAATTTTCTGATTGGCCTGAAAGATTGGTGGAAGCTCTGTGGGCTTACCGCACCTCTGTCTGTACCCCTACGGGGCAAACTCCCTACTCTTTAACTTACGGGATGGAGGCGGTGCTCCCATACGAGATCTTAATCCCTTCCCTTAGAGTGCAGCTCGATAAGGAACTTAATCTCGATGAACGTCGGGAGGCGTTGCTGGTCCAGTTGGAACTCTTGGATGAGAAGAGGATGAATGCGGCTGATCACATTTCCATTTATCAAAAGAGGGTTTCGCGTTATTTTCAAAAGAAGGTAATCGAACGAAAATTTTGTAACGGTGAAATGGTTTTGAAACGCAAATTCATTCGGTCTGCAGGTCCTAGGTCCAAGTTGCAACCTAACTGGGAAGGGCCGTTTGTAGTAAAGGAGGCTTATCCAGGGAATGCTTATCGTTTAGTAAACGCGGAAGGTGAGGAGCTCTCTCACCCGTGGAATGGGTTGTATCTTAAGCGTTTCTTTCCTTAAAAATCTAAACCATGTGCTTCTCCGGTAATAAGAACTTCCTCCCTATCTTCGAAAAGAGGGTCCCGAGTAAGGCAATCACACACTACACGGCATCCCTGGTCGGGTTCCTTGCTTATAAGACACCGTTTTCCTCGGCCATGCTTTAGGGGAAAGTCGAAGTCCCTGTCCGCTTCATTCTTCGGCTGAATCCAGGGGCAAGGAGTAAATAAGGAGGAGACAACCAATCCAAACTCCCTAACGAGAAGAGGTCTCAAACAGGGGCAAGTCCGTTATGACCTGACGCCACAAGAAAGAAAGGACAAGAAAAGAAAAGGAGTGCTCTTTACAAAAAAAATCAAAAGCATCATCTCAAAGTCTGTGAATGAAATTTCAAAAGCTCCAAAGGAAAAAGAAAACTAGGCATGACAAGAGTGGCAGTACAGTTCCCCGCGGGACGTTATGAGCCCGGTCGCATGCATGCCTAAGTGGACAAGGGTTCGATGACGGACATAAAAGCCCCGGCACAACAGACCAAATCTCTAATAGGGTTGTACGGTGAGGGAATCAAGTTCTAAAACTCCCATATCTGGCCTAAGCTTACCCCCATGTTCATTTTTCCTTATTAGGACTGAGATGAGTACCCTAGGTATGGCATTGGTAAAAACATCGTCACAATGATTAGGTCTCGGCCAGGGGTTGTCACACTATTGCACGCCGGTCTCGAGACTCAACCTAAAACAAGGAAGGTCTCGTATTGCTAGAGAGGTACTGGTTTTTCAAAATCCAAAAATATCAAATATCTTTCAAAATTCAAAAAAAAAACATCAAATATCTTTCAAAATCCAAAAAAACATCAAATATCTTTCAAAATCCAAAAACATCAAATATCTTTCAAAATCCAAAAAAAACATCAAATATTTTCAAAATCCAAAAACATCAAATATGTTCAAAATCCAAAAACGTTAAATATTTTCCAAAACTCCCAAAAATACCATCATATGCATAGCATGCATCGCATTTTTATTATATTTTCGCCTATTTAATAAGACTTCACCCCTTGACCAAACATCAAGAAACGGTCATTATCTAACTTGCTTCAAGGCAAGGGGTTGAGTCTAAGAACAGATCTAACTTGTTTGATGTTTGAGTATGTGCAGAATACAGGGACAAGTCCAAAAGCAAAAGCTCACAAGTATGCAGGTTCAAAGTGTGTAACGCGCCAGCATCAGGCCGTTACAGTCATATAACGGGCCCATCTTTGACCGTTATTTCCCTTCAGGCATGGGCCTTCTTCCTTTTCATTGAACCATCACTATAATGGTCTGGGATCTACCGTTACTTGAATATAACGGCTCAAGACCCATCCGTCATAGACAGGGCTCTTGTTATTCTCATTATGACGGCCTGCCATAGGACTGTTATTTCTTTATGGCGGCCCAGTGCATATCCGTCTCTTACTCCAGAAGCCCTGTCTGCTCACCTCATTCTAGCCTTTTCAAACTATGGAACTCAAGATCATTCAAATATGGCAATCTCATCTCATTCAAGCAAAGATTAATGAAATATAATTCTTGATAAATTCAACTTCGATTGTCAATTACGTGATATCTCTCATGAACAAAAAGAAAAATTAAGATACATTCAATTTCTTATCCGTAAGAGGGCGGATTCTTCTCAACTCTTTCATGTAATCTCGGCGTGCTTCGTCGTTCTCTTCAACTTCTGCTTGCCACGGACGCACCTTGCTGATCTCCCACATGGTCAGTGCGTTCCGGACTGCTCGTTCATCTTCCTCGGTCCCCATCTTCCTAGGTAGAAGGGGAGGGTAGTGTGATAGTGCAAAAATGCTGATTCGAGGTAGTCCGATCTGAAGATGGCATCGATGCGGGTTGTAGATCGCCATGGTAGTGTTCCCTACTAGCTGGAGGTCCAGGCCTTGACGCCGCGGTATTTTGAGAAGAGTGCTTCGGAGGACTCTTGGTCGCATGATGAACTTGTCCATTGGAAGAATGTTAAGGAAGAGGCGCCATTCGTCCCGAGTTTTCTTATCCGCCGTCTTGCATTCAACCTGAGGAGAATATCCAAATGCCCCTCCAATAAAGAAGAGAGGGTGGCTCCCGAAGATCCGGCTTGCTGAAATTATGTCTTCCTTAGGAAGGAATTTGATTCTTATTCCCATCCAGCACTCAAGGAGTATCATGGAACCAAACAAGGGGCCCCCTATGCAAGCCGAGCTTAGTCCTTCGTAAAGATATGAGAGGACCGCTTGAGAGATAGACATTCCCCGCCACAGCCCGCTAATAATGCCAAGTATTTGGATGTCTAAGAGGTGGTCGGTAGTAGTAAAAAGAAAGACTCCACACAAGCAAACCGCCACCGCCTTGGCTATTGCTTCATGTCTCTCCCACTTATTTTTACAATGAGACACTATCCATTGCGCCAAGGGTATCAAGTGAATGTGGTGTGGGCTGATCATGGTCCTCACGTCCTTTGGATTGTGAATGAAATCACTCAAGATCAAGGACGGGTCGATAGGCTCGATTGTGTAGCAAACCCGGTCTTCATCCCCCACCTTAGTCTTAGGAAGGGTTAGGTAGGTTTCTACCTCCTCCAATAGGACGGTTGCTTCGAAGGAAGGGAAGATGAAGGTATGAGTTTGTGGATGCCATAATTCCACAAGTGCTGAAAGGCTTGGCCAATCAAAGGATAATTTCTGGAAATTCTTGCCTAAAACCAAGAGAGGTTGGAGGTGCCATGCTTTAAGGATTGATGTGACCTCTATGGGGAGTGCCTTTACCATGGGAGCCACCCACTTCAGATCGGAATAACACCTTGGGCTAGGGAGGGGCTTGAAGAAGGAAAGGAAGAAAGAAGGAAGTCATGAAAAGAATAAGTGCAGTAAAATTCTGAACTTTGGATGAGTTGTGAGAACTTACCACTCTTTGGACGTTGGAACTTAGGTGTTTGGGAATTGAGGTTAGCCGTTGAAGCTCTCCATGTTCCCTCCTAGCAGCCTTAGGGCCGGTGTAAACCTTCTCCTCCATAGCCATCATCTCGAAGCTCCTCTTCATCTTGCTTTCTGCTCTTTGGAAGAGCTCTTCAAACCCTAGAACAGAGGTTTCAGCAAAACTGTGATTTTGATTAAGGTTCCAAGTTGCTAAGGCTTATATTTAACTTTGGAAGGATAAGATTCAGACTAGAAGGCTTTATCTTCAATCAGGATAAGTTCTAATGATGGACTAAGTGGCTAAAGCTCAGGTTTTAGTTATCTCGGCTCAATCCGTTTCGGATTACAACCCAGATTCTAACGGTCCATCGTGCGGCCGTTACTTCATTCCGACGCGCCAGCCCTTGGCCGTCGCATTTTCTGTGGGTTTCAATTCCCCGAAATCATGTTCTGTGGAGAATGACGGTCTACGGGTCTACCGTCGCTTTCTGTAACACGCAAACCCTGAGCCGTCGTATTCCCAGCACTCAGTTCCTTCTCTTCTGGGCTAAACGCTTCCTGACGGTCTTACTTATGACCGTCTCTTAAGTCTGACGCGTCTCCTTCAGACCGTCGCATTTCCTGCTAGTTGCCCTGACCAACTATCGTTCTGCCATGATCAACGGTCTTACCCTTGGCCGTTACTTGTCTTTGACGCACCCTCGGTTGGCCGTCGTTTATCCTGATGCCCCACTGCCAGAGTGGGCCTCTGATGATTAACGGTCTCCCACCAGAGCGTCGTTTGATCATGACGGTCAGATCTTAGACCGTCGCTTTCTCTGCTGCTGAGTTCAGGCTATTCCTTCTGCCCTTGCCTAGACCTGGAGGTCTTTCACATTGTACACCTCGTCCTCTTCCCATTTTCACACCTTCCTACATACATCTCATTCATTCATTCACATTTCGTCCATCCTACTTTTTTCACATTCATGCATTCACGCTCGCATAAAATTAAAACAAAACAGAAAACTAAAAAGAAGGGATCTCATTCCATTTTGCCAAAAGTTCTATACAAAAGATAAGAAAAAAAACTTAAAAATACATCATTCGGTCGGCTTATCAGCCGGACCGCCCTCATCCTCTCTATCCTCGGGTCTCCTCACGGGTGGCGGTGCTATGGAAGCACTCTCCTCCTGTTGTCCTCTCTCTGCCCTCTCATTCCTCCACTGGGCGGAGGAGCTGACAAGGAAATTTCCCACTGAGCCGCTCGGGGCGGCACTCCTATGTACCCCACTCTGGGAGGCACTCCGCTCCGGTCCCCGGCCCATCATCCGGACCGTCTGCTCCAGTGTCCGCAGCTCGATCTTTAGTGTAAAGATCTGACGCCGCGTCTCCCGTGCCTCGGTCCGGTAGCGATCCAAGTCGGCCGTCCCAATCCGAAGCTCCTCCACCTCAGCTTGTGCCCGCGTTAACTCCTTCCGGAGTTGTTCCATCTCTGCATCATCTGGGCGTCGCAGGGTCTCCACTCTCAGTCGGGCCATCTCTGCCCGTACCAGCTCCGTCTCTGCTCGGGCTCGATCGGTCTCGGCCTGGCTTCTCTCTACCTCTGCTCTCGCCTGGCTGGCCTCGGCCACTGCTGCTGCTAGATCCCTTGCCTATAGATTGCATTTTATATCATTAGTCATGAAGCATTTAATTAGGCATAGTCATAAGCATTTTTTTAGTCTCTTACCCGCTCCGCGAGGGTGGCCTCCGCCTCCTTGGCCCGGGCAACCGCCCGAGCAAAGTCGGCCTCCTGCTCATCCCTGCCTCCCGCAGGCTGCGAGGAAGACGATGGGGCATCCGGCCCAGCGCGTTGGGCTCCCTCGGCCCGCTGCATTTAGAAGTCATGGTTAGTTGACATTGGCATTTGCATCATGAACATGATTGCATAAATCATGAGCATTTAAGTTTTTAGTCTCACCAGGAGCTCCAGGGCAGACCGGTACCCGTCCCGCTGCTGGATGGTGGAGTGGAGTAGCCCTTCCAGCTCGGCTATCCGTCCCTCGGGGTCTAGCTGCATTTTAGAAAGCATGAGTCAGCATATATCATATTACACATTGCATAATAAAAGTTTAGAGTTTTAGAATTGCATACCGGTTGTCGGGTACCTCGGTACACCCGGTCACCGTAGAGTCGAGCGAAGGCCTTCAGATATGCCTCGTCGCTCTCGTCTCGCTCCTTCACCGCTCGACACCGCCTATTCCAATCGTGGACGTACTTCGCCTTCCGGGCGCACCAATCCACATTGCCGCTGATGCCCCTTGCTGATTTACCGGGGTGGTCATCACTGTGGCGTGGAAAGGTCACCTCAGGCTGGTGTAGTCCCCGGGTCCGCAGGATCAGCCTGTAGTGCAGAGACTTGATGATATGGATGCAATGCAACCATATGTCTCGCCCCCGGTACGATAAGGCCGCCTCTACCCACGGCTGTCCCGTGTAACCTTCGTCGCGGTATGGGGTCCATCTCACCTGAGAGCATTTAGTTCATTCATTAGCATATAAAAGCATTAAAGATATTAGAGATATGTAGAAAGCATTTAGAAAACATTTAGAAGCATTTTAAAAGCATATAGAAATCATTTTTGAGTTCTGGACTTACTGATGTATGCGGGAAGGAGTCCAGGTCGTCCTGGATCGTCCGGGTCAGTCTAATGATCGACCATGTGTCCCTCGCCACCGACCAACGCCTCGCGATTGGTATGAGGCCGGGATGGAGTAGTGCACCTCTCCCGATGCCTGGGAGGTACATATAGCTCCAGATCTGCATTTAGAAGTTGAGTCAGTCGCATCATTGCATAAATCATAGCATCAATATTTATGGCATAATAGAAAAACATGAGAAGTACATTTACCTGTAGGAAAGGTGAGAAGCCGCCCAGCATCGTCTGCCGGTCCGTAGTGCTGAGGGACTCGAACAAGAATGCAAGTACTGCTGCTCCCCAGGCGTATCTCCTGACTCTACCCAAATCCTCTATCATCGGCAGCAGTCTGCAGCTGATGACATCCACCCGGGTAGCGAAGAGGAGCTTCCCGAATAGCAGCATCAGGAAGCGTCTGAGCACCCTGTCTCCCTCTGGTCCAGCCTCCGCCGCCACGCGAGGGCGCACCTGGTCTATCACTCTGCCCATATGCTCCTCGGGTAGCTCTCCCACGGTGATCGCCGCTCCTCTCAAGCCTAAGCTCTCCTGCAGCACTAACCTCGAAAGCTGAGAGGAGGACTGTCCCGGCCTGATCAAATCAAGCCCGAGCAGCGGCTGCGCCATCTCTCGGTAGTCGCCGTATGTCCACCCTGTCACCGCCGCTCCGTGGACTCTCAATCCGGTAATCCTTGCTATGTCTTCTAGCATGGGGATCATGTGGCCCCACGGGAAGATGAACGCCCTGCTGATCGGGTCCCATCTCTCGTGCAAGGCATACAGTAGTGGCGTGTCCATCCGGATCACCTCGATGCTGAGCACCTCGGCGAATCCCATGCCGGCTAATCTCTCTCTCTGGTAGTCGGGCAATGCCTGGTACACTGCCCGGATCTGTAGCCAGGAGATCCGCGACCGTCTCTTCCCCTGCATTACATATTAGATCATTCATTAGTCCAATTGCATCATATTATCATTGCATAATCATTCATAATTGAAAACAAAACAAAAATTTGAAAATTGAAAACCCTAAAAAAATAGTTTAATTCCCTGGCTAAAGTGACGGCCCTGGGGTGGGGCGTCGTTTGACTCTGACGGACGCAGCCTGATGCGTCGGGTCTGTGACGGTCGCTGGCAGGACCGTCACATTATCTGCATTTGGGAATTTTTTCCCTTGCATCCCTGTGGTCTCCCACTATGGCCAAATGGCCTACAATTGATCCTAGTGGGTTCGTAGACCCATTTCTACCCCTTTCCCTCACATGCATCCATAAATAAACATAAAAAAATCAAAAAATGGAAAATTAGGGCAGGGGGCCTACCTCACGGTCCATGTCTCTCCTCCTCTTTTTCTCTGGTTTTTTGGGCTCCTCTGCACCCAGTAAGGTTTCCCCTTGGTCCTCCTCAGCCGTGGGAACTGCTTCTTCTTCTGTTGGGTTTCTTCTCGCCGGCCGTTCTTCTTCCACCGGCGGGATCGCCTCCCGTTCGAGACGGCGGTGGAACCGCCGTATTGCCATCCTCTTCCCTCTCTCTCTCTTCTTTGGTGGCGGCAGGGGTGCCTCATCGCAGGCCATTGGAGCGGTGTGGGTGGAATCACCGGAGCTCTCGGTTTTGAGGTTTTTTGGGCGTTGAGTGTTGGAATGAACGGGCCGTGACCGTTCGGTTGTTTTTTTGAACACTCAGGAAATGTGACAGTCTATCGACCGACCGTCACATCATTCTGACGCGTCTGGATTTGACCGTTACATATGTTGGCACTATTTTATTGAAGAATGTGAACCGCCTGGTTTATGACGGACTAGGGATGGTCCGTTACATTATGTAACGCACGTACATGAGACCGTTACAAACTTGCAAGTTTCTTGATGAATTAAGTGGTCTAATTAATGTCAAAATGATTCCATTTTCTTCCATGTTGCTCCTTATTGATGCCTCTCGCATGTACATATGGTTATGCCTTGGTACACGATCATTTTTATTGTTGGCTAACCTATCTTTCATGAAGGAATTATGAGTGAAGTCGTGCTTTATCGTCCGTCAGGCAGGTAAGTCAGGTATTGTATCTTGTTCTCTCACTCTCTTAATGCATTACTATACGTTACCTATGATATATTCCCTCGAGAACCGGCTGGTCATTCATGTGTCCTGGGATCTGATGTTCCCCTTAAACAAAAATGATGATGATCTAAGTTCACACGATTAATCGTTGGATAGGCCGTTAGATTGGAAAATTTGGGGACGATGGTTCTGTCTTGCACGCCGTGGTTGCATATAGTGTCCTGACTCTAATTTCTCCAAACTAGCAATACTATTCTCGAGTAATTTTCTATTTTATCTTTCTTTGCATTCATTTTGATGATTTCTTTTCCTTTAGCCCAGCATGCATCATGCGCATTCTTTGAGCATCCATGAGTTTCATTTGTTCAAGGTATCTCAGTGGTGGTGAATAGCTGTGTTCTTAATCTTGAATAAGGAGAATCATTCCACTCCAAATTAGAAGGCTTCCTTCGATTTGCTCGCTTGATCTGGTTCGCTGAAGATTCCTGTCTGGAGTTTAGTCTCTTTCCTTTCCGTTGCCTCCGGCGGCTAGCCGTGTTTCCTTTCCTTAGTTAATTAGTTCCTCCAGACTCACGTCCTTTGGTTGGCTATTTCCTTATGATCAATTTGAGGTTTTCCAGAAAATTCCTATCGCTTGTTGGTACAGAACGGGTGTCGTTTACCGTAACGCCCTCTTTTTGATACACTCCGCTTCATTTCCGCTTCATCTCCATGTTCCATTTCACTTCCGCTTCACCTCCGCTCGCTCCCCTGCAAAGAGGACGTTAAGGAGGGGCATCTGTTGACACCCGTTTTATACCCAATAAGTCGGGTCATCTCCTTATTTCATTCTATATGATGCTCCGAGTTGTTCATTCTTTGATTAGTCTCTTGATCAGTTGAAGCCTGTTTCTTGGGTCTTAATTCCTGGATTAAGATGTGGCTCCCGGTGGCATTTCGTTGGATGAAGCTCAGCAAAACCCTTCACTCTATTTTTGGAACCTCAATGATAATAACGGTCTCAGTCAGGCGCGTTGCTTCCTTCTGACGGATAGAACCTGGGCCGGTGCTTTTTGAAGAGTCTTAAGGCTTGAGGCCTCATTTTTAGTACTTATCCCTTAATTTCTACGTTGATGATGACGGTCTGTCGTGCAGCCGTCGTTTCATTCTGACGCCCTATGCCTTGGCCGTCGCTTCCTTGAAGAGTCCTATTGTTTGGATCTTCTTCCCGTTGATCTTATCTCTTTGGGATAGGGTTGGAAATGGTGGTCGTTCCTTGATGCGTTACTTCCAAGTGGCGGTCTGTCGTGCAGCCGTTACTTCCTTCCGAGAGTCCTGGTAGTTCAGGCCTTTTCTCTGCTACTCCGTGGTCGAGATAAGGATTTGGATTGACGTTATCTCTTTCAAATCTGATCCTCAGGACCCCCCGTTTGTTTCTATGGACTCTTGGTGATATTATCTTCGAGGATTTGCTAAGATTTATCCCTCTTTCCTGCTGAATTATCCTTTGCTCGACCTAAGAGTTTGAGGGTCTATAAATAGAACCCTCGACTTCATGGCCAAAGGGAGGAGATTTGAATTCGCGACGAAGTGCTGCCGAACTCAGGAGCCATCTTCATCCAGGAGGAGCTGCTTCCCACGTCCATCCATCTTCTAATCAAGGGAGTACTTTAGTTTTGTCTTTCAAGTTCATCCTTGCATGCTTGAGTTCTTCCTTGGTTTTCCTCAAACAAAGCATTGTCCCTACTCTTCCTCCATGTTTTTCATTGTTCTTTAAGCATACAAACATCCTCCCAAACTTTTAAAAACACCCAGAGGGGTTAAAAAACCAAAAACTCCCCGGTAATTCCCTCTCCTTTTGATGTTCTTAATTAAACTCTTTAAGAATTGATGCTATGCTTGTGAAGAGGGCTAATTGAGGTTGTCTTGTCTTGTCTTTCTACATCTTTGGCAGGTTTACATGTTCATTAGCACGAGGCCCAAGTCTTCTAGCCGGCTGGAAGAGTTGGAGTTAAAAGGATTCAAGCTTTACTACTGTAGGTTACCTGACGGTCTGGTGCAGGCGTGTCACTATCTTTCGGCGGTCTATCGTACGGCCGTCGCTTCTAAGCGACGCACGGGGTTCTGGCCGTTACTCCCAAGTTGATCTGCAGGCTTTCCTTGGTTTTCTCTCCCGTGGGCGGGTGTTTCATCCACCTATTTCCAAGGTACGTTCGAGTCTTTGACATGTGTTTACTTTGGTGGCGATCACATCTTTCCTTGGTATTGGGCATTAGCTGTCTTCTTCATCACATCTTTATTTCCCTTACTTGTTCCACCCCTAGCGGTGTGTTTTTATTTATTCCTTGCTCCATGCCCCGGCGTGTGTTTTTTTCCTTTTCCTTAGCGTAATTTGATTGAGATAGCATGCCCATGCTAGAGCTAGCTATGATTGCCTAGGTTCATGTTCACATGTTCATAGGTTTGAGTAGATCTTTGATTGCTTGTTTGTCATCTTGCCATATTACTTTGCAAACCTCAAAAGTAAGATAAAAGATAGGCAAATAAATATCAACACTACAGTGCTCACAAGAAGACAAATGTGAACAGTGATCCCAAGGGCACTAAAGTAATCTGAAGAACAAATGAGGACTGACCATAGTAGTCAAAGTCAATGCTAAGAAAAGGAAGGCTCTAGTCAACTGAGACCTTATGTTGACCCAAGTCACCAATACTCCAAGCAGAGTCAATAGTCAAAATCAAGCTTTTGCAACTTCTGAAGTCTCATCAAAGCCCGGTCAAGCTTTTGCTAGCGACAGTGGACACAGAAAATGACAAAAGAGGAAGAACAATAGAAGAAGACTAAGAATAACAAATAATCTCCTAACGGTGACAATTGAAGGTTCAGGGGGGACAAAGAGATATATAAGGGTGACAAATGGATTTAAGATGACAGTTCCAACTTTGAGTGTGAAAAGAGTCAAAGGCGATGACTTCAGCAAATAAGGCAAACAAATATCTTCATAGGACTGACAAATATGAGTTAAGGCCGATAAATAGAACATCAAGGGTGAGAAATGCTCAACGGTAATGAAAGAAGCGCCCTTGTCCACAGTTCTCACACGAGAAGTCTAAGGCGACGGCTGGTTGTGAATAAGGGTGACAAATGTGTCTCTAACAGTGTAAAATATGCATTTGGGCTGAATAATATCTCGATAGGGTGAGAAATAGCTAGAAGTGTGTTTACGACTTGCTTCCCTCTAGAATTAGAAGTGTGTGGTAATGTTGATGTCCTAACAAAATGCTATGCATGACTTTGCATAACTACAAAACTACATGAGATGCATGACTCTTGACTACAAACTCATATGATTGGTCTTCTCTGACTCTGCCTCTTTGACAGTTTCAGCTCTGACTACTTTGACTTTTTCTTTGACTTCCTCTTTGACTCTGTATGACTCTGACTCATTTTCTTCTCCCCCTTTGCCATCAGCAAAAAAAATGAGGGGTTCTGTGACAGCATCCCTGATTATCACTCTCCAAGTGTGTCATCAGTTTGAGTGGACACATCTTGTGTAGGAGGACCGTGAGGAGGGAGTGTAGCATGCTGAAGTGAGGCCAGTAGTTCTTCTGCATTCCGATTCACCCTTTAAACAACTGTTTTGAGGTTTCTGTCAGTGGATAAATGCCTTTCAAGTAGAGCTATATGAAACAACTCCATTTTAGCACTGAGCATAGTTGTTTGATGATGGATTATATCAATAATATGGGTTAGCTGTGCATCATACTGAATAGCCTCGATAGGAAGTTGAGAGGATGACTCTAGAGCCATACCAGGTGACCATCTGTCTCCTTGGTCTTCAAAAGTTGGCAGAGGGTAATGATCCTTGAATACTTCAACCATGTATTTAATGCCATCTGTAATCATCTGTAGTTTGTCTTTCATATGATCATAATTCCTGACAAGACGATTGTGTTGTTCTCTAGTTTCATGAAAATATTCTGCAGTAGTGAATAACTTGTCATCGTGATGGTTGAATCTGTCAGTCAACTTGCCAATCTGATTTCCAGCAACTCCAAGGACTCCTTGAATATCTTGGACTGGTTTGTGAAAATTCTTGTTGGCACGTGTCCTGTCTTTGTTGATTTCCGCAATTCTGATGTTCACTTACATCCTAAGATGAGTCAATTTCTGATCAAATTTTTTGGGCATTTCTCTCATTCCAGAGTTTACTTCTCCTCTGAACTGAACCATCTGATGCTCAAAATAGTTTGACTGTTCTTTCAATGCAGAATGTAGCATCCCAATTTGTGCAGATATGAAACAAAAGAGAGTGTCTGTCTCTTGAACAGATGATGTAGAAGCTCGAGAGGTTTGAGGATCTATAGCTATAGCTTGTCTCGCAGGAGGAATGTTCTGCAGTTGGTGTTCTGATGATGCTTGAGGTTCTTGATGATCCAGTTAAACCTTGGCCATTTCTTGTTGAATTTCTTGTTGCTGTTCCTATTCTGGCTGTTGCTGCTCTAGCTGCTGCTGTTGCTGTTCTAGCGCTTGCTGCTGTAGTGGAAACTCTAATTGTTGTTGCTGTTCTGCTTTCTATTGATGTTCTTGTTCTTGCTGCTGCTGTTGTATTTACTCAACCTGCTGCTCCATCTGTTGAGCTTGTTCTTCAGGTTGATCAAGTTGTTGTTCTAGCTACTCAGGCTGATGTTGAGACTGCTCAACCACTTGTGGTGGATTATCCCCAGGTAATTGTCTTAAAATCTTACCTCCGACCTTTTTAAATTTCATATACTTTTCAACAAAATCCATTGTATAGATATTTGACGTGGGGATTTCCTTGAATTTTTCATTTTTCAATGGAATCTTTATTCTCTTGAATACTGTAGTCAACTGCGTTGCATATGGTAAATGTCTTCCAGCATTCTTATAGAAACCCATTATCTGAATCATCAGGTCTGGCAAATAGACCTTGATGTTCTTGAACATGTAGTAGAATAGGAATCATTGGGTTACAGTTAGCTGACCCCGACCACCACCTTGTGGTGTTATGATTGTAGTAAAAATGTGGTGTAGCAGCCTTTGTAGGGGAGAAAATCGATTGGTGTTGAAGCTGGTGATGTAGGTCTGATTTTCATCCTGAGGATTGTTGGGTAAACCTATCATAATTGAATATGCTTCAAAATTATCATAGACAAAACCAACTTATTCAACTCCACCCTCTGGAATTCTAAGAGCTTCATGCAATAGACGCTTGGTGATCTCAATTTCAACTCCTCTAACATGAGTCCAAAACTTTGGAATGCTAGCATCATATTTTAGGTTTCCATAGAATTCAGCCAGCACCTTCGGATAATAGATTTTATGCTTGCTGACAAACTTCTTCCATCCTTGAAATTCAATCATCTCCATTAATTTAGGAAAATTTTCAAGCAGTTGGTGGTCATGTATATCAATGTACCTTGGAAACAAAATTCTCACTGCTTCACTTGGTTCGTCACCTTCATCTCTGAGCTCTATCCTTATTAAACTCTTCTTAACTCTTTTCTTAGTTGCCCCTATTTTTCTGTCAAATGAATCTGACTCTCGGTCCTTCCTTTTTGTCACCTTTGTTGACTCCGGCTGATGAGATACACTGGCAGATGCATCTCAGTCATGAGATCGCTTGGTCCGAGATTCCTTTCGTCTAGAAACATCAGCCGCGGGCTGTTTCTCTGAGACTGTTTGCTTTCCTCTGCTTCTTGTAGTTGGCGAAGACATTGTGTTGGAACCCTAGTTTTGATAATGACACACTATGAATCATGATGGTACTGGAATGTATATTGAATGATTCATGTGATTGGTTGTAGTTGACTGAAAGTGCTCAATAAAGTCACCATTTACTCATGCTGAGGTCAACACATGCATTAGGTCAAAAACATAGCCAATTGATCATTCTGCATACATGTGACAAGTTTGCATACATGTGCATTGTTGTTTATTTTAGTCGATGTTTGTGCATAAGACTTCCCATATAAGGTCGGTGCTCGTGGCATCCCACACATACTTAAGGTCGGTGCTAGAAGCATCTCACGCATACTTAAGGTCATTGCTAGTTGCATCGCTCATGTAGTGATGTCGGTGCTAGTTGCCTTGTTTACTTAGTGAGGTCGGTGCAAGCTACCTTGTCAGCATATAGAGTCATCTATTAAAGTCGGTGCTAGTTCATGAAGTCTCAGAAGGAATGGTCGATGCCAGTCTAGAGTCTTTCTTGTAAAGTCGATGCTAGCACATCATGCTTAAGTATAAAGTCCATGCTAGTTTTGCATTTGGCGGTCTGAGGTCGATGTTTGTGCATAGCTAAGGTCGGTGTTAGTATGCTGAGTCCTGCATCCAAGGTCTGTGTTAGTTGGCTTTGGGTCGTGAATAAGGTCTATGTTAGTTGACTGTGGCTTGTGTATGAGGTCTGTGTTAGTCCTTACATCTCTCATATAAGGTCAATGCCAAGGTCAGTGTTAGTATTGATTTCATGCCTAAGTTGATAGAATTCCCTGCATGTTCGATCTGGTTGATCTAAACTTCGTTATGGGCATGACCATTGATCATTTCTCTCACTTTATAACATATCTTCATGTAAAGGTCAGTGCATATTGATTTTGTTTTATGGAAGCACAATGTTTGATGAAATGCCTCCTGAATTACTGGCAGGAACTTAAAGTCACGTGATATCGAGACAAAAGCTCATGATCTAAGGATGCCTTATTGACTAGAGATTCTGCCACGTGGCCAGCCACCATCATTTGATCTCTGACACGTGGACTTCCAGCGAGTTAAGTTACCTGGAAATTTGGGCGAGAACGTGCTTCCCACGCGCCCATCCTCTGCGGCCTATAAATAAAGAGTTTTCGCCTGAAATCAAAGAATGAGACATCGTGATGAAAGATAAATGAAGTAGAGCGTGAAGTGTAAGAACTAGATAGCTTAGAAGAGAAAAGAAGAAATTTAGAGTGATCATCGTGAAGAAGAGAGCATCTGATAGAGAGAGATCCAGAGAGTAAAAAGAAGGAAAGAGGAAAGAGAGAAGAAATTGTAGAAAGTAGAGTGTCGTTCGAAGAAGAGTGAAAAGAAGAATTGAAGTCATATGTCACGATCACTAGATCAGGTCTAGTGTCATTATGCTTTGTGAAGAGCTACATTGTGCTTAGAGCTTTATCTATTTTTTATCTTTCAATTTTATTATTTTCTTTCATTCAAACCTTATTCTAAGCTGTGTATCAATGGATGTTGGCAAGGTGTGAGGCCCAACGGTAGAGGTGGATTCCTCTAGATAGCTAAGTTGTAATGCTCAGCGATCGGCGAAGCTGTAATGCCCACCGGTTGGCAAGCTGTGAAGCCAAGTTGACTTAAGCTATGATGCGCAGCTATTTGTAGGCAAGCTGTGAGGCCCAACGGTTTCAAGCTGTGAGTCAGTAGTAATCTACACTCTGGATTGAGTGTGGGGTGGATGTAGGTCTGGAGGACCGAACCACCTAAAAACCTTAGTATTGTGTTACTTGGTGAGGACACGCGCCGCATCACTCGACGGAGCACACGGAGCACGCCAGCATCTCTTTGGCTAGGCGACTACGACATCTATTAGTGGATCTTCATTCTCATTTGAGGCCATGTTGGGCCTAGGTTTAGTCCCTTCGTGGACACGTTATCTAGTTCTTTATGTTATCAGACTATGTGTATGGAATAGTGGGCTATTTGCTTTTATTATTGGGCTTGGGCTTGGCCCATAGTTGATTGGATTAGGGTTAGGGTTAGGGTTTAGGGAGGAGGGCGCATCCCTCATCCATGGTGGATGCGCCACCTTCCCCCCCCTTGGCCCTCCTCTTTCCTTTTTGGGCGCCCCCCCCTTTCCACATTCCACCTCACCCCTTGCCCCCCTTGGGCATTCCCCCCCCTTGATCCCCTCCTTGATTGGAGGAGGGATGGCCGCACCCCCCCTTGAATGGGGAAGGGTTGGGTCGCACCCCCCCTTCCAGTTGCGCCCCCCCCCTCCCATGTGGCAAGGAGAAACCCTAGCTTCCCCCCCCCGATATAAAAGCTTGTATCTTTTTCTTTTGGAATTATTGAATAGGATTGAAAAGTTTTTGCTGAAGGTGGCTGCGACCCATCCACTGTTCCTCCTTGCTCCTGCGACGGGAGCAAGCCCGGGGTGTGACTCCCCATCCCTCGGTGCGACGCCGAGGGCCCCTTTCTCTTCTATCCCTTCTCAAGTTCTAGTTCGGTGCGCCCGGATTTCCCATCCAAGAGCAGCGACGACCACCCCCTGTTTGTGAGGATCTTGGGCGACCAGCCCATTTTTTTGTGGTTCTGCTACGAGTCGCCGACGCGTGCGAGGTGGTCTCGCCTCAATCAGAGATCGGCACCGCCCGTGGCAATTTTTCTCGTGAGCGCGCGCAGGGCCCCTCTCCCTGCGGGCCTGGTTCTGTTCGCCCCATTACAAAAATCCCACAGGACGGACGTCTGCGAGTTTGGGTGCGGGATCTTCACCGATCGTACCTCTCCCCGTCCTCTGTCCAACGCCGCCGACCTCGCGTCGTTCCGACATCCGAGCTGCTCGTGGCATCCGTTCCCGTGAAGTCACGCAGGTCTGCCCTGCCCAACCGGTGCCAGAACCACCAGCGGATTTCAGAGCCTGCTGCTCTCAGCCACGATCAGATCTGATCGAGCCCTTCCGGCGGGACCTGCTGCTCTGCGTCCTCTCCGTCCTCCAACAAGCGGAGCCCCGTTCGCCCTCCGGATCCATTTCTTATTATTTTTCCCGCTAGAGCACGCAGTTCTGGGAGCAGAATCCAGTCACGACTTGCAGGTGCGCCCCCGGCTTCCACGGATGGGATCTGCGTGCGCCCTTTGACCGAGGCTTCCTCCCGTGACCTAGCTGCGCGCCATCGCTGACGGCGCTTCAATCGGACGTCGGAGCAGGTCGTGGGAGCTTCCACCGCCAAGTCACGGAGTGCTGCGAATCTGCCGACCCCCCGCATGGGACCTCCTCGCGGCCAGCCCTTCATCGAGTGCTGCCCGTCAACCCGTGCATCGACAGCCCCGGATCTCCTTGTGTAGCCTGTTATCTCCCTGCGAGGAGTGGGCATTTGTGATTGAGATTGTACTATTGCTCGTCTTCGTGTACCGGGGTTGTTGGTCTCGGCCGGGGTTCCTTCCCCACGCCTAGGCGTGGAGGTACGTGCAATACTCCTCACCGTTGGCATTTTGCTTTACTAGTATACTCTCTAGCATGCAGCGTGAGTGCGTATAGGATCCTAGCTCTTTTGCTAGTCACCGCGTGGTTGAGAGTTGAGAGCACCCATTCCGTGGCCCTAGTCGAGCGCCGAGCTCGGACTAGATTCCCATAGGCGCACGGCGGCTCCTTAGTCGCTGAGATCCCTACGCTTCCCTCATAGGGACGGCTGTGGGCTTGGATTTCTTGTTGAGAGACGCCTCCACCCGGAGGAACGGCACGGAGGTCAGCCGCCCGGCTTACCTTTAGCGTGCGAGTGCTGGCCGCACTTGTTGCATTCGTAGGTCTTAGCCCATTTCAGTCCTGTCCCGCATCAAAGTGGTATCAGAGCCTATAGGTTTGCGTCTAGGGTTGAGTCTTGCATTCCATTCAGCATGTGTCCACCCATATAGGTCTTAGTGAGTCTCCATTTAGGTCCCTTTGCATGCCCACTCGGGGTGGTACTCATTACCATCGCCCGGACACCATGGGTGACCCACGTGGTAACACCCAAGGAGGCCCTTCTCTAGAGGATTTCATGGCCGAGATCATGGAGCACTTGGCTAGTTCTGAACAAGCCACTAAGGACCTGACCAACCGTCTGGAGGGCCGACTCAAGGCCATAGAGGACCGCGCTGAGGTTTCTGACCGATCCATCCAGGGTCTGCTTGGGCGGATAGGGAGGGTAGAGGAAGTGCCCCATCAGGACCCCCCTAGAGTTGATCGTGCCCCACAGGCGGCGGCTGCCCAGGCCCCACCATATTGGGCTGAGGAGCGACGGCCACGAGTCCCCGACTTTGAGGATTACGGATCTGACAATGATTATGAGGGGAATGGCCAACGCCACCGTGGTCACCGACCACGGAGGGATGACGAGGATGATTGGGCCCTTAGGACCGTTCGTGCGGACTCTCCCACTTTTGACGGGTCCCTGGACTCGAAGATCTACCTAGATTGGGAGGCTAGCATGGACCGGTATTTTGAGTGGGTCGAGATGTCGGACCACCGGCAAGTTAAGTTTGCCAAAATGAAGTTACTGGGGCGAGCACAGACGTATTGGAGGAATGTGGAGAGTCTGATATTTCAGCGTCAGGACCCCCATATCGAGTCTTGGGGTGAGATGAAAGTCAAACTCCGAGAAAAGTATCTCCCCGCCACTTATCGCCAGAGGCTCATTAACAAATGGCAGAGCCTCACCCAGGGAGATCGGACCGTGTCCGAGTACATCACAGAGTTTGATGAGTATTTCTTGCGATGCGGAGTCACGGAGGAGAGCGCCATGCCCGTCTCTCGTTTCCGTCGTGGTCTACGGCCCCATTACCAGTATGAGTTATTTCTCCGTAATGTGACCACCTTAGAGGTCGCGTACCAGGTCGCTATGGAGCTAGAGCAGTTTGAGGCGGAGTTCACTCCTACTCAGCGTCAGGGGACCACCAGTCAGCGGGGGTTCGACCCACGCACCACTCCCAGTTCCTACAGTCAGTTTCCGGCGGCTCGGCCCTCGGAACCACCTCGCCAGGACCCCACTGTTCCTAGGCCTCGCCTTCCCTTTCCGAGGGACACTCTCCCTCCCCCTCGCCAGCAACCTCCTTACCCCACCTCACGCCCTCAGCCTCCCGCGTTCCCTACCCGACCCCAGCTACCACCACCCCCGGCCCGTCATGATGACAAGGGGAAGGGACCGATGATTGGTGGAGCATCTCCTAGCACAGGGGCGCGTAACAATTGTTATAGGTGTGGTGGAGTCGGCCATTATGCGAACAAATGCCCCACTAGAGAGTCGCTTGTAGTGACGGACCCCTCACCCACTGATCCCACGGCTGAGCTTCTGCCAGTAAGTTATGAGGCCGACCAGGAGTTTGCGGAGGAGTTCTTCGATGAGTTACTTGAGGGAGAGCAGGACGGTGACCCTAGTATTCAGTATCAGGGCGATGCGCAGTTAGGGGTAGTCCGGTGTATCCTTACCCAGCCCCAGGTGAGTGACGACTGGCGTCGTACCACCATCTTTCACACCTTTTGTAGGCTTGGAGGGAAGGCCTGCAAGGTGATCATTGACAGTGGGAGCTGCATTAATGCTATATCCACCGGTACGGTTACTCGTCTTGGGTTGACACCGGTGGACCACCCTGCTCCATATCGAGTATCCTGGGTAGATTCTACCTCTATCCCGGTTAGGCTTCGTTGTCTAGTGCCATTGCAGTTTCAGACCTACCAGGATGAGATTTGGTGTGACGTGCTACCTATGGAGGTGGGTAGTATTATTCTAGGTAGGCCTTGGCTCTTCGATAGGGATGCCACCCTCCATGGTCGGTCGAACACTTGCATCTTCGACCATGCTGGCCATAGGATCACTCTTCACCCCACCCAGCCTAGGGAGCCTGCCGTTCGCGGGCCAGCCGGCCCCAGTGCCACGAACACCCCTCGTCAGGGGAAGGCCGACCCTCCTACCCCACCCTTGGTGCCTGCTACTGCCACCTCCACTACCCTCACCCTAGGGGAGCCTTCCACTAGGAGGTTGATGGTGATTAGTCCCCGTGAGATGGAGAGAGAGTTCACTAGTGGTAGTCCCCTCTTTGCTGTTGTTGTTCGAGAGGTGAGTGATGTCATCTCAGAGTCCGAGGGTGAGCTAAACCCCGAGTTGGCTGCGATTCTACGCGAGTTTTCTGATATCTTTCCGGAGGACCTCCCTGGAGGCCTTCCACCTATGCGTGACATCCAGCATGAGATCGACCTTGTCCCGGGCTCTTCATTGCCTAACCTCTCTCACTATAGGATGAGCCCCGCGGACCATGCCGAGTTGCAGAGGCAGGTCGAGGAGTTGATGAGTAGGGGATCCCTCAGGGACAGCAAAAGCCCTTGCGCTGTCCCCGCTTTGCTAGCCCCGAAGAAAGATGGCACATGGAGGATGTGCATCGATAGCCGTGCGATCAATAAGATCACGGTGAAATATCGTTTTCCTATTCCCCGACTGGATGATTTGCTAGATATGATGTCGGGAGCCACTATTTTTTCTAAAATTGATCTTCGAAGTGGCTATCACCAGGTTAGGATCAGGCCGGGAGATGAGTGGAAGACTACATTCAAGACCAAGGATGGTCTGTATGAGTGGTTAGTGATGCCTTTTGGGCTATCTAATGCCCCGAGTACATTCATGCGGTTGATGACCCAGGTCTTGCGCCCTATGATAGGGGTCTTTTTGGTCGTCTACTTCGATGACATCCTTATTTATAGCCGCACTAGGGAGCACCACTTAGACCACCTCAGGCAGGTCTGCATTGTTCTGAGGCGAGAGAGCTTATTCGCCAACCCGAAGAAGTGTGCTTTCATGACCAATCAGGTTTCCTTCCTTGGGTTCATAGTGTCTCGCGATGGGGTCTCCGCTGATCCGGAGAAGATACGTGCCATTCAGGAATGGCCGGAGCCCCGCACCCTCCACGATGTTCGGAGCTTCCATGGCCTAGCGACGTTCTATCGTCGCTTCATTCATGGCTTCAGTTCCATCACTGCCCCGATCACGGATTGCATTAGGAAGGGGGCATTCACATGGACTAAGGCTGCAGCCACGGCCTTTCAGAGCATCAAGGAGCGCATGACCCAGGCACCTGTTCTTACCTTACCTGATTTTTCTAAGGTGTTTGAGGTCACCTGTGACGCTTCTGGAGTGGGTATAGGGGGAGTCTTAAGTCAGGAGTCTCATCCCATTGCCTTTTTCAGCGAGAAGCTGAACGATGCCAAACTGCGGTATTCCACGTATGACAAGGAGTTTTATGCAGTCGTCCAGGCATTGAGATATTGGCGGCACTATCTCCTACACCAGGAGTTTGTGCTCTTTTCTGATCACGAGGCTTTGAGGTTTCTCCACACTCAGAAGAAGCTGAATGCGCGTCATAGTCGGTGGGTGGAGTACCTTCAGGAGTATACCTTTGTGCTTAGGCACAAGGCAGGGGCCGAGAATAAGGTGGCCGATGCGCTGAGTCGGCGGATGATGATGTTGTCCACCATGGGAGTAGAGGTGGTGGGATTGGAGAGGCTGAGAGAGGCTTATGTCGATTGCCCGGACTTCGGTCCGATCCATGCTGCCCTTCAGTCAGGCCCCTCCCGTGACTATAGTGAGTTTGTCCTTCAGGAGGGTTATTTATTCCAGGGTGGTAGGTTGTGCATCCCACGGACGTCTGTTCGTGATTTTCTCACTTGGGAGTTACATGCAGGGGGTCTTGCTGGCCATTTCGGCCGGAACAAGACCATTGAGGCTGTTGAGCATAGGTTCTATTGGCCTAGTTTGAAGAGGGATGTTGCTCGCATTGTGGCTCAGTGCCGCACTTGCGCTATGGCTAAGCAGAGGAAGCAGAACACCGGCCTTTATACTCCCCTCCCTGTCCCGGACAGTCCATGGCAGGACATTAGCATGGACTTCGTGTTAGGTTTGCCGCGTACCCTCCGTCGGCATGACTCCATTTTTGTGGTGGTAGACAGGTTCTCTAAGATGGCTTTGTTCATTCCCTGTTCCAAGACTTCAGACGCCTCTAGAGTTGCCCGTCTGTTCTTTACTCACTGTGTCTCCAGGTTTGGGCTTCCACATACTATAGTGTCTGATAGGGATGTGCGCTTTACCAGCTATTTCTGGAAAACCCTGTGGCACATGATGGGCACCCAGTTGAAGTTCTCTACCGCCTATCACCCCCAGACCGATGGTCAGACGGAGGTAGTCAATAGGAGTCTAGGGGATCTTCTTAGGTGCTTAGTGCGTGACCGTGTCGGGGATTGGGACTTGGTTCTACCTCTAGCAGAGTTTGCATATAATGACTCGGTCAATAGGCCTACAGGTCTGAGTCCCTTTGAGATTGTTATTGGTCGTAGACCTTGGAAGCCGATAGACTTGGTTCCATCTCCCATCCAGGCCCGTGTTTCTGAGTCAGCTGAGTCCTTTGCAGAGCATATTAGGCAGTTGCATGAGCATGTACGTCGTCGTATAGAGGCCAGCAACGCACGTTATAAGGAGTTAGCTGATGCGCATCGACGCACCCGTGAGTTCCGAGAGGGAGAGTACGTCATGATCAGGGTCAGACCTGAACGGTTTCCTTCGGGGGCCGTGAAGAAACTCCAGGCCCGCGGTGCTGGACCCTTTCGAGTCTTGAAGCGAATCGGGTCGAATGCGTATGAGATTGAGCTGCCAGACGACTATGGGATATGTTCGATGTTCAATGTCTCAGATCTGGTGGCATATCGGGATCCCGCGGTGATTCCCAGTGAGCTTTTTGGGCCTTCCCCTCCTGTTGAGAGTATTACACCTTCGGAGCGTCCACCTCTTCTAGCCCCATTACAGACACGCGAGCATATAGATTGTATACTGGATGAGCAAGTGACCACGACCAGGAGTGGAGCATACCAACGCTTCCTAGTGCGTTGGAGAGGGCACCCTGCGACAGACGACGCCTGGATCACACGTGGAGAGCTGGAGAGGATCGACCCGGACCTGCTGGAGCGCTACCTGAGCGACCGTGACCCTTACTCGACGGGGTCGAGTTCTTCCCACCCGGGGAGAATTGGTGAGGACACGCGCCGCATCACTCGACGGAGCACACGGAGCACGCCAGCATCTCTTTGGCTAGGCGACTACGGCATCTATTAGTGGATCTTCATTCTCATTTAAGGCCATGTTGGGCCTAGGTTTAGTCCCTGCGTGGACACGTTATCTAGTTCTTTATGTTATCAGACTATGTGTATGGAATAGTGGGCTATCTACTTTTATTATTGGGCTTGGGCTTGGCCTATAGTTGATTGGATTAGGGTTAGGGTTAGGGTTTAGGGAGGAGGGCGCATCCCTCATCCATGGTGGATGCGCCACCTTCCCCCCCCTTGGCCCTCCTCTTTCCTTTTTGGGCGCCCCCCCTTTCCACATTCCACCTCACCCCTTGCCCCCCTTGGGCATTCCCCCCCCTTGATCCCCTCCTTGATTGGAGGAGGGATGGCCGCACCCCCCCTTGAATGGGGAAGGGTTGGGTCGCACCCCCCCTTCCAGTTGCGCCCCCCCCCCCTCCCATGTGGCAAGGAGAAACCCTAGCTTCCCCCCCCCCCGATATAAAAGCTTGTATCTTTTTCTTTTGGAATTATTGAATAGAATTGAAAAGTTTCTGCTGAAGGTGGCTGCGACCCATCCACTGTTCCTCCTTGCTCCTGCGACGGGAGCAAGCCCGGGGTGTGACTCCCCATCTCTCGGTGCGACGCCGAGGGCCCCTTTCTCTTCTATCCCTTCTCAAGTTCTAGTTCGGTGCGCCCGGATTTCCCATCCAAGAGCAGCGATGACCACCCCCTGTTTGTGAGGATCTTGGGCGACCAGCCCATTTTTGTGTGGTTCTGCTATGAGTCGCCGACGCGTGCGAGGTGGTCTCGCCTCAATCAGAGATCGGCACCGCCCGTGGCAATTTTTCTCGTGAGCGCGCGCAGGGCCCCTCTCCCTGCGGGCCTGGTTCTGTTCGCCCCATTGCAAAAATCCCACAGGACGGACGTCTGCGAGTTTGGGCGCGCGATCTTCACCGATCGTACCTCTCCCCGTCGTCTGTCCAACGCCGCCGACCTCGCGTCGTTACGACATCCGAGCTGCTCGTGGCATCCGTTCCCGTGAAGTCACGCAGGTCTGCCCTGCCCAACCGGTGCCAGAACCACCAGCGGATTTCAGAGCCTGCTGCTCTCAGCCACGATCAGATCTGATCGAGCCCTTCGGGCGGGACCTGCTGCTCTGCGTCCTCTCCGTCCTCCAACAAGCGGAGCCCCGTTCGCCCTCCGGATCCATTTCTTATTATTTTTCCCGCTAGAGCACGCAGTTCTGGGAGCAGAATCCAGTCACGACTTGCAGGTGTGCCCCCGGCTTCCACGGATGGGATCTGCACGCGCCCTTTGACCGAGGCTTCCTCCCGTGACCTAGCTGCGCGCCATCGCTGACGGCGCTTCAATCGGACGTCGGAGCAGGTCGTGGGAGCTTCCACCGCCGAGTCACGCAGTGCTGCGAATCTGCCGACCCCCCGCACGGGACCTCCTCGCGGCCAGCCCTTCACCGAGTGCTGCCCGTCAACCCGTGCATCGACAGCCCCGGATCTCCTTGTGTAGCCTGTTATCTCCCTGCGAGGAGTGGGCATTTGTGATTGAGATTGTACTATTGCTCGTCTTCGTGTACCGGGGTTGTTGGTCTCGGCCGGGGTTCCTTCCCCACGCCTAGGCGTGGAGGTACGTGCAATACTCCTCACCGTTGGCATTTTGCTTTACTAGTATACTCTCTAGCATGCAGCGTGAGTGCGTATAGGATCCTAGCTCTTTTGCTAGTCACCGCGTGGTTGAGAGTTGAGAGCACCCATTCCGTGGCCCTAGTCGAGCGCCGAGCTCGGACTAGATTCCCATAGGCGCACGGCGGCTCCTTAGTCGCTGAGATCCCTACGCTTCCCTCATAGGGATGGCTGTGGGCTTGGATTTCTTGTTGAGAGACGCCTCCACCCGGAGGAACGGCACGGAGGTCAGCCGCCCGGCTTACCTTTGGCGTGCGAGTGCTGGCCGCACTTGTTGCATTCGTAGGTCTTAGCCCATTTCAGTCCTGTCCCGCATCATTACTGGTTCTTCTATTGTCTGCATCTTTTGTTTGATATAAGAATTGCTTCCGCCAGCATAGCTGTTTAACAGTTTGTTAAACTAATATGCATGATATGTATTTGATCGCTAGTCTAGGCAATTGAATTTTCTTATTTCAGATCTGTTAGCAGTTTGCCAGATTAGCTCTCCAGATTTTTAAATTGGTCATAATTTGAAGAGATCCATTCACTCCCCCTCTAGATCCTCTGATATACCGATCCACATAGCCTTAACTCTTGCCATCGGAGCAATTGCACCGTGCATAGATTCTAACACTTGGTATCAGAGCCAAGTTTCTGTAATAGAAGGTCCAACGACCTGCAGATAAGATCCTGCCTCATTTGTGGTGCAATTTGCTTTCATCTCTTTCATTGCTGTCTTCGATCTGATTTTGTTTGCAATGGCTGAAATTCCTCAGTTTACTAGTTTTGAGTATTATGGCTAGTTTGGGAAATTTAGAGACTACGTTATTTCTGTTGATCTTAATTTGTGGATACTTATTGCACTTAGTCCATATGACATTCCAGAGGATAAATCCCAATGGAATGCTTCAGATAGACTAAAGTTTTCTGAGAATCAAAAGGCCCTGGAACTAATGAGAAAGACGATAAATGCTGACCAATTTTTGTTCAATTCTGAGTGCAGGAGTGCTACTGAAATTATCAACATGATAGCAGCCAGCAAATGTGAAGATGAAGTGAAGTGCCTCATGACCGGAGATCACAGCAGTGATTAGATGGAAGATTCATCTTCACAGGTAAATTCTGAAACCGATAATTTTAGTTTTGAAGATCTCGTTGTATTGCATGAACATTTGATTGAAAAATATGAGAAAGTAAAGTCTTAAAAGAAAAGGCTAAGAAGAGAAATGATTTCTGAAGTTACATGTTTAAAAGCAGAGAATGAAAACCAAAAATCAGACATGAAAAAGAGAGAAGGTTATTGTGAGAAACTGAAATTGGAAAATGAAGATATGAAAGAACAAAATAAAAAGCTGATGGTCCTTAATATAGTCTTGTCAGAAAGATCGCTTGTCCTTGAAAAGGGAAAATCAGTTTTGAAAGAAAAAGAAGCAAACAATGAACTGAAACTTAAACAGGAAATAGAAACTTTGAAAAGTCTGAATGATGTACTGCATGAACAAGTAATGTCCTGTGAAAATGACATTATGAGTTATGAGATTAGCATTGCTTCTTTGCAAACTGAAATTGAAGATCTGAAAAATTCTTTGGCAAAATTTGTTAAAGGGAAAGGCAATTTGAATAAACTTCTTAGCTTGAATGTAAATTTTCAGAAAGATGGTCTGGGCTATAGTCTAGCTAATAAGAAAGTTAATGGCAAGAGGAATTCAACTGTGTTTGTAAAAAGCTCAGAACAAGAAAAACCCTCTGGTTCATCTGTTTTTCATTTTACTGCTCAGAAATCAAAAAAATTCAATTAAAAATCTGAAAAAAGTTGAAAAATAGAAAAAGGTGAACAATGTTCCTCATGTGAATGTCTTTGATACGTCTGGACATATCATGAACAAACCTGTCACCAAATTGCATGCATGTCACTACTGCGGTAGGAAAGGACATGTTATGGATGATTGCATTGTTTTGACAAATGATGAATTAGATGCATGCAAACATGTAAATACAGTTAAAAACAAACCTGTGAAAATACATGTTTTTGATGTATGCCTTTATTGTGGAAAAATGGGTAATTATATGCATAACTGTAATTTGATGAAACAAGAAGATCAAATGTTTAGAAAAGTTCATGCTAGAGACAGTTATGTAAATAAGCATGTTTGAAAATCTGAAGTTCAGAAAACTACTTGTTTTAACTGTGGAAAATTTGTACATGTTGCATCCGAATGTTGGTTTGCTAGAAACAATGCATTTCATTCTGATCACATGAAACTTTATGCATTTAGACGAATTCATAATTCTGTTTTCATGCATAGACCTCCCATTTGTAATAACTGTGAAAAATAAGGTCACACTACCACTGAGTATTTTTGGATGAGTGGCTGGAATAATTGGAGAGCACCAATGTGGGGTGCTACTAATCCTTCTGGACCCAAGAACCCTTGAGGTCCAAGATAATACAAATAACTGCTTGGTCGCAGGTGTGTCCGTATGGATCAAATAAAAAGGGGTTGAATAAAATCAGGGCACACAAGGTCAGTAACCCCACTCTTCTGTGTATATGTTGTAGCTGCCTAAACAATGCTTTATGTGGAATTTTGCATGTGACTAGATTAAATTCTTATATGTTAACTGGTGATATCTTGCCTTGGGTAATGAATCTTAATGATCTATCTCATGCAATTCCATGTGAAATCCTTCATGTTAGACTTTCATAGTTTAGTGCATGTTCATGACTATTCTTCATGTGTGTCATTCATGTCAGTCTTTTATAATTCAGTGCATAGTCATGCATGACCCTGTGCTATATCAAATGGCCCGTTGGGAGAAGGGCCGATTATGTCTGTCTGGAAACCTATATCATGCGTAGAGGACTGAACCTCCGCCATGTACCAAGGGTCAATCTGCATTTCATACTCATTAGTTGCATAACTGTGTACATGTGAAGAAATGTCTGCTGTCTTCTATTGTTGTTCACTGCAAGAAGAAACTGAATCGGCATTGTCTGAAGTTTTGGAATATCCTTGAGTGGTAGACTGTATGTTGTGGTTTGAAATGCATGCATGATGTAAGAGGGAGCTGAATGAAGTATATGAATGCTGTTGTTCTTAGTACAAGAAAACAGAGAGGATGTTTTTATTTATGCAATCAAGATAAATATGTCTGTTGCTCTGGATTGATGAGTTGCTATATCTTTCAAAACTGAATAAGTAGTGTTGCCTGTTGCTAGTCAGTTATGTCTGTTTGTTGAATGGTATCTTGTCAAAGGCTAAATTCCGCTCAAGATGATTGAAGAGTTTTATTTCTGAATTTTGTGTGATCTCATTGGAATGAAATTAGACTTATGCAAATCTGTCAATAGTGCTTCATAGATTCTTGTGGCCATTCCTTGTGTTCTCAATCTTTTCTTGATAAGTCTTTTCTAAACTCATTCATACATTCCCTCAACTGTCTCTGGTATATTCTGTCTTAGTGTGTATTGTTCAGGGGGAGTAACTATTAAAGTGTATTTAACATTATTGATCATTAGATGAAATAAAATCTCTTGGAACCTGAGACAATTCCCTGATTTTACACTTAATGAGAACTGTTGATAGCAAAGAAGTTAAATCTAATTTTGAAGCCCAAAAATTAACCATACTTGCGTTTACAATGTCTTTAAACCACTTTGAAATTGAAAAGTGTAATTCACTACTTGAGGTCTGAAATTCATAAGTAATATGACATTGATTGGGAAGAAAATCATTCTCTCATATTGACTTTAAATTATTTTCTGAGTTAAAACTAAAATAAAACCAGAGAATATGCCATAAAATAAAATTGTGAAAAAGGCAGAGCAATGACTCATTTTTCGAGAAACTAATCATCTAGACCAATGAAGTATAGAGATTATGTCATAAAGAAATGGTTAACTCTGTTCATAAACTTGAAGCATGAAGGTAGATTACACTGAGTAACCAGGGAGTCTGATGTCTGTTAAACATGTCTTCTTGAGTAAAAAGGTGTGATCATACTAGAGTGCTCAATGAAGATAAAAGTTAAAAAAAATGATGATGATGAATATGGTTGACACTGTGTAAAAATTCAAAAAACTCTAAAACTATTTACTTTGAATATAAGGGGTGTTTTCTCACCAAAAATGTTTAATGAAAATGATAAGTAGGATCAATGGTAAGTGGATTAAACGAGTACATTAGTAAATCTGGTTTAATTTCATTGTCTCTGCATCGCAGGTTAAATTTAAAGGCTCTCAAGAACCAAGATTTAATGGCTTTAAAATCACAGTTTTCATATATACATAAAAAGGGGTTGTTTTAAGGGAAAGGGCAGAAAAGTAATTCTTTCTAATGTTTGGTAAAATTAAAATACATTTTATTCTCCCCTCACTTTAAAACCTTACCTTCGTGAAAAATTCTTTCATAGGCATCTACGCTATCTTCGTGTAAAACCCTTTTGCCTCAACGTTTTCACCTCTCCGTATCTCTCTGTTCTCCTTTCTCAAAACCCTTTGGTGAGACTCGTGCACCTTGTTCCTGCTGTTCGCATCCTTGTTATCTTGCACCCTATTCCTCCTTTGTCGTTCCTACGATGTCTTCTCCAGCTGACAAAAGCTTGGGGAAACGGAAGATGACAGAGGAGCAGGAATTAGAGGATGTTGAAGTAAAGAAGGAATTTGCCGTTTATTCTCGGAGTGAGAAATGCTCAAAACACCAGCACGATGAAGGCACTAGCTCAGGGGTACATGCAGAGATAGTTGATAAAGGAAAAGAAAAGGTGTCAGAATCACCGGCGAAACAACGTCGATCAGTGAAGAAAAGGGCCTCTCAGCGGTCAGAAAAGAAAGGTACACTTAAACTTAAACAGAAAGGGTCTGTGAATGTGTCAGCAAAGATTATTTTTCCAAGATTTATGAATTTCCATGATAAGAGAATGTTTGATGAATTTCCTGGATTGATGGAACTTATAGAATTTCAAAAATGGAAGAAATTTATGAGAAAGAACAAATATTACTACCCTGGATAGTTTCTGAATTTTATTATAACATGCAGTATGATTCTGAAAAGTCCAGAATTAAGTCAAAGGTCAAGGGTGTTAAAATTGTATTGACTATGGAATTCTTTCATAAAGTCTTCAGAGTTCCTGAAGAATGAGAGTGTGAGGAGGATTTTGAGTATGATGAATTTGAAGCCTACTCTCTATTGACTGATCAACCAAGTGATGTAAATGATCCCAAGCAGACTAAGTTATTGAACTTCAATGCAAATAAATTTTAGCCTTTGAAAAGGCTGGTACACCACATGTTAACCGCTATCATCACCCCACAGGATAGTGGCCAAGGAAAAATTACTGAAACTCAAAGATTCATCCTTTTTTGCATGTTTAAGAATATTAAGATTTGCCTGCCGAGCATCATGATAAAAAGCATTGGTACAAGTATAGAGTCTAGGAGACATCTGCCTTATGCAGCCCATCTTACTGCTATTTTTAGAAAGTTAAAGGTGCCTTTGGAGGATGAGAAATTCAAAAAGGTCTCAAATGTGAATGTTTACAACATGGGTTTCATCTAGAAGTTCATGAAATTAAAGACTCAGATTGCACCTGTTGAGAAACTAGCAGAAAAGACAGTTGAAAAGTCTCCAATAGCTATCCATGAGGTGGAGGAAGAACAACCCTTGATAGATGCTCACAGTCAGGGGGAGCAGCAGCCACTGATAGTTGAACAAGAAGGGACAGAAAATCTAAATGAGTCTCCTCTAGTAACTGAATAGGAAGTGACAGATGAGCAATGTGATCAGTTAACATCTGAATAGCAACAGCTACAAGAAATGGATACTATGGAATTAATTTAGCGGAATGAACATGGAGTGACAGAAACTGTAGAACAAGAGGATGAATTAATTCTTAAAGGTCAAGAAGAATCACAAATGAATTTGGAGGAAGAGTACCAAATCATTCTGCAAGAAGAAGAAAGGGAAGAAATGGAAAGGGATGCATAGATAGATCAAAGTGTAAGTAAGTTGGAAAAACAATCTTTATCCACTAGACAGATAATTCAAGAGCTTGACTAGCACTTCGATCAACTCATTGAACAGATTGAGACAAATCTGGAGCAGTAGCAGCAGAATGAACAAGTGTGTTCATAGGAGCAGCAGATGGAATTTGAAGAACAACTGGAACAAGAAGTAGAAGAGCAATAGCCTGCTTTGGAACAAGTAGATCAGGCTGAACCATCACTGGCTGGCCCAGTCTTTGGACCATTTCATGGAGCTGTCATTAGTCTTGGAGTTCAACCATCATTGTCTCTAGAAGAGCAACAAATTCCACAACAGTTTGAAGCTTCAACTTCTGCTCCACCATCAGTTGATCCTACATTGGTAAATTTGATAATGACACAGTTTGGTATTGTGAATACTTCTCTTGATCAATTAAAGAATGTTGTAGATAAGTAGGACACTAGACTACTTCATTTGGAGCAAATAGTAAACAGCAATTGGTATAAGTATTTGAGAGACAGGCACAGATCAGATGAGCAACTAAATAGGTTTATGTATTCACTTTTGAATGTTTGTCAACAGGCAAGCTCTGCTTTGAATAATTTGAGGGTGAATTCTGCTGAGTCATATTTGAAAATAACTCAAACCCTTGTTCATGCCTTTGATATTAATAGAGAACAGCAGAGAATTAGAAATCAGTTAAGTCTCATGCTAAATGAACAACAAGCTTTATCTGCCAAGGTGGTTAGTGTATCAAATGTTGTTCAAGAGTGCATAACTTAAATGGGGAACATGTTTACTAAACTTGATTTTGTTCAGGAAAGAGTATAGTATTTGACTATAAATCTCAGGAACTTTTCCAATGAACAATCCACCAGCACCTCTGCTTCCATAGTAGATATTCTTCGACATCAATCTGCTCAGCTGGACAGTACAATTGTCATGATACACGACTGGGTGACAGATGTATCCACTTCTGTCAGCAAATTGCATGGCCAAGTATTGGCAACAAATTCGAAGCTTTCTCTTAAATTTGCAGCTCCTGGCACAAAGATAGATAGGCTTCCTCAAAATTTCCCTCAAGGTGTACCACTCAGAGAGCAAGGAAGCTCCAGCAGAACACCTATATCTATAGCTACAAGGAGAGGACGCAGAGGTGGCAGTTCTATAGTTTCCATAGTTTCTCTTGCAGATGTTTAGTAATTCAGAGGATAATGTTGTTTGATCTATATCTTCTCCATTTTTTTTTTGATAATGACAAAGGGGGAGAACATGTTGTGAGTCATGTCTTAAGCAATGGAATGGTTATGCGAAGGGAGTTTCTAGTTTTCTTGTCTGAATGTAATGGAATCTGAGAAGCAACAGAAATTTTCTTAACGTGTACACAGTGTTAGTTGCATTTGCATTTGCAATGTCATGTTGAAGTCATCTCCTTCCTAATTTTCTTGTTTTGGCTGAAGCCCTGTGGAATGAAATGAAGTATTTTGTTATGAATTGTCTGATCACAATGCACACTATGTTATGGATGAATGATTGATCTTGTTAATAAATACACATGACTCATAGTTGTCATCATGAAAAAAGGGGGAGAATGTTGGAACCCTAGTTTTGATAATGACACACTATGAATCATGATGGTAATGGAATGTATATTGAATGATTCATGTGATTGGTTGTAGTTGACTGAAAGTGCTCAATAAAGTCAACATTTACTCATGCTGAGGTCAACACATGCATTAGGTTAAAAACATAGCCAATTGATCATTCTGCATACATGTGACAAGTTTGCATACATGTGCATTGTTGTTTATTTTAGTCGATGTTAGTGCATAAGACTTCCCATATAAGGTCAGTGCTAGTGGCATCCCACGCATACTTAAGGTCGGTGCTAGAAGCATCTCACGCATACTTAAGGTCGGTGCTAGTTGCATCGCTCATGTAGTGAGGTCGGTGCTAGTTGCCTTGTTTACTTAGTGAGGTCGGTGCAAGCTATGTATTAAAGTCGGTGCTAGTTCGTGAAGTCTCAGAAGGAAAGGTCGATGCTAGTCTAGAGTCTTTCATGTAAAGTCGACGCTAGCACATCATGCTTAAGTATAAAGTCCATGCTAGTTTTGCATTTGGCAGTCTGAGGTCGATGTTTGTGCATAGCTAAGGTCGGTGTTAGTATGTTGAGTCTTGCATCCAAGGTCTGTGTTAGTTGGCTTTGGGTCTTGAATAAGGTCTGTGTTAGTTGACTGTGGCTTGTGTATGAGGTATGTGTTAGTCCTTACATCTCTCATATAAGGTCAATGTCAAGGTCAGGGTTAGTATTGATTTCATGCCTAAGTTCACATAATTCCCTGCATGTTCAATCTGTTTGATCTAAACTTCGTTATGGGCATGACCATTGATCATTTCTCTCACTTCATAACATATCTTCATGTAAAGGTCAGTGCATATTGATTTTTTATTATGTAAGCACAGTGTTTGATGAAATGCCTCTTGAATTACTGGCAGGAACTTAAAGTCATGTGATATCAAGACAAAAGCTCATGATCCAAGGATGCCTTATTGACTTGAGATTATGCCATGTGGCCAGCCACCATCATTTGATCTCTGACACGTAGACTTCTAGCGAGTTAAGTTACCTAGAAATTTGGGCAGGAACGTGCTTCCCACGCGCCCATCCTCTGCAGCCTATAAATAAAGGGTTTTCACCTGAAATCAAAGAACGAGACAACGTGATGAAAGATAAATGAAGCAGAGCGTGAAGTGTGAGAACTAGATAGACCAGAAGGGAAAAGAAGAAATTCAGAGTGATCATCGTGAAGAAGAGAGCATTTGATAGAGAGAGATCCAGAGAGTGAAAAGAAGTAAAGAGGAAGGAGAGAAGAAATTGCAGAAAGCAGAGTGTCGTTCGAAGAAGAGTGAAAAGAAGAATTGAAGTCATTTGTCACGATCACTAGATCAGATTTAGTGCCGTTATGCTTTGTGAAGAGCTACATTGTGCTTAGAGCTTTATCTGTTTTATATCTTTCAATTTTATTGTTTCATTTCATTCAAACCTTATTCTAAGCAGTGTATCAGTAGATGCTGGCAAGCTGTGAGGCCCAGCGGTAGAGGTGGAATCCTCTAGATAGCTAAGCTGTAATGCTCAGCGGTCGGCGAAGCTGTAATGCCCAGCAGTTAGCAAATTGTGAGGCCCAATTGATGCAAGCTGTGATGCGCATTTGTTTGTAGGCAAGCTGTGAGTCCCAGCAGTTTCAAGCTATGAGTCAGCAGTAATCCACACTTTGTATTGAGTGTGGGATGGATGTAGGTCCGGAGGACCGAACCACCTAAAAATCTTGGTGTTGTGTGAGTGGTTCTTCTACTGTCTGCATCTTTTGTATGCCATAAGAATTGCTTCCGCCAACATATCTGTTTAACAGTTTGTTAAACTAATATGCATGATATGTGTTTGATCGCTAGTCTAGGCAATTGAATTTTCTTATTTGAGATCAGTTAGCAGTTGTTAGATTAGCTCTCTAGATTTTTAAATTGGTCGTACTTTGAAGAGATCCATTCACCCCCCTGTGGATTGTCTAATATACCGATCCACATAGCCTTAACTCTTGCCATCGGAGCAGTTGCACCATACATTAAAGTAGATGAGAGGCCGGAGTGAGATACTGTAGGCGATAGGGTAACAGAAAAATAAGGAGAGTTGGGTTTTTGACTTTAACAGGATGATGGAGAGATGGAGGGAAACCTCTGGTGCATCGAGGTATGAAGGTGATGCTCATACTTAGGGTTTTCAGGGAGTTACGGTAAAGGACGATGATGCACCGAGGTAGAGAGAGCTTGGCCAAGGTTGAAAGAAGCAGACGATAATAAAAGCTTAGAAGTGAGAGATAGTCGAGAAATCAGGGTCGTTTTATTTACCAATTTAATAGGGTAAATTACCAAAATGTCTTTCCTTAAGAGTTAACCTTCAAAACTCTTATAAAATATGCTTCATGAGATATTACAATAGGTACTCAAAGAATGCAGACTCATGCATATTCATGAGGACAAGCAAAAAGGTGTGAATGAATACATTAAACTATTCAGATGCGTCGATGCATCAGGTATGTGCATCAACCTATCTATCCAATCATGATGAACAGTTGCAACAAGACAACACAATTAGCGGCATAACGGTGACAAATGTGGAAACAACGATGAAAAATTTCAAGGCAGCGGCGACAAATAGAGCGCTAAGGGTGAAAAATGAGTTAGCGCGATGGCTTCACTGTAATAGGGAAAATGCTAAGGTGACGGCTATCAGCCGTAAGGGTGACAAATAGATGATAAGTCTGACAAATAGCCGTTAAGGGTATAAAATGGGTCCGTAAGGGAGACAAATAAAAAATTATGGAAACCTTACACTGAAGCTGAGATTCGAACCCGGAGAAACCCGTTCAAACGGCAGAACACTTAACCAAATGAGATAACATATGATTTGAATTAGTTTATTCCATTATATATATATATATTATAGTTGTTTGTATCGATATGCAATGGTAGAAATCTGTACCATCCCGTCCCGAGATGTGGCCGGGACGAACGGTTCAGTCAGGACAGCCACACCTGTCCCGAATGATGTGGATGTGACTCAAGGAGGGTGGCACAAGATCGGAGATCTTCCATGTGGCATTCCCCGTGAGGAGCCCTAGCTCCCAAAAAATTATCATAGATGTGTCGATAAAATCATAACACATGAGTTTGAGGGGGCACGGAACAATAAGGAAATGGTCAACATGTGACCGATATGGCTCTGAATATCTTTTCGCACCCCGATGTGTGGCTTTCAAGGCTTTTCCACACGCTCTCTCTTCTTTTTATAAGAATCGACTTATCGGCCATGCAGCCCCATTGCTTGGCAATTAATAAAACATTTTCCCCTCTTAATGTTGTGACCTTATTTATGGCACGGCGGGTCTCTAGTCTTGACCCGATGCCCACCATCGTCTACTTAGTTAGAGGGAGCACACCTTGGGTTAGTCCAGACCATCCCAATCTTGGAACCTGAACACGTTGTCACACACGTGACTGGCACGCCCTCACATGATGAAATTGATAAAAGATACAATGATATTTTTATTATTATCCAGAGTGCTTCCAACATGCCCCCACGAGGAGCCCTAGCTCCCAAAAAATCATTATAGACGTGTCGATAAAATCACAATACATGAGTTTGAGGGGGCATGGAATAATAAGGAAATGGTCAACATGCATGTGACCAATACGGCCCTGAATACCATTTCTCACCCCGACGTGGGGCTATCAAGGCTTTTCAACATGCTCTCTCTTCTTTTTATAGGAATCGACTTATATCAGTCATGTAGCCCCATTGCTTGGCGATTAATTATCAAACATTTTCCCCCCTTAACGCTGTGACCTTATTTATGGCACGGCAGGTCTCCAGTCCCGACCTGATGCCCATCATCGTATGCTTAGTCAGAAGGAGCACACCTTGGGTTAGTACAGACAATCCCAGTATTGGAACCTGAACACAATGTCACACACGTGACTGGCATGCCCTCACATGATGAAACCGATAAAAGATACAACGATATTTTTATTATTATCCGGAGTGCTTCCAACATGCCCCCGCGAGGAGCCCTAGCTCCCAAAAAATCATTATAGACATGTCGGTAAAATCACAATACATGAGTTGGAGGGGGCACAGAAGAATAAGGAAATGGTCAACATGCATGTGACTGATACGGCTCTGAATACCTTTTCGTACCCGGACGTGGGGCTTTCAAGGCTTTTCAACATGCTCTCTCTTCTTTTTATAGGAATGACTTATATCGGCCATGCACCCCCTTGTTTGGTGATTAATTATCAAACATTTTCCCCTCTTAATGCCGTGACGTTATTTAATGCACTGCGGGTCTCTAGTCTCGACCCGATGCCCACCATCGTCTGCTTAGTCAGAAGGAGCGCACCATGGGTTAGTCCAGACCATCCCAGTCTTGGAACCTGAACTCATTGTCACACACGTGACTGGCACGCCCTCTCATGATGAAAGTGAGAAAAGATACAATGATATTTTTATTTTTATCCGGAGTGCTTCCAACATGCCCCGTGAGGAGCCCTAGCTCCCAAAAAATCAATATAGACATCTCAGTAAAATCACAACACATGAGTTTGAGGGGGCATGAAACAATAAGGAAATGGTCAACATGCATGTGACCGTTACAGCTCTGAATACCTTTTCACACCCCGACTGATGTGAAACAGACATCCGAGTTTGAAAACAATTTGATGTGGAACTAAATGTAGGCCAGGCGGGGTGGAGAGCGGAGGTGGTTGGGAGCCGACCAATCTTACACGGGCAAGCTGGCCTGCTGTCCTTGCTGCCTGCCGCCTGCTACTTGTCGGGGATAGATCTCCTAGCTGGAAAGTCCGATGGGGATGGGACTGAAGGCGTTGGAAATCTTGACGCTTTAGCTTGCTCCCGGAAGAAATGTCACCTCTTTCTGATCTCGGTTGCACCTGGTACGACAGATTCTCTAGAACTGCACCGGGCTTCTCTGCTGCAAGCCAGAGAGGGCTTGGACGAGGTCGTACTCCAAGTTGGAGTATCGCATTGAGGCGGGACCAGGTCCCACTGAAAGAGGGCTCAGTCTACTATGCTTCCTCCAAAATACTCTGCCTGATTCACCCAATCACGCCAGTGGTGACTCCTTGATGTTGACGGGGTCGAGGTGGCTGTAGGGGCAGAAATCTGGACTCGCGTTGCCGGTGGTGTAGCTATCTGATCCGAGGCCGGAACGAGGCGGGGCTGGAGTTTTCACGAAGAGGGCCGTCCCAGGGATCTTACAATGCTGGAATGGCCCCGTTCTAAAATGGGAGATGCCAGTACCGATGATTCTTGTGAAGTCACACTGTCCAGGACGCAGGCCAGATAGGGAAGACTTGTCAGGGGTGTAACTCCCAGTGGGAAAATCAGAATGGGGCGAGACCAAGCTTGACTGAAAGCCAACTGACCTCTGATGACCTTCTCCAGAGGGCTCGGGCAGAGAATGAGAGCAGAGACCGTGGTACTCCCTGTGGTGGACTGTTTGTTCTGGCCGCCAGTGATGTGGACTGCAGGACGGACTTGAATTGTTGACGCCGGTGCTCGCGACTGGGAACTCAAAATCTGTCGAGACCAACTTTTACTGAAATCTGGACAACCATAGTAGGGGTCCCCAAAAGGGCTTGATCAGAAAATGGGGGATGAAGCCGGAGCATCTTCCAAAAGACAGACATGTCGCTGTCCAGACCTGGGTTGCACGATCTGGGGAGAACGGCTCTCCCAGGCAGCTCGGTGCTTGGATGGAGACGAAACCACCTCGCCTGTAAAGCTCTCTGGACGCCCTTTCTAGAAATGTATGGCTTGTCAGCAAAATCCTGGAGATGGTGTCACAGCCGAGCCTCCAACAGGTACCCCTACTGCTGCCTGCGAACTGGGGCAGGGGCTGGTGATAGGTGGGAATGAAGGGGTGGGGATGACTAGGGTTTTTGCAGAGGAATGGGGAGGGATGGTTGTGGGGGAGGGTGATGGAGGTTGAGGGTCAATGGAGGGAGGCTGGAGTGGAAGGGGAGGGGCGAAGCTAGTAGGAGATGGCAGTGTGGTGGCTGGGTGAGCACAAGAGAGGGGGTGGAATGGGAGAGGGAAGAGAGATGGCCAAGGAGGAATGGGGAGATGGGGGTGACCCTAGGAGCTGAAAGGTCAAGGGAGGTCGACCAAGGGGGGGGGGGGGCTGGGGAGAGAGAAAAAGGGGGGAGTTTGAATGTTAGGCTTGGGAGGGGTGAAAGGGGGCTTGGGGAAGTGAAGAGATGTGTTGGGAAGATGAAAGGGTGTCTAGGGGGAGGGGATTCCACCTAGGGGTTGAGGGAATGATTGAATGAGGGTATGGGGAAGGGATATGGTTTTAATAAGGAGGGAAAGGAGGGAGGAGAGAGAGGGAATTCGAATTTGGGGGAGGGGGAAGAGAGAGAGGGGGGGCCCTTAGAGAGAGAGAGTTTTAGAGAGAGGGAGAGAGATGAGGTGGTAAATGGCAGTGTTGGTCATGGCAGAAGAAGTTTAGAGGGAGAGGGGAAGAAGTTCAGAGAGGGGGGGAAATGCAGGGAGAGGAGAAGCAATAGGAGGGAAGGGAGGGGAAGATCTGGGCATCGCACCCAATAGTGGGGAAAGGGAGAGAGAGGGGCATCGCACCCCTAGTAGGAAGGAGATGGGGAAAAGAGAGATAGAAAGGGTGTGGACCTCACATCGGAGGATATCTTTCCAAAAATTCTATTCAACTCATTGTATTTTAAAGAAGAGTTACATGACCTTTTATAGACTCTTCAGAGAAAACCAAAGGACAACTCATTAACACCTAATACCTACTCATCATAACTCTCTTGGGAAGACTAAAAGACACAAATAAAAAAAAGACTCTTGCATGATTATTGTAGACATAATTACTATGAACATAAAACATGACCCATTAGGCTCATACATATGGCCCAATTAACATGAGACAACTAAAACATAAATAGCTATTTTACAGTTTTATTGAAGCTGCTTGCCGATCCCATCACCGACGTAGGGATTTCAAGGCTTTTCAACATGCTCTCCCTTCTTTTTATATGAATCGACTTATATCGGCCATGTAGTCCCATTGCTTGATGATTAATTATCAAATGTTTTTCCCTCTTGACCTCGTGACCTTATTTATGGCACGGAGGGTCTCTAGTCCCGACCCGATGCCCACCATCGTCTGCTTAGTCAGAAGGAGCACACCTTGGGTTAGTCCAGGCCATCCTAGTCTTGGAACCTGAACACATTGTCACACACGTAACTGGCACGTCCTCACAGGATGAAACCGATATAAGATACAATCATATTTTATTATTATCCTGAGTGCTCTCAACATGCCCCCGCGAGGAGCCCTAGCTCCCGAAAAATCATTATAGACGTGTCAATAAAATCACAAAACATGAGTTTGAGGGGGCACAGAACAATAAGGAAATGATCAACTTGCATGTGACCGATACGGCTCTTAATACCTTTTCGCACCCCGACGTGGGGCTTTCAAGGCTTTTCAACACGCTCTCTCTTCTTTTTATAGGAATCGACATATATCGGCCATGCAGCCCCATTGCTTGGTGATTAATTATCAAACATTTTCACCTCTTAACGCTGTGACCTAATTTATGGCACGGTGGGTCTCCAGTCTCGACCCGATGCCCACCATCGTCTGCTTAGTCAGAAGGAGCGCACCATGGGTGAGTCCAGACCATCCTAGTCTTGGAACCTAAACACATTATCACACACGTGACTGGCACGCCGTCACACGATGAAACTGATAAAAGATACAACAATATTTTTATTATTATCCGGATTGATTCCAACATGCCCCCGCGAGGAGCCCTAGCTCCCGAAAAATCATTCTAGATGTGTCGGAAAAATCACAACACATGAGTTTGAGGGGGCACAGAACAATAAGGAAATGGTCAACATGCATGTGACCGATACGGCTCTAAATACCTTTTCACACCCCGACGTGGGGATTTCAAGGCTTTTCAACATGCTCTCTCTTCTTTTTATAGGAATCGACTTATACTGGCCATGCAGCCCCATTGCTTGGTGATTAATTATTAAACATTTTACCCTCTTCACGCCATGACCTTATTTATGGCACGGTGGGTCTCCAGTCCCGACCCGATGCCCACCATCGTCTGCTTAGTCAGAAGGAGCACACCTTGGGTTAGTCCAGACCATCCCAGTCTTAGAACCTGAACACATTGCCACACATGTGACTGGCACGCCCTCACATGATGAAACTGATAAAAGATACAGTGATATTTTTATTATTATCTTGAGTGCTTCCAACATGCCCTCGCGAGGAGCCCTAGCTCCCGAAAAATCATTATAGATATCTCGGTGAAATCACAGTACATGAGTTTGAGGGGGTATGAAACAATAAGAAAATGATCATCATGCATGTGACCGATACAGCTCTGATTACCTTTTCGCACCCTGACGTAGGGCTTTCAAGGCTTTTGAACGCGCTCTCTCTTTTTTTTATATGAATCGACTTATATCGGCCATGCAGCCCCCCTGCTTGGTGATTAATTATCAAACGTTTTCCCCTCTTAACGCCGTAACCTTATTTATGGCACGGCGGGTCTCCAGTCCCGACCCAATGCCCACCATCGTCTGCTTAGTCAGTAGGAGCACCCCTTGGGTTAGTCCAGACCATCCCAGTCATGGAACCTGAACACATTATCACACATGTGACTAGCACGCCCTCCCACGATGAAACCCATAAAAGATACAACGATATTTTTATTATTATCTTGAGTGCTTCCAACATGCCCCCGTGAGGAGACATAGCTTTTGAAAAATCATTATAGATGTGTCGGTAAAATCACAACACATGAGTTTGAGGGGGCACAGAACAATAAGGAAATGGTCAACTTGCATGTGACCGATACGGCTCTGAATACCTTTTCGCACCCCGATGTGGGGCTTTCAAGGCTTCTCAACACGCGCTCTCTTCTTTTTATAGGAATCGACTTATATCAGCCATGCAGCCCCATTGCTTGGCGATTAATTATCAAACGTTTTCCCCTCTTAATGCCGCGACCTTATTTATGGCACGGAGGGTCTCCAGTACCGACCCGATGCCCACCATCGTTTGCTTAGTCAGAAGGAGCGCACCTTGGATTAGTCCAGACCATCTCAGTCTTGGAACCTGAACACATTGTCACACACATGACTGGCACGCCCTCACACGATGAAACCGATAAAAGTACAATGATATTTTATTATTATCCTGAGTGCTTCCTGCATGCCCCCGCCCGGAGCGCTAGATACCCATCGTCGGTGCCGCTACTTTCTCCCACTCTAACATTCATGCATTTCGGAGGGTTTCCGTCCATGGGTCCCATGTTTCGTTTCATATAAAAATTTGAAAATTTTGAAATTACATATCATCTTCGGATCTCTAAATAAGAAATAATATTTTTTTAGATGTAATGATATTTTATATTGAGAGAAATTTTATCAGATTAGAAGAAATGAATGAATGACAAAAAATCATGAATGAATGAATGAAAACATGGCGCCAAATGAAAATATGGCGGCAAATAAAAACAGACAAGAATTTGAAAAAACGTCCCCTCTCCTCTCCTCCTTAGTCCTTCCACCTTCCTCCTCCTCTCGATCTCCCTTTCCTCTCTCACGATCGCACCCCCTTCTCAATCTCTCACCGGTGGGCAGCGGAGTGGCGAGGGCGGGCGGGCGGGGCAGAGCTTCCCAGGTACGCCGGTGAGGGGCAAGCGGAGGCAGCACCGGTAGCGATGGCACAACAATGGCGGTGAGCTCTGGTAGCGGCGGCGGTCAAATTCTTTCAGGCAGACACCCCCCCACCATAGGTATTCCCCTCTCTCCCTCTCCCATTGGCCTCCCTCCCCCTCCCTACTCCCGCCCTCTCTCACTCTCACTCTCACACACACAGACACAAGGAGGGGGAGGGGCTCGGTTGCCAACAAAACTAAAACCAGTTTGTGTAGAATATCCTGATGTAAAGATTTTACATTCTCAGTTGCCAGCAAATGGGTCCTACCCTTTTGGATTCACCACCTGACAATCCTGTTCTCGTGGATACTTTGGCAGATTATGTTATCCATATTACCATGACTGAGTTGCAACATCATGATAAAAGACTGAGATTTTTGATTTGCAGGTGCCCTTGGTCTCCTCACGGGCTTCTCGTCCCATTGATGAAGGGACTGAGAAAAAGCACCTGGACGACGGTCTCCATGCCCATTGGTCACCTCCACCTGAGTTTAGATATCGCCTTGCACATCCTCTTCAGGGGCTGCCTTAGATGGCACAGTATCATCCGTACTTTGTTGAAGGGGCCTTGGAGGTTCAGTATCGGCGGCAATGTCTACCAAAGTTTGATAGATACTTTGCTCAGCATTTTCAACCCCTTGCACTTCCTCTCTAGGGGCTGCCTAAGGTGCCATGGCATCATCCGTCACATATTCGATGGGCCTAGGAGGTGCTGCATCAACGGCAATGTTTTCCAAACTAGGATGCATATGTTCCGCAACATTGTGAGCCCCTTCCACCCTAGTCAGAATGAAGGCCCTCCTTTCCTCAAGTAGTCGCTACGGGATCTTCAATGTAGCAGCAATATCCGGTGGCATAGGCATATATGGAGCTGATGAGGACGTCTCCTAATCATGGGGTCGGGTCATCATCTGACCACCGTACAACATGTCCCTTTCACTTGGCTCAACAAGGAGCTCTTCGATCGTCTGCATTTCAAACCACATCACTTCGCTTATTCATTAATGTTGAATGACAAAGAAGTTTTTAGTACTCATAGTACATGTTGGCCTCGCAGGGATGCAATGAATAATTTTAATTTCTTATCTAGAAATGCCCCCCACCTAAATAGTCGGGGAAATGCCACCTGCCTTAGTGGTTGCCGCACCCGCGTGTGCTCAAAAAACCAGACATGTAATATGAAATACATCAAGTTATTTTACAATGCAGTAGAATTAATGATTGACACATTATTACACAATCAAAAATAAAAAAACTTACAGCAAGTGCGGCAGAACAACCATATCTAAATGTATGGGCCTGGGATGCATCCCCGGCTCTTCTCTTAGCACGGTCAATTGTACCTGACCGTCGTTTCTGGATAGCCGACACTAATTGTTCAAACTTGTGCATCGTTACCTATTGTACGGCAGCTGCCCAATTGTAATATGAAACTCTCTCAATGTCATCTAGGCATGACAGCATCTTTTATGGACAAGAATGCGTCGACCGTAGGCAAAGGAAAGTGGACAATAGGAGTACAATCCACAGCTGAACAATGTCGGCCACATCCTGCTCTTCATCGGACCGAACAATTTGATGGATGAGAGAGCACACTTTCTTTCGGTCAAATGTTGCTGCAAACCAAAATCGATGCTACAGCTTGGACTTCTATTTTACGGATCCATAATGTTGAACTGGCTGACCGGAGCAAGGTAATCCTAATATTATGGTCACATCTTCCACACTGAATGGACCTCCTTACTACCCATACGGAAGTAATTTCTTCCACTATGGGCATAAATTATCTACTCCAATATTGTCATGGTGAAGGAGACGGGAGAAGCATTGTCAACATATGGACCAAAGGGTGTGGTCCTCATCAATGACTTGTGACATTCCCGAAATGCCATCTGATCCCTATCCTTCATGTAAATGTACATAGAACACTGGGCCGAGATGACCTTTGTGTTCACTAGATTCAAATAAATGTGTAAACAAGAAATTTAGTTAATTGACTGATCAAGAAATACAAAAAATATTAAGATTAAGACAAGGGTGACAAATGTATAGACAATGGAGTTTAGGTGTGACAAATAGGTGCTTAAGAGTGACAAATGTATGAAATTAGGTGACTGGTAGGGCTTTAAGAGTGACAAGTTGGTAGATAATCGTGACAAATAAATGGGTTGATAAGGGGGGCAAATAGCTATGTAAGGGAGATAAGGACCCCCCTACCCTTAACTTGTCATCCTGAAGTGGAGCCCTTAGAAACCCTAGGTTCCTCAGACATTTCTTCTTCGACCGTAGGAATTGTGGCTTCCTGAGATGCATGTACGACATCGAGTTTACGGCAGACGAAGCGTTACACGGGTGTCTCCTTCCGCTCGATGGCTGTCAGTGATGAAAGAGAGCACACAATTGAGGGTGACCGCACAGCAAATGACGGAGACCTCTCAAATGGCTTGTAGGGGAGATGAATAGCACCGCGAGGAAGACGAGGCGCTGAGCACGATAGAGAGACGAAACACATTTTGGTAGGTTTGTTAAGAGCCAAGACATGGCGTGAAGGGTAAATAAGGAATTAGGGATTTTTAATTTCGAGGACCAGTTCGGCGTCATCAATTCTGTTGATGTGGACTCCGGTGTTGCATCGACAGCAAAACGTGAACAACACCCTCGCGTGGCTGACGTGTCCCGTTTTCCACATGGACCAATTGGAGCTGAAGGGTGACAAATGTGTCTACACGGGTGACAAATAGGTTAGCAAGGGTGAAAAATACCCTACTAACGGTGACAAATAGGGCTTAATAGAGACAAGACCGACGTGCGGCTTTCAAGACAGTGTAAGAGTAAGGGCGACGGCTTCTGGACTTTAGTGGTGACAATTAGGTGATTATGGGTGACAAATGCTCAAATGGAGTAACAAATAACTTCACATTGGTAACAAATGAGAAAGAAGCTGAAGGTGAAGAAGAAAATAAGAAAGAGGAACTGGAGGAGAGAGAGACGTGCTCACTAGATGACAAAGGACCTACAGTGCTCACAAGAAGACAAATGTGAACATGATCCCAAGGGCTCTAAAGCAATCTGAAGAACAAGCGAGGGCTGACCATAGTAGTCAAAGTCAATGCCAAGACAAGGAAGGCTCTAGTCAACTGAGACCTTATGTTGACCCAAGTCACCAATACTCAAGGCAAAGTCAATAGTCAAAATCAAGTTTTTGCAACTTTTGAAGTCCAGTCAAAGCCCGGTCAAGCTTCTGCCAGCGACAGTGGACACAGAAAATGACAAAAGAGGAAGAACAATAGAAGAAGACTAAGGGTAACAAATACTCTCCTAAGGGTGACAAATGAAGCTTCAGTGGTGACAAAGAGATATATAAGGGTGACAAATAGATTTAAGATGACGGTTCCAACTTTGAGTGTGAAACGAGTCGAAGGTGACGACTTCAGCAAATAAGGCAAACAAATATCTTCATAGGACTAACAAATATGAGTTAAGGCCAATAAATAGAACATCAAGGGTGAGAAATTCTCAACGGTAATGAAAGAAGCGCTCTTGTCCACAGTTCTCACATGAGAAGTCTAAGGCGACGGCTGGTTGTGAATAAGGGTGACAAATGTGTCTCTAACGGTGTAAAATATGCATTTGGGCTGAATAATATCCCGATAGGGTGAGAAATAGCTAGAAGTGTGTGTACGACTTGCTTCCCTCTAGAATTAGAAGTGTGTGGTAATGTTGATGTCCTAACAAAATGCTATGCATGACTTTGCATAACTACATAACTACATGGCATGCATGACTCTTGACTACAAACTCCTATGATTGGTCTTCTTTGACTTTGCCTCTTTGACTGTTTCAGCTCTGAGAGCTTTGACTTTTTCTTTGACTTCCTCTTTGACTCTGTATGACTCTCACTCATTTTCTTCTCCCCCTTTGCCATCAGCAAAAAAAATGAGGGGTTCTGTGACAGCATCCCTGATTATCACTCTCCAAGTGTGTCATCAGTCTGAGTGGACGCATCTTGTGTAGGAGGACCGTGAGGAGGGAGTGTAGCATGCTGAAGTGAGGCCAGTAGTTCTTCTGCATTCTGATTCACCCTCTGAACAACTGTTATGAGGTTTCTGTTAGTGGAGAAATGCCTTTCAAGTAGAGCTTTTTGAAACAACTCCATTTTAGCGCTGAGCATAATTGTTTGATGACGGATCATATCAACAATATGGGTTAGCTATGCATCATACTGAGTAGCCTCAATTGGAAGTTGAGAGGATGACTTTGGAGCCATACCAGGTGACCATCTGTCTCCTTAGTCTTCAAAAGCTGGCTGAGGGTAATGATCCTTGAATACTTCAACCATGCATTTAATGTCATATGTAATCATCTGTAATTTGTCTGTCATATGATCATAATTCCTGACAAGACGATTGTGTTGTTCTCTGGTTTTATGAAAATATTCTGCAGCGGTGAATAACTTGTCATCGTGACGGTTGAATCTGTCAGTCAACCTGCCAATCTGATTTCTAGCAACTCCAAGGACTCCTTGAATATCCTGGACTCGTTTGTGAAAATTCCTATTGGCACGTGTCCTGTCTTTGTTGATTTCAACAATTCTGCTGTTCACTTCCATCCTAAGATGAGTCAATTTCTGATCAATTTTTTTTGGCATTTCTCTCATTCCAAAGTTTACTTCTCCTCTAAACTGAATCATCTGATGCTCAAAGTAGTTTGACTATTCTTTCAATGTAGAATGTAGCATCCCAAATTGTGTAGATATGAAACGAAAGAGAGTGCATGTCTCTTGAATAGCTGATGTAGAAGCACGAGTGGTTTGAGGATCTGCAGCTATAGCTTGTCTCGCGGGAGGGATGTTCTGCGGTTGGTGTTCTGGTGATGCTTGAGGTTCTTGATGATCCAGTTAAACCTCAGCCATTTCTTGCTGAATTTCTTGTTGCTGCTCCAATTCTGGCTACTGCTGCTCTAGCTGCTACTGTTGCTGTTCTAGCGCTTGCTACTGTAGTGGAAACTCTAATTGTTGTTGTTGTTCTGCTTGATGTTGCTGTTCTTGTTCTTGCTGCTGCTGTTGCATTTGCTCAACTTGCTACTCCATCTGTTGAGCTTGTTCTTCAGGTTGGTCAAGTTGTTGTTCTGGCTGCTCAAGCTGATGTTAAGACTGCTCAACCACTTATGGTGGATTATCCCCAATTAATTACCTTAAAATCTTACCTCCGACCTTTATAAATTTCATATACTTTCCAACAAAATCCATTGTATAGATATTTAACGTAGGGATTTCCTTGAATTTTTCATTTTTCAATGTAATCTTTTTTCTCGTGAATAATGCAGTCAACTACGCTGCATATGGTAAATGTCTTCCAACATTCTTATAGAAACCCATTATCTGAATTATCAGGTCTGGCAAATAGACCTTGATGTTCTTGAACATGCAGTAGAATAGGAATCCTTGAGTCACAGTTAGTTGACCCCGACCACCACCTTGTGGTGTTATGATTATAGTAAAAATGTGGTGTAGCAGCCTTTTTAGGGGAGGAAATCGATTGGTGTTTAAGTTGGTGATGTAGGTCTGATTTTCATCATGAGGATTGCTGGGTAAACCAGTCATAATTGAATATGCTTTAAATTTATCATAGAAAAAACCAACTGCTTCCGCTCCACCCTCTGGAATTCTAAGAGCTTCATGCAATAGACGCTTGGTGATCTCAATTTCAACTCCTCTAAAATGAGTCCAAAACTTTGGAATGCTAGCATCATATTTTAGGTTTCCATAGAATTCAGTTGCCAACTTGGGATAATAGATTTTATGCTCACTGACAAACCTCTTCCATCCTTGAAATTCAATCATCTCCATTAATTCAGGAAAATTTTCAAGCAGTTGGTGGTCATGTATATCAATGTACCTTGGAAACAAAATTCTCACTGCTTTACTTGGTTCGTCACCTTCATCTCTGAGCTCTATCCTTATTATACTCTTCTTAACTCCTTTCTTAGTTGCCCTTCTTTTTCTGACAGGTGAATCTGACTCTCGGTCCTTCCTTTTTGTCACCTTTGTTGACTCCGGCTGATGAGATCCACTAGCAGATGCATCTCAATCATGAGATCACTTGGACCGAGATTCCTTTCATCTGGATACATCAGCTGTGGGCTGTTTCTCTGAGACTGTCTGCTTTCCTCTGCTTCTTGTCGTTGGCGAAGACATTGAAGTAGACGAGAGGCGGGAGAGAGATACTGTAGGAGATAGGGTAACAGTAAAATAAGGAGAGGTGGGTTTTTGACTTTAACAAGATGATGGAGAGATGGAGGGAAACCTCTGGTGCATCGAGGTATGAAGGTGATGCTCAGACTTTGGGTTTTCAAGGAGTTACGGTGAAGGACGATGATGCACGGAGGTAGAGAGAGCTTGGCCGAGGTTATAAGAAGTAGATGATAATAAAAGCTTAGAAGTGAGAGATAGTCGAGAAATCAGCGTCGCTTTATTTACCAATTTAATAGGGTAAATTACCAAAATGTCCTTCCTTAAGAGTTAACCTTCGAAACTCTTATAAAATATGCTTCATGAGATATTGCAATAGGTACTCAAAGAATGAAGACTCATGCATATTCATGAGGATAAGCAAAAAGGTGTGAATGAATACATTTCAAGTGCGTCGATGCATCAGGTAGAAGCATCGACCTATCTATCCAATCATGATGAACAGATCGATGCAACAAGACAACACAATTAGCAGCATAAGGGTGACAAATGTGGAAACAACGATGAAAAATTTCAAGGCAGCGGCGATAAATAGAGCGGAAAGGGTGAAAAATGAGTTAGTGCGACGGCTTCAGTATATTAGGGGAAATGCTAAGGTGACGGCTATCAGCCGTAAGGGTGACAAATAGATGATAAGTCTGACAAATAGCCATTAAAGGAATAAACTGGGTTCGCAATGGTGACAAATAAAAAAATATGGAAACCTTACGTGGAAGCTGAGATTTGAACCCGGAGAAACTCGTTCAAACTGCGGAACACTTAACCAAATGAGATAACATATGATTTAAATTAGTTTATTCCATTATATATATATATATTATAGTTTTTCATATCGGTACAGAATAGTATAAATCTGTATTGTCCCGTCCCGAGCCGTGGTAGGGACGGTCGGTTCGGCCGGGACAGCCACACCTGCCCCGAATGATGTGCACGTGACTCAAGCAGGTTGGCACAAGATAAGAGATCTTTAATGTGGCATTCCCCGAGAGGAGCCCTAGCTCCCGAAAAATTATTATAGACGTGTCGGTAAAATCACAGCACATGAGTTTGAGGGGGCACAGAACAATAAGGAAATGGTCAACATGTGACCGATATGGCTCTGAATACCTTTTCGCACCTCAATGTGTGGCTTTCAAGGCTTTTCAACATGCTGTCTTCTTTTTATAAGAATCGACTTATCGGCCATGTAGTCCCATTGCTTGGTGATTAATAAAACGTTTTCCCCTCTTAACGTCGTGACCTTATTTATGGCACGGTGGGTCTTCAGTCCCGACCCGATGCCCACCATCGTCTACTTAGTAAGAGGGAGCCCACCTTGGGTTCATCCAGACCATCCCAGTCTTGGAAGTTGAACACATTGTCACACACATGACTAGCACACCCTCACACGATGAAACTGATAAAAGATATAACTATATTTTTATTATTATCTAGAGTGCTTCCAACATGCCCCTGCGAGGAGCCCTAGCTCCCGAAAAATCATTATAGATGTGTCGATAAAATCACAACACATGAGTTTGAGGGGGCATGGAACAATAAGGAAATGGTCAACATGCATGTGACCGATACGGCTCTGAATACCTTTTCGCACCCCGACGTGGGGCTTTCAAAGCTTTTCAACATGCTCTCTCTGTTAGAGCTGGTGCGATGGATTCAGAGGGTGGTGATTGAATTCCTCAATGAAGATCTCAACCAATTTCAAAACCTAAGACAAGGACACACCAGATCAGAGCTCCCTGAAACGATGCAAGACTTGACTAAACAATGAAATACTCTATTGATGCACTTGACCTGCACTTCAAGCAGAAACAGTGCATTTGTGCTCTCAAGATGAGTCAACAGATAAGAAATTGAAATGAGATCCTAAGCATGCATCTAGCATTGAACACATAACAGAGCAATCCACACAGTACACACGGATTTTTAGGTGGTTCGGTTGTTCAGACCTACGTCCACCCCACACTCAACCGGAGTGTGGATTCCTGCTGTCACACAGCTTGGAAAACCGCTGGGCTTCACAGCTTGCCTACAGCCGCTGAGTGACATAGCTTGCTGTCCAGAGGAATCAATCAACTGCAACGCTTACAAACAGCTTGACCCGCTGGGCTTTACAGCTTAGCCGACCAGAGGAAACCTCCTCTGCAACCGCTGACGAACAGCTTGAATAAAGTGTCAAATAAGGAAAAGCTAAAAGGACTAAACACAGCAACGGAAAGCTATCAATAAATCCAGAATAAACTGCTCACACAGGAGCTAAACGTCTCGGATCTGATCTAGAGAACACACCAGAAAAGTTAATCTTCAGAGTGCTGTTCTTGCTTCCCTTCGCCTTGTCTCTCTCTCTCTCTCTTCTTTTCGGGTGCTCAATCTCCCTTCTTCCAGATTCTTCAGCAATTCACCCTCTCCTATTTTTGAAGCCAGCTCCATATATATATATATATCTAGGAAGATAAACGCGTGTGGAGCAACCAACTTTCCCACTCAGATTTCAGTCTGGATCTGAGTCTTTAGAAGACACGTGCCAGCTTTAGTATCATCGAGCTAGCATCCTGACAATCATACTTAGCTCGAAGTCAGCCTTATGACAATTGAACATAGGTCAAGGAATAATGAGATTGCATGAAGTTAATAAAACAACAGACGTAATATGCACCAACTCACTTAGTATAAGATTTCGTATCCACGGAGTCAAGCTGTGCACATATCAAGTGTTGCACGGACTGAGTGTGTGCGAGATGCAACGACTATATCGACAGCATGCGTGCAAGACATAAGAGATGCACAGACTTCACTCTATGCACTAGATTTGCACAGACTTCACAAACCTATATTGCACATACCTAGCGAATGTCTTAGGCATAAACACACATGCACCGGCCCTGAGTGTGTCTTAATCATATATGCACCGAACTAATATGATGGAAATGCACTGACCTTATACGCACAAGTGGGATAGCACCGACTCACCTGATGAACGCGAGCGACTTGGTCGTGCGCGTGTGCAACAGCAAGAGTTGCACCGACTAGATGAATACATGCAAGGACTATGATGTGGATCAGAAATAGAGTTGCACCGACACAACTGTAATTTGACATGTATTACGACAACCTAAGGCAGTACAAGGCAAACCAGACAAACACAGCAGTCTGAACATGATTCATAAGTTGTCATTATCAAAACCATATTTCCAACAATCTCCCCCTTTTTGATGATGACAACATAATAAGTCATGTGTGAGAATTCACGCAATCGATCACGCAAAATCATTTGCTGTCATGCATATAACAAGCACATTTGCAGCACAAAATGCAATTAGAATTCCTACAAGTGCACACTATCACATCTGTGTATAAAAAGTCAAAGTGTGCTAACATTCACAAGTATCCTCAGCTTTACAAGCATGTCCATGAAAGTATCCACAGCACCATAACTGATCACAGAATAGCCAAACCTCAAAGCATCCTTACATTAAGCATCAGCATCCCATAACATTCTCTCCCCCTTTGTCATTATCAAAAAAAAGGAAATGATAGTAGCTAATGACCTCGGTAGCTCCCCCTGTCTCTAGGAGGATATGTTGAAATTGAACCAGAAGTGGGAAATCTGTTCAGCAAAGAAGTGTGAAGATCCCTAACAGAGTCTGCCAGTCTATCAAGCTTCTGATGCACAGTGTTCCCCAGCCTTTCCACTAGAGAGGTGACTGATTCTCATTTGTTTCAGGCTTGTTTTTTTTTAATAAACTGCTAGACCACAGAAAACCCCTGTGCATCTAGCTCTTTTTATTATATGGTAAGTTGTTTACATAAACCTTCGGGGCATACCACTGCGAACCAATTACAGTAGCTGCCAGAGGGCCAGCTAGCAGAAGCGAAAAGAGACCAATCCCATGCGATCACCAACAATGGAGCTAAAGCAGGTCCTAGGGAGCTGCCGAGACGAGAAAAAAATAGTATTGACACGGTTTAAACAAACGTGGGACGCAAGAGCGTCGGCAACGTGGTTGGCCTCCCTGTATACATGTGAAATCTGAAGGCCATGGGAGTGTACAACATCTCGGATCTCCCTCCACCAACGCAGACTAGGCCAAGAGAAGTTCTTCCCATATTCTTGAAGTGAGGCAACCAAGATAGCCGAGTCTGTACGTATTTTTGAAATCTGCATCCCATGATCACGAGCCAGCCGAATGCCATCGCACATAGCACGAGTCTCAGCAACTAGGCTCATCCCGAGCCCATAGTAATGCATGAAAGCAAGAAGAACCTCCCCTCTACTATCTCTAATACATCCTCCACCGCCGCAGTGGCATGGGTTTCCCTTGCTAGCACCATCGACATTTAGCACCAGGCCAATAAGAGGAGGCATCCATCGAACTAGCTTGACAGTCTACGGTGCAAGACAAGGAGTAAAACCAAAACTGGCGATGACCTTGGACATCCTGTCACCAGGTTCTTGTTTGAAAACCTTCTTGTCTAGAGCAACACTAATATTGAAATGGATGTTGCATATAGCAGAAGTAATAGAAGTATAAGCCACATCGAACCGCATTTTACATCTGGCCTTCCAAATTTCCCACTCAATTAGGATAGATGCATAAATAATGATAAAGCCATGCGGGTTTTGCTCACTAAACCGGCTCAAGATGTCCCAGATCCGATGAGTAATATGGGACCGAGGATCATAGCCAGAGTCCATGAGAGGGAGCATCTAGTTCCAAAGAGAGGTTGCTAGCTCCCCATTCATAAACAAATGGTTCAGGTCTTCAGTTTGGGGATACCTACAACACTGACACCTCGACGCCATTGCTATTCCGCAATCAACAACTCTAGCGTCGACAGGGACAGCCCTATACAAGAGCCTCCAGGCGAATAAGGAAACACGCCTTTCGAAGCACCGATTCCAGAGAGTAGAAAAAGGTCTCCTGCAGAGGCCCACCGGTCTGAGTTGTAATTAGGTGGATCGAACAGTGAAATCCCCGGATCCAGTGGCAGACCAGACGCACCTATCTTCATAAGAAGACAGTTGTATACCATCCAGCATATTATGATCAGGCAAGAGAGTTCTGATCGGGTGCGCCACGTTCATAAGCACTTCACGGACTGTGGCTGGGGGACCCTGGTACATAGTAGAAAGATGATTCCTCAACAGGCAATTGCCCACCTAGGTATCATCCAAGAAATTAACATTCTTCCCATCACCAAGGACCCAGCGGGTGTTTTTATCCACCACCTCAAGAGCAGCTCGAAACACAGTCCTAGAGATACCATGCGGGTGCCGTGAGGAGGGTGTCGACACAGTGGTTAATCCTAGCAGGCTCCTGAAACGGATACAGGCATAGTTAGCCCAAAGGGAAGAACATGCTTGTTTTACTGTCTCTGACAATGTCTGCAGATTGGACTGGATAACTTCAAACTTTGTGATGATTTCTGACTAAGTGGCTGCTATATTGGTTAACGTGCCCTTTAACAATTCAAATTCAATTTTTAAATCATATGTATGGCCAAGAATTTTACCCATATTGGTGACTATGGAATTTGAGTATCTTGAATTTTACTGACCATGTCACCTATTCGAGTACTGATACCCATAAGAGATTGTAAAATCTCTCGTACTGCTTCATCAGTTTTCCGTTTGGCAGTTAAAAATTCTATTCCTTGGCATTTCACAACCTTTTCCAAATGTTTCAGTCACCCTTCTACTCTATCTATTTGAACAGTCTAGAACAAGAACTGTTTGTTCATTAAGTCATTCTGATTTAGAACAATCTCTGTCAGGTTGGACAACATCCGAGCAAGATTGGGTTCAACTTTTGTTCCATGTGTACTAGAGGTGGAGGCACTGGAATCTGGCAGCTCAGTGAAGTATTCATGATGCTGTTCAGGGAGAGGAGGAGGTGGTACTCCAAGACCAATAAGTTCTCCAACGTGTGGACCATACTCAGGAGCCGGAGAGAAGGACATTCTTGGATATAATCTGTGGTGAGGGGCAGGTCCTATGACATAGTCATGTGTACTATCTTCAGTGACCCCTTGAACTTCTTGTGGAACTTCTTCTTCCCTTGGTTGATTGCCCTCCTATTCATTGACAACAGACTCATCAGTCTCTTCAAGACTTTTCTCAGCTTCTTCTGTCAAAATCTGTGTAGCCACCCTAGACAGCATTTCATCATAAATTTCAGTTGTTTCTTCTCTTTCGTCTTCTATGCCTTGTGGCTCATTTTCTTGAATTTCTGCTTCTTTTTGTTGATCTTCTTCTTCTTGTTCTTGCTGAGCAACTTGCTGTTCCTATCTAGATTGTATTCCGAATTTATCAAAAAGCTGACTGATATTCTGATGCAGCTGCTCCACAATTTGAGTATCAGTTAGCTTCAGTTAATGGACTTCTTGCTCAAGTTGTAGATCAATGAGATTCTTCTCAACATGTTTAACAGCAGAGCATTGGACTTGTTCAGGTAATATAAAAGGAGTTTCTTCTTGAAAAATCTGGGGAGGCTGTTCTGTCACATTTTTCTCTTGAACTTTCCTCTTTTTCTTCAATGAAGCATGTTTTACTGATTTCTCTTTTCTTTGAGCTTCATCAGAAGGACTCTTTGAGTCAGTCTCATCCAATCTCATGTAAGTATCAATGAAGTCCATGTTGTAAACATTGAACTTTGGAATATCTTTCGAAGGTTCATCTTCTAAGGCTATGTTAGCCTTCTTAAAGACAGCAGTTAGGTGAGCTGCGTAGGGCAAATGTCTCCTAGACTCTTTGTCGGATCTCATTATCTGAATGATTATTTCAGGCAAGCACACTCTGATTTTCTTCAACAAACAATATAAAACAAATCTTTGAGTATTGGTCAGTCTTCCTCTCCCTCCAACTTGAGGAGTGATCATGGTAGTGAGAATATGATGTAGCAATCTCTTGAGAGGAGAGAAGTTGTTTGCATTAAACTGACCCAATTTTACCTGATTTTTGTCTAGGGGATTTTTAGGCTCATCTGTGATGATAGAGTATACCTAATGGAGATCACATGCAAACCCTTTTTCAGCTACTCCTTCTTCTGGTATTCTAAATACAGTATGTAAAAGGTGTTTACACACTTCAATCTTGTACCCCTTGACTTTAGAAACCAGTATTGCTTGATCCAAATCATATTTCAGATTCTTGTAGAACTCTGCTACGAGTCTAGGATAGTATATCCTATGCTTACCCAAAAATTTTAACCATTTCTGAGCCTTAAAGATTTCAATCAACTCAGAAAATTTCTCAAGCATTTTCTGGTCATGAAAGTCTACGTACTGTGGGAAGACTATCTTGCCGGCCTCCAGAGTTATTTCTGCATATCTTGAAGTTTCAACGGTGATATCTTCTTCCTCGTGTATCTTTCTCTTACTTCGACCTTGTGCCGTCTTCAGCTTCTTTTCTTTTGGCTGTGGCACCGCAGCTTTCACTTACTCTTGATCTTCTACTAATTGTACTTCTGTTTCCTTTCCTTTCCCCTTGCCCGACTTCTTCTTAACCGATTTTGATTCCATACCTGCTGCATGTGTTTCCTTTGATCTTCGCTTATAGGCTTTGGTCACACTGGTCTCCAAAACTTGAGGAGACGCGGGTTGCCGCTCTTCCGTGATTTTCTTCATCCTCTCGCTCGTGGCCGACGGAGAGGACATGGTGGAAGATTAACAAGTGGAAGATAAACAAGTGAAAGATAAAAGATAGAGAGAAAGACAGCAAGGATGGTGAGAGAGGTGGCTTGAGAAACCACGGTCGTGTTCTGAACAGAGGTGAGGTACAGGAATGCCAAGAGTCGGAGAGAGTTTTGAGCGGGAAGGAGTGTGTTAGATAGTGGCGGTAAATAGGGTTTGAGAAGATTATCTAATGTACTATCTACTTTACCAACCTCAACATATAATACCCAAAACACCCTTTACTTTTCGAAAAAATGCCTTTCGTCTCTTTTCATGATTTTCAACGTATGGGACTATATCGAATGACATGAAGTCTTCACAAAATATCTTTTGAAGAGAAATCAATGAGAATAAAACAATTTCATCCATTATTATCCTCAATAAGATATGCTTTTAATTCTTACTAAACATTTTCATTTGCCAGCTCTGAAGAGAAATCCATTTTTATATAGAGCTTAAATCAGTTTTGATTTTTCTTAAAGCCACACCAGAGTCAACCATATGAATATTAAACTTTTATTAAGGATTGATCATTCTGGTAATACTACACCTTTTTACTCAAGGAAGCATGTTGATTAGACACCGGAATCCCTGGTTACTCAGTGTAGCTTTACCTTACTGCTTCAAAAATTTGAATAGAAATTTTGAACAGAGATGGCACTTATCATCATGACATAACCTCTGAATTTCTGTGAATCAGATGGTCAGTTTCTCAAATATTGTGCCATTGCCCTGCCTCCTTTTAACAAACAATTTCATTTGCTTATTTTCCTTTGATGGTGTATTCTCTGGTCTGTCAATAGAATTATCGTAGAACAAGTTTAAGAACCATAAAAACTTTAGATTCTTCGTCAAGTTGACACATTACTCATGATGTTCAAAATCTTAAGCAATCTTTTGAAATGTTCCACTTCAGACAGTTTTATGACCATTGAGTCTTCATTCAGAGACACTTGTGGAAACTTTATGCTAGGATATAATATCCATAGGCAAAAAATCGCGGTCCAGTTAAGATCGACAATTTCGTTCTCAGTTAGGGGTGTTTTTAGTAGATAAGTGTTGAGGATTAGAAAAGGTAATAGATATCAGATTTTAACTCCCCCTGATTGCCACATTCTATGAATTCTTGAATACAGATGAGAGTAGTGAAAGAGAACACAGAACAAGGTGATATGGGTGAAGGCCACTCATGAGATGAGTAAGGATTGAAGAATAGTTCGCACAAATCCAAAGGCATACCCTGAATGATCATCAACATATAACCATCCTTCTCCACAAGCTGTCAAGCAAGCAGCCTTCTAGGAAGAAAGTGAATCCAAAAGCCCAAACCTCAACCAATTGACTTTTCATATTAAACCAGATTCAAGTTGACTCCATGGTCGATATCACAAGAGCAGAACCTTGCAATTCATCAGACACATGAGACCAACTGCCCAAGAAGCAATGAATCACTGACCAAAGCATGTATTCTAGCTCTGAATTGCACAGCTCCCCCTCAACATGTGACGAGATATCAAAGAAAGACACTATCTGATTCTCTTAATTCACACAGATATGTATCAACATTATATGCAATCTACATAATCATGCACAGACCCTTTTTTTACGTCATGACACATATAACTTGCATCGACCTCATCTGGCTCGAGGCAAGGGATGCACTGAGTTTATATGAATTTAGCTGATAAGTGCACCGACTTGCATGCATAAAACAACAAAACTGGCACAAACGTTGTGACATTCTAGTTGAGCATGGAAGATTCTAGATGCAATTTGACGCCTGGTACCTGGCGAAGGCAAGCCTCTACGCATAGCATGGATTTTCAGATAGAAAATAACTGTCCTTCTTTCAACATACTATTTTATATACCATAGGGTCGTGCAAGCCTACTTATCTAATTATGAACATGACATCATCCATCATTGATTTATTTCAATTATTCATGTAACATTACACAAGGATCATTTGCTCATACAATTTCAGTGAGGAGATGCACATGGAACATCACATGGAATGCAAACATGTATCATGATAACTCAGGAAGATACCACTGTAAAGCCAAAATTTAAGATGATTAGAAGACTAACCTGAAAAATGTAGAAAATGGAGTTTTTCATGTTCTGGTGCCTCGGCTTATTTTCCCCCTTTTTATTTCCTCCGAGGCAAACCTGCAAAACAAAGGGCTATCTTGATCCAGCAGGAACCCAAGCAACCTTGGGTCCTTTATTACCCTCAACATGTGTTTTGACCTTTTGAAAACAACATTGTCATCATAACCCATCAACTTGCAATTGAACATGGGATGTCCAGACTTACCACGGTAATGACAAATAACAAAATTCAAGTTCCTTTTATGCACCTTATTATGAGTATTGAATCTATGTGCATGAATACTGAAATTTCTGTTATGTACAAGAGCATTTTGTTTTTTGAAACCTACCACCCAGCACTCAGAGGCTTTGTGGCCAAGTTTTCCACAATTGAAACAAGTAAACGTCTTTTTCATGAGATCAGTTTTATTCCTAAAATTGTTCTGTTGGACAGGGAATTTAACAGATTTAGCAGTACGTTTGCCTCCCTGTGCATGCCAGCACTGTGCATAGATGTGTCCTAACTTCCCAAAACAATTCACATTCTTTCTCCTAGAAGCATGATTTCTAGCATGATATTTTTGTGAATTAATAGCAGCAAGGTCATCTAATTCCATTGATTTGCATTCATGCATGAGATGACCTGCATTATGATAGTAAAAACACTTTATTCTACTGTTTTGAACATGAGTAGGTTTCTTCTGATCCTTTCTCATGTGAAAACAATCATGCATCTCATGGCCGAATTTACCACAGTAGAAATATTTCACATTCTTTCTTTTAACAGAAGACGGTTTGGCTTGAGAAGTTTCAGCATACATATTTTTATTCTGTTTTGTTTTCTTTTTCTGAATTTTGTTTTGTTTTTCTAAGTTTTTACTCTACTCTTCACTTCTCTTTGCCGTGAACTGAAATGGGGATGAGGTAGAAGGTTTTTCTTGTTCTGAACTTTTAACAAAAATAGTTTTCAATTTATTTCCATCAACTTTCTTCATTACTGGACTGTAACCCAGTCTCTCTTTCTGAGCATTCACATTTGCTCCAAGCAGCTTATCCAAGTTGTCTTTTCCCTTAACAAACTTTGACAGTGAATTCTTTAGATCTTCGATTTCAGTTTGGAATACCACAGTGTCCTCTCCATATGAAATTATTTGATTATGCAAACCATCATTGAGTCTTTTCAAATTTTCATTTTCTTCAACCAGTCTTTCTCCACTTTCTTCAACCTCAACTTTCTTTTCTAGAAATAATGTGTTTTCTTCTTTCAGAGATTTGATTAATTCTTTTTGCACATTGTCATCATAATCTATATCATTGATCAAATCTCTGAGAACGGCACATTCATTGCAAGAATCATTTTCTTTGACGAGTCTAGTTTTTAAACTCTCATTTTTAGACTTCAATTGTTGCATTTCATTTTCTTTTCTGTTCATGTCAGACCTTAGGTTTTCATTTTCCACCTTCATACTTCTAATTTCATGCAACATTTCTTTTCTCAGTTTCTTTTTCTCAGATTTAATTTTATCGTACTTTTCAATTAGATGCTCATTCAACATAATCAAATTTTCGAGAGAGAAATTACCAGTATCAGAACTTGTGACGAAGTTTCATCCATGTAATCCTCGTCTTCGTATACTGCCATGAAACACTTTACCGCATCTTGACATTTGATAGCTGCAACCATATTGACAACTTCTGACGCCCTGCAACACTCAAGCACCCATTGAAACTTGTCAGTGTTTATAGCCCTTAGAGTTAGCTCCAGGGCCTTCTGATTCCTTACGTATTTCAAGTGGTCTGAGGTTTTCCACAAGGAATTATCCTTTGGAACATCATAAGAGCTGTGTGCAATAATAATCCATAGATCTGGATTAACCTGCATCACATACTCTCTAAGTTGATTAAACCACTTGTAAAAACCTACACCTTCAAACCTCGGAAGATCAATTATGGACTACATGCTTAAACAAGATCAGAAATCTAAATAGAGATTAGATCAATGAATGCAAGCAGACGGATCAACTCAGATCGCACCAAATCTAATTACGGATCGGATCTGCAGGTCGTTGGACCCTCTATGCAGGCACCCGCCCTGATACCAACTGTTAGAGCTGGTGCGATGGATTCAGAGGGGGGTGAATGAATTCCTCAGTGAAGATCTCAACCAATTTCAAAACCTAAGACAAGGACACATCATATCAGAGCTCCCTGAAACGATGCAAGACTTGACTAAACAATGAAATACTCTATTGATGCACACCATTGAACACTTGACCTGCACTTCAAGCAGAAATAGAGCGTTTGTGCTCTCAAGATGAGTCAACAGATAAGAAATTGAAACGAGATCCTAAGCATGCATCTAGCGTTGAACACATAACAGAGCAATCCACACAGTACACAAGGATTTTTAGGTGGTTCGCTCGTTCAGACCTACGTCCACTCCACACTCAACCAGAGTGTGGATTCCTGCTGTCACACAGCTTGAAAAACCGCTGGGCTTCACAACTTATCTACAACTGCTGAGTGACACAGCTTGCTATCCAGAGGAATCAATCCTCTGCAACGCTGACAAACAGCTTGACCCGCTGGGCTTTACAGCTTAGCCGACCAGAGGAAACCTCCTCTGCAACCGCTGACGAACAGCTTGAATAAAGTGTCAAATAAGGAAAAGCTAAAAGGACTCAACACAGCAACGGAAAGCTGTCAATAAATCCAGAATAAACTGCTCACACAGGAGCCAAACGTCTCGGATCTGATCCAGAGAACACACCAGAAAAGCTAATCTTCAGAGTGTTGTTCTTGCTTCCCTTCGCCTTGTCTCTCTCTCTCTCTCTCTCTCTCTCTCTCTTCTTTTCGGGTGCTCGATCTCCCTTCTTCCAGATTCTTCAGCAATTCACCCCCTCTTGTTTTCGAAGCTAGCTCCCTATATATATATATCTAGCAAGAGAAACGCGTGTGGAGCAACAAACTTTTCCGCTCAGATTTCAGTCTGGATCTGAGTCTTCAGAAGACACGTGCCAGCTTTAGTATCGTCGAGCTAGCATCCTGACAATCATACTTAGCTCGAATTCAGCCTTATGACAATTGAACATAGGTCAAGGAATAATGAGATTGCATGAAGTTAATAAAACAACAGACGTAATATGAACCGACTCACTCAGTATAAGATTTCGTATGCACGGAGTCAAGCTGTGCACATATCAAGTGTTGCACGGACTGAGTGTGTGCGAGATGCAATGACTACATCGACAGCATGCGTGCAAGATATAAGAGATGCATAGACTTCACTCTATGCACTAGATTTGCACAGACATCACAAACCTGTATTGCACATACCTTGTGAATGTATTAGGCATAAACACACATGCACCGACCCTGAGTGTGTCTTAAATAGATATGCACCGAACTAATATGATGGAAATGCACTAACCTTATACGCACAAGTGGGATAGCACCGACTCACCTGATGAACGCGAGCAACTTGGTCGTTTGCGTGTGCAACAATAAGAGTTGCATCGACTAGCTGAATACATGCAAGGACTATGCTGTGGATCAGAAATAGAGTTGCACCGACGCAACTAGAATTTGAACATGTATTACGACAACCTAAGGCAGTACAAAGCAAACCAGACAAACACAGCAGTCTGAACATGATTCATAAGTTGTCATTATCAAAACCAGATTTCCAACACTCTCTTCTTTTTATAGGAGTCGACTTATATCGGCCATGCAGCCCCATTGCTTGGCGATTAATTATCAAACTTTTTCCCCTCTTAATGTCGTGACCTTATTTTGCATGGCAGGCCTCCAGTCCCGACCCGATGCCCACCACCATCTGCTTAGTCAGAAGAAGTGTACCTTGGGTTAGTCAAGACCATCCCAGTCTTGGAACCTGAACACATTGTCACACACGTGACTGACACGCCCTCACACGATGAAACAGATAAAAGATACAATGGTATTTTTGTTATTATCCTGAGTGCTTCCAACATGCCCCCGTGAGGAGCACTAGCCCCCAAAAAGTCATTATAGACGTGTCGGTAAAATCACAATACACGAGTTTGAGGGGGCGCTGAACAATAAGGAAATGGTCAACATGCATGTGACCGATACGGCTCTGAATACCTTTTCGCACCCGGACGTGGGGCTTTCAAGGCTTTTCAAGACGCTCTCTCTTCTTTTTATAGTAATCGACTTATATCGGCCATGCAGCCCCATTGTTTGGCGATTAATTATCAAATGTTTTCCCCTCTTAATGTCGTGACCTTAGTTATGGCAGGCGGATCTCCAGTCCTGACCCGATGCCCACCATCGTCTGCTTTGTCAGAAGGGGCGCACCTTGGGTTAGTCCAGACCATCCCAGTCTTGGAACCTGAACACATTGTCACACATGTAACTCGCACGCCCTCACACGTTGAAACCGATAAAAGATGCAATGATATTTTTATTATTATTCTGAGTGCTTACAACATGCCCCCGCGAGGAGCCCTAGCTCCCGAAAAATCATTATAGACATCTCGGTAAAATCACAACACATGAGTTTGAGGGGGCACAAAACAATAAGGAAATGGTCAACATGCATGTGATCGATACAGCTCTGAATAACTGTTCGCACCCCGACGTAGGGCTTTCAAGGCCTTTCAACACTCTCTCTCTTCTTTTTATAGGAATCAACTTATATCGGTCATGCAGCCCCATTGCTTGACGATTAATTATCAAACATTTTTCCCTCTTAATGTCATGACCTTATTTATGGCATGGCGGGTCTCTAGTCCCGACCCGATGCCCACCATCGTCTGCTTAGTCAGAAGGAGCACACCTTGGCTTAGTCCAGACCATCCCAGTCTTGGAACCTGAACACATTGTCACACACGTGACTGGCACGCCCTCACACGATGATACTGATAAAAGACATAATGATATTTTTGTTATTATCTTGAGTGCTTCTAACATGCCCTCGTGAGGAGCCCTAGCTCTCAAAAAATAATTATAGATGTGTCGATAAAATCACAACACATGAGTTTGGGGGGACACGGAACAATAAGGAAATGGTCAACATGAATGTGACGGATACAGCTCTGAATACCTTTTCGCACCCTGACGTGGGGCTTTCAAGGCTTTTCAACACACTCTCTCTTCTTTTTATAAGAATCGACTTATATCGGCCATGCAGCCGCATTGCTTTGCGATTAATTATCAAACGTTTTACCCTCTTAACGTTGTGACCTTATTTATGTCACGGTGGGTTTCCAGTCCCGACCCGATGCCCACCATCGTCTGCTTAGTCAGAAGGAGCACACCTTGGGTTAGTCGAGACCATCCCAGTCTTGGAACCTGAACACATTGTCACACACGTAACTGGCATGCCCTTACATGATGAAATTGATAAAGATACAACGATATTTTTATTATTATCTTGAGTGCTTCCAACATGCCCCCGCGAGGAGCCCTAGCTCCCAAAAAATCATTATAGATATCTCGGTAAAATCACAACACATGAGTTTGAGGGGGCATGAAACAATAAGGAAATGGTCAACATGCATGTGACCGATACAACTCTGAATACCTTTTCGCACTGTGACGTAGGGCTTTCAAGGCGTTTCAACACGCTCTCTCTTCTTTTTATAGGAATTGACTTATATCGGCCATGCAACCCCATTGTTTGATGATTAATTATCAAACATTTTCCCCTCTTAACGCCGTGACCTTATTTATGGCACGGCGGGTCTCTAGTCCCGACCCGATGCCCATAATCGTCTGCTTTGTCAGAAGGAGCGCACCTTGGCTTAGTCCAGACCATCCCAGTCTTGGAACCTGAACACATTGTCACATACGTGACTGGCACGCCCTCACATGATGAAATCGATAAAATATACAATGATATTTTTATTATTATCTTGAGTGCTTCAACATGCCCCATGAGGAGCCCTAGCTCCCGAATAATAATTATAGGCGTGTCGGTAAAATCACAACACATGAGTTTGGGGGGGCACGAAACAATAAGGAAATGGTCAGCATGCATGTGATCGATACAGCTCTGAATACCTTTTCGCACCGTGACGTGGGGCTTTCAAGGCTTTTTAACATGCTCTCTCTTCTTTTTATAGGAATCGACTTATATCGGCCATGCAGCCCCTTTGCTTGGCGATTAATTATCAAACATTTTTCCCTCCTAACGTCGTGACCTTATTTATGGCACGGTGGGTCTCCAGTCCCGACCCGATGCCCACCATCGTCTGCTTAGTCAGAAGGAGCGCACCTTTGGTTAGTCCATGCCATCCCAGTCTTGGAACCTGAACACATTGTCACAGACGTGACTGGCAAGCCCTCACATGATGAAACCGATAAAAGATACAATGATATTTTTTTATTATCTTGAGTGCTTCCAACATGCCCCCGCGAGGTGCCCTAGCTCCCGAAAAATCATTATAGACGTGTCAGTAAAATCACAACACATGAGTTTGAGGGGGTATGTGACAATAAGGAAATAGTTAACATGCATGTGACCGATGCAGCTCTGAATACCATTTCGCACCCCGACTTGGGGCTTTCAAGGCTTTTTAACAGGCTCTCTCTTATTTTTATAGGAATCGATTTATATCGGCCATGTAGCCCCATTGCTTGACGATTAATTATCAAACGTTTTCCCCTCTTAATGCCGTGACCTTATTTATGGCACGGCATGTCCCCAGTCTCGACCTGATGCCCACCATCATCTACTTAGTCTGAAGGAGTGCACCTTGGGTTAGTCCAGACCATCCCAGTGTTGGAACCTGATCACATTATCACACACGTGACTGGCACGCCCTTACACGATGAAACTGATAAAAGATACAATGATATTTTTATTATTATCTTGAGTGCTTCCAACATGCCCCCGCGAGGAGCCCTAGCTCCCGAAAAATCATTATAAGATGTGTCGGTAAAATCACAACACATGAGTTTGAGGGGGCATGGAACAATAAGGAAATGGTCAACATGCATGTGACCGATACGACTCTGAATACCTTTTTACACCCTGACGTGGGGCTTTCAATGCTTTTCAACACGGTCTCTTTTCTTTTTATAGGAATCGACTTATATCGGCCATGCAGCCCCATTGCTTGGCGATTAATTATAAAATATTTTCCCCTCTTAACGTCGTGACCTTATTTATGGCTTGGCGGATCTCCAGTCCCGACCCGATGCTCACGATCGTTTGCTTAGTCAAATGGAGCGCACCTTGGGTTTGTCCAGACCATCCCAGTCTTGGAACCTAAACAAATTGTCACACACGTGACTGGCACACCCTCACACGATGAAATCGATAAAAGTATAATGATATTTTATTATTATTTTGAGTGCTTCTAACATGCCCCCGCGAGGAGCCCTAGCTCCCCATCGTCGGTGCCGCTGCTCTCTCCCACTCTAACATTCATGGGTTTCGGAGGGTTTTCGTGCATGGGTCCAGTGTTTCGTTTCATAAAAAAATTTGAAAATTTCTAAATTATAGATCATCTTCGGATCTCTAAAAAATAAATAATATATTTTTTGATTTAATGATATTTTATATTGAGAGAAATTTTATCCGACTAGAATAAATGAATGAATGACAAAAAATCACGAATGAATGAATGAAAATATGGCGCCAATTCAAAACATGGCGCCAAATAAAAAGAGACAAGAATTAGAAAAAACGTCCCCTCTCCTCTCCTCCTTAGTCCTTCCCCCTTCCTCCTCCTCTCTATCTCTCTTTCCTCTCTCACGATCGCACCCCTCTCTCAATCACTCACCGGCGGGCGGCGGAGTGGCCAGGGTAGGCGGGCGCGGCAGAGCTACCCAGGGACGCCGATGAGGGGCGAGCAGAGGCAGCACCTACAACGAGGGCAGAGCAGCGGCGGTGAGCTACGGTAGCGGCGGCACTCAAATTCTTTCCGGCGAACACCCCCCCCACCACATGTATTCCCCTCTCCCTCTCCCATTGGCCCCCCTCCCCCTCCCTACTCCCGTCCTCTCTCACTCTCACTCTCACACACACAGACACAGGGAGGGGGAGCGGCTCGATTGCCAGCAAAACTAAAACCAGTTGGTGCAGAATATCCTGATGTAAAGATTTTACATTCTCAGTTGCCAGCAAATGGGTCCTTCCTTTTTGGATTCACCACCTGACAATCATGTTCTCGTGGATACTTTGGCATATTCTATTATCCATATTACCACGACTGAGTTGCAACATCATGACCCTTCTACTGTGGCGATGAAGGATTTTGGAAATAAGACTCATTAAAGTGAGACTGATGCAATTGTTGAAATATTTGAGGATGGAAAACCAGAAAACATTGTGTAACTCGAAAGGCCACACCAAGAGTGGGCTCTACACATGTATGATCAATAGGATGAAGAAATAGATGGCACTAAGGATGAACTTGTCCTTGTTGATTGTCCATCCAATAAAAAAAGGGACTTGGAATTTCATCTGATGTTGTAAAAGTACACCCAAGTAATATGTACTCAAGAGTTGCATAGAGATTACTTTTAAGAAAACCAACTACTCCTTTGAGAATTTTAACCTTCATGCCTGATCTCCAAGACGAACCTTTTCCCCTTATCACCTGGTATACTCTTACAACATCAGATGAAATTCCAAGCCCTTTTTTTTATTGGGAGGGTGGGAAGAGAAATGTGGATATAAATATGTGTGCATAAATATGGATGTGACCCTTTTTTTCATTTTTCCACATTGAAGACTTTTGTTATGATATATGTGATTAGTATGCTTAGATGTGAATTAAATTTATAGATAGGTGTGGATGTCGATATGTGAGAAAATATGTACGTGAATGCGAGTATGATACTGATTTTTTCCAGAAGATGATGTCGATGTCAACGTGGGTGTGTGAATATGGAAGTGAAAGTGGATGTGGATATGGATGTATATGTGACCAAACAGGATGTACAAATGTGAAAAATAGTCAATATTTAGGGGAGATGTTGTCGATATTTTCTTAGAAGTAGTGATAAGACATAGTGATATGATTTTTTTAATTTGTTAGGTAAATATGGCTAGAATTGATCGTTCATTGATGAATCGTAGAGTAGTTGACGGAGTGGTGTCAGAGGAGTTTAAGGATGGAGTTGATAGTTTTATTCAGTTTATATTGGGGCATCAACAGGAGTGGACCAGCGTGATAATATCCGATGTCCTTGTTTACTTTGTAAAAATAAGAGATTTATTTCACTATGGGATGTGCAAGTTCATTTATACAGGAAAGGGTTCACGAAAGGTTCTATGAATTGGGTGTGTCATGGTGAGGACTTTTGGTCGTATGAGCCCGACAATCCTGAACTGTGCTGAGATTAAACCTTATTTTGAGCGAGTCCTCAACTCCGCAGGTGCTAAAATTTATAAGTTTCTTGACGTTCTTCCTCCCATTTACGGTGATGTTGCATTCATTATTGTAGGCAATTTGATTCAGAATTAATTACTCAATGTCCACGCCTCAATGACATGGAGGTTCAAAAGGAACGAGAGAGATCTTTTGCCAGATGGCTTAAAGGCCAAGTAAGTGCCGAAGTTAAGTTTCATAAAGTTTGAGATGTATGCCTAATTTTAAAGTAATGTGGTTTATATTCATAGGTTGAAGAAGGTTATGTTACTGATGAAAGAGTCTAGGTGATAAGTTATGGATCTTCGAAGGTCGCGCATGCCTATCTAGGATTTTTTTGTGAATGGTTCTGGATTTCACACCAGAGATTATGGATGAAATAAGTCTATGATGAATAACGGCGTATGCGTGAAAGGTAGTATATACAATGAAAGTGATCTTGATTACTATGGTATTCTTTAGGAGGTCAAAGAATTACAGTATCTCGGGCGTGACAACCATATATTCCTTTTTAAGTGTCATTAGGTTGATCCTAATTCAGTTTGAAATGACGTAATATATCGGATTGTCTATGTCAAACATAGATCCAAATTGAATACCTATGAGCCATTCATTTTGGCCGCACAAGACCAGCAAGTGTATTATTCAAGTTATTCATCGTCCAAGAAAAATGATTGGTGGGTAGTCTGTAGGGTAAAACCAAGGCTTGTGCCTAATGATGAGTTAGATCTCATTGAAGCTGTCTCATAAGATTCTAGTGCCGAATTTTTTCAATCAGACGAGGGTGACACTACAGAGTTGGTTGCTTCTAATCTTCATCTGATCAAATCTGACGATCCACTTCGATTGTCTATAGAGGACGAAGTGGAGGAAGTCGATTCAACTGAGCTAAATGAAGCAATTGTTGGGCAGGAGGAGTCCTTTGAGGATGAAGAGTATGGATCTAGTGAGAATGAGGAAGATGATGAAAATGACAATGAGTTTAATATATCCTGATCATCTGAAGATGAAATAGATACTTATGGAATATTTTGTAAGAAATTTAACATATATACACTTCTTATCATTATTACTTACCACCTCTCCTCGTAATTAGTTGTGGACTAATATGCACTACTTTAATTATTGTCAATAATTAGATGGTTCTACGTTGTATCGGATCTTCGAGGAGAGGTGGTTCCGGTTGGGGTTCTACTGGTATGTTTATTTAAATTTATAGATAAATGAGTAGTGAATATGCACTTTGTTTTACTAATGCTATTTTATGTCTTTGCACCAAGTACACAGATTACACCGCCCCCACCACCTGCTGCGGATATGTTTATTTAAATTCTTAGATAAATGAGTAGTGAATATGCACTTTGTTTTACTCATGATATTTTATGTCTCTGCACCATATACACAGAGTACACCGCCCCCACCACATGTTGCGGGTATGTTTATTTAAATTCTTAGATAAATGAGTAGTGAATATGCACTTTATTTTGGTAATGATATCTCATGTCTCTGCACTAGGTACACATATTACACCACCCCCACCATCTGTTGCGGGTATGTTTATTTAAATTCTTAGATAAATGAGTAGTGAATATGTACTTTATTTTGCTCATGATATTTTATGTCTCTGCACCAGGTACACAGAGTACACCGCCCCCACCACGTGTTGTAGGTATGTTTATTTAAATTCTTAGATAAATGAGTAGTGACTTAGCACTTTATTTTGCTCACGATATTTTATGTCTCCGCACCAGCTACACAGAGTGCACCGCCCACACCAACAACTATGGGTATGTTTATTTAAATTCTTAGATAAATGAGTAGTGAATATGCACTTTGTTTTGCTCATGATATTTTATGTCTCCGCACCAGCTACACAGAGTGCACCGCCCCCACCAACTACCGCGGGTATGTTTATTTAAATTCTTAGTGCTGTGTCCCTGTGTTTTGATGCTGTCAAAACTATGAGTCATGTATACTCTTCATGTGGATAGTCAATGTGTTTTGTTGATGTAGAATCATGCATGGAGCTATAATGATTTTGTGTGTGTATTTTACATCTAAATTGCACAAAGAATAGGTTGACAGTTGCACATAGAATAGGCTAAAAGCCAGTTATTTTCTGAAGAATTGAAGAAAAGTCAACGTGGTCAACGAAGTCAATGCATAGTCAATGGAGCTAAGATAGTGGTGGTGTAGCAACCCTGACAAATGAATATTTGAAATGAATTAAAACATATATATTACAGAAGTAATACAGATAATAAGAATGGGGCTAACCAGACGAAATAAAACATATTACAAATAACTCCTCTTAGTAAGGCGTTAATTTAAAAAGAAACGCCTCTATATACGACGTAACTAAAGAAAGGACGCCCTCACCTGACGGCGTCAAATTCCAACGCCAAAGACGGTAAGCCAATAAACGCCCCAATCTTGGGCGTGTTTTAGAAACATGAAACGCCCTTCCTCAAGGCGCTTCTTAAGGCACGACCTTCACAAGGTCGTCAATTAAAGAATCGACGACCTGACCTAAGTCGTTAATTCCATTCGAGTTCCGTTCGACACGGGAGCTTATCCAGGGAAGGATTATGTTAATCCAGTAAGTATTTAATAGGGCAAGGACTCTATATTGGAAGCATTACTTCTACTAGAACACTAACCTTAACAGGACGTCCAAAACCCTATAAATAATCTTGATCGAACAAACCCTAAACCTATTTGGACGATCGAACCGCACAGGTACGTGAAGAACATATCTTCTTCTTCATCTTCTTCTTTTCCTTATGAATGTAATAGCAGTTCATATAAGTTTCTCTTTGCTTCGGTTACATGAAGAACTAATAGTTCTTCATCCTCTTTTCCTCTTACAGGTTGAGGACGCAGCAGCATAAGTGAAGAACAAGGTAACGTTCTTCTAATCTCCTCTGTTTTGATAGGTGAAGAAATTAATAAATGTTTCTTCTTCTGTTCCTGTAGGGGTACAGAACCGAAGAACAAGGGTTCTTCATCAAAGCCATCAGCCAGTAGCTGCCATCTTAAACAGAGCATCGATCCCCTTCCCGAAACCTTCACGGTTCAATCTTCAGATTATCACCAGGTAGGTTTTCTCAAGTCACTGTAGCCCAAATAAAATAACACAAGATATATGTATAAGCATGGCATGCATACAGTTTTATTATGTTCTGCAATATTTTGAAAGAAACGCCTCTGTCAAGGGCGCTAATTTACAAGACACGACCATGCCCAGGTCGTCAATTTCATATTTGACGCCCTGTACACAGGCGTTAATTTCATGTAAATGTTAATCACCCACCTTAAGAACTGATTATCTATGAAATCATGACTATCAACAATGCATGATCCTCTGTCTTCAACCTGCTAACGTTACTGTCCTGATATTATCTTCGTTCCTCTGTTATCCTGAAATTATTACTGTCCTTCAAAAACTTTAAGTAACGACCTTGACAAAGTCGTTTTACGCATGTTAACGCCCTGCCATAGGGCGTAAATTGAAAAGACACGCCCCTTCCTAGGGCGTTTATCGGTCAAAATCCTGAAATACATATATTCTATAATGTAGAATTAAACAGTAACGCCCCTTGCCAGGGCGTGTTTTAGACAAATCGTGAAAAATTATTGAAATTCTGTCAAATATATAAATAATGAGACGCCTGCTACTATAGTCGTCAACTCTTTAAGAAACGACCCCGTCCAGGGCGCGTTTTAGATAAATTACTGAATTATTGAAAATTCTGCAAAACGGAACATATGTAAACGCCTTTCTCTTAGGCGTTACTTACTTGAGAAACGACTTGACCTAAGTCGTTATTTTCTGTAAACTGATTTTTATCCTGATTCTATGACCGATGGGTTCATATTATACATATACGTATATATCGGCACTATTCTCCACTCCGTGAGTATAGTCCCACTTTTCACGTTGTTTCATCGATCACACTCAACTCTCATTGACATACAAGCTCTCCATTGGACATTCCGTTCCTTTGGACTAGCGAGTTAGTCATAGAGACCTCTGTAAGACTCCTCGTAGCCTTGGATTTCCCCAAGGCCGACTGAGCTGGTTGTACCCTAAAAACCCATTACACCATTGATGCCATGTCAATCTAAAGAAACATGGTATACCGGCCCTTATGATTATACAAAGAGTATATCATAAGAAATTCTTAATAGGATGATGATATCATGCCATATCATGTCACTCTTGTAAACCTCAATTCTATGATAAGAATGAGAGTATCTTACCTTTGATATACTGTTCATGTGGACCTCAATTCTATATATAGAATGTCCATATCGATTTGTCATGGTACCTAACTTAAGGGAACCTAATTCCACCTAGTTTCATCGATAATCGTGATTATACCATTATTATCGCCAATCTATGTCCTTTGTCATATTTTGGACTCTATTCTATCAAAGTTATCGTACGTATCTACAAGCTTGATTATTGAAATTCTATGTTGGCTATAAACAAGAGTGGATGTCAAAACACATGATAAATGCCTGCGCATATAGGGCCCGATCTGGTCCTGGGAGGAGCACCCGAAAGTACTTGTGCCCATGGGAGTTAAAATGATAAGGTATCTGGCATTATACCGAGTACTTGACTTGCTTGATTGGACATTCCACTCACATCTTGTACTTGAATCGTACTTGACTTAACATGAAATGCGTGGCCCGCAAAAGGGTAATTTACTTGCTTGATACATGATAGCCAAAGTTCTTGACATGACTTGTTAAACGTACTTGCTTGAATATCTTGAATAAACTTGTTATCTTGTTGAAAGTTCATGATTAAGTTCATCTTATGTCCTTGATATTACATTCTCTCTATCTTGTCGTTTTATGCGAGCATGCATAGCTTTATCGCATTCATGAAAATGTAATTACTTAAACCCCTTGCTAGTACTTGAGGTATAATTTCCTACTGAGCGTTCGCTCATCCCGTTTGTCCCTTTTTACTTTTCAGGTAAGTCCGACGACGATGGAAGTCAATCGGATGGGAATGGTCATGAGTGAAAGTGCTAGAGCTGCTCAAGTGTCATCTAGTCTTTTCTATAGTTTCTTGAGTCAACTATGTACTTTTCTTTTTATTAAACAGAGTATTGGATTTGTAATAGTCTATTATAAAGGAATAAAGGATTGGGTTATCTTGCTATTTTGCGCATCTCTGTCTTTGTGTCGAATACACGACCACTCTGATTGACATGATTGATATAGACACGTCGCGCACCTCCGGGTATCTTCCGCGCTCGGGGCGTGACAGTCCTTGTGGTATCAGAGCCTAGGGTATTCAATTCCTAGGAAAAGCCCAAGTCCAAGGATAAGTTTGAACCTTTAAACCAGTGAGATTGGGTAGAACCAAGGGTTAAATTTAACATAGTGTACGAGTCTTTAAATACGATCACGTACTGATATAGTTATTGTAATTGTAGGATAATGGCTGCCGAACGTGCTCAATGGCGCAACATGCAGCGTACCCTCCAAGGGATGACTCAAGTGCTACAACAAGTAGCACAAGGTGGTGCTCCACGAGCTGGAAGCTTACACCAAGCATTTAAGAACATGAATCCCCCGAAGTTCACGGGATCGACCGATCCGGACGATGCCGAGCATTGGGTTCGGGAAACCGAACGCATATTCCGTGTCATGCAATGCACGGATCAGGACAAAGTTCTATTAGCTACATTCCAGTTAGAGAAAGATGCTAGGTGCTGGTGGGAGTCTATTGAAGCAACCATCGATCCTACTCAAGTAACATGGGAAGAATTTGTGGAATACTTCAATGCTAAATATTTCTCGGACCGAGTCCAAGAAAAGAAGGCTGCAGAATTCGCTGCATTGAAGCAATGATCTTTATCATTAGCAGATTATGAAGCTCAGTTCTCCAGGTTGTCTAGATATGCTAAGCATCTTATTAGCACGGAGAAGATGAAAGCCCGTAGATTTCTTAATGGGCTTAGGCCCCACTACATTACTCAACTGGCGCCTATGGACATCCAAGTTTATTCCGAAATAGTGCGCCGAGCTCAATTACTTGAAGATGCCACGGAACTATCTGATAGGATCCGTGGGAAAGATAAGAAGGAGCAAGTCACAAGTTCGGGTTCTTTCAAACCCAACTTTAAGAAGAGGCCCAATAATGGAGGTTCATCCTCTCAAGATTCCAAGTTCAAGAAATCCAAGCCCTTCTCTATCACCACTACACCTTCTAATACAGTATGCAAGCATTGTGACAAGGTTGGTCACAAGACCGAAGAATGCTGGAGGAAATTAGGAGCTTGTCTCCGTTGTGGGAGTCGCGAACATCGGATTCCCGATTGTCCATTAATGAATGACCAAGCCGGTGACGGTAAACGCCCGGTGACGAAGAATGCTCGTCTTCATGCAATCCAGGAGACCGAACCTGAAGAAGAAGGCGGATTAGTGGAAGGTACATTGAAAATTTGTTCCAAAAGTGCTTATGTCTTATTTGATACGGGTGCATCGCATTCCTTTATTTCTAAGAAGTTTGTCGACCCGTTACCGTTAGAACCAGAATGGATAAAAATAGTCCTAACTACTCCTCTGGGAAGTGAAAATGATATTACTCATCACTATCAAAACTGTGAGGTAATGGTTCAAGGTAGGAATTTACCTATAGATCTCATATGCCTCGATCTAAAGGAGTATGATGTTATACTGGGAGCGGACTGGTTATCCAAATACCATGCAACGGTTGATTGCCGCAATAGCCAAATTGCTTTTAAAGATTTTTCAGAATTAGTCTTTTCTCGCCCCAAGAGTCGGAGTAAATCCCCTCTTATTTCGGCTCTTCGAGCAAGCAAGCTCGTCAGGAAAGGATATGTATCCTTCCTTGCATTTGTCACAGTTATGGAAACAAAGGACACTAAGATAGAAGACATTCAGGTAGTGCAAGAATTTTCAGACGTATTTCCGGAAGATTTGCCGGGATTACCCCCTCAAAGGGAAGTGGCCTTCACCATTGACTTAGTCCCTGGTGCTGGTCCAGTTTCAAAGGCACCCTATAGAATGTCCCCGGCTGAACTCAAAGAGTTGAAGGAGCAGTTGATGGAACTGATTCGAAAAGGGTTTATTAGACCAAGTACTTCCTCGTGGGGAGCACCAGTCTTATTTGTGAGGAAGAAGGACGGATCCATGAGATTGTGCATCGACTATCGACAGTTGAATCATCTCACTATCAAGAACAAGTATCCACTGCCGAGAATCGATGAGTTATTTGATCAGATTTCAGGATCCAAATATTTTTCCAAAATTGATCTCAGGTCAGGATATCATCAATTAAGAATCAAGGATGATGACATTCATAAGACTGCATTCAGAAGCAGGTATGGCCATTACGAATTTGTTGTTATGCCTTTTGGACTAACAAATGCCCCTGCTGCCTTTATGTAGTTAATGAATAGCATATTCAGGCCTTATCTAGATCAATTTGTGGTGGTTTTCATTGATGATATATTGATATATTCCAAGACTAAGGAAGAACATGAAAAACATTTGAGGATTGCATTGCAAGTCTTGAGGACAAATCAATTATATGCAAAACTCAGCAAGTGTGAATTCTGGCTTGAAGAAGTGGCTTTTCTAGGACATGTGATTTCACGAGATGGATTATCTGTTGATCCATCAAAGGTTGAAGCTGTTAGAAACTGGGGAAGACCAACCAATGCTAGCGAGATCAGAAGTTTCTTAGGTCTTGCAGGCTATTATCGGCGATTCATCAAAGATTTCTCTAAGATCGCCGTACCACTTACAAGATTAACACGCAAGGAGATCCGATATGAATGGAGTGAGGAATGTGAAAGAAGTTTCCAAACTCTCAAGGATCATCTCACTACAGCTCCGGTGTTAGCTCTACCAATAGAAGGAGAGAAATTCGAGGTTTACACAGATGCTTCTGGCATTGGCCTCGGATGTGTCCTAATGCAACAAGGAAAGGTCATAGCATACTCTTCATGTCAACTGAAGAAGCATGAGGAGAATTACCCCGTCCATGACTTAGAACTGGCCGCGGTGGTATTTGCCCTAAAGATATGGAGACACTACTTATATGGAGTGCAGTTTACTGTATACTCCGATCACAAGAGTCTCAAATATCTATTCTCACAAAAGGAGCTAAACATGAGACAAAGACGCTGGCTAGAATATCTCAAGGACTTCGACTTCAATATACAATACCATCCCGGAAAGGGTAATTATGTTGCGGATGCCCTTAGTCGAAAGCCGAGAGCAATGATAGCCAATTATATGATACAAGAATGGAGGTTGCTAGAACAATTCTCCAAGCTCAATATAAGCTTGGACAAGGAAGCCAAATTTATCACATTATCTCATGTAAGCATACAGTCAGATTTATTATCTGAGATACAAGCACTTTAGGATGATGATCCTATATTAGTGGAAATCAAAGGCAGATTAGAAGGACAATCTGATTTTCAACTAACTTCTGATGGAAGATTATTATTCAAAGGTAGAACTTGTATACCCGACTGTCCGGAATTAAAGAAGAAGATCTTAGATGAAGCTCACCGATCAAGGTACACTATTCATCCAGGATCAACCAAAATGTACCAAGATGTAAAGAGAAACTTTTGGTGGCCCAACATGAAAAGAGAAATAGCGGACTATGTATCACGCTGTCTCACATGCCAACAAGTCAAGGTGGAACACCAAAAGCCTGCTGGAAAACTACATCCTCTAGATATTCCAAAATGGAAGTGGGAGGATATTGGTATAGATTTCATCATGGGTCTATCTAAATCCAAAGGAGGACATGATGGAATATGGGTTATCATTGACCGTTTAACTAAATCGGCGCATTTCTTGCCAATAAAGAGTCGATGGTCAATTGATGTCTTAGCTGCATTATATATCAAGGAAATAGTCAGGTTACATGGAATTCCTGTCTCAATCGTGTCTGATAGAGATCCCCGTTTCACTTCTCATTTTTGGAAGGGATTACAACATTCGTTGGGGACAAGACTAAATTTTAGTACAGCTTTTCATCCTCAAACGGATGGTCAGACCGAGAGAACTAACCAAGTTGTTGAGGATATGCTAAGATCTTGCATCATTGACTTTGGTGGAAGCTGGCATGAACACTTGCCTCTAGTTGAATTTGCATATAATAATAGCTACCAAGCTAGTATCCAAATGGCACCTTTCGAAGCTTTATATGGAAGGAGTTTCCGATCACCTTTATGCTGGAACGAAGTTGGAGAGAAACAACTGTTAGGTCCAGACATGGTAAGGGATACAACTGAGAAGATACAAGTGATCAAAGAAAGATTGCAAGTTGCTCAGACCAGACAAAAGGCTTATGCTGATACAAGGAGAAGAGATCTTGAATTCCAGGTTGGAGATCATGTATTTCTTAAAATATCGCCTGGACGTGGATACGAAGATTTGGTGTTAAGGGCAAGCTTACGCCAAGATTCATCGGACCATTTGAGATACTCGAAAGAGTTGGCGAGGTTGCTTATCGCATCGCATTGCCTCCTCAATTGTCCGAAGTACACAATGTATTTCACATATCCATGTTGAAAAAGTATGTACACGACCCATCACACATTATTGAACATGGAGATCTGGTGATCAAGAAAGATCTCACATATGAACAGAAGCCTATGAAAATCTTAAATCGTGAAATACGAGCTCTAAGGAATAAGGTTATTCCCATGCTTAAGGTGCAATGGAATAAGAATTCTGAACACGAAGCGACATGGGAGACCGAGGAATCTATGAAGAAACGATTTCCCGACTTGTTCTAAGAGGTATATACTCTACACTCTCCGCGTGTATACAGAATATGCAATTGAATTTGGGGACCAAATTCTTTTTAAGTGGGGGAGGGTGTAGCAACCCTGACAAATGAATATTTGAAATGAATTAAAACATATATATTACAGAAGTAATACAGATAATAAGAATGGGGCTAACCAAACGAAATAAAACATATTACAAATAACGCCTCTTAGTAAGGCGTTAATTTAAAAAGAAACGCCTCTATATACGGCGTAACTAAAGAAAGGACGCCCTCACCTGACGGCGTCAAATTCCAACGCCAAAGACGGTAAGCCAATAAACGCCCCAATCTTGGGCATGTTTTAGAAACATGAAACGCCCTTCCTCAAGGCGCTTCTTAAGACACGACCTTCACAAGGTCGTCAATTAAAGAATCGACGACCTGACCTAAGTCGTTAATTCCATTCGAGTTCCGTTCGACACAGGAGCTTATCCAGGGAAGGATTATGTTAATCCAGTAGGTATTTAATAGGGCAAGGACTCTATATTGGAAGCATTACTTCTACTAGAACACTAACCTTAATAGGACGTCCAAAATCCTATAAATAATCTTGATCGAACAAACCCTAAACCTATTTGGACGATCGAACCGCACAGGTACGTGAAGAACATATCTTCTTCTTCTTCTTCTTCTTTTCCTTATGAACGTAATAGCAGTTCATATAAGTTTCTCTTTGCTTCGGTTACATGAAGAACTAATAGTTCTTCATCCTCTTTTCCTCTTACAGGTTGAGGACGCAGCAGCATAAGTGAAGAACAAGGTAACGTTCTTCTAATCTCCTCTGTTCTGATAGGTGAAGAAATTAATAAATGTTTCTTCTTCTGTTCCTGTAGGAGTACAGAACCGAAGAACAAGGGTTCTTCATCAAAGCCATCAGCCAGTAGCTGCCATCTTAAACAGAGCATCGATCCCCTTCCCGAAACCTTCACGGTTCAATCTTCAGATTATCACAAGGTAGGTTTTCTCAAGTCACTGTAGCCCAAATAAAATAACGCAAGATATATGTATAAGCATGGCATGCATACAGTTTTATTATGTTCTGCAATATTTTGAAAGAAACGCCCCTGTCAAGGGCGCTAATTTACAAGACACGACCATGCCCAGGTCGTCAATTTCATATTTGACGCCCTGTACACAGGCGTTAATTTCATGTAAATGTTAATCACCCACCTTAAGAACTGATTATCTATGAAATCATGACTATAAACAATGCATGATCCTCTGTCTTCAACCTGCTAACGTTACTGTCCTGATATTATCTTCGTTCCTCTGTTATCCTGAAATTATTACTGTCCTTCAAAAACTTTAAGTAACGACCTTGACAAAGTCGTTTTACACATGTTAATGCCCTGCCATAGGGCGTAAATTGAAAAGACACGCCCCTTCCTAGGGCGTTTATCGGTCAAAATCCTGAAATACATATATTCTGTAATGTAGAATTAAACAGTAACGCCCCTTGCCAGGGCGTGTTTTAGACAAATCGTGAAAATTTTTTGAAATTCTGTCAAATATATAAATAATGAGACGCCTGCTACTGTAGTCGTCAACTCTTTAAGAAACGACCCCGTCCAGGGCGCGTTTTAGATAAATTACTGAATTATTGAAAATTCTGCAAAACGGAACATATGTAAACGCCTTTCTCTTAGGCGTTACTTACTTGAGAAACGACTTGACCTAAGTCGTTATTTTCTGTAAACTGATTTTTATCCTGATTCTATAACCGATGGGTTCATATTATACATATACGTATATATCGGCACTATTCTCCACTCCGTGAGTATAGTCCCACTTTTCACGTTGTTTCATCGATCACACTCAACTCTCATTGACATACAAGCTCTCCATTGGACATTCCGTTCCTTTGGACTAGCGAGTTAGTCATAGAGACCTCCGTAAGACTCCTCGTAGCCTTGGATTCCCTCAAGGCCGACTGAGCTGGTTGTACCCTAAAAACCCATTACACCATTGATGCCATGTCAATCTAAAGAAACATGGTATACCGGCCCTTATGATTATACAAAGAGTATATCATAAGAAATTCTTAATGGGATGATGATATCATGCCATATCATGTCATTCTTGTAAACCTCAATTCTATGATAAGAATGAGAGTATCTTACCTTTGATATACTGTTCATGTGGACCTCAATTCTATATATAGAATGTCCATATCGATTTGTCATGGTACCTAAGTTAAGGGAACCTAATTCCACCTAGTTTCATCGATAATCGTGATTATACTGTTATTATCGCCAATCTATGTCCTTTGTCATATTTTGGACTCTATTCTATCAAAGTTGTCGTACGTGTCTACAAGCTTGATTATTGAAATTCTATGTTGGCTATAAACAAGAGTGGATGTCAAAACACATGATAAATGCCTGCGCATATAGGGCCCGATCTGGTCCTGGGAGGAGCACCCGAAAGTACTTGTGCCCATGGGAGTTAAAATGATAAGGTATCTGGCATTATACCGAGTACTTGACTTGCTTGATTGGACATTCCACTCACATCTTGTACTTGAATCGTACTTGACTTGACATGAAATACGTGGCCCGCAAAAGGGTAAATTACTTGCTTGATACATGATAGCCAAAGTTCTTGACATGACTTGTTAAACGTACTTGCTTGAATATCTTGAATAAACTTGTTATCTTGTTGAAAGTTCATGATTAAGTTCATCTTATGTCCTTGATATTACATTCTCTCTATCTTGTCGTTTTATGTGAGCATGCATAGCTTTATCGCATTCATGAAAATGTAATTACTTAAACCCCTTGCTAGTACTTGAGATATAATTTCCTACTGAGCGTTCGCTCATCCCGTTTGTCCCTTTATACTTTTCAGGTAAGTCCGACGACGATGGAAGTCAATCGGATGGGAATGGTCATGAGTGAAAGTGCTAGAGCTGCTCAAGTGTCATCTAGTCTTTTCTATAGTTTCTTGAGTCAACTATGTACTTTTCTTTTTATTAAACAGAGTATTGGATTTGTAATAGTCTATTATAATGGAATAAAGGATTGGGTTATCTTGCTATTTTGCGCATCTCTATCTTTGTGTCGAATACACGACCACTCTGATTGACATGATTGATATAGACACGTCGCGCACCTCCGGGTATCTTCCGCGCTCGGGGCGTGACAGTGGTCGACCGAATTCAGTGCAATTAAAGTCTTAATTCTTTAGAAATGGGTCACAATTCTCTTAAGATTCATACAAGGCAAGGCATGAAGATAAGGCAAACAAATGACTCATTAGTGGTGACAAATAGGCAAGTGAGGCTGACAAATAGCTCTCTACGGGTGAAAAATAGGTTGTAACGCTGAATATGTGTGAAGTGTTGAAGCTGTATGAAGGGGAAGTTGACTTATCTTTACCCGCCAGTAGAAGAAGCTAAGGCCAACAAATACACACATAAGGCTGTCAAATAGACTTCTATGGGTGACATATACCCTCTTAAGAGTGAAAAATAGGTCTCAACGGAGACATTAGCGACGGCTCTGAATGTTATATTACATGAGATAGGGCGACGGCTTCTGGGTTAACAGTGGTGACAAATGGGTCTTCAAGGGAGAAAAATAACTGTTATCTGTGATTAATAGCCCGAGAAGAGTTATCAAATGAAGAAAGAAGGGAAATGGAGGAGAGAGAGAAGGGTTCACTACAAGCTAAAAGATCAATAGTAAATCACTATAAGACAATGAGCTACAGTGTTCTATAGTGATCCCTGAAGCCCTCGAAGAATCCAGAAGAACAATCGAAGGGTTGACTCAAGTCTAGGTTTGTGGCCAAACTTTGAATTGGTCAAAGTCAACAATAGTCAATTGACTCCAGCCAACGTTATTATCATGTTTGACTTAAGTCAATGTTGACCCAAGTCAAAGTCAACATCAGTCATGGTCAACGAGGTCAAGCTCCATAGTCAGATGGAACAATAGATGAACAAGGGTGACAAATGGCTTTTGGCGTCGACTGAAGCTAAAGAAGAAAGTAGCAAGGGAGACGACTCAGTATGGATAGTGGAGACAAATGACTGGACAAGGCAGAAAAATAGCTATGTTATGCTGAGAAATGGGCAGCAAGGGTAAATGCATGGAAAGAAACAAGGAAGAGTCGACGCATGAAGCTATGGCGTCGATGCAACAAGAAAGCAATGCAGAGAAAGGAGCTGTGGCGATGGCTAAAGGGAAGCTAAGGGTGACAAATAGCTCCCTAAGGTAGAAAAATAGCTGGTTAAGGGTATAAAATACCCGATAGGAGTAACATATAGCTAGCCAGTGCAGACAAGGGTCAGAGACGTGAGGAACACATGGGATCTCTTCACACCTTCGACTGTTACATGCCCCGAGGTTGAAAAGGAAAATCATATGGCACGTGATCTAGTTCAAGCTTTTCTTTTATATCGCTTTCAGATCTGTTCAGCAGAAGAGCTGCATGATGTTTATCTCACTTTCATTTTGTGGGTATTGAGTGCTTGCTGTTTGACATTTGTTGTGTGTAAAGCATTACTCTTATATTATCGTTAGATCTGTCAGAAAGAGTGCTACTTAACTTTCATTTCATTTCCCTCTAGTGTGCGTTGAGTGCTTAAGTGTTAGACGTATGTTCTATGCAAACTTTTGTTAACATATTGTTCATTCTGTTTTAAGATTGGGTAGCGCAAGATTTGTTATTTTAATTTGGGCACAGTTTTTAATCAGGGGATATATTCACCCCCCTCTATATCCTATCCTTCCACACATCACTTAGATAAATGAGTAGTGAATATGCACTTTGTTTTGCTCACGATATTTTATGTCTCCGCACCATGTACAAAGAGTGCACCAGCCCCACCACTTGCGGCGGGTATGTTTATTTAAATTCTTAGATAAATGAGCAGTGAATATGCACTTTATTTTGCTCATAATATTTTATGTTTACAGGTTTGAGTGCCTCTACATTAGGTCTACAGAGTACACTACTTCCATCAGATTCTACAACTTTGTTTATTTAAATTCTTAGTTAAATGATGAAAATTCTACATGTTTACTTGTTGAATAAATTCTTTTTTTAATAATGAGCTAAATTCTGATTAACTACTTCTATTTTACTTGTAACAGGTACGTCGGGCACACCACCTGCGATAGTTGGCCCGTCCGCCCACCTGGGCACACAACCGGCAGACGATGCTTTTAGCCATCACGAGGGCGAGTAGGTGGTGTTGCAAGAGGGACACAGGCCATGTTGGGTCTCTGGGTAAATGATTAAACTTATAAATTATGTTCGTTATCTATCCATCAACTATATAATTGTTGGCTATCATTTTAACATCTATAATTGCAAGGATAAAGTAGAGCCCAATGACGCTTCTCATTTTTTTACCAACATTATTGAGCGACATGTGACCGGCCCATATGAGTCATTTCGATAGTTTCCTCAGGATATCCACGATCGATTGTACGACGAGTTCTTGGTATACAATTTTATCTTTTAAATTACACATTTCCCAACTCCGCAATTTCAATTGACAACTTATAAAACTTGAATTCTTCACAGCAAGGATATCAGTTTGTGAGGCAAGCTAACATGGGACGCCACAGCAACTGTAAATTGTAAGCATTAATTACACAGCAGTCGGGACCATGCCAAGGCTCTAGCCAGGGGGAGCAAGGACCGTGGCCTTTGGAAGGCACATGGCCCCACATGGATGAGGAGGGAGCACTGGGAGGACCTCTATGATAGACGGGCCGAGCCTAATTGGATGGCCAAATCCGCAAAAGCCAAACCCGCACGTGCGACACATCCAGACGTGCATCTCCATACTTCTAGATCCGTTTCCTTCGCGACCCAAAAGGAGAGATTGGTAAGTAATAATCTTAATTTTATTATATTTTTTTCTTATATGTCATTATTTACTCTTTATAACATGTATAGCAGGAAAAGAAGAGGGGTGATACGGTCTCGTACCATGATTTATTTGCTACAGTTCACCAGAAGAAGGGGACTGGTCATTATGTGAGCGAGAGAGCTCGCTCGGTAGTGGTAAGATTATATACAAACACATTTCTTTTCTATTTCAATTTTTAAATATGAGTTATTAATATGAAATTTATAATATTTTTATTCAATTTGCAGGAGTGATATGACAGGCATATGACTGAAATGTATAAGAAGGAGGAGATGTTGCGGCCATAGCTAGATCCTGACCCATGGGTAGCAGTAGCCGGCCCACCGAAGAAAGGACGAGTATACGATTTTGGACAAAGCTTGGACACCAGCCCGATTCTAGCATTGTCACGCCCCGAGACATATGTACAGCGGAAGTAATATCGGGAATGTGAACAGTCGGCTAGTACATCTCAAGCGAGCAATATAATCAGAGCGCTAACACATTCAGACATAAGAAATGAATGCACAATATTTCGACAAAATTTTTATTTTATTTGAATAATAATAAAAATTACATAAGGTTGACTCTTGACTCTTTGACTAACTAGACTCAATAAAATAAAAAATTACATAGTGACTCTTGACTATCCACTAATTACAATCTAAGGCTTTGCTGCTTCTTTAATCACTCTCGGATCCATCACTTGAATAGTTTGAATCTGACCCGCTAAAATTTCTTGTAAAAGATTGAAAAAGTAAGGAATGAGCACACATGCCAAGTAGGTATCTTCGTATCAACATGAAGGCAATGTTTAAGTAATTAACATTTTATCTCTAGAGTGTAAGCTAAGTCATGAAAATATGATGGAACACGTGAATAAACCAAAGTAACAGAAATAACAAGATATGATCAAGGTGAGATATGAGAATTCATGTGGACTGGGAATATGACCAAATAAGAATATAACATGAATGAAATTTGGCTTTTCATGAACAAGAATGTACTTTTCATAACCATAAAGGCTATGCACTAGAAAGTCATGTAACGAGAATGTACTAGCAAGCATATAATTTCATAAGATTGCCTCGTGGATCTTCACTCGTTTATAAAAAAAGTACTCCCAGCGTATACGATGCCAGTGTTCATCATACTCTATGGTTTATAGTATGTTTCCGGCTATCAACCGAGGGGACTAGAGTTGAGCCCTTGGACACTGTCCGTGTCCACTCTTGCATCTTCAAGTTATAAATTAAGCTACTTCCATGAGAAATATAAATATGGCCAATAATGTAAGAAGTTCAAACTATAGTTTCATGATAACAAATATCAAGGTAAGAATGCACCAATTAAGAATATGTGAGTTCGCGATTGATTTAGAACAAGGTTATGCCCTGAAGAAAAATTTGACAGCATAATGGCATATTCTTTAATTTCCATAATCCATTAGGCAGCTTTTGAATAAGGTGTGAGGTTCTAGATAATCATAGACCATCTAGGATCATTAAAAAAATCAACCCTTGGGTCAAACCTTGGGTTAATCAATACTTAGATATAAAACGGTCATATCGGAGCCATTTCTGGAATTAGCGATCGTTTACTAGACTGTATGTGGATCTATGCGGTCATGACTAGACTGTTTAACAATAAAGTCGACAAAACGAATGAACTGGAACCATGCGGTCTAGGTAGGGCCGCTAGGCATCCTTGGCAGTCAGGTAAATGGCCGCTAATAGACTCTGGCGGTCTCCAGAGGGCCGCCAATGTCCAGAATATAAAACACCGGTAAAGTGCTTTCTAGATGTTGGGTGTTGCATTCCCACATTGTTTTTGATGATAACAAAATATTGTGTGTTTGTGGAGCAAATATTTATCATACTTTTGGAAAGGCTTAAAATGTCCAATGAAAGAACTCACTGATGTGAAAATGAATATCTATCACTTGGAGTTTCTTGTTGTTGAGCATTTGGAAGGATTGGTAAATACAAGAATACTTTTTGTATGTTTGAGCTTCCATGGTTTTATACTCGAATGCTTAAGAGATTTAAAGTCTATCAAATGCCAAAGATCGATGGTGGTTCATGTTTTACAATTCCATTTACTTGTTGCAATGTGCATTTGAATGTGTATAGATATGGAGTTTTATGTGGAAGAATCAAGTTAAGGAGAACTCAATTTTTGATGCATAAACTAACTTGATGTTTGTGTTTTTACAGGTTCAAGGATGATTTTTAAACCCTCTCATGTCAAGTGGATGATGGTAACATCTAACCATTTGTTTTGTTTGATTTGAATAGGGTTTGCAGTGTTTTTTCAACCATTTCTTGCATGGGTCGACCCATGGGGTCGACCCCCATGTGTTCTGTCTGGACAGAACACATTTTAGTGACCCAGTGTGCAGGGGTCGATCCATGGGGTCGACCCACACTGCATGGGTCGACCCCATGGGTCGACCGCTGGGTTATGGGTCTTTATTTTGCTTCTGCCAGTCCTCTTGTTGTCCAGGGGTCGACCCATAGGGTCGACCCATTCCGGCAAGGGAATTGCGAACCCGATTAAAACCCATTGAAAACCTTTCTAAACTTTACCAAAACACCCCCCATTAGTTACTAATCATCTTTAGGTGTTTCTAACACACTTTGGGAGGGTTTTATGTGTCTTTTCCCCACCCTTTTATATATATCATTGTGAACTCCGAATTTGACAAGAGAGAACCCTAATGTGCTATCTTTCTCTTATCTTGTAGGTGAAGAAAGGGGGAAAAGGAAGGAGGGGCTATTGCAAGGTGGATTTCATCTCCAACAAAGCATTTCTGGAGATTGTGGAAGAAGAGAAAGAAGAGCGGATCGACGAGAGGATCAAGAGGAAGCTTGAATCACCGTCATCCGACCTCCCTCCGAACCGAGAATCGAAGAAGATCATCTTCAGCCCTTTCTACATATGGGGATTCATTTCTTCACTCTTTTCCCATCTATTCCAGTCATTTACTCTTCGTTTATGAGCATGTATTGAACATATCATTTATTTCTGAACTTTAACTCTATGTGTGGTGAACCGTCTGCGTACGGTTGTGATCATATCTTGCCGCGAGTGTTGCGGTGTGTGTGTGTGGATTGATCCCGCTGTTGGATCATTGTGGAGACGAAGTCTCCGTGTGTGTTGGAGTATATTCTCCGTGTACTTCGTTGTGAAGCAAGTGAAGCCTCACCGGTTCGGTGAGGGGTGCACGTAGGGAGCCCGTCGTGGTCCTGAACCACCTTAAAATCCCCATGTCCTGTGGTTGCTTACTTGTACATTTTCTTATTCCAACACATTTGAGTGTGCTCGGAGAGATTGAGTGAACTAGATTTATTTCTGTTCAACTTGTTTTTCATCAATCTCATTAATTTCACATATTGTTTAAAATCTATAATTTCGTGTGGGGGACAATTTAACTCCCCCCTTCTTGTCCGCGTATATTGTTATCTGGGCCCACAATTGGTATCAGAGCCCAGTCTCTAATTATTTTATCAGACCTCACGGTCTAGGAGTAAAGATCATTTCATGATGGATAATATGGATTCAGTTCCTATTTTTGATGGTTCAGATTTTAGTCTCGGGCTGGGAAGAATATGTATATTCGTTAACTCATATGATCCCAAGTTGTGGAATCTCATATCTCATGGTCTGTATGAATTGCCATTGGACAAGTCCAAATGGTCTACTAAACATAGGACCAAAAGTGATGATAATTTTGTCGTCCTGAACTTATTGAAAGTTGCAGTTGACTCTAACAAATTTCCGTTTATTTCTGATCGCAGCTCAGCCAAAGAAATCATGGATCAACTGATCAAGTTTCATGAAGGAGGGCTAGAGGATGCTTGCATGATGGCTAATAGCAAGGATGATCATTCAGGCCTAGAATCCAAGGAGGTATCTTCTGACTCAAATTCTGATGATGAATTAAGATTTGAAGAATTAATGGATGCCTATGATGAGTTGCTTGAAAGATATAAAATAATAAAATCTGAAAATCGAAAACTCAAAAAGAAAATTGAAAACTCGTGTGTTGATAATTATGCATGTGAAAAATACATTGAGCATGAAAAATCGATTGAATCTCACATGCTTGTTGAAGAAGAACTCAAAGAAATGATTGAAAATCTTAGATCTGAAAACAAATCTTTGTTAAATAAAATTTTTGAACTTCAACATATGGAAAAAGATAATGAAAATCTGAAAGAATTGAATGGTGCTATGTCTGAAAAAATGCTTGTCCTTGAAAAAGAAAAATGCATGTCTGTTGACAAGTCGGATAAACTGAAGGAACTTAGAGAGGAAATAGAAAGCCTTAGAAATTTGAATGATAAATTTGAATCCAATGAAGTCATGGGTAAAATGGTTAATGATAATGTGAGTTTTCAAATGAAAGAACCTGAACACACTTCCATGAGTAAAAATTCATTTGACAAACTCCAAAATGAAAACACTGCCTTGTTAATTCAAATTTCATTGCTTGAAGGAGAATTGAAAAGTCTTAAAAAATTCGAAGAAGGAAAATGTGTGATTGATGATGATTGTGACAAACTGCATATCCTTGAACAGGAAATTGAAAGTCACAAAAGTGTAAATATCTTGTTGAATGAAAAAGTCACTTCCTGTGAAAAAGAGATTGATGATCTTGAAATGCATATTATGTCCTTGCAAAATGAAATCAAAATTTTGAATGAATCATTGTCTGTGCATGATAAAGAAGATCAAAATCAAAAAAATGTTGATCATCACTCTTGTGTGCATGAAAAACTTCAAACTGTCAAATATGATCATGCATCAAAGAAAAGAAGAAATGTTTCATGTTACGATTGTGGACAATATGGTCATGACATGTATGACTGTCTTCTAATGAAATCTTATGATGAACAAGCATTGCAGTCACAAATGAAAATTGTTAATGAGTCTAAAGATCATGTGAAAACCACTAGGAAAACATTCAACTCTCATTGCTACTACTGTGGATTACATGGTCATGTCTTTGAACATTGCTTCACAAAGAAAAATGATGATGAATGGTTTGTTAAAAAGAATTTCTCATGTCATTACTGTGGAAATTTTGGACATGTAATGAATGATTGTTCTGTAATGAAAAATGATGAAAATATATTTTTGAAGAGGAAATCTTCTTACTGTTTTTATTGTGAAGAGAATGGTCATTCTATGGATGACTGTTCTACTAGGGTATTTGATGATGAATGGTTTGCTAGGAAGAACAAAAAGAAATCTTTTGTTCATGTAAGAACTAACCCCTCGGGACCCAAGATGGCTTGAGTACCCAAAACTTTGAAATGAAAATTTTACTTTGTAGGGGTGCCTTGAGACCAAGAAGATGTTAGTAAATAATGGCTTCTCAAGGCAAAGGTAAGAGAGCTCAAGTTCTGAATTCTTGTGTTGAAAAATTCAGGTATAAATTTGGTTTGATCTCGTCATTCGATCCACCTTGATCATGCAACTACCTTTTGTTGATTTTGGTTGTGATATAGAAGAATTTACAGTTTAGATAAGTGTCTTGTTCATAGAGTCTTTGATACACACGTTTACTTCCTTTTGCTAATAACAATTCAGTCCTTACATACACTTGCTCATATACTTGCCTATTTTTGAATAGAAATAAACTCTCACCATCTTTTCAATTCATGCATATACTTGCATATACTTTATACACTTCTATGCTTGAATGCAATGATTGTTCGGTATCTCAAATGGTGAGATGTGGAAGGGTGGATTACATCCATCCGGAAGCTTTCACTATGCGTGAGGTGGTCTTCGGACCTATGTACTCTGCTCCGTACCAAAAATCATATTGCTTGAATTAATTTCCAAAATCCTTGCTTGCTTGCATGTATATATATCTAGATAACCATTTTCTTGAAAATCTTCTAAGACCTCACCACCTTGATAAATAAATTACAGTGTTCTTGATCTTTTGTGAACCATGACATATACAAAGGAGGAGGACTTATTTCTAACTGTGCATACATTTAGGGGGAGTCATAACTATGTCTAGGCAAATTCACTTTCTACATTCAAAATAATTACCCACATACTTTGTTCAAAAATGATGCATATGACCTTGATTGATAAGGATTTCAGAAATTCCTTTTAACACTTCAAGGGAAACAAATTTCTACATGAAAATTAAGAGAATCGTGAGGAAAAAACTACCTACCCCGCAAGCTTCAATAAGTGGATTGTGTAACCAAGTAGCTGGGAATCCCCACTGAAATAAATGAGGAAACTCGCGTCGAAAGGTGAAACAAAAATTCACATTGCATGATGAATCCTAGTAGCCGGGAAACCCCATTGAGACACATGAGGTGACTCACGTCGAACGGTGAAATCCAATAAAAGAAAATCATGCAAAAAAGGGTTGTGTGAAGCTACCAAAAGTCGAGGATCGAAATGTATTGCATCCCCTAGTTGATGTTTGGTGTATGGTTTTAATGATATCAAAACGATTGTGCATGTGTTTGCATGTGTTTCATTGAGCAACATGTGTATATTGTGATTGATGAGTTGAAAGATGGCTTCAAGATTCATTCTTCAAAGTCCTATGAATCTTTGGTGTTTAAGGAACTAATGCTATATTTATCTTGGTTTGTAGGATCAAATCCATGGCTCATATTTTGGAACTCAAAGGAGTGCATCAATGAAGTTCTTCTTCAAAAAGGGAGTTACCTTTCTCATTGCATTGCATTTCATCCTTACATAATTTTATATCAATGTTCCTCGTGAGATAATGCTTCATAAATGTTAGTTCTTAATCAACAAGAATGCCATTTGAATGAATGTGGTTTCATGATATTATGCATGCTTTGCATTTGGAATAATTGTTAACACTTGTGTAATAAAGCATTTTGATGTTGAAGATTTTATTGGCTAGTGTTTGAATGGTTGAGCTCCCATGTCATTTTACTTGATTAAGTGAGAGATCCATGTTCATCATATCAAAACCTTGTCATATGGTGAATGTGTTTTTGATGGTTGAATTGAGAAGTCAAATACTTGGTTGAATGTGTTCAATGATGTATTTTTATGTGAACTAGTTCAAAGAGTTGATGCTTGGTTCATGAGTTTTGATTAACATCTAACCTCTTGGTTTATCACGTTTTATAGGTTCAGGATGGTTTTTAAACCCTCTCATGTCAAGTGGATGATGGTAACATCTAACCATTTTTTATGCTAAGTTCCGGGTCGTTTTCATGAACATAGTTCATGAGATTGCATTGCATTGGAAGTGTTTTATGCATCCTTAAAATGAGATTTTTGAGCCTTTACAATGTGCTTAATATTTTCTCATAAATCTTTTTGTAATGTGGTTTAGATGGTCTTAATACTTTGTTGAATTCATGGTAATTTATTCTTGATTTTTGGGAATTTTTCCGGCACTTAAACGGGGCTTAAATCCAAGTTTTTGGACCCTTCAGGGAAGGGGTCGACCCCCCTGGGCTGATAGCCCATCCACCTGCATGGGTCGACCCCTGGGGTCGACCCCTATAAGACAGAACCTATTTTAGGTTCTGTTTGGCCCTCTGCTGCCCGAGGGTCGACCCCTCCGGAACGGAATTTCCGGGAGACTTTAAAACCCATTCTAAACCCTTCTAAACATTACCATTCTACCCCCCAATGGTTCCTAATGTTATTAGGGGGTTTCTAACATGTATTGGGAGGGTTTTATGTGTCTTTTGTCCACTCCTCTATATATATGAATGTGAACTCCGAATTTGGATGAGGAGAAGCCCTAATGCATTTTGTTCTATCTTGTAGGTGGAGAAAAGGGGCAAAACAACCAAGGAGCTCTTGAGGAAGGGTTATCATCTACATCCATGAAGATTTGGAGCTCGTGGTAGAAGAAGAAAGGAAGCATCTCGAAGAGAGGAACAAGAGGATGCCAAAATCGCCATCATCCCATAACGAATCAAGAGGAACCAAAAGAATCGAAGAAGGGGGAGCTCTCTACATGCTATATGTTCTTCATTTCATTCTTTAGACTTTGTTTGGGATTCATTGTATCCATTTGTCTAGGCTTCATACATTTCTGAAGGAATATTGTGTGTGGGTGTTCGGAGAAACGGGTTCTCCGAGTGGTTTGTGTTGACGCATGTGCGTCGTGTGGTGCGGAGCATATCCACATGTGTGCTTAGGCATATTGTGGGGTGTGTTCCCCATGTATGGTTGCGAGTTTACTCCCGTGTGGTTGCGTAGGTGTCTCCCTACACGTGTGTGTTGGAGTTTTACTCCGTGTGTGTGTGGGGATTTATCCCCGTGTGTGTGTTGGAGCGTCGTCTCCGTGTTGGGGATTTATCCCCGAGTGAAGCCTCACCGAGTTTGGTGAGGGGTGGATGTAGGGAGCCCGTCGTGGTCTCGAACCACCTTAAAAACCCTTGTGTTGTGGTTTGCTTTGTGGTTGTGCTTAATAGCTTAATCGATTTATCTTGATCCGTGTGCGAACGGTGAGATTGAGAGAACTAAGTTTGCATTGCTTAGTTTAATTTCTTCAATCACGTTCAAAGTTGTTAATTCCCCTTAGTTAGATTTCAATTTACCATCGTTCGTGGGAGACAATTCAACCCCCCCTTCTTGTCTACTCGCCTACCCGGGGACCAACAATTGGTATCAGAGCCACGGCTCTATCTTATAGGGTCTAACGACCTTTAGAGTGATCCCTCGGCGAGCTTCATTTAGCAACATGTCTAGTTTTACTCTTCCTTCTCGTTATGATAAAAATAATTACATTTCTTGGAGAAATAGCATGTGTGCTTACCTTGGCTTTAATGAATGTGAAATTTGGGAAGTCATATGTAACGGTCCACATAAACTTCTATCAAATGAAGCTAAGTGGAATGACAAGCATGTGAAGAAAAATGAAATTAATCTTCATGCCTTGAATGTTTTAAGGAATTGTGTAGAATCTAATGTTCTATCTCAAATTTCTTCGTACAGGTCAGCAAGAGATTTGTGGGATCAACTGGCAAAGTATGAAGCTAATGAAAGGACTTCACAAGTCGGCTCAAGCTTCATGGCCAATGATGAAGAAACCAAAGAAAGCTCGGAGGTAGGATCTGAAGGTGAGGAAATTTCCTTTGAAGAGCTAATGGAGCTTTATGAGGAATTGTTAGGTAGATATAAAAGGGTCAAATCTAAAAATAAGAAACTGACAAAGAAAATTGAAGATGTTGTGAACTCCTCTGCTTCATGTGAAAATGTGCATGCCAACTCTTCATGTGAAAACTGTAAAACCTTGGAAAAAGAAAATGAAGCTTTGAAATCAGAAAATGAATGCTTGGAAAGATAAAATGAAGACATGGAATCTAGAATAGATGAGCTTGATAAAGAAAATTTTGACATGCGTAAATTGAATTCTGAGAATGATTGTCATGAGTTGTTTGAGCAGAATAAACTCTTGTTGTCTAAGATTTCACTGCTTGAAGAAACAGAAAAACATCTTAAAAGCGAGCTAGCATCTCTTTCTGATGATGATAAAATGTTTGATAAATTGCTTGACAATGAAATTGACAACAAAAGGATCATGATTCAAAATGAGGAGCTCAAAAAACATAATGGTGCTATGCTAATTCAAATTTCTCTTCTTGAAGGTAGCTTGAAATACCTTGAAAAAATTGAAAAAGAAAATGTATTGTTTAAATCTAAAAATGAAAAGTTGAAACAATTAAACAACATTATGTCTGAAAAACTGTTAACTTTTGAAAGAGGAAAAGCTTTGGATGTCAATGTTGAATCTGAAAAACTACTTGTGTTGGAACAAGAGATTGAAAGTTATAAAACTGCAAATAGAGTATTAAATGAATGTGTTGTTTGCAGTGAACATGAGATAGCTAGTTATGAATTGCATGTTTCATCTCTTGAATCTGAAAGTGTTGATTTGAATGCATCACTATCTAAATTTGTCAAAGGGAAGGAAAACTTAGACAAGGTGTTAGGTCTTAAAGTGAACTTTCAAAAAGAGGGTCTTAGATACACTCCAGTCAATAAAAGTTCTTTTGAGCATAAATTGAAAACCTCTTTTGTTCATGCATCTGACACTCCTAGCACTTCCAAACCACCTCCTCCCACTTCTCAAATCAAAAATTCTGAAAATAGTTTTGAGAAAAAGAAAAATGTCAACACTAAACCAACCATGCCAAATAGATTTCAAAAAATTAAAGTCTAATGTTGAATGTTTCTATTGTGGTGTGTTTGGACATGTGTTGGATGATTGTGTTGTCATGAAAGAGGATGATCAATTTGCATGCAAAGAGAAAAATATTTTTAAATCACAAAGAAATGGTTCTTACTTTCATTGTGGTAAGCTAGGCCACACCATGAAAAGTTATTTTTCAAAGTAGAAAGTTGAACAAATAAATTTCAAGAGAAAAAGGAATGTTTCTTGTTCTTAATATCACAAACTTGGCCATGTCATTGACAATTGTTTTGTGAAGCAAAATGATGATTTTCATGTCATGAATGCTAAGTTTAACTTTCAAAGAAAATTCAAAAATGAACATACTTCCCATGCTAAAAGGTTTACATCCCATAAGAAAAATTCATTCACGAACACTCATGCAAATAATGGAAAATCATTCCGTCAACCCACTACTCCTTGTTGCTTTCATTGTGGGAAATACGGTCATGTCATGAATGAATGTTGGTTTTTGAAAACTGAGAATTTCCATGTTTCTAGAATGAATGCTAGGTTTAATTTTATTAAATCTAGATCCTTTGAAAATAGAAGATGGAATGCATTTGAAAATTCTTTTGCTCCTAAAAGGAAATCTTTTGACAAAAATACTTTCCCTCAATACTTTTATTGTGGAAACCATGGACATGTCATTGAGGATTGCATGATCATGAAGGATGATGATATGGTGGCAATGAAAAAGTCAAAGAAAATATTTGGAAGAAATGCTACCAACATCCAAGGACCCAAGAAGACTTGGGTGCCAAAATCTGACAAATGAGTCGGTTGTTGTGAAGGTGTGCCTTGAGATAAATAAAGAATGAAAGGTGTTCCAATAAAAAGGAACAAGGCACACTCATATGGTAAAATCCCAACTTTGCTCTTTCATTTTCAAATTTGATGGTTTTGATGCTTTGGGATGATATTTTAGTATGTTCTCATGTTATGCTTTAAATTCTTCACAAGCCACATATGTCTTCAATGGATGAATATTTGGTATATCAAATGATGGTTAGAGAAGGTTGGACTACGTTCAACTGGATACTTCCACTAAGCGTGATGGTGGTCTTTACACCTATGTTCTCTGCCTAGTACCAAAATTCAGAAATTGAATTATTTGGCTTATGAGGAACCATGTGTTTTGAATGAAATCAATTTACCTTTGATTTGCATGTGCTTTCAAATTGAATTTGAAAAACCTTCTTGTTTCAAAAGGGCAAAATTTTTGAACTGTGGAATTACTTGATTAAATGTAACAATTGGTATTGAATGTTGACCATGGCTTATCTTAAAGCTCATTGACCTTGTGTGGTTGCCTTGCATGAATGACAGGTTGCTTGATTTGTTCAAACTGGAACACATGTCTGATGCAATACTGTTTTGAATGATCAAGGTTGAATGTTTGGGTTGTGAGGAAAATGGCTTTCCATGATGAAATCTAACATAAAATGTTCATGGTTCAGTGCTAGATTCATTGAAAATTCATCTCATGCATTCACTTGCTTCATGCCTCTCTCAAATGCTCAAGTCATTACAAAAACTGAAAACTTGCATAAAAAGAATGCATTGACATTTTTACATATACATACTATGCATCTAAAATGACAAAACGATGCATATTGCATATTCATGCATATAGAGCATATGCATATATTTCATGATAATCGCATATCTTGACTCATGAATGCTTGCATGAATGTTTCATGAATTCTGACATGCTTGTAAGTATTTACCCTATTAAACCATTTCTTGATCTTTCTAAGACATCACCTCCTTGGTAAATAACAATGCAGTGATTTTATTCATATGTGATACATGTCATATATTAAGGGCGAGGATTTGATTCCGACCGTGCATACATTTAGGGGGAGTCATAGCTATGTCTTGTCGAATTCATTTTATACAGGCAAAAAAAAAATTTACCCCCACACTCTTGCACATAATGAATTTAATGACTTTCATTGATAAGGATTTAAGAAATTCCTTCCAACACTTTAAAGGGAACTTGACTCTCTACATGGACATTAAAAAGTAATCGTGAGGAAAAAGCTGCCTACCCTACAAAAAATTCAAGAAGTGGAATGTGGATCCGAGTAACCGGGAATCCCCCCTGAAATAAAGGAGGAAACTCGTGTCAAAAGGAGAAGCAAAAATTCACATGTGTGATGAATCCAAGTAGCCGGGAATCCCCATTGAGACATATGAGGAAACTCGCGTCGAAAGGTGAAGTTTATTAAAAGAAACAAAATAGAGGTTGTGCGAAGCTACCGATAGTCTAGAATCTAAAGTGAAAATGTAGAGAGGAGATTACCTTCTAGTGTTCCTTAGAAAATCTGAAAATCCATATATTTTGAAGCTCATTATTCATTACATCACATTTCACATGGGTATTTTTGTGATGTATGTATTTTATGAATTTACCTACATTCATGGTTTATGTAGTACTTCTAGTTGTGTATGCACAAATCTCTTAGTTATGCTTCATGTCTTACACTCTTGAATTTGAATCACTGCTCATTTCTTAACCCGTGTCTCATTTAGGGGGAGTTACTATATGTAATATTTGTGTGCATGACGATTGTGCTTGTGTGCTTGCATGTTCATGTATTCTCCTTTGATCTAATTCTGAGCATAAATCTTGCATTTGAAGGAAAGAAGTCATCATGTGCATATCTGCATATTTGACATTTTTAGCATGCATATAGTTCATACATGATATCATCTTGAGCAATTCATACTTTTCAACAATTGGTGTAATTCATTTGAACACATCATGTTGCATGAATGCTGAAATGAGTTCTTCCAACCTTTGGTATCATATCTTTAGGGCCAATTTTCTCAAGAATGGCAATTGTAAATCTTTGGACCTTTAATTTGACCCTAACAATTGGTATCAGCCAATTTGACCACCAATTGGCATCTGAACAACATTTGATATCATACTTTTGAGCCTTTGATTAGTATCACTTGGCATTTGCATTGGTATTATATCTTTTGGCCTAACATGTCCATATCATGTCACATAATCCCCTGTCTTTTTGTAGATGAAAAAAAAGGGGGAGAATATTTGTGTGTGCTCAATGCCTTATGAATGTTGTTGTTTTGGGGAGAATATCTGTGTGTGCTCAATGTCTTATGAATGTTGTTGTTTTGGGGAGAACTGGAGAATTGATCTATGTGCTCATTGTTCATGCTCTATGCTTGGTCTTTCATAAAGATGCTTGGATATCTGTTCTATCACACACATCGTTTTGTCATCATCAAAAAGGGGGAGATTGTTGCATCCCCTAGTTGATGTTTGGTGTATGGTTTTAATGATATCAAAACGATTGTGCATGTGTTTGCATGTGTTTCATTGAGCAACATGTGTATATTGTGATTGATGAGTTGAAAGATGGCTTCAAGATTCATTCTTCAAAGTCATATGAATCTTTGGTGTTTAAAGAACTAATGCTATATTTATCTTGGTTTGTAGGATCAAATCTATGGCTCATGTTTTGGAACTCAAAGGAGTGCATCAATGAAGTTCTTCTTCAAAAAGGGAGTTACCTTTCTCATTGCATTGCATTTCATCCTTATATGATTTTATATCAATGTTCCTCGTGAGATAATGCTTCATAAATGTTAGTTCTTAATCAACAAGAATGCCATTTGAATGAATGTGGTTTCATGATATTATGCATACTTTGCATTTGGCATAATTATTAACACCTGTGTAATAAAGCATTTTGTTGTTGAAGATTTTATTGCCTAGTGTTTGAATGGTTGAGCTCCCATGTCATTTTACTTGATTAAGTGAGAGATCCATGTTCATCATATCAAAACCTTGTCATATGGTGAATGTGTTTTTGATGGTTGAATTGAGAAGTCAAATACATGCTTGAATGTGTTCAATGATGTATTTTTATGTGAACTAGTTCAAAGAGTTGATGCTTGGTTCATGAGTTTTGATTAACATCTAACCTCTGGATTTATCATGTTTTATAGGTTCAAGGATGGTTTTTAAACACTCTCATGTCAAGTGGATGATGGTAACATCTAACCATTTTTTTTGCTAAGTTCCGGGTCGTTTTCATGAACATAGTTCATGAGATTGCATTGCATTGGAAGTGTTTTATGCATCCTTAAAATGAGATTTTTGAGCCTTTACAATGTGCTTAATATTTTCTCATAAATCTTGTTGAAATGTGGTTTAGATGGTCTTAATACTTTGTTGAATTCATGGTAATTTATTCTTGATTTTTGGGGATTTTTCCGGCACTTAAACGTGGCTTAAATCTAAGTTTTCGGACCCTTCAGGGAAGTGGTCGACCCCTGGGGTCGACCCCCCTGGGCTGATAGCCCATCCACCAGCATGGGTCGACCCCCCTGGGCTGATAGCCCATCCACCAGCATGGGTCGACCCCTGGGGTCAACCCCTGTAAGACAGAACCTATTTTAGGTTCTGTTTGGCCCTCTACTGCCCGAGGGTCGACCCCAAGGGTCGACCCCTCCGTAACGGAATTTCCGGGAGACTTTAAAACCCATTCTAAACCCTTCTAAACATTACCATTCTACCCCCCAATGCTTCCTAATGTTATTAGGGGGTTCATAACATGTATTGGGAGGATTTTATGTGTCTTTTGTCCACTCCTCTATATATATGAATGTGAACTCCGAATTTGGGTGAGGAGAAGCCCTAATGCATTTTGTTCTATCTTGTAGGTGGAGAAAAGGGGCAAAATAACCAAGGAGCTCTTGAGGAAGGGTTATCATCTACATCCATGAAGATTTGGAGCTCGTGGTAGAATAAGAAAAGAAGCGTCTTGAAGAGAGGAACAAGAGGATGCCAAAATCGCCATCATCCGATAACGAATCAAGAGGAACCAACAGAATCGAAGAAGGGGGAGCTCTCTACATGCTATATCTTCGTCATTTCATTCTTTAGACTTTGTTTGGGATTCATTGTATCTATTTGTCTAGGCTTCATACATTTCTGAAGGAATATTATGTGTGGGTGTTCGGAGAAAGGGGTTCTCCGAGTGGTTTGTGTTGACGCATGTGCGTCGTGTGGTGCGGAGCATATCCGTGTATGTGCTTAGGCATATTATGGGGTGTGTTCCCCGTGTGTGGTTGGGAGTTTACTCCCATGTGGTTGCATAGGCGTCGCCCTACACGTGTGTGTTAGAGTTTTACTCCGTGTGTGTGTGGGGATTTATCCCCGTATGTGTGTTGGAGCGTCGTCTCCGTGTTGGGGATTTATCCCCGAGTGAAGTCTCACCGAGTTTGGTGAGGGGTGGATGTAGGGAGCCCGTCGTGGTCCCGAACCACCTTAAAAACTTTTGTGTTGTGGTTTGCTTTGTGGTTGTGCTTAATAGCTTAATCCATTTATCTTGATCGTGTGCGAACGGTGAGATTGAGAGAACTAAGTTTGCATTGTTTAGTTTAATTTCTTCAATCAGGTTCAAAGTTGTTAATTCCCCTTAGTTATATTTCAATTTACCATCGTTCGTGGGAGACAATTCAACCCCCCCTTCTTGTCTACTTGCCTACCCGGGGACCAACCGAAGTGTAGGAAGGAAATAACCCTCTAGTATTTTCTAGAAATTCTGTTCATATCCATATAATTTTAAAGTTCATTGCTCATTTACACAAATTTTAATTTTGGGTATTATTGTGATGACTGTATATCTTGAATTTGTTCTTATCATGGTCTATGTAGTACCTCGAGCATATGCATGCACTATCTTTTTTGATTATGCTTCATGTCTCACATTCAGTTTAGAATGAACTGTTCAGTCGTTATCCTCTTACCCCACTGAGGGGGAGTAATATAAATATTTGTTTGCTTGACTCTAATGCTTGCTTGCTTGTCTGCTTGCCTGCATAAGCCATGTCATCCTTTAGCTCCCATAGTTGCATCATTAGATCATACATGTTCATATCAGCTTAAATAACCCTTTTGTCAATCTGTTTTTGTTGAAGACAAAGGGGGAGTAAAGGTGCACATAATGTTCATATCTGTTTGGAAGTTCAGAAGTTTTTGTGCATATATCATGTTTCTTTGACATGGTTGGTTTTCATACTTTTTGCTCTAGCTTTTGTATTCCCCATTTTTGATTATGCCAAAGGGGGAGAAAAATGTTTTTGATTGCCATAATATTTTATCATCATCAAAAAGGGGGAGATTGTTGGGTGTTGCATTCCCACATTATTTTTGATGATAACAAAATATTGTGTGTTTGTGGAGTAAATATTTATCATGCTTTTGGAAAGGCTTAAAATGTACAATGAAAGTACTCACTGATGTGAAAATGAATATCTATCACTTGGAGTTTCTTGTTGTTGAGCATTTGGAAGGATTGGTAAATACAAGAATGCTTTTTGTATGTTTGAGCTTCCATGGTTTTATACTCAAATGCTTAAGAGATTTAAAGTCTATCAAATGCCAAAGATGGTGGTTCATGTTTTACAATTCCATTTACTTGTTGCAATGTGCATTTGAATGTGTATAGATATGGAGTTTTATGTGGAAGAATCAAGTTAAGGAGAACTCAATTTTTGATACATAAACTAACTTGATGTTTGTGTTTTTACAGGTTCAAGGATGATTTTTATACCCTCTTATGTCAAGTGGATGATGGTAACATCTAACCATTTGTTTTGTTTGATTTGAATAGGGTTTGTAGTATTTTTTCAACCATTTCTAGCATAGGTCGACCCATGGGGTCGACCCCCAAGTGTTCTGTCTGGACAGAACACATTTTAGTGACCCAGTGTGCAGGGGTCGACCCCTGGGCTCTAGGTCGACCCCAGTGTGCATGGGTCGACCCCTGGGCTCTGGGTCTTTATTTTGCTTCTGCCCGTCCTCTGGTTGTCTAGGGGTCGACCCATAGGGTCGACCCATTCCGGCACGGGATTTGCGAACCCGATTAAAACCCATTGAAAACCTTTCTAAACTTTACCAAAACACCCCCCATTAGTTACTAATCATGTTTAGATGTTTCTAACACACTTTGGGAGGGTTTTATGTGTCTTTTCCCCACCCCTCTATATATATCATTGTGAACTCCGAATTTGACAAGAGAGAACCCTAATGTGCTATCTTTCTCTTATCTTGTAGGTGAAGAAAGGGGGAAAAGGAAGGAGGGGCTATTGCAAGGTGGATTTCATCTCCAAAAAAGCATTTCTGGAGATTGTGGAAGAAGAGAAAGAAGAGCGGATCGACGAGAGGATCAAGAGGAAGCTTGGAACACCGTCATCCGACCTCCCTCCGAACCGGGAAACGAAGAAGATCGTTTTCAGCCCTCTCTACATATGGGGATTCATTTCTTCACTCTTTTCCCATCTATTCCAGTCATTTACTCTTTGTTTATGAGCATGTATTGAACATATCATTTATTTCTGAACTTTAACTCGGTGTGTGGTGAACCGTCTGCGTACGGTTGTGATCATATCATGCCGCGAGTGTTGCGGTGTGTGTGTGTGGATTGATCTCGTTGTTGGATCGTTGTGGAGACGAAGTCTCCGTGTGTGTTGGAGTATATTCTCCGTGTGCTTCGTTGTGAAGCAAGTGAAGCCTCACCGGTTCGGTGAGGGGTGGATGTAGGGAGCCCGTCGTGGTCCCGAACCACCTTAAAATCTCCGTGTCCTGTGGTTGCTTGCTTGTACATTTTCTTATTCCAACACATTCGAGTGTGCTCGGAGAGATTGAGTGAACTAGATTTATTTCTATTCAACTTGTTTTTCATCAATCTCATTAATTTCGCATATTGTTTAAAATCTATAATTTCGTGTGGGGGACAATTCAACCCCCCCTTCTTGTCCGCGTATATTGTTATCTGGGCCAACACTAGATAGTTGGGTTTTGAGGGTACAACCAGCTCCGCATCCTAGTGGGAATCCCAGGCTCGCGGAATCTTATGGAGACCTTGAAACAAGATCACCTACTCTGGTGGAAGGAATATCCAAGAGAGAGGATCACAAGTCCAAGATTGTGTGCTTAAGTGTAAAGTGTATCTAATGACATCGTATCGGAATACATGTCATGTACTTAAGAGATAACTATAGATAAGAAAGGATCGTGGTAAGACAACGATGAAATCAAAACTAGACAAGTCCATGAATCATATGAAATTTAGGATAAATGCAAGAGTATATGGTTTTGGCATGAAATTAACATAAGTTTAAAATAAGTCCAAAGTGCATAAAGAATAAGAAATATACTAGGATAAACAATTAACATAACCAAGTTTATGAATACAATACTTAAAACAGGAGTAAGACCTAATTGGCTAGGCTTATCATATGACAAATAGGGTTGTTCTGCATTATGTTCGGGTTAACAACAATACAGAACTCAGAAAAACTAAAGCGGTCTCGAAAGGACCGTTTATGGGCTTTAGCGGTCTATCGCAGGGCCGCTAAATGACTCTGGCAGTCTCAGGAAGACCATTTCTTTCTGTCTACAGCAAACTTCAATAAAATCGAAACACATGCTAATCCAGGGCTATAAAACATAAAATACATGCTAGGCTCAGAGAGAAAATGTTCCTACAATAAAGATAACTCATGGAGATGCATAGGTTATCATGAAGTAAACCAGAATTATCATTTTCGTTATTAAGGGTAGGAACTATGCATGCAGGAATAGCCTAGATATGCAGTGATAGTAAAACATTAAATACTCCATGTGGAAAGCATGAAATTCCATGAAATCAAATGGCTCTTACTCCTGACATGTTATTCTAACCTTTTTATGCGATAACCTACCTTTGATTCGTTTTCTAGGCTTTGGATTTCTAGGTGGAAGTAGAACCTAGTTCCTGCACGTCCTGTGCCAAACCAGCAACTTCATGTCCTTCTATCTCCCGATCCTTTTGACCTAAATCTATGAAAATTAGAGGATAAATAGAAGATATAAAGGGTAACAAAAAGTTCTAAAGGACCAATTTCTAAATACCTCCATTTGGGCATCTAATTTCCTGATCTTCACTGGACTGGTGCACTAGTTCATGTGCAATCTATTGCGAACCAGCAACTTGCAGATGCCCTAATTCTTTAACGGATGGGTCTTCTAGCACAAAAATGTGAGGGAAGTTAGACAAAACTAATAAGAACATAAAGTTCTAAAGAACAAACCTGATATAGGATTTTCTTACCTTCGAAATATGCGAGCCAACATTAGGGTTCGCATGAGTCAAAGTTAGGGTCTATTTATAAGATTCACCTTGGGTTTAAGGGATTAGATTGATCCTAGAGTCCTAAATTGGAGTAGAGTTAATCCTTAGAGAGTTCTAGAGAGTCTTCCACGCCAGGTAGCTCCGATCTAAAGTGATTTGGTCGTCAAAGATAGAAGTTTTTCACGTTTTCTCCCATTGACTGAATCAGGAGGGCTTAGCGGTCATGGGAGGACCGCTAGGGTGGATCTGGCGGTCGTGCGATAGACCGCCAAGCTTCATTAAATTAGAAAAAATTTAATTTTCGTATTATCTCCCATTTATCATCTAATTGATGTATATATCCCATTTTAAATCTATAAATTACCTAATTTACGTTTCTATTAATGGTTTGGGTCAAAAGGTCTTAGAATTGGGTCTTTGGGCCCATTTGAGTTTGGCTTAGCCCTTTGGTTGATATAAAGCTTTTAAATGGATTAAAATAATCCATAATTCTTCTTAGTAGCCCATTAAGCCTTTTAAATTGCTTAGTAATTATATTTTTATCCTGAAAAATACCTAAAAAATTCTCAGGCGTTACACCCTACCCCACTTAAAAAGAATTTGGTCCCCAAATTTATCGTAATAAGACTCACTAAGGAAAGTGTACTTACATTCCAAATATCTCCAGAAATATTTTGTGCATGGCTTCTTCGGTTTCCCATGTCGCCTCGTGCGGCCAAGTTTTGCTCCATTGGACATTGACCATGGGAATAGTCTTATTCTGAAGTTGACGTATTTCCCGTTCAATTATTTTGATTGGCTTTTACTCATACGTCAAATCCTTTTTAATCTCCAGGTTGTCATAAGTTATGACATGGAATGGATCGGGGACGTACCTTTTGAGTATTGAGATGTGAAACACATCATGAACTCTAGCTAATTGAGGGGGTAAAGCTATTCCATACGCGACTTCACCAACCCTTTTGAGAATTTTATAGGGGCCCATGAATCTTGGAGTGAGCTTGCCTTTGATGTCAAATCTTCGAATACCTCAACTCGGAGAAACCTTAAGGAATACATGTTGTGTGTTGGTGGCGGATCTATAGGGGATGGTTGAATAGATCAGCCCCCTTTTTACAAATTAAAGCACAACGGAATGAAGGTAGGCTAACGCCCAGGAAGATCCACAAGATAGGAGTCAAAGAGAGATAGGAATACGGCCTATGCAAGCATCTACCGTAAAAGAAGCTCACAGACAACCACACTAGACAAGGAGTTTTAAGGTTGTTTGGACTCAATCTTAGAGTCCTACGTCCACCCCTCACTCAACCAAGTGAGGCTTCACTAGTGCAACTGCACTAAACAAATGTTGACACATAGCTTGCGGGCTCACATAGCCAAGCTGGCAAACAGCTTACAGGCCAAACCAGCCAAACCACAGACCAGACTTCCTTCTATCTATCTTCCTACAATTCCCTATAGGGACCGAACAAGGTATCAAGAGATGTGTTCAAGTTAAAGAAAAGTAACACAAATGAAAAACCCAGACAGGATGAGAGACTCTTGAGGATAGAACAAAAAGGGTCATGTCTGGTATCTGGATGGCGATCCTTGCTTCTTCCAGATGGAGTTATTCCTAAAGGAGCAGGTTCTCCTCCGTAGGAAGTAGAAGCTTCTTCCCCTTCTTCTCACTGGAGGAGAAGAGGAGATGAGGACAACTGACTTCAGAAGCTTCGAAGTTGCAACTAGGGAGTATTCGTCTCAAGGCTTCTTCTTACTGCTACACACTTTCCACGAGCTTCATACTGGCTTTCTACTCTGTGCTCCTCTCGTATATTCAATACTGCCTTTTGGTTATCTATACATTTATGCCCAATGGCTTGCATTCTTCCAAGCCTTTCTTTTCCATTCTTGAATGAACCCCCTTTTTCCTTGGACTGGTTGTTCAACCTTCGTCATCAGAGTATGTCTCCAGCTTATCCTCTTTTGGTTCAGGCATTCTCCTTTGCTTTCTCCTAGCGTACAAAGTTTGTAGCTCCTCATCTGGTAAGAAGTAATCTGGGCTCTCTATTTTCAGAATATCGGCCTGAACACTAGAGCGGGATAGCGTCTAATTGGTTTGCAGGTGATAAAGTGTAGTGAGTTCTCATTGGTCGCCCAGACTGTTTCGAGCGGTACACTGTAGTTTCCATTAGCTTCCCAACATATCTTCATCACGTACAAGCCTATCTCCTCACTGTTTGCCCCGTTTTCTTTTTGGACATAGACCCCTATTAGATTAGTTGCCATTGGTCCACTTGTAAAGTGGGAATCTTTTCTACCAACTGGTCTTCTAGATCTTGTACTTTCACAGAAGGAGGCAATCTTTAACTAATACAGAGTCTCCGTAAGGATTAGGAGACAAAGGCTTAGATAGCTCAGTTTGGTCCACCTGGCACTTAAAGTTCTTCTCTTGAACTCTCTAGAAGAGCGTGCCACTTTATCTTGGATCACGTGCGAACCTTACTCTAGAGTTAGATATCTGATTGGATCAGTCTTTAGGTTTAAATCAATATTGAGAATCTAGTCTTGGGCTGTTTGATGAAGTGTCTGTTCAGGGTACACAGACCTTATATGCAACATACTGATAAGCTTAGACCTGTATGAGCATAAGGCAAAAAGATGCATCGACCTTGATCACAGTTCAAACTAGAAGTGACCGACCTTAGAAAGCAATATGCAAATGTGCATCGACCTCATATCAGTCCAATGCAAATGAGCATCGACCTCATATTGGATCACTACAAAAAGTGCATCGACCTTGGTCTGCCAAGGTCTGCCTAAGATAGAAACGAGCATCGACCTCAGTCTGCCTGAAACATAAACTGGCATTGACCTCATATGCACTGCTACAATGATGTGTATTGACTATGTTTTGCCAAAGGGTAAATGTGCACAGACCCTACAATGTTGAAACCAAAACATGCACAGACCTTGTAACGCATGAGGGGATACGTGCACCGACCTTGATTTCACATGTGCACAGACCTTCACTTGTGCTGAGAGCAAACATTGCTCAAACTTTGATCCGTCTAGGCCAAACATGCACCGACCTTGTAACCTCAAAACGAAGTTTTCACAGACTTGTAGTTTATATGTGCACTAACCTTGGTCTTCATATGTGCTCAGACCTTGTACAGTAACGTGCACAGACCTTGTCTAGCTTCGGTGCAAATGTGCACTGACCTTACTTGCCCAGTAGAAGAAATATGCACCGACCTTGGTGCATGCTAGCCAGAAGTTACACCGACCTTGATCTTGCGCTAGTAAATGTGCACCGACCTTTGCTATGTTGAAGGAAAATATGCACCGACTTCATTCAACAGTGAAACAAGTGCACCGACCTTGTTTGATAATATGAGAGAATGTGCAATGACCTTGGATGCTTGAAAGCATAGCTAGCATCGACCTTAGTTTGTCAGAAGTCCAAACTGGCATCAACCTCAGTTTCTTGAAGACTGAAGTGACATCGACCTCAGTTACTATGCCGAGAGGCATGAAGACTGAACTGGCGTCGACCTTAGTCGCTGGAAAGTTGTGGTAGCATCGACCTCAGTTGCTGGAGCGTTGAAGTGGCGTACACCTCAGTTGCTTTAACTTAAATCTGGCATCGACCATAGACGCTTGAAGGCTGAAGTGGCATCGATCTTACTTCATCTCTTACTAAGGTAGCATCGACCTTACTTCATCACTGACTAAAGTAGCATCGACCTTAGTGCCTCATACTAAGATATGCATTGACCAAATCTGTCAACGAGCTGACTTCCAGTTTGATCAATAGCGTTAACCTTCATTGACCAGCATTGACCAGTGTTGACTTTTCAAGGAATATTTCCACTTCATCATGGGCCAATCAACACATTAGAAATGCCATTAGCAACAGTATTATCAACCATATGTATGACTCATAGTTCAAGCATCATTAAAACATATTTAGAGAATTAAACCATTGCCACAAAGGCGCAACATTCTCCGCCTTTTTGATGATGATAATTACTATGAGTCATAAATAACCAACAAATGGCATTCATTAGCATGAAGACCTCATACACATGATCATGCACATCATGCACATGTTACTAGCTTGTGATCACACACACGCTTACTCTCCCCCTTTGACAACATCAAAAAGTAATGGGATGGAGGCTTGTAACTAGAGGGCAAATGAATGGTTTGTAAAAAGAGGGTTGCAAAAAAGTCAATCTTAAACAACATTCATTAACCAAGCTAGTAGTTTTCAGATTCTTCTGCACTAAGAACTCCCATGATCAATCGCTATTATCTGCATGGTTTAAGAGAAATACAAGTAGAGTTGGAATCAATTTCGAGTCAGATGTAATAGAAATAAACCAAGTTTACAAAGTCATATCCAAGTTTAGCTCCTTGAAACTTACTCAATTAAATTCAGTAACTCCCCGAGGAGTGACCATTGAGAGGTATTGAAAATAAACAAGATGAACATAGCTAAGCTTACTTCGGGAATACAGTAATATGTCTGACCTTTGGTCAAGTTCACACTTCGTTTTGGCTCATCATACTTTTGTTTCAACAGTCAAGTTTAGTCTACACCTTTTTACGTAAGGATGGACGTTGATTAGACGCCCTCACCCCTAGTTACTCGGTGAGACTAACTATTCTGTCTCATTTTGAACAAAGATAGCAATAGCACTTCATGACATAGGTTGATCCTCATTTCTTTGATGAAGGACCTAGTTTCTCTGTGCATACAGCCATTGCTCTGTCATGAGCATTGATAAAAATTTTGACATGTGCTGTCCTTTAGAAAATTTCAGACTATGCAATGTTTAAGGATAATACTTAAGCAAGGTTGCTCAACCACGGTTGCTAGTGATCTCAAATTTTCTTATTCCTGGAGAGTGCATAGGGACACAGCATTTTGTAGAAGATGGTTGAGGTCTATTAAACCTGAGGAGTTTATCTCCCAAACTCTTGAAATGTATTTGACCTAAACCATTAGAGTTATTGAAGGTCAATCAGAGAGCCTACTTGCAAGAAGATTCCTATAAATGATTTGCTCAATTGTAATGAATAAATGAGTAGATTGACAATATTCTGAATCAAGGGTTGTTCAAAGAAAAGCAATTTGTAATGAGCAGAGAGTTTTTGGTTGACTTTTAAAAAATATATAAAACAGATGGACTGACACAAATGCAATTCCCAAAATTTGACAGATGCTCCCCCTGACTACATGCTATGTATGATTTACTCTTAATGTTGCACATATGCGGTGAGATGAATTATTTTGCACATGAGTGTCTAGATTACCCTACATGATTTCTTGACCGTTGGTACTTGACGGAGAATATAGGTCCTAAGACCACCTCATGCATAGTGAATGTTTTCAGGCAAGCATAACCTGCCTTTCCATAATTCAGTATTTGATATACCATGGTCGTGCATGAAAATGCAGTTGAATGGACACAGTGATGTGCAATATGAATGATGATCACTAAGATTATTTATGAAAAAGCCCACTTATAGAAACAACCAAATTATTTCAGAAAATAGGTACTTATAGACATTATGCTAGTTGCACAGTTAGAGAGTTAATCAAGCAACTCAAACCTGATCTGATTGAGGTCTACATAGCCCTAACTCCCTTCTTAGTGTTGAAAACCTGTTTATACATAATGGCTTGGTGAAGATATCTGCAACCTGATTTTCTGATTGGACTAATTGCAGCTCAAAGTTTTTCTTGAAAACTTCATATCTAATAAAGTGATGCCTGGTATCTATGCGCTTGGTCCAAGAGTGCAGGATTGGATTTTTAGCAATACTTATAGCACTAGTGTTATCACATAAGATAGGGACACATCCAAGATCCACTAAGAAATCTTGGAGTTAATGTTTAATCCACAACACTTGGGTGCCACAACTCCCTACATCTACATATTCTACCTCTGCAGTAGAGCGTGCAACCGAGTGTTGTTTCTTGGAATCCCAAGAGACTAAACATCCACCCAAGAATTGGCAATAGCCACTAGTGCTCTTTCGATCCAGTTTGCATCCTGCATAGTCAGCATCTGAATAAGCAATGAGAGAAAATTCACAAGATGCTGGAAACCACAATCCCAAGTCTTGAATGCTAACAAGGTATCTGAAGATACGTTTGACAGCAGTCAAGTGAGATTCCTTAGGACTAGCTTGGAATATATCACAATGGCAAACACTAAACTGGATGTCTGGTCTAGATGCAGTTAAGTAGAGTAATGAACCAATCATACCTCTATAGTACTTTGCATCCACCAATCTTCCTTTCTCATCTGCATCCAGTGATGCAGTTGTTCCCATAGGAGTTGAAATAGATTTACAATTTGTCATATCAAACATTTTCAGCAACTCCTTCACATACTTGGCTTGATTTATAAAGCATCCTTCATCACTCTGACAGATCTGCAAGCCAAGAAAAAACTTAAGCTCACCCATTAGGCTCATCTCAAACTCACTGGTCATAAGGTCAAAAAATCATCACACATTTTAGGCTTTGTAGAACCAAACACAATATCATCAACATAGATTTGAACTAACAAGATATCTTTACCTTGTCTTTTTGTGAAGAGGGTTTTGTCCACATTACCTCTAATGTAGCCTTTTTCAGTGAGGAACGAGCTTAGTCTATCATACCAAGCTCGGGGTGCTTGCTTCAGACCATAGAGAGCCCTGTCTAGCTTGAATACATAATCTTCATGATAAGAACATTCAAAACAAGGGGGTTGTTCATGAAAAATCTCTTCTTTTATCAAGCCATTTAGAAAGGCACTCTTTACATCCATTTGTTATAGTTTTATTTTATGAGCACAAGTAGAAGCAAGCAAAATCCCAATTGCTTCTAATCTGGCTACAGGGGCAAAAGACACTTCAAAATCAATTCCGAATTCTTGAGCATACCCCTGAGCCACTAATCTAGCTTTATTCCTAAGTATGGTTCCATCTTCACTAAGCTTGTTCCTAAAAACCCATTTAGTAGCTATGACAGTTTTTAATGAGGGTCTACGAAGTAGATGCCACACATTATTTCTTTGAAACTGGTTTAATTTTTCTTGCATGGAATTTATCCAGTTCTCATCTTTCAAAGCTTCTTCACTGTTCGTTGGTTCAATTTGGGAGACAAGAGCAAGTTGTTCAAGTTCATCAATAATTCTGAAATGTGACCTAGTTCTAGGTGGATCTTGTAAGCTACCTATGATATTTTCTAGAGGATGATCTTTAAGGACTCAAATATCCATAGGATTGTTACTTGCACCTATAACCATGACCGTTATATTGCTTGGATCTGCCACATCATCATTTCTTTTTGTCTCCTCCTGTGAAGGGTCATTCTTTTCCTTGGTGTCTATGAACTCCTCATCATCATCATTTTTCCTATTACATTTATCATCATAAGTTTCATCAAATGTAACATGAGGTGACTCTTCCACAGTAAGACTTTTGAGATTATAGACCCTAGAAGCCCTGAACCTATCAGAATATCCAAGAAATATATCTTCTTCACTCTTGGTCTCAAATTTGTCTAAATCTCTTTTGTCATTGTTATGAACAAAATATTTTGAACCAAATACTTTCATGTGAGGGAGAGATGACTTCTTACCTTTGAACAGCTCATAAGGAGTCATTTTGGTGAATGGCCTTACCATTGAGCGGTTGATGATATAGCAAGCAATGTTCACTACTTCTGCCCAAAATCTCTTTGGTACTTACTTTTCATCAAGCATGGTTCTAGCCATTTCAATGAGAGTTCTATTTCTTCTCTCTACCACTGCATTTTGTTCAGGGGTTCTCGGAGATAAAAACCTACGATTGATTCCTTCAGTCCAGCAAAGATTATCAAAATCAGCATTGTCGAATTCACCACCATGATCTGAAAGTATGTTAGAAATTTTAAACTTACCATCTTGCTTGACCTTCATGTAGAGTGCCTGAAACTCATTAAAGACATCATTTTTATGCACAAGAGGAAACACCTATGTGAACCTAGAGAAATCATCTACTAAAACATACCCATATCTCCTTCCACTTAAGCTAGCGGTTCTTGTTGGACCGAACAAGTCCATATGGATTAGTTCAAGCGGTTTGGATGATAGGCTTACAATTCTACTGGAGAAAGATTTTCTAGTTTGTTTTCCTAGGGTGCATGCCTCACAGATTTTGCCATTTTGTTTGAATTTGAGTTCAGGCAGTGATGCGGGACGGACACGCGACCTGGGACTCTAGCTTGCTATCGCCCCTCAGCAAGGGAAGACGTGGACCGTGTGCGGTTGAGAAATCGGCAGTGAGTCTCGGGTATCGGCTTTTTCGCGGTAACTCAGGTCGAGTCACAGGACAGTCAATCACTCTCGCTCTCGCAGCGGTTATAAAATGATAACAAGCTAGATAATCTATCACTCATGCAGCGGCATATAGAAAAATATACGAGTAAAGCAATGCCTATGAGGAGGGTAGCGAGTGTACCTCCACGCTCCGGGCGTGGGGAAGACGTTCCTGGCCAAGTACGGTAACTCCCGGTAACAACGGTAAAAGTTAATTGCAACAGTGAATTTTATTACCCACTCCACGCAGGGAGGTAAAGGGCTACAAGTGGGGCCCGGGAGGAACGACCCTGGGTTGACGGGCAGCAATCTGGAGGTGCTTACGGCACGAACTCGGCCTGCTGGTCCGACTCGGCACTATTCCAACTCGGTGCTGCGCCAACTCGGTTGCTGACTCACTGGACAGCAAGCAACGGTTTCCAAAGGAACGTCGCCTTCCTGAGATCTTCTGGAGACGCCGCTTGGCTGGGACGATGGCAGGGCGTCCCTGAATGACTCCCTGAAGGGCGGCTCCTGAAGTTGATTTTTGATATTTATTTCTGAATATCTTCAGGACTGTAATTTCGGACCTGCACAGGGAACAGATCTGCAGGCCTCGATGACACGAATTACGACGCTTAGATCTAGAGGCCGATCGAGACGTGGCTGGTACCGTTGGAAAGAGAACTCATAGATCTACAACATATAATTTTGATAGCTCCATCCAATGGACGGATTGAAAATGAAAATGACTGTATGACTATTTCTTTTTCTGACTCGGACTGACAGACACACATGGCAGCAAGGGATCTGCCTGAAACTGACCTTTGACTGAGGGGTAAATGATTTTTTCAGACTGAACGAAAATTATGGTGGAAGGGGGTATACGTGGGGAACACCTGAGAATTTTTGTGGATTTTCTGAAATTTGATAGGGAGTTGGAAACATATAAAAAACAGACTCTGTCCCATGGATCTACAGACTGGCAGATTGACATGGGCGATATAAAAATTGTAGGAAAAATACCAAACGAGATCAGAATGGGGCAAAAGATATATTGATGGAAAGCTAATAGACAGAAGAACAAGCTCTCAAAACCGCAGCTTGATCAGACAACAAGAAGAAAAGATAGATCCACGGAGGTGAGGTTCTATCCTAATGGAGATAGAACTCCGACGTTGGTGGCGGCGGCGCGACGACGGTGCGACGGCGGTGCGACGGTGGCGGCGGCAGAAATGGAACTCAGAGGGGCTAAGGAGAATGGGCTTCACACTCTAGAGGGTTGGAGGAGAAAGAAGAACCAGGGAGAGAGGAGAGAGGGGCGCACCCTTCTTTGGAGGCAAATGCCAATTTTCACTTCATTAATTCTATCGAATGGAAATTACACGCCTTATATAATAAATGGAAAATGACCACTTATGCCCTCAGGTCTAGGATTTGGGAGGGGTATACAAGATATAGAACTAATTAGTTCTAATAGGGTTTTTAACAAAAATCAAAAAATATCCAAAAGGGGGGGGGGGCGCCCCATTGTCCAAGTAGGTAAGGTAGGTAGCCTCCCTTTGAAATTTTCTCCCACTTGTCTCCCATGTGTCCAATTGACCTTCTAGATGCCACCTACGATTTTGACCAGCCCCACAAGGACCCATATGGCTTATGTGGACCAATGGGGAAGGAGTGAGGGTTCCTTTGCTGGACCTACTGACAATTTGCACAAACACCCAAAGAATCCAAGGGAATGACAAAGTGGCTTATAAAGCTAAACAATTGTGTACATACTTTCCCAAGGATATGAAAATAAACTAAAGGACACAAATGCAAAAATAAAAAGTCAGTGCTCGACGCCGATTCCCATCAACTCTCCCCGGGTGGGAAGAACTCGACCCCGTCGAGTAAGGGGTACGGCTGCTCGAGTAGCTCTGGCGGATCTGTCACCAAACCTGGAAGCGCGGAGTATGCTCCACTCCAAGCAATCGACACCTGCTCATCCCCTATAGATTCGATATGCGCACGCTGCCATGGGAATGAGTCCAGAGGTTGACACTCCGGGGTGGGGTCACTCTCAAAGGAGGGAAGGCGGCTCGAAGACTCACTAGGAATCACCGCTTGTCCCTTATGTGACTAGATCCGACATATGAAGTAAAACCGATCCCGACGTCCGACTAGTCTCGAACTCGAAAGGGACTAACAACGCGAGCGTACAAACCGACTCGACTTGATGTATGCACAAACACATGATAGACAAACGAAACAAAGACTCACAAAGACCCTAAACAAACCTAATGTTAGTCCGACCTACGCATAGGCGATGGTGGACTAGGGCACCCGAATATGTGCCATGCATACACTAGATGTACTCGATGGTTGACGGAATGAAGGACTCCTAGACACCTTAAGATGTACCACTCATGCATTGGCGACCTATGGGATTTGGGTGGGGAAGGGCTAGGAGATCCAAAACTACCCTTGTCATTACCCCTAGACGTACGTATGGCTTTCCAACTAGACCGAGGGGTAGGGGTGGGATAGTGAACTCCTCGGAAGAAGTGGAGTGAATATGATGGCTCGGGAGGTTCACTAGTGAAGGGGACCCCATGAAGTGGGTTCCCCCATGACTCGGTCCCAATTTAAGAATTCATAATCACCGTCATACATTGTGATCGGTGGGACGACAGCCATGTCTAGAAAATAGGATTCCTCCCTTGGGCAAAAGGGAACGAAGTCGGACTCGGCCGGCATCGGGAGAAATAGAAGAATCTCCGTGGTGACACAACCCACGGTGCACACGGTGGTAATGGACCCTATGGCCGGATGGGTGAAGCTTCGACTAGTGGGTTGGTCGAAGCCTCGGGCCAATAAGTGCGTCAACTTCCATTGCCAACCAAAACCAAGAATAAGGTCACCTAATGTGTCAACATGGTGACTAGATCGGAATGTAGTATGGTAGGAGTTGACGGGCACCAAAGGTAGGGTAGGGTCCATGGATGGGTAAGGAGGTGGGACCAAGTCATCCTTGAGCCAACTAAGAAGCGGCTCGGCTATGTATAGCGTACCCGTTAGAAACACGGGTGGCTCGGGCTTGGGTGGCTCCAAATAAGATGGTTTTGAATAAAGTTCAGAAGTAGAAAGTGGCAATGGAGCACTCACGGGTGGTGAAGGAGCATGTGTCCTTTCTATCATTTCCAACCAATCTGAAAGCATTTTCTTGATTTCATCTAAGGTGCGGGTTGGAGTAGGGGCCTCGGGGTGGACTTGCTCCTCATCTCTCGGCCCGGATGCGGACCTAGACTCAACTATAAGTGGGGCTTCCACTTGGTTGGAGGCGATTGGGTGGGATTGGACGGAGGTGAAGGGGCGGGGTTGGTTGGAAGTGTGGCCCACTTGATTGTAGGTGAGTTGGTGGGGTTGGCTAGTGGTATGACCCCCATGGTTGGAGGTAGGTGGGCGGGGAAGGTAGACCCTCCAAAGCGCTCTCTTCATATCCCACCATGACTCGATGGGCCTTAACCTCCTATCCTCCCAGAAGTATTTGATGTCCCTCCATGTTTCGGCGGCTTTATAAAAAAGTCACCTTTTGGCAAAGTCGACTTGCGCGGGACTGGACATAAGGTAACACTCAAAGTAGTCGTCCATAATGGCTTCCCACTCTAGGTAGTCACTCGGATTATCGGAGCCGTAGAAGTCCCGGGCTACGGGCCTTTTAGGGTGGTCCGGGTGACCCTTCCATTTTAGATAGTATCGCCACCATGCAGAAGATACGGCCCCTTGGTCATCCATGGGACACGGGGACACTAGTGGATGGACATGCCGACACTTGGACAAGACACTAGACCGACTATGCAAGGTTGGAATGCATGCACACTAAGGACCCTAGACTTAAACCAAGACTCGGTATGTGGCGGAGTTAATCGATCTGAAGATCACTCGCGCAAGTGTGCTGCCTTCCCGATAGGTGTAGCCTAACATTCGGACAACACCTTTTGATATACCGATTAATGAGATGCAAGTGTAACGTAGACCGACTTAGACAATGACTAATGACTTGACGTAAATGACACTCTTTTTTTTGATTTTAGACACCCTAGACTCGACTGGCTCTGATACCAAATTGATGCGGGACGGACACGCGACTTGGGACTCTAGCTCGCGATCGCCCCTAAGCGAGGGAAGACATGGACCATGCATGGTTGAGAAACCGACAATGAGTCTCGAGTATCGGCTTTTCCGCGTTAACTCAGGTCGAGTCACGAGACGGTCACTCACTCTCGCTCTCGCAGCGGTGATAAAATGATAACAAGCTAGATAATCTATCACTCATGCAGCGGCATATACAAAAACATACGAGTAAAGAAATGCCTACGAGGAGGGTAGCGAGTGTACCTCCACGCTCCGGGTGTGGGGAAGACGTTCCCGGCCAAGTACGGTAACTCCCGGTAACAACGGTAAAAGTTAATTACAACAGTGAATTTTATTGCCCACTCCACGCAGGGAGGTAAAGGGCTACAAGTGGGGCCCGGGAGGACCGACCCTAGGTTGACGGGCAGCAATCTGGGGGTGCGTACGGCACAAACTCGGCCTGCTGGTCCGACTCGGCACTATTCCAACTCGGTGCAGCGCCAACTCGGTTGCTGACTCACTGGACAGCAAGCAATGGTTTCCAAAGGAACGTCACCTTCCTGAGATCTTCCGAAGGCGCCGCTTGGCTGGGACGATGGCAGGGCGTCCCTGAACGACTCCCTGAAGGGGCAGCTCTTGAAGTTGATTTTTGATATTTATTTCTGAATATCTTCTGGACTGAAATTTCAGACCTGCACAGGGAATAGATCTGTAGGCCTCGGCGACACGAATTACGACGCTCAGATCCGGAGGTCGATCGAGGCGTGGCTGGTACCGTTGGAAAGAGCACTCATAGATCTACAACATATAATTTTGATAGCTCCATCCAGTGGACGAATTGAAAATGAAAATGACTATATGACTGTTTCTTGTTCTGACTCGGACTGACAGACGCATAGGGCAGCAAGGGATCTGCCAGAGACTGACCTTTGACTGAGGGGTAAATGATTTTTTCAGACTCAACAAAAATTATGGTGGAAGGGGGTATACGTGGGGAACACCTGAAAATTTTTGTGGATGTTCGGAAATTTGATAGGGGGGTGGGAAAAATATAACAAACAGACTCTGTCCCGTGGATCTACAGACTGGCAGATTGACAGGGGTCATATAAAAATTGTAGGAAAATTACCAAACGAGATCAGAATGGGGCAAAAGATATATTTATGGAAAGCTAACAGACAAGAGAACAAGCTCTCAAAACCGCCGCTTGATCAAACAATAAGAGGAAAAGATAGACCCACGGAGGTGATGTTCTATCCTGATGGAGACAGAACTCCGACGTTGGTGGCGGCGGCGGCAGAAATGGAACTCAGAGGGGCTAAGGAGAATGAGCTTCACACCCTAGAGGGCTGGAGGAGGAAGAAGAATCATGGAGAGAGGAGAGAGGGGCGCACCCTTCCTTGGAGGCAAATGCCAATTTTCACTTCATTGATTCTATCAAATGGAAATTACACGCCTTATATAATAAATGGAAAATGACCACTTATGCCCTCAGGTCTAGGGTTTAGGAGGATTATACAAGATATAGAACTAATTAGTTCTAATAGGGTTTTTAACAAAAATCAAAAAATATCCAAAAGGGGGGGGGGCGCCCCCTTGACCAAGTAGGTAAGGTAGGTAGCCTCCCTTTGAAATTTTTACCAACTTGTCTCCCATGTGTCCAATTGAGCTTCTAGATCTCACCTACGATTTTGACCAGCCCCACATGGACCCATATGGCTTATGTGGACCAATAGGGAAGGAGTGACGGTCCCTTTGCTAGACCTACTGACAATTTGCACAAAAACCCAAAGAATCTAAGGGAATGACAAAGTGGCTTATAAAACCTTAGAATTGCGTACATACTTTCCCAAGGATATGAAAATAAACTAAAGGATAAAAATATAAAAAGAAAAAGTCAGTGCTCGATGTAGATTCCCATCAGGCAGTCCTTTCACCATACAATGTTTCAAGAGTTTCTGTAGAACATTATAACTTGCATGTCATAGTCTACGATGCCACAGACATGCAAGTTCAGATTGAGATGCAGCAAGACAAAGATTCAAATGGGCTGGATCATCTAAGTCAATTATGTACACATTGTTGACTCTTTTTTCAGAAAATCTTTTTTCTTTAGATTTTGGTTTCAAAATTTTACATTCAGAAGGGTCAAACACTACTCTATGTCATTTATCACACAATTGACTTATACTCAAAAGATTATATTCCAACCCTTCAACAAACAAGACATTTTCAATGAAATTGTAGGGATTTTTGCCAACTTTACCTAAACCGATGATTTTCCATTTATTGTTCCCTCCAAAGGTTACATGCCCACCTTCTTTTTCCACCAAGAGATAAAACTTTGTTCTGTCCCCAATCATGTGTCTTGAACAACCACTATCAAGATACCATTTGTTGTGCATGACTGTAAGACACTCCTGCACAAGAAATCAAGTAACAATGTTTGGAACCCAAGGACAATCGGGTCCCAATAAACCTTTCATTTCAGCAAAGCAAGATAAAATAGATTTAGGAATCCAAATTTTCTTCTTATTTTTCATTTTATTGCTTGATGAAGAGTTTGTTGTTTTTAGTTTTTAGTTTTCTACCCTGTTCAGGAACCTTGTTACCCTTGTTACCACCATACCTTCTATAAGCCAAGGATAAACTATAGCCAGTCAATGATTGTAAAATTCTCAATATAAGCTTCTTCCCAGTCAATGATTGTAAAATTCTCAACAGAGGAACGTACCTCAGATTGTTCATCTCCATTTGCCATGAGGTAGATGTCTTTTGTTTCATCTTCTGAGGAGCTTGTTTCATTTTCCTCCTCTTCCTCATCACTCCATGTGCATACAATGGCTTTGTTTTTATTCCTCTTGCCTTTCTCTTTCCTGAAGGCTTTCTTCACTTTTTCAGGACATTTAGTTCGAATATGCCCTGGTTTGTTGCAAGAATAACAAATAACTCTGTTAGATTTGTTTAAGTTTTCAGGTTTAGATTTGTACACTTTCTTTACATGAGGCTTCCATTTTCTGAAGCCTTTACCTTAATTTCTCAAAAAAATTCTGAACCTATGAGTGAGCAAAGCCACTTGATCATCATCTTGCTCACTACAAGAGGTCTCACCTTCCTCGAAAGTGGCTTGAGTTCTTGGTCCAGCTTTCAGAGCGAGAGGCTTTTTCTTACTTACCTCAACTTCCTTACTCTTCATGTTTATCTCATAGGTCATCAGGGAACCTATAAGTTCATCTACCTTGGTTTTTGAAAGGTCTTCTCACTCTTCTACAACAGTTGCCTTTATGTGCCAGGCCGGAGTCAATGACCTTAAAATTTTTCTTACAATCTCCTGTTATGTATATGTCTTTCCTAAACCAGTCAGACTGTTAGTGAGCAGAGACAGACGAGTGTACATGTCTGAAATAGATTCTTCAGGCCTCATCCTAAACATCTCATAATCTGTAATGAGTAGGTTAGCCTTTGTTTCACGTACCTGAGCAATGCCTTTATAGATTACTTCTAATCTGTCCCACATCTCTTTGGCAGAGGTACATGTAGACACTCTTGAGAACTCCGCTGGGTGAAGAGAGCACTGCATTAAATGCCTTGTGCCCCAGTTGAGTGTAGATCTTCTTATTTGTTCCTCAGTCCATTGCTCTTCATCGGGAGGTAGCTCGTACGGACCTTTGCTCACTACTTTCCACATCTCAAAGTCTTGCGCCTAAATGAACACCTACATGCAGTTTTTCCAATACGGGTAATTAGTACCAGTGAAGAAGGGTGGCATGTTAACAGAATGACCCTCATACATTTGACCCCTTGATGTCATTCCACCATTTCTCTCAAGGTCGTTGGACCCTTGCATGAGAGATTGGCTCTGATACCACGTGTTGTGTGGTGGTGGCGGATGTAGAGGGGAGGGGTGAATAGATCAGCCCCCTTTTTACAAATTAAAGCACAACGGAATGAAAGGTAGGCTAACACCCAGGAAGATCCACAAGATAGGAGTCAAAGAGAGATAGGAAGACGGCCTATGCAAGCATCTACCGTAAAACAAGGTCATAGACAACCACACTAGACAAGGAGTTTTAAGGTTGTTCGGACTCAATCCCAGAGTCCTACGTCCACCCCTCACTCAACCAAGTGAGGCTTCACTAGTGCAACTGCACTCAACAAATGCTGACACATAGCTTGCGGGCTTAGACCAGACTTCCTTCGGTCTGTCTTCCTACAACTCCCTGTAGGGACCGAACAAGGTATCAAGAGAAGTGTTCAAGTTAAAGAAAAGTAACACAAATGAAAAACCCAGACAGGATGAGAGACTCTTGAGGATTGAACAAAAAGGGTGTTGTTTGGTATCTGGATGGCGATCCTTGCTTCTTCCAGATGGAGTTCTTCCTAAAGGAGCAAGTTCTCCTCCGTAGGAAGTAGAAGCTTCTTCCCTTTCTTCTCACTGGAGGAGAAGAGGAGATGAGGACAACTAACTTCAGAAGCTTCGAAGTTGCAGCTAGGGAGTATTTGTCTCAAGGCTTCTTCTTATTGCTGCACACTTTCCATGAGCTTGCTACTGGCTTTCTGCTCTATGCTCTTCTCGTATATTCAGCTCTGCCTTTTGGTTATCTATATATATATGCCCAATGGCTTGCATTCTTCCAAGCCTTTCTTTTCCATTCTTGAACGAACCCCCATTTTCCTTGGACTGGCTGCTCAACCTTCTTCATCAGAGTATGTCTCCAGTTTATCCTCTTTTGGTTTAGACATTCTCCTTTGCTTTCTCCCAGCGTACAAAGTTTGTAGCTCCTCATCTGGTAAGAAGTAATCTTGGCCCTCTATTTTCAGAATAGCGGCTTGAACACTAGAGCGGGATAGCATCTAATTGGTTTGCAGGTGATAAAGTGTAGTGAGTTCTCATTGGTTGCCCAGACTGTTTCGAGCGGTACACTGTAGTTTCCATTAGCTTCCCAGCATATCTTCATCACGTACAAGCCTATCTCCTCACTGTTTGACCCGTTTTCTTTTTGGACGTAGACCCTATTAGATGAGTTGTCATTGGTCCACTTGTAAAGTGGGAATCTTTTCTACCAACTGGTCTTCTAGATCTTGTACTTTCACAGAAGGAGGCACTCTTTAACTAATACAGAGTCTCCGTAAGGATTAGGAGACAAAGGCTTAGATAGCTCAGTTTGGTCCACCTGGCACTTAAAGTTCTTCTCTTGAACTCTCTAGAAGAGCGTGCCACTTTATCTTGGATCACATGACAACCATACTCTGGAGATAGATATCTGATTGGATCAGTCTTTAGGTTTAAATCAATACTGAGAATCTAGTCCTGGGCTGTTTGATGAAGTGTATGTTCATGGTACACAGACCTTATATGCAACATACTAATAAGCTTAGACATGTATGAGCATAAGGTAAAAAGATGCATCGACCTTGATCACTTTTCAAACAAGAAGTGTACGGACCTTATAAAGCAATATGCAAATGTGCATCGACCTCATATCAATCCAATGCAAATGAGCATCGACCTCATATTGGATCACTACAAAAAGTGCATCGACCTTGGTCTGCCAAGGTCTGCCTGAGACAGAAATGAGCATCGACCTCAGTCTGCCTGAAACATAAACTGGCATTGACCTCATATGCACTACTATAGTGATGTGTATCGACTATGTTTTGCCAATGGGTGAATGTGCACAGACCCTACAGTGTTGAAACCAAAACATGCACAAACCTTGTAACGAATGAGGGGATACGTGCACTGACCTTGATTTCACATGTGCACGGACCTTCACTTGTGCTGAGAGCAAACATTGCTCAGACTTTGATCCGTCTAGGCCAAACATGCACCGACCTTGTAACCTCGAAACCAAGTGTGCACAGACTTGTAGTTTATATGTGCACTAACCTTGGTCTTCATATGTGCTCAGACCTTGTACAGTAACGTGCACAGACCTTGTCAAGCTTAGGTGCAAATGTGCACCGACCTTACTTACCCAGTAGAAGAAATATGCACCGACCTTGGTGCGTGCTAGCCTAAAGTTGCACCGACCTTGGTCTTGCACCAGTAAATGTGCACCGACCTTTGCTGTGTTAAAGGCAAATATGCACCGACTTCATTCAGGATGTGAAACAAGTGCACCGACCTTGTTTGACAGTATGGGAGAATGTGCACCGACCTTGGATGCTTGAAAGCACACCTAGCAATGACCTTAGTTTGTCAAAAGTCCAAACTGGCATCGACCTCTATTTCTTGAAGACTGAAGTGACATCGACCTCAGTTATTGTGCTGAGAGGCTTGAAGACTGAACTGGCATTGACCTTAGTTGCTGGAAAGTTATGGTAGCATCAACCTGAGTTGCTGGAGCGTTGAAGTGGTGTCGACCTCAGTTGCTTTAACTAAAATCTGGCATCGACCATAGACGCTTGAAGGCTGAAGTAGCATCGATCTTACTTCATCTCTGACTAAGGTAGCATCGACCTTACTTCATCACTGACTAAAGTAGCGTCGACCTTAGTGCCTCATACTGAGATATGCATTGACCAAATCTATCAACGAGCTGACTTCCAGTTTGATCAGCAGCGTTAACCTTCATTGACCAGCGTTGACTTCTCAAGGAATATTTCCACTTCTTCATGGGCCAATCAACACATTAGAAATGCCATTAGCAATAGTATTATCAACCATATGTATGACTCATAGTTCAAGCATCATTAAAACATATTTAGAGAATTAAACCCTAGCCACAAAGGCACAACAATACATGGTCTCCTACTTGGATTTCCAGGTCGCGCATTCTATTATCAGCATATGATTTTTGCCTGTCTTAAGCCATCTGGAGTCTCTCCCGAATAAGCTTTATCTTCTCGGTGGTATCCCTGATGATGTCGGGGCCGAGAAATTGCCTTTCTCCTATTTCATTCTAACATATAGGTGAGCGACAGCTTATTCCATACAATGCCTTGAATGGTGCCATTTGTATACTAGCTTGATAGCTATTCTTGTAGGCGAATTCCACTAGAGGAAAGTGGTCATGCCAACTCCCTCCAAAATCAATAGCACATGCCCTGAGCATATCTTCCACCACCTGATTTGTCCTTTCAGTTTGACCATCAGTTTGTGGATGGAACGCAGTGCTAAAGTTGAGTCGGGTCCCTAATGAATGCTGTAGACCCTTCTAGAATTGTGATGTGAACCGAGGGTCTCGGTCAGATATAATGGTGACATGGATACCAAGTAATTTGATAATTTCCCTCATGTATAGTGCTGCTAATACATCTATAGACCATCAACTTTTGATTGGTAGAAAATGAAAATGTGCAGGTTTAGTCAATTGGTCTATAATCACCCATATACCATCGTGTCCACTTTTCATCTTAGGTGAACCCATGATGAAATCCATCCCTATACTTTCCCATTTCTATTTGGAAATATCTAAGAGATGTAGTTTCCCGACGGGCTTTAAATGTTTTGCCTTTACTTGCTGACAAGTGAGGCAATGAGAAACAAAGTCCGCTACTTCTCTTTTCATATCGGGCCACCAGAAATTTCTTTTCAAATCTTGGTACATCTTGATAGCACCAGGGTGAATAGCATACCTTGATTTATGAGCTTCTTCCATGATCAACTTCTTAGTGTTAGCATGATCCAGCACATAGATTCGACCTTTGAACAATAATCTTCCATCTGTTGAAATGGACAATTCTGACCTTTCATCAATATTAGCTTTAATTTTCATCAATGTGGGGTCATTTTCTTGTAATTTGACTAGATCTTCAATCAATATAGGTTGTGACCTTATATTAGCAATTATACACCCTTTCGCTTCTTTATCAACATCGAGATTCAAACGAGCAAAATCCTTGATAATATAGGTCGTACCTTTCCTGAGGCTTGCCAGAGTTACCATTGGTCTTCGACTAAGAGCGTCAACTATAGCATTTGCTTTGCCTTGATGATATTGGATGGTAAAGTCGAAGTCTTTAAGATACTCCAACCATCTGTGTTGCCTCGTGTTCAATTCCTTTTAGGTGAAGAGGTATTTTAGACTTTTATGATCTGAAAATATAGTGAACTTCTCCACATAGAGGGAGTGTCGCCAAATTTTTAAGGCGAATATAACCGCAGCTAGTTCTAGATCATGCACAGGGTAGTTTTCTTCATTACGCTTTAACTGCCATGATGAATAGAAAATCACCTTACTGTTTTGCATTAGAATGCATCCTAAGCCAATGCCGGATGCATCGTTATAGACTTCAAAGCCACCACCCTCAATAGGTAGTGCCAAGATAGGGGCCGTAGTGAGATGATCTTTAAGAGTTAGGAAACTTTCTTCGTAATCCTTTGACCATATAAAATAGTTCTCCTTTCTTGTAAGTCTAGTCAAATGGACGGCAATTTTAGAGAAATCCCTAATGAACCAGCCAGACCCAGAAAACTTCTAACTTCGGACACGGTCGTCGGTCGGCTCCAATTTTTAACAGCTTCTACCATAGAAAGATCGACAACAATACCTTCCTTTGAAATAATATGGCCAAGGAAAGAGATCTCCTTTAGCCAGAACTCACACTTGCTAAGCTTTGTGTAGAGTTGATGCTCTCCTAGGGTTTGTAAAGCTATTCTTAAGTGCTCTTCGTGTTCCTCCTTAGTCTTAGAGTATATAAGAATATCATCAATGAAAAGAACCACAAATCGGTCGAGATAAGAGACATTATTCATAAGTTGCATAAATGCTACCGGGGCATTGGTTAACCTGAACGGCATTACCATGAATTCATAGTGCCCATATCTGCTCTGAAAAGCAGTCTTGTATATTTCTTCATCTTTGATCTTGAACTGATGATAACCCAATCTGAGGTCTATCTTGGAAACATATTCTGCTCTCGAAATCTGATCAAAGAGCTCGTCGATACATGACAATGGATATTTGTTCTTGATAGTGAGTTGATTTAGTTGCCGGTAGTTGATACATAGCCTGAGAGATCCATCCTTCTTCTTGACAAATAAAATTGGCGCACCCCAAGGGAATGTGCTACGTTGAATGAAGCCCTTGTCTAATAACTCTTGAAGTTGTTTCTTCAATTCTTTGAGTTTTGTAGGGGACATTCTGTAGAGAGCTATTGAAACAGGTGCTACTCTAGGAACGAGTTCAATGGAGAAGTTTACTTCCCTTTCGGGTGGTAAACCAGGTAAATCTGATGGGAACACATTAGGAAACTCATTCACGATGGGAATATCTTCTAAGATGATCTCCTTGGACTTGGTAATGATTACGGAAGCAAGAAAAGCTTCACATCCTTGTGAAATGAGTTTGCAAGCACGCAGAGATGAAATAATGGTAGGATGCTTCCTATACTTGATACCAAGAAAAGAAAATTATGGGAGACCTGGTTTCTGAAAAGAGATTCTCCTATTGTGATAATTTATATAGGTGTCATGGTCTACAAGCCAATATACACCTAGGATAGCATCGTAGCCTTCGATATCAAGGCATACGAGGTTTGCAGGGAGATTATGACCTTCTACCATGACCTCACTATCGGGGTAGTGTGTTGCAAGTTTAGTTCTGGGACCTAAGGGTGTAGTGATAGCTAGGTCCGAAGGTAGGGGAACTGATGAAACTGGCAAGGTTTTTGTAAAAGCAGTAGATATAAAGGAATGAGAAGTACCAGTATCAAATAACACGAATGCAAGATGCATGGGAATAGATTTGAACGGTACCTTCCATTAGCCCATCATCCTTCGGCGCTTCCTCATCATCCAGAACAGCAATAAGATGAGCTTGTCGCTTGCGTCCACCGCTGGAAGATTGATCCTTCATGAGGTGGCAATCCAGCATGCGGTGCTCCCCGCTGCCACATCACAAACACGTCCCTAGGCTTTTCCAACATTCTTCGGCTGAGTGGCCAAACTTCTCGCAAAAAGAGCAAGGCACCGTGACTTGCTTATCATCTTCCTTAGCCTTCTTATTCTTGCAATCATCCTTGTTGTTCCCATTCTGGGATCTCTTCTTGTTATCCCGAGAGTTGTAAGTGATGCTGAATTTTTTCTCTCTTCTTCTTCGCCGATCAGACTTTCGGCAGGCTCCTCCCCTTTGGCTTTGAGTTTATAACCTTTCTCCAAGGTCCGTTCACACAAGTGTGCCCGTTGGACCATTTCTGCATAGGTCCGAATATTTTGTGGGCCAAGTTGCTAAATGAAAATGGGCCGCAGCCCATCCGTGAAATGATTTGCTTTTAGAAGATCCATGCTCACTAAATGTTGAGCATATGGTGCTAGGCGAGAGAATTGTAACTCATACTCTGCCACCATTATCATGCCTTGACGTAAAGAAGCGAACTCCACCGCCTTCCTCTCCTTAACATGTTCGGAGAAGTATTTTACTTGGAAGAGTGTGACAAATCCCTCTCAAGTGTGTGGTGCGTTTTGAGGCGGTGTCGGAATAGACTTCCACCAAGTACGCACATCTTTGTTGAGTTGGAATGTGACGGGATGAACCTTCTCTTGATCGGCACACTGCATGACCTCGAATATACGGTTCATTTCATCTATCTAGTTTTCAACTTCGTCTGGGTTGGAAGAACCAAAAAATCATGGAGGGTTTAGACTCCAAAAATTACGATGAAAATCGCCAGCACCAGCCCTCGCGCAGGCTTGGGCCATATTTTGCAAGGCCTAGGTGAGACCCGTAACAGTTTGTTGCATTCTACCCCAATCGACATGGTGAGCCATTATAAGAATATAATAATTGAGAAAAAGGAATGATTTGTTAATTCCTACGGAATTTAATGGAGTTAAGTTAGAGATAAGTTCTAGTTAACTATCTCATCCTGGCTCTACCCATTCTTATAGGGTTGAAATTAGTTTTTCCTTGTTTCATAGGTATGGGTCCTTAAGCCTTGGACTTAACCGATGACATGACATTCTCCTAGGAATACGTAAGTCCTAAGACCTACGCTCTGATACCACTTTAACTGTCACGCCCCGATAGATATGTACATCGAAAGTAATATCATGAATGTGAACAGTAGGCTACTATGTCTCAAGCGAGCAATATAATCAGAGCGCTAACACATTCACACATAAGAAATGAATGCATAATATTTCGACAAATTTTTTATTTTATTTGAATAATAATCAAAATTACATAAGGTTGACTCTTGACTCTTTGACTAACTAGACTCAATAAAATGAAAAATTACATAGTGACTCTTGACTATCCACTAATGACAATCTAAGGCCTCGCTCCTTCTTTAATCACTCTCGGATCCATCACTTGAATAGTCTGAATCCGACCCGCTAAAATTTCCTAAAAAAGATTGAAAAAGTAGGGAATGAGCACACATGCCAAGTAGGTATCTTCGTATCAACATGAAGGTAATGTTTAAGTAATTAATATTTTAGCTCTAGAGTGTAAGATAAGTCCTGAAATTATGATGAAACACGTGAATAAACCAAAGTAACACAAATAACAAGATATGATCAAGGTGAGATATGAGAATTCATGTGGACTGGGAATATGATCAAATAAGAATATAACATGAATGAAATTTGGCCTTTCATGAACAAGAATGTACTTTTCATAACCATAAATGCTATGCACTAAAAAGTGATGTAACGAGAATGTACTAGCCAGCATGTAATTTCACAAGATTGTCTCGTGGATCTTCACTCGTTTATAAAAAAAGTACTCCCAACGTAATGTGACGCCAGTGTTCATCATACCCCATGGTTTATAGTATGTTTCCGGCTATCTGTCGAGGGGACTAGAGTTGAGCCCTTGGACACTGTTCCTGCCCACGAGAAATATAAATATGGCCAATATTGTAACAAGTTCAAACTATAGTTTTATGATAACAAATATCAAGGTAAGAATGCAACAATTATGAATATGAGAGTTTAAGATTGATTTAGAACAAGGTTATGCCATGAAGAAAAATTCGACAGCATAACAGCATATTATTTAATTTTCATAATCCATTAGGTAGCTTTAGAATATGGTGTGAGGTTCTAGATAATCATAGACCATCTAGGATCATTAGAAAAATCAACCCTTGGGTCAAACCTTGGGTTAATCAGTACTTAGATATAAAATGGTCATATCGGAGCCATTTCTAGAAATAGCGGTCGTTTACTGGACCGTATGTGGATCTATGCGGTCTTGACTGGACCGTTTAACGACAGAGTCAACGAAACGAATGAACTGGAACCATGCTGTCTAGGCAGTGAAGTCCCACGATCAATGACACCCAAGAGGGGGGGGGGTGAATTTAGTAATTAGAAGTGTTAGAAAAACTATAGCCATTTTAAAGCAAGTATGATAAAAGGCATCTAGGAAGTTCAGATGTGATGCAAAACAAGATGGATCTATCAAAACCAATCACCACGACAGTTCTTTGGTACTTGGCGGAGTTGTGAATCCGAAGATTCTACTCACGCAAGGTGTTATCGTCCTGACAAGACTGGCCTTGTCAATCTGAACCCAGCTTTTGATATACCAAGGATCTATCGTGAAAAATGATTAATTAGGCTAGATCTGAACGAAGAAATTAGTAGAGATAACATACAAGAATGCTAGCACAAAATGGGGGTAGAAGAGAAGGATCAAACCACACAAGAGACAGTGATTTTTAGGTGGTTCAGATGCAATGACGGCAACCTACGTCCACCCCTCACAAATTGTGAGGATTCACACACTATGTTGTAAAGGATTACAAGATCTGAACACACACACACTCGTAGGAAGAAGGGAACTCCCATGAAGGTGCAATCGCACTGGAACACACACAAATCTGACAGAAATCAAGGACACATACATGGATCTAAGAAGATCCAGACACACACGAATGTTTAAGGATTACAAATAGCATATACTTGAAGCTCAAGGAATATGGAAGAAGAAACACAAAATGAAAAAACTCTAATTTAAGCTCCCCCTGAGTAGGTGATGCAGATTTTGGATGAAGCTTGAATCTCCACATGATTTGGGGTTGATTGGCATCAGATAGATCTTGAAAAACTTGAAGATGGATGAAGAAATCTTGGACAAAGCACTGTTTATGGAGCTACAGTAGCAGCCTTCTTTCTCCCCTTGATAGCCTCCTTGATCTTCCTTTAGTGATTAGGGTTTCTTTGCCCTAATAGACGTTTTTATAATCCTTGAATGGTCAAGGACAAGCAAAGACACCGATCCACAATTCCAAGGATGTCTGGAGACTTTTGGGATTAAAAAATCCTTGATAGATGATTTTCATTGGTGAAGAAAACAAAGTCAAAATTGGCGGCTTCGAAGGGTTCGGTGGACGAGAAGGATGTGGGCAGTCGACCTAACTTTTACAGATTTTGAACATTTCAACACTGGGAGAGTCGATCGACCGGGCCAGGGCAGGCGGTCAACCGAACTCTGTAAAATTATAGAGTTCTGAACTCTGGGAAATTAGGTCGACCGCTCCAGTTGGACAGGTCAAGCGGTCTCTAAAAAACCTGCAAAAATAACATGGTTAGCCCATAAATCATATCCTTTATACAAGATACTTTGAGACAACATTTCGTTTCATTCAATTCAGGCTTGGTTTGACTAAGTCTAGGCATTTTTAAAACACAATCCTTTTGAGCATTGTCTTGTGATAGAAAAACAACTTGTGAGCTTATATGTGCACTTACTTCAGTTAGAGCGGATGTACTCAAACCATTTTTCATAGCCGGGTTTTGTTATCATCAAAATCACTTGGAGAGACTCAACTGGATCAAAATCACTTGGAGAGACTTAACAATCTCCCCCTTTTTGATGATGACAAAACTCTAGACTATTAACTGCATTGGCGTGCTTTTAGACGAATGGGGAACTTGGCAAAACATCGCATTCTATCTGCGCAAGGATCCACATGATTCTTGTAGAAGGTGGAGTTTACACTCACGCATAGTGAAGAATTTTAGACAAGGTAGCCCGTCTTTCATCCTACACCATTTGATATACATAGAAATCATTTGGGGATGGGCAAGGCCAACAAACCACAAGGCGATCGTCCATGGAAGCATTTCAGTAAACCAGAAGCCATGCAACCATTCAACATTTTATTTGGCAAGGAGAGAGGAAATGAGAAACAAGAACCATCATGTAATGCTCAATACCAATTGCATTCAATTCATCATTTCATTTTAGTAGTTCGATACAAAGTACATTGATGCTGGAGAATGCAAGACATCTACAAGACACTTATGACAAGGCAAATGCAGGACTGACTCAAACAAAATGCACAATGAACCTCACAAATGCACATTCATGCAAACACACAAACATGCATGCATAAACTATATAAGACCTGCACTAACTACTTCTCCCCCTTTGGTATCATCAAAGGAGGGGATATGATAAATGAAAAGTAGACCCAAGAAAACACAAGACCCAAGGACACAGACTAAAGGTAGGAAACAAAAGAAAATCCTCAGGTATCATCTACAGAAGGCGGATCTTCAGGAGGAGGTGGCTGATATCCAAGGCGGTGCCGAATATCCTTAATATAGTGGTCTTGAAACTGAAGGTGGTTCTTGATATTGGCAAGGGTGTTATCCCAAGCCTGGTCTCGACGATGCATGTCCAAAAGAATGCGGTTCATGGTGTGAAAAGCCTCACGAGAGTCTTCATGGCTTTGGGTGAGTGTGGTCATGTGAGTAGAGAGAGTGGTCAACTGAGTGGACAAGGTGTCCAGAACTTTGGAGAAAGAATATGTTCGGTCAGACATGGATTCCAGCATATCACCCATGGTGTCTATGTGATCCCCAAAGGTAGAGAGTCGGTCCCCAAAAGTATCCACCCGAGTCTCCAGCCTAGTAAGACACCTATCAAAAGTCTCATAGTCCACCCAAGTGTGTTGTCCTGCTCCTTGAGTGGATGACTCCCCATGAAAGTACTGTGGAGGAGGAGGAATCTTTGCATCTATATGAGGAGGGGAGGGTGGAGGAGGTTGGTCCTCCGCCTGAACTGGAGGGGGGGCTTCCCCTGGACCCTACTGCTGCTCTGGCTGTTCTTCATTTTCTGGTTCTTCCCCATAGACTGGCACATTGCGGCGTAGCTCACCATCGGGACCCTAGTAACATCCAAAATCTGTGAAGATTTTATGTTCATTGTAGATATCATCCTGTCTACTTGAATAAACATTTCATCAGCCAAATTTATTCCAGCATATATAAACACTCCTGTCAACTATGAAGCATAGGCAAAGATCACCTCAGTTGTGTTCTGCATGTCCCAATCAAATCTATCATGACCCAACCCATGTTGACTAAAATCCCATTCATCACATGGTAAAACAAAAATTTGTGAACCTCTGTAACTTCATTTCGATTGCCACTCTTTAGATAGATGAGTGAAGTAAACATGTGGTGCAGAATTTGCTGTAGTGGTGGTAAATAATTGGCATTTAAAGTAATCAAATCACTGACACCACACACATAGTCACAGTTCATCATAGCAATAAAAGTGTCCTCAACTTCACCATGACCAAAAGCCATGTTAGCACCCATGGCCGAAACTCCTAAGGCATGTTCAAAAAGGTTCGAAGTAATATGTATCTCAACACCTTGAATAGCCGTATATAACTCTTCATTCCTTTCAACCAAATTTCCATAAAATTATTGCACTGGGTTGGGATAATATCGGGTATATCGAGTGACAAAATCACTCCAACCCTATTGAATCTCAAAGACTCCACATAAATCGGGTAGAATTTTGTTCACTTCATTAAAGTCGACTAGACGAGGGTCGATAATGGGCTGTGGAGGCAACCGAGGTGCACGAGGAGGCGCAGGAACCCGCCGTGGTGGAGGAGTTGGAGCCTCACGTCTCCGAGCGCTAGGTTCCCCTTGGGTAGAACGTCGAGAACTCCTTATAAGCAGCATCCTGGACTAGAAAACCTACAGTGGAAACCCTTGTGAGGATCGATCTCAACTCTCGGGATGAAGATGGACCAAAAGACACTCCAAGGGCTTGAAATGATCTTCTTCCACAATCTGGAACCTAGAGAAGAGCTTCACGATCGCACGAATGGTCGAGGAGGTTTCGTCTCGAAATCATGACGAACAAACCAAATCTTAGGCGAGTGGAATAAGGAGGAGGTGTTTGGGCTTGAGAGGTGGAGTTTGGGTGTTCTAGGGTTAGGAAACAATGTTGGCGAGAGAGTGGAGTCGATTGAATGACAAAAAGAGGTATGAAGACCCCTTTGAAAGAGGGTTCGGTCGGGGTTAATCCGGTCTGGTTCGCCGGAAATGGTCGACCGGACGGGGGCGGCTGTCGACCGAAGTGGTCGACCTAGCCCTAAAAACCCATATATATATATATATATATCACCTTCACTCCCCCCCCTTTTTTTAAACAATAGTTCATCAACCTTCTTGGTTGAACCAACACCTTGGGGTAATGAGAAAGAATGACTTAAGGTAAGAGGAGATGGAGTAGAGAGAAAATTATCTAGCTCCCCCTCAGACAGTGCCTCAGATCCCGAGGTCTCTGGGTCCATACTTATTTAATCAAGGAATATTCATCCTTAGAAAAGCTTCAAGGTGGGCTGTATGTATAATTACATTCAAGCATGTAGGGGTGTAAATACACACAAGGTATTGAAAATAAATACATACAATATGTATGGCAATCAACCCTTTTTGCAAATGAGTTTCTATAAGTACAACTCTTACCCTAAGTGCAAACCTAGGTATGTATGCCCTCACCCTTGCACATGCCAAGTTCTCTTCTTTTCTTTTTAATTTGTTCCTGGTTTAGGGGTTTTGTGAAGAAATCAGCTAACTGATTGTGTATGTCAATGAAATTCAATGCAAAGACCCCTTTTCCTACACGATCTGTCAGAAAATGATGTCGAATGTCAATATGCTTTGTCCTAGAATGTTGTACAGGATTTTTTGACAAGCTGATTGCACTAGTATTGTCACACAAGATTGGAACACATTTCATTTCAACATCCAAATCATGCAATTGATTTTTGATCCAAAGTACTTGGGCTCAACAACTTCCGACGGTTACATATTCAGCCTCGGCTGTTGAGAGAGCTACTGAATGTTGTTTCTTGGAGGCTGTTTCACACATCTTTATCTTTCTTTTACTTTATTTATTTATTTATTTATTTTATTATTTTATTTATTTACTGGCGTGCCTAGATGTCCCACCGGGCGTGCCAGACTATGTTTAGCGGGTCTTTTCTTTCCTTCGTCCTTTTCGTTCGTTTCTTTTCGTTCGCGTATCGATCAACCATTTGACTAACTGGTAATCAACTGACTGATTGATGACGCGAGCGTGCCAGTCACATGAGTGACGATTTTATTGTGCGCTCATTCTGACCCATGTCGGGCGAATGTGAGGTTCGGTCGGGACCAGCAGTCCGCCATACCATAAAGGCTATGGCGTTAATTACATCCCCCACGAGGAGGGAACACCTTTGATTAATTGTCGAGATATCGGGCTGTCGAAGCCGGGATAAAGGATACGGAGCAGGCAAGTGATCATGCAGGATGATACGGTTGACTACACACGATTTATTGGGGTGAACCCTAGTACACGGCGGAGGACTTAGGCTCGAAGGCCACCTTCACGTGTAACGAAGCCTCCAATCAGGTGTAACCTGACCTTCTGGCAATGTTATTTGATATACCAAGGATACACACATTCGGGCATGCGTTAATGCGATATGAGTGTGTGGACTAGGGCATAACGACAAGGATTCGAGGCGTATCGATTCAAGCTTGAACATGCCAATTTTATTTAGTTTATTTGGTTGAGGAACTTGCATCCCTTTGTAATTAGCATAGGAAGTCATCCCATAAGTGGGAGAAGGGTTGGAATGATGCGACGACACAATTCGGAACGAAACCGGTGTAGTGCTCGCGAAGACACGGGCTGAAACGCTTGAAACGGTGCCCTGAAACGTAGGTAAAAGGTTTAAAATGGCGCCAGAACCGTAGGTAAAAGGGGCAGCCTGTTAAAACGGCGTGGGGAGCTGGGGCGCGCCGAGAAGGGCGCGCCGGAAAGGGCGCGCCCGGGAGAGCCCGCCGGAAAGGGCGCGCCGGGAAGGGCGCGCCGAATTAACCCGATTTCAAGGAAACAGGAGCTTCGTTAGTTTATTCACGGATTTATTAAAGGGTTTTGGAGGATTTTGAGAATTTATTGAGTTTATCATTCATCGAATCGGTCCCAAGCTATCCAGCGGTCGAATCACGGGCTCGCGTGAGGTCCGGACTCGAGCGCGGCGATTGTTCCGAGTTTAAACTCGTTCGAGCCGGAATTTCGGCAGCATCTCCCCATCCCAAAGGATTATCGGGGAGACGTAGGGAGTACTCATGTGGCGGAGTAAACCCCTAAAAAGCCGGGTGGCGCAACGGCGGCCGGCAGACCCAAACGGATAGGAAACCCCGAGGGCTAGCCTACGAGGGGCACCATCATTCCGTGGGTTAAAAGGTGATCAGACGAGATGACCAATAAGAGAAGGTAACCCCGAGGGCAAGCCTACGAGGGGCACTCGACTCATAGCCAAATCATGATCGAAAGGGACAGCCAATAGGGAAGAGAAGCCCTCGAGGACTAGCCTGTGAGAGGTTTCCAACCCGTGGCCACCACGATATCCTTGAGGATAGTGGATTTGATGTTGGGCCAAAGCCCTGTTTATATTCACCGAACAGATCATGAGGGTGCATACCATGAAGGGGTATGATCCTGTGATCCACTGGTGATTCATGGGGAATGTCCCCTCTCCCCGTCGGACAAACTCTTCGGGAAAATTGTCATGAGTAGGACAGGATAGGATGCATTCGATAGAAAGGAGTTAATTGGACTATGCACATGATAAACCAGCCAGTTGACTAGTTAGCAAGGGGGATTATGTTGATGTCAGAGTTAGCCTGTTAGCATAGAGAGTAGCTTGTTAGCTTGTAGCTTTCCACAACCGAGGGAGGGCAAACCACTGACCAATCAGCATAATGAACAGAAAGATATTAATACCCACAGACGATGCGTTTTGATTATGGGGATACCCCCGTCCCCCTCCATTCATGACTGGGAACGGAAGGAGGGCGATGGGAGAAGGTCCCGAGGCTCTGACCAGGGGAGCATCGAGGTGCCTTCCTCTGGCCAATGGCCCTCCACAGAATAGAAATTGATGTGAGAAGAAACCCCTGGGGAGAGGGTGATATGACTGTTGCCCTTGAACACCCCCCATTGTTCTTGGCGCGCCGGTTTGACGGCGCCGTTTTAACCTGTTCACTTGGGGTGTAGTCCGGTGGGCCCGGAGATGATTCCGGAAGCTCCCGTCGACTGTTCCTCTCACCCTGGCCATCGAAGGGCCTTGATGGGGTGTTCACGAAGCTCTTGATAGGACGAATGGCCTTAAACAAGACTTCGTGTGTGTCCGGTCCGAGCACACGGGTGTCCTACTGACACAGTCTTCGGCACTGTGATTTGTGCTTCTGGCTGAGACGGACTCGTGCTCGAGGCTTCCTTGCAGGATGATGTTACATCCTGGACAATTCCACCTTGAATCGGTGATCAATCGGCCACTAATGGACCCACTATGGCAAGAAGCCGAACCCGTGCCGGGTAATCGGGGTCTTCTGCTGATAGAACCTTCGGCCCCTTGTTACGGATGGCCGAGGACATTCTTCCTCCTTAGGAGAGTCATTGGGTAGACCGTCGTCCTTGGTCGGGCGACGGATGTGGGGTAGCGGCACGACGAGGTCGATGCCGGATCATTGGGCAGGCTTGATCGCGTTGCCGGTTGGTTGCGGGTTTACTTCGACTCTCCTGAGGTAAAGTCCCCGACGTTCCTTTCAAGGTGGCTCAGGGCTTCGTCAGCTTGAGGGGTCCTCTTGATAAGTTGATCTTTATCGGCTTCTGTGCTTCAGTGGGCCATATCATTCATCTTTGCGGCTTGGTTGCCAAAGGATCATATTTTGAGTGCCAACAAATGCCCCCCAGACGTAGGCGGTGCAAGTGAGGCAGGAATGCGGCGAGGCCTGCGGATGAGCTTCGTTTTGCTGACGGAGGCTCGACCGGCACTTAATTCTGGCGTCGGATGTTGATCCGGCGAGGCAGGAAGCCTGACGGCGTTGCTTAAAACGGCGCGACCTTTGCTTCGAGGGTTAAAACGGCGCGGCCTTTACTGCGCGCCCTGGGCCTTTTAGAGGTTAAAACGGCGCCGCCTTCACGGCGCGCCCTGGGCCTTTTGGAGGTTAAAACGGCGCGCCCTCTCCGGCGCGCCAATTGCTTAAAACGGCGGGCCTCGGGGCGCGCCGTTTTAACAGGGGTGGAGCCCCCCCTATATATTGGCCTTCTTCTTTGTTTTTCTTCACGGAAGCTCATTTGTGAGATTTTTTCCTCTCTCTTCATTCCTTTCTCCACCGCGGCGCCGAGTGAGCCTGAGGTTGTGGGCGAGTCTCTCAGGGGTGAGTGGAGTTGTTGATTCGGGTTTTAAACCCAACTCTTCGGGCCCCGGGAGGCTCCTCGTAGGACTTGTCCTCTGAGCTAGATCCCTCGGGTGTCCCATTTGGCCTTGGCTTAGTGCCTATGGCTGCTTTTAGGGGCCGCTCCCTTGGTGGACGGCTTCCACTTTTCTTTTGGCAAACCCCCGAGCTGGGGAGACTCTGCCGAAATTTTGTTAGAAATATTGTTTCGATCCACTAATTTCTGACTTTTGTTTGTTCTTTTTCGGGTGTTGTTTTGCAGACAACATGGCCTCCGACTCTTCTTCCTCCGTATCCCGGGTCGCCGTGACATGGGGGAATGTCCATTCCCTTGATCGGGGGCTTCGACGTATAGCCGTGGTGGCTGAGTCTTCGGACTCAGAAACCGACACCGTCGACACCGGCCGTCTGTTGATTCTTGACGGCAACCAATTTAGGTATGACCGAGGAGACGACATCAGACGGGACCACCCCAAAGATAAGCACCTGATGGCGTTCCTCGAGCGCTTCAACCTTGGCGGGAAGCGTGATTTAATTCTGGTCCGCCGAGCTGAAGGAGCGCTACTGGCGGAGCGGGACAGCCTGACTGAGTCAGTCACCTATGGTATGCCCATGTACATCCCCGGGGAACCCAGGAAATGGGGGGCCGTGCTCGGAGTGCAGGAATTATCCCCCGAGGCCGGGATGCTGACGAGAGCGCCGCAATACACACCAGCTCGCTGGAATGAAACCGCCGGCCGCGTTAACAGGGAGAAGCCCATATATGGTCTATTCCTCGCGCCGCTCTATTGGGGATACCGGGACGAGCCTTTTCTTTTGGACTGCTTGGCGGTCCGGTTCAAACATCAAATTTCAGTGGGGTGGTTTGGGGAGCTCAAAGCCACCGATGCTCACGCCTTCAGACCGGGAGCGGTTGAATTTACAGACTTCGTGTTGCGGCCATACGCCCCCATCTTGGTGCACGCCGGAGTTTATCAGAGCGTGTATGCTTCCCGGTATAGATACCCGATCTCCCGAGGTCTATGTTGCGGGATGATTGAAGTCTTCTACCCAGAGTATAATACTTTCTACACTGCAGAAGGTGAAACTTCATTGGATTTATGGAGCCTTTCTCAGCTAAGCGGCCTGCCGATAGATGGAGAGCCGTATGAAGAGGTTTGCTTCGTAGACTGGCTGAAGGACCAGACGGATGGTGAAGGCAACTACTTCACGGGCTTCGCCTATCATTATCTGATGAAGGCGTATCGCACCATGCTGCGCCTGACACTTGACCCGCGGGAAGCGCGAAAGCCTGGTGAGAAGAGGCGCGTGCGGATGGGCACGTGGCTTCAATATTTCTTTGGTGGGGAGCAGCACTATGAGGACTTCCCCACAGTGGTTCCGACAGCGGTGGCGTGGAAGAAGAGGGCTCAGCGCCAAGCAACATATCATGCTGTCTCAGGGAGAGGGCGGCAGGCCGGCCCAAATCCCACAGGAGTTGACGCAGTTACACACTGTGCTGCGTACTTGACATATTGGCTTTGTTCATTCGCCCTTCCCCAAGGAGACGAGACGGTGATCAGGCCGGAGGCGATTTACCCTGCCTGTTTGATGGCTTGGGGGACGAAGCTGTCCCTGTGACCTGTGGCTTTATGCCTTATATACAAAATGTTGTGGGATTTGCACAAGTCGCGCATCCCCAGGAATTCACGGACAGTTGGTCCCCTCCACTTTTTTAATGCCTGGGTCTGCACCCTATTTCCGGAAGCAGCTCCCCGGTCAATGCAGTCAGATCGTCCTTTGCCGCGGATGATCGAATTTGCCAGTGCTGAACCGTCTTCACTGGCGGACCAGCTTTTCGCCATTCGGGGGAAATTGACGACAGTTCCAACAGATTCCCCTGGCGTTCTGCATTTCTGGAGTTTGGCTGCCAGCTCCAGCCCTCTTGTCAACAGGATGTGGCAATGCCGATTATTTGAGACAGAGGAATTTATTCATCAGCTGACCGGGTCGAAGAGCACAAGGCCAATCTTGGAGCCGGAACTGGTGGAATGGGCATTGTCTATTCGCCCCAGTGTCCTAGTCTTCAGGAAAAGCGGCTTGCTGTGGCTGGAGCCGTATTATCCTTTCCGTTTCAGCCAGAATTTTGGGTATGACCAGCAAATTCCTTCTTCTTCAGCCCGATTCAATCTACCGAATAGACACCGGGCTGGTCAGACGGCTACTGATGAAGCCCGTGGATGGTGGGACTACTTCCATCGCCGAGAGGATGTATCATTCAGGGTGCCAACCCCGGCTCGCCTGCCCCGAGTGACTCCAGACTTCATCAAGTGGTGGAATGCACGAACGAGCTTTTATCAGAATTTCCGGAAGGATTGCTGGCATGCTGCCGAACGCCGTTTTTTAGACTCCCAGCGGGAGCCCATTCTGGATGTTGATCCAACCTACTTGAAGAGGCTGAAATCTTGGTCCAATACTGAGGTGGCGGCATATGTAGAAGCCAGGAGAGCTGCGAAGGGCAAGTCGTCCCGAGCCGACCCGAAGATGCCAAAGATCCAGAGGGATGATTATATTAAGACTCTCTGGGGGCTGTGCCGGGTTAGTAGTGAGAGGGTTGCTCTCCAGACGATCCCCCTTGTGGTGGAAGAACCCCTTCCTAGTATGGCGAGCTGGCGCCCGGAAGTCGACCATTTTCATCCTTATCGGACCTTAATCGGGAGGGAAAACAGGCGGGCTGACTTGTACACCAACACCCCCTGGATATTCGCCCTACTTCATTCTCATGGGCTTTCAGTTGACAGTCCGTTAGAAGCCATTCGGAACCTTCAGCTTCAAATATCCTTCAAGTATGTCGACGGCTGGGGATTCGACCACTTGAGCTTATATCATCACTTGTCCTCCTGCGGCCATGAAGATTTGGCCCAACTGATGGAGAAAAGTGAAACAATTGGTGATGTATGCTGGCTGATCCGCGAGGCGGCTTCCCGGGATAAGGCGCCAGTATTGCTTTACTGGCCACTCAGTCCTCGATATACGGGGATGCCAGGTAATGCTTGTTTTCTTCTTCAGCCCTGGAGCTGCTTCCCCTATATTCAGTGTGCATCTTCTTACTCATGTGTTTTCGCAGCCCGCCTTTCTGCGGGAGCGACTCGACACTGTAGGGAGCTGATATCTAAGGCGGAGAAGTCTTCATACTTCAATACTCCAGAGCCGGCTCCGACCACGACGCCATTACCCCCTGGGGACTCGCGGAAGCGGACCAGGTCTCAGGTCAGGGAGGCCATCAGCAGGGCTAAGAAAGCCAAGAGGGCAGAATCTCGTGCTACTCGGGCACGTCAGAGGAAGGCTGCTGAAGAGGAGTCTACGGTTCCCCTTCCTCGAGTTCTGTCATTTTCTGAATTTGAGGCCGCCCGGACACAAGGGCCTGAAGGCGAAGGTGACTTCTTATTCTTGCATGGCTTATTTGCTTGTTTCGGCTGCCTGGGCTGACCATCTTTCTTTTCAGTAGCTGCCGGCACTATTCCTGCCGTTGTTGGGTTGGAGGCGGCAACCGGAGCTGCTGCTGGAGAGAGAGAGGGGGAAGTCCCCTTGACCTCTGTTGAGGGCGACTTGCCTTCACCGACACCCCATCGAGAAACAGAAGGTAATTTGCAGCTCGCCCGTAGAGCTCAGTGGCATGTTGTAATTTCAGTCAAGTCCTGATTGTTTATTGTCCTTTGACTCCAGTCGACATTCGGCCCACACTGCTCCCTGAGGTTGGTGCCTCGGCAGGGGTTGTCATCGGAGAGCAAGGGCTTCCAAGGGACCAGCCCCTGGATACTTCGCCGATAGATGTTCCCGAGATGGCGATCGCCGAGGAGGTTCTGGATAGAGGGCCTCCTCTCAGTGGCCCAGTTCATGCTCAGGTCCTGGAGATCAGAGGACAAGCAGAAGAGTCATCCTCTTCTGAACATGTTGATTACGGCGGCGGCTCCGGCGATGATGAGGGGTTCCCGATGGCGGACACCGATGCTGAGGACGTCGGGGCTTCATCAGCTTATGAGAGCGACCTGCCAACGTTTAGCCCTCCGAGGCTGTTGGGAGCCGAGCACGGGCCATCATACCCGGCTACAGGAGAAGGGCCAGAATCTTCAGAGGCCACTTTGGGAGGCCTAAATATAGTGCCGGTTGAGGTAGGAAGTATTCCGATTCCCACTTACAGCACTTCTTTTAATTTTCAAGCCAGTTGGCTGATGTACATATATGGAATGCAGACTGAGGTGGTACCGCCGGCTATAATGATCCGCATACCCCTTCCAGACGTGGACATGGGTCAGTCGGCCTTCCCACCAGTTGTGCGTCCCATTGCCCTGCGGCTTCCACGGACCTATGCTGCTGCAGCGGCCCCAGAGGAACCCGGTGTGACTGCCGAGGTTTGCGGCCTGCCCGAGGTTGCAGGGGCTCAAGCCCTGGTTGCCGGTGACGAGTCATTGCTGAAGCCGAACGACCCCCCAGAAATAGAGGCAGGGGAGATTATTGCAGGCGAGGCCGATATCATTAAAATTCTGTCGATCACAGAGGGCTCTCCTGCCTCAGCGGCCGGTGAGACTGCTCAGAAAGAGCAAGCGCCCTCCGTTGCCGACACGGTTGTTGTAGCCTCACCGCAATGGGCGGGCAAGGAAGTTGCCATCGTGGAGGTTCCTCCAGTTGATGTAGCCGCAATAGTAGGGCCGGATGTGGGCGTCGTACAGACTATGCCGTCGACGTCCCTTGGGGTGGCCGACGATATCTGGGCCGAGGTAGATAGCAGGGTAGACTTTCAGCTCCCCGAGACTTCGCCACTGGGCCTACAATTTTCTGGAGACATGGTGTGGCAGTCTCTGGATAACCTCCAGCGGGCCATGTTAGCTTCTCCGGACCTGACTTATCTGTAGCTGAGAAGGTTGATAGATCACCTCTCCCGATCGCTTTTGGCATTCGGCTGCCCAATGGATGATTGGACCCCGCGGGTCGTGATGTTGTTAAAACATGCCAACATGCGGGAGTTCCTCAGTCGAGAGGTTTCTGATCAGCTGACTGCCGCGAAGCTGGAGAAGGCAGATTGCTGCACCGCCGTTAGTTCATTGAGGATGACCGTGGGACAGCTGAGAAATGTTGTCAGCAATATCTCGGAACGTCGGATGCTCCTCACGGCGCGGATGGACGAGTTGCGCTCGGAACTTGCTAAGGTCGAAGCCGAGCTGCAGGAAGGTGAGCGCCTAGAGGTCCAGACAATGGAAGAGGCTGACCTGGCTGAAGGACAACTTGCCTCGCTAGACGAGAGGTTATCTCAGCTGACAGCCACCGAGACCCGTTTGCAAGAGTTGACACGATACCCTTCGCTGGGCCTTTTAGACTTGGCAGATATCTTCCGGCGCCCTCTGCCGTGACATTGCTTTTTTCTTTCTTTCTTTCTTTCTTTCTTTTTTTTGTAATGCTCCTTTTTGTCTTCGGAGCTCATGTACCCCCGGGGGATGCCCCGGGCAAAAAATGTGTTCCACCCATTCTCATTAAATGGAAATATTTCTTTTCGTCGCCATCAATCGCGACTTCTTTTCCTTCTTTCTTTTCTTTATTTTGTATGGTCACCCGAACCTAGGGATACTTGCTGATGGCGCAGGAGAGCGCTCATGCCTTCAAGGAAAGGGTGAGGTGTTCGCTCCACCGCGATGTAGCCGTTCCCGGAACGGGGCCTTTGCCAATGTGGGACATAGGTAGCGTAGGCAGATGCACCTAGCGAACCTTGTCGCTGGTGATGAGAGGTGTGTTATGACCCTTGACACGGGTCAAATGTTGATGCCATGATGTTTTGTTGGTCAGCGAGGGCAGAGGGCCCAGGTTAGAGAGTAGTCGACCGATCTTGTCGATGGTGACAAGGGTCGAAAAGGGGTAGACGGTCTTGCCGATGGTGACAAAAATCGGATAGGTAGCGACCGATCTTGCCGATGGTGGCAAGGGTCGAAAGGGGATAGGCGGTCTTGCCGATGGTGACAAGAACCGGATAGGTAGCGACCGATCTTGCCGATGGTGACAAGGGTCAAAAAAGGGTAGACGGTCTTGCCGATGATGACAAAAACCGGATGGATAGCGACCGATCTTGTCGATGGTGACAAGGGTCGAAAAGGGGTAGACGGTCTTGCCGATGATGACAAAAATCGGATAGGTAGCGACCGGTCTTGCCGATGGTGACAAGGGTCGAAAAGGGTAGACGGTATTGCCGATGATGACAAAAATCGGATGGGTAGCGACCGATCTTGTCGATGGTGACAAGGGTCGAAAGGGGTAGACGGTCTTGCCGATGGTGACAAGAACCGGATAGGTAGCGACCGATCTTGCCGATGGTGACAAGGGTCGAAAGAAGGGTAGACGGTCTTGCCGATGGTGACAAGAACCGGATAGGTAGCGACCGATCTTGCCGATGGTGACAAGGGTCGAAAAAGGGTAGACGGTCTTGCCGATGATGACAAAAACCGGATAGGTAGCGACCGGTCTTGCCGATGGTGACAAGGGTCGAAAAGAAGGGTAGACGGTCTTGCCGATGGTGACAAGAACCGGATAGGTAGTGACCGATCTTGCCTATGGTGACAAGGGCCGAAAAGGGTAGACGGTCTTGCCGATGGTGACAAGAACCAGATAGGTAGCGACCGATCTTGCCGATGGTGACAAGGGTCGAAAAAGGGTAGACGGTCTTGCCGATGATGACAAAAACTGGATAGGTAGCGACTGGTCTTGCCGATGGTGACAAGGGTCGAAAAGGTATGACAATAGATGTATATTGCCGGGATATCGGATGAAGACTCCGCCATGACCTCGAAAGGGGTCTTCCGGACAGAGAATGAATCATCACTATTCAGCATTCATTTTTATTCACATTACTGACCTAAGCGCCCTTTCGGGTTTTCGCCGAAGCCAGCCCCCTCTTGCTTTTGCCCACGTGCCCTTTCGGGTTTTCACGCGGCGGGGTACCCGATTTTGCCTGCGACGCCCTTTCGGGTTTTCGCCACAGCCGGGTTATAGCCATTTTTGCACTTGACCCGATGTGGGAGCAAGTCTGGCAGGGTATCTCTATTTTTAACCCCATTTTCTTTTCTTTCTTTCTTTTTCCCTTTTATTCGGAATGCGAGCCGGGAGAGGGTAGCTTGATCAGGGTGGAATGCCGCTAACCAAGGAGAAGTAGCTCGATTAGGGTGGAATGCCGCTAACCAATGAAAAGTAGCTTGATTAGGGTGGAATGCCGCTAACCAATGAAAAATGGCTCGATTAGGGCAGAATGCCGCTAACCAAGGAAAGGGTAGCTTGGTTAGGGCGGAGTGCCACTAGACCAAGGAAAGGGTAGCTCGGTTAGGGCGGAGTGCCACTAGACCAAGGAAAGGATAGCTTGGTTAGGGCGGAGTGCCACTAAACCAAGGAAAGGGTAGCTCGGTTAGGGCAGAGTGCGACAAGACCAAGGAAAGGGTAGCTCGGTTAGGGCGGAGTGCCACTAGACCAAGAAAAGGATAGCTCGGTTAGGACGGAGTGCCACTAGACCAAGAAAAGGGTAGCTCGGTTAGGACGGAGTGTCACTAAACCAAGGAAAGGGTAGCTCGGTTAGGGCGGAGTGCCACTGGACCAAGGAAAGGGTAGCTCGGTTAGGGCGGAGTGCCACTAGACCAAGGAAAGGGTAGCTTGATTAGGGCGGAGTGCCACTAGACCAAGGAAAGGGTAGCTCGGTTAGGGCGGAGTGTCACTAGACCAAGGAAAGGGTAGCTTGGTTAGGGCAGAGTGCCACTAGACCAAGGAAAGGGTAGCTCGGTTACGGCAGAGTGCCACTAGACCAAGGAAAGGGTAGCTCGGTTAGGGTGGAGTGCCACTAGACCAAGGAAAGGGTAGCTTGATTAGGGCGGAGTGCCACTAGACTAAGGAAAGGGTAGCTTGGTTAGGGCAGAGTGCCACTAGACCAAGGAAAGGGTAGCTCGGTTAGGCCGGAGTGCCACTAGACCAAGGAAAGGGTAGCTCTGTTAGGGCGGAATGCCACTAAACAAGGAGAAATAGCTCGATTAGGGCGGAATGCCGCTAACCAAGGAGAAGTAGCTCGATTAGGGCGGAATGCCGCTAACCAAGGAAAAGTAGCTTGATTAGGGCGGAATGCCGCTAACCAATGAAAAGTGGCTCAATTAGGGTGGAATGTCGCTAACCAAGGAAAGGGTAGCTTGGTTAGGGCGGAGTGCCACTAAACCAAGGAAAGGGTATGTTCCGACCGATCACTCGGGGTGTGTCGGCTGCGCCGCATGATACAGCTTAATGTGTTTTCCATTGAGGGGAGAGAACTGGATGACTCCTTTGTGGTCTACAAGGACGTGGGCACCCCCTTCATATACTCGGCGGACGATATACGGTCCGACCCAGTTTTCAACCAGCTTCCCCTTGGGGTTAGAGGCCATCACTTCTCTTCTTTTGACCATCACCAGGTCTCCTTTCTTGAACTCTCGACCCTTGACTAACTTGTCAAAAGCACGGGCCATGCAAGCTTGGTAGAGTTGGATATTTTGTTGCGCCTGGAGGCGTTTTCCTTCGAGCTCAGCGAGCTCTTCCAATCTTCTTTCTGCATTGGTCTGCTCACCACTGACTAATCCGTGCTGGATGGCAACTCGCAATGAAGGAACTTCAAGTTCAATCGGCACTACAGCTTCCGACCCATAGACAAGGGAGAAGGGTGAACAGCCGGTTGGGGTCTTGTAGACAGTACGATAAGCCCAAAGTACTTCGTACATCCTTTCTTCGCAATCCTTTTTGTTAGACTTGATAGTCTTCGCCAATAGTGTGCACAAGGTCTTGTTAAAGGCCTCTGCTAGTCCATTGGCTTGAGGGTTGTAGGGGGACGATGTCCTCCAGTCAATTTTGTATTTGTCGGCCAGCCGATAAACCTTCTGATTTCTGAAATGGCTGTCGTTATCAGAGATGATTCGGCTGGGGATCCCGAACCGGAATATTACATTCTGCCGGAAGAATCTTGCAACTAGTTCTCCGGTCACATCTCTTAGTGCTACTGCCTCCACCCATCTGGAGAAGTAGTCTGTAGCTGCTAAGATGTATCTGCACCCTGATGAAGATGCTGGCAGTGGCCCTACTACGTCCGTGCCCCACTGAGCAAACGGCCAACTTGGTAGGGTGGGATGCAGTTGCACTGGGGGTCTTCTCGCCACATTAGCGTGCTCTTGACATTTCTGACAAGCTTTGGCAAACTTGCAGCAATTATTAAATATAGTGGGCCAATAGTAACCCAATTTCTTTATCTCTATCTTCATTTTCGGACCGGCCTGGTGTGCCCCGGCTGATCCTGTATGAACTTCTTGCATCACCTGTCCCGCTTCTGCTGAAGACAAGCAACGGAGTAGGACTTTCCTTCGGGCATCTGCCATAATTCGGAACAAGGTCCCGCTTCTCATCTCGTAAGAATCCTTGATCCTCAGGAGCTTCATTCTTTGTTCCTTTTCTTTTGGAAGTTGCTGGTGTTGAAACCAGCGTAGGAGATGCTCTCGCCAGTCGGGCTGCTGAACCCCTTCGATGACTGCTACTTCCATCTCTTCTTCGTCAGCCAGAACCTCTGTTACGCTGGGGACCTGTTGGCGGTTGATCACTGTTATATTCAGGCTTGTGTCTGGCGGGACCGCCAATGAACTGGCCAGTATAGCGAGGGCGTCTGCCTGAGCATTCCGGCCTCGATTGATGTGCTTGATGCTGATGGAGTAGAATCTTGACATCAGGCGAGTTGCCAACTGGTGATAGGGGAGGATCTCTTGCTTTCGCACCTCGAACTCTCCCTCCAGCTGTTTTATAACTAGCATGGAGTCTCCGAAGGCTTCCAGCATCTGAATTCCCATGGACAGAGCAATCTGCAACCCGATTATCAGGGCTTCATTTTCTGCTTCATTATTTGTGCATTGTTTGTTTATGGAGCAGGAAGTATGCACCACTTCTCCTTCTGGGGACTTCAAGACTATGCCTGCCCCCGCTCTGACCCTGGATAACCCGGTAGCAGAAGTGTCAATTCTGGAAGCACCATCAAAGTATAGCTACCATAAGGAAGGCTGTACTTGGGCGGCTTCTAGGGTTTCATCCTCGGGAAGTTCCGGTTCCCACGGGCTTTCCCCGGGTATCGGATGTTCAGCAAAGAAGTCCGCAATAGCTTGACCTTTGATGGCTTTGCGCGGTACGTAGGAGACATCAAACTCCATAAGGATTACCGCCCATTTGCCTAGGCGACCTTTGAGTGCCGGCTGGGACATAATATATTTCAGGGGATCCTCCTTGGACACCAAGCTGATTTCATGCGACAACCTATAATGCCGGAGCTTTTTGACTACAAAGACTAGTGCCAGGCAGATCTTCTCAATATAAGTATATTTTTCTTCAGTTCTGACCAGTCTCCGACTGAGGTAATAGAGGGCTTGTTCTTTCCCTTCTTCATTATTCTGGGCCAGCATTACCCCTAGAGAATTATGCGTAGCTGCTATATACAGTATCAACGGCCGTCCTTTCACTGGTGCGCCCAATACTGGAGGAGTCTTTAGATAGTCTTTTAGCTTGTCGAAGGCTATCTGACAATCTTCATCCCAATAAAAGGGAACATCTTTCATCATCAACTTGTGAAAAGGCTGGCATCGCCCTGACAAATTGAAAATGAACCGCCGGATATAAGCCAGGCGGCCCTGTAGTGACCTCAGCTCGGAGATGTTCCTTGGTGGAGGTAACTCCTGTATTGCCTTGATCTTTGCGGGGTCTATCCCGATCCCCCGATATCGGACGACAAAGCCCAAGAATTTTCCGCTCGACACTCCGAACGCACATTTCATAGGGTTCATTTTTAGCTCATGCTGCCTCAGCCTCTGAAAAATAATCCGGAGGTCTTGCAGGTGATCTTCCTTTCTTCTGGTTTTGACCACCAGGTCATCTATGTAGGGATGCGGGACGAGACACGGACACGACAAGCTCGCGATCGTCCCTTAACGAGGGAAGCGTCGGACGTGCGCGGTTGAGAAACCGGCAAGAGCTAGGGTGGTCGGCTCTCTCTTTCGTGCCCGGATCAGGTCACGGGACGGTAATGCTCACTCTCGCAGCAGCGGTGATACAAATAGAAAGTGAGCTAGTTACCCTATCATGCTCTCTAGCAGCGGCATAAACAAGTATATATGAAAATAAGCAAATGCCGAGTGTAGGGAGCGAGAACGATACCTCCATGCGCTCGGCGTGGGGACGACGGACCCGGCCGAAACTCGTACTCCCGAGGAACTTAACACACAATAATTACAGCAATGGGAATATGCCCACTCCACGCAGGGAGGTAAAGGGCGACACAAATGGGCCCGGGAGGACCGAATTCGGGATGACGGGCAGCTTCGTGTGTTGATTCGGCTACACGCGTAATCACGACCGTGGGGCCCACGCGCTGTCCGGAGGGGCCGTGTGGGACCCGGTGTCACCGCTGTGGTAGGGAGACTGGTAGAAGCGATCCCCGGGCTGGCGACACGCTGGAACGGCGATCGGAGGCCGGGCGGCTCCGTTCGGTACCCGTCGGAATTGCTGCCCACGGGCTGGTTGCTGCTGTTTTGCAGCGCGCGCTCGGACGAAAATGGCCGCTGTGATCAGCCCCGTCGCCGGAATGCGACGAAACTAGTGCCGTTGGAAAAAGGACTCAAAATCCTCAAACGTAGGGCCAGTGGATTCCTCTGAACCTGTGCGGACCAGGGCCTTAGATATTTTTCAATCGTCTACTCCACTGCTCTAGAAATCTCAGATCAGCATATCAGATCCCTGTAAAAGGCCGTTGACCGCCTAATTACATTAGGATTCGGACTTTGAGCTCTTCTTAAAAGTTGTAGATAATCAAACCACGGAACTGGGACAAGTTTGGGAATTGGAGTTGGAGGTGGGGGTGATTTGATATGATTTTTGGAGTGACTGGTGATCGGATCTGGGAACAGGTGGACAGAACTGTAGATAGGACTGATGACGATTTTTATAAAATATGAGATGGACGAACCAAAAATTAACAAAACTTGTGGATGAAGGGGTGGATGGAAGGAAACGCCAATAAAATTTGTGGGATGAAAAAAAATCAAAAAGTGGGCCTAAGACCTAAAACTCAGGGCGGGTGAAAATGGAAACAGACAGCAGAGAGAATAGAAGTGGAAGAGTGGACGAAAATCTAAAAATACTAAACGGGATCTGAATGACAAACCAAAATTTAGGGGATGTTCTTGACACCTCTGAAACACCCAGTAAAATTCCCAGCTCGATCTGAGCTCATGGCTGAGGTGGGAATTTCGTGGAAGTTGCTGTGGTACTGCGCGGACAGAACTGCAGCGGCGGCTCGATGGCGGCACGAACGGCGGCGGCGGCGGCACCGATGATCACCGGAGGGTGGGGAAAGGAGATACCACTCTAGAATGGAGGCTTGGGAAGGGGAGAACCAGAGGAGAGAGGGCTGGGGGCGCAGCTAGCTCTTGCTCATTCAACAAAATTCTGATTTTCATTGATTTTCACATAAAAATACAATCTTTTATATGATTCCAACCAAATCAATTGTCCACCCTTAGATCTAGGGATGGGGACTGAAGGGCTGGGATTGCATGCCACAAACACAAAAAAAAACATTAAAAAATGAAGGGGGGGGGGCGGCCTATTGACTATGGGTAGGTTTTGAATGGAAGGTTGAATGGGGGTAGGTGGGATGGGTGTAGAATGTTGACATTCTTAACCCTTTGTCTACCCATGTGGCATATGACTAGTCCACTCATCTTGAAGGCCACCTAGGCTGGTTGACCAGCCCCACATGGTCTAGGTGGACCAATGGGAAAGGGCTGAGGGCCCCCTTGCTGGTCCCATGGGTAAATTACATAGAAACCCACATAATCTACGGGAGTGACGCATTGGCCGATAAAGCCGTACAATTGTGCGTATACTTTCCCATGGATAAAAAAATAAACTAAAGGATATAAATGTAATATGAGAAGTACTAGTTCGGCGTCGATTCCCATCAACTCTCCCCGGGTGGGAGGAACTCGACCCCGTCGAGTAGGGGTAGGAATGCTCGAGTACTCCGGCGGATCTGTCACCGTGCCAAGTAACGCGGGTACGCTCCACTCCAAATGATCGGCACCTGCTCATTCCATATATACTCGATATGCGAACTGCTATGGGCTAAAGGTGGTCACTCCGAAGGGGCACTCTCAAAAAGGAAGGAAGCAGCTCGAAGACTCACTAGGAATTACCGCTGAGTCCCTATAGGTGACTGGTCCGGGTATAGAAGTAGAACCGATCCCATACTCATCAAGTGAGTCCAATCACCTCTTACTCATAAGAGAACGACAACGAGCTTGCACAAGACACATGCAGACTCACCATGCACTAACACACGTATGCAAACCACACAAACAATCGACTCAAAACACACCACACAAAACAAACCACACAAGGAAAACACACCGACTCATGCACGACTCTAGAAGAAGGTGGTAGCATCAAGCCCACTAGGTGGCGGTATCCTGAGCGGCAGAAGGGTCGCCCAGTTCTTCCCCCAAGGCATAGTACTCATCGGCTAGTACCTCATCGGCCACGTAATTGACATACTCAAGCTCGGGAGGTGCGGACCCTCCAATACCTAGGGCTAGGGTGGCACGAGCGGGACACTCACTGGCAATGTGGCCAAATCCGTGACAATGGAAACACTGCACTCGTGATCGACTACTCTCCCCGATAAGAGGGGCCTTACCCTTATCCTCCCGACGAGTAGGGGGCGTAGGTAACAAGGGTGGAGGTGTAGGCGCCGTGGGCAATAGCGGGGGAAGTGTCGGGGCCAGGGGGCGGGCCATGTGTGCCGGGGGACGGGCAACGGGTGCCGGTGGATGGGGTGGATGTAGATCCCGTGGTGGGGGAGGTCGACGTCTAGGAGCGAAGTGCTCCTGACGGGTGGGCTCCTGAAGACGAGCCATGGGTCCCCTCGGGTATGAACCTAAGGAGCCACGGGAATCACTACGGGAAGGAGCGGGGCTCCACCGAGGAATAGACTCGAACTCGCCCTCGAATTGCTCCATCTCGAGAGCAACTTGATATGCATCCTCCAACTTGTCCACCTTGCGGCGGAGAAGCTCATACCGTAGGTGCGGGCGTAGACCACGCCGAAACCGAGAGACGGTAAGGGAATCCTCCTCCGTGGCATCGCATCGCAAGTAGTACTCATCAAATTCGGTGATGTAATCCGAGACGGACTGGTCTCCTTGGGTGAGACTTTGCCACCTCTCTATAATACGCTGGCGGTAGGAGGTAGGGAGGTACTTCTTCCTAAGTTTCTCCCTCATATCGGTCCATGTATCGATCGGGGGTTCTTGACAATGAAACAATAGGTTCTCCATGTTTCTCCAATAGGTTTGGGCTTGGCCTAAAAGTTTCATCCTGGCATACTTGACTTTTCGTTGGTCCGATATCTCGAACCACTCAAAATATCGATCCATACCAGCCTCCCAATCAAGGTAGACCTTCGGGTCTAAGGACCCGTCAAAGGTGGGAGGGTCGGCCCGAACGGTCCGAATGGCCCGTTCATCCATATCTTGGTCATGGGTACGCCGTGTATGGCGATGATCACGACCATGTCCCCGATGCTCATTATCGGACTCGTAGTCATGCACCTCGGGGACTTCGTGCCTCCTAGTAGCTACCCCTTGAACCCTTGGAGTCGCGGGTTGATGAACCGGCTCCGGTTGACCTTGTGTAGGTGGGGCGGGTGCCTGGACTGGGACAATCGGGTGTGTCTCGGCTGGTCCTTTCTCTAGTGCGGTGACTCTCCCGACTAATCCCTGAACGGACTGGCTTGACCCGGCGGCCCTATCCTCTACGGCCTTCACCCTCTCTTCTAGGCGGGTGCCTAGATCATTCACTTGGGTACTCAACCCTTCCATCCTATCCACTCGGGTGCTTAGCACTTCAAAGCGATCACTCAACCCATCCATTTTTCCCATAAGAGTTCGGAACATAGTGGCCACCTCATCGGAACTATAGACTCGGGATTCCGCCATTGGTGGTGGTGGGGGTGAGTATTGAGTACCTCGACGAGTGGGCATGCAAGACACGGAGTAGGAGACACCGACTAATGCAAATGCACACTACAAGATGATGCACCTAGACGTAACCAAAACTCGGCACGTGGCAGAGTTAGTCGATCCGAAGATCACTCGCGCAAGTGTGCGGTCTTCCCGATAGGCGTAGCCTAACGTTCGGACAACACCTTTTGATATACCGAGTAAAGGGATGCAAATGCGAAAAGACACTTTTTTTGTTTGTTTTAAAACAATGATGACCTTAAACACGACTTAGACCAACTAATGACTAGACGTAAATGACACTCTTTTTTTTTTGACACCCTAGACTCAACTCGCTCTGATACCAAATTGATGCGGGACGAGACACGGACACGACAAGCTCGCGATCGTCCCTTAACGAGGGAAGCGTCGGACGTGCGCGGTTGAGAAACCGGCAAGAGCTAGGGTGGTCGGCTCTCTCTTTCGTGCCCGGATCGGGTCACGGGACGGTAATGCTCACTCTTGCAGCAGCGGTGATACAAATAGAAAGCGAGCTAGTTACCCTATCATGCTCTCTAGCAGCGGCATAAACAAGTATATATGAAAATAAGCAAATGCCGAGTGTAGGGAGCGAGAACGATACCTCCACGCGCTCGGCGTGGGGACGACGGACCCGGCCGAAACTCGTACTCCTGGGGAACTTAACACACAATAATTACAGCAATGGGTATATGCCCACTCCACGCAGGGAGGTAAAGGGCGACACAAATGGGCCCGGGAGGACCGAATTCGGGATGACGGGCAGCTTCGTGTGTTGATTCGGCTACACGCGTAATCACGACCGTGGGGCCCACGCGCTGTCCGGAGGGGCCGTGTGGGACCCGGTGTCACCGCTGTGGTGGGGACACTGGTAGAAGCGATCCCCGGGTTGGCGGCACGCTGGAACGGCGATCGGAGGCCGGGCGGCTCCGTTCGGTACCCGTCGGAATTGCTGCCCACGGGCTGGTTGCTGCTGTTTTGCAGCGCGCGCTCGGACGAAAATGGCCTCTGTGATCAGCCCCGTCGCCAGAATGCGACGAAACCAGTGCCGTTGGAAAGAGGACTCAAAATACTCAAATGTAGGGCCAGTGGATTCCTCTGAACCTATGCGGACCAGGGCCTTAGATATTTTTCAATCTTCTGCTCCACTGCTCCAGAAATCTCAGATCAGCATATCAGATCCCTGTAAAAGGCCGTTGACCGCCTAATTACATTGGGATTCGGACTTTGATCTCTTCTTAAAAGTTGTAGATAATCAAACCACGGAACTGGGACAATTTTGGGAATTGGAGTTGGAGGTGGGGGTGATTTGATATGATTTTTGGAGTGACTGGTGGTCGGATCTAGGAACTGGTGGATAGAACTGTAGATGGGACTGATGACGATTTTTAGAAAATATTAGATGGACGAACCAAAAATTAAGAAAAATTGTGGATGCAGGGGTGGATGGAAGGAAACGCCAGTAAAATTTGTGGGATGAAAAAAAATCAAAAAGTGGGCCTAAGACCTAAAACTCAGGGCGAGTGAAAATGGAAACAGACAGCAGACAGAACAGAAGTGAAAGAGTGGACGAAAATCTAAAAATACTAAACGGGATCTGAATGACAAACCAAAATTTAGGGGATGTTCTTGACACCTCTGGAACACCCAGTAAAAGTCCCAGCTCGATCTGAGCTCATGGCGGAGGTGGGAATTTCGTGGAAGTTGCTGTGGTACTGCGCGGACAGAACTGCAGCGGCGGCTCGATGGCGGCACGAACGGCGGCGGCGGCGGCACCGATGATCACCGGAGGGTGGGGAAAGGAGATACCACTCTAGAATGGAGGCTTGGGAAGGGGAGAACCAGAGGAGAGAGGGCTGGGGGCGCAGCTAGCTCTTGCTCATTCAACAAAATTCTGATTTTCATTGATTTTCACATAAAAATACAATCTTTTATATGATTCCAACCAAATCAATTGTCCACCCTTAGATCTAGGGATGGGGATTGAAGGGCTGGGATTGCATGCCACAAACACAAAAAAAAACATTAAAAAATGAAGGGGGGGGCGGCCTATTGACTATGGGTAGGTTTTGAATGGAAGGTTGAATGGGGGTAGGTGGGATGGGTGTAGAATGTTGACATTCTTAACCCTTTGTCTACCCATGTGGCATATGACTAGTCCACTCATCTAGAAGGCCACCTAGGCTGGTTGACCAGCCCCACATGGTCTAGGTGGACCAATGGGAAAGGGCTGAGGGCCCCCTTGCTGGTCCCATGGGCAAATTACATAGAAACCCACATAATCTACGGGAGTGACGCATTGGCCGATAAAGCCGTACAATTGTGCGTATACTTTCCCATGGATAAAAAAATAAACTAAAGGATATAAATGTAATATGAGAAGTACTAGTTCGGCGTCGATTCCCATCATGTAGCACTCGACCTTGTGGTAGAGCAATTCATCAAAAATTTTGGTCATTGCGCGCTGATAAGTTGCGCCAGCATTCTTCAGTCCGAATGGCATTCTCTTGTAATGATAAATGCCTTTAGGATTTCGGAAAGCAGTATGGACCCGGTCATGCTCCGCAATCCAAATCTGATTGTAGCCAGAAGACCCGTCCATGAATGACAGGGCTTCATGGCCGGTTGTAGCGTCGATCATGACCTCGGTTATTGGCACCGGAAAGTCATCTTTAGGGCAAGCTTTATTTAGATCCCGGAAGTCAACACAAATCCGGATTTGTCCACTCTTCTTTTTCACAGGGACGATATTTGCCAGCCATGTGGTGTACTAATTTTCTTCAACAAACCCCACATCAATGAGCTTGTCTACTTCAGCACAGATTCGGGTGATGAGCTCTGGCCTCATACGCCGCGGTGGTTGCTTCACCGGCTCGGGTTCGAGACTGATTGTTAGCTCGTGTTGTGAGACAGCAGGGTTTAGACCTGGCATCTCTTTATAAGTCCAGAAGAAGCAATCTCGGTATTCTAGTAGTAGTTGAATGTACAGCTCCCATTCTTCTGGGGACAGTTGGGCACTGAGGAAGGTAGGCCTAGGGTCCTCCTCATTTCCCAAGTTGACTTCTATTAGTTCATCGACAGTGGCTTGGCCTCCGTCTTCTATTTTCAGAGGTGCCGGCTGGAGGTCGACGAAGTCTGGAATACCATCTCGAGGGTCGAGCACTTCGACCTCCTCGTCGGACACCGCCAGAGCTTCATGGGGTCTCTTGCTCTCTTGTGCTAGCGGCTGTGTGGATGGATCTATTGACACTTCTGTTGCCACTGCAGCTCCCGAGGGTGAGAGAACAGCTTCAATGCTTGCAGATGAGGTTGCAGCCGTGACAGGCCAGTAGCTGTTTGCCGTCGGATTCGGACAGCATATTGGATTTGTAGCAGAAGTTGAGGGAGTCTCGCCTTCTGGGACAGTTGAATCTTCCGCAGAAGTGGCTTTTTCTTTTCTGGTAGCCGGCTCCCCTTGATTGGAGTAAACCGAGGCTTCGTTGACCGGCAGAAAGGATGTTGAAGTCGTCATTAGTATGACCCCTATAGGGGGAGAGACTCCTACTTCTTGAATGTCTTCGGCTCCGCTGCTGCTAGCCGTATCAAATTTGGTTTGAAAGGCCGCTTCCTCAGGACGGACCTGCTCCCAGCATCGGCAGGAGATCGAGGTCTCCATTTGTTGATTCCCGGATAGAGCCAATTCAGCATATTCGACTTCCGCCGGATATTCATCAAAGGTTGCCCCCAGAGGGCTGTCTTTAGTTGGATAGAAGGTGGAGATGGTATCCACCTCATATCGCCCACTGTAATAGTAGTCTTCCAGGGTGAAGCCTAGACCCGGATGTTAAGAGACACGTCTCATTTCTTTGTCCAGATTTGCAGGATACCACATCTTCTGGAAAGCTTCCTTGCGTTTTTGAGATTGATCGGGAGGGATGTGTTGCTTTTGAAACATCCTGGCCGTCCGATCAGTGGTAAATGCCAGGCCCTGAACAGGAACCCGCAGGTCGGCTAGATCCTCAGGGAGGCTGCAGTCTGTGTCTTCCTGAGTGGGATGCTCCTCAGCTGTATAGAACAAGCTGCTGGGCCCATCTTCTTGTGCCACCTCCCAGGCTTTGAAAGGTTCGACGGTGGGACCATCGAGGCCGGAGACTGGCTTGGTGAGGCCGGCCGGGACTCCGATGCGGTCGTGCTGTCGATCAACATGCACTTCCTTAGCTTTGGGGTATAATGCTGGGGGTGTCACCCTGCCGACATTTCCAGAAGCTGTGATGTGGGAAATCACCTTCGGCTTGACATATCCGCGCGGCGGTGGTGGATACCAACCGTCACCCGGTTTGTTCTTCGATGCCCCTGCGGGGGCTTCAATTTCAGAAACCCTCTGGGGAGACCCCATATATAGGTTGGCGTCCGCCAAGTGACATTCAAACACCTCGAATGGATGGATGCCAGCAAATATCCTCTCCTCCTTCCCCTGGAGGCTGTATTTGATGCATTGGTGGAGCGTGGAGGGCACCACCCTATTTTCATGCAGCCATGGACGGCCGAGCAGTGCTTTATAGGAGGTGCGAGAGTCAATGACATGAAACTGCACCGTTGTAGTGAAATCTGCCAGGGTCAGTGTGAACTCTGCCACCCCCATAGATACTTCACATTTTTGGTTGAAGCCAGCGATACGCATATCCCCGACTTTTTCGAGATGCACATTGAAGTGGTACCTCTCGTATATTCTATATGGCAGGATGTTGACCGCTGCGCCAGGATCGACCAGAATCCGGTTCAGTTCTCTTCCGTTCAGGTGCCCTTTCATATATAGCGGCCTGTTGTGACTGGCAGTAGGCAGTAGCATGTCTTCTGGAGAGAAGGTCATACTGGCTTCTGGTATAGCCTCAGCTATGCAGGTTTCAAAATGAGCAGGCATCTGCAGAGCAGTGATGATCGCTTGTCGAGTTTCTTCACTCAAGGAGAGAATTTCCCAGATCGTAAATCGAGCGGGGAGCTTTTTGAGCAACTTCATTATTCGGCTCCCAGCCCGGACATTGGAGAGCTTCATCTCTTCAGCCCATCTGGGCTTGGAAAGGTTTTGATTCACGGGCCCTGACGGACCTGCTTCGCCTTCCTCGGACTCGGCACCCTCTTGACTGGCATGGGCTGTCGGGTCTTCTTTATTAGCTGCTGTAGGGCAAGCCCCATCTGCATTTGCATCCTCAGGGGGTTGCGCTGACTGCGGGTGAATGACCCCGGGTGTAGGGTTAGCCTCCTGACAAGGCTGCTTCCCCTTTGACATCTTCATGAATTCAAGGAATGAAGGGACTATCTTGCCCCCAGTCTTGCTATATAGACCTGATGGAGGAGGGATTTGTACTCCCTTAACTTCCGGTGGAGGTGTCTTGTAGGGTTGCTCCCCTCTGAACATAATGTTGTGATTGGGTGGTGGCTGGCGCCCCCATTTCCGGCCTGACCGAGTGGCATGTGCAGTAGTTGCGACCTCGGTCTTGCCTCCCCCAGCATGGGGTGTGAAGCAAATTTCTTCTTCTTCCTCTTCTCCGGGCAGGTTGAAGAGTGCTGACAGGGTATTGCAGGAGACGACCTGTGTTTTATGGCCCCCAGCGGCCTTTCTTTTCTTTTTCTTTTGCTTTTTCTTCTTTTTGGTTTCTGCAGGTGCTTGCCCCCAGAACAGGTTGCTCTCTTGAGGTGGTGCTGCTTCAGCTTCCTCCCCTTGCTTGAGTGAGAGTTGCTCCAGCTCTTGCCATGGGACGTGGTTCCGTACCAGCAGAGGTTTCAGTTCGGGCTGTACATATTCATCTAGCCCTTCAATTAGGTGTTGCAGTCGAAGGACCCCAGGATTGGTTTCCTTGATCACTGGCAGCGGAGTTTGTCTCCTCCTGTTGGGTGTATGTATTCTGACAGCTGTAGGTGGAGTGACCCATACGGGTGCTACCACTGGCGGAGCAGGCCGGGGTGTAATGCCACAGATATGTTCCCCCTCTTTTGGGCGGGGTGCCCTCTTCTTCTTATGCTTCACAGGGATTTGCTGCCACCCCTGCTGCTCCTTCACGGGCTCCAGGAAATGGATTTCGTAGGTGCTCCGTGTGCTTGCTTCAGAGATCTCCTCAGGTAATGCCTGGTAGAGGGAGACCATGTTGACTGCTGCTCTTCTAGGAGGAGCTTCATGTGGCTGGGGAGGGTCTACTTTGTACTCTCCCAGCTCTATTTCATTCTTCTTCACCATTCCTTCAATGATGTCTTTGAAAACATAACAGTCTTCGATTGAATGTCCCAACATCTGGTGGTAGGGGCAGAATCTTGGACTGTCTCTTCTTTTGAGGTCTTCTGGTCTTCTTGGTTCAGGCAGAGTGACCATACTGTATTCTGTTACCCAGTCAAACAGGATCCGGGTCTTATCCTTAGGAAAGGAATAAGCCTTCTTCATTTTGTCCCTCAATGAAGGACCTTCTTTGTCATCTGGAGCTTTTGCAGGTTGCAGGGGAGCCGCTTTCTTGCCTTTCTCCTTCTGTTGTTCGAACGCCTTGATATCAAGCGCATTCGCTTCTTTAGGTACGGGGCGCCGTTCCGCCGCCTTGCCTTTCTGGGCTATGCTAGCAGTTGACGTCGGGACAGGCTTGGCTAGAAAAGCTTCCACCTCAGCCACGACATTATTCAGCCGATCGAATGACCGTATTTCCATACCAATCATCTTTTCCAGGAGCTCCCTCCTGAGATTTTGCTTACATATTTGCACAGCGTCCTCCTGGTGCGGAGGCCGCTTGCATCTCATTCCGAGGTTCCTCCACCACTTGATGTAGTCAAGGGCTGTCTCATCTGCCCTTTGTTTTGTTGAATAGAGCTCGGCCACGGTGACCCCCCTCTCTGTGACATGGAATCTTTCCCTGAACTTCCTCTGCATATCTGACCAGTTACTGATTGACCCGGCCGAGAGGCTGGAGTACCATTCAAATGCGAGCCCCGTCAGCGAGGACCCGAAGAATTTCAGCGAATATGACTCGTCGGTGGACAGATCACCCATAACGGTCACATAATATGCAATATGCTCTTTTGGGGAACCTTTCCCGTTGAATTTGTTAAATTTGGGCGGCTTGTTGACTCCCGGGGGAAGTCGCTTAGCCGCATGGTGTTGCGGGTAGGGCACCCGATAGGCATCGAATGCGACGTAGTCGCCTTCGCTCTTCTCTGCGAGCTTCAGCTCGATCATCCTTTCTACCATCATCCGGTTCACGACCGTGGGGTCGACTGGCTCCGGATAGAAGTGTGCTGGCTGCAGGTATGGGGTGACCAGGGTGGTCGCCTGTGGAGGATGCAGCAGCGGGGTGTTGGGTGCACCTGAGGAAGCACCGGAGGTAGCAGCAGCTGAGGCTGTGGCGGCCGCTGTTGTGCTGTCGTCACAGTTGGCTCCGACGGTTGGGGTAGTGTATAGAGCGGTGGAGGGTCGTCTCGACGAGTCGCCCCCCGGGATGATTCACCCTGGACTTCGGGTGGTTTGGAGGCCGATGAGTGTTCAGTTTTCTCCATCAGCTGTTTCTTCAGGGAATCTATTTCTCGTTGATATCTTTGCAGCAGCATCAAGACTGATGGATCTATAGTGGCGGGGACACCTTCTGTTGTCTCCCCGGACGTACCCTCAGGCAGGATGTCGAGGAGTATGTCGTCTTCTTCTTCCGTCATCACCACATTAGCGGTCAAGACGGGGGCTTTATCATCCCAGTGGAGGTAGACCTGGGGCTATTTCTCTTTCATCATTGTCAGAAGCCCTCTTGCTGCTTCTGTCCTGCGGGTAGTTGGCCCCGGCCGTACGGCCAATTGAGCCAGTTCTTGGGGGTCTTCAGGGAGCTCCCTATATCGGCTGGACACGCCAGCCATGTTGCAAGTAAAAACCTGAATCCTTCTTCTTTGTCGATGGACCCACCGCCTTGCTTGTTGCGGAAAGGTCAGCCTCTCGAACACAGAAATTCTTCTTCTTTCTTCCCGCTCGGGGAAGGCTTCATCGGCTTCGATCCCAAAGCCGTCATCATATCCATTGTCGTCGACCGATGACACCATCATTCTATCTTCCATATCTTCTTCATCCGCCACTGATGGGAAGTAGTCTTCGTCAGTGGCGACTGTCTGCATCAGTCGCTGCTGACCCAGCGAGGGGTTGCCCAGCCCTCGAAAGTAGTTCCTGATCAGACAGGTTACCTCCTATTGACCCCGCCCTTGATAGAGTACGGGGGATAGTTGTCGACCTCTAGTAGAAGGGATATAGGCCAGCCGAGCTCTGTCGGCCGGATGTTGGAATCTTCGTCCCGTGACTGGGACGTTGGCTTGCTGGGCAGCAGCCCGGAAACTTCTGCGGCGCGGGGGATCCGCAACAACTTCTTCTTCATTCGTCGGGGACAAGCCCCTTTCTCTTCTCGCTCCCGCCTCGTCGTTCATAGGACGGCGGCGGATGGGTGTCAGATCGTGGGCAGGTCGGGTCCGCTTGGGAACCCACACCTGTTTGAACTTTTTCGGCTTTAGTGCCGAACTTCCTTGGCCATATGGGCCGGCTTCTTCTCTTTCTGCCCTCCTTCCAGTGAGGGCTTGATAGGTGTTATAGACAGGAACATTTGGGATGACGTGGTCTGGGGTCACCCGTGCCATGCGTCCATCGAGGAAGACGCGCATGCCTCCCACCAGCATTGATTTCCTCGACTGAGATACAGTTCTGGTGATCACAGCAATATTCTTGCGATCCTGGCGACGCTGACGTCCTCTAGAGCGTCTGTTGATGACACTGGGGTGCGTCCCACGTACAATGTGGTGCACCAGGTAGCTAGAGGCCGGGGCCGGATTCTTGAGCGAACCATCGCAGTAGGGAGCCTTCAGAGGCTCCACTTCCTTCACAGTTTCCTCGACAGGTTCCGTGGCTTCGACTTCCAGCATGTCGACGAAGGTCAACCCCAAGAAGTTGGGGAAGCCCACAGCAGGAGAAAAGCTACCAAATTCCATGGGCACCGCCAGGTACCCTTGCGCGTGTCTGGCGACGATCGCAGGACTGAAGCCGACGCCGGTTATCCCGTGAGTCATCATTGTTTGCACTAAAATATCAAACAAGGCGATAATCAGTAGTCTCTGAGAGGGCTTCGAAGCCTGGATATCTCGGCAAAGAGATGAAAGGTGACACTAGTCCCACCGGGCGTGCCAGACTATGTTTCACACATCTTTTTCTTTCTTTTACTCTGTTTATTTATTTATTTATTTATTTTTTATTTGATTTATTTACTGGCGTGCCTAGATGTCCCACCGGGCGTGCCAGACTATGTTTAACGGGTCTTTTCTTTCCTTCGTCCTTTTCGTTCGTTTCTTTTCGTTCGCGTATCGATCAACCATTTGACTAACTGGTAATCAACTGACTGATTGATGACGCGGGCGTGCCAGTCACATGAGTGACGATTTTATTGTGCGCTAATTCTGACCCATGTCGGCCGAATGTGAGGTTCGGTCGGGACCAGCAGTCCGCCATACCATAAAGGCTATGGCGTTAATTACATCCCCCATGAGGAGGGAACACCTTTGATTAATTGCCGAGATATCGGGCTGTCGAAGCCGGGATAAAGGATACGGAGCAGGCAACTGATCATGCAGGATGATACGGTTGACTACACACGATTTATTGGGGTGAACCCTAGTACACGGAGGAGGACTTAGGCTCGAAGGCCACCTTCACGCGTAACGAAGCCTCCAATCAGGCGTAACCTGACCTTCTGGCAATGTTATTTGATATACCAAGGATACACACATTCGGGCATGCGTTAATGCGATATGAGTGTGTGGACTAGGGCATAACAGCAAGGATTCGAGGCGCATCGATTCAAGCTTGAACATGCCAATTTTATTTAGTTTATTTGGTTGAGGAACTTGCATCCCTTTGTAATTAGCATAGGAAGTCATCCCATAAGTGGGAGAAGGGTTGGAATGATGCGACGACACGATTCGGAACGAAATCGGTGCAGTGCTCGCGAAGACAGGGGTTGAAACGCTTGAAACGGCGCCCTGAAACGTAGGTAAAAGGTTTAAAACGGCGCCAGAACCGTAGGTAAAAGGGGTAGCCTGTTAAAACGGCATGGGGAGCTGGGGCGCGCCGGGAAGGGCGCGCCGGAAAGGGCGCGCCGGGGAGAGCGCGCCGGAAAGGGCGCGCCGGGAAGGGCGCGCCGAATTAACCCGATTTCAAGGAAACAGGAGCTTCGTTAGTTTATTCACGGATTTATTAAAGGGTTTTGGAGGATTTTGAGAATTTATTGAGTTTATCATTCATCGAATCGGTCCCAAGCTATCCAGCGGTCGAATCACGGGCTCGCGCGAGGTCCGGACTCGAGCGCGGCGATTGTTCCGAGTTTAAACTCGTTCGAGCCGGAATTTCGGCAGCATCTCCCCATCCCAAAGGATTATCGGGGAGACGCAGGGAGTACTCACGTGGCGGAGTAAACCCCTAAAAAGCTGGGTGGCGCAACGGCGGCCGGCAGACCCAAACGGATAGGAAACCCTGAGGGCTAGCCTACGAGGGGCACCATCATTCCGTGGGTTAAAAGGTGATCAGACGAGATGACCAATAAGAGAAGGTAACCCCGAGGGCTAGCCTACGAGGGGCACTCAACTCATAGCCAAATCATGATCGAAAGGGACAGCCAATAGGGAAGAGAAGCCCTCGAGGACTAGCCTGTGAGAGGTTTCCAACCCGTGGCCACCACGATATCCTTGAGGATAGTGGATTTGATGTTGGGCCAAAGCCCTGTTTATATTCACCGAACAGATCATGAGGGTGCATACCATGAAGGGGTATGATCCTGTGATCCACTGGTGATTCATGGGGAATGTCCCCTCTCCCCGTCGGACAAACTCGTCGGGAAAATCGTCATGAGTAGGACAGGACATGATGCATTCGATAGAAAGGAGTTAATTGGACTATGCACATGATAAACCAGCCAGTTGACTAGTTAGCAAGGGGGATTATGTTGATGTCAGAGTTAGCCTGTTAGCATAGAGAGTAGCTTGTTAGCTTGTAGCTTTCCACAACCGAGGGAGGGCAAACCACTGACCAATCAGCATAATGAACAGAAAGATATTAATACCCACAGACGATGCGTTTTGATTATGGGGATACCCCCGTCCCCCTCCATTCATGACTGGGAACGGAAGGAGGGCGATGGGAGAAGGTCCCGAGGCTCTGACCAGGGGAGCATCGAGGTGCCTTCCTCTGGCCAATGGCCCTCTACGGAATAGAAATTGATGCGAGAAGAAACCCCTGGGGAGAGGGTGATATGACTGTTGCCCTTGAAATCATTAGGGCGTATGCATCGGGGAAACCACGGAAAGAAACCTCGATCCAGTATATGGCAACGAATCTTCGGGTGTATATATAGGTATTGATGATTTTATTCAAATATAGAAAGGGCGAATGCCCAGATGGCTCATTACAAATGCTTCGCATCCCATAGTCAACATTCAAGCCGGAAGTAGGAGGGATAAACAAAGTTAGAAGAAGCAGGGCATCGTGGGCTCATATCATCGGCCAGGATGCTACAGCGTCGTACCCGCGCAGGGGTTTTTCGAGAAAAGTGGAGGAGAAAGAGATGATGAAGGGGGAGAGGGCTCGTGTCATCGCCCTTCCCGCTTCATTTACATTACATCAGAAGAGAGAAAACATAGAGAATCATCAGAAGCAAATCACGAAACCCACCTAAGCTTCTTCTCCATAGCAGAGTATCGGAACTAGCTCCTCTTCTCCGACTACGGAGGGCTTCGAGCGAACGGACAGAGGAGGATCGCAGTGGCCCTCAGTGGAAACCCTTTCTTCTCCCCCAAGAATTCTCGCTCTCAAACGATTGTCTCTCTTTCTATTTCTCTTCTGATTTTTCCTCTCCCCTCCCTCTTTTTTTCTTCGGATTCCCCCCCTTTTCTTTCTATCGAAGGCAGGCTATATATAGCCTTGGGTTAATTCGGCGCCCCAGGAAGAGGCGCGCCGGGTTGACGGCGCCGGGGAAGGCCCCATTGGGCTTTTGCGCGCCGGGTTGACGGCGCCGGGGAACACCCCCCATTGTTCTTGGCGCGCCGGTTTGATGGCGCCGTTTTAACCTGTTCACTTGGCGTGTAGTCCGATGGGCTCGGAGATGATTCCGGAAGCTCCCGTCGACTGTTCCTCTCACCCTGGCCATCGAAGGGCCTTGATGGGGTGTTCACGAAGCTCTTGATAGGACGAATGGCCTTAAACAAGACTTCATGTGTGTCCGGTCCGAGCACACGGGTGTCCTACTGACACAGTCTTCGGCACTGTGATTTGTGCTTCTGGCTGAGATGGACTCGTGCTCGAGGCTTCCTTGCAGGATGATGTTACATCCTGGATAATTCCACCTTGAATCGGTGATCAATCGGCCACTAATGGACCCACTATGGCAAGAAGCCGAACCCGTGCCGGGTAATCGGGGTCTTCTGCTGATAGAACCTTCGGCCCCTTGTTACGGATGGCCGAGGACATTCTTCCTCCTTAGGAGAGTCATTGGGTAGACCGTCGTCCTTGGTCGGGCGACGGATGTGGGGTAGCGGCACGATGAGGTCGATGCCGGATCATTGGGCAGGCTTGATCGCGCTGCCGGTTGGTTGCGGGTTTACTTCGACTCTCCTGAGGTAAAGTCCCCGACGTTCCTTTCAAGGTGGCTCAGGGCTTTGTCAGCTTGAGGGGTCCTCTTGATAAGTTGATCTTTATCGGCTTCTGTGCTTCAGTGGGCCGTATCATTCATCTTTGCGGCTTGGTTGCCAAAGGATCATATTTTGAGTGCCAACAGAGGCCCATGAAACTAGGCACCCACCGAGAAACTGACAGTACCCACTAGTACTTTTACGATCAATAATGCATCCAGCTTAATCCGCATCGGTATATGCAATCAAATCAAATAAACTACAGATGGAAAACCACAAGCCAAAATTTATTGTGCCAATTAAGTATCGAAAAATCCGTTTAACAGCCAATAAATGAGATTCTTTAGGACATGACTGAAAATGAGCACATAGACATACGCCGTATTGAATGTCAGGTTGACATGCTGTGAAATATTGTAGTGATCCGATCATACCTTGAAATAGTATGGGATCTACTGTTTTACCATTTTCATCTTTGTCTAACTTCGTGGTTGTGGCCATCGGAGTTGACAGGGGTTTTGCTTCTGCCATCCCATATTTCTTTAACAGCTCCAATGTATACTTAGCTTGATTTATGAAAATACCTTCAGACGTTTGCTTCACCTGCAACCTAAGAAAAAATGTAAGTTCACCCATTAAGCTCATCTTAAATTTTCCTTGCATTATTTTTGCAAATTCATCACATAGGGCGTTATTAGTAGCTCCAAAAATTATGTCATCAACATACACCTGAACCACCAATATTTCTTTACCTGATTTTCTTGTGAAGAGTGTTTGGTCAAACTTACCTCTTTTGAAACCATTTTCAATTAGGAATGAAGTGAGCCTTTCATACCATGCCCTTGGAACATGCATCAACCCGTACACGGCCTTCTTCATCTTGTACACATGCTTTGGATGTTTTGGGTCTTCAAAACCTGGAGGTTGTTCTACAAAGATATCCTCTTTTATGTACCCATTTAGAAAAGTAGATTTAATATCCATTTGAAATAATTTAAAGTTCGATGAGCAAGCATAGGACAAAAGGATCCGGACTGCTTCTAGTCTAGCCACTGGGGCAAATGACTCATCAAAATCAATACCTATTTCCTGACTATACCCTTTGCCTACAAGCCGGGCCTTGTTCCTAACAACCAATCCCATGCCATTCAACTTGTTTCTGAAGACCCAATGGGTGCCTATTACGGGTTGATTCTTAGGACACGGCAAAAGAGTCCACACCTCGTTTCTTTCAAACTGGTGCTACTTTTCATGCATAGCCTGGATCTAGGATTCATTTTGAAGAGCTTCATGAATATCCTTAGGCTCTTCTTGAGAGATTAAGGCCATCAAATCCTCTTCTTCCACTTGCCATAGTGAAGATCTAATTCTTATCCCATCTTTAGGATTACTTATGATGTTTTCAGCGGGGTGATCTTGTAAGTGTTGGGTCCCACGGAGTGCAATCGGATCTAGAAAGGGGGGTGTTGAATAGATCCTATGAACAACTTTGCTCAATTAAAAACTCTTAGAAACAAACAACACAAACAACTCCTATAATGCAAATAACATATTTAGACACAATGCATATCGGAATAAAATAGGTATGGTTTAGATGGAGACGGGAAGGCATAAGACACATGCTGCAAAGAACCATCGACATACTTAAGTTACAAAGTAAATACATCTAAGTGAGGAGGTAGACGAGGCTATGCGAGGCGTCGATGCATCAAGTAGTGATGCCAGCGACTCTACTCAGAACATGACAATCGAGAAGGCAGCAAGACCAAAAGCACACTTAACGGAACATAGATATACCAGCTTTAGTGTGCATACATTAGAGATCAACCAAGGGTGTGAGCGAGTGTGAAAGAGGTTAAACACCCTTGGCCTGAGTATACTTCCTAATACCTGAGTGTAAGAATGCAGCAGGTAGCAAGGGAAGTGCAAGAGGCTAGAAAACCAATTAGTATTAGAATAAAATACATAGTACGGATATGAAGGCTAGAGTGTGCGATGGAAAAGCCAATATTGCATACGTTAAAGGAAGTACACGAACATGTGAATGGGAGGTAGAGGAGATGGATCAATCACACAAACATACACCCCAATACACAGGATATTTAAGGTGGTTCGGTTGTAAGTCCACAACCTACATCCACCCCTCACCAAACCCGGTGAGGCTTTTCACCTGATACACAGCTTGCTCCGCTGAGCAACACAGCTTGCTTACACGATTGAGCAACACAGCTTGCTATCCGCTGACTAATTGCTTGCCAATCACCCAGAGGAACAGATCCTCTCTTCCTCTGAAACCACAGAAGGAACCCGATCCCTAAACAGAGGATCAGACGAGCAAGATGAAAGGTTGATAGATGAACTGAAACAAAATAAAGGAAATACTGCAAGTGCAGTGGAGAAACAATCATGACAATGTAGACACCAACTGAAGGAATAGATCAAGACATGAGAGCTGGTGGTTGCAGCTACAAAATTAGATCCAGGGATCTCTTTCTTGAAAATACTGGCAGACTGTAGGGCTGCTCTCTCTATCTCTCAGGGCTTCTCGTCTTTTCTTCTTCTCTAGTAATGCTGGGCTAAGTCAGACAAGTACTAAGGCTGCTCTCACTCTTCTACGGGATCTTCTTGGATGATAGTCTAGAGCATGGCACTTATGGACAGTAGCAGCAGCAGCAGTAGCTTCATGGGAAGCTAGATATTATACAGATATACAGCGTGCCATGCGGTCACTTGGTGAGGAACCTTTTCCCGCCAAGTTTTCCCGCCAAGTGCTTTCTTTACTTTGAAGAAGATGCTTTGCAAGATTTGGCTTGAGCTGAATTTGTTTAGGTACAAGGATGGGACGGTGGCAGACTATGTAAAGAAGTAGAGAAAATTTCCTTTTGGTCAGTTCCAGATCTTCACATTAAATCCCTTTCAGACAAGTAGTCTTCTCATTCTGCTTGAAGTGTACTTTTCTACGAACAATGGCTAGCTGGACATCCCATTGGTCGTCAGCAGGATGATGACAGACTGCAGAGTGTCCTATTTCCAGCAGTAGATAGTTTGGACAGGTAGTTAGATAAGACTTACATCATGGCAAATAGAAGTGGCTCTTCCAGTTGGATTTCTAACAAAACCATCTCCAAAAGGTAGACAAATGAGTGATAAGATGGTAGAGCAAGGGTCAAACCTCGGAACATGGTTCAGACCCCAAAATCCTTAATTTTAATGATTTGCGATTCCTTTTTCTCTCTCTGGATGGGCCACTGATCTGACAGTTTATTGGCTTGAGGATTTCTAGAAGAGCAAGGGTGTGTTGACACTTTCCTAGCAGTGTGTCGAGACATCCCATTGAAAGCCTTGAAGAATCATTTTGGTTGATCGTGGATGTCTCGGGACATCCAGTGAATGTCTTGAAGATCCATGGCTGATGTGTCGAGACAACACTAAGAGGTGTCGGGACATGTGAGTTATGTGTAGAGTTGTTGCAAGAAGGTATCGAGAGAGAAGCGCCCTGTGCAGAGATTATCACACAAATGTGTCGACACTTTTCAGTCATTGTGTCGAGACATTGATGAATCCAGATGCTTAGTCAGAACGCCTTCAGCTTGAATTCTTCTGGATGTGTCGAGACATGGGTTAGATGTGTCTAGACACCACAAGAGAGTTTCTTCTATATTTGTTCGAAGGAAGCGTTGCAAAGACCTTCATCATCGTGCTTAGACTTTATCTTCATGTGTGCACAAACCTTCTAGTGTTGAAGACCTTGATTTATCACATAGAGAATGTGCACAGACCTAGTTATCAGCTGGCCAGAGGTTGCACGCACCTTGGTCTTCATAAGTGCTCAGACCTTAGTTCATAGGAATAGAACCTGGACTGACCTTGATCTTCATAAGTGCTTAGACCTTGGTTCATAGGAACAGAAACTTGCACCGACCTTGTCTTGTGCTAGCCAGAGGTTGCACCGACCTTGATCTTCATATGTTCTTAGACCTTGGTTCATAGGAACAGAAACCTGCACCGACCTTGTCTTGAGCTAGCCAAAGGTTGCACCAACCTTGATTGAGCTAGCATAGACCTAATGCACATAGTGGCACTGACCTTGCTGAGAAAACCTGCACCGACCTGGTCTTGTGTTGACGGCAGGAGTTGCACCGACCTTTGTTCGTGCGAGTCTAGGTTGTGCACTGAACTTATATGTTACGTTGACGAAGCATGCACTTACCTTGTAGCAGATGTTCACTAACCTTATTGTACTTTAGAAAAGGATTGCACCGACCTAGCTCTTCTCTAGAGAGGGACTACACCGACCTTACTTGCAGATGTTTACGGACTTGGTTTGTTGCATGCGTGTAGACCTTGTAAGGTATGAGAGAAATGTGCACCGACCTGATGTTTCCAGAAGATGCACCGACCTTGCATGCATGTGAGCAGTGCTGTGCACTGACCTTATCTGCATGGATTCCTGAGAAACCATTTGCCTTGTGTTGCCTGTGCCTTGGTTTTTGTGCAACCATGAATCTTGAATTTTGCCTTGATTCTTGTGTAGCCACATGCCTCATTTTCTGTGCCTTACTTAATTTCTTTCTTCCTTTATTGCCAAAGCTGGCTTGTCCTGAAATGCACGAATGTTGACATTTATCAAATGTAGGTCAAACATATTAATGAGTCATAGTCAGACATCATCAAAATAAAAGAATTAAAGCATGTTACATACATGCCCAACATTCTCCCCCTTTTTGATGATGGCAAATATGAGTCATTAAGAATACATTGTAAGTCAAGATGCCATGAAATGTAATCATGAATTTGAAGCACAAAGACTTTCAATGACATTTTATTCCCTTCATGCAAATGATCAAGTCTCTCCCCCTTATGCATGCCCTAGTTAAGGACACATATAATCTCTCCCCCTTTGACATTATCAAAAAAAAATACAAGAGAGAGTATATATGGCATAATTAGGAAGGTGGGAGTAAGGGAGATTATTAGTACAGGATGTACAATAGAAAAATGAGGATTTACCTGGCGGGTACAACTAAGTGCAGTCAACCTGAGACATCTTCTCAGAAATTGATGTGGAAATACATACCAATGATTGTACACTTATTATGCCAACTGTTGAGTCCTCGAGGTGATGTATGGTCTCCAGCAAATGACAGTAGGAAAAAAGTGATGCAGAGAGAAGATCACGCAAATGAGAAGTTGATACCACTTGTTAGTTAGTGATGATCAATGTTCAGAAAGCAAGTGATACCAATTGTTAATAGCAACATAGTGATAGCAAGACAACCTGACTGAGCCATGAGAGACAAATGTATGTATAACTTTTAATCATGACAATATGGTGCAGTACAAGAGACATAGAGCAACCATGTACAAGAGTAGATCTATTGTGATCCAAGTTGATGTAGGAAGATTAACAGTTATAAACGCAACAAGGACTCAATCATGCAGGAAGATTAATCATGCACCATGATCTAGTTCTGAGAATAATACAGTAGCCACACAACAGACTTGGTTTTCTGATTTTTCAGATGTTTAGGCTTTTCATATGCAATGCATGAAGAATGCAGACCACCCATGCATGTGCAGACTCAAGCTAGTTGCATGGAGAGCATGGAGCAGAGATATCCTGATATACATGAATAGGCTGCCAATGATACCATTTGTATAGTGTGGGCAAACGTCAAGGGACATCAAAAGATAGTTTGTCTTTACAAGAGATGGAGGTTCTTAAATTTGAAACCAAGTTCATAAATGCAGAGTTATAGATGTTTCAGAATTTTTAGTTATAGAACCCGAATGAACTTGCCCTTACACTTAGATTGGTTTAATGTTAATGAATCCTAGCCTACTCAATAGAATCACATGAAAACATTTGTATTCAAGTTTGATAGAGATGAACCAAAAAATCATATCAAAGACAGATTAACCTCCTCTTATCTTACTCATTCAATTCCATTGGCTCCTTTGAGAGATACTCTAAAAACTATTGAGATTAAACAAGCATGAAGACTAAGTGAAATTTTAGAATTTCAATAGATGTGCATTTAGCTTTTGCAATCTCAACCATAATATTCATTGAGTATTGGAGAAGTTTTTATGAGCATTTAAGTCAAGTGCATGTCTCATATACGTAAGGACACACATTGTTTAGATGCAAGTATCCCTAGGAAATTGGTAAGACTTGACTGTCATGCTTCAAATAGAACAGAGATAGCATTGTCACCTCATGTCATATCGTACCACACATTCTTGATGAGAGGACATGTTTCTCAGCAACTTTGTCATTGCTCTGCCTCATGATATACCTTATAGCATAGCAGAGTTAACAAGGGCACTTCATGACATGTCTCATATTAATTCATTTATGAGGAGACATATTTCTCAGTGAGCCAATGTCATTGCTCTGATGATTTTTGCCATTAGTAATCCCACAACATCAGATTGTTTTAAAATAATACTTAGACAGAAGTTTCTCAATCATAAAAGCCTTTATACTTAAAATAAACTTTCAGATTTCAAAAGGTATAACTAGTCAACAACATGAGAAATTGGTTTAAGTCTATTAAGCTCGAACACAAATATTTTCAAGACGTTTAGACTTCAAGACACAAGAAATCATTAACGTTAAACCAAAATCATTCATATTCGAGGCATTCACAAATCTCTATAAAAGAAGACTCTTCTTGAAGATTTACTCTGATAACCAATCTTAATAACAGATAAAGAATCCTCCGAGAAGTTCAGCACATTTGAATCTCAAGTTGAACCACAAAAGGATTTTAGCAATATGGTGCAGTGACTTGGTATAAAAAGAGAGTGTTGTATGAATGGAAGGCGAGAATAGATGATGAACACTCCCCCTGAGGTTATGGATTGAGCTCAGATTAGTATGAATGAGATTTATTCAATCATGTGCAAGGAAGTGATGACACCTACCTTGGATGGTGTCGACACTTGCTGTCATGGTGTCGACACACTGAGCTCAGACAGAGAGCAATTAACAAACTGAACAAGCAGAGTGTTTGACTATAAAAGGTCTGAGGTCAACATAAAAGAATTTTCAAGGATTTTCAAGAGATGAACATGCTCCCACTAAGCATGTGCATGAGTTTACAGTAGAATATGCAACCTATGACTAGAGTGAACACATGATGCATCAAAAATGATACCACTGTTGGGTCCCTTTTAACATGGTTTGTATTGGCATGAATGAGACCACAATATGATGCAATCATGAATGATGTGCAATGCATTCTGATCAGTAATGTAGACTGGATGCTTCAGTGTGCTTATGCATGCATGCTGCCTATTCCCTCTGTTGGATGTTCTCGAGAAAAATAAGCTCCCCCTAAGAAGATGCTATCCATGCGAGGATATCAGCAAGATGAGAGATGTTGACCACTGAATTTGTAGTTGACTTCCTTTGACTACATGGATGGGTTGGCTATGATCTGTGAATCCTATGACCTATATGAATGCTCAACACAGTGAAGATGCTGCACATGATTATGTGTTTTTGAGTCTCCTTATCATGATGTGCTCTGAGGTACATGAGCTCCCAAAATGATGCAAGCATACATTATCTACAATAAATTCTGAACTGAATGCAAAATAATGTGGCCCAATGCTAAACTCCTCCTTTAAACAATGCTATCATGAGTAGATGAGTTGAAAATGTAGCCATGGTATACATCATCAAAATAATAATCAATAATGCTAAGGAAGAAGTTCTCATGGCTGTTATGAGTTGGCAGAACATATCAACCAACAACTCATCAATATAGCGATTCCATCAGCATGACAAATTATTTATTGATTGAGTAGCTGAGATAATTAATCTCTGGTACAAGGCGGAGGTTTGGATCTGAGATCCTACTCACGCATAGTGAGAGCTCTGGGCAAGCTTGACTTGCCATTCTACTCTTCATCATTTGATATACCAGAGGTCAAGCAATGTGGGGTCCCTTGATCATGAAATGCATGATGTGGCATGAAATTTCAAGTTGATGCTCAAGGACCACAACACATTCATATGCAATGACTACGATGCAAGCTTATCATGCAAGGATTGAACACATAAACATTATTTACATACATGTGTCTTGAGCATTTATTCTTTTGACCATCCATTGTTTAACTCCAAGGCACCCTACATTCAAAATTCTCATTTGAAATTTTTAGGTACCCAAGCTTGCTTGGGTCCTTGTTGGTTAGCAGCAGTTCCAGCAATTGATATTCTTTTCTTTGCTGCCTTCTGGTCACCCACTCTCATCCAGGGACAATAATTGGATGTATGTCCATATTCACAACAATAGAAGCAACGCATAGGGTATTTACCATTTCTTCTGTGTACATATGCATGGTTCCATTGCGAGTGAGCATGTATACTGTCATGTTGATTATGAGAGTAGCTCCTACCTCTCAGTTGCCAGCATTCCTGGATTGTGTGGCCAATCTTTCCACAGTGGTAGCAGCAAAGATGGTGATTTTTGTTGAAGGCCATGGGGAGTGTCGACCTGTCCGAATGGAGGTGTCGACTCTTCTGATTCCTCATGCGGTTCTGTGCAGAGTTCTGCTGCATACGTCCTCTACCAGAGTTGACCTATCTTTTGCCCTTGATTTCAGCCGCAATTCTTAAATCCTTTCCCGCTCTTAGTTCATCATTATTCAAGGTGAGACAGTCATGTGACCAAGCATGCTACAATGAAAGTAATAAACATTCATTTTATGAGAGGCATGGTAGTCATCATGGCTTTTCCTATTGTGCATGTCAAGACTAGCAGACTGGGGTTTCTATTTTTGCATGAGAGCCTTCTCTTTCTGCTTACCAATGCGTTTTTGGTTTTTCTAAGCAGCATGCGATATTGGGAGGTGGTAAGAAGTGCTAGCTTCATTCTTACCCTTGACAGAAGTGATGTAGGCCTTGCTTCAGAAGAATCGTTGGTTTTCGGGTTCGTAACCCAAATCTCTCTCATGATGACTTACTCTTGTTTCCAAGAGTCTATTCATTCTTTCCTTATCCTGCATACACATAGACAGAGAGTTATTTATATCTTTGATTTCATTCTCCAATGAGGAGACGTGCAGCTCGGTTTCAGCAAGGTCCTCCTCACACACAGCCAATTGCTCATTGAGTATAGCATTAACGCCCTTGTAATTTTCAATCTCCATTTGAAGTTCATTCAGTTTTTCAGAACTGCCATGGGCAATACCCTTGCCCTTTTCATAAATGGATAGTTTTTCAAGCAACATGTCATTTTGATCTTTTACCATTTTTATTTCTTCAATCATCCTTGTATCAGAGATTAACTTGTCCGACATGGTTTGTTCATTAGATATTGATTTAGGTTGGTTGTGAAGTTTTCTTATAATATCTTCCAACCTAGTGATTTCAGCTTGAAGGATTCCATTTTCATCTATTAGGCTTGTAATGGTTTGCTTATTCACATCCAAGTTAGAGGTAAGAGTGTCATTTAGCTCTTCAAAAGCTGAACAATTGTTACAGAAATAACTTTCATTCTGACGGATTGGTTGGATTTTAAGGTTTCGAGCAGTCTCTTCCAACCTTATGATTTCTTCTTGAAGGATTCTCATTTCATCGTTTAGACACTCGATGGTTTCTTTGTTTAGATCCGAGTCAAAGACAAGAGTATTGTTGAGCTCTTCAAGGTTGGAATAATTTACACAAGCACGACTCTTACCTTGACTATTTTTCTTCAAATCTTTTTTCAATCTTTTATTTTCAGATTTCATCTTTTTGTACTGCTCGATCAACTGATCATATGCACCCATGAGCTCTTCAAAAGTAAAGTCTTCAGAATCAGAGCTTACCTGTGAAGAGGATGGATTGCTTGACTGCTCTGATCAGTCAGCCATAAGGCATTGATGCTCTTGATCTTCTTTCTCATGTATGTTCATCAACACCTCCAGAACTTGCTTAGCTGTGCTACAGGTAGACACAAGATCAAGTACTCTGTCATCAACCGCAGCTTTGATTAAATTGAGTGCAGCAAGGTTATTGTCATGTTTGGTCTTATGTTCAGCTGACCATACATTTGAGTCTTATGGCAGCTCATTTGGACAAATGTATATAAGGTTCCACAATTGTGGATCTGTGAGTTTGACATAGACGTACATTCCTCTCAGCCATATAGAAACATCTGAACCATCAAAAATAGGTGGAGAACCCTTCGAAGCATGTGTAGCAGATGAAGCCATTTTCTAAAAATGCACTAAGATCTTCTCCTGTAGATCGTAGGATCTAAGAATAGCAGAGCTAGGCTCTGATACCAATTGTTGGGTCCCACAGAGTGCAATCAGATCTAGAAGGGGGGTTGAATAGATCCTATGACAAACTTTGCCCAATTAAAAACTCTTAGAAACAAACAGCACAAACCACTCCTATAATTCAAATAACATATTTAGACACAATGCACTACGAAATAAAATAGGTATGGTTTAGATGGAGACGGTAAGGCATAAGGCACATGCTGCAAAGAACCATCGACATACTTAAGTTAGCAAGTCAGTACATCTAAGTGAGCAGGTAGACGAGTCTAGGCGAGGCGTCGATGCATCAAGTAGTGATGCCAACTACTCTACTCAGAACAGGACAATCGAGATGGCAGCAAGACCAAAAGCACACTTAACGGAATATAGATATACCAGCTTTAGTGTGAATACATTAGAGATCAACCAAAAGTGTGAGCGAGTGTGAACGAGGTTGAACACCCTTGGCCGGAGTATACTTCATAACACCTTAGTGAAAGAATGCAGCAAGTAGCAAGGGAAGTGCAAGAGGCTGGAAAACCAATTAGTATTAGGATAAAATAGATAGTATGGATCTGAAGGTAAGAGTGTGCGATGGAAAAGCCAATATTGCATACGTTAAAGGAAGTATACGAACCTGTGAATGGGAGGTAGAGGAGATGGATCATTCACACAAACATACACCCCAATACACAGGATATTTAAGGTGGTTCGGTTGTAAGCCTACAACCTACATCCACCACTCACCAAACCCGGTGAGGCTTTCCAGCTGACACACAGCTTGCTCCGCTGAGCAACACAGCTTGCTTATACAGCTGAGCAACACAGCTTGATATCCGTTGGCTAATTGCTTGCCAATCACCCAGAGGAACAGATCCTCTCTTCCTCTGAAACCACAGAGGGAACCCGATCCCTAAATAGAGGATCAGACGATCAAGATGAAAAGTTGATAGACGAACTGGAACAAAAGAAAGGAAATACTGCAAGTGTAGTGGAGAAACAATAGTGACAATGTAGACACCAGCTGAAGGAATAGATCAAGACATGAGAGTTGGTGGTTTCATCTATAAAATTAGATCCAGGGATCTCTTTCTTCAAAATACTGGTAGATTGCAAGGCTACTCTCTCTATCTCTCAGGGCTTCTCGTCTTTTCTTCTTCTCTAGTAATGCTGGACTAAGTCAAACAAGTACTAAGGCTGCTCTCACGCTTCTACGGGATCTTCTTGGTAGATAGTCTAGAGCGTGGCACTTGTGGATGGTGGCAACAGCAGCATAAGCTTCATGGGAAGCTAGATATTATACATATATACAGCGTGCCACGTGGTCACTTGGTGAGGAACCTTTTACCACCATGTTTTCCTGCCAAGTGCTTTCTTTACTTTGAAGAAGATGCTCTGCAAGATTTGGCTTGAGCTGAATTTGTTTAGGTACAAGGATGGGACGGTGGCAGACTATGTAAAGAGGTAGAGCAGATTTCCTTTTGGTCAGTTCCATATCTTCATGTTAGCGCAGCGAGAGTGATATAGAAGGGGGGGGATGAATAGATCACTCCCAATTTGCAAAGCTTAGGCGAGAAAATAAATCTACCGCTTATGCCCCTTCTAAACTAGCACACAGAGAATTGCAAATGCAGGTACCAACCAAGATCGAATAAGAAAATGATGATTAAGAGCTGAACACACAACTAGTCGAAGAGACAAGCAGATAGAGAGCGCTGATAAAGATCGCAAACCACAGAGAAGACAACCGGTTTTTAGGTGGTTCGACTGCAGTCCGCAATCTACATCCACCCCTCACTCCAACTAGAGTGAGGATTCCACTAGCCACTGCTAGAGCACAGCAAACTCAGTCTGCGAACAACTTGCTGCCAAACAGCTTGAAAACCCAAGAGAGACAAATCCCTCAACCAAGCTCTGCTACCCACAGAGCTTGTAACATGTTCTAGCACCCAGCATGAACAGAACCGGAGAGTGCCTCTCCCTTCCTCCACACACCGGAGGGAACCTGCTAATGACAACCCGCCACTAGCAACACCAGAGATCAGTGATCTCTCTTCCTCTGCAACCCAGAGGGAAACCGGAGTTAGACTCCCTTCCTCCACACACCGGAGGGGAACAGATCAGAAATAGACGAAGAACACATAAAGAAAATCAGAAAAGAAACTAAAGACTGATCGAGAAAACATTCGATACTGAGAGTTAATACAAATGTAGCTTCCTGGGAAGTAATTTCAGAAACCCGATACTGCAAACTCTCTTTCTCTCTTCACTGCTATCTCTCTTTTTCTTTCTCTCTTTTTCTTTCTCTTTACTGGTGGATCGAGCTCTCTGCAATACTGCCTTTTCTTTCTTGGCTCTGATCACCTTCATCGGTGGACGAAGGTTTCTATTTATAGCGGCAACAGGTGGATAGGGCACAAAACGCGTGTGCCTCCCACGCTCGATCCAGAACCTTCCTGCCACGTGACCTTATTGGATTGGTTCCTTTTGTCTTGGATCACGTGCACCCCCTTTATTAGGGAATAATCTTCCTCGTACCTGTAAGAAGATAAAAACCATTAACACGCAGTATGGCCACTAAAACTAAAGCTGCATGAGGTATATGATAACAGCACGACGTGACCAGTACACGAGATAGGAAAAGAACGACACGAGGTACACTGTAACAGAACAGACACAACGAGGAGAACGACACGAAGTGTGGTTATAAAACAAGAAGGACACGAGGTCTAGGAAAGGCAACACGAAGACATAAGGGTGACACGAGGTGGTACATTCAACAGCACGAGGTGCTGCAGTGTTCAGTACGCGAAGAAACAGCTAACGATATGAAGACGAGGACAACACGAACTGAAACCAACTCGAAGATGAAAAATAGAAACCAACACTAGGTGTGGTCACAAGGCAAAAAGTACACTGGGTCAGAAAAACAACACGAACTAACAAACGGCAACCAAAGACGACACGAAGTGAAACAACACTCGAAAACATAAGAAAAACAACTCGAGCACAAAATAGCTCGAATGAACGACTCGAAGATGAGGCGACACGGGCTGACCACGACACGAAGACAAATAACTATAAATGACACGAGTACAGAGGACTCGAAGACATAAGGGTAACACAGGGTGGTACAGAAAACAGCACGAAGTCAGAAGAGTGACACGGCTATCGCGACACGTGATGAAGTAGTGACACTAAAACAAAACGACTCGAGGAGCAACAGTAGGTGACACGAAGTTAAACAAGCAGAGAGAAAAAAATGACACGAGATGAGGTCACAAAGCGACAAAGAGAAATGACACGAAGATAGAGAGCACAAGGATAAAACAACACGAAGCATTACCTCATACGAGTTTTCCTGTCAAGCATGGAAATCAACACGGAGTGTTGTATGGTCAGACGACACGAAATCATTTCGTGTTGGTGAGGGAAAGCAACACGAAGTGTGGCTTAAGTGACACGAAAATAATTCCCAAAAATACCTGAAGTGGCTCGAGGATTTACGTTAACACAGAGAAACATTTTTGTTCACAAAAATTCATAGTGTTGAAACCATCAATACATTAAGACTCAGGCAACACTAAAATTCATTTGGTCAAATTGTTCAATTGAACAGGACATTCCCTTACTGTATAACCCATTCACTTACATGATGAAACATGAGATTATCTTGAGATAAAGAAATGATTTATAGTGTGAGACATCATCAAAATCATAGGGACACAACAATCTCCCCCTTTTTGATGATGGCAACACTATGAATCAGGCAATATCAAGGTTTATCAGGATTTAACATGAAATCAATACCATCTGCAACAACAGATTAAATTCAAAGCATGCTCATGCAAATGAATTAGAATGCTCATGCAAATGAATTAGACAAACCCTACAACTCACTCTCATTAACTCACTCTCATTTCCCCCACAACTCATAATCAGGAACTTCCCCTAGGCGACTAGCCACAACCAACTGATTAAATCATTGATATAGCAGAACCTCTCTCCCCCTTTGACATCAGCAAAAAGAAATGCAGAAGACATAACAATGCTGGAGACATGAAGAAGAAGTGCAGTAACGATCTTAGTGCAGAAAGTCACGAATAGGTCTTAAGAAAATAAGTGAGGTTCTAACATCAAGAGAAGATTCGTTAAGCTTCAGTACACAATGGAGAAATAGAATTATGAAGAGTATATCAGCATACATAGTGTATGATGTAGAGCAGGAGTTGACAAGTATGGCCAAATAGAGCTGATCATTCAACTATTTCACAAGACAGCAAGAGTCTAAATCAGAGAGGTGTTCTCAAGGTATTGAGGACAAGCAATCCATTAGTTGCATAACAACAAGGAATGTTTGTTGGAGATGATTTCCAATAAGATCAATGAGTAAGTTGGTAGACCACTTCTTTTGACATTAGGGAGACACCTGGATCAGAGGCCTGAATCCCTAGTTACTCAGAGTGAGTACCTCATTACTTCCCCTTTTTATTTTTTAAGGAACAGAGTTAGTAACTATGGCTTTTGACATGAGGAGACACCTTGATTAGAGGCCAGAGTCCCCAGTTACTCACCAGCAAGCCACCATTGCTCTGTCATGACTTTTCATTTATTTTAAGTATCTGACACCTCATGACTTGGGAGAAATATTCATTTCATTGATGAAGCTCCCAGTTTCTCAGTGATCAAAAATAGAACATGTTTGTTCAGTTAAGCCCTTGAGTTAAAGAGATAGAATGATTGAAGACAATACCAAAAGAGAAGGACTTTTCTTGAAATGAGTCTTGAAGTCTAGATTTCAAGTTGATTGGGTCAGTTATCAAGACATACATGTTTTTGGCCTGAACCATAATCAATGACAATGTAGGAAGATATACTTTATGCAATTAGTCCATATCTCTGAGTGAGTGCCAAAGGAAAGATTCTAATTGGATTTGAGAGATACTGACTTATTGACTTAAGAGATAAGTGACACTCTACTGTCTGAGAGAACTACACCAGATTAGTCATGAAAAACCAGCAGAGATACACATCTGGACACTCCTTTTGAATTTGTCAAAGTACTTCTCTTCTCACATTACAACTCAGCTGCCCCTAAGACATAGCATACCTCAATAAAACATTTCAGCAAAATCTCAAGGTTTCCCTCAATTTAGAGCATTCCTGAAAGCTAACCAGTGAGAATTCCGAACTCCCCCATAAACAAGTAAGCAAGAAGGCTAACCAACAGATAGACAAACTTTCCCCTCACAATAGGAACAGGCTTCATAATTAAGACACTTTGTATAAGCCTAACTCTCTTCTTAATGTAGTGAACTTTTCATTATCCAGAGGTTTTGTGAAAATATTAGCAATCTGATTATCTGTTCCTACATGAATCAGTTCAAAATTATTCTTAGACACCTCATCTCTTATAAAATGATGTCTTATCTCTATATGTTTTGTTCGAGAATGCAAAACAGGATTTTTAGCAAGATTGATGGCACTTGTATTATCACAGTAAATAGGTGTGCACCCCAGGTCTACTTGGTAGTCCTGAAGTTGGTGTTTAATCCATATTACTTGTGTTCCACAACTCCCTGCAGCCACATATTCAGCTTCTGCAGTGGAGAGGGCCACAGAATGTTATTTCTTGGAGCCCCAAGATACTAAACACCCACCCCAGAATTCACAATGGCCACTTGTGCTTTTCCTGTCTAGTTTACAGCCTACATAGTCAGCATCTGTGTATGCTACTAGATTCAATGTGCGAGAAGCAGGAAACCATAAACCAAGGGAGTGACTAGCTGACAAATATCTGAAGATTCTTTTAACTGCAGCTAAGTGTAGTTCAGTGGGTCTAGACTGATATCTTGCACACATTCCTACACTGAATTGTATATCAGGTCTAGAGGCTGTTAAGTAAAGAAGTGATCCAATCATACCTCTATAAAGTTTGGCATTTACTTCTTTACCTGTCTCATCTGCATCCAATGATGTATTGGTGCCCATGGGTGTAGTTATGTGCTTTAAGTTTTCCATGCCAAACCTTTTGAACAATTCCATTGTGTATTTGGTTTGGTTGATGAAGCACCCATCTTCTAGCTGCTGTACCTGCAATCCAAGAAAATATTTTAGTTCACCAACCAAGCTCATCTCAAATTCAGCAGACATCATGGTAGAAAATTCATCACATAGTTCATGCCTAGTTGATCCAAATACAATGTCATCTACATATACCTGAACTATGATGAGATCTTTACTCATGCCCTTGGTGAATAAAGTCTGATCAACTTTACCTCTTTTGTAGCCCTTGCTGATCAGAAATTCAGATAATCTTTCATACCAAGCTCTTGGAGCCTGCTTTAGACCATACAAGGCTTTGTTTAACCTGAAAACTTGGTTAGGTTGAGGAGAAAATTGAAATCCAGGAGGTTGTTCAACAAAGACTTCTTCTTTAATAACTCCATTTAAAAAGGCACTTTTAACATCCATTTGTTGGAGTTTAATGTTCTTTGAGCATGCAAAGGCAAGCAACAATCTTATGGCTTCCATCCTAGCAACTGGTGCATAAGATTCATCAAAGTCTACACCGAATTCCTGAAAGTAGCCTTTGGCTACTAGTCTGGCCTTGTTCCTCGAGATGATTCCATCTTCATTCATCTTATTTTTGAACACCCACTTGGTTCCTATGACATTAATACCATCTGGTCTTGGGACAAGCTCCCAGACATTATTCCTTTCAAACTGACCTAATTCCTCACTCATAGCATTTACCCAACCTTGATCAGCTAAGGCCTCTTCTACTGTTTTGGGTTTAATTTGTGAGACTAAAGCAATTAGGTCGTCATTATTCACATTTCTAAAATGAGATCTAGTCCTTAGAGGTTCTTCAGGATTGCCTATGACATTATCTAACGGATGGTCTTTAAGGAATCTAATATTTGTTGAAGACTCACCTGTTTCTCTTTGACCTTCCTGATTTTGGGAATTTGTTTCTCCATTCTGCTGAGTCTTCTCTTCTTCTTGTTGGTTTTCCAGAAAATCTCCACCATGATTGGAGTCCCTGTCAAGATTTTCAATATTAGAAACATCTTTCTTTTCACTAAAAAGAATGTGTGGAGATTCTTCCACTTTCTGATCTGATACATTAAATACCCTATATGCCCTTGACACTTCTGAGTAACCCAAGAATATTCCAGGTGAACTCTTGGCTTCAAACTTGTCTAAATCTTTCTTATCATTATTATGAATAAAACATTTTGCTCTAAAAATTCTGAAATGAAACAAGTTTGGTTTCTTACGTTTTAGAAGCTCATAGGGTGTTTTCTTGTGTATGGGTCTTACCATGGCCCTGTTGATTATGTAGGTTGCTGTATTGGCCGCTTCTGCCCAAAACCTTCTAGGTAACTTACTTTCAATCAACATGGTTCGGGCCATCTCCACCACTTTTCTATTTCTTCTCTCCACGATCCCATTCTGTTCAGGTGTCCTGGGAGAGGAAAACCTGTGAGTTAGTCCTTCTTTGTCACAAAGTTCAGTAAACATGGACTTTTCAAACTCACCTCCATGATCAGATTGAATAGAACTAACCTTGAACTTTCCTTCTTATTTGACCTTATTGAAAAATAGATTGAACTTTTGAAATGCATCACTCTTATTTGCAAAGAAAAATATCCATGAATATCTGGAGAAGTCATCTATGATGACATAGCCAAACCTGTTACCATTAAGACTCTTAGTTCTGGTTGGACCGAAGAGTTCCATATGAAGAAGTTCCATTGGTCTAGAAGACAATGGCTCAGATCTTAATTTGAAAGAGTTTCTGGTCTGTTTGCCTAGAGCACAGGCATCACATGATTTCGAAATGGAATTAAATTTAATTCTAGGCATGCCTTTAACTAAATCAAGTTTGACCAGTTTATTTAAAGTAGAAAAGCTAGCATGACCTAGACGTCTATGTCATTCAAAAGCATCAATTTCAGAGTTAGCAGATAAACAAATAGTAGATTCAGATTTCTCATTTAAGTCTATAATGTAGACATTATTAATCCGGTTGGCTACAAATTTAACCTCATCAGAATTTATTTCAAAGATTTTGCATGAAGTATCATCAAAAACAACCTTGTGACCCTTGTCACATAACTAACTGATGCTGATCAGATTATGTTGTAGCCCTTCCACAAGTAAGATTTTTTCAATGGAGTTTGTGGAAGACTTACCTACTGTGCCAACTCTAATTATTTTACCTTTGTTCTTTCCTCCAAACTTGACCAGACCTCCTGGCTTCATCTCTATCTTGCTGAATATGGATCGGTCTCCTGTCATATGCCTGGAGCAGCCACTGTCGAGGTACCACTTGTTGTCTTCAGCTGCCAGGCCGACCTACACAAGTATATCAAGCAGAGTGATTTGGAACCCAAGATGAGTTGGGTCCAAGTACATTGTTTAAATCTCTGATCAAGTGTTTGGGTACCCAGATTTGTTTCAGCATGGTTTTCTCTGGCACCCTCCTTTCTGGTTTATTAAAGTTCAATCCATCTGAACTGGGGAAATGAGTTCTATTCCTTTCATTGGTCTTCCTATTCCTAGGAAATTTCTAGTAGGCTTGTTGATTGGTATATCTTTGACCATGAAAGTTGTTCCTCCAGTAGGTCTTGTTTGGACCCATCTGATTGTTATAATTCCAGCTCTTATTCTGATTTGTTTTCTTGGTCCAGCTACCATTTGTGTTCTGGTGAATGGACTTAATGTTATTCTTCATAAAGTTCATTCCAATCTTGAATGGTTGTCCAGTACTGGTTGTTGTGTTCTCTTTAGGACTTTGAGTTTTCTTAGAGCTGTTTGAGCTGGATGGTGTGTCCAGCTTTTCTTTTCCCTTCTCTGGACAGAAGGTGATGGTCTTGAATTACAAGGGTCTCTTGTTAGTTGGGTCATAGCCTAGACCTTCCTTATTGAAATTGACCCTAGTTCCTAGTATAGCATCTAGGCTAGTCTTTCCTTGGACAAACTTCTCTAAGACTTTCTGTTTATCTTCCAACTCCTTTTGAAGAAACTCAGAATTCTTTAGAAGTTCAGCATTTACTTTCTTCACAGCTTCATATTTCTCTGAATTCATTCTGAGTTCACTCATGCTTTCTTCAATTTTAGTTTTGAATTCATTGAGCTATTTTTTTACTTTCTTGGATTTCTCCCCTAAGCTTATCATTCTGTTTCCTTTGTGAGGTCATTTCTTCTAGTTGTTCTTTTAGCTTTGCATTTTCCTCACAGACCAGAGTTTGTTCTTCAACATTTGTGTTAAATTTTCTTTTCAGAACTCTGTGCTCTTTGCTAAGTGAATTAAATTTATCTAGCAAGTCACCATAAGCATCCTCCCAGTCATCAATTGAGAAATTTTCAAAAACATTTATTACCTCCTCTTCACTGTTTGCCATAAGACAAATTCCTTCTTCATATTCCTCCGAGGAAGTGTCTTCGGGATTTTCTTCTTCCTCGCTCCATGTGCAGACCATCGCCTGTGGCTTTTTCTTCTTCTGCACCTTTGTGAACTTCTTCTGAAGATAGGGACCTTTCTTCTGGAGTTCTGGGCATTCGCCTTTCATGTGTCCCTGTTTGTTACAGTTAAAACAAGTCAGTTTCTTAGGATTTCTATCCCTGTAATTGGTAAACTCAGCATTCTTGTTAAAAGAGTGTGGGTTCTTCTTCCTGAAGGTCTTCCCCTTTGTCCTCAGAAACTTTCTGAACTGACGAGTGAGCATAGCCTGCTCCCCTGGTCGAGATCTGAAAGACCTTCAAGCTCGGACTCAGACTCGGGGCTACTGCTGCTGCTCCCACTTTTACTACCCTTGTTGCGGGAAGCTCTTAGAGCTACATTTTTACCCTTCCTCTCACTACCTTCTCCACCTCCTTGGAAGTTCATCTCATAGGTCATCAGGGATCCTATGAGTTCATTCACAGTTAAGACAGTCAAATCTTTTGACTCCTCAATCACAATGGCCTTAGTGTGCCATGTCGGGGATAAAGATCTAAGGATTTTCCTGACTATATCTGCCTCAGCAAGATCCTTCCCTAGCCCTTTAAGAGTGTTAGTGATCAAGGATAACCTGGCATACATTTCGGTTATATTCTCATCTGCATTCATCTTAAACATTTCATACTTGGAGGTGTAGAGATTTACCTTCGAGGCTTTCACTTGAGCTGTACCTTCATAAATTAATTGCAGCTCATCCCACATTCGCTTGGCAGTTCTGTATGCAGATATACGAGCATATTCCTCTGGATGAACAGCACACTGGATTATGTTCAGCGCCGTCCAGTTGAGTGACGAGAGCTTCACATGATCATCTGTCCAAGCATCCTCGTTTGGTGGCAGCTCATATGGCCCCACCGTGATTACTCTCCACAATTTATGACTCTGAGCTCTGATGAACACTTCCATCCTGTTCTTCCAAAACAGATAGTTACTACCATCGAAATAAGGAGGGCGACTAATGGATTGACCTTCGGCCATGAAGGTTCTAGGACCACCACCATTTCCTTGACCGTTCGTCCACATGGCGTAAACCTGCTCTGATACCAAATGTTAGCGCAGCGAGAGTGATATAGAAGGGGGGGGATGAATAGATCACTCCCAATTTGCAAATCTTAGGCGAGAAAATAAATCTACCGCTTATGCCCCTTCTAAACTAGCACACAGAGAATTGCAAATGCAGGTACCAATCAAGATCGAATAAGAAAATGATGATTAAGAGCTGAACACACAACTAGTCGAAGAGACAAGCAGATAGAGAGCGCTGATAAAGATCGCAAACCACAGAGAAGACAACCGGTTTTTAGGTGGTTCGACTGCAGTCCGCAATCTACATCCACCCCTCACTCCAACTAGAGTGAGGATTCCACTAGCCACTGCTAGAGCACAGCAGACTCAGTCTGCGAACAACTTGCTGCCAAACAGCTTGAAAACCCAAGGGAGACAAATCCCTCAACCAAGCTCTGCTACCCACAGAGCTTGTAACCTGTTCTAGCACCCAGCACGAACAGAACCGGAGAGTGCCTCTCCCTTCCTCCACACACCGGAGGGAACCTGCTAATGACAACCCGTCACTAGCAACACCAGAGATCAGCGATCTCTCTTCCTCTGCAACCCAGAGGGAAACCGGAGTTAGACTCCCTTCCTCCACACACCGGAGGGGAACAGATCAGAAATAGATGAAGAACACATAAAGAAAATCAGAAAAGAAACTAAAGACTGATCGAGAAAACATTCGATACTGAGAGTTAATACAAATGTAGCTTCCTGGGAAGCAATTTCAGAAACCCGATACTGCAAACTCTCTTTCTCTCTTCACTGCTATCTCTCTTTTTCTTTCTCTCTTTTTCTTTCTCTTTACTGGTGGATCGAGCTCTCTGCAATACTGCCTTTTCTTTCTTGGCTCTGATCACCTTCATCGGTGGACGAAGGTTTCTATTTATAGCGGCAGCAGGTGGATAGGGCACAAAACGCGTGTGCCTCCCACGCTCGATCCAGAACCTTCCTGCCACGTGACCTTATTGGATTGGTTCCTTTTGTCTTGGATCACGTGCACCCCCTTTATTAGGGAATAATCTTCCTCGTACCTGTAAGAAGATAAAAACCATTAACACGCAGTATGGCCACTAAAACTAAAGCTGCATGAGGTATATGATAACAGCACGACGTGACCAGTACACGAGATAGGAAAAGAATGACACGAGGTACACTGTAACAGAACAGACACAACGAGGAGAACGACACGAAGTGAGGTTATAAAACAAGAAGGACACGAGGTCTAGGAAAGGCAACACGAAGACATAAGGGTGACACGAGGTGGTACATTCAACAGCACGAGGTGCTGCAGTGTTCAGTACGTGAAGAAACAGCTAACGATATGAAGACGAGGACAACACGGACTGAAACCAACTCGAAGACGAAAAATAGAAACCAACACTAGGTGTGGTCACAAGGCAAAAAGTACACTGGGTCAGAAAAACAACACGAACTAACAAACAGCAACCAAAGACGACACGAAGTGAAACAACACTCGAAAACATAAGAAAAACAATTCGAGCACAAAATAGCTCGAATGAACGACTCGAAGACGAGGCGACACGGGCTGACCACGACACGAAGACAAATAACTATAAATGACACGAGTACAGAGGACTCGAAGACATAAGGGTAACACGGGGTGGTACAGAAAACAGCACGAAGTCAGAAGAGTGACACGGCTATCGCGACACGTGATGAAGCAGTGACACTAAAACAAAATGACTCGAGGAGCAACAGTAGGTGACACGAAGTTAAACAAGCAGAGAGATAAAAAGACACGAGATGAGGTCACAAAGCGACAAAGAGAAACGACACGAAGACAGAGAGCACAAGGATAAAACAACACGAAGCATTACCTCATACGAGTTTTCCTGTCAAGCATGGAAATCAACACGGAGTGTTGTACGCTCAGACGACACGAAATAATTTCGTGTTGGTGAGGGAAAGCAACACGAAGTGTGGCTTAAGTGACACGAAAACAATTCCCAAAAATACCTGAAGTGGCTCGAGGATTTACGTTAACACAGAGAAACATTTTTGTTCACAAAAATTCATAGTGTTGAAACCATCAAGACATTAAGACTCAGGCAACACTAAAATTTATTTGGTCAAATTGTTCAATTGAACAGGACATTCCCTTACTGTATAACCCATTCACTTACATGATGAAACATGAGATTATCTTGAGATAAAGAAATGATTTGTAGTGTGAGACATCATCAAAATCATAGGGACACAACACTTCACATTAAATCCCTTTCAGACAAATAGTCTTCTCATTTTGCTTGAAGTGTACTTTTCTGCGAACAATGGTTGGTTGGACATCCCATTGGTCGTCAGCAGGATGATGGCAGACTGCAGAGTGTCCTATTTCCAGCAGTAGATAGTTTGGACAGGTAGTCAGATAAGACTTACATCGTGGCAGATAGAAGTGGCTCTTCTAGCTGGATTTCTGACAAAACCATCTCCAAAAGGTAGACAACTAAGTGATAAGATGGTAGAGCAAGGGTCAGACCTCGGAACATGGTTCAGACCCCCAAATCCTTAATTTTAATGATTTGTGATTCCTTTTTCTCTCTCTGGATGGCCCACTGATCTGACAGTTTATTGGCTTGAGGATTTCTGGAAGAATAGGGGTGTGTCGACACTTTCCTAGCAGTGTGTCAAGACATCCCATTGAAAGCCTTGATGAATCATTCTGGTTGATCGTGGATGTCACGGGACATCCAGTGAATGTCTTGAAGATCCAAGGCTGATGTGTCGAGACAACACAAAGAGGTGTCAGGACATGTGAGTCATGTGCAGAGTTGTTGCAAGAAGGTGTTGAGACAGAAGCGCCCTGTGCAGAGATTATCACATGAATGTGTCGACACTTTTCACTCATTGTGTCGAGACATTGATGAATCCAGATGCTTAGTCAGAACGCCTTCAGCTTGAATTCTTCTGGATGTCTCGAGACATGGGTTAGATGTGTCGAGACACCACAAGAGAGTTTCGTCTATATTTGTTCGAAGGAAGCATTGCAAAGACCTTCATCATCGTGCTTAGACTTTATCTTCATGTGTGCACGGACCTTCTAGTGTTGAAGACCTTGATTTATCACATAGAGAATGTGCATAGACCTAGTTATCAGCTGGCCAGAGGTTGCATGGACCATGGTCTTCATAAGTGCTCAGACCTTAGTTCATAGGAATAGAACCTGGACTGACCTTGATCTTCATCAGTGCTTAGACCTTGGTTCATAGGAACAGAAACCTGCACCGACCTCGTCTTGAGCTAGCCAGAGGTTGCACCGACCTTGATTGAGCTAGCACCGACCTTGATCTTCATAAGTGCTTAGACCTTGGTTCATAGGAATAGAAACCTGCACCGACCAAGTCTTGAGCTAGCCAGAGGTTGCACCGACCTTGATTGAGCTAGCACCGACATAATGCAAATACTGGCACTGACCTTACTGAGAAAACCTGCACCGACCTGGTCTTGTGTTGATGGCAGGAGTTGCACCGACCTTGGTTCGTGCGAGTCTAGGTTGTGCACTGTGGACGCACTTTTTTAAAGCTTATCGGCTTATTCATTTTATTTATTATTTGGCGTGCCAGTCACCGAAGTGACAATTTTATTGTGCGCTCGATCTGACATGGTCAGTCGATTGTGAGTGATCGTGTCGGGACCTGAAGTCCGTCATACCATGAACATTATGACGTTAATTACGTCCTTCCAAGGAAGGACAACCCTTGATTAAACGCTAAATGTAGGAGGCCTCGAGAGGCAAACATATATTCACATGCTTAATTTTAAACTTCCTACAAGGGCCAGGGAGGCGGGTAAGATAATGACACCAACCGTAGAAACAGATGATATCGTTAAGTCAGCGGTCCGAAAACCGAGTGAAAGGGAAGAAGGAGGATTTCGATCACAGACAGATTGAGCCGTGACCATGATATAGGTTTAAAGCTTCGATCGGTATTTCGACAGCCTTTCCTCTTAATCTGGGTTACGCCCAAGGGGAAATAGACTATCACCCACGGGATGCCAGGATGAAAGCCGAGAGATAGAGAGGTTGAACCTCCCAACCCGTATACATATGGGCTATAGGGCAATGTATGATTTTCCCTTTGGAACGCTAGCGGAATTCATGTAGTGGCAGAATCCCCGAGCAAAAGGGTTATTCGTAAATCCATTGCAGTTAGGTGGAACGTAGGGGTTATGACTCCCCTTCAGTTTTATCCCCGGGACGTGTCGGGTGATCCATAGATATTTCTTTGTGGGTTCATTTTGGGTATTGGAATTCATTGGGTGGTAGATCGGGCTCTCAGCACACTCTGAATGGGCACGGGCTCTCGGCACGACCCCAAAAGTGGGAGGGCCAGGGCTTCCGGCGGCAAAAACAAGAAGGCCGGGGGTTCCCGGTGCCAAGACGAGAGGGCTTGGGTTCTCGGTGCGACCAAGAGAAGCCAAAGGGGAGCTCTTCGGCGCAGGCTTCCCGGCGCGAGGAAGAAGTGCTAGAAGGGGGGTTCTCGGCGCGCTCAGCCAAAGGGGAGGGGGCCTCCCGGCGCGACCAAAATGCCAGGTTCCCGGCGCGAAGGGCAGAAGACTTCCCGGCGCGGAGGATGCATAGAGGGTTCCCAGCGCGCAGGGAAGAAGGCCAAGGCGTAGGGGCTCCCGGCGCGCGGGGATGAAAGGGGGAGGAGCTGTTCCTGGGGGTTCTCGGCGCCTGAAGAAGTGGCGCCGGGAGCTATTCACCCGGTTTACTGTAGGCTGAGCCGAGAGCTGTGAGGGCGCCGGGACCAGAACAGAGCCTACGGTACTCTGTTTTGGGTTTCATGATGATCAGGTTGAAACAAACGGACCCTGAGGAGTCAAAATGGCTCAATTCATTGGACTTCAACCTGCTTTGGTATAGATTCCCAAGGAAGGCCGGGAACATAAAAAGATTGAGAGGGGAACAATAGGGTATAAGAAGCCTCTGTCACCACTGATAGATAAGGTCTCGGGGATGGGTTTCATGTCATGTCTGGCATCCTAGGAGAATTTTGACAGCATCTCCTCTGGATTTAACATTTGCCAGGGAATGATAGATGATCACCCACTGAATGTCAGGGTGAAAGCCAAAGAAATAAAGGGGTATGGAACCTGTAATGCCCTGGATCTTTCGAATCCTTATTTTTGGGTCCTGGATCTGGTTTTTTCAGAGTGTCCGACTCTGAAGTGCCCGAAATTTCGTTTCGGACATCTTTCGTGTTCGGATCGGCGCGATCCGGAGTTGTTTCGGAGGCCCGGAAACGTTCCGCGGCTTTTCCGCGTGTGTTTTCCGATTCCCGGTGTGTGTTTCGGTAATTCCTTCGGAACCTCGTTACGGGTGAACAGGGCTGTTCACCAGGGCGCGAGTGGTACCGTTGCGATCGGTGTGTTCCGAGGATCGCAGAAATGTGATTTTCTATTTTTCGGTATTTTCGGGAATTTCCGGATTTTCTATATAATAACCTCCTTTTTCTCTCTCCCCATCTCATTTTCTCTCTTCCCTCCCTCTCTCTTCTCTCACGTTCTCTCCTCTCCCCCTCTCACTCCGGGCGGCCGACGGAGGCGGCGAGGGCGGGGCGGCGTGGCTCGTGGGGCGTGGAGCGACGGGTACGGGATGAGGATCGCGGTGGTGGAGGCGGTTCGTGGGATCGTGAACCGGCGAGGGTTTAAACGGCGTTTTCTTCGTGGATCGGCGTCCACGGTGCGTCGAATCTTCGGTGGAGGTAGGGAGATGGACCCTCAACCCGTGTACTTCAATTCCCGCGAGTTTCGTAGGCCGTGGTGAGCCGAGCGGGCTAAACGGGGTGATTTGGGAAAAATGCATGTTTTTGGGGTGTGAGCCGAATCTTGTGTTTTGATCGTGTTTTTGGGGTTCAAATGGGTCCTCTCGGTGCCAGAGGGGTTGGGGAATGTTTCCCCCTTTGTTTCCCCATCACCCGGGGGTGATCGGGGCGTGGAATGGATTTTCCCACCGTTTCTACCGTTTTCGGGCGCGGACTGAGAACGCGCTAGCTTCCAGTAGCGCGTTCTTGAGGGTCGCGCCGCCCCGACGGGGCGCGTTCATCGGAGAAGATGAACAGTATGGCGGTTCCTGTCGCGCTATAGGGCTACGGCGCGTTCTGGACTGTCGCGCTATGGAAACATAGCGCGACCTGGCTTGTCGCGCTATAGGCTCCTAGCGCGTTCTGCTTGAACGCGCTATGGACCTATAGCGCGTTCTTGGAGGGACCAGCCGGGCTGCCCGGGGCGGGCGGTCTGCGGCTGATCGTGCTCCTCGTGGGCCGTGTGTGCCTTGGACACCCCGTGGAGTTCCGTGACCGTGTCTTTGGGGTGTCCGGGGGTTCCGTTTACCTTGATTTGCGTGCTCGTGAGTGTAAGGGTCCGGGCGGTTTACTAGTGTTCCGATTGGGTTGTGTTGGTCTCCGGTCGACCCGGTTGTGACGCAGTGGTCGACCTTTGGCCTTGTGAGTGTCCCGGGCACCCCGTGGGTTTTGTTACCGTGTTTTGGGGTGTCTGGAGGTGCCGTGTTACCTCGATAAGCGTGCCCATGGGCTTGGTGAGTCCGGGTGACCCCAGGCATTTCGGGTTTCCGTATTCTCGCTCGATCGAGTCACCGTGTATCGGTATGTGTGCGGTGGGGTTCCCCCGCATGTCGTGAGTCTTCCTGGAAGATGATTCCCGAGTGGGTTATGTGTTTGACCGTGGACTGTGCGTCCCGTTTCTTCTCCGATCGTGGTCACCGTGCGATGGTGCTGCTACGTGGGATGGTCCCCGTACTTCGTTAGGTTCGGACGTCGTTTTCTGTTGTTTTGAGAGTCTACTCTCTCAGTGATCCTCCACTAGTCGTAGCTTCCTGCGCACGAGTGTGCGGACCCACCTGGGAGTGGTGGAGAGCGCGACCCGGTGAGACGCGGTTTTTAGGCTGGTTTCCATCGGCCCCTTGCCTTTGCCACCAGAGTCCGGTGGGGGGGAAAACCAGCTAGAGGACCCGACCTAGAGCAGATGGTCTGTGTGTGCACACGTAGTTGGGGGCTTAGGACACGCGCTGACGAGCGTGACCCCAGCTAGTCCTTGTCGTGGTACTGGTTACTGTGTGTGTCTGAGTCTCACGCCTAGGGCGTCGTAGCTAGACACTTGTGACGCGGTGTAAGACGTCAGCGGACGCATCCGGTCGTTCTTCTAATGGGAGGTACTCCTGTTCTGGACAGAGAGTGACAGACTGTCAGTCGTGTGACTTCGACCTTCGGGTTTCGGTCATGTTGACCGTTGAGTTTTCGATTGTTTCGCCGTGGCGCGTGTCGGTTTTCGTGCCGTGAGGCTAGTGCTAGTGACTTTACCGAGGTTGTGTCTTGTCGTGCGGTACCCGTGACCAGGTGTCCGGGTTGCACTTTTGACAGCGTGTCCAGGTTGGCCGTGTTCTGGGAGACAGGCCTCTACGGCGTGGTTGCCGTGGGTTTTTCACTTCGATAAGCGATACTAGTGTAGTTCGGTAGCCCTTGACCGTGAGTCTGGGGTGTGTTTCTGGTACAGTAGGAGTAGCTGTAGTGCCGAGTTTTGACCGGCCACCGGTTTGTTGTTCCTGCTGTAGTTGTAGCTCCCTTTCCGCTACCGTCGTTGTTTCCGGTTGGGGTTCCGCGGGATCCCTGCTGAGTCTCTGTTTTGGAGACTCATTCCCTGCTTTTCAGGTGTGGCGGTTCTTCCTCGTGGCTCGAGGACGCGGAGCGGAGGTTCTTAGTTGCCAGCTTGCCGGGCCGAGTGTTCACTCGGCATGTGGTACGTTTTACTGCTTTAGACTGTACTTTCTGTTGGACTGGACTCTGTTGTAGTTGTTTATTCTTTTCTATTAATTGTTGGTTGTCCTGCTCTATTTCCTATTTCTTTGTGCCTCCACACTCCTTTTAGCCCTTCCGAGCCCTCCCGGCTCGTGGGCGGCGGTTCGAGTCTCGGGTTATCGGGCCTTCCCGGTAATCAGATTCTCGGGTCGTCACAGTTGGTATCAGAGCATGGTTGTGGACGTACATGGGAATTCGAGATATTGCAGTGATCAGAGTCCGTAAGGTCCAGTACAGTCAGCAGTTGGCATAGGGTTTCGTGCATGTTTTCCGCTTTGTTTCTTGCTTGAGAGTTTGAGTGCGCTGTGCGGCGCTGTGAAGGTGGTTGTTGTTCAAGGCTTTCGTGCTGGCGCGGGGTCTGCGGATCGGGGTAGAGAGCCTTCTCCCTCATCGGTGGTGGCCCTGGTTGTGTTGCGTTGGGCAGAGGTTGTCGGAGGGCGTGTTGCAGTTCGGGGGATTGTAGCGGTGGTGCATCGAGAGATGTTGTGATCATGGTCCGACGGGACACTTGGTAAGTGTTGTCGGAGGAGCTGACCTGACGGAAGTGATAGTTTTCTTGGTGCTGGAAGGTGCTATTCCCAACATGCGTGAGGCTCGAGGTCAGGTCGAGTGTGGAGTTTTCCTTCCGTTGGTCGGAGGTGCGATTGGGTTCTCCTTTGGTTGGAGAGAATCGTGTTTGGCTAAGGTTCGTCGTCTTGTATTGCGTGTCCGGATTGGTTGGCCTTGTGTGTCATGAAGTTCGTGCGAGACGTGCTCTTTGTCTTGGCAAGGTGGTTGCCTGTGAGAATCGTTGCCCGTTCCCTGATGTGTAAGGGTGTTAGCACTGTTCCGGAAGGATGAGTGTCAACTGGGCGCTATTTTTGAGATTTGCGGTTGGTGTCGCGGTTCCCGATGTGTGGAGGATCGGAGTCTGCGGGGTTGCAGATGGTTGTCGAGATGGTGGATCTCGAGTTGGCGTTATGGTGGCTGTGCGTGTGGATCAGAGTGCGTGGATCGTAGCGTTGGTTGCTGCGGGTGGATTTCTGAGAAGTGTAGAGCAGTGGAGGATTGGTTCATCGGTGTGCGTTGTCTCCGACGGTGTGAGACATGTTGGTTGGCGTGCCGTTGCTTGAGATATTGTGGTTCATGGCATTGGCAGGTGTCCATTTGGATTGATCGAAGGATTTGATGAGACCAGATGGAAGAGTGACGCCTGTGGGCGGAGGCCTTTTTCGTGAGATTGGCGTCGGAGAGTGGTCTCTGATGAGACGTTGGTGTTGGATGTTGATCCTCAGTCTGTGGCCAGCAAGGGAGGATTCCCCGTAAGTCTGAGTCGAGTGACGTGAGGACCGTGTGGAGATGGAGTCATGTGGTTTCGCAGTGCTCCCCTGAGAGGGTAGAGTTGGCGTGAGGTTCGAGATTGGAGGTGGTGTTGGTCTGTGCGTGAGTCAGCAGATGGCCTGTCATGTGTTGGATCGTGCCTGCTGGGCCGGTGGAGGTTTTCCGTTGGCGAATGTCTGGCGACCAGTGGATGGTCTTTTCAGAGACAGAAGATGCTGGTTGTAAGGGTTCGAGAATGGAGAGAGCGGCGTGCAAGCGAGGCCTTCTGGTGGCCGTTTCTGAGGTGTGAGCTGATGGAAGCTCAGTGATTGGTTACCCCTGGTGCAGGGTGTGAGATCGATCAGCGGTTGTGAAGCTGGCGTTTGGTTGGTCCGCCGAGCGTGGGCGTTGAGCGGTGGATTGGTTCTTGTGGCGAGGATTGCGTTCCCTCGGTGAGCGAGAGGGTGGCAGCGATGCCGTGGGTGTTTTCCGTTGTGTTTGAGGTGATACCAGACTTGTGCCCTTGTCTTATGCCTGCTCTAGTGGCCGATGTGTGTGCGGCGTGCGGAGCGTGGCGTTGTTCGTGATTATGGTCTGGCCGTATCCCTCATGATCGGTGCTTTTTGCGAGAATCAAGATTTTCTGTGTTGGGGTTCTGACGGCGTTGTCAGTGAGTTACGGCGTTCTTCCCCTGTTCCTGTGCTTGTCCTGAATTTCGAGGACGAAATTTCTTTAAGGGGGGAGGGCTGTAATGCCCTGGATCTTTCGGATCCTTGTTTTTGGGTCCTGGATCTGGTTTTTTCAGAGTGTCCGACTCTGAAGTGCCCGAAATTTCGTTTCGGACATCTTTCGTGTTCGGATCGGCGCGATCCGGAGTTGTTTCGGAGGCCCGGAAACGTTCCGCGGCTTTTCCGCGTGTGTTTTCCGATTCCCGGTGTGTGTTTCGGTAATTCCTTCGGAACCTCGTTACGGGTGAACGGGGCTGTTCACCAGGGCGCGAGTGGTACCGTTGCGATCGGTGTGTTCCGAGGATCGCAGAAATGTGATTTTCTATTTTTTGATATTTTAGGGAATTTCCGGATTTTCTATATAATAACCTCCTTTTTCTCTCTCCCCATCTCATTTTCTCTCTTCCCTCCCTCTCTCTTCTCTCACGTTCTCTCCTCTCCCCCTCTCACTCCGGGCGGCCGACGGAGGCGGCGAGGGCGGGGCGGCGTGGCTCGTGGGGCGTGGAGCGACGGGTACGGGATGAGGATCGCGGTGGTGGAGGCGGTTCGTGGGATCGTGAACCGGCGAGGGTTTAAACGGCGTTTTCTTCGTGGATCGGCGTCCACGGTGCGTCGAATCTTCGGTGGAGGTAGGGAGATGGACCCTCAACCCGTGTACTTCAATTCCCGCGAGTTTCGTAGGCCGTGGTGAGCCGAGCGGGCTAAACGGGGTGATTTGGGAAAAATGCATGTTTTTGGGGTGTGAGCCGAATCTTGTGTTTTGATCGTGTTTTTGGGGTTCAAATGGGTCCTCTCGGTGCCAGAGGGGTTGGGGAATGTTTCCCCCTTTGTTTCCCCATCACCCGGGGGTGATCGGGGCGTGGAATGGATTTTCCCGCCGTTTCTACCGTTTTCGGGCGCGGACTGAGAACGCGCTAGCTTCCAGTAGCGCGTTCTTGAGGGTCGCGCCGCCCCGACGGAGCGGGTTCATCGGAGAAGTTGAACAGTATGGCGGTTCCTGTCGCGCTATAGGGCTACGGCGCGTTCTGGACTGTCGCGCTATGGAAACATAGCGCGACCTGGCTTGTCGCGCTATAGGCTCCTAGCGCGTTCTGCTTGAACGCGCTATGGACCTATAGCGCGTTCTTGGAGGGACCAGCCGGGCTGCCCGGGGCAGGCGGTCTGCGGCTGATCGTGCTCCTCGTGGGCCGTGTGTGCCTTGGACACCCCGTGGAGTTCCGTGACCGTGTCTTTGGGGTGTCCGGGGGTTCCGTTTACCTTGATTTGCGCGCTCGTGAGTGTAAGGGTCCGGGCGGTTTACTAGTGTTCCGATTGGGTTGTGTTGGTCTCCGGTCGACCCGGTTGTGACGCAGTGGTCGACCTTTGGCCTTGTGAGTGTCCCGGGCACCCCGTGGGTTTTGTTACCGTGTTTTGGGGTGTCTGGAGGTGCCATGTTACCTCGATAAGCGTGCCCGTGGGCTTGGTGAGTCCGGGTGACCCCAGGCGTTTCGGGTTTCCGTATTCTCGCTCGATCGAGTCACCGTGTATCGGTATGTGTGCGGTGGGGTTCCCCCGCATGTCATGAGTCTTCCTGGAAGATGATTCCCGAGTGGGTTATGTGTTTGACCGTGGACTGTGCGTCCCGTTTCTTCTCCGATCGTGGTCACCGTGCGATGGTGCTGCTACGTGGGATGGTCCCCGTACTTCGTTAGGTTCGGACGTCGTTTTCTGTTGTTTTGAGAGTCTACTCTCTTAGTGATCCTCCACTAGTCGTAGCTTCCTGCGCACGCGTGTGCGGACCCACCTGGGAGTGGTGGAGAGCGCGACCCGGTGAGACGTCGTTTTTAGGCTGGTTTCCGTCGGCCCCTTGCCTTTGCCACCAGAGTCCGGTGGGGGGGAAAACCAGCTAGAGGACCCGACCTAGAGCAGATGGTCTGTGTGTGCACACGTAGTTGGGGGCTTAGGACACGCGCTGACGAGCGTGACCCCAGCTAGTCCTTGTCGTGGTACTGGTTACTGTGTGTGTCTGAGTCTCACGCCTAGGGCGTCGTAGCTAGACACTTGTGACGCGGTGTAAGACGTCAGCGGACGCATCCGGTCGTTCTTCTAGTGGGAGGTACTCCTGTTCTGGACAGAGAGTGACAGACTGTCAGTCGTGTGACTTCGACCTTCGGGTTTCGGTCGTGTTGACCGTTGAGTTTTTGATTGTTTCGCTGTGGCGCGTGTCGGTTTTCGTGCCGTGAGGCTAGTGCTAGTGACTTTACCGAGGTTGTGTCTTGTCGTGCGGTACCCGTGACCAGGTGTCCGGGTTGCACTTTTGACAGCGTGTCCAGGTTGGCCGTGTTCTGGGAGACAGGCCTCTACGGCGTGGTTGCCGTGGGTTTTTCACTTCGATAAGCGATACTAGTGTAGTTCGGTAGCCCTTGACCGTGAGTCTGGGGTGTGTTTCTGGTACAGTAGGAGTAGCTGTAGTGCCGAGTTTTGACCGGCCACCGGTTTGTTGTTCCTGCTGTAGTTGTAGCTCCCTTTCCGCTACCGTCGTTGTTTCCGGTTGGGGTTCCGCGGGATCCCTGCTGAGTCTCTGTTTTGGAGACTCATTCCCTGCTTTTCAGGTGTGGCGGTTCTTCCTCGTGGTTCGAGGACGCGGAGTGGAGGTTCTTAGTTGCCAGCTTGCCGGGCCGAGTGTTCACTCGGCATGTGGTACGTTTTACTGCTTTAGACTGTACTTTCTGTTGGACTGGACTCTGTTGTAGTTGTTTATTCTTTTTTATTAATTGTTGGTTGTCCTGCTCTATTTCCTATTTCTTTGTGCCTCCACACTCCTTTTAGCCCTTCCGAGCCCTCCCGGCTCGTGGGCGGCGGTTCGAGTCTTGGGTTATCGGGCCTTCCCGGTAATCGGATTCTCGGGTCGTCACAGAACCCCTGGCGCCTGTGTATGCTTGGAGCAATATCTTGATATCCCTTTTGAGACCGTAGAAGCTTATGTAGTGGCAGAGCTTCCTAGGTCTGAGGGTTTATAAGAGCCGATCGGGTTCGAGAAACCGCGTAGAAAAAGGGGAGTTGCTCCCACTAGTTGTCATCCCCGAGGTGCGTGTGACGACCCAAGGCATCCCTTGACAGAAGGTGGGATTGTGTTGAGCAGCTCACAAGGATATTTATAGGGTTTATCAATGGTAGCAAGGGTTTTACGACTTGAGGTTTACAGATTGGCCAAGAGGCAGGCTTCTCGGCGTCAATGGCAAGGATGCCAGAGTGTTCCCGGCACGGGCTTCCCGGTGCGCTAATAAGATGGCCAAGGGGCTCTCGGCACGGGGTCTTCCTGGAATGAAGACAAGTCGGCCCCGGTGCGATGGTGAGAAGTGGAATGAGTGGCTCCCGGCGCGCCCGGGAGATGGGATCTCGACGCAAGAAGGCTTGCGCCGAGGGCTATTCATCAGTTTCACTGTTGGCGGGGCCGAGAGCTGTGAGGGCGCCGGGAGAAGAAACAGAACTTACGGTACTCTGTTTTGGGTTTCATGTTGGTTTTGGCAGGAACTGACGGACTCTATGGACTCTAAACTGCTCAAGGCATCCACTCTGAATTGGATTATGCCTAAAATTCAATGGAGTTTTAGGATTCGAGAGGCATCTGGGAGGCCGAAGTCTGAATGCCCCTGTTCATCGCCATTATCACGCAGAGCTTGGGGGCAAACTTAATATGGTCATTCGTCACCCTGGGAGCCAAGAGATGGCTGTCTCTGGCCCCAGAGGGGACTTCGGTGACATCAACGGATGAATCACGCGCGCTTAGAACCCCGGGGTTTCTCAAGCTTTGATCATTGCATAGCACAGCTTCATCCCAGCAGCCAAGGAATAGTCTGTTCCGGGCTCTGGGGTGAGCACTAATGGTGCTACGAAGCAGAGAAAAGAAACAGACAAATCGGATCACCATGCTACTGGTTTACAGATAACACAGGGAAGGGCAATAGGGCTTCAGAAGAAGCAAAAATCAGGCTCAAACTATAACACATCGTACATATATAACCATTCATTTGGCGATGCCCATCACGGAAGACACATGGTCAGAAAACCCATGTGAAACACCATTTCCATACCCAAACTGATTACAGGGAGAGAGTGAGGGAAAGGGGAACAGACAGATGCCGAGATATCTCGGCTACATTGCATGAATCAAGATAAGACTTGAAACTATTACATGAAGCAGAAGAAAAGAGAAAACAAACATGGGGGAGGGCGGAGCATTGACTCCTCTCCCTCCCCCGGATGCCCACCTGGAGCTTCTTCCCCTGGGGATGGGTCTCTTCTCTCTTTCTTTTTCAGCGGAGGAGGCTCTCTCTCTCCTTGGTCTCTTCTCTTTTCTTTCTTTTTGATCGATGGCCTGGCTTCCGATCCTCCGATCCCCTTTTCTTTCAAAGGGGGTATGTTTATATAGGTCTCATCCTTCTGTGCTCTCGGTGGAAGGTAGTCGGTGTGGCCGGCTTGCTTGCCACAGCTCCCGGCGCGTCCAGCGGCCCTTTGTTGAGGTTCCCGGCGCCATTCTCAGAAGCCCAATCGGCCGGCCCATTTGGTGCTTTTAGGCCACACACTTGCCTTGGCTTCCCTTAGTCATTTTGTATTGACTTTTATCAGAACCGAAAGAGGCCCCTTTAATAGTGACACAGCTTTGTTGAGATCATCTTGAGGTTCCATCAGTGAACGAACTGGGGTTTAATCAGTATTACCGTCTGAATGACGACAAAACCGGGTATGTTTCATCGGCATTGTCATCCGAACGGTGACAAGACCGGACATCAGCTTCCGTCTGACAGACTTCGGCCGGGTGTGTAATCTGTGGAGAGGATTCTTTATTTGTCCTGACTTTTGCAAAAGCCTTCGCAATCTTCATTTGTCGGCTCCGGCTTCTCATCAGAGTGTGCTTGGAGGTCTTATCAGTCGAATGACTGCTGCTTTATCAGTGCTGCCGTCTGAATGACATTGGCACCGGGCATCAGCTTTGGCCGACAAAGGCTTTAGCCGTGTGAATGGTTGACGAGCTTCATCATTGATCTTCCACTGTTGGTCAGACCCTCTTTTCAATTGTGCTTCCACCCTTGTTCATTTTCCAGGTGTCAACAAATGCCCCCCACCTGCGGGCGGCGTAAGCGCAGAATAAGCGACACGGGGTCTGCAGGTGTCTTTCATCATTCGAGGGTATATTCCTCAGTTTTATCCTTGACATTATCCTTCAGCTTGATCATGTTGTTGTAGTAACATTCTGCATATCCATCTTTCACTTTCATGTTTTCGTCTCTGCATTTTCTGACTTCATTATCACCGTTTGGAGATTTTAGGCATTGCCTTGGACTTCTCGGCATGGCGCTCTCGGCGCGACCGTTGTCGGCGCGGCCGTCTCGGTAGGGGCTTCTCGGCACCCTCACGCTCGCCAGGCTTCCCGGGGTGAGGGCTTTTCGGCGGCTGCTTCTCGGCGCGTGCCGCTCTCGGCGCACTTTTTCTTTGGCGAAGGGGGCTCTCGGCGCATGCCGCTCTCGGCGCGCCTTTTTCCTTGGTGAAGTGGGGGTTCCCGGTGCGCATTTCTTCGCGCCGAGAAGCCCCTCCTCCTCTTCTTTTTAACCCGGCGAGAGGGCCTTTTACCCTCATTTCTTACCTGTTCTTCTCTCTCTTCATCTCGGCGGTGGCGGTGAGCTGCGAGCTTCCCCCCCGGGAGCGTCATTTCCCCCCCCCCTTTTTGCCGATTTTTCGGGGTAGGTCCGCTATATATATGGGATTGAGTCCCATCTTATACTCGGGATCACTCCCTCTTGGTGGGTGACTCCCTATTCTTTTTTGGGCATACCTCGGACAAGAGGAGATGCTGCCGAAATTTTTGAGAATTTGTTTGTCTTATTGTTTCATGCCCATTCATCTTTCTGATGCTTCTTTTCTTGTCTTTTTCTGACTACAGGTGCTGACATGGCTTCCAGTTCTGCTGCTGCATCTTCCGGAGCCGTTGGAACAAGTTCATCGGCTCAGCCGGACATATCTCGGGCCAAAGTCAACTGGTTGAACGTATACAGCCTGAGCTTTGGCTATGACCAGATTGCTAGTGTCGACGAATCTTCCGATTCTGAAACTGACACTGTATCGACCGCTGAAGTTTATTCTTCCCTGGAAGGTACTGAATTCAGGAGAGCTGCTGACTACCGCTCGGACTTGCCGAAGGATCGTCATTTGCTGCCGTTTGTCCGGACTTTCACCATACGCAGAATGTGGGATGTTATTATTGCCCGTTCCGTGGAAGCGGCAATACTTGCCGATAGAGACAGCATGAAGGGCTCTGTCTATCGAGCCCGAGCCATATATCTCCCAGGCGAATAGAGGGACTGGAATGCTGTGCTGGGCATTTCCGATTTAGAACCCGAGAAGAAGATGCTGACCCGGGCCCCAGAATTCACCCCTGCAAGGTGGGATCATACCACCGGCCGTGTCCACCGAGAGAAGACCTCATTCGGACTCTTTTTGGCTCCTGCGAAGTGGGGTTATAGAGACGAGCCATTTGTTCTTAACTGCCTGGCCGTTCAGTTTAAATATCAGCTGGCTGCCGGCTGGTTTGGAGATGCCAAGTTGACAGACGCCCATCTTTTTAGGGTTGGAGCAGTGGAGTTTACAGAATATGTTTTGAAGGAGTATGCCCCTCTATTGGTTAGAGCTGGGGTATACCATAGTGTATTTGCCTCCAGGTTCCGCTATCCCGTCTCTCGGGGATTGTGTTGCAGTATGCTTGAAGTGTTCTGCCCGCAGTTCAATACATTCTATACAGCGGAAGGCGAGACATCCCTCGACCTCTGCAGTTTATCGCAGCTTTCTGGCCTACCCATGGACGGAGAGCCATATGAGGAGGTCTGCCTGGATGATTCCATCAAGGACGCCTCTAATGGAGAGGGCCGCTATTCTTTCGGTTATGCATACCGGTATCTGATGAAAGCTTACCGGTCCATCTGTTTGGCCTACAGTAGGGAGTCCTCCAAAGGCTATCAAGCCAGGGAAAAGAGCAGCCGACTGAGAGTCCGTGTGGGGCAGTGGATACAATATTTCTTCGGGGGTCCCTTGAGGTACGCAGACTTTCCATCCGTAGGGCTGACTTCCGGTAAACAGGTCAGGGCCCCCCGTTACAAGTCAGCACAGCCAGCTTCATTGCGCCGGACAGACGCGGATGGCCCGAACCCAGCAGGGGTTGATCCCATCACCCATTGTGCAGCCTATTTGACTTTCTGGCTATGCACTTTCGCTCTCCCTCAAGGGGACGAGACGATTATTAGACCCGAGGCTATATATCCGGCCTGCCAGATGGCTTGGGGGATGCGATTGTCTCTGTGCCCAGTGGCTCTGTGTTTAATTTACAAATCCTTGGAGGACTTGCATAGACATCGGACCCCCCGCTCTTCGAGGACCGTGGGTCCCTTTCATTTCTTCAATGCCTGGGTTTGTAGCATTTTCCCTGAGCTGGCCCCGAGAACTTTACAGTCAGACACACTGCTCCCTCGTATGATTGAGTTCGCTAGCGCTGAACCTGGTCCTTTCTCAGAACAGCTGTTCAAGATGAGGGGTAGGCTAATAAGAGTGCCTGTAGACGCACCTGGCAGCATTCACTTTTAGAGCTTGGCAGCAGGTTCAGCTCCCTTGGTGGACCCTCAGAGGGAGTGCAAAATGGAGGAGGTGGAGGTTTATGTCCATCCTGTTTCGGGGGTCGCCGCCACCCGGCCTCTTTTAGAACCAGAATTGGTGAGGTGGGCCATGGCCATACGGCCCAGTGTATTAGTTTTCAGGAAGGGGGGCCTGCTCATTTTGGAGCCCTATTATCCCTTCCGCTTTGGCAGAAATTTTGGTTACGACCAGCATATCCCTCCATCGGCTGCTCAGTTTCCTCTGGAGAGCCGGGCCAAGCACGGGTCTAGTATTGCCGGCGACGGTCGGGTATGGTGGGATTTCTTTCACTGTCGGGAAGACACAACTTTCAGGGTCCCGACCGTCTCCAATCGTCTCCCTCGGGTCTCATCAGACTATATCAAGTGGTGGAACATACGCACCATTTTTTATAAAGATGGCAGAGGCGCTTTCTGGGATGTGGCCGAGCGCTCCTTTTTGAAGCGGCAGTCAGGGCCTGTGTTTGACATTGACGAGGTCCATCTGAGGAGGCTTTATTCCCAGCACCAGAGGGAGGCCGAGGCTTATATCGCTGCCTGCCGGTCTTTGAAGGAGGCGGGTGCGGAACTACCCACTCCTGTCTTTTCTGATGTTGATGTAGACACTTTCACCAGAGACTTGAGACAGCTGGGACACATAGGGGACACTCATTTGGAGGTGTAGTATCCATTTCCCTCGGAGGAACCACTCTCGAAGGCTACTTCTTGGAGGGGTCCGGCAGACAGATTTCATCCTTACAGGGCCTTTGTGCGGAGGGAGGACCGTACCCAGTCATATTATCAGCACACCTCCTGGCTTTTTGTACTGTTAAATGTCCACGGGCTGACAGTGGAGAGCCCGGTAGCTGTCATTCTAAATAAGCAGCTTTTTGTTTCTTTCCATTATGTTGACGCCTGGTGCATAGATTACCTCGGCCTCTTTCATTGCCTTGATTTCCATGGCCATAAGGACTTGGCCGCCCTGACGGAGAAGTGTCAGACTATTGGCGATGTATGCTGGCTCGTGAAGGAGGCCGCCTCCCGATCAAAGTAGGTAGCTTATATGTATTGGCCGCTTTCCACTTTTTACGACGGCCCAGCAGGTGTGCTCCTTGTTTGTTTGATCATGGCTTCTTTCTTCTTATTGTCATGTTTTGCATATGTTGACTATGACTGTCTCTCTTGTGTCTCGCACAGATAGACCAGACATAAAACGGCAGGGGCTTTACAGGAAGATAATTGCTCAAGCCGAGAAACCTGCCCACTTTGAAATTCCTGAAGCAGCACCTACGACCACTCCCCTGCCTCCGGGCAAGAAGAGGAAGCCTTCTGTGGTGAAGGTTGCAGTCGCCAAGGCCAAGAAGGCCAAGGTCGCTCGGACCCGGAAGTCGGCTTCGACTGCGAAGGAAACTGGAACCCCTCTTCCGGATATCCCTTCATTTGACGCATTCGCATCTCAGAGGGAGGCCGCACAGGCATCTGCCGAAGGTGACGGTGATATCTTGTAGCTGGAACCTCCTTTGTCGTCTTGACCAATCTCCTAGGGAGTTCTTTGAGGTTGAGCTTCTTTTTATCTGATACAGCCCAGGAGCAGGTTAAAGCACCTGTGGAGACGGACACAAGACTGCCTTCTCCCACCCCGGTTGGCGAGGAGGAGGGTAAATGTGCTTTTTCCATTTGTTTCATACTTCCGTTGTTTTCTTTGCTATACTTCTCAGAAGTTTTCTTTTCTTGTAGCAGTGGCAGTCGGTGTGCAAGCCGAGGCCATGATGATGACGGAAGAGCTGCCTCGACCACAGGAGGGTCACAAGACTCGGCCAAAGCAGAGTACTATTCCGGCCAGGCGCATAATCACTCGATCTACATCCCACCATACTTTAGAGGTACCGGCCCAGCATATAGCTAGTGTGGAAATATCTTCGGGCAGCTCCCAGGCCGTCTCCCATGAGGAGGAGGTAGATTTCAGCGACAGCGAAGGGGAAGGTATTGCCAAGTCAGAAGCCCCTCCTGCACTTGCGAAAGGTGTTCTGTCTCTTCGACCCGCCGAACTATCAGTGTTATCCTCTGAGGAAGAATTTCAGGAGGAGTTTGTCGGGCTTGATACTGAGATTTACATAACTCCACCACTCGCTGTTTCGGCCACGGAGCTTTCTTCTCTTTCGCCCCATTTTGAGGGTGCGGACCCTGCTTCAAAGGTGGGTTGTTCTTCATGTATGCTGCTTCATTTGTTTCTTTTAGTTAGTGCTAAAGGTCGCTTTGCTTTGGTCTCAGAGTATTGTTGCTGCTACCTTGGCCACCTCCACATCCTTCATGGACATTTCCCTTGTAGATTTCGCTATTGTTCCTTTTCTGCCTTTGACCTGCACGGGGGCTCCTGAGATCATTCACCCTGTGCCAGTGCGGATACAGTCCTCGACAGACTTGGCATCATTAGACTTGGGGGCTGCAAAAGAAAGTGTCATCCCTGCCAGGGCTTCAGATCTTAGAGCCGAAACAGATCCGGCCAGGAGCTCCGCTTTCATACCGGCCGCAGTAATGTCAATCGCGCCCGAGTTAGCGATTCCTGCCATAGTGGCTACAGAGTCCGAATTCCTATCTACACAGTCTAAGGCACCTCTGTCCCCATCACCAGAAAGAGCAGCTGAAGGTACAGCCTCCATTGCAGAGATAACCCCATTATTCATCGATTCTCCTCCCGCGGATGTTCAAGGTGTAGCTCCCGAGGCAGCAGTAGAGGAGGAGTCTTCAGCCCAGCAGGGGAGTACAGAGAGATATCGGTTAGCTCTTTCGGCAGATTTGCCTTCTTCGTCCTCCCAAGCGGGCATTGGACTATGGGCAGATATTGACGGAGAGGTGACTTTTGAAGTCGTCGCCTCTGCTTCCTTTGGCTTTACTTCTCCTGACAGCTTCGTCTGGCAGCATCTGGACATGTTACGCCAGCTAGTAGAGTCTCAGCCAGGCTTGACATATCTACAGCTGAAGGAAATTGCCAATCGCCTCACCGCTGGCCTGCAAGCCATGGGCTGCCCTTTGGACATATGGGCTCAGCGGGTCTTACTTTTGTTGAAATTCGTGCATCAGAGAGACTTCCTAGCACGGATCATGGTTGACAGGCTGACGGCGTTGAAGTTGCAGAGGTCGGAATGCAAATCCGAGGTGGAAAAGCTAACGCTGACACTTGATGAACGCCAGGCCGAGCTACAGAGCATTATTCAGCGGGAGGAGGCTATCCAGAAGCGGGTAGCCATTTTGGAGGCGGAACTCACTGAACTTCGGGCCGAGCTGCAGCAATTATCTTCTATTCGGCCACAGTCCACCGAGGAGGTAGCTTTACTGGAGGGTCGGGTGATGTATTTCCAGGACCTGTCCACGAGGCTTCAGGAGGAGGAAGCGCGCCTTCATGAGTTAGGAGCCGCCCCCTATGTTGGTCTTCTGGCCTTTGAAGATATCTTTCGGCGGCCATGAATTATCTTCACTTTCTTTTCTTTTCTTTTTTTTTTCATCTTTTTTTGTGACACAGCGTCCCCTCGGGGCCCCTTATGTACTCACTTCGTAATGAAAGAGATCTTTTGGCTTCATGTGTATCCATCTTGTCTACCATGCGGTTTCATCACTTCGGGAAGTGGGGTAGTGGTTTTAGCAATCCCTCATGTGAATGGCTCGTACCTAGCAGGAGAGCGTCCACCCCTTCAGAGAAAGGATGGGGAACTCGCTCCACCGAGTGACGGGCATCCGAAGAGGTGCTTAAACCGGATTGTGCTGGTATCAGCAAACGTCCCTCTTGGCAATATGTGCTATGAGGGAGACAATTTGCAGGAATGTGAAAGAAGGGGTTTCATCAGAATGGACGGAAAGTCTAGACTGGGTAGAGGTTATGGCAGGTGGGACATTTGAAAGTGGCATAGTTTTCATCAGAACAGACGTAGGGTCTGGACTGGACAGGGTTTTATCATTGATCGTGCGAAATGCCAGTCGATCAATAGTTGGTTCCATCGTCGATATTGGGTTTATATCGAAGCAAAGGGTTTTATAAGTTTCATCAGTATAGACGAAAGGTCTAAACTGGGTAGGGTTTCATCATTGATCGGGCGAAAGGCCAGTCGATCAATAGTTGGTTTCATCGTCGATATTGGGTTTATATCGATGCAAAGGGTTTTATAAGTTTCATCAGTATAGACGAAAGGTCTAAACTGGGTAGGGTTTCATCATTGATCGGGCGAAATGCCCGTCGATCAATAGTTGGTTTCATCGTCGATATTGGGTTTATATCGATGCAAGGAGATTTCATAAGTTTCATCAGAATAGACGAAAGGTCTAAACTGGACAAGGTTTCATCATTGATCGGGCAAAATGCCAGTCGATCAATAGTTGGCTTCATCATCAATATTGGGTTTATATCGATGCAAAGGGATTTATAAGTTTCATCAGAATAGACGAAAGGTCTAAACTGGACAAGGTTTCATCATTGATCGGGCAAGATGCCCATCGATCGACGGTGGGACGTTTGAAAGTGGGTATGTAGGTTTCATCAGGGTAGACGTAAGGTCCACCCCGGGAAGGCTTTATCATCGGTGGGGCATAGAGCCAGATGACCGACGGAAGGCTTCATCAGTGAAGGGGAGGTAAAGGTAGCGTGCCGGTTGGCATGGAACTTTTAAATTACCACATTACTGACCCAAGTGCCCTTTCGGGTTTTCACCGGAGCCAGCCCCCTCTTGCTTTTGCCCACGCGCCCTTTCGGGTTTTCACGTGGCGGGGTACCCGATTTTGCCTGCGGTGCCCTTTCGGGTTTTCACCACAGCTGGGCTTTTTGGCCATTTTTGCCCTTATCCGGTATGTCCGAACAAGTCTGGCGGGGTATCTCTATTTTTAACCCCATTTTTTTATACGTATGTTTCCTGAATTGGGACTTCAGCACGGATCGGGTGATGTGCTGCTTCATTAGTGCATGCTCTTATCATCGGTATTGGGTATATATCGATGCAAGGATTTTATAGGTTTCATCAGGGTAGACGTAAGGTCTGCATTGGGCTGGTTTTATCATTGATCGGGCAGGGTGCCGATCGACCAATGGTAGGTTTCATCACGGCGGGACGTAAAGGGATATGCAAATTTGATAGGACGGGTTTCTTCGTTGATCGGGCAGGGTGCCCATTGATCAAAGGTGGGTTTCATCATTGGTATTGAGTTTATACCAATGCAAGGATCTTATGAATCTTCATCAGAATAGACGTAAGGTCTACCCTGGGCTGGTTTTATTGCTGATCGGGCAGGGTGCCAATCGATCAACAGCAGGTTTCATCATCGGTATTGGGTTTATACCAATGCAAAGGTTTCATGGGTTTCATCGGGATAGATGTAAGGTCTAAGCCGGATAGGTTTCATTGCTACTCGGGCGAGTGTGCCCATTAATCAGCAGCAGATTTCATCACGGTGGGACATAGCGAGACACGCAGCTCTAGTCGGAACAGATGTAAGGTCTAGACCGAACAGGTTTCTTCGCCGATCGGGCAGGGTGCCCTGTCGACCAAAGATGGGTTTCATCATTGGTATTGGGTTTATACCAATGCAAGGATATCATGGATTTCATCAGGATAGACGTAGGGTCTAAACCGGATAGGTTTTATCGCTGATCGGGCAATGTGCCAATCGATCAAAGCAGGTTTCATCATCGGTATTGGGTTTATACCAATGCAGGGATTTCATAAGTTTCATCGGGATAGACGTAAGGTCTAAGCCAGATAGGTTTCATCATTGACCGGGCAGTGCGCCAATCGATCAAAGCAGGTTTCACCATGGTGGGATTTTGGCAAGGTATGAGGGTTTTATCAGGACAGACGTAGGGTCTGAACTTGGTGGGTTTGATCATTGATCGGACGAGGTGCCGGCCGATCGACGAGAAGTTTATGACGGGAGGTGAGGTTTCTTTCGGATCACCATATTACTGCCCCAAGCGCCCTTTCGGGTTTTCACCGGAGCCAGCCCCCTCTTGCTTTTGCCCACGCGCCCTTCCGGGTTTTCACGTGGCGGGGTACCCGATTTTGCCTGCAGTGCCCTTTCGGGTTTTCACCACAGTTGGGTTTTAGCCATTTTTGCCCTTGCTCGGAAAGCCTGAACAAGACCGGCAGGATATCTCTATTTTTAACCCCATTTTTTATTTATTTTCATTCTTTTATTCTCTCTTCCCCTCTTTTTGGGAGGGTAACAAGTCGGACTGTCATCAGATCATGATAAGGGATGGCCCGGCTAGGGCGGAGTGCCGCTAGACCAAAGAAGAAGGGTAGCTTGGTCAGGGCGGAGTGCCGCTAGCCCAAGAAAAAGGGTAGCTTGGTTAGGGCGGAGTGCCGCTAGACCAAGGAAAAAAAGGGTGAATTTTAGCCTGATTACTCGGGGAATATTGGTTGGGCAGCATGATACAGCTTTAGGTGTCTACCGTTGAGTGGTGAGAATTGGATTTCCCCTCGATGGTTAACAACCATGTAGGCCCCTCCTTCGTAGACCCTATATATCACATAAGGACCTTCCCAATTAGGATTCAGCTTCCCTTTTGGGTTGGACGCCATAACTTCTCTTTTCTTGACCATGACGAGGTCACCTTTCTTAAATTCTCATCCCTTTACGAGTTTGTTGAATGCAGTGGCCATGCGGGCCTGGTACATCTGGATATTCTTCTGAGCTTGGAGGCGCTTCCCTTCCAATTCAGCCAACTCTTGTAATCTTCTTTCTGCATTGGTTTGTTCGCCACGGGCCAGGTCGTATTGGACTGCCACCCTGAGTGACGGGACTTCCAGCTCCAGTGGAACTACTGCCTCTGAGCCCTATACCAGTGAGTATGGCGAGCACCCTGTAGGTGTCTTGAAGACAGTGCGGTATGCCCATAGAGCTTCATACATCTTTTCTTCCCAGTCCTTCTTATTAGAACTGACGACTTTAGCCAACAAGGTGCATAATGTTTTGTTGAAGGCTTCTGCCAATCCATTTGCCTGTGGATTGTAAGGAGTGGAAGTCCTCCACTCGATCTTATACTTCTCGGCGAGCCGATAGATCTTTTGATTTCTGAAATGACTTCTATTATCAGATATTATTCGGCTGGGGATCCCAAACCGGAAGATAATGTTTTGTTTGATGAATCTGGCAACCAGCTCACCAGTCACTTCTCGTAATGCTATAGCTTCCGCCCATCGGGAGAAGTAATCTGTCATTGCCAGTATGTACTTATGTCCGGCTGAGGAGGTCGGTAGTGGGCTGACTACATCGGTTCCCCATTGTGCAAACGGCCAGCTAGGGATTGTAGGGTGCAGAACGGCAGGTGGCCTTCTAGGCACAACAGCATGCTCCTGACATTTCTGACATGACTTCGCAAACTTGCAGCAATCTTCAAACATAGTGGGCCAATAGTAGCCCCGCTTCTTGATTTCTATCTTCATTTTAGGGCCAGCTTGGTGAGCACCCGCCGTCCCAGCATGTATTTCTTTCATTGCTTGCCAAGCTTCCTCAGTGGACAGGCAGCGGAGCAAAATCTTCTTACGTGCATCTGCCATTATTCGAAACAGAGTTCCATTTCTGAATTCATAAGAATCTTTGATCCTTAGAAGTTTCATCTTTTCTTCTCTTTTCTGTGGCAGCTGTTGGTGTAAAAACCATTGTAGCAGGTGCTGTCTCCAATCAGATGCCTGTTCTGTACTGATCATGGCGACTTCATTTCCTTCGGGGCAGCCTTCTAGCATGCTGGGGACTTGTCGCCGATTTATAACAACAATGTTCAGTGTCTCATCCGGTGGGACTGCTATTGAGCTGGCTAGCTTTACCAATGCATCAGCCTGGGCATTATGTGCACGGCCCACATGCTTGAGCTCAATATGATAGAATTTCGCCATGAGGCGCACAGCTTTTTGGTGGTAGGGGTTCAACTCCGGCTTTCGCACTTCGAACTCACCTTGGATTTGCTTTATTATCAACATTGAATCCCCGAATACCTGAAGCATCTGGATGCCCATGTTGAGGCTGATGTGCAACCCGATTATCAGAGCTTCATACTCGGCTTCATTCTTAGTGCAGGGCTTGTTTATAGAATAGGAAGTATGCACAACCTCCCCCTCTGGCGATCTTAGCACAATACCGGCTCCGGCCCGTATTCTGGTCTTTCCATCGGAGTCCGTCTCTGTTCTAGATGCTCCATCAAAGAATAGCTGCCACATAGTTGACTGAGCCTGGCAGGCTTCTAATGTTTCATCATCGAGTAACTCAGTCCCCAACATATCATTCTCTGGCACAGGATGCTCTGCGAAGAAATCGGCCACGGCCTGTCCTTTTATCGCCCTCTGGGGTATATATGTGATATCGAATTCCATTAGAATTACTGCCCATTTGCCCAACCGGCCTTTCAGTACTGGCTGAGTCAATATGTATTTGAGCGGATCTGCTGCAGATATCAATCTGATTTCGTGTGACAGCATATAGTGCCGGAGCTTTTTAACGGCAAAGACTAGTGCCAAGCATGTCTTTTCTATATAGGTGTAGCTTTCTTCAGTTCTAATCAGCCTCCGACTCAGGTAGTATAGAGCCTGCTCTTTGCCTTCTTCATTTATCTGTGCTAGCATTGCCCCCAGGGAACAGTGTGTGGCTGTAATGTATAATATCAGGGGCTTGCCCTTAATAGGTGCCCCCAGTACTGGAGGGGTCTTAAGATATTCTTTCAGCTTCTTAAAAGCTTCCTGACAGCCCTCGTCCCAGAGGAACGGTACATCTTTCATCATGAGCTTGTGAAAAGGGTGGCATCTCCCCGACAGATTTGATATGAATCGTCGGATATAGGCCAAACACCCTTGTAGAGATCTCAGCTCGTGGAGATTCCTTGGTGGAGGGAGCTCCTGGATAGCTTTAATCTTGGATGGGTCGATCTCAATGCCCCTATGACGGACAACGAACCCAAGGAATTTTCCACTGGACACGCCGAAGGCACATTTCATAGGATTCATCTTGAGTTCATATCTGCGCAGCCTCTGGAACACTATCCTCAGATCTTGCAGATGATCTTCTCTTCTGCTGGTTTTCACCACCAGGTCATCGATGTAGCACTCCACTTTCTTGAAGAGTAAATCATCAAAGATCTTTGTCATAGCTCTTTGATAAGTAGCGCCAGCATTCTTGAGGCCGAACGGCATCCTTTTGTAGTGAAATATCCCCTTCGGGGTGCGAAATGCAGTATGCACTCTGTCTTCTTCAGCAATCCAGATCTGGTTGTATCCGGATGACCCATCCATGAATGACAGGGCTTCATGGCCAGTGGTTGCATCGATCATTACTTCAGTGATTGGCACTGGGAAATCATCTTTCGGGCAGGCCTTATTCAGGTCCCTGAAATCTACACATATTCTGATCTGCCCATTTTTCTTCTTCACGGGCACTATATTGGCCAGCCATGTAGTATATTGGTTCTCTTCAACAAAGCCCACATCGATCAGCTTGTCGACCTCTTTGTTGATTTGATTTATCAGTTCGGGGCGCATTCTCCTGGCAGGCTGCTTCACAGGGCTTGCCTCTGGGTTTATCGCCAATCGGTGCTGTGCCACATCAGAACTCAGTCCCGGCATCTCATCATATGTCCATGCGAAGCAGTCTCAGAATTCTTTCAGAAACTGAATATACTGTTCTTTGACAGCTGGCTCCAGCAATGCACTGAGGAACGTAGGCCTTGGCTCATCTGCTGACCCCAGATTCACTTCTATCAGCTCATCGACGGTGGCCTGGCCTCCATCCTCAACTTCGGGTGGGGCTTCTTACAAATCAATAAAGCCTCCCGGGATATAATCTTCTTCATTCTCATGACTTTCTGTTTCATCACACCGATCATCAGCAGATGCTGGTGCATCGTATAAGGCCAATATGGCCGGATTCTGTCCAGTCTGCCCCGAGGACGTGACTGGCTCAGCGGAAAACTTTGACGTGGAGTCTTCCGTGCTTAGAGACTCTTCTGATGTGGGCTCCCCTGAGAGGTTATCATTATGTAGAGCTCGGAACTCTTCTAGAATGCGCCCAAACTCCAGGCACTCTTGCAGCTCTCTGGCTACTTGGTCTTCATCCGGGGTTCCCGTGTCAAATTGTGCTTCGGCCTGGAACAGATCCTCTTTGCAAGGTGGATTCTCCCAGCACCAACCCTTCTTGGTCTCATCAGACATCCTTGCCTCCGGCTGGTTGTCTTGGGCTTCATTGTCTGTTATGGATTAATACATAATCTCTTCATCTTCAAAGGGGTATTGATCATACCCTACTTCTGGGGAATCTTCATTCGGGTAGAAGGCTGAGATGACATCCACCTCGGCTTCATAGTATTCTTGCAGGGTATAACCCAGTCCCGGGTGCTGTGTGATCTTCCTCAGCTCCTTGCTATCTCGAGGCGGATCCCATAACTCCTTGAATGCTTTCTTCTGAGTAGCAGGCTGTATCGATGGCATTTGCATCTTGGAGAACATTTGTGAAACCCGTTTGGTAGTATAATCCAGGCCCGTAATTGGTACCATCAGGTTTGCAGCTTCTTCAGGGGCCATGCAATCTTGATCATCTTCTTCGACTGCCTCCCCGGTGTAGAATATGATAGGGGGTTTGCCGAAGTGAGGGATTTCCATAGTCTTTAGGGGCAGCACTGTCTGGTATTCTGTGCTGGCTATGGGTTTGACTAGACCCTGAGGAACTTCCACCTGTGTGTATTTTTCTTTCATCTTTTCTTCAGTATCATCTGGGTGTATGCCGGGAGGAGTGATCCGAGCAAAATCCCCAGCATAAGAGATGTGAGACACCCCGTGCTTTTTAATGTAGCCCTTTGGCGGCGACGGAGACCAATTTCTTGCTTTCGTCGCCGGCTTTTCTTGGCTGACCACAGTTTCTTTTCCTTTATCCCTTTGTGACACCTCGGTGTAGTAGGATGCATCGAGCATATGGCATTCGAACACTTCGAAGGGATGTAGGTCTGCAAACACCCTTTCCTCTTTTCCTTCATGGCAATATTTTATGCATTGGTGTAGCGTGGATGGCACTATCTGATATTCGTGCAGCCACGGTCTTCCCATCAGGGCCTTATATGTGGTGTTGGAGTCGATTACATAGAATCGTACCACTGTAGTGAGGTCGCCCAGTGTGAGATTGAAATCAGCCACCCCGAGAGGTATTTCACATTTCTGGTTGAATCCTGCAATTTTCATATCTCTGACCTTGGTGAGCTGCAGATCAAAGTAATATTTCTGATAGATGCGGTATGGGAGAATATTCACAGCAGCCCCTGGATCTATTAGTATTCTGCTTATCGGCTGACAGTTCAGGGAACCCCTCATATATAGCGGTCTATTATGGCCAGAATTTGGGATTAGCATATCATCCTCTGTGAATGTTACTGATGGCCCAGCATTCACCTCTGTCAAGAGTGCTTCACATTGTGCCGGGGACTGCAGGGCATCCACAATTGCTTGGCGAGCTTCTTCACTCAGAGAGAGAATTTCCCAGATGGAGAATCTGGTAGGGAGCTTCTTCAGCATCTTCATGACTCGACTGCCCACCCGGACATTAGACAGTCTCATCTCCTCTGCCCATCGGGGTCTTGGAGGTTCATGTGGTGCCTGTGGCCTTGGCTGTCTAGTCCCAATTTTATCTTCTTCATCGGTCTCCCGGGAGGCCTCTTCTGTAGCGACTGCCCCTGGTTTTGCTAGAGGATTACCTTCTTCATCTTCTTCATGCTGTTTCTGCTTTCCAGCCGCTGTCTGCTGGCATTTATTGCTCTTATCTGGAGCAGTATGAGATGGTTGCTCGTCTTCTAAGCTGGACAAGAACTCCAGGAATGAAGGGGCTTCATCTGCCTTCTTTTTGTCCTGGTACAGACTGGCAGGGGGAGGAACCTGGACACCTCGTATCTCTGGTTCCGGGATTTGAAAGGGTTGCTCCCCTCTGAACATGATATTATGGTTGGCTGGTGGTGGGCGCCCCCATCTTCTCCCAGAACGTATTGCATGGGCCGAGGTAGAGGCTTCGGCATGGTTAGCTTCTAGCGGAGCGTTGGATGCTCTCGGCTCATCATCCTCCCCGGGCAAGGAAAAGAGTACTGACAGAGTGTTACATTGTACTGTCGTGACCTTCTTTCCTCTCTTGGATTTGGGCCGTTTCTTCTTCTTTTGGGAATTTGACTTTGCTGGCTCCTGCCCCCAGAAGGGCTCATTTTCAGCTTTTTCTTGTTCTGCCTCTGGCTGCTCTTTAATTTTCAATTCTTCGAGCTGTTCCCAAAGTATACAGTCTTTCATCAGCAGATGCGTGGGCTTCTTCTGCTCATACTCATCAAGCTCATTAATATATTGCTGCAGACGCCTAGCTGCAGGGCTTACTTCTTTATGTGTAGGGAGGGGAGTTTGTCTCCTCCGGTTGTGAATAGGGATCCGGATGACTGGTCCAGTCTCAGTTGTATGCCATATTGACTTTATCGGAGGCGGCTCAGGCCTTGGTGTAACACCTCGGACAACTGCTCCGCTGGTACTGGCTGCAGGAGTCTTCTTTCTACTTTTTATGGGTATCATCTGCCATCCTTCCTGATCCTTCTGTGGGGTGAGGAAGCAAGCTTCATAGGTATGCTTGGTGCATTCTTCAACGGCTTCCTTGGGCAGCTATTGGTAGAGTGAGATCACATTGGCAGCCATTCTCCAGGGTGGAGGCTCATGTGGATGGGGCGGCTTTACCTGGTAATCTCCCAGCTGCAGCTCACCTTTCTTGACCATTCCTTCCATGATATCTTTGAAGACATAATAATCTTCAATTGCGTGCCCCAGCGCACGGTGAAATGGACAGAACAGCGGATCATCCTTCTTTGCTGCATCTGCTGGTCTTTTGGGTTCAGGCAATGTTACCCTATTGAACTTGTATGCCCAGTTGAACAGTGCGGCCGTCTTATCCTTTGGGAAGGAATATGCTTTTCTCATCTTGTCTCTCAGAGATACCTTATCTTTTCTTTCTGTTGTATCTGCCAGCGGGGGAGCTTCATCTGCCCCTTTCTTCCCCTTCTGTTGCTCGAAGGTTCGGAAATCGACGGTGTTGGCCTCAGAGTGCGATGGCCGTCGCTCATTGGATTTTCCCTTTGGCATGGTGGGAACATTGGCGGTCGGACGCTTGGACAAGAACGTCTCGACCTCTGCCACTATATTATTCAGTCGGTCAAATGTTCTGACATCTGCACTGATCATTTTTTCTAGCACCTCCCTCCTGAGGCTCTGCTTGCATATCTGCACCGCATCTTCTTGATGAGGAGGCCTTCGGCATCTCATGGCTAAGTTCCTCCATCTTTTGATGTAGTCCAGTGCGGTCTCATCTTATTTCTGCCTAGTTGCATACAGCTCTGCTATCGTGATTTCTCTTTCCGTGACATGAAATCTGTCGTGGAATTTTCTTTGCATATCAGGCCAATCAACCACTGACCCCGCTGGCAAGCTTGAGTACCATTCAAAGGCCATCCCAGTGAGAGATGAGCCAAAGAACTTGAGCAGATAAGCTTCATCGACTGCTAGGTCGCCCATGATTGTAGTGTAGTAGGCTATATGCTCCCTAGGGGAGCCTTGGCCATTAAATTTCTCAAACTTCGGCGGCTTACTGACGCCTGGGGGTAGTTTCTTAGCAGCATATTGGGGAGGATAGGGTACCCTGTACACATCATAAGTACCCGCATCACCACCGGTCTTTTCTGACAGCTTCATTTCCACAATTCTTTCAATCATCTGCTTGTGGGCCACAGCTGGATCTATCTCTTCTGGGAAGAAGTGAGCTTGTTGCTGGCTGTGAGGAGTTGTCATCACAGTGGCGTGCAAGATGGGCACGGTAGGCTGTGTCTGAGACACAGAGGGCTGAGCTACTATTTGCTGTGGAACAGGTTGACTCGGTGTCTTGCCCTTATCAGCTAGGAGAGGATTAGCCAGGATAGTTGTTTCTGTGGAGCTGGATGTCTGCCCCGTAGGTTCAGCTTGCTTCGAGACTAATGTAGCTTCCTGTCTCTCATTGAGCTGTCTTCGGAGAGCGCTGATCTCCTACTGATATCTCCTGAACATCATCTGGATCATGGGATCCATGGTTGATGGGATTTGTATATCTTCAGAAGTCCCTTCAGCATCATCAACGAAGGGGTTATCTCCATCTTCTGTTGTTACCACATTAACTGTCATAGTGGTAATCCTGCGGGCTTCATCATCAATTTTCATTTTATCCTTTGCGGCCTGGCCTCTTCTTGTGACAGGACCAGGTCTAGTTGCCAGCCTGAGCAATTCATCTGGCTGAGTTGGTAGTATATCTTTCCCCCTGGCCAATCCAGCCATGTTGCAGGCGAAGATTTGCATCTTTCCTTTTTGCCTGTAGACCTTTCTTTTTATTTGGCTAGGATATCTGAGCCGGTCAAAGACCGATATTCTTTCTTTGTCTTCTTCCCCGTGCAGGTCTTCTTCATTATATCTGGCCCTGAGGCCTTCTCCATAGTCATTTGAATCGGAGGAGGAGGCTCCGATCATCATTTCTTGAAAGGTTTCTTCTTCTTCATCATCCCTGGTGCCCAAGGCACGGGATAGTCTTTGTTGACCTAGGGCAGAGCTCCCTAGGTAGTGGAAGTAGTCTTGGACTACTTGCTTTGTCTCTTCAGAGTTGTGCCTTTGCGGCTCAGGTTGGAACATCAGTTTTTCCTGGCTTCTTTGCTGATAGGCCAGTCTTGTTATCTGAGCATTCAAATGCTCGGCCTTGGAATATCTGAAGATGTCGGCCTGTCTGGCACAGGCCCTCGATCTTCTTGGGACGGCAACCATGGCTGGTTCACAGATTCCCGCATCGTCATTCCGACAGCAGTTGGCAGCAACATCATGGTTCTTTCTCTGCCATCTTCTGCCCCCGGCCCTGGGGTGGGTGGCAGCAAGGTCTTCTTTCTTCCCAAGTCTCCTACCTCTCATCATGGGGCGAGCAACAATCAGTTTTCTTTCTCTATCATTTCTTTCATCTTTCCTACCCCAGGCTCTGGGGTGAGCAGCAATAGCATTTCCTGTTTCTTTTCCCTCTCTTCTTTGGCTTCCCGCCCTGAAGCGGGCAACATCATCATTGGTAGCCTTCTCCTCATCTTGAGCTGGAGCCCAGCTCTGCATCTTCTTCGGTCGCCAGACCAGTTTGTATTTTGCTGGCTTGGGCGCCAGCGGCTTCCTCTCATCGGCCTCCCAGTTGGCATGCCTGGTGGCTAGAGTTTGGAATCTGTTCGTAGTGGGCACTTGCGGGATGATCACGTCCGGGTTGACCTCCCTCGGGCGGCCGTTGAGGTTCTTCCGGATCCCTCCGATCATCATGGTCTTTCCGGAGTTGGAAAGACAACGGTCAGCAGTGACATACCGGCTCCTCCGGTTGGTCCTCCTCCCCTTTTGAGCAGCAGCGGGGACCATGTCCCTTTTCTGGACATGATGGACGTAGCAGGCGACGGCCGTGGGGGCCGTGTTCTCCGGTAGGATGTTCTTCTGGTCGGTGATCTTCACCGGGGCACTTGCTGTAGTGCCTTGCTCGTTGTCGTTGACCTGTAGAAGGTCAGTGAAGACGACGCCCAAGCAGTTGGGCAGCCCAACGGCAAGCGGCAGTGATCCGAACGCGAGGGGTATCGCCAGGTAGCCTTCGCGCACATGCATGTCAATCGGCTGCTGGTCGAAGCAAACAGACATGATTCCAGCTGTCATTGTAGATTCCTGAAAATAAAGAAAGTACACAGAATCAGAAGTTTCAGGGGGGCCCGCCGGGCCTCCTACTTTAGCGTAAAGATTGAAGGGAGACAATGTCCCACCGGGCGTGCCAGACTTGTGGACGCGTGTTTTTAAAGCTTATCGGCTTATTCATTTTATTTATTATTTGGCGTGCTAGTCACCGAAGTGACAATTTTATTGTGCGCTCGATCTGACATGATCAGTTGATTGTGAGTGATCGTGTCGGGACCTGAAGTCCGTCATACCATGAACGTTATGACGTTAATTACGTCCTTCCAAGGAAGGACAACCCTTGATTAAACGCTAAAAGTAGGAGGCCTCGAGAGGCAAACAGATATTCACATGCTTAATTTTAAACTTCCTACCAGGGCCAGGGAGGCGGGTAAGATAATGACACCAACCGTAGAAATAGATGATATCGTTAAGTCAGCGGTCCAAAAACCGAGTGAAAGGGAAGAAGGAGGATTTCGATCACAGGCAGATTGAGCCGTGACTATGATATAGGTTTAAAGCTTCGATCAGTATTTCGACAGCCTTTCCTCTTAATCTGGGTTACGCCCAGGGGGAAATAGACTATCACCCACGGGATGCCAGGATGAAAGCCAAGAGATAGAGAGGCTGAACCTCCCAACCCGTATACATATGGGCTATAGGGCAATGTATGATTTTCCCTTTGGAACGCTAGCGGAATTCATGCAGTGGCAGAATCCCCGAGCAAAAGGGTTATTCGTAAATCCATTGCAGTTAGGTGGAACGTAGGGGTTATGACTCCCCTTCAGTTTTATCCCCGGGACGTGTCGGGTGATCCATAGATATTCCTTTGTGGGTTCGTTTTGGGTATTGGAATTCATTGGGTGGTAGATCGGGCTCTCGGCACACTCTGAATGGGCACGGGCTCTCGGCACGACCCCAAAAATGGGAGGGCCAGGGCTTCCGACGCCAAAAACAAGAAGGCCGGGGGTTCCCGACGCCAAGACGAGAGGGCTTGGGTTCTCGGCGCGACCAAGAGAAGCCAAAGGGGAGCTCTTCGGCGCAGGCTTCCCGGCGCGAGGAAGAAGTGCTAGAAGGGGGGTTCTCGGCACGCTCAGCCAAAGGGGAGGGGGCCTCCCAGCGCGACCAAAATGCCAGGTTCCCGGCGCGAAGGGCAGAAGGCTTCCCGGCGCGGAGGATGCATAGAGGGTTCCCGGCGCGCAGGGAAGAAGGCCAAGGCGTAGGGGCTCCCGGCGCGCGGGGATGAAAGGGGGAGGAGCTGTTCCTGGGGGTTCTCGGCGCCTGAAGAAGTGGCGCCGGGAGCTATTCACCCGATTTACTGTAGGCTGAGCCGAGAGCTGTGAGGGCGCCGGGACCAGAACAGAGCCTACGGTACTCTGTTTTGGGTTTCATGATGATCAGGTTGAAACAAACGGACCCTGAGGAGTCAAAATGGCTCAATTCACTGGACTTCAACCTGCTTTGGTATAGATTCCCAAGGAAGGCCGGGAACATAAAAAGATTGAGAGGGGAACAATAGGGTATAAGAAGCCTCTGTCACCACTGATAGATAAGGTCCCGGGGATGGGTTTCATGTCATCTCTGGCGTCCTAGGAGAATTTTGACAGCATCTCCTCTGGATTTAACATTTGCCAGGGAATGATAGACGATCACCCACTGAATGTCGGGGTGAAAGCCAAAGAAATAAAGGGGTATGGAACCCCTGGCGCTTGTGTATGCTTGGAGCAATATCTTGATATCCCTTTTGAGACCGTAGAAGCTTATGCAGTGGTAGAGCTTCCTAGGTCTGAGGGTTTATAAGAGCCGATCGGGTTCGAGAAACCGCGTAGAAAAAGGGGAGTTGCTCCCACTAGTTGTCATCCCCGAGGTGCGTGTGACGACCCAAGGCATCCCTTGACAGAAGGTGGGATTGTGTTGAGCAGCTCACAAGGATATTTATAGGGTTTATCAATGGTAGCAAGGGTTTTACGACTTGAGGTTTACAGATTGGCCAAGAGGCAGGCTTCTCGGCGTCAATGGCAAGGATGCTAGAGAGTTCCCGGCACGGGCTTCCCGGTGCGCTAATAAGATGGCCAAGGGCCTCTCCGCACGGGGTCTTCCTGGAATGAAGACAAGTCGGCCCCGGCGCGATGGTGAGAAGTGGAATGAGTGGCTCCCGGCGCGCCCGGGAGATGGGATCTCGGCGCAAGAAGGCTTGCGCCGAGGGCTGTTCATCAGTTTCACTGTTGGCGGGGCCGAGAGCTGTGAGGGCGCCGGGAGAAGAAACAGAACTTACGGTACTCTGTTTTGGGTTTCATGTTGGTTTTGGCAGGAACTGACGGACTCTATGGACTCTAAACTGCTCAAGGCATCCACTCTGAATTGGATTAGGCCTAAAATTCAAGGGAGTTTTAGGATTTGAGAGGCATCTGGGAGGCCGAAGTCTGAATGCCCCTGTTCATCGCCATTATCACGCAGAGCTTGGGGGCAAACTTAATATGGTCATTCGTCACCCTGGGAGCCAAGAGATGGCTGTCTCTGGCCCCAGAGGGGACTTCGGTGACATCAACGGATGAAGCACGCGCGCTTATAACCCCGGGGTTTCTCAAGCTTCGATCATTGCATAGCACAGCTTCATCCCAGCAGCCAAGGAATAGTCTGTTCCGGGCTCTGGGGTGAGCACTAATGGTGCTACGAAGCAGAGAAAAGAAACAGACAAATCGGATCACCATGCTACTGGTTTACAGATAACACAGGGAAGGGCAATAGGGCTTCAGAAGAAGCAAAAATCAGGCTCAAACTATAACACATCGTACATATATATCCATTCATTTGGCGATGCCCATCACGGAAGACACATGGTCAGAAAACCCATGTGAAACACCATTTCCATACCCAAACTGATTACAGGGAGAGAGTGAGGGAAAGGGGAACAGACAGATGCCGAGATATCTCGGCTACATTGCATGAATCAAGATAAGACTTGAAACTATTACATGAAGCAGAAGAAAAGAGAAAACAAACATGGGGGAGGGCGGAGCATTGACTCCTCTCCCTCCCTCGGATGGCCACATGGAGCTTCTTCCCCTGGGGATGGGTCTCTTCTCTCTTTCTTTTTCAGCGGAGGAGGCTCTCTCTCTCCCTGGTCTCTTCTCTTTTCTTTCTTTTTGATCGATGGCCTGGCTTCCGATCCTCCGATCCCCTTTTCTTTCATAGGGGGTATGTTTATATAGGTCTCATCCTTCTGTGCTCTCGGTGGAAGGTAGTCGGTGTGGCCGGCTTGCTTGCCACAGCTCCCGACGCATCCAGTGGCCCTTTGTTGAGGTTCTCGGCGCCATTCTCAGAAGCCCAATCGGCCGGCCCATTTGGTGCTTTTAGGCCTCACACTTGCCTTGGCTTCCCTTAGTCATTTTGTATTGACTTTTATCAGAACCGAAAGAGGCCCATTTAGTAGTGACACAGCTTTGTTGAGATCATCTTGAGGTTCCATCAGTGAACGAACTGGGGTTTAATCAGTATTGCCGTCTGAATGACGACAAAACCGGGTATGTTTCATCGGCATTGTCATCCGAACGGTGACAAGACCGGACATCAGCTTCCGTCTGACAGACTTCGGCCGGGTGTGTAATCTGTGGAGAGTATTCTTTATTTGTCTTGACTTTTGCAAAAGCCTTCGCAATCTTCATTTGTCGGCTCCGGCTTCTCATCAGAGTGTGCTTGGAGGTCTTATCAGTCGAATGACTGCTGCTTTATCAGTGCTGCCGTCTGAATGACATCGGCACCGGGCATCAGCTTTGGCCGACAAAGGCTTTAGCCGGGTGAATGGTTGACGAGCTTCATCATTGATCTTCCACTGTTGGTCAGACCCTCTTTTCAATTGTGCTTCCACCCTTGTTCATTTTTCAGGTGTCAACATGCACCGAACTTGTATGTTACGCTGACAAAGCATGCACTGACCTTGTAGCAGATGTTCACTGACCTTACTGTACTTTAGAAAAGGATTGCACCAACCTAGCAGTGCTCTAGAGAGGGACAGCACCGACCTTACTTGCAGATGTGTACGAACTTGGTTTGTTGCATGCGTGTAGACCTTGTAAGCTATGAGAGAAATGTGCACCGACTTGATGTTGCCAGAAGATGCACCGACCTTGCATGCATGTGAACAGTGCTGTGCACTGACCTTATCTGCATGGATTCCTGAGAAACCATTTGCCTTGTGTTGCATGTGCCTTGGTTTTTGTACAACCATGAATCTTGAATTCTACCTTGATTCTTATGTAGCCACATGCCTCGATTTCTATGCCTTACTTAATTTCTTTCTTTCTTTGTTGCCAAAGCTGGCTTGTCCTAAAATGCACGAATGTTGACATTTATCAAATGCAGGTCAAACATATTAATGAGTCATAGTCAGACATCATCAAAACAATAGAATTAAAGCATGTTACATACATGCCCAACATTAAGAACGTGGAGGAACTTGGCAAGTCGCGGTGCTGCACTTGCTGTTCTTGAAGTGTTTCAATTGATGGAGATCCCTTCAGTTGGTTCATCCTTAGCATTAGCCTCATTTGAGCCATTGCAAACATCATCTGCATCCAAAATCGGAATAGGTTGATTGGTTAGTTTTAATTCAGATTCATCAAAAATAACATGAGGACTTTCTTCAACCACCAAAGTCTTTTTATTAAATAATATGTAAGCTCTAGAATTAAGTGCATAACCTAGAAAAATTCCTTTATCACTTTTCTCATCAAACTTACCTAGGTTAGTCTTACCATTGTTCATGATGAAGCATGGGAATCTAATGGGTTTAAGATAGGAAATGTTTGGTTTCTTACCCTTGTTGAGTTAGTATGGGGTTTTTTTCAAAATGGGCCTTACCATTGCCTTGTTGATGATGTAACATGTTGTACTTACCGTCTCAGCCCAAAAGTATTTTGGTAGAGAGTTCACACTTGTTGGGTTCTGTGCGTCCCCTCGTTGTCTTTGACAATGGTTTTGATGATAACTATATATTGTGTGTAAGTATTGTGAAAAATACTCACTGATCACTTTGGAGCTTATGTCGCAATATCTTATTTTGCAGGTTTGGATGCTTGGTGGAGAACTTCTTTAGATGGAAAATGTGCTTTGTGAAGTCAACCTCACTTTTGATGATTGGTTCAAATTCTTAGACCTTGGGTCATATGCATTGAACTTGGTCTCTTGATGTATTTCATACATGATATTTTTCATTGGTAAAATGATGACTAGGCCTTCATGCATATTATTGACATGCATTGGATTGCATTGGTTTTTTTGTTGCATTGGGCTATATATTTCAAAGTCTGTACATTGGCCTTCATCAGCCAAGTCCATACATTGGCCTTCATCCTCCAAGTCTACACATTGCCTTTTGGAATCAAAGTCTATACATTGGCCTTTGGCCACCAAGTCTATACATTGGCCTTCACACATCAAGTCTATACATTGGCCTTCTTCAATTCAAAGTCTATACATTGGCCTTTGGCCACTAAGTCTATACATTGGCCTTTGGCCACCAAGTCTATACATTGGCCTTCACACATCAAGTCTATACATTGGCCTTCTTCAATTCAAGTCTATACATTGGCCTTCACACTCCAAGTCTATACATTGGCCTTCACACTTCAAGTCTATACATTGGCCTTCATAGTTCAAAGTCTATACATTGGGCTTCTATCTTCCAAGTCTATACGTTGGCCTTCTACCAAGTCTATACATTGTCTTGTGCCTTCAAGTTTCCAAGTCTATACATTCAGTTTCATGCATATACAATGTGGATCATATTCATAGTGTTTTGATTGGGGTCAAAATCCCTCTTTCATGCACTTGACTTATATTGACTGCATTTCAAGTGGGAAGTTTGCTCTTATTGTGAAAATGATGTGTTTGATGCCAACATCTTGTTTTCAATGCATAGTCATTTGATTTACATGTTGAATGAGGAGGAATGATTTTTGGTTGGACATAAATTGATGCCATTCGGGTTTAGAATGAATTCTCATGCACATCACTTATTATCATGCATATCACTCATATATGATTTAAGGTTGGCATTCATGAATGGGTTCCTTCTAGGATTGAATAATTGAAGGGTTCTTCCATTGGCTCTCATGTTCTAGTGATTTAAGCTTTGGGCAATTGTGTGGGTTGTTTTCATGAACACCTTCTATGAGGTGTTATTATATTAAATGTGTTTCATGCATCATGAAGATGAGGTCTTTTGAGTTTTTCATGTTATGCTCTCAAAATCGTGAATGACAAGGTGAGAACTTATTTTTTAATGCAATTCTTATTTTAATTTATTGGGTTGCATGTTTAGAATGTTTGGAAATGGTTTAGAAACTTTTTGATCATGTTTCTAGGTTAATAGGTCGACCCCCCCCACTCAATGGGACGACCCCTGGGCAAGAAAAAGGCTAACTGCTTGCTGTCTGCCAAGTGGGTCGACCCCCCTCTGTAAGTGGGTCGACCTCCCCTGTGAAATCTGCCCAGACAGCAACTGTCTGGCAGATGGGTCGACCCCCCTCCAAAGTGGGTCGACCCCCCCTGTTCGCAGCACCGTGCGGAATTTCCGTAAGTCACCGTAACCTGACCAAATCACATCCAAATGGGCTGAAAATTTACACACTTACCCTTGGGTTAGTAATGAACATATTAGGGTGGTTTTGCTAGGGTTTTGAAAGGGTATTGTGGTCTTTTGCACAACTCACCCCTCTTGTATATATAACATACGAATTTGGGGTTTTAACTATCTCCTTTGGCTAACCTTGTTCTATTTGTTGTAGGAGAGAAAGAAGAGAGCTCAAGGAAGCTTCAACACTAGATTCGATCTACATCCCTCGACATTTGGAGCTCGTGGAAGAAGAAGAAAAGGAGCGGATCATCAAGGGGATCAAGAGGACACTCTCAACGTCATCATCCGGCTACCCTCCGACCCGTGGCATAGAGAAGTCATTCTATAGCCCTTGTTCTTCGATAGGAATTTCTTTCTACATCCTTTTTGTGCTTAATGGAGTCAATCTCTTTAGGTTTCTAAAGTTATATTGATCATATCCTTCGTTTCTAAACATCATGTCTGTGAGTGTGTGAACCGTCGGTGAACGGTTGTGGAGTTATTGTGCCGCCGACATTGCGGCTTGTGTGTGTGTGTGATTGTTGGTCCCTTGTGGATCGTGTACGGAGCTGCGTCTCAGTGTGTGCTTATTGTTCGGGGCGAGTTCCCCGATTTTGTATGTGGGTGTGTGTGCTGCAGTGGCAGCTTGTTGGGGGATTTTCCCTGTGTGTGGATATTGCTGCGGAAGTAGCGTGTGTGTGTGTGGTTGGGGTTCATCCCCGGGTTGCTACTTCGGTAGCGTGTAGTGAAGCCTCACCCGGTTGGGTGAGGGGTGGACGTAGGGAGCCCTTGTGGTCCCGAACCACCTAAAAATCTCCGTGTCCTTTGTGATTGCCTGTGTGTTTGTCCCTTTCTTCTATCTCGCTTCACAGGTTAGTTTAATAGATTTTTACTCACTACACCACTGCACACTGCTACTTCTGTTATTCGTACTAGGCATAATTTTCTCTAACATTTGCATTGTTATTACGAGTGAGATCGGAAAGATTGAGAGAACCTGTTAAATCTCATATGTGTTTAGGCTAATCAAACAGTTGTTTTTAATTCCACCGTGGTCAGTTAAGAGAAATTTTTAAATCCGCCATCTAGGTCAAGGGGACAATTCAACCCCCCTTCTTGTCCGCCATCTAGTCTGGGCCAACAATTGGTATCAAAGCCCAGTCTCTGATTTTTATTCAGCGAACCTCACGGTCTAGGAGAAAAGATCTTTTTATGATGGCTAGTCTAAATTCAGTTCATGTCTTTGATGGTTTTGATTTTACATCATGGCTTGAAAAATTGTGTGTTTGGATTTCTGGGATTGATCCGAAACTCATAAAATTAATCTCTCATGGTCTACATGTATTACCCCAAAATGAACTAAGGTGGACTGATGAACATAGGAAAATGAACTCTGATAATCTTTTTATTTTGAATTCTCTTAAAGCTGCATTTGACTCTAACAAATTTCCGTTTGTTCTTGATTGTAGCTCGGTCAAAGAAATCATGGATCAACTGATCAAGCTTCATGAAGGAGGGCTAGAAGATGCTTGCATGATGGCAAATAGTGAGGATGATCATTCAGGCCTAGAATCCAAGGAGGTATCTTCTGACTCAAATTCTGATGATGAATTAAGTTTTGAAGAATTAATGGATGCCTATGATGAGTTGCTTGAAAGACATAAAACAGTAAAATCTGAAAATAAAAAGCTCAAGAAGAAACTTGAAAATCCTTTTCATGAAAATGCTTTATGTGAGAAATGCTTAGAACTCAAAAATGTGAATGAATCTCTCTTCGCTGATGTTGAAATGCATAGAGATAAAATTTGTTGTTTGAGAGAGGAAAGTGAAAAGTTGAATGAACAAATTAAGGCATTGAGTGATGAGCTCTCTGTCTATCAAAAGGGAAAATGGGTGATTAATGATGAGTCTGAAAAGTTGAAAGAACTGAGAAAGGAAATAGAAAACTTCAAAAATTTGAATGACAACTTTGAATCAAATAGAGCAATGAATGAAATTGTTAATGATAACGTGAGTTTTCAAATGAAAGAACTTCAACACACCTCCATGAACAAAAATTCATTTGACAAACTCCAAAATGAAAATAATGCATTGTTGATTCAAATTTCCTTACTTGAAAGTAGATTGAAAAATCTTGAAAAGATTGAAAAAGGAAAAAGTGTGATTGTTGATGATTGTGACAAACTGCATATTCTTGAACAAGAAATTGAAAGTCACAAAATAGTTAATTACCTGTTGAATGAGAAAATTGTTTCATGTGAACAAGAGATTGCTAACTCTCATTTGTAAATCATGAAACTAGAAAATGAAATTAAGATGATGAATGGATCTTTGTCCTTGTATGATAAAGAAATTGAAAAACAAAAAGATGTTGTTGATTGCTCTCCTGTGCATGCAAAATCCTCTGTTGTTAAACATAATCATGCACCAAGTAGAAGGAGAAATGTTTCATGCTACTATTGTGGACAATATGGACATGACATGTATGATTGTTCCTTAATGGAATATGATGATAATGAAGCACTGAAGTCACAATTGAAAATTGTTGATAAGCCTAACAATCTTGATAAACCAATGAAGAAAACCTTCGATGCTCATTGCTATTACTGTGGATTGCATGGACATGTCTTTGAACATTGCTTCATGAAGAAAGATGATGATGAATGGTTTGCCAACAAGAATTTTTCATGTTATTATTGTGGTGAACAAGGACACATGATGGACAATTGTTCCTTAATGAAAAATGATGAGAAATTATCCATGAAAAGAAAATCTTTCTACTGTTTTTATTGTGGTGTGAATGGTCATTCCATGGATGATTGTTCTACTATGAGATTGGATGATGATTGGCATGCGAGGCAGTATAGAAAATCAATTGTTCATGCTAGGACTAACCCCTCGGGACCCAAGCTGGTTTGGGTACCCAAACATCCAACTTGAGAATCTATTTTGCAGGGGTACCTTGAGGTCGAAGAAATTAATAAACATTGGGATCTCAAGGTGAGGAAGAAAATGATTTGTTTTGAAATTTTTGTCTCACATGGTTCTCTTTGGAAAAATCTGAAAAAGGTAAAATTTATGTTTCGAGAAAAAATGCTTCCAACTTAGTTCACTGGTTATGGTATCTTTTGGAAATCTTGAGAATTTTTGAGTTCCATGTCAGAATGACTTGACCACTTCTGTTTTCACTCCATGTGAATAAATTCTGTCTTCAAATGCTTTACTCTTCTCATAAATTATTTTCACACTTATAATCAACTCTTGTAAATAAAATTTGGTTTGAATGCTTCTCATTGTGCATAGAGTTTTCAAACTCTTACTTACTTTTTGTAAATAATCACTCACTTGTGCATACATAGATCACATGCTTAAGTTGCATAAAACATGCTGCACATATCATATACATCCTCACTTGCATACATTTGCACTTGCTTGCATACATTTGCATATTCCTCATATTCGTGTGCTTGATTGCTATGATTTTTCGGTATATAAAATAGTGTTTGTGGAAGGTTGGATTATGTGTAGCCGGAAGCTTTCACTATGCGTGATGGTGGTCTTCGGACCTATGTTCCCCGCCGCGTACCGAAAATCACTTTGTTTGAATAGTTTGCTATATCCTTGCTTGAATGCATGTATATAATTTTAGAACACAATTCCTTGCAAATCTTCTAAGACCTCACCTCCTTGCTATATAAAATGCAGTGATTTTAATCATTTGTGAAAAGTGACATATACAAAGGAGGATGATTCATTTCAACTGTGCATACATTTAGGGGGAGTCATAACTGTGTATAGGCAAATTCATCTTCTACATCTAAAGCAATTACCCATACATTATTCCAAAATGATGCATATGACTTTGATTGATAAGGATTTCAGAAATTCTTTTTAACACTTCATGGGAAACAAATTTCTACATGAAAATTGAGAGAATCGTGAGGAAAAAGTTGCCTACCCCGCATGCTTAAATAAGTGGTATGTCTAACTGAGTAGCCGGGAATCCCCACTGAAATAAATGAGGAAACTCGCGTCGAAAGGTGAAACAAAATCCACATTTTGTGATGAATCCTAGTAAGCCGGGAAACCCCATTGAGACACATGAGGTGACTCGCGCCGAACAGTGAAATCCAATAAAAGAAAAACAAAAAGGGGTTGAGCGAAGCTACCAATAGTCGAGGATCAAAATAGAAGTGTAGGAAGGAAATAACCCTCTAGTGTTTTCTAGAAACTCTGCTAATATCCATATAAACTTGAAGTTCATTGCTCATTTACATAAATTTCAATTGGGTATTTTTGTGATGATTGTATATCTTGAATTTGTTCTTATCATGGCTTATGTAGTACCTTGCATATATGAATGCACTACCTTTTTTGATTATGGTTCATATCTCACATTTTGATTTTGAATGAACTATTCTTTTCTTATCCCCTTACCCCATTAAGGGGGAGCTATAGTACTGTTTGTGTGCTTAACTCCAATGCATGCTTGCTTGTTTGCTTGCTTGCATACTTCATTTCACATTTAAGTTTGCATACATGCATCCTTAGGCTATACGTGTATATAACAGGTTCAATAACCCATTGTCGGTTGGTTTTTGCTCTTCACAAATGGGGAAGAATAATGTGCTCTTCTAGCACAATACACTCTGTGCATAACTCAATTTTCAGATTTTGCATATAGTTACCTTATGCCACTTGTGCATATTTTGTTAAACATATAGCAAAAATTTACAAAAATTGAGCCTTTGCAATTATTTCACACGTCTCCTGATTGCACATCAAATTTCACACTTTTGATTGCTTCTCAGTTTACACACCTTTCTCTCATGGTAGGTGTATTCCCTCAGTCCCCCATTTTTTTTTGCTAATGACAAAGGGGGAGAGAACTTTAACATTGTCACAATATATTGTCATCATCAAAAAGGGGGAGATTGTTGGGTTCTGTGCGTCCCCTCGTTATCTTTGACAATGGTTTTGATGATAACTATATATTATGTTTAAGTATTGTGAAAAATACTCACTGATCACTTTGGAGCTTATGTCGCAATATCTTATTTTGCAGGTTTGGATGCTTGGTGGAGAACTTCTTTAGATGGAAAATGTGCTTTGTGAAGTCAACCTCACTTTTGATGATTGGTTCAAATTCTTAGACCTTGGGTCATATGCATTGACCTTGGTCTCTTGATGTATTTCATACATGATATTTTTCATTGGTAAAATGATGACTAGGCCTTCATGCATATTATTGACATGCATTGGATTGCATTGGTTTTTTTGTTGCATTGGGCTATATATTTCAAAGTCTGTACATTGGCCTTCATCAGCCAAGTCCATACATTGGCCTTCATCCTCCAAGTCTACACATTACCTTTTGGAATCAAAGTCTATACATTGGCCTTTGGCCACTAAGTCTATACATTGGCCTTTGGCCACCAAGTCTATACATTGGCCTTCACACATCAAGTCTATACATTGGCCTTCTTCAATTCAAAGTCTATACATTGGCCTTTGGCCACTAAGTCTATACATTGGCCTTTGGCCACCAAGTCTATACATTGGCCTTCACACATCAAGTCTATACATTGGCCTTCTTCAATTCAAGTCTATACATTGGCCTTCACACTCCAAGTCTATACATTGGCCTTCACACTTCAAGTCTATACATTGGTCTTCATAGTTCAAAGTCTATACATTGGGCTTCTATCTTCCAAGTCTATACGTTGGCCTTCTACCAAGTCTATACATTGTCTTGTGCCTTCAAGTTTCCAAGTCTATACATTCAGTTTCATGCATATACAATGTGGATCATATTCATAGTGTTTTGATTGGGGTCAAAATCCCTCTTTCATGCACTTGACTTATATTGACTGCATTTCAAGTGGGAAGTTTGCTCTTATTGTGAAAATGATGTGTTTGATGCCAACATCTTGTTTTCAATGCATAGTCATTTGATTTACATGTTGAATGAGGAGGAATGATTTTTGGTTGGACATAAATTGATGCCATTCGGGTTTAGAATGAATTCTCATGCACATCACTTATTATCATGCATATCACTCATATATGATTTAAGGTTGGCATTCATGAATGGGTTCCTTCTAGGATTGAATAATTGAAGGGTTCTTCCATTGGCTCTCATGTTCTAGTGATTTAAGCTTTGGGCAATTGTGTGGGTTGTTTTCATGAACACCTTCTATGAGGTGTTATTAGATTAAATGTGTTTCATACATCATGAAGATGAGGTCTTTTGAGTTTTTCATGTTATGCTCTCAAAATCGTGAATGACAAGGTGAGAACTTATTTTTTTAATGCAATTCTTGTTTTAATTTATTGGGTTGCATGTTTAGAATATTTGGAAATGGTTTTGAAACCTTTTGATCATGTTTCTAGGTTAATGGGTCGACCCCCCCATTCAATGGGTCGACCCCTGGGCAAGAAAAAGGCTAACTGCTTGCTGTCTGCCAAGTGGGTTGACCCCCCCTGTGAAATCTGCCCAGACAGCAACTGTCTGGCAGATGGGTCGACCCCCCTCCAAAGTGGGTCGACCCCCCCTGTTCGCAGCACCGTGCGGGATTTCCGTAAGTCACCGTAACCCGACCAAATCACATCCAAATGGGCTGAAAATTTACACACTTGCCCTTGGGTTAGTAATGAACATATTAGGGTGGTTTTGCTAGGGTTTTGCAAGGGTATTGTGGTCTTTTGCACAACTCATCCCTCTTGTATATAGAACATACGAATTTGGGGTTTTAACTATCTCCTTTGGCTAACCTTGTTCTATTTGTTGTAGGAGAGAAAGAAGAGAGCTCAAGGAAGCTTCAACACTAGATTCGATCTACATCCCTCGACATTTGGAGCTCGTGGAAGAAGAAGAAAAGGAGCGGATCATCAAGGGGATCAAGAGGACACTCTCAACGTCATCATCCGGCTACCCTCCGACCCGTGGCATAGAGAAGACATTCTATAGCCCTTGTTCTTCGATAGGAATTTCTTTATACATCCTTTTTGTGCTTAATGGAGTCAATCTCTTTAGGTTTCTAAAGTTATATTGATCATATCCTTCGTTTCTAAACATCATGTATGTGAGTGTGTGAACCGTCGGTGAACGGTTGTGGAGTTATTGTACCGCCGGCATTGCGGCTTGTGTGTGTGTGTGATTGTTGGTCCCTTGTGGATCGTGTACGGAGCTGCGTCTCAGTGTGTGCTTATTGTTCGGGGCGAGTTCCCCGATTTTGTATGTGGGTGTGTGTGCTGCAGTGGCAGCTTGTTGGGGGATTTTCCCCGTGTGTGGATATTACTGCGGAAGCAGCGTGTGTGTGTGTGGTTGGGGTTCATCCCCGGGTTGCTACTTCGGTAGCGTGTAGTGAAGCCTCACCCTGTTGGGTGAGGGGTGGACGTAGGGAGCCCTTGTGGTCCCGAACCACTTAAAAATCTCCGTGTCCTTTGTGATTGCCTGTGTGTTTGTCCCTTTCTTCTATCTCGCTTCACAGGTTAGTTTAATAGATTTTTACTCACTACACCACTGCACACTGCTACTTCTGTTATTCGTACTAGGCATAATTTTCTCTAACATTTGCATTGTTATTACGAGTGAGATCGGAAAGATTGAGAGAACCTGTTAAATCTCATATGTGTTTAGGCTAATCAAACAGTTGTTTTTAATTCCACCGTTGTCAGTTAAGAGAATTTTTTAAATCCGCCATCTAGGTCAAGGGGACAATTCAACCCCCCTTCTTGTCCGCCATCTAGTCTGGGCCAACATCACTTAACATGGTCCATCCCATGTCTATTAAGGTTCTATTTTTCCTCTCCACTACTCCATTTTCTTGAGGCATCCTAGGTGATGAGAAGTTATGTGTATATCCCTGCTCCTTACAAAAACTATTGAATTCATGGTTTTCAAACTCACCACTATGATCACTTTGAATTGTGGTGATGAGGTACCCTTTATCATTCTAGATTTTCTTGCAAAATGCTTGAAACTCCATCAAGGCATCACTTTTATTGGCAAGAAATAATACCCATGTAAAATCAGAGTAATCATCAACAATCATGAATCCATAAGATTTTCCTCCTAGGCTTGATGTCCTAGTCGGACCGAAAAGATCAAGGTGCAGCAGTTCTAAAGGCCGAGCGGTAGAAACAATGTTCATATTTTTGAAAGATATGCGTGCTTGTTTGCCTTTTGTGCAAGCCTCACAGATTTTATCACTTTCAAATTTTAACTTTGGCAAACCATTCTCCAAGTCATGTCTAGACAATTTGGAGATTACTTCAAAACTAGCATGACCTAGTCTTCGGTGTCATAGCCATACATTATCATGGTTGTTTGCTACCAAGCACACATCATCACCGAAAACATCATCAAGATCAATAGTATACACATTGTTGTTCCTTTTGCCGATGAATCTGATTTCATTAGAGATTTTATTCATGAGAAGGCAGTGAGTTTCATAAAAAATAATTTTAAAACCCTTGTCACACAATTGGCTTATGCTCAACATGTTATGATTTAAGCCTTTCACTAAAAGAACATTCTTAATCAAAGTTTTAGAATTCTTACCTATGTTGCCAATTCTAATTATTTTACCTTTTTCCTTTCCACCAAAGATAATTGAACCTCTTTCCTTATCTTGTAGAGTAGAGAACACCTTCTTGTCCCCTGTCATATGCCTTGAGCAACCGCTGTCCAGGTATCATTTGCTCCCCCTGGCTTCAAGGCATATCTACAAGAAACAACATTCTCATCGAATTATTTTTGGTACCCAAACTAATTTGGGTCCATAGGAGTTAGTCCAATTCTGCACATACCTTTTTCTGGTCCAAGCAGCATGATTTTTTTGTGTGTTTTGTTTGAACCAACAGTTAGCAATAACATGACCAAATCTACCACAATGAAAGTAATTGACATTTGAAAATCATTATTGGTATTCGTGTGATTTGGATTGAACATGTATTGGCTTAGTGTGTGAGCATGATGCACAATCTTTTTCCTTTTCACGCACATAAGATGTAGTAAGCTTATGCTCAAATGATTTTTTGTTTTGGGGAATGTACCCCAATCCTTCTTTGCGGAAGTTAACTTTGGCTCACAACACATTGTCTGGGTTTTGTTTCGCTTTAACAAACCTTGAGAGAGTGAACTGCAAGTCAGTCACCTGCTTATTCAAACTAACATTTTTATTTTCAAGTTCTGAAATTGAGGATGTCAGAACTTCTCTTTCATTTTTTTAATTTTTCAGAAACTTTTTCAATTCCAGACATTCTACACATCAATTCCTCTTTGGTTTTCTCAATATCTGAAATTGTACGAAGCAAGCTTTTTTTTTCTTCTGTTAATTCGAACCATTCTTGTTCCAGTTTTTCAAATTTGACAATAGGACCCTCATGTGTTAAATCATCAATTTTCTTTTTGAGAGTTTTATTTTTAGATCTGATTTTCTTGTATTTCAAGTACAACTTTTCATATGCTGACTCTCATTGTTCATTTGAAATGAAATCAGGATCAGAATTTACCTCAGTTGAATCATCTTCGTGTTCCATAAGACACAAACTTTCTACGAGCTCTTCTAGCTCCTCATTGGACTGTTCGTCCTCTTCGTCGCTCCATGTGGCGACCATGACTTTGGGCTTTTTGAACTTGTCCTTCTTGAACTTTCTCTTCAATTCATGGCACTCTCCTCTCATGTGCCCGGGCTTCTTGCACTCATAGCATATAATGCTATTTGGCTTGGTTGGCTCCCCCTTAGTCTGAGCTGGCCTTCTTTGCCCCCTTTTGAATTTTCCTTGGAAGTTCCTTTTTCTTGTTAGGAATTTCTTTACTTGGCGTGTCCACATGGCCAAGTTTTATTCATCATCACTTCCTTCAGTAGACTCCTCATCTTGGGAGTCATCGTCAGGTTGGTGGGCTTTCAAGGCCACCGTTTTCTTCTTCATCATTTCTTCCTCAGTTGTTCTCTTCATGTTTATCTCATAGGTCATAAGTGACCCTATGAGCTCGTCCAAAGAGAGTGTGGACAGATTCTTAGAATCTTCAAGAACCGTGGCTTTTGTGTGCCATGCAGGTGAGAGAGATCTCAACACTTTTCTTATAAGTTCAGAGTTTGTGCACTCCTTCCCAAGGCCTTTGAGACCATTGTTAATCTCTGTTAACCTCGCAAACATCTCTGAGATCGTCTCTTCAGTCTTCATCTTGAATAGCTCATAGTCTCTAACCAGCATATTTGCTTTATTCTCCTTGACCTCAGAGGTTCCTTCACAAATAAGCCGCAGCTTGTCCCACATTTCTTTTGCTGAGCTGCACATAAAAACACGAGAATATTCATTAGGATGAATGGCACATTGCATGATATTCATTACATTAAAATTAATGGTGGATTTTTTGATATCCTCAATGGTCCATTTGTCCTCATCAGCAAAAAGATCACAAGGACCCTTGTCCACAACCCTCCAGATCTCGTACTGTTGAGCTCTCAGAAAAATATGCATTCTATTTTTCCAGTAGGAGTAGTTTGAGCCATCAAAATAAGGAGGACGGTGAATAGAGTGACCCTTAAGCATCATTCCCTTATTGGCCATTGATATGGATCTGACTCTAGATCGTTAGATCTGAAAGAAATAGAGCCTTAGCTCTAATACCAATTGAAGTCTCGTGATCAATGACACCTAAGAGGGGGGGTGAATTGGGTGATTACATGTTCTATAAAAACTATAGCCGTTTTAAAGCAAGTATGATAAAAGGCAACTAGCAAGTTCAGATCTGATGCAAAATAGGCGGAGTTGTGAATCCGAAGATTCTACTCACGTAAGGTGTTATCGTCCTGACAAGACTGGCCTTGTCAATCTGAACCCAGCTTTTGATATACCAAGGATCTATCGAGAAAAATGATTAATTAGGATAGATCTGAATGAAGAAATTAGTAGAGATAATATACGAGAATGCTAGCACAGAATGGGGGTAGAAGAGAAGGATCAAACCACACAATAGACAAAGATTTTTAGATGGTTCGGATGCAACGATGAGAACCTACGTCCACCCCTTACAAACTTTGAGGATTCACACACTATCTTGTAAAGGATTACAAGATCTGAACACACACACACTCGTAGGAAGAAGGGAACTCCCATGAAGGTGCAATCACACCAGAACTCACACAAATCTGAGAGAAATCAAGCACACACACACGGATCTAAGAAGATCCACACACACACACACGAATGTTTAAGGATTACAAATAGCACACACTTGAAGCTCAGGGAATATGGAAGAAGAAACACAAAAGGAAAAAACTCTAATTTAAGCTCCTCCTGAGTAGGTGATGCAGATTTGGGATGAAGCTTGAATCTCTACTTGATTTGGGGTTGATTGGCTTCAGATAGATCTTCAAAAACTTGAAGATGGATGAAGAAATCTTGGATGAAGCACTGTTTACGGAGCTACATTAGCAGCCTTCTTTCTCCCCTTGATAGCCTCCTTGATCTTCCTTTAGTGATTATGATATTTTTGCTCTAAGAGATGTTTGTATAAGACTTGAATGGTCAAGGACAAGCCAAGACACAAATCCACAATTCTAGGGACGTCTGGAGACTTTGGGATTAAAAAATCCTTGATATATGTTTTTCCCTCGTGAAGAAAATAAAGTCAAAATTGGAGGCTTCGAAGGGTTCGGTCGACCGAAAGGATGTTGGCGGTCGGCCTAACTTTTACAGATTCTGAACATTTCAACACTGGGAGAGTCGATCGACCGGGCCAAGGTAGGCGGTCGACCGAACTCTGTAAAATTATAGAGTTCTGAACTCTAGGAAATTAGGTCGACCGCTCTAGTTGGACAGGCCGACCGGTCTCTGAAAAATCTGCAAAAATAACATGGTTAGCCCATAAATCATATCCTTTATACAAGATACTTTGAGACCACATTTTGTTTCATTCAATTCAGGCTTGGTTGGACTAAGTCCATGCATGTTTAAAACACGATCCTTTTGAGCATTGTCTTGTGATAGAAAAATAACTTGTGAGCTTATATGTGCACTTACTTCAGTTAGAGCGGATGTACTCAAACAATTTTTCATAGCGGGGTTTTGTTATCATCAAAATTACTTAGAGAGACTCAACCGGATCAAAATCACTTGGAGAGACTCAACAGGCAGGGCTGCTAGGCGTCCTTGGCGGTCAGGTAAATGGCCGCTAATAGACTCTGGCCGTCTCCAGAGGGCCGCTATAGTCCAGAACACAAAACACCGGTAAAGTGCTTTCTAGATAATTGGGTTTTGAGGGTACAACTAGTTCGGCGTCCTAGTTGGAATCCCAGGCTCGCGGAGTTTTATAGAGACCTTGAAACAAGATCACCTAGTCTGGTGGAAGGAATATCTAACAGAGATGATCACAAATCCAAGATTGTGTGCTTAAGTGCAAAGTGTATCTAATGACATCGTATCGGAATACATGTCATATACTTAAGAAATAACTCTAGATAAGAAAGGATCGTGGTAAGACAATGATCAAACCAAAACTTGACAAGTCCATGACTCATATGAAATTTAGGATAAATACAAGAGTATATGATTTTGGCATGAAATTAACATAAGTTTAATATAAGTCCAAAGTGCATAAAGAATATGAAATATACTAGGATGAACAATTAACGTAACAAAGTTTATGAATACAACACTTAAAACAGGAGTAAGACCTAATTAGCTAGGCTTATCATATGACAAATAGGGCTGTTCTGTATTATTAACAATACAGAACTCAGAACAACTAAAGTGGTCTCTGGAGGACCATTTATGGGCTTTAGCGGTCTATCGTAGGGCCGCTAAATGACTCTGGCAATCTCATGAAGACCATTTCTTCATGTGTCACGCCCCGAACCGATAACAGCGGGAAGCGATGCTCGGAACGTGGCAGCGAAACAGTCATGATAAATAGAGAAGAAAATAAATAAACACAATAAATAATATTCAACACATGGAAGCCATTAATTTAAGAAAAATGTCATTTTATTGATATTAGAAATTTAAAATATAATGTGGACTCAATAAAAGAAATAAAGAAGAGAAAATAGCAAGATCCACCATACTATCTAGACTCAAGAAAATAAAAAGACTCGGGTCTCAAGGCTCCAAGTTCACTCGATCACGCTGACCCGATCCCAATTGCAAGTGTTCCGTCTACTGCGTTACCTGAAAAGGATTGAAATAATGGGGGGGGGTGAGCGAAAAGCTCAGTAGGAATTACACTCTATCATCAGGCAAATTTACGTAATTAATCATTTACAGGAATGTATGAATAATGCGAGAACTCAATTCAAGCAAGCTATGTAACCAACACGATCAGAAGATAATCGATAGATAAATGGAAAGAAAAATTTCAATATCGATATATCAAGCACCATTATCAAGAACTTTTCAACGAATGGCCATTTCGAGTCAAGTCAAATCATGTCATGCCATGTCATGTCAAGCAAGCAAGTACTTCGCTCATTCAAGCAAGTATAGCAAGTATCACGCTAGATAGTACTCGGTGCCAAATGTCACACCTAGTCATTCACCTCCCCGGAGATCAAGTACTTTTCTGGTGCTCCTCCCAGGACCAGACTGGGCCCTTAAATATGATTGCCTTGGCATTGATTTGTTTGGATCATAGATCCCACGAAATCTAGACATCCACGATTAGAATGGCCATGAGTTCCAAGATCAAGCTCATGTAATCAAGGTAGAATGTCTAGGAACATTGATTTTTCTTGAGATTCCAACAACAAGATCATTAATCGAGAGGAATTAGTCATTTAAAGAAATGACTCTTGAAGAGATACATGTCGACAGTAGACCTAATAAAAGGTCAAAACTTGAGGTACAGTACCCTAGTTAGGCTAGAGTAGCTTACACATATCAAAACCATGAAAACATTAATTTTCAGAAAACTGGAAAGTGAAACGGTCAGCAAAGGACCGCTAAAAGAGGTACACAGTCTAATCAAGACCGTATGCAAAACATAAACGGTCTAAGCAGGACCGTTAAACGGCTAGCTGGATCAAAGATCCAACCCAAAGCGAACAAGTATAAAACGGTCCAAGGTGGGCCGTGATCAGGACTAGACGGTCTTAGCTGGGCCACTTGAAGGAGTAAACGATCTAATCTCAAACATGTACATTACAGAGTCCAAGGACTAAAGTCGACGCATAGCCGGTTAAACACGGTCACCGATGGGCCATTCAAATAGTCTGGCGGTCATGACTGGGCCGCTTACTGACATAAATGGTCTCAGAAGGGCCGCCATCAACAGGACAGTCCCTATTCCGGGATTTACCAAAAATACATGATTTGATCGAGTCAAAAAGTTTCAGACTTGTGGGTACAACCAGCCCGGCATCCTAGTGGGAATCCCAGGCTCGCGGGGGCTTACGGAGGTCTCATAATAGAGGTCCTAGTCCGACGGAAGGATTATCTGGCGGAGAGTCCCAACTATTACAAGATTGAGTCTATATAAAACACAAAAAACGTGAACGGTGCGGTCAGTCAATTCCACCGGAGTGGCATGACTGTCAAACAATGATATCAAAATCATAAAATAATCAATTTTTAAATGGCATGATTAAAATCATGAAAGTTATAACCTAGTTTTATTCTATTAATTCACATAGTTGACCAACGGTGATTATCAAAAGAAATTTTTCATGTAAATAGCGAAAATTAACATATAATTCATGATACCAAGTTAATACTATGTTCTACATAGTTACTGATCAAAATAACACGCTAACCAAAGTAAAAATGCATAAATCAGGTTTTTAAAAATCTCCCTACCAGAGGCCAAAAATGGTCTATATGGAGACAGCCAATAAGAAAAAGCGGTCTATCGTACGATCGTTTGATATATAAAAATATTATTTTTTTGAAAAAGCAGGGTAGTCAAGCGGTCTATCGGGCGACCGCTATATGGCTAGCGGTCCCTGGTAGGACCGTTTACCAACCCGAGTTCCCATCAACGGCGAACCTCGACACACCATGATTAGAAGTCTGATTGCAAGTGTTAGGGTGAACAATAATTGGGCAAACAGATACAATTGGAAAAAGCATTCAAATACGCATAAGATCGCATGCTTTGATTAAAGTTTAAAGTGATCTAACTAAACATAAAATAGATTAATATGGAAGTTAACCCTTCGGGTGATTCTCGGGGTAAACGATGAAATTAGACGAACATGATGCATGGAATTTGGGCAATTTGGTATCAAAAGAAAGAGCTTGTAGAGACGAACAAGACGGTATAATTATTTCTTAGTTTAGCCCGAGAGACACCTACCTTTTATCACTGGAAAGAGGAAGAAGAAAAAGGGGGGTCGTCGAAACCCTAATCCGACCGCTCCTAGAGTGCTCAAATTCACCCCCGTCCGGCCACGATCGACCACGTCACCTGTTGGAAAAACAAAAGGAGGCCTAGGGCTGCTAAAGCCCTCTATTTATTGAGCCTATAGGTCATTCTAGAGATCAAATTGGACTCGAGAGTCAAAGAAAGAAAAATCGGCGAAAAATCCAGGATGAAGCCTAATCCGCCGCCGCCGCTGCCAATCTATGGGTCTAGGGTTAGGGTTTTCGAAGGGGAATCGATCTACTAGGGTTAACCTTTCGATTGGGCCTGGTTTGGGCTCGATTGATTAAGAATTGGGCTCCAATTTGATCGTTAAAGATTAACATATTAAAACAAAGAATTTATCCATTAATTCCTTCATTCAGCCTAATCAAATTTTTATTAGGGGTCGGCTCAGTTGACATTATTGTAAAACACTTCGTTCTCTACAAGAATATAATTTTTTCATATTTTTAGAAATTAGTTGAAACTTTGGCCTACGGGTGAAATTCAATTAATTTGATGTATACTAATTAAAATCAAATCATCATCATCATCATCAGAGCCTTATCCCAATTAATTGGGGTTGGCTACATGAATCCTGTTCCGTCAAAGATTTCTATCAAGTGCAATACTCGTATTTAAACCCAAGAAACTAATGTCCTTCCTAATAACATCGCACCATCTCATTTTAGGCCTTCCCCGAGCTCTTTTACTAGCATCCACTAAGATTTGGTCACATCTTTTAACAGGCGCTGAGTTAGGGCGACGACACACATGCCCAAACCACCTGAGTCTATTTTCTCTCATTTTACTATCAATTGGAGCTATCCCTAAGTCCTTACGGATACGCTCATTCCTAATCTTATCTTTCTTAGTCTTGCCACACATCCATCTCAACATCCTCATCTCTGCTACACACATTTTGTGGATGTGTTCCTTTCGTACTGCCCAACACTCGGTACCATATAACAAAGCAGGTCTCACAGCCGTTCTATAAAATCTCCCTTTGAGTTTCACAGGCATACGACGATCATAAAGGACACCTGATGCACTTCTCCTTCTTTACCAGCCTGCCTTAATCCTATGTGTAACGTCATCATAAATCTCCCCATTCTCTTATATGATAGACCCTAAGTATCGAAAGCTACTATTCTTCTGAATGTTATGTCCATCAATTAGTGTCTTGTATGATAGACACTAATTAAATTCAAATCAACGTAGAAAATTCGATTACATCTTGGGATATGAAAGTCTTTTTATGTTGATTGTAGAAAAATAATTATTTCTTTTTATTGATATAATTTGGCCACTTTCAAAAAAATAATATTCTTTAATTAAGAAAATCATTGAAGTCATTAAATAACAAGTTAATAGCTTTTAATTCCAATACATATTTCAAAATTTTACTGTTATATTTTATTATTTAACCGGGGTGTTGCATCCTATCTATAGCAAACTGTAATAAAATCGAAATACATGCTAATCTAGGACAGTAAAACATAAAATACATGCTAAGCTCAGAGAGAAAACGTTCATACAATAAAGATAACTCATGGAGATGCATCGGTTGTCATGAATTAAACTAGAATTATCATTTTCATTTTTAAGGGTAGGAACTATGCATGAAGGAATAGCCTAGATGCGTAGTGATAGTAAAACATTCAATACTCCATGTGGAAAGCATGAAATTCTATGAAATCAAAGGGCTTTTACTCCTGACATCTTATTCTAGCCTTTTCATGAGATAGCCTACCTTGGATTCGTTCCCTAAGAATTGGATTTCTGATTGGAAGTAGAACCTAGTTCCTGCACGTCCTGTGCGAAACCAACAACTTCCCGTCCCTCTATCTCCCGATCCTCTTCACCTAAATCCATGAAAATTGCAGGATAGGTAGAAGATATAAAGGGTAACAAAAAGTTCTAAAGGACCAATTTCTAAATACCTCGATTTGGGCTTCTAATTTCCTGATCTTCACTAGACCAGTGCACTGCTTCCTGTGCCGTCTGTTGCCAACTAGCAACTTGCAGACGCCCTAATTCTTCAACGGATGGGTCTTCTAGCATGAAAATTTGAGGGAAGTTAGACAAAACTAAGAAGAACATAAAGGTCTAAAGAACCAACCTGAGATAGGGTTTCCTTACCTTCGAAATACGCGACCCAACATTAGGGTTCACATGAGTCGAAGTTAGTGTCTATTTATAAGATTCACCAAGAGTTTAAGGGATTAGATCGATCCTAGAGTCCTAAATTGGAGTAGAGTTGATCCCTAGAGAGTTCTAGAGAGTCTTCCACGGAAGGTAGCTTCGATCTAAGGTGATTTGGTCATTAAAGATCAACGTTTTTCATGTTTTCTCCCATTCACGGAATTAGGAGGGCTTAGCGGTCATGGGAGGACCACTAGGGTGGATCTGGCGGTCGCGCGATAGACCGCCAAGCTTCATTAAATCTAGAAATTTTAGATTTTCGTATTATCTCCCATTTATCCCCTAATTGATGTATATATCCCATTTTAAATCCATAAATTACCTAATTTTCATTTCTATTAATGGGTTTGGGTCTAAAGATCTTGGAATTGGGTCTTTGGGCCAATTTGATTTGGGCTTAGCCCTTTGGTTGATATAAGGCTTTTAAATGGATTAAAATAATCTCTAATTCTTCTTAATAGCCCACTAAGAATTTTAAATTGCTTAGTAATTATAGTTTAATCCTAAAAACTTCCTAAAAAAATTTCGGGCGTTAAAAGTATCTTCTCCGGGCTCAACTTCGTCCTACCCCAATAGCAGTTCCTTCTCTACTCCCTCCATCGGCGCTTTTACGAGCCAGATTACATCCATCGTCCAACATGCGGTAGACGGCTTCGAGGAACGGATGGAGATACGCGTTACTCGTGCGGTTGCTACCCCCCTCTCTCAGGCGGGGATTTTGACTCAGGGACCACCCTCGAGCACGACACAACCCTCTCATGTGAGTATTTAATTTAACTTTTAATTTGGTAGACTTTAGAGTTATAACATTACTACTTAGTTCAAAGAATTCAGCTTTGAGAGTCAAAGAAATCATCTTCATGTTATCTACTTTCGAATTTAGAAAATTAAAAAGATATTTATATAGATTTATTATTAATTGTTTTTTAATCTATTTATTATTAATATTTTATGATGTGAGATCAACTAGCAGCCAGTGATGGTGGAGATGCTATGAATGACGAATGAGGATGATGCAATGGATATCTCTTGATTTTTTTTAAAGATATTGTGAAAAAATGACACATTTTAATTAATGTAACTGTAGCTTTTTTTATTCAATTAGTTATGTGTTGTAGACGTTCTTTATTGTAATGTTAGACGGATTTTATCATATTGTGTGTTGTATATGTTGTTTATTGCATGTTTTATGTTGAGTTGTGTAGATTGTGTGGTGTATCATTGTAGCTTTAAAATATATATAAAAGAATGTGGAGAAAGTTTACGATGGAATTTCGACCAACTAACAGTTCGTCAGAACTAATTTGACCCACTTATTTCCGACGTATTATTTTTTTGGCGCAAATACGTCGATAGGTTCAGACGTATTTTCAACCAACTAAAGGTTCGTCGGATCTAATTCGAGCCACATTAGTTTCGACGTATTAATTATCCATCTCAAATACGTCAAAAATTAACGACGTATTTTCAACCCATTAACAGTTCGTCGGAACTAATTTGATCCACAGGTTTGCGACGTATTAATGCTCGTCATAAATACATTGAAAAGTTATGACTTATTTTAGAACAACTAATGTTTCGTTGGAATTAATTTGACCCACATGTTTCCAACGTATTAATTATCCGCCTCAAATACGTCAAAAATTAAAGACGTATTTTCGACCAAATTAACTTTCGTCGGAACTAATTTAACCCACAGGTTTCTGACGAAATAATTTTCCTGTCACAAATATGTCGGTAAGTTTCAAATAATTTTCGACAAATATACTTTTCATCGGAAATAATTCAGAAACCTATGGGTCAAATAATTTCCAACAAAAAATTTGTTAGTCAGAAATACGTCGGTAATTTTTGGCTCGTTGGAAATATTGTGGCCCATAGTTTTTCGACAGAATAAGTTTTAGTCAGAAATACGTCAAAAATTTTAGACGTATTTTCAACTAAATTATGTTCCGTCGTAAATATTAATTATATTTCCTTATTATTAATTATCGACATAAATACCGACGATAATTTCGATGGCATCTTTTCGTCGGTAATTTCTGACAAATTGGCGACACAATAATATTACGTCAGAAATTAGCGACGTAATCGTGCCGACGTCCATATTCCATCGTAAATACATTTGAAATTCGTCAAAAATTCACTTTCCGACATATTTCCGACGTATCAGCGACGAGATATGGACGTCAGAAAAATATGTTTTCCTTGTAGTGAAATGATACCAAATGAAACATTCAAGGGTAGAATGGAAGATGGATACCAAATGAAGAATTGAATTGCAGAGCTGGCAGCAAAGAAGGTAGCAATCATGGCCGTGGTTGAATGCAGATTTTTCAAAAACGGCCGTAAAGGGAAGCAGATTGTAGATATGTCAGGAATTACAAAATCATGTGGACATGGTCTGTAACACCCCAGTCAAATAATAACGGATAAAAATTAAAATATAAAATATATATTGGAATGAAAATAAGGGAAAAGAAATATATGAGAAACGTGTTGTGAATTTATTTATAGAATCGCCTCAATTCTTTAATCTCTTACGAATTATTAAAATTGAATAAAAGAAAAGAAAAATAAAATTTTAAGAATGGAATGAATGGTTGAATTATGATCGACGTAAGAGTAAGGCCGATTTATTGAAGGGGTAAAATAGCCATTTTCTTAATTAATGATTTCAATAATGTTCCTTAAATTAAATGACGTTATAATAATTAATTGAATTTGAAAATGACTAAACTATATAAATGAAAAGGGGTAATTATTTTCCTACAAAGACCATAAAAGAAATTTCATATTTTAAGCTCAATCGAATTTTCATGATAATATGAAACTAGCATAATTAATTAGATTAATCAATTTTTAACCCTTAGGTCAAATCTCGACCAATTTATAAAAATATTAAAATAATTATATTATTTTTAAAAATGGTATCCTTAACAACATTGACAACTGGGGCGACCTCAAATAAAAATGAAATTAAGCTCGAATTAAGGTTTTTAAGCAAAACTCAGAGTTTTTGATAGTCCAACCTAACTCGATCCCATTCTAGCTCAATTGTAGACCATTCGAGCCCAAACCAGATCCAATTGATAGGCCCATCCTTGAAGCCCATTTCCCCTCTTCATTCCAGCGTAAACCCTAACCCCAGCCGCCGAATTTTGGTGGATAACCCATGGATTCGGTCAAGCGCGAGTTTCATGCGGTGACATCTTCTAGTCGATCTCATTGATCCCTCACGCCTCTTCCTTCGACCCCACCTCTATAAATCAATGCATAATACTCCCATAAATCCTATTTGGCCACTGCAGCTGTTGACGTGAGCGATCAAGGGCGTGGGACAGCGAAGAACATCGAGTGTTAGCATTAGGGTTTGGCGCGTGTCATGCCCCGAACCGATAGTAGCAGGAAGCAGTGTTCGGAACGTACAACGAAACAATCATGATAGCAAGAGTAAAATAAATTAAACACAAATAAATAATATTCAATACATGGAGGCCATTAATTTGAGAAAAATGTAATTTTATTGATATTTGAAAATTTAAATACAATGTGGACTCAATAAAAGAAATATAGAAGATAAAATAGCAAGACCACAATACTATCTAGACTCAAGAAAATAAAAGACTCCGGTCTCTAAACTCCAAGTTCACTCGATCACGCTAGCCCGATCCCAATTGCAACGTTCCAACTACCGCGTTACCTGAAAAGGGTTGGAAAGCAGGGGTGAGCAAGAAGCTCAGTAGGAATTACACTCTACCATCGGGCATAGTTTAAGTAATTAACCATTTCATGAATGCATGAATAACGCGAGAAAACAATTAAGCATGATGACAAGATAACTAGCACGATAAGGATTGCAAGTCACGATAGCAAGAGCAAGTAATCAGAACTTCAAGTGAATGGCCATGTATCAAGTCAAGTCAAGTCGAGTCATGCAAGCAAGTACTTCATGCTTCCAAGAACGAATAGCAAGTTCATGAGAATGTGGATTGTCCTAGACCCAACACGCTAGATAGTACCGGTGCCAAATGCCACACCTAGTCATTCACCTCCCCGGGGATCAAGTACTTTTCGGGTGCACCTCCCAGGACGAGACTGGGCCCTTTAATGTGTTTGCCTTGGCATTGATTTGTTTGGATCATAGATCCCATGAATCTAGACATCCACAATGTTTAATGGCCAAGAGTTCCAAGATCAAGTTCATGTAATCAAGGTAAAAAAGCATAAGAATATTGATTTTTCTTGAGATTCCAACAACAAACTCATTAATCGAGAGGAATAGTCATTTAAAGAAGTGACTCTTGAATAGATAAATGTCGACAGTAGACCTAACAATAGGTCAAAAATTCGAGGTACAATAGCCTAGTTAGGCTAGAATAGCATACACATATCAAAACTATGAAAACATCAATTTCTAGAAACCTGGAAAGTTAAACGGTCAGCAAAGGACCGCTAAAAAATCAAGATCGCGTGCACAAACTAAACGGTCTAAGCAGGACTGCTAAAGGCTAGCTGAGTCAAAGATCCAACCCAGAGTGAACGGGTATAAAACGGTCCAAGATGGGCCGTGATCAGGACTGGACGGTCCTGGCTGGGCCGCTTGGAGATATAAACGGTCAAATCTCAACCGTTTACATTATAGAGTCCAAGGACTAAAGTCGACGCACAGCCGATTAAACACGGTCACAAGAGGGCCGTTCAAACAGTCTAGCGGTAGTGATTGGACCGCTCATTGGCTGAACGGTCTTAGAAGGGCCGCTGAAAGCAGGACAGTCCCGACTCTGGGCTCGGGCAAAAGCAAGCGATTCGAACAAGTTAGAAGGTTCAGGCATTGTGGGTACAACCCGCCCGGCGTCCTAGTGGGAATCCCAGTCTCGCGGGTGCTTACGGAGGTCTTGGAGCATGAACACCTAGTCTGGCGGAAGGAATATCCGACGGAGAGGTAATTCGATGTCCAAGAATTTGCTAGTTCACAATCAACGGAAAACGAGACATTCGGTCCAGTCGCCACCACCGGAGTAGCACGACCTTAAAACAGTTCTAACTATATAAATGAATTGCAACTAATTACTTGATCAAGCATATTAGTCTACTTTCTTTTCAATTAAACTAGGATACATGAAAGGTGAACAAGGATAGGATAACATAATTGGATGAGAATTAGACCTTAGATCAAATATTTCATGCATCTTAGTCATTAGTGTGTTCATACTACAAATTTAAGCCCTAAATTCATATTATCTAATCAGGAAAAATAGAATACAACATGCTGGAAATGAGTAACATTTTACTGAAACAGGGTTAAAACAATCTATATATGGACCGCTCAATACATTCAACGGTCAGAGGAGGACCGCTCATAACCAGCGCAACTCCCCTTTTCTTAAAAAACCCACTGTCATAATGCGGTCTATCGAGGGGCCGTTCAATTCTGTAAACGGTCGTTTGAGGGCCGCTCCACTTGGAACCCCACCGTACAATGATGGTCAACATCGTGGCCGCTTGACATATAAGTGGTCTAGCTAGAGGCCGCTCACTCCAAACAAACGGTCTGTCGTGCGACCGCGGAACAATAAGCGGTCTCTGTTAGGGTCGTTCAATGCTCGCCATGCCCAGAACGGTGACAAACCCGATACATGTCAAATGAAAAGCTTAATTCTATCTATATACTTCATAAAAATTGGGCCAAACATGATCAAATAAAAGAAGACTATGAGGTGCATGTCATGGTATGGTTTAATTAAGGTTGGGCCTGAGAGAAACCTACCGATTTGGGAAGAAGAAGGGAAGACGCGCTCGTCGGAACCCTAATAGACGCCGCCACCAAACGCCCGAATTCGCCTAGGTTCGACCACGATCATCCACGCCACCTGTTGGAAAAATCAAAATGCGGTCTAGGGCTACGAAAGCCCTCTATTTATAGAGCCGATAGGTCGTTCTAGGGATAGAATTGGACTCGAGAGTCCAATGAGGAAAAACCGGTGAGAAACTCGCACTCGATCATATCCGCGCCGTCACCGTCGAATGACAGCTTCTAGAGACTGGGGTTTGAGAGGGGAAATGATCTACTAGGGTTAACCTATCATTTGGGACCGGTTTGGGCTCGATTGGTTGAGAAATGGGCTTGAATTTTTTCGATTAAGGTTGGTTTATGAAAAGTAACGATTTTGGACTAAACCTCTTTAATTCGGACTCATTAAATGTTTATTAGGGGTCGGCCCAGTTGACAATACTGTTAAGCACTTCGTTCTCTACAAGAATATAAGTTTTCCATATTTTTAGAAATTAGTCAGAACTTTAGCCTACGGGTGAAATTCGATTAATTTTGATTTATACTTATTAAATCCAATTCAATGTAGAAAATTCGATTGCATCTTGGAATATGAAAGTCTCTTTATGGTGATTGTAGAAAAATAATTATTGATATAATTTGGCCACTTTCAAAAATAGATAATATTCTTTAATTAAGAAAATTATTGAAGTCATTAAATAACAAGGAAATTTCTTTAATTCTAATACATAATTAAAAAAATTTCTGTTGTATTTTATTATTTAACCGGGGTGTTACATCCTCCCACACTTTAGGGAATTTGGTCCCCAAATTCGTCGGACGTCATTATCTATTCGCAAAATAACATGATAATCATACCGCTAATGGAATGTAAAAGAATTTTAACTATAGTTAAAGATAAGGGAGAACGATACCTTATATAATTCTTCGTTGGATAGAAATCAGTTACAATTTGCTTGTGGAAGTAGTTTAGGGCAATTAGCCATTACATGTTCTTTGTTTCTGCAACGAAGAACGCTCCGCTCCTTCGCCAGCACTCCTTGATTAAATGACCAATTTTGTGACAGTGAAAACATTTCATTTGCGAAAGGTTATGCCTTTTCTTCTTATTAATTCGAATCTTCTTACGATGGACTCGCCACCTTCTAGCGAAGTCGAACCATAGCTTACTCATAGATCTTCTTGTTTTCATTTCAAAAAGGACTTTGATATCTGCAAAAATTTATGAAGTTAACGTATTTATCACCCTTACGCATGGCGTTACGTAATCGTATACATATTTTATTACTTAACCCAAGACACTACCCAATCTCACCAGGTGACATGAGGGATGAGAAGGATTACACGACCTATTACTTAAGGTAACCTATACATACGGACAAGAACCTAGGACTCAACAACCGAGGCTCTGATACCACTTCTGTCACTTCTCGAACCGATAGCAGCGGGAAGCAGTGTTTGGAACGTACAGCGAAACAGTCATGATAGCAAGAGCAAAATAAATTAAACACAAATAAATAATATTCAACACATGGAGGCCATTAATTTGAGAAAAATATAATTTTATTGATATTTGAAAATTTAAATACAATGTGGACTCAATAAAAGAAATATAGAAGATAAAATAGCAAGACCACAATACTATCTAGACTCAAGAAAATAAAAGACTCCGGCCTCTAAACTCCAGGTTCACTCGATCACGCTGGCCCGATCCCAATTTCAATGTTCCAACTACCGCGTTACCTGAAAAGGTTTGGAAAGTAGGGGTGAGCAAGAAGCTCAGTAGGAATTACACTCTACCATCAGGCATAGTTTAAGTAATTAACCATTTCATGAATGCATGAATAACGCGAGAAAACAATTAAGCATGATGATGAGATAACTAGCATGATAAGGATTGCAAGTCACGATAGCAAGAGCAAGTAATCAGAACTTCAAGTGAATGGCCATGTATCAAGTCAAGTCAAGTCGAGTCATGCAAGCAAGTACTTCATGCTTCCGAGCACGAATAGCAAGTTCAAGAGAATGTGTAATGTCGTAGGCCCAACACGGTAGATAGTACCGGTGCCAAATGCCACACCTAGTCATTCACCTCCCCGGGGATCAAGTACTTTTCGGGTGCGCCTCCCAGGACCAGACTTGGCCCTTTAATGTGTTTGACTTGGCATTGATTTGTTTAGATCATAGATCCCATGAATCTAGACATCCACATTGTTTAATGGCCAAGAGTTCCAAGATCAAGTTCATGTAATCAAGGTAAAAATGCATAAGAATATTGATTTTTCTTGAGATTCCAACAATAAGCTCATTAATCGAGAGGAATAGTCATTTAAAGAAGTGACTCTTGAATAGATAAATGTCGACAGTACACCTAACAATAGGTCAAAAATTCGGGGTACAATAGCCTAGTAAGGCTAGAATAGCATACACATAGCAAAACTATAAAAATATCAATTTCTGGAAAACTGGAAAGTGAAACGGTCAGCAAAGGACTGCTAGAAGAGGTACACGGTCAAATCAAGACCGCGTGCACAAACTAAACGGTCTAAGCAGGACCGCTAAAGGCTAGCTGGGTCAAAGATCCAACCTAGAGCGAACGAGTATAAAACAGTACAAGATGGGCCGTGATCAGCACTGGACGGTCCTGGCTGGGCCGCTTGAAGATATAAACGGTCTAATCTTAATCATTTACATTACAGAGTCCAAGGACTAAAGTCGACGCACAGCCGGTTAAACACGGTCACAGGAGGGCCGTTCAAACAGTATTGCGGTCGTGATTGGACCCCTCATTGGCTGAACGGTCTCAGAAGGGCCGCTCAAACCAGGACAGTCCCGACTCTGGGCTCAGGCAAAAGCAAGCGATTCGAACTAGTTAGAAGGTTCAGGCTTTGTGGGTACAACCCTCCCAGCGTCCTAGTGGGAATCCTAGGCTCACGGGGGCTTACGGAGGCCTTGGAGCATGAACACCTAGTCCGGCGGAAGGAATATCCGACGGAGATGTAATTCGATGTCCAAGAATTTGCTAGTTCACAATCAACGTAAAACGAGACATTCGGTCCAGTTACCACCACCGGAGTAGCACGACCTTAAAACAATTCTAACTATATAAATGAATTGCAACTAATTACTTGATCAAGCATATTAGTCTACTTTCTTTTCAATTAAACTAGGATACATGAAAGGTGAACATGGAGAGGATAATATAATTGACTGAGAATTAGACCTTAGATCAAATAATTCATGAGTCCTAGTCATTAGTGTGTTCATACTAGAAATTTAAGCCCTAAATTCATATTATCTAATCAGGAAAAATAGAACACAACATGCTGGAAACGAGTAATATTTTACTGAAACAGGGTTAAAACGGTCTATATATGGACCGCTCAATACATTCAACGGTCAGAGGAGGACCGCTCATAACCAGCGCAACTCCCCTTTTCTTGAAAAACCCATCGTCATAACGCGGTCTATCGAGGGGCCGTTCAATTCTGTAAACGGTCGTTTGAGGGCCGCTCCACTTGGAACCCCGCCGAATAACGACGGTCAACATCGTGGCCGCTTGACATATAAGCTGTCTAGCTGGAGGCCGCTCACTCCAAACAAACGGTCTATCGTGCGACCGCGGAACAATAAGCGGTCTCTGTTATGGCCGTTCAATGCTCGCCATGCCCAGAACGGTGACAAACCCGATACATGTCAAATGAAAAGCTTAATTCGATCTATATACTTCATAAAAACTGGGCAAAACATGATCAAATAAAAGAAGACTTCGAGGTGCATGTCATGGTATGGTTTAATTAAGGTTGGGCCTGAGAGAAATCTACCGATTTGAGAGAAATCTACCCTAATAGGCGGCGCCACCAAATGCCCGAATTCGCCTAGGTTCGACCACGATCGCCCACGCCACCTGTTGGAAAAATCAAAAGGAGGTCTAGGGCAGGGAAAGCCCTCTATTTATAGAGCCTACAGGTCGTTCTAGGGATCGAATTGGACTCGAGAGTCCAATGAGGAAAAACCGGCGCAAAACTCGCACTCGATCATATCCGCGCCGCCACCGTCGAATGGGAGCTTCTAGAGGCTAGGGTTTGAGAGGGGAAACGATCTACTAGGGTTAACCTATCATTTGGGACCGGTTTGGGCTCGATTGGTTGAGAAATGGGCTCGAATTTGATCGATTAAAGTTGGTCTATGAAAAGTAACGATTTTGGACTAAACCTCTTTAATTCGGCCTCATTAAATTTTTATTAGGGGTCGGCCCAGTTGACAATATTCTTAAGCACTTCATTCTCTACAAGAATATAATTTTTCCATATTTTTAGAAATTAGTCAAAACTTTGGCATACGGGTGAAATTCGATTAATTTTGATTTATACCTATTAAATCCAATTCAACATAGAAATTTCGATTGCATCATGGAATATGAAAGTCTCTTTATGGTGATTGTAGAAAAATAATTATTGATATAATTTTGGCCACTTTCAAAAATAGATAATATTCTTTAATTAATAAAATCATTGAAGTCATTAAATAACAAGGAAATTTCTTTAATTCCAATACATAATTCAAATTGTTTCTTTTGTATTTTATTATTTAACCGGCGTGTTACAGCGTGTCATCTTCCATTCGATCCAATTAAGGTAGGTTTCTCTCAGGCTTAACAATAATTAAAGCATGCCATGTTGTAGAGATCAATCTTAGCTTTCTTTTGGTTCTATTTTGCTTAATTTTCAAGCATCATATTGTTCGTATTAGTTCTTTAAAAAAAAGGTGTGTTAGGGTTCGTTGTTTTTGATTTGCCCTTTTTTTGAGTTACTATATCTTAGAGTAAACTCTAATTAAAGTATACTATGTTGTTCTTCGTCGAATGCCCTTTCAAATGATAGTAGTTTGCCCAATTTATACGTAGTATTGTGATCAGATTTTTCATTTTGTCTGGGTCGATCGGGTTCGCCGGTTGACGCTTTCTGTCTTTGAATACGGTTCTTCTAGTGACTATTTTCTGTGAAACGGCCACGCGATAGACTGCCGTTTGACGACGGGGTTTCAAATAGTGAAAGCGGCCCTTCAATGATCATCTCTTGCTTAAAACGGCCCCGCGATAGACCGCCTTTGGGACGGTGGGTTTTCAAAAGAAAAAGGGGTTAGTCAGGTCCTTAACGGTCACTTCCTTGACCGTCTCGTCGTATAGCGGCCTCCTTCTGACCGTTTCTGTCCTTATTACAGCAATGATGTTGATTATTTTTCGGCACGATATGTTCTGTACTTCGCAGTTTAGACAGCATGAAGTTAGGGTTTATTAGATTGTATGAACACACTAATGATTAAGGCTCATGAAACATTTGCTTAAAGTCTAATTCTCTTTCATGAATTGTCCTTTCATGTTCATCATTCATGTGTTATAAAATGATTAAAAAATAGAGTAGAGTAACATGCCTACATAATTAATTTGTTTGCTAATTTTATTTCTGTTATATAGTTAGAACTTGCTTTAAGGTCGTGCCACTCTGGTGGTGTCGACTGGACCGATTATACTCGTTTTCCCATGTTTATGACACATTAATTCTTGGGCATCGAATACCTCTCCGTCGGATATTCCTTCCACCGGACTAGGTGCTCATGTTCAAGGACTCCATAAGATCCTGCGAGCCTGGGATTCCCACTAGGATGTCAGGCATGTTGTACCCCCAAAGCATGAACCAACCTTCTTGATCGAATCTCGTCTTTCTACAGCCCAAAATCAGGACTGTTTTCCTTATTGCGGCCCTTCTGGGACCACTACGATCTGTTAGCGGCCACAGTGTGACCGTTTCTATGTTCCTGTCGAGGCCTGTGTGCCAGGTTTACCGATCGTTCTCCCTTTGATTTCCAGTTGACCTAGCTCTGTGAGAGTCAACCTAAAGCCCCTTGTATGATCTGGGATGTATGGGCTGGACCTCAGTTCGGTTCCACCATGTCTCAAGCTGACCTAGGGCCCGATAAGTAGACTGCTTAAGCATTGCTGGGCCCAACTATGTTGCGGCCACCCTTGGACTGTTTATATCTTTTTAGCGGCCCAATAAGTACCGTCTCTTTGTTTAGCGGCCCATTGGAGACCGTTTCTATCCTTTTACATTGGGGTCCGTCTCTTTTGACCTAGTATCGACTCTAGCAGTCCTATATAGACAGTCTATATCTTATTGCGGCTCTGTGCATGATCGCAACTATTCCAGAACTTGTTTTATGCATTCTCTTTGGTGTGATGTACTAGCCAGATTAAAGTAGCCTTGTGCTATGAATCTAATCCTATTCATGCCTCTCCCTATCACACTTTTAACTCATATTCATATTGCTTCCTTTTCAATCTATTGAAAGATCATTTGATCTTAGATGATAAGTTACATGAGCTTGACCTTGGAACTCTTGGGCATTAATATGGTGGATGTCGAGATTTTGTGGGATCTCTGATCCAACCAATCAATGTCACATCAATCTTTATAAAGGGCCCAGTCTAGTCTTGGGAGGAGCACCCGAAGTGTACTTGTGCCGCAGGGAGGTGCAATGACTAGGTGTGACATTGCACCGAGTACTATCTAGCGTGTTAAGTTTACGACATTCCACATTCTCTTGATACTTGCTATACATGCTTGAATGCGTGAAGTACTTGCTTGCGTGACATGACTTGACTTGATATATGGCCATTCACATGAAGTTCTAGTTACTTGCTCTTGATATCTTGACTTGCAATATCTCTATTCCATCCTTATGCCATTGATCATCTATTTGTTCTGTTTATTTAGTCTGCTGTACTCGTATTTTTATGCATCGTTCATGCATCTTCATGAAATGGTAAATTATTTAAATTTTGCCTGGTGATAGAGTGTAATTCCTACTAAGCTTCTCACTCACCTCTCTTTTCTCCAAATCCTTTTCAAGTAACTCGGTAGATGGAACGCTCGAAAATGGGAACGGCCAGCGTGATCGAGTGAACCTGGAGCCTTAAAGACCGGAGTCTTCTTTTTCCTATTTTTTGAGTCTAGTTAGTATCTTGAGTCGTGTCCTTTTTTACCTTTTTCCTTGTTTCCTTTTATTGGAGTCTATTATTGTAATTTGTGTCAAATTAAAATTTCAAATTCTCAAATATCAATAAAAATATACTTTTGTGAAATTATGACGTCAATGTCTCTTTACTATTATTTTGATATGTTGCTTATTTATTTTGATTAACATGACTGTTTCACTGCCACGTTCCGAGCAATGCTTCTCGCTGCTATCGATTCGGGGCTTGACAGAAGTGGTATCAGAGCCTCGGTTGTTTATGTCTTAGGTTCTTGTTCATGTGTATAGGTTTACCCTCAGTAATAGGTTGTATAACCCAAGTCATCCCCACATGTCACCTGGTGAGAAAAGGTAGTGTGTCGGGTTAAGTAATAAAATATGTATAAGATTGCGCAGTACGACGCGTAAGGGCAATAAAATTATTAACTAATAATTATTTTGCAGGTGAATTCACTGAAATATAAGCGAGAACATGTATGAGTAAGTCAAAGCTCGGTTTCGTTAAAGGTTGGCGAGTTTGTCGTAAAAAATTTCTAAGTAACAAAAAGAGAAGGAATAACCTATCACAAAAGAAGTGTTTTCGCTGTCATAAATTGGATCATCAAGCCACGAAGTGCTGGCGAAAGAGCGGAGTGTGCCTTCGATGCGGAAATAATGACCATAGAATGCCTAGTTGCCCTAAGCTACCCCCGTAAGTAAACAATTAAGGAGAATCAGAACCGATTTTAGTTATCAAAGAAGAAATTATAAAATGTATCGTATCCCTCATTTTTAACTCTAGTTAGCTCCTTTTCATCTTACTAGATTTTGACTAGTTTATTATTTTGAATAATTAATAGATAAGGTCAATCTTAGTTAGATTATTTGAAGAAAAAGAAAATAATCGATGAATTTGGGGACCAAATTCCTTAAAGTGGGGGAGAGTGTAAGACCCCAGTCAAATAATAAGGGATAAAATATAAAATATAAAATATATATTGGAATGAAAATGAGGGAAAAGAAATATATGAAAAATGTGTTGTGAATTTAGTTATGGAATCGCCTCAATTCTTTAATCTCTTACGAATAGTTAAAAATGAATAAAAGAAAAGAAAATCAAAAATTTAAGAATGGAATGAATGGTTGAATTGTGATCGACGTAAGAGTAAGGCTGATTTACTAAAGGGGTAAAATAGCCATTTTCTTAATTAATGATTTCAATAATATTCCTTAAATTAAATGACGTTATAATAATTAATTGGTTTTAAAAATGACTAAACTATATAAATGAAAAGGGGTAATTATTTTCCTACAAAGACCATAAAAGATATTTCATATTTTGAGCTCAATCGAATTTTCACGATAATATGAAACTAGCATAATTAATTAGATTAATCAGCTTTTCACCGTTAGGTCAAATCTCGACCAATTTATAAAAATATGAAAAAAATTATATTATTTTAGAAAATGGTATGCTTACCAACATTGACAACTGGGCCGATCTCAAATAAAAATCAAATTAAGCTTGAATTAAGGTTTTTAAGCAAAACTCAGAGTTTTCGATAGTCAAACTTAACTCGATCCAATTCGAGCTCAATTCTAGACCATTCGAGTCCAATCCAGATCCAATTGATAGGCACATCCTTGAAGCCCATTTCCCCTCTTGATTCTAGTGGAAACCCTAACCCTAGTCGCCGAGTTTCGGTGGATAACCCATGGATTCGGTCAAGCGCGAGTTTCGCGCGGTGACATCTTCTAGTCGATCTCCTTGATCCTTCACGTCTCTTCCTTCGACCCCACCTCTATAAATCAATGCCTAATACTCCCATAAACCCTATTTGGCCGCTGTAGTAACCGACGTGAGTGATCAAGGGCGTGCGAAGGCGAAGAACATCGAGGGTTCGCATTAGGGTTTGGCGCGTCATCTTCCTTTCGATCCAATTAAGGTAGGTTTCTCTCAGGCTTAACAATAATTAAAGCATGCCCTGTTATAGAGCTCGATCATAGCTTTCTTTTGGTTCTATTTTGCTTAATTTTCATGCATCATATTATTTGTATTAGTTTTTTTAAACAAAGGTGTGTTAGGGTTGGTTGTTTTTGATTTGCCCTTTTTTTTGAGTTACTGTATCTTAGAGTAAACTCTAATTAAAGTATACTATGTTGTTCTTCATCGAATGCCATTTCAAATGATAGTAGTTTGCCCAATTTATACGTAGTATTGTGATCGGATTTGTCCTATTGTCTGGGTTGATCGGGTTTGCTGGTTGACGCTTTCTGTCTTTTAATGCGGCCCTTCCAGTGACCATTTTCTGTGAAACGGCCGCGCGATAGACCTCGTTTGACGGCGAGGTTTCAAATAGTGAATGCGGCCCTTCAATGACCGTCTCATCCTTAAAATAGTCCCGCGATAGACCGCCTTTGGGGAGGTGGGTTTTCAAAAGAAAAAGGGGTTAGTCAGGTCCTCAACGGTCACTTCCTTGACCGTCTCATCGTATAGCAGCGTCCTTCTGACTGTTTCTGTCCTTGTTACAATAATGATGTTGATTGTTTTTCGGCACGATATGTTCTATCCTTCCCTGATTAGATAGCAGGAAATTAGGGTTAATTACATGGTATGGACACACTAATGATTAAGGCTCATGAAACATTTGATTAAAGTCTAATTCTCTTTCATGAATTGTCCTTTCATGTTCATCATTCATGTGTTATAAAATGATTGAAAAAGAGAGTAGAGTAACATGCCGACATAATTAATTAGTTTGCAAATTTTATTTCTGTTATATAGTTAGAACTTGCTTTACGGTCGTGCCAGTCCAGTGGTGTCGATTGGACCGATTATACATGTTTTCCCATGTTTATGACACATTAATTCTTGGGCATCGAATACCTCTCCGTCAGATATTCCTCCAGTCGGACTAGGTGTTCATGTTCAAGGCCTCCATAAGTCTACGCGAGCCTGGGATTCCCAGTAGGACGCCAGGCAGGTTGTACCCCCAAAGCCAGAACTAGCCGACTCGATCGAATCGCGTGTTTCTACAGCCCAAAATCGGGACTGTTCTGCTTATTGTGGCCCTTATGGGACCGCTACGATCTGTTAGTGGCCATAATGTGACCGTTTCTATGTTTATGTCTAGGCTTGTGTGCCAGGTTTGCCGGTCGTTCTCCCTTTGATTTCCAGTTGACCTAGCTCTGTGAGAGTCGACATAAAGCCCCCTGTATGATCCGTGATGTATGGGCTGGAACTCGGTTCGGTTCCGCCATGTCTCAGGCTGACCTAGAGCCCGGTAAGTCGATTGTTTAAGCATTGCTGGGCCCAATTGTGTTACGGCCACCCTTGGACCATTTATATTTTTTTAACGGCCCAGTAAGGACCGTCTCTTTGTTTAGTGGCCCATTGGAGACCGTTTCTATCCTTCTACACTGGGCTCCATCTCTTTTGGCCCAGTATCGACTCTAGCGGTCCTATATAGACCATCTATATCTTATTGCGGCTCTTTGCATGACTGCAACTATTCCAGAACGTATTTTCCGCATTCTCTTTGGTGTGATGTACTATCCAGATTAAAGTAAACTTGTGCTATGAATCTAATCATATTCATGACTCTCTCTCTTTCACACGTGTAAGTCATATTCATATGGCTTCCTTTTCAATCTATTGAAAGATCATTTGATCTTAGATGATAAGTTACATGAGCTTGACCTTGGAACTCTTGGCCATTAATATGGTGGATGTCGAGATTTTGTGGGATCTCTCATCCAACCAATCAATGCCATGGCAAACTTTATAAAGGGCCCAGTTTGGTCTTGGGAGGAGCACCCAAAGTGTACTTGTGCCCCGGGGAGGTGTAATGACTAGGTGTGGCATTGCATCGAGTACTATCTAGCGTGTTAAGTCTATGACATTCCACATTCTCTTGATACTTGCTATACATGCTTGAATGCGTGAAGTACCTGCTTGCGTGACATGACTTGACTTGATATATGACCATTCACATGAAGATCTAGTTACTTGACTTGCAATATCTCTATTCCATCTTGATGCGGGACGGACACGGGGACTGACTCTAAGTGATATGGACCTCAGACTCTAAAGGCATGCACGACCAGTAACATAGGAGCATGAGAGACACTAGGTCGGACACTAAGAGCTCCTATGGGCTATACGTCGCTAACAGAAACGCAAGCTCACTCATCATCCCAAGCGAGGGAAACACGGATCGTGAACGGTTAAGGAACTGGCAGAGTTAAGGGTAGTCCGACTCAATTCCGTGCTCAGATCGAGTCACGGGATGGGTCACTCTCTCACTCACAGCGGTGACATGGACTCACAGGCTAGAATCCTACGCTCTCACAGCAGCATATGACCATATACTAGTTAAGCAAAGTAATGCCAAGAAGTTACGATCGTACCTCCACGCACTCAGCGTGGAGAAGACAACCCCGGCAAAATTCGGACTCCCGGTTAACAAAGTTTTACCGTGGTACAAAAATTTGACCCACTCCACGTAGGGAGGTAATAGGTCACATGTGAGGCTCGAGAGTCATGGGAATTGGGTTGACGGGCAGCATCTTGATGTTGCTCCAGCGATGCCGAAACCCGCGTTTAGTGCTGTCCGGACGGCGCGATCTACGGGTTCATGGGGCCCACGGACCGCTCTATCCTCTAGGTCTGATTGGGGTGGGTCCCGCTGTGATGGAGACCCCTGGTGGCGCGCCTTCCTGGAAGGCGGTCGGGCGGGAACGCCGGTCGGAGGCCGGGCGGCTCCAATCTTCAAGACTTGGAGTTGCTGCCCACGGATCTGCAGGTTCTATTTTCAGGTGCGCGATCCGGCGAGATCTACTACTGCGATCACTCCCGACTTCGGATCGACGCACAAGAGGTATCCTTGGAAAGCTCTCTCGAAGTCCTTCGACCCTGTGGGACTCAAAAAAATTTACCGGACTTGTGCTTCTGATGGGTGATTTTAGAGTCGACCTGTTCCTAGTCTCAAATCTGACTGGGCAGAAACTGAGTTTCCTGAGAGTTGGCATTGACCATAAGGCAAACCTCCGAATCAAACCTCGAGCTCTTCATGAAGATTATATAGGGGAGAGAGAGGAAAATGGCAATATTTCTTATGACTGCTTTTGTGGAGATTTGGATGGGGAAAGCTATTTTTTACTGGTAGGTGGTCGGATCTGGACAGAAGCAGCAAAAACTGAAGGGGATCTGAAAATGATGTTTAGAAAATAGGTGGAGGCCTTTTAAAATTCCAAGAAAATTCGTGGGTGGAGGGGATGGTGGGTAGAACCTCCAGTAGTTTTGGTGGTTCCATAAAAAATGAAAAGGTTGTCCGGAGATGGGAAAAATAGGGTGGCTGTGGATCTAGACTGAAAATAAGCAGATCTGGAAGGAAAAGATGGACGAAAATGGAAAAATAGAAATCGGAAACTAGAGGCCAAACCAATGTTTTTAGAATATGGAGGGAACCTCTGGAACACAGCCTGAAAGTTTGAGCTCGAGAAGATTTTGTGTCTGGGAGCAGAAATTCATGGAAGGGCTTGATGTTGGTTGAAGATAGAATTCCGATAAGGCGGCGGTGGCAGTGCGACGGCGGCTCGGTGGCGGCGGCGGTGTTAGATCTGAGCTTCCCACTCAGAAGAGGCTTGAATAAGAGGCTTCACACCTCTGGAGGTAGCCTTTACAGCTGCAAGAAGGGGGAGGAGAGAGGAGGGGTGCGCACCACTCAAGGAGGCTCCAAGAATTTCAGCAATTTTTTGGCATTAATTGTCTAAGAAATGAAAATTACAACTCTTTATATGACTTGACCTCCCATGGCAAATGACCTTCTATGCACTCAGATCTAGGGTTGATGAGGGCATCCTGGGAAAGCTAGGAAAATATTTCTCCCATGTGATCAAAAGAGAAGAAAGAAAAGAAAAGAAAATAAATCAACTAGCCTAATAAAGCCAAAAGAGGGTGCGCCCCCTACGTGGGCCTCTCTTGGGCCACTATGATCCAAGACCATCAAGGCCCATCCACAAGCCCACTCTATTCCAACTTAGGTGGCCCATGAGAGAGAGAAGCCTAATTGGGCCTTAAGTGGTTTAAGAACCCAATATGAAACTTAATGAAGCCTCATAGCCCAATATGGCAACCACCCCTTAATAGACTCTAAAGGGCTTAACACAAATGGCTTATTAAGAGCCTTACAATGAGCCCAAAATAAAAAACCCAAATAAAACACACATTACAAGCCCAAATACAATGCAAACAAGTGCTACAACAATGCAAGTAAATGCTAAAAGTGTCCAAGACTCAAGGCGGAGATTCCATACTATCTCCGAGCCAAAGAGAAGCTGATGTAGCTCAAGTGGTGCTCCGTGTACGGTACTGACGGCTCGCCGATTCATGCTTCTCGCTCGCTCTGGTTTCTGCACCAATTCTCCCTGGGTGGGAGAAACTCGACCCTGTCGAGTAAGGGTCTGCATCGCTCTAGTAGCGCTCCAGTAGGTCCAGATCTATCCGCTGCAACTCTCCACGGGTGATCCAAGTATCTTTAGTGGCGGGTCACCCTCTCCAACGCACTAGGTAGCATGGGTAAGATCCACTCCTGGTAACTGTCACCTTCTCATCCAGTATATGATCGATATGCTCTTGCTGCTGTAAAAATGTGGCTGGTGGTGGACACTCAGGTGTGGGATCACTCTCAATGGGAGGAGATGGCTCAAAAGGCTCACTAGGGATCACCGCTGGGTCCCTATATGCAACTAGATCTGACACATTGAAAGTTGAGCTTATACCATATTCCTCGGGCAAGTCCACAACATACGCATTGGATCCAACTTGTTTCAACACTCTAAATGGATCGGCTCCGCGAGCTTGCAATTTCTTTATGGTTCCAGAGGGAAACCGTTCAGGTCTTACCCTGATCATGACATATTCACCCTCTTGGAACTCTCAATGGTGTCGGTGGGCATCGGCTAACTCCTTATACCGTGCATTGCTGGCCTCAATGTGACGACGGATGTCATCATGCAGACTCCTAACATGCCTAGCAAACGACTCGGTAGACTCCGACACTTGTGCATGGATGGGCATGGGAACAAGATCCACTGGCTTCCTAGGCCTACGACCTGTGACAATCTCGAATGGACTCATAGCGGTAGACCTGTTAACTGAATCATTATATGCAAATTCTACCAATGGTAATATGAGATCCCAATCCCCTAGATGATCCCTGACAAGACACCTCAAAAGGTCACCCAGACTCCTATTGACCACCTCGGTTTGACCATCTGTCTGGGGATGATAAGCAGTGGAAAACTTGAGGTGAGTACCCAACATATGCCACATTGTCTTCCAAAAATAACTAGTGAATCAAACATCACGGTCAGACACTACAGTACGAGGCAACCCGAACTTACACACCACATGAGTAAGGAATAGGCGGGCTACCCTCGAAGCATCCGAAGTCTTTGAGCAGGGAATGAAAAGGGCCATCTTCGAGAATCGGTCAACCATCACATAGACCGAATCATGCTTCCTAGAGGTACGTGGCAATCCGAAAACAAAGTCCATGCTAACATCATGCCACGGAGCATCAGGCACGGGGAGAGGCGTATAAATGCTCGAGCTTTGCTTCTTCATCTTGGTCGTAACACATGTACGGCACTGAGCCACAATATGAGCAACATCATGCTTCAAGCTCGGCCAATAAAATCTATGCCCAACAACCTCGATAGTCTTGTTCCGACCAAAGTGGCCGGCTAGACCTCCTACATGTAGCTCTCAGACTAAGAAGTTTCGAACCGAAGTTCGGGGAATACAAAGCCTGCCTCCTCGAAAGAGGTAACCCTCTTGAAGCACATAATCATCAAGGTCTCTCGAGGGTCCGGCCTGGAGAATGGTATAAAACTGACCGAAGTCAAGACAGTCAACATAGGCCTCTCTCATCTTCTCTAACCCTATGACCTCGGCACTCATGGTGGTAAGCAAACACGCTCGCCGACTCAAGGCATCGGCCACCTTGTTCTCCAGTCCAGCATTATGTTTTAGCACAAATGTGAACTGCTGGAGATACTCAACCCAACGGCTGTGACGTGTATTAAGCTTCTTTTGGGAATAGAGGTACCTCAAAGCCTCATGATCGGAGTATAAGACAAACTCCTGATGTAATAGATAGTACCTCCAATGCCTAAGAGCCTGAACAACTGCGTAGAATTCCTTATCATAAGTGGAGTATCGCAGTTTCGTGTCATTCAGCTTCTCACTGAAATATGCGGCCGGGTGTGTCTCCTGACTCAACACTCCTCCTATCCCAACACCCGACGCATCACAAGAGACCTCAAACACCTTCGAGAAATCTGGCAATTGAAGGATAGGTGTCTGGGTCATGCGCTCCTTGATGTCCTTGAAGGCAGCAGCTACGGCCTTCGTCCATACAAATGTGCCCTTTCGACTACAGTCCGTGATCGGGGCAATGACGGAGCTAAATCCACGGATGAAACGACGATAGAACGTCTCAAGGCCATGGAGGCTGCAGACATCATGGACCATACGGGATTCCAGCCACTCAACAATGGCCCAGACCTTCTCCGGATCAGCGGAGACCCTAGTACTAGACACAATAAAACCCAAGAAGGTAAGCTGAGGTGTCATGAAGGCACACTTCTGTGGGTTCGCAAACAACTGCTCTCACCTCAGGAGTAGACAGACCTGCCGAAGGTGATGTAAGTGGTCCCCCGTGGTGCGACTATAGATAAGGATATCATCGAAGTACACTACCACAAAGACTCCAATGAATGGTCGAAGGACCTGAGTCATGAGTCGCATGAAGGTGCTAGTGGGATTGGTCAACCCAAAGGGCATAACCAACCACTCATATCGACCATCCTTGGTCTAAAATGCGGTCGTCCACTCATCACCTGACCTAATCCTCACCTGGTGATACCCACTCTCAAGATCGATCTTCGAGAAGATAGTGGCACCGGCCATCATGTCTAGCATATCATCTAGGCGAGGAATAGGGAACCTGTACTTCACGGTGATTTTGTTGATGGCACGACTATCAATGCACATTCTTCACATGCCATCCTTTTTTGGGGCGAGTAATGCGGGAATAGCACACAGACTCATGCTATCTCGAATAGACCCTCTCTGCATCAACGCATCGACCTCCCAGAATCAGGTCGATAGCATGCTGAATATCCCGCATGGGTGGGAGTCCCTCGGGGAAAATATCAGCAAACTCTTGCAGAATAGGAATGACATCGGGTGGGAGTTCACCCTTGGAGTTCGGCTCCACCTCTCGGACCGTAATAGCAAATACAGGGCAGCCCCTACTAGCCTCCCGCTCCATTTCTCGAGTGCTAATCATCATCAATCTCCTAGTCGAGGGCATGCCTGGGCCTGATGTAACGGTCATAGCCCGAGCCGGGGATGGGGTACTGGGCCCAGGGATGGAAGGCTCCGGAGTACTAGGGCCAGTAGGACCCCTAACTGATGGGCTCTTGGGATGATTGGGGTGGAGAGTAATCTGTTGGCCAGCATGGTCGAAGGTACAGGTGTTTGACCGGCCATGGATTGTGGCATCCTGATCAAATAACCACGGCCTACCAAGAATAATGCTACCCACCTCCATGGGGAGGACATCACACTAGATATTGTCACGGTAGGCACGGAACTGCAGTGGGACCAGACACCGCAGCCTGATCGGAATGGAGGTGGAATCCACCCATGATACTCGATAGGGGCAAGGATGATCCACGGGTGTAAGACCAAGACTGGAGACAGTGCCTGTGGAGATTGCATTGATGCAACTCCCACTATCGATGATCACCTTGCAAACTTGCTTGCCCAGCCTATAGAATGTATGAAAGATAGTGGTCCATCGCCAATCATCACTAGCCTGTGGCTGGGTGAGAATACACCTGACGACCCCCAAGTGGGTATCGTCCGGATGTTGGGCATCCTGGCCATTACCTTTGTCCTCATAGTACTCGTCAGCTAGCTCCAGATATGCTTCATAGCTGACTAACTCGAGGTCCGTAGGGGTGGTATCCTCGGCCTGTGTGCCCCCAATAACAAGAGACTGGTGGGTGGGACACTGGTTGGCAAAATGGCCAAACCCATTACAGCGATAACACTGCTGCCATGATCCACTAGGCTCCCCAATCATGGGTCCTTTCCCCTTATCCTCCAGGCAGATAGGAGGTGAAGGTAACAAAGGACGGGCAGGAGGTGCGGGTGCCGGTGGACGGGCTGTAGGTGCCGTAAGATGTTGGGGATGAGGAAGGTCCCTCAGGGGTGGAGGGTGAGGCCTAGGAGCGAAAGGCTCGAGACGAGTGGGCTCCTGAGGTCGGGCCATGGGGGCCCTCGGATACGTGCTAGAAGAGCCACGGGGCTTGACACTACGAAGGGGGAAGGAGCCCAACCGATGGAGAGACTCGAAGTCGACTTCGAATTGCTCCAATTCGAGAGCAACCTGATACGCTTGTTCCAAAGTGGTCACATTGCGACGAAAATGTTCATATTGATAGTTTGGCCGCAGACCTCTCTGAAAGCGTGATATGGTCATGGTGCTCTCTTCCGTAACTCCACACCGCAAATAATATTCATCAAACTCGGCGGTGTACTCGGTCACGGATCGGTTCCCTTGGGAGAGACTTTGCCATTTGTCTATGAGATGTTGGCGATATGAGGCAGGAAGGTACTTCTCCCTCAATTTCATTTTCATGTCATCCCAAGTGCTGATCGGGGGTTGACGTCGCAGATTTAGCAGGCTCTCAACATTGGTCCAATGAGTTTGGGCCTGCCCATGCAGCTTCATCTTCGCGTATCGAACTCTCCGGTGGTCCATCATCTCAAACCACTCGAAGCACCGGTCCATGCCGGCCTCCCAATCTAAATAGACCTTCGGGTCCAAGGACCCGCTAAAAAGGGGAGGGTCCGCACGCACGCTCTGAAGAACGCGGTTGTCATCATCGTCATCATGATTCTGTCATCGGTTACGACGACCATTTCCCCCTTGATCATTATCAGATGCATAGTCAGCCACCTCATGCACCTGTTGCCTCCCAACATCTACCGCCTGAGCTCTTGGCACAGCAGGCTGCTGGGCTGGCTCTTGTTAACCATTGGTCGGCGCGGGTTGCGTCGCCGCTGGGGCCCTCTCGAGGACGGCAATCCTCCCTACAAGACCCTAGATGGACTGGTCTGAAGTTTTGGCCCGATCCTCGAGGGCTTTCATCCTCCCTTCTAGACGCGTTCCTATGCCATCTAGACACGTACTAAGGCCATCCATACGCGTATCGAGACAATCCATGAGGGCTCGGAACATCTCGGCCATCGAAGGCTCATCGGAGCTACGGGCTCGGGAATCCGCCATAGGTGGTGGTGGCGAGTATTGGGTGCCTCGACGGGTGGGCATGCAAAGACACACAGACTAGGAGACACATACTAATGCAGACACCGACTAATGCACCTAGACCTAAACTAATATCCGGTACGTGGCGGAGTTAATAGATCCGAAGATCACTCCCGCAAGTGTGCAGCCTTCCCGATAGGTGTAGCCTAACGTTCGGACAACACCTTTTAATATATCGAATTATCGGGATGAAATGTAATTTTAAAACATTTTTTTTTATTTTGAAAATAATGATGATCTTAGACTCGACCTAGACCGTTCAAGACTTATGCAATGACTACCCTAGACTCAACTCGCTCTGATACCAAACTGATGCGGGATGGACACGGGGATAGACTCTAAGTGATATGGACCTCGGACTCTAAAGGCATACACGACCAGCAACATACGAGCATGAGAGACACTAGGCCCGACACTAAGAGCTTCCATGGGCAATACGTCGCTAACAGAAATGCAAGCTCACTTGTCGTCCCAAGCTAGGGAAACACGGATCGTGCATGGTTGAGGAACCGGCAGAGTTAAGGGTAGTCCGACTCACTTCCGTGCTCGGATCGAGTCACGGGACGGGTCACTCTCTCGCTCACAGCGGTGACATGGACTCACAGGCTAGAATCCTACGCTCTCACTGTGGCATATGACCATATACTAGCTAAGCAAAGTAATGCCTAGAAGTTCCGATCGTACCTCCACGCACCCGGCGTGGGGAAGACAATCCTGGCCAAATCCGAACTCTCGGTTAACAAAGTTTTACCGTGGTACAAAAATTTGACCCAATCCACGGAGGGAGGTAATAGGTCACATGTGGGGCCCGGGAGTCACGGGAATTGGGTTGATGGGCAGCATCTTGATGTCGCTCCGGCGGTGCCGAAACCCGCGTTTAGTGCTGTTCGGACGGTGCGATCTACTGGTTCATGGGGCCCACAGACCGCTCTGTCCTCCAGGTCTGATGGGGTGGTCCCGCTATGATGGAGACCCCTGGTGGCACGTCTCCCTGGAAGGCGGTCGGGTGGGAACGCCGGTCGGAGTCCGGGCGGCTCTAATCGTCAAGACTTGGAGTTGCTGCCCACGGATCTGCAGGTTCTGTTTTCAGGCGCGCGATCCGGTGAGATCTGCTACTGCGATCACTCCCGATGTTGGATCAACGCACAAGAGGTATCGTTGGAAATCTCTCTCAAAGTCCTTCGACCCTGTGGGACTCAGAAAAATTCACCGGAGTTGTGCTTCTGATGGGCGATTTTAGAATTGACCTGTTCCCAGTCTCAGATCTGACTGGGTAGAAATTGAGTTTCCTGAGAGTTGGCATTGACCGTAAGGTAAACCTCCGAATCAGACCTCGAGATCTTCATGAAGATTGTAGAGGGGAGAGAGAGGAAAATGGTAATATTTCTTATGACTGATTTGGTGGAGATTTGGATGGGGAAAGCTATTTTATAATGGTAGGTGGTCGGATCTAGACAGAAGCAGACAGAACTAAAGGGGATCTGAAAATGATTTTTAGAAAGTAGGTGGAGGCCTTTTGAAATTCCACGAAAATATGTGGGTGGATGGGATGGTAGGTAGAACCTCCAGTAGTTTTGGGGGTTCTATAAAAAATAAAAAGGTGGTCCGGAGATGGGAAACTCTGGGTGGCTGTGGATCTAGATTATAAATAGGCAGATCTGGAAGGAAAAGATGGACGAAAATGGAAAAATGGAAATCATAAACTAGAGGCCAAACCAATTTTTATAGAACATGGAGGTAACCTCTGGAACACACCCTGAAAGTTTGAGCTCAAGAAGATTTCATGGCTGGGAGCAGAAATTCGTGGAAGGGCTTGCTGTTGCATGAAGATAGAATTCTGATAAGGCGGCGGTGGCGGTGCGACGGCGGCTCGGCGGCGGCGGCGGCAATAGATATGAGCTTCCCACTTAGAAGAGACTTGAATAATAGGCTTCACACCTCTAGAGGCAGCCTTCACAGCTGCAAGAAGGGGGAGGAGAGAGGAGGGGTGCGCACCACTCAAGGAGGCTCCAAGAATGTCAGCAATTTTTTTGCATTAATTGTCTAAGAAATGAAAATTACAACTCTTTATATGAGTTGACCTCCCATGGCAAATGATCTTCCATGCCCTCAGATCTAGGGTTGATGAGGGCATCTTGGGAAAACTAGGAAAACATTTCTCCCATGTGGTCAAAAGAGAAGAAAGAAAAAAAAAGAAAATAAATCAACTAGCCTAATAAAGCCAAAAGAGGGTGTGCCCCCCTACATGGGCCTCTCTTGGGCCACTATGATCCAAGACCATCAAGGCCCATCCACAAGCCCACTCTATTCCAACTTAGGTGGCCCATGAGAGAGAGAAGCTTAATTGGGCCTTAAGTGGCTTAAGAACCCAATATGAAGCTTAATGAAGCCTCATAGCCCAATATGGCAATCACCCCTTAATAGACTCTAAAGGGATTAACCCAAATGGCTTATTAAGAGCCTTACAATGAGTCCAAAATGAAAAACCCAAATAAAACACACATTACAAGCCCAAATACAATGCAAACAAGTGTTAAAAAAATGCCAGTAAATGCTAAAAGTGTCCAAGAGTCAAGGCGGAGATTCCAGACTATCTCCGAGCCAAAGAGAAGCTGATGTAGCTCGAGTGGTGCTCCGCGTACAGTACCGACGGCTCGCCGGTTCGTGCTTCTCGCACACTCTGGTGTCCCCACCACATCCTTATGCCGTTGATCATTTATTCGTTCTATTTTTTTAGTCTGCTGTACTCGTATTTTTACGCATCTTTCATGCATCTTCATGAAATGGTAAATTGTTTAAATTCTACTTGGTGATAGAGTGTAATTCCTACTGAGCTTCTCGCTCACCTCTCTTTTCTCCAAATCCTTTTCAGGTAACTCGGTAGATGAAACGCTCGAAAATGGGAATGGCCAGCGTGATCGAGTGAACTTGGAGCCTTAGAGACCAGAGTCTTCTTTTTCCTATTTCTTGAGTCTTGTTAGTACCGTGAGTCGTGTCCTTTTTTGCCTTTTCCCTTGTTTCCTTTTATTGGATTATGTTATTGTAATTTGTGTCAAATTAAAATGTCAAATTCTTAAATATCAATAAAATTATTTTTTTTTAAATTATGGCCTCCATGTCTCTTTACTATTATTTTCAAGTGTTGCTTATTTACTCTGATTAACATGACTGTTTCGCTGCCACGTTCCGAGCAACGCTTCTCGCTGCTGTTGACATGTTTTCCCACCTTACTCCTTCTTACCTTCCTCTTCTAAAATCAGAAAGATGTAAAGATAAGCAAAACGAAGGAAAGAAAGAAAGGGTGGAGAAGTGTGTGTGATCGTGATCGCCACCAAGACACGAAGTACCTAGGAGTACGACGTACCTTGGAAAGGGAGAAAGCACTCCCCCAAAGTTCAGCGCTGATAGGTATACACGACCTTGGAAGAACAACTCAGTGGACGAGATGGTCTCTCGAGAAACCACTTATAGCCCCGAAGAAGGAAGCAGGACGAAGATTGATCTGGCAACAAAATGGTTCGAAAACAGCCGCTTACGGGATCTAAACGGCTCTCAAAGGATAGTTCTTCTCTGCAAACTGACGGAAGACGACCGTCCAAAGTGCCAGACTCCAAAGTCGTAGGACTTGATCCTCCACCCCTTCCGGCCAGCCAAAGGGGATGGGCCTCGTGCTATGCTGATGCTGACCTGCAAAACAACATGAAAGACAAGCAAACAACACCCAAATTAGCCCTAAAACGTGTAGTAACCATAGAACGAAATGGAAAATTGACATAATGACTTGGAAGGGGCGATACGTGGGAGGTTTTTAAATCCCTATAGGGCGTCAAAAACAAATGGGAGGGTGTGAAATGATGTGAAGCAATGCAAAAATGAAGGAAGAAATGGGGAAAACAAGCATGTAATGAATGAACCAACGACTAAAAGGCTAGACTAAAACACAAAATGACGACTACTCCCTTGAACCGGAGGCTTGAAAGGACATAGAAAGCCTCCCTCCCTGGCTACAGTTTGCTCAGAAATCCGACAGAGCTTCGCCGTCGACGTTGGATCTCCCTCTTTCAAGCTTGGACTAGGGACACTATTTATAGAGCCCTAAAAGTCCAATCTCAAAATTGGATTTTCAGTGGATATTAATCCGAGTTTTCAAAACAAAAATCGTGGATAATACTCTTATCTCCCACCCAAATCAAACGACACCTCATTTGTTGGTTGAGAAATCGCGGAGAAAATGGTGGAGGAAGGTGGAGGATTAACCACGGGTAGAGAGAGAAAATCTCAAACAATCCGCAGGTTTCGAGCATGTACACGGTCGCGCGATAGACATCCCAGACCATTACACGGTCAAATGCTAGACCGTCCAATGCTGGTAGTGATAAATAAATAAAAATGTGAAATTATCCAATTATCCACCGAACTGACCGGCTATCACAGCGTTGGACTCTTGAGGATAAAACGGTCTACTGCTAGACCACTTAGTGATTAGAACGGTCCAATGCTAGGCCATTTACACATGTCGGTGATAAATCTAGAAAAATAGGATAAATAAATAATTATCTGAAAAAGCAACGAGCTTAGGACTCTTGGGTCTGGACGGTCTAATGCCTGGCCGTTTAATGGGGATAAACAGTTGAACCCAGACCGTTCAAGGACTTGTCGATGGAAATTCAGAAAATCAAATAAATACCCAATAAAAAATTAAACGGTTCAGAGGAAACACCCCAGTCACTGAACGGCCAGTCGCTAGACCACGTACAGCCTAGACATTTAAAATTGATAAAATGGGATAAATGATCCCACTTAACCAAAACCAAGGAAAATCAAAGCCCATTAAGCCTGAATCTGAGAGCAAACCTATCCAGGGAGGGAGGTACGCATAAAATAAGCCCAAAGATGCGCCTGAAAATAGCCCAATGAGTAATGGACAACTCGAGACATCAATAAATAATAGTAAGAGGAATGACCCAACTCATAGGCAAAAAATGGGTGTCAACAGATGTCCCTCCTTAATGTCCTCTTTGCAGCGGAGCGAGCGGAGGTGAAGCGAAAGCGAAATGGAACATGGAGATGAAGCAGAAATGAAGCGGAGCGGACTGAAAAGCGGGCGTTAAGGTAAAATACACCCGTTTTCTTGCCAACGAGCGGTAGGAATCTTTCGAAAAACTCTGAACTAAACACAAAGAATGATCGGACCAAAACGACACCAGTCTGGAGAAACTAACTAAACGAAAATAAAAACACACGATCAACCTCATGGGGGACACAATCCCTCAGACCAATGAGGGGACTGGAATAAGCAAAAAAAAGTAAAGAAACGGACTAAAACTCCAGACAAGGGCCTTCAGCCAATCAAACCAGGTGAACAGACCATAGAGAACCTTCCAACTCTGAATGGAATTGTTCCTCTTACTTGAAATCATGAATGCACAATTATCCATCACAAAAGAGACACTTTCAGACAAACCATGGGTCATGAATGCTCAAAGGATGCGTATGATGCATGCTGGGCTAAAATAAAAGAAGTCATTAAATCGAATGCCAAGAAAGCCAAAAAAATAGAAAATACTCGAGAATAATATTGCTAGATCGGGGTAATTACGGTCAAGACACTATCTACAACCACGGCGTGCGAGACAGAACCATCCTCCCCAAATTTTCCCAACCTAACGGCCTATCCGATGATTAAACACACGAACCTGGATCATCATTATTTTTGTTATAGGGGAACATCAGATCTTGGAACATGTAGATAACCAACTGGTTCTCAAGAAAATATAGCATAATACCATATAGTAATGCAATAAAGGGTTATAGGGGTAGAAGGCCATACCTGACTTACCTGTGCAGGCGAAACGTCATTTTGAAGCGGTGCTGCAAAGAATTCATGAACAAAATTTGCAATGTTTCATCATGAAACAATCAATCAAGCCAAAAAAAGAAATCAGCCATTTAATCACATAATGCAGCCAAGAACATTCTTCACAATTATTTCAGCATATGAACAGTCTAACAAAAGATCGCTCCATAAAGTAAACGGTCCATCTCTGGCCATTCAAACATTACCATTTTAAATATGATCATGAAAATGCACGGCCCATCATGAGACCGTTCAATGAACTAGATGGCCATCCATTGTCCGTTCAAAGAAGCGCACCGTTAGAGATTAAACGGTCACATGGGGACCGTCCAATCATCACACGGTCTATCGATAGACCGCGCAATCACTAGCGATTTCAAAAAATTAAAACCCTTCTTCTTCCTCCTCCTCCCTCCACACCGTAACCGACGCCACCGACGAACGCCACCACCCATTCTCTACACTCCCCCCCTCTCTCACACTCATTCTCAATCTCACTCCCCCTCATCTCCTCTTCTCTATGTGAAACAAAAACCAATCGGCAAAGCCTCTCCTCCGTCTAATGGCCGATGAGGGAAGCCAAGCGCCGCCACTGGCGGTCACCGCGGAGGAGAACGTCATGCCACCGCTCGTGGCCGAGGAAGAAGCCGCACCACGCGTTACTAAGGAGGGAGCGATTGTAGCCCAAGAAGGAGACATCGGGGAAGCACCGGTGGAGCCCACGGCGGCGGTGGAGAAGCCACCGAAGACGGACTAGGTAGGCCGCCTAAAAAAAACACTCCCTCATTTTCATTTGTTAATCCATGTATGTAGCTTAGAAGGGGAGATTAGGGGCTCACGACCCCTTTAGGGTTGGTTGGGAGGCTCCATGGGGACCTCACCGCCGGCGGGGAGGGGTTTGCACGCTGTCGAGGGTGACGGCCTCAGCGCGGTTTAATAGTGACCGCATGGGAGAATTACGCGGTTCAAATAGAACCTCTCAAACACAACACGGCCCACGGATGGCCGTTCAAAATGAACTGAATCGACGTTGTAACATGGTATGAGGAGGACCATGTGTATCTAGGATGGCCCTCATTGGTCCATTCAGAATATGAAATGTTCAAAACAGAACAGTCTCCACCAGACCGTGGAGATTTAGGGAGGGCCACCTAGGTCCACTTAGAGCATGAAATATTAAAGAACAAAGCTGTCTCCATCAGACCGTGGAAATGTAGAATGGCCTACCTTCGTCCGTTCAAGACATAAAACATCTAAGAACATAACGGTTATGATCAGACCATTGATAACCACACTGTTGGACGATAAACCGTGCAAATCTAGATGACTAGGGGCTTGAAAAAGGGAAGACACGGTCAGATGGGGACCGTGTGATAATTAAACGGCCAGGAATGGTCCGTTATCACGGGTGGGCACCAGATAGGAGAACGGTCCACCCAGGGCCGTTGATAGGGCAGAATGGTAATGAGGGACCGTGAACTTCTGAGGGCGGTTATTGGGGCGATTTGAATCCAACCGTGGAGTGAGTAGACGGCCCATATGAGACCATTCAGAGTGATTTGTTCAATTAAATAAAATGCAAGATCCTACAATGAAATGAAATTATCCTAAATGCAGGGGAAGCGTAGGACTCGAATCTCCTAGCTACAGGTCCGAGCAGTGTATCTTGCACTGCTGGACTTTCAGCGGGCGAGGCTCATGACCATGGGCTTTGTTGAGTTCCTGAGCATAGAGGTTAGCCGGCTAGACACGCCGCTCCTATATGCTCTGCACGACCGCTGGGATCCGGTGAGCCGGACATTCCTTTTCCCGTGGGGCCATATGGTCCCCACACTGGAGGACGTTGCGCGCATCACTGGATTACGCGTGCTCGGGACCCCGGTCAGCGGGAGGACTTACCCTGACTACCGGGAGTTGGCCCAGGAGTTGTTGGGATTGGAGTTTCTGCACCCGGAGCGTTAGTCGACGACGCTGACACGGGCGATGCTACAGAACAGCCTCGGACTAAGGCACGCAGGGATATCGACAAGTGAGTTGCCCGAGCGGCATTTACAGAGAATGCTAGAGCTGGCACGACCCAGAGTAGCAGCTGCAGCGGGACTTGAGGCGGATCGAGTGCTGAGATGATTCCTGATGTTGTTCTTTGGACGACTCCTGTTCGCGACGAGGGCTGATGTGATCAGCTACCGGTTCCTCACTTTGCTCGAGGACTGGTTCCTCCCTTTGCTCGAGGACTTAGAGCACGTCGGGGACTACGCCTGGGGAGCGGTAGTCCTTGCTTTCCTGTTCAACACCATCAGCTCTACTAGCTGGCAAACGATGCTAGGGGGATTCTCCCCTTTACTCCAGGTACGACTCTGACTCTTATGCAATTTGCTACATGATTCCTATAAGTACTATATACTGACTTTTGGTGAAATGCAATGCAGGTGTGGGCCTATGTGCACCTAAGTGGGCTGGGGAGAGGTAATGAGACATATTCATACCGACTGCCCATCGCCAGGCGGTGGACCGCTCCACGCGAGATGGGATCCCTACGGAGATAGGTCTGGGCGATCCAGGACGATCTAGACACACTGCCTTTCGCCTCGGTATGACTCTAGACTCAAACTCTTTAATTAAATGCAATCTATATGCTTATGATGCTATAACAATTTTCGCATTTGGTGGACAGGTTCGGTGGACACCGTACGCGAGCAAGGGACACGAGGGTCAGCCATGGGTAGTGGCGGCCCTCACCTACTCAGGCCGAGACGTTTGGCTTCACTACATGAATGTAGTGGAGCCGCTCCACCACCGACTGGTGATGAGGACGACCGACGTCCATCAGCCAGCGGTTGAGTTTCCGGCACCAGAAAGGTCAGAGGAGCGCGTCGGGTGACACCCCCGAGGGTTAGCTACAATGGTAGAATGGACGGAGCAAGCCGCGGAGCAGATAGCAGACTGGACAATGCACGGGCGGGTGGTGACTGCCCGGGCGGAGAGTGAGGAGGCCTACTACATGACCTATGCCCGGCACTATAGGGACCAGGTGTTCCGTGGTGCCCGCCGACCGGTACGACTTCTAAACTCTAAATGCTTTCTATCATGCTTTCTATATGATTATGCACTAATGCTTGGGCTTCCTAAATGCAGATTGACCCCGAGGGGAGGATTGCGGAGCTACAGGGGCTTCTCCACTCGACCATTCAGGAGCGGGATGAGGCACGACATGCCCTGAGCCTTCTGGTGAGTTTCCTTAAACCCTAAACTCTTAAATTATGCAAATGTTTATGACTATGCTGATAGGTCCCACAGAGTGCAATCGGATCTAGAAGGGGTGTTGAATAGATCCTATTAATAACATAGGCCTATTTAAATCTTGACTCCTAAAAACATAGACCACTCCTATAAGGTAAATGAATCACATAAGCACACAGCGCAGCAGAATAGTTAGGAGTGGAACAAGTAATAACGTTAAACCCAATGCCCAGTTCAGACAGGTCGACACTCCCAACGGGCAGGTCAACCCTTCTTCAGTAGGATCCAGCTATGAAATGAGCTGGGATCTGCTCTTCAGGGCAGTGAGGTCAACACCTCTAACAGATCAGGGCAACACAGGTCGACTCTGATGGGTGCGAAAAAAGGAAGGAATGTAGATCCATAGGGGGGTGAATGGATCTTCTTAAAATATTTCACCCAATTTAATGTTGAATAGAACTACGATGGCTTATTCAGCGGACACTTTCTCAAACACTAGAGATGCACGCCAAATCAACTATTTGAAAACATAGCAACGGAAGCTATCTAGGTTATTAGGAACAATCAATCACACACGAGAAAATATTCAACCACACTGCACAAGATATTTTAGGTTGTTCGGTCAGCTGACCTACATCCACCCCATACTCCAACCAGAGTATGGCTTCCTGCTGACTCACAGCTTGAAAGACCGCTGGGCCTCACAGCTTTCCTACAACTGCTGAGCAACACAGCTTACTGTCAAGAGGAACCAATCCTCTGCAACACTGACAAACAGCTTGACCCGCTGGGCTTTACAGCTTATCCGACAAGAGGAAACCTCCTCTACAACTGCTGACGAACAGCTTGAACGAGTGTCAAAGAAGAAGGAACAAAAAGGAACAAAACACAGCAACAAGGGCTGTCAATAAATCCAAGCTAAAATGCTCACGCAGGAGCCAAGTGTCTCAGATCTGATACAGAGAACACTACAGAAAACCTCATCTTCAATGTGCTGCTCTTGCTTCCCTTCAAAACTAAAACTCTCTCTCTTTCTATCTCTTTTCTTTTCAGGTGCTCGAACTCCTCTTTTTCTCTCTGATTCTTCTTCTGTATCGTACCCTCTCTCTTCTTTTTCTCGACTCTTTCCTTTTCGTGGGCATCAGATGAAGGGCGTGTGCTTTCCACGATTCCCGCCCAAATGTCTTGGCCCACGTGGCAGCATCCTAGCTTAGTGCTTTCCACGTGTCTCGATCCTAACACCTCCTCCACTCTTGGATCACATGCCACTTTTAGAAGTTACGATCACTTGGCCTCAGTTCTCTAGAGAGAAAATCTCTATCAGGAGAACAGTAGTCATTAGGTCAAAACATTTTATAAGCAGATTTATGCATGCACGGACTCGTATATGAATAAGACCACATGCACTGACTTGATACATATATTGGGCAAGTCACACACACAGACCATTGGTGTACATAATGATAACGTGCACTAACTTCAATAATGAAATGCACCGATGTTGGTATGCAGACCAAGAAATGCCTTAGGCCAAAGATTGCACCGACTATTGAATGCACTGACTTGAGTGAATGCGTAAAGAAGAACTGTACCGAGGATGGATATGCAAGGCACGCAATGCAACGACTTGTGCTTGCAGCAAAGGTTGCACCGACTCAAGCTAACACCAAATGTGTATTGACGCTAACGAAGCTAATACAAACTCTGTGCCAGCCTCTTATGAACTAAGTATGCACGGACCAACCATTGCACCGACCGGAGTTATAGGGAATAGCACGGACTTTGTATATACAAAGGCGAGGGCTGCACCGACTTTTGTGAACAGAATGTAAGATATGCACTGACCATATATTTGATAAACTGTCATACACATAGAACAGACATGCACAGATATGCATGGACCTGAGTTAGCATGTGTGAAGACTTGCACATACCTTGGCTATATGCAATGTATGTTATGCACGGACTCTCATATGAAGGACATGGAACATGCACCAACTGTGAATACATTGCACCGACCCTGAATATGCAAACAACTAAGATGTATACAGTCGTTATTTGCCAAGTAACGTGGTATGCACAGACCTGACTATGCACGAACTTCTTTAACCTATGCATGGACTGTATGCAACAAACGTAAGGTACACAGACCTTGTATGCTGAAGGACTCAACTGTGCACAGACATACATTTTATATGAAATGATCAAATGCAGACAAATTTATGCAATCCAGTCTTTACATGACTCATAGTTTGTCATCATTAAAACCAGGGTTCCAACAATCTCCCCCTTTTTGATGATGACAACTAGAATTCATGTAAGATTGAAACTAACAGAGAATTTATTTGTTGACATGCATGGCAAAGATGACATTCAACATAAAACATGCATCCAACACAAATATGCACTATGTAAAAGTTACATTTCTGTGTACAGTAAGAGAATACAGACTAGTGTCTGAGTGAACTATCTCATTCATCATTAAAACTGTCAATCAGTGTAAGCTTTACATTAGAAACCTGAAAAACTATCAAAGTATCAAAAGAACTATCCATGTCATAAAACTGTCCAAAGAACTGTCCATGTCATAAAGCTGTCCATCAGTGTAAGCTTTCATACATCCAAAATGCTCTCCCCCTTTGTCATTATCAAAATAAATGGAGAATCTTTGGGAATCAATGACCTCTGTAACTCCCCCTGTCTCTAGGATGATGTGCAGAGCTGGAACTAGGGGTTGAAGATTTGTTCAGCACTGAGGTATGTAAATTGCTAATGGAATCCAGCAGCTCATTTAATTTTCGATGCACAGTATCCCCAAGTCTGTCCACTAGGGAGGTAGTGGCAGTTTGCTTTGTGAGATTTTGTTTGATACTCTCTGAGAGATTTTTCAAGTTAGATTGAACATCTTGAAACATGTTGATGACCTCAGGCTGACTGGCTACTATATTGCTCAATGTACTCTTTATCAACTCAAATTCAATCTTCAGATCAAAAGTGTGGCTGAGAATTTGAGCCAGCCTCGTGAATGTTGAAATATGTGTTTCTTGTATTTTGTTCACCATGTCAGTAATTCTATTGTTGATTCCTATAAGAGATTCCATAATCTCTCGAACTGCTGCATCAGCCTTTTACTTGGCAGTCATGAACTCAATCCATTGGGTTTTCACAACCCTTTCCAAATGTTTCATGTGGGAATGTACTCTGTCAAGATGAATGGTATTGAACAGAAACTATTTGTTCATCAATTCATTCTGGTTCAGCACTATCTCAGTAAAATTTGACAGCATCTGTGCAATATCAAGCTCAGCACTAGGTCTAGGTGAACTAGAAGTGGATGCACTCGACTCTGGAAATTCAGTTAAATACTCATGCTGTTGTTCTGGGGGTGGAGGGGGTGGCATACCAAGACTAATCATTTCCCCAAGGTAAGGTCCATATGAAGGAGCAGGAGCAAGAGACATTCTTGGATACATCTGACACTGAGGAGCTGGTCCCATGACATACTCTTGTGTATTCTCTTCAGTGGCCCCTGGAGCTTCTTGTGGAACTTCTTCTTCTCTTGGTTGACTACCCTCCTGATCATTGACAACAGACTCAGCAATTTCTTCATAAATTCTGTCAGTCTCTTCTATCAAAATATGTGTGACCATCTGAGACAGTAATCCTTCATTTACTTCAATTTCTTCTTCTCTTTCATCTTCTATGCCTTGTGACTCAGCTTCTTGAATTTCTACTTCTTTTCGTTGTTCTTTTTCTTGTTCTTGCTGAACAACTTGCTGTTCCTGCTCAGATTGCACTCCAAATTTATCAAAAAGCTCACTAATATTTTGATATAACTGTTGTAGATCATTGAGATTCTTCTCAACATGTTCATCAGCAGATTCTCGGTCCTTTTCAGCTAGCACAGGAAGAGTTTCTTCTTGAGGAATCTGAAGAGGCTGTTCTGACACTGTTTCCACTTGAACTTTCCTCTTCTTCTTCAAAGGAGCATGCTTTTATGATTTATTCTTTCTTTGAAGTTTCACCAGAAGGACTCTCTGAGTCAGTCTCTTTCAGCCTCAAGTAAGTATCAATGAACTCCATGTTGTACACATTAAATTTTAGAATTTCTTTCGAAGGCTCATCTTCTAAGGCTATGTTTGCCTTCTTAAAAATAGCGGTTAGGTGAGCTGCATAAGGCAGATGTCTTCTAGACTCTTTGCAGGTTCTCATTATCTGAATGAATGTTTCAGGCAAGCAAACTCAGATTCTCTTCAGCAAACAATATAAAACGAATATCTGAGTGTTAGTCAGTCTTCCTCTTCCTCCGACTTGTGGAGTGATCATAGCAGTGAGAATGTGATGCAACAATCTCTTGAGAGGAGAGAAATTATTTGCATTAAACTGACCCAATTTTAACTGATTTTTGTCTTAGGGATTCTTAGTCTCATCTGTGATTAGAGAGTATAAATCATGAAGATCACATGTAAACTTTCTTTCATTTACTCCTTCTTCTGGTATTCTAAACACTATATGTAGGAAATGTTTAGAGACTTCAATCCTAGACCCCTTTACTTTGGAAACCAATTTTGCCAGATCCAAATCATACTTAAGATTCTGATAGAACTCAGCTACGAGTCTTGGATAGTATACTCTGTGCTTACCCAAAAATTTTATCCATTTCTGAACTTTAAAAATTTCAATCAACTCAGGAAATTTCTCAATCATTTTTTGATCATGAAATTCTACGTACCATGGGAAGACTATCTTACCAACTTTCAGAGTTATTTCTGCATGTCTTGAACCTTCAGCTGTGATATCTTCTTCCTCGAGAATCTTTCTCTTACTTCGACCCTGTGCTGTCTTCACCTTCTGTACTTTTGGTAGTGGCACAACAACCTTCACTGACTCCCGATCTTCTACCGACTGTACCTCTGTTTCCTTTCTCTTCCCCTTGACGGATTTCTTCTGAACCGATTCAGATGATACTCCTTCTGCATGCGCCTCCTTTGATCTTCGCTTATAACATTTGGTTGCATCGGTCTCCATGGCTTGAGGAGACGTGAGATGCTGCTCTTCCATGACTTTCTTCTTCCCCTCACTCGTGGCAGATGGAGAGGACATGGTGGAAGCAATAAGAAGAGAAGGATGAGACGGAGAGAGAGAATGGACGTGATGAGAAGAGGAAAGACTGGAGAGGCGGGCTTGCTAGAAGAACTCGAGAGAAGAAGATGAGATAGCGGGAGGCCGTTTCGACTTCAAAGGAGAGGGTATGATGGGTGAGGCAAGTAGGGTTACGTATATACTAGAGACACTGCCAACTTTACCAATATTCAACAATTAATACCAAAACTACCCCTCATTTAAAATAAAATGCCTTACTACGCAAAAATGCGGTTTCTGGCATATGAGATTATATCTTAGAATTTTATTCTCCACAAGTTATCCCTGTGAATCAATGGAAATGTGATAGCTTAATCAAGGAAATAACCCAGTCAAAGAGATCATTAATCTTACTAGGTCCCTTTTATTAGCCAATTACTGATTGAAGAACCCAAATTTTTTATTGACATTAAACCAGTCTAAAGTTTCTAAAGAAACCAAGGGGTCAACCAAGTTTTAATTGAACTTTTGCCAAAAGAAATTTTCATTGAACATTTCAGTATAACTGCCCCTTTTTACTCAAGGAAACATGTTGATCAAACACCAGAGTCCCTAGTTACTCAGTGCAGTTTACCTTTATGTTTCATAATAATTATTTTTGAACAGAGATAGCATTCATTATCATGACTTGACCTCTAGATATCTTTGAAACAGATGATCAGTTTCTCAAATAGTATGCCATTGCTCTGCCACACTCAATCTTTATTTAATGGCATATTCCCAGGTCTTTTGTCAGAATTTTTCTTTAGATATGACTTAAGGATCATATAAACCTTGGATTTTATATCAGATTGGTTTATTACTAAGGACTTTCAGATTATTGATTTCCTACTGAGCAATTTCCAATTTGGACTATTTTAAGACCATTGAGGTATCTTCCAAGGTTGATTGTGAGAGCTTTTCAGATAAGATTTAATATTCATACACCAAAAATCACATCTCAGTTAAGATCAGTAATTTCGTTCTTAGTTCAGGGGGATCTTAGTAGTTAATTATTGAAAATAAGTAAAGGTGACAGTATTCAGATATTACTCCCCCTGACTAGCACATTCTATGAATTTTCTAGAAGACAGATTTGAATAAGGAAAGGATACAGTGATGTAGGTGAAGACCATTCATGAGTAGAGTTGAGACTAAAGGCTAGATAGCATTAATCCAAAAGCACACCATGAATGACCATCAATATATATAACCACCCATCTCTGAAAAACCATCAAACATACAGCCTTATGAGAAATCAGTGTATCCAAAAGCCCAAATCACAACCATTTGACCTCTCATCTTAGACCAGATTCAAGCTGACTCCAAGGACAATATCACAATAGCAGAGCCTTGCAATACATCAGACACAGAAAGCTAACTGTCCAAGCAGCAATACATCACTGACCAAACCATGTATTCGATCTCTGATTAGCATAGCTCCCCCTCAACATGTGTAGAGATGTCAAACAACCACTATCTGATTTTCTTAAAGTACACAAATATGTATCAACATTATATGCATTCTACTGAAACATGCACATACCTATTTATGTCATGACACACAGAACTTGCACCGACCTCATCTGGCTCGAGGCAAGGGATGCACCGAGTTTACATGCATGCTGCTAATAAGTGCACCGACTTGCATGCATGAAGCAACAAAACTTGCACAGACGTTATGACACTCTAGTTAGGCATGCACTGATGTTATGTGGGAACAGGTCTAACTGTGCATGGACTTGGTAGCACAATGTGCAACTGAATCCATTAGATATTCCAGGAGGTTATGCAGATGTATGCATCTACTAATCATCATGAAGCACTAACTAAACATCTCGCAGGGAGTTTGCATGGATTCCATTCTCAATGTGTATTACTCTTAAGAAAATATCATCAATCATCAGATTTGTTCTAATCAGTCATGCAACATTCCACAGAGTTTATTATTCAAACAAAAACTAACATAACTGAAAGGTGGAGTTTGACTGACCTTAGTGTCCTGAATTTATTGAGCCCCATTTTTATTTTAACTTCAGGAGGACACCTGTAGCCAAAGAGTTATTTGAACAGTTTTGGACCCCAAGGATTCTTGGGTCCAACAGGATGAGGAGCACCCCACATTGATGCTCTCCTGTTATTCCAAGAACAATTGAATGCAATATGACCTAATTTGCCACACTTATTGCAAATGGGAGGTTTATGCATGAATACAGGATTCTGAACTATCCTAGATGCAAAATGGATCGTGTGAGCAGGATAGATTTTTCTATCTTTTAAAAACTAGCATTCAGATATCACATGCCCAAATCCTCCACAATTAAAGTAATTAACTCTCTGATTTTGAAATTTCTTCCCATGCTTCTTTGCATAACTGTTTCTGTAATTTTGATCTTCTTGTTTCTCTAAATAACAGTTATGAATGTAATGACCCTTTTTGCCACAATAAAAACATGCATTGGAGATATCTCTATCAGGCATTTTTATGGATTTGTTTTGAGCTGTTATGGTATGCTTGCATGCATTTAACTCATCATTTTTCAAAACTACGCAATCATCCATGACATGTCCTTTCCTACCACTGTAGTGACATGAAACATTTCTTTTATTGTGAGCATGCACTGTTATGACAGGTTTGTTATTAGCATGTGCATGTGAGTATGTGTGACTATCATTGACAACTTGCATGGAAGAATCAAAAACATATTTGGACTTATTTAAAATAACATTCCTTTTCTATTTCTGAACCTTTTTATGATTCTTTGTTGGATTTTCTATTTTTTGGGCCGTGAATTGGAAGACAGATGAGCTGGATGGCTTTTCTTATTCTGAACTTTTTACAAAAATAGTGAAATTCTCTTTCATATCAATCTTCTTATTAACCGGATTAAAACCCAAGCCTTCTTTCTGGAAATTCACATTTGACCCAAGCAATTTATTCAAGTTATATTTTCCCTTAACAAACTTAGAGAGAGAATTTTTTAGATCTTTAATTTCAGCTTGCAAGGTGGCAACATCATTTTCACAGGAGATAACTTGTTGATGCAGACAGTCATTGAGATTTTTTAAAGATTCATTTTCTTGTTGAAGCTTTATCTCATTGTCTATTTCCTTTTCCTCCAAGGCAGATTTTCTTTTTTCGTAAGCCAGCCATCTTTCAGAAAAAATTGTATTAATGACCATCAGCTTTTTATTCTGTTCCTCCAAATTACTGTTCTCTTCAATCAATTTATCTTGATATTCGTCTGTTTCCTTTTTCTGTTTAACCAATGACTCATTTTCTTCTTTCAAAGATCTAATTAGATTCTTCTACATATTGTCATCCGAATCAAGGTCTTCAATTAGTTCCTTTAAGAAAGCACATTCATTACATGAATTTTCATCTTTAGCAAGTTTGTTTCTTAAACTCTCATTTTCAGATTTCAAATTTTCTTTTTCAGCTCTTAAGTGTGTAACTTCATGAATCATTTCTTTTCTCAACTTGTTATTTTCTCATTTGACTCTATCATATTTATTCAGTAAATGCTCATTCATGGAGACTAAATCATCATAGCTAAAATCCTCAGCTTCAGAATTTACCTGGGAGGATGAGTCCTCGGACTGATCTCTGACTATCAGGCACATTTCCTCATCTCCAACAGATCTTCCCAACATTCTATTGATGATAGCAGCTGCACTCCTGCATTCATTGACATATGGAACATAGTTAGAGTATATTGCCCTTTTGGTTAGATCTAGGGCCTTTTTATTTTCATCAAATTTCTGTCTGTATGAAGATTTCCATTGGGATTTGTCCTCTAGAACTTCATACGGACTAAGAGCTATAAGAACCCAAAGATCTGAATCCATATGCATCACATAGTCTCTAAAAGAGCCATACCAGCCATAAAAATTCGAACCGGTGTATACTGGAATTTCAGCCATGAAGTCACTACAAATCAGATCAGAAGCAATGCTAAGAGTCGGATCAAACCAGATCACACCTAAACCAAATCAAGGAACGGATCTGCAGGTCATTGGACCCTCTGTGCAGAAAACCCGCTCTGATACCAATTGATGGGTGCGGAAAAAGGAAGGAACGTAGATCCAGAGGGGGGTGAATGGATCTTCTTAAAACATTTCACCCAATTTAAAGTTGAATAGAACTACGATGGCTTATTCAGCGGACACTTTCTCAAACACTAGAGATGCACGTCTAATCAACTATTTGAAAACATAGCAACGGAAGCTATCTAGGCAATTAGGAACAATCAATCACACACGAGAAAACATTCAACCACATTGCACAATATATTTTAGGTGGTTCGGTCAGCTGACCTACATCCACCGCATACTCCAACCAGAGTATGGCTTCCTACTGACTCACAGCTCGAAAGTCCGCTGGGCCTCACAGCTTGCCTACAACCGCTGAGCAACACAGCTTGCTATCTAGAGGTACCAATACTCTGCAACACTGACAAACAGCTTGACCCGCTGGGCTTTACAGCTTATCCGACAAGAGGAAACCTCCTCTACAACCGCTGACGAACAGCTTGAACGAGTGTCAAAGAAGAAGGAACAAAAAGGAACAAAACACAGCAACAAGGGATGTCAATAAATCCAAGCTAAAATGCTCACGCAGGAGCCAAGTGTCTCAGATCTGATACAGAGAACACTACAGAAAACCTCATCTTCAATGTTCTGCTCTTGCTTCCCTTCAAAACTAAAACTCTCTCTCTTTCTATCTCTTTTCTTTTCAGGTGCTCGAACTCCTCTTTTTCTCTCTGATTCTTCTTCTGTAACGTACTCTCTCTCTTCTTTTTCTCGACTCTTTCCTTTTCGTGGGCATCAGATGAAGGGCGTGTGCTTTCCACGATTCCCGCCCAAATGTCTTGGCCCACGTGGCAACATCCTAGCTTAGTGCTTTCCAAGTGTCTCGATCCTGGCACCTCCTCCACTCTTGGATCACATGCCACTTGTAAAAGTTACGATCACTTGGCCTCAGTTCTCTGGAGACAAAATCTCTGTCAGGAGAACAGTAGTCATTAGGTCAAAACGTTTTATAAGCAGAGTTATGCATGCACGGACTCGTATATTAATAAGACCACATGCACTGACTTGATACATATATTGGGCAAGTCACACACACAGACCATTGGTGTACATAATGAGGACGTGCACTAACTTCAGTAATGAAATGCACCGATGTTGGTATGCAGACCAAGAAGTGCCTTAGGCCAAAGATTGCACCGACTATTGAATGCACTGACTTGAGTGAATGCGTAAACAGGAACTGCACCAGGGATGGATACGCAAGGCACGCAATGCAATGACTTGTGCTCGTAGTAAAGGTTGCACCGACTCAAGCTAACACCAACTGCGTACTGATGCTAACAAAGCTAATAAAAACTCTGTGCCAACCTTCTATGAACTAAGTATGCACGGACCAACCATTGCACCGACCGGAGATATAGGGAATAGCACAGACTTTGTATATACAAAGGCGAGGGCTGCACCGACTTCTGTGAACAGAATGTAAGATATGCAGTGACTAGATGTTTGACAAAATGTCATACACATAGAACAAACATGCACAGATATGCACGGACCTGAGTTGGCATGTGTGAAGACTTGCACATACCTTGGCTTTATGCAATGCATGTTATGCACGGACTCTCATATGAAGGACGTGGAACATGCACCAACTGTGAATACATTGCACCGACCCTGAATATGCAAACAACTAAGACGTATGCAGTCGTTATTTGCCAAGTAACGTGGTATGCACAGACCTGACTATGCACAGACTTTTTTAACCTATGCATGGACTGTATGCAACAAATGCAAGGTACACAGACCTTGTATGCTGAAGGACTCAACTGTGCACAGACATACATTTTATATAAAATGATCTAATGCAGACAAATTTATGCAATCCAGTCTTGACATGACTCATAGTTTGTCATCATTAAAACCAGGGTTCCAACAGACTCTTTACTGGAGAGCGGTCCACACTTCTTTAAACACATTTGTGATCTTTGAGAGGTATAAGCCTTGGAGTGCAGGGATCATGAAGCACAACACTAGAACATGAGATGGCTTGCAACAAGCATGAGTGTGTGTATGCTATGTTGATCACACAAAGTGCATATGTGTGTGAATGTAGTGGTGATCAACCAAGGTGTATGCGAGTCTAAGCAAGGGAATCTCTTAGCAAGACTTTTATCTTGATGCCTAAATGCAAGGTTGCAGCAGGCCGCCCAAATGATGTAGTCAAAGTGCTAAGGCCAATTAAAGCGCAGATGAAACAGAAGGAGCAAATAAGAGTGCTTGTGTGTGCAAATGAGATAACCCAGATTAGGAGCACATGAACCTGTGAAATCGGGATAGAGGATATGGAACAAGCTCACAATGTATACAACCTACAACACAAGGATTTTAAGGTGGTTCGGTTGTTAGCCCACAACCTACATCCACTCCTCACCAAACTCGATGAGGCTTTCCGGCTGACACACAGCTTGATCCGCTGAGCAACACAGCTTGCTTAAACAGTTGAGCAACACAACTTACTTTTTGCTAACTAACAGCTTGAACCACCCAGAGAATCTGATCCTCTCTTCCTCTGAAATCACAAAGGGAACCCGGTCCCTAAACAGGGGATCGGAGAAGCTAGATGTATTGGTGATAGACGAACCGTAACAAATAGAAACTGAATACTGCAACTGCAATGGAGAATCAATAGAGACAATGTAGACACCAGCTGAAGGAATGGATCAAGACATCAGAACTGGTGAGTGCAGCTACAAGATTGGATCCAAGGATCCTTTTCTTCAAGCATTGGTAGACTACAAGATTTTTCTTCTCTCTCAAGACTGCTCTCTCTTCTTCTTCTTCTTCTTCTCTAACCGCACTAGACTAAGTTCAATAGGTGCTGGGGCTGCTCTCACGCTACTTTGGAATATTCTTCGTAGATTGGTCTAGGGCGTGGCACTTTGTGAACGATAGCAACAGCTCCTTCAGTTGAGGAAGCTTGGTATAAATATGAAGACCAGTTGAGAAAGCCTGGGAATATTGCACACCAAGAAGTCTTCCTTTGGACTAGTGGATCAACGAAGTATTCCCTCCAAAGCTTCCTTGAAGCGTGCGCCAGAAGGTGAGAGCTAGAACGTCTTCTAGAGCGAATGCCATGTGTGATGGTGATAATCAATAAGAGGAAGGTGACCATGTCCCATAACATTTAATGCGCTGCTTGCTGTGATCGTCCTATTGGCTGGTCGCAACTTTAAGTATAAGGATAGGTACGATGGCAGACAGTGTGAAGCAGCAGACCAGATCTCCCTTTAGACATCATCAGATATTTACAATAACCCTCCCTCAGATATGCAGTCTTTTCATTCTACTCAAATGTACTCTTCTGCGAACAATGGCTGGTTGGACAGCCCATTGGTCGACAGCAAGATGGAGGCAGACTACGGAGTGTCCTATTCTCAGTAGCAGACAGTATGGACAGGCACAGTGAAGACTTACATCGCGGCAGACAGAAGTGGCTCTTCCAGCTGGATTTTTGACAAAACCATCTCCAAAAGGTAGACAAAAGAGTGATAAGATGGTTTAGCAAGGGTCAGACCTCGGGACGTGGCCTACCCCAAAATCCTTAATTTTAATGATTTTCGATTCCTTTTTCTCTCTCTGGATGGCCCACTGATCTGACAGTTTATTGGCTTGTGGATTTCTGGAAGAACAAGGGTGTCGACCTCCTTTATGAAAAGAATCGAGACATCTTATTAGAATAGCCAATTGAGCACTTCCTATAAGAACAAGGGTGTTTACCTTCATAGTGAGATTGCCAGTAGAGCGCTTCCTGGAAGAACAAACGGTGTCGACCTCTTGTAAGGTAAGTGTCGACACTTGTTAGTAGAATAGTCAATAGAGCGCTTCTTATAAGACAAACGGTGTCGACCTCTTGAGAGAGACAGGTCTACACATTCTTTTGACCTTCTTTGGGTAGATGGTGCTTGGGAACTGCGTGCTCCGATCTTGACTTGAATATGCTCAGACCTTGATGCTTGGACCTTGAGAAATACTCAGACTTGATTTGAGCGTGAACCTTTAGCAGTTTGCACGGACCTTGTCTTGCCATAAGGTGAACATGCACATACCTTACTTGTTTGAAGGAAGCATTTGCACAGACCTTCATCAACGTGCTTTAGACTTTGTCTTCATATGTGCACAGACCTTCTAGTGTTGAAGGAAGAATGTGCATCGACCTTGTAACGCATGGATGACATGTGTGCACAAATCTTGTTATGTGCTGGCCGGAGGTTGCACCGACCTTGATCTTTATAAGTGCTCAGCCCTTGGTTCATAGGAATAGAACCTTGCACCATCCTTATTTAGCACATGGCAAAACCTTAACTTGTGCTAGCAGAAGTTGCACCGACCACGTCTTTCTTTGTCGCTGAGTAATGGCTACAGTGTCGACACATCTGTTGTTGGAGTCGACACTTCTCTTGTGATACTTCACTGTGTGTATCATCTCCAGCAGTTGCATTTTTCTAGACTACATGGATTTCTGTGAAACCATGATTCTACCTTCATTCTTGTGCAACCTAATGCCTCAATCTTTGTGCCGGTGTTGGCTTGACCTGAAATGCATGAGTGTTTGTCGCTATCAAATGCAGGTCAAACTATATTATTGAATCATAGTCAGACATCATCGAAACAAAAGAATGTCATACACAAGCCCAATATACATAGTCAGACATCATCAAAACAATAGAGTTACACATTTTATACACATGCCCAACATTCTCCCCCTTTTTGATGATGGCAAATATGAACAATGAGTCATTATGATGTCCAGCTTTGAGTCATTATAGTATATTGAATGTCAAGGATTAAAAGGATGTAATCATGAATAAAAGCACAATGACCTTCAGTGATTTTCTCTCAAGATAATTTTCTCCAAGTAATTTTCTCCCCACATATACTTATGCAAGTGTTCAGGACTCTCTTCCTTATATATTCCTTTAATGACGCATACAATTCTCTCCCTCTTTGTTATCATCAAAATATCACACTAGAGAGAATATGGTATAAGTAGGAAGGTAGGAGTGAAGGAAATTGTAGCACACCAATTGTTGGAAATTATTATCACAGGATGTATAGTGTAAAAGAGATTAGATACCTGGAGGGAGCAACTTAAAGTGCAGTAACCTAAGATACCTTTTTGAAAGTGCATGAATCTCTCCTCCTTTCGTAGGCAAATTGTGGGCAGGTATGATCATAAGCAGTGCAGTCATTTTTTTAGAATTCTAAAAAATGATGTGAAAATACATGCCAATGGTTGTACACTTATTAAAGTTGGCAAAATAACCATTGTGAACAATCAATCTTGGAAAGTTAGTTTTTAGGACTGATACCAATGAATGATATGGACTTGTCGAACATGGCGAATTTGTTAGAATCAATGGTATTGTCCGTTGGCTTGGCAAAGATAGTTATAATTTGAAAGGCATGGTTGCAGTAGTATGATGCAATATAGCAGCCAAAGAACACATTTTTGATTTCAGATTTTTTCAAGATTTTTAGTGGTTTTCTATTTTTCAGACTTTTTGGGTTTTCTTTGCAATGCATGGGAATGCAGAATGCAAGATATGTGTGTACAAAGTTGAAGAATGCAATCTACCCAATTGCATGAAAAACTGAAACCAGTTGAATTGTAACCATAATGCCAATGATTCTAGAACTTATGCCAAATGCCCATGGATGATGATTCCAATTGTTATTTCCAAGGGATGATAAAGTTATACACATGCAACAATGCTAGCAATGGCTGATGCAAATATGTCTCATTCAAGGCAAACACCAATGAGCAACAAGATATGATATTTCAAGAAGGAATGGCATGCTCTGACATTAATTGATAGGAATGTTATGATATCTAATGTTAGAAGTCATCAAGGAGCTTTCATACCATTTGTCTAGAGAGGGAAAAGATCAAGGGATATAGAAAGACCGCTTGTCTTTATAGAAGATAAAGGTTCTTTAACCTGATACCAAGTTCATAAATCAGAGTTATAGAATTTTCAAAATTTTCAGTAATAGAACCCGAATGGACTAGCCCTTACTCTAAGATTGGTTTATGTTAATGAATCCTGGCCTACTCAGTAGAATCACATGAAAACATTTGCATTCAAGTTTGATAGAGATGAACCAAAAATTCATATCAAAGTCAGATTAACCTCCTCTTATCTTACTCATTCAATTCCATTGACTCCTTTGAGAGACACTCTAAAAAGTATTGTGATTAAACAAGCATGAAGACAAGATGGAATTTTAGAATTTCAATAGATGTGCATTTAGCTTTTGCAATCTCAACCATAATATTCATTGAGTACAAGAGAAGTTTTTACGAGCATTTAAGTCTAGTACATGCCTCATGTCCGTAAGGACACACGTTGTTTAGACGCAAGTATCCTTAGATAATTGAACAGAGATAGCAATGTCACGGATTGAACAGAGATAGCAATGTCACCTCATGACATATCGGACCTCATTTCCTTGATGAGGAAACATATTTCTCAGCAACTAGGCCATTGCTCTGCCTTGATTTTTCTTTTTATAACACTGCAGAGTTAACCAGGGCACTTCATGACATATCTAACCTCAATTTCTTTATGAGGAGATATATTTCTCAGTGATCTAATGTCATTGCTCTGACGATTTTTGCCATTTGGAATCCCACAAAATCAGATTGTTTAAAAATAGTACTTAGACAGAAGTTTCTCAATCATAAAAGCCTTCGTACTTAAAATAAACTTTCAGATTTCAGAAGGCATAACTGGTCAACAACATGAGAAACTGGTTTAAGTCTATTAAGCCCGGACACAAACATTTTCAAGACGTTTAGACTTCAAGACACAAGAAATCATTAACGTTAAACCAAAATCATTCATGTTTGAGACAGTCACAAATCTCTATAAAAGAAGATTCTTCTTGAAGATTTACTCTGATAAAAAATCTTAATAACAGATAGAGAATCCTCCAAGAAGTTCAGGGCATTTGAATCTCAAGTTGAACCACAAAAGAATTTTAGCAATATGGTGCAGTGGCTTGGTATAAAAAGTGTGTGTTGAATGAGTGGTAAGCAAGAATAGATGATGAACACTCCCCCGTTGGTTATGGATTGAGCTCAGATTGGTATGAATGAGATATATACAGCATATGCAAAGAAGTGTCGACACTTGCACCGGATGGTGTCGACACCTGAGCTCAGGTAGGAAACATTCTTCAGCTAGGCTGAACTAGGAGGTCAACCTGTCAGTGTTGTGAGGTCGACCTGTTTGACTGTATGACAGAGTTTTGACAGATTTTCAAGAAGAATAAACTCCTCCTGAGCATGTGCATGGAGTATGCAACCTATGTTTTAAGTGATCACATGATGCATGAAAAATGATCTCATTTTTGGGTCCTTTTTAACATTGAATGTATGAGACTACAATATGATGCAATCATGGATTTTCTAAACTGCATTTTGAATAGACATGCAAGTTGGTAAACCATGAAATGCAAGAACTCCCCCTGACTATGTGCATTGAGTGTCTGAATTCTGAGTGCATCACATGCAATAGAATCAATGCATGGAATTTGATGAATTATTCATGTGAACATCTAGATTGTTCTAATGATGGGTTGACCTTTGGTACCTCGCGGAGAACTGAAGTCTTAAGACCACCTCACGCATGATGTGGGTTTCTAGACAGGAGTGATTTATCCTTCTCCCAGCTTACCATTTTATATACCAAGAGGTCATGCAGAGTTGGGTCGCTTGATCATCAAATGCATGATGTGGCATGAAATTTTAAGTTGATGCTCAAGGACCACAACACATCCATATGCAATGCACTTTTTCCCTTAGGTGCAAATTCTTAAACTCCCCCTCTGTCCAGTGCTCATGAAAGTTGAGACAAACAATCAACATGTTATTTGTTCATGAGAGTGATGATTTGAGATATATGCAGCCATGGAAGGCATCATCAGTAATAATGATCTTGAATGCTAAGCAAGAGGTTCACATGGCTGTTAAATGATAGAAATGATCAATCAACAACTCAATCATCAATTTGATTTTATCAACATGACAATTTTTTCATGGATTTCAAAGCTGAATTAACTGATCTTTGGTACAAACACCATGGGGGATTTTTCAGCTGTTCAGGGAGACAATTTCTTGCATGATTTATTGGTAACAAGACCACTTTATAATGCAATGACTATGATGCAAGCCTATCATGCAAAGTTTGAACACATAAAAATTATTTACATACCTGTGCCTTGAGCATTTATTCTTTTGACCATCCATTGTTCAGCTCCAAGGCACCCTACATTCAAAATTCTCATTTAAAATTTTTAGGTACCCAAGCTTGCTTGGGTCCTTGTTGGTTAGCAGTAGTTCTAGCAATTGATCTTCTTTTCTTTGCTGCCTTCTAGTCACCCACTCTCATCCAGGGACAATAATTTGATGTATGTCCATATTCACCACAATAGAAGCAACGCACAGTGTGTTTACCATTTTCTCTGTGCACATGTGCATTGTTCCATTGCGAGTGAGCATGTATACTGTTATGTTGATTATGAGAGTAGCTCCTACCTCTCAGTCGCCAGCAGTCCTGGACTATGTGGCCAATCTTTCCACAGTGGTAGCAGCAAGGAAGGTGATTTCTGTTGAAGACCATGAGGAGTGTCGACCTATCCGAATGGAAGTGTCGACTCTTCTGATTCCCCTGAGGTTCAGTGCAGAGTTCTGCTGCATACTTCCTCTGCCAGAGTTACCTATCTTTTGCCCTTGATTTCAGCAGTAATTCTTAAATCCTTTCCTGCTCTTAGTTCATCATTTTTCAAGGTGAGAAAGTCATGTACAGTGTGACCAAGCATGCCACAATGAAAGTAATAAAGATTCACTTTATGAGAGGCATGGTTGTCATCATGGCTTTTCCTGTTGTGCATGTCAAGACTAGCAGACTTAGGTTTCTATTTTTACATGGGAGCCTTCTCTTTCTGCTTACCAATGCGTTTTTGGTTTTTTTGAGCAGCATGCGGTATTGGGAGGTGGTAAGAAGTGCTAGCTTCATTCTTACCCTTGACAGAAGTGATGTAGGCCTTGCTTCCGAAGGATCGTTAATTTTCAGGTTTGTAACCCAAATCTCCCTCATGATGACTTACTCTTGTTTCCAAGAGTCTGTTCATGCTTTCCTTATCTCGCATACACTTAGATAGAGAGTCATTAAAATCTTTGATTTCATTTTCTAATGAGGAGATGTGCAGCTCAATTTCAGCGAGGTCCTCCTCACACACAGCCAATTGCTCATTGAGCATAGCATTAACCCCCTTGTAATTTTCAATCTCCATTTGAAGTTCATTCGGTTTTTCAGAACTATCATGGGCAATACCCTTGCCCTTCTCATAAATGGACAGTCTTTCAAGCAACATGTCATTTTGTTCTTTTACCATTTTTATTTCTTCAATCAACCTTTTATCAGGGATTTGCTTGTCCGACGTGGTTTGTTCATTAGAGATTGATTTAGCTTGGTTTGAAGTTGTCTTATGATTTCTGCCAACCTAGTGATTTCAACTTGAAAGATTCCATTTTCATCTGTTAGGCATGTAATGGTTTGCTTATTCACATCCAAGTCAGAGGTGAGAGTGTCATTTAGCTCTTCAAAAGCTGAACAATTGTTACAGAAAGGACTTTCATTCTGATGGATTGGTTGGATTTTATGTTTTCGAACAGTCTCTTCCAACCTTATGATTTCTTCTTGAAGGATTCTGATTTCATCATTTAGACACACGATGTTTTGTTTGTTTAGATCCAAGTTAAAGGCAAGAGTATTGTTGAGCTCTTCAAGGTTGGAACAATTTTCACAAGCACGACTCTTACCTTGACTAGTTTTCTTCAAATCCTTTTTCAATCTTTTGTTTTCAGATTTCATCTTTTTATATCGCTCGATCAACTGATCATATGCACCCATGAGCTTTTCAGAAGTAAAGTCTTCAGAATCAGAGCTTACCTGAGATGAGGATGGATTGCTTGACTGCTCTAATCGGTCAGCCATAAGGCATTGATGCTCTTGATCTTCTTTCTCATGGATGTTCATCAACACCTCCAGAACTTGCTTAGCTGTGCTGCAGGTAGACACAAGATCAAGTAATCTGTCATCAGCTGCGGCTTTGAGTAAATTGAGTGCAGCAAGGTTATTACCATGTTTGGTCTTATGTTCAGCTGACCATACATTTGAATCTGATGGAAGCTCATTTGGACCAATGTATATAAGGTTCCATAATTATAGATCTGTGAATTTGACATAGACGTACATTCCTCTTAACCATATTGAAAAATCTGAACCATCAAAAATAGGTGGAGAAACCTTTGAAGCATGTGTAGCAGATGAAGCCATTTTCTCAAAATGCACTGGGATCTTTCCCTGTAGATTGTAGGATCTGGGAATAGCAGAGCTTAGCTCTGATACAAATTGATAGGTCCCATAGAGTGCAATCGGATCTAGAAGGGGGGTTGAATAGATCTTATTAATAACATTGGCCTATTTAAATCTTGACTCCTAAAAACATAGACCACTCCTATAAGGTAAATGAATCACATAAGCACACAACGCAGCAGAATAGATAGGAATGGAACAAGTAATAACGTTAAACCCAATGCCCAGTTCAGACAGGTCGACACTCCGAGCCGACAGTTCAACACTTCTTCAGCAGGATCCAGCTATGAAATGAGCTGGAGTCTGCTCTTCAGGGCAGTGAGGTCACACCTCTAACAGATCAGGGCAACACAGGTCGACTCTTTACTGGAGAGAGGTCGACACTTCTTTAAACACATTTGTGACCTTTGAGAGGAATAAGCCTTGGAGTGCAGGGATCATGAAGCACAACACTAGAACATGAGATGACTTGCAACAAGCATGAGTGTGTGTATGCTATGTTGATCACTCAAAGTGCATATGTGTGTGAATGTAGTGGTGATCAACAAAGGTGTATGCGAGTCTAAGTAAGGGAAGATCCTAGCAAAACTTTTATGTTGATGCCTGTATGGAAGGTTGCAGCAGGCCGCCCAAATGATGTAGTCAAAGTGCTAAGGCCAATTAAAGCACATATGAAACAGAAAGAGCAAATAAGAGTGCTTGTGTGTGCAAATGAGATAACCAAGATTAGGAGCACACAAACCTATGAAATAGAGATAGAGGATATGGAACAAGCTCACAATGTATACAACCCATAACACAAGGATTTTAAGGTGGTTCGGTTGTTATCCAACAACCTACGTCCACCCCTCACCAAACTCGGTGAGGCTTTCCGACTGACACACAGCTTGATCCACTGAGCAACACAGCTTGCTTACACATCTGAGCAGCACAGCTTACTTACATAGCTGAGCAGCACAACTTGCTTTCTACTGACTAACAGCTTGAACCACCAAGAGGATATGATCCTTTCTTTTTCTGAAACCACAGAGGGAACCCGGTCCCTAAACAGGGGATCGGAGAAGCTAGATGTATTGGTAATAGACGAACCGTAACAAATAGAAACTAAATACTGCAAGCGCAGTGGAGAATCAATAGAGACAATGTAGACACTAGCTGAAGGAATGGATCAAGACATCAGAACTGGTGAGTGCAGCTACAAGATTGTATCCAAGGATCCTTTTCTTCAAGCACCGGTAGACTACACGATTTTTCTTCTCTCTCAAGGCTTCTCTCTCTTCTTCTTCTTCTCTCACAGCACTGGACTAAGTCCAATAGGTGATGGGGCTGCTCTCACGCTACTTAGGAATATTCTTCGTAGATTGGTCTAGGGCGTGGCACTTTGTGAACGGTAGCAGCAGCTCCTTCAGTTGAGGAAGCTTGGTATAAATAAGAAGACTAGTTGAGAAAGCTTGGGAATATTGCATGCCAAGAAGTCTTCATTTGGACCAGTGGATCAACAAAGTATTCCTTCCAAAACTTCCTTGAAGCGTGCGCCAGAAGGTGAGAGCTAGAACGTCTTCTAGAGCGAATGCCATGTGTGATGGTGATAATCAATAAGAGAAAGGTGACCATCTCCGATAACATTTAATGCGCTGCTTACTGTGATCTTCCTATTGGATAGTCGCTGATTTAAGTACAAGGATTGCTACGATGGCAGACAATGCGAAGGAGCAGACCAGATATCCCTTTAGACAGCATCAGATATTTACAATAACTCTCCCTCAGATATGTAGTCTTTTCATTCTGCTCAAATGTACTCTTCTACGTACAATGGTTGGTTGGACAGCCCATTAATCGACAGCAAGATGGTGGCAGACTATGGAGTGTCCTATTCTCAGTAGCAGATAGTATGGACAGGCAGACAGTGAAGACTTACATCGTGGCAGGCAGAAGTGGCTCTTCCAGCTGGATTTCTGACAAAACCATCTCCAAAAGGTAGACAAAAGAGTGATAAGATGGTAGAGCAAGGGTCAAACCTCGGGACGTGGTCGAGACCCCAAAATCCTTAATTTTAATAATATGTGGTTCCTTTTTCTCTCTCTGGATGGCCCACTGATCTGACAGTTTATTGGCTTGAGGATTTATGGAAGAACAAGAGTGTCGACCTCCTATATGAAAAGAGTCGACACATCTTATTAGAATAGCCAATTGAACACTTCCTGGAACAACAAGGGTGTCGACCTCCATAGTGAGATAGCCAGTAGAGCGCTTCCTGGAAGAACAAATGGTGTCGACCTCCTGTAAGGTGAGTGTCGACACTTCTTAGTAGAATAGCCAATAGAGCGCTTCTTATAAGACAAACGGTGTCGACCTCTTGAGAGAGACAGGTCGATACATTCCTTTGACCTTCTTTGGGTAGATGGTGCTTGGGAACTGCGTGCTCTGATCTTGACTTGAATATGCTCATACCTTGATGCTTGGACCTTGAGAAATGCTCAGACTTGATTTGAGCGTGAACCTTTAGCAGTTTGCACGGACCTTATCTTTCCAGAAGGTGAACATTCATAGACCTTACTTGTTTGAAGGAAGCATTTGCATAGACCTTCATCAATGTGCTTTAGAATTTGTCTTCATATGTGCACGGACCTCTAGTGTTGAAGGAAGAATGTCTATCGACCTTGTATCGCATGGATGACAAGTGTGCATAGACCTTGTTATGTGCTGGTCGGAGGTTGCACCGACCTTGATCTTTATAAGTGCTCAGCCCTTGGTTCATAGGAACAGAACCTTGCACCGTCCTTATTTAGCACAGGGCAAAACCTTAACTTGTGCTAGCAGAAGTTGCACTGACCACGTCTTTCTTGGTCACTGAGTAATGGCTGCAGTGTCGACACATTTGTTGTTGGAGTCGACACTTCTCTTGTGATACTTCACTATGTGTATCATCTCCAACAGTTGCATTTTCCTTGAGTACATGGATTTCTGTGAAACCATGATTCTGCCTTGATTCTTGTGCAACCTAATGCCTCAATCTTTGTGCCGGTGTTGGCTTGACCTGAAATGCATGAGTGTTTGTCGCTATCAAATGCAGGTCAAACTATATTAATGAATCATAGTCAGACATCATCGAAACAAAAGAATGTTATACACGAGCCCAACATACATAGTCAGACATCATCAAAACAATAGAGTTACACATGTTATACACATGCCCAACATATGCTTGTGACTGGCCTGGAGTTTTGGATGCTGCGAGCTGAGGGAGCCCAGCACCAGGGAGCTGACGCACCTTCTTCCTCTTCACAGACCCATGCGGATCGCGCCGAGTGGGAAGCAGAGTTTGCTCGGATGGTAGCGCGGGCCGGGGCAGCGCTTTCCGAGAGGGTACATAAGCACTACACTTTCCCAATTGATTATGTTTATGAAATGTAATTAACTAACTATGAAATGTGTTTGCAGACAATCGATCTGACTCGACTCAGGGTGGAGCTGGAGCAGAGCCGAGCAGCGGCTCGGGAAGAGGTTTCCCTCCTCTAGGAGGAGATGGCACAGAGCCAACCGGTTGACCGGGTCGAGACGGTGCTCCTTCATGCAGAGCTAGAGCGCCTCCGAGCTGGAGCCGTGGAGGCGGAGCGTTACCGGACGGAGGTGTTGGAGCTGAGTGGGGAGCTGCGGGCATACAAGGAGATGAGCCGGCGGTCAGAGCGCAGTGGCACTCCAAGCGGTAGCACCCATGGTACCCACGGCTCCGTTAGGAGTTACTTCATGGGTTCCTCCGGACGACGGAGGAACGAGGAGGAGGAGCGGCGCCGGCGACACCGCGAGGAGGCGAGCTCGGAGATGCCTCCACCAAAGAGGCATGAGGAAGCCGGGGATAGTGATGGGCCGGAGGGAGAGGGAGAGGCCTGACCTTTGTACTTTGACAGGACTTGTACTTATGGATATGATAATGATATGATAGGACTTGTACTGATGGATATGACAATGATATAGTATGTTTTTGTTTTGATTTTGTAGATTGAAGAGGGGCGATCTCGCGCTGCTCTTGAGCTGGGGAGATGATCACCGATCAGTGAACTGCAAGGAAGGGAAACAGATTAGGGGGCCTAGGGGTGATTCCCTGGGGCAAACCCTCCAATGCCTAAGTCATTAGAGCAGTGGTGGATGCTATGAAAAGAGGAGTGGGGAGATGCACGAGATCCCTCTCCACCAAGGTGGTGAAGTGGTTCCTGCTCATGGAGTTTTAGGCGTCTGTAGGCCTTACCGTTTGCTGGAGGGAGTCCCCGGTTTAAATAGTGTGCTAGTCTCATATGTCCCGTAAGCTGAGGAGTTTCAGGCGGGAATTACGTCCTCAACGTGGGCTCTTAACGTCCTCATCATGGGATTTTTATAGCCTTGAGGAGTCGTGGGTCCCTTATCTTTGTGAACTCCTGCTCATAAAGGGCTCTCAACGGCAGCGTGGATAAGCAATCGTCGCTCGACCCAAGCATGAAGAGTGCCAACCCTATCCGGGCGATAGGCATAGCTCGGATGAGGCTCGGTCGGAGTGGGCATAGAGCGCTAGCCTTTATCCCGGCGAGGGGGATAGGTTGGGCTTGGGTCTTCCTCCGATCGGACCGATGATCGGGCCTTTCGAGCCTAATGGCCGCCGAGGAAGGGCTTGATCCCGAGTGATTTTATTGGGCTTTGATGCTAAGTGAGCCCTGCGGGGCTGTCACTTAGATGAGCTGGGCCTCGTTTGGTCCTGGTGGACCTAGTTCGGCCGCTCTTAGATGGGCTACAGAAATCCCCCTCTCCATGGATGAATGTATGAAATGGATGCAAATGCTAGATACTAACTAACTAACAACAACGACTCCCAACCCGACACGAGTGGGTGGGAGAGAGCGACGGACATGATGTGAGTGAGAGAGAAAGATGACCACGAGTGAGTGGGAGAGAGAGACACTGATCAGTGGGCGAGAGAGAGAGACGCCAAGTAACGAGTGGGAGAGAGAGATGCCGATCAGTGAGCGGGAGGGAGAGACACCAAATAACGAGTGGGAGAGAGAGACGACACGACTTGATTGAGATTGGTGCAAGAGGGTGAAAAATGAGGCTTCAGGTTTCTACACGGTCGTCAATAGGACCGCTCTAGTACCCTACTCGGCCTTCCTTTAGACCGTTGAGAGCGATTAGGCCATAACTCACAGATGCAACTAAATGGTCCACTATTGTCTGTTCAAAGGATAGAAAGGTTCAGATTTGACCGTGTGTAGAATAGAACGGCCTCTCTGAGACCGTGTAAAATGCCACGATTCGAACTGTGTAAAGAGTTGCTACACGGTCTCCATGAGACCGTTCAATGATTAGAGCGGTCTATCGATAGACTGCATACACGTACGCCCTGAGAGTTCGAATGGGACTCTCTTGGAGAGTCCTAACCCGAGAATAGGTGCCCCAAATCAACCCAAAATCTATCTTAGCCCAATCTAGGCTTATCCAACCTCAATTCTAGTGGGCTTAGGCCTCTAACCAAGCTCTATAAGTAAAAAGGGGACCCCAAATTCATTCTTCACACATCAAACCTCTTTCAACCCTTAAAATCCTTCTCTATCTTCCTCTAATCACCATGAAGAGGGCCTTGGAAGGGAGCTCCATGGGAGAGGTGGCTTACCAAGGTAAAAAGTCGGCTAGAAAGGAGCACAACGTGCTACAACAGCTGACCACCATCCCGAGGCATTTGAGCTCTAGCACCATGATAGAGGTAAGTTGTTGGTCATTCAATTCAATTTCATTCAATTTTATACCATTTCCTTCAAGTGGCTTATCTCTTCCTCTCTTTTCTCTTCGCCCTTTCTTCACTTCAACTTTTCCCTGGCCCGAGATGATACTCCACCTTGAAATGGATGGCTCCTATGATCTGCGAACTACCCATATCCATGACATCTATCCTTAGGTCCTGACACCTTCACCCTCTCCTAGTGTTAGCCAAGAACTACCCCAAACTTTTCTTAGATTGGCATAGCATTTCGGCCTTGGTAGAGATATGGCACCCCCAGACCCACACTTTCATGTTCCCATCTTTTGAGGTCACTGTCCTTGTAGAGGAGGTGGAGACCTACTTGTCTTTCCCTAGGTCCAAGGTGGGCGAGGAGGATCTAGTCTGTCACACTATTGCCCCTGTGGATCCTGCCCTTATCTTAGGAGAGTTCATACCTAGCCCCAAGGACATTCGCACCATAGTAGGCCCTCACCAGATCCATCTACTACCTCTCAGCCAGTGGGTGATAGCACATTGTAAAAATAAGTGTGGGCGGAACGAGGCCATAGCTAAGGCCGCTTCCATTTGCTTGTGCGGGGCCATACTCTTCCCCTCTGCCGACCATGTCTTAGACGTTCCCATCCATAGCACCATTAGTGGTCTGTGACAGGGTCTTTTCATTTCCCAGGCCGTCCTTGCCTACTTATATGAAGGTCTTAGCTCAACTGCCCTAGGGGGTCCACTGTTTGGCTCTATGATTCTCCTAGAGTGATGGATGGGAGTTAGGATGAAGTTCATTCCTAGGGAGGATGTCACCTTGGTCAGAAGGATTTTTGGGAGCCATATGTTGTTCTTCATTGGTGGTCCTTTCAGGTTCTCTGAAGAGGTGGAGTTTAGGACGGCAGATAAGAAGACAAGGGACGAGTGGCGCCTCTACATCAACACCTTGCCCCTAGACCAGTTCGCGATGCGCCCGTCTTTCCTCCACGGCACTACTCTCAGGCTTCGTAGGAGGCCTGGCTTACCCCATCTTCCCGCGCTACAGGCAAGGAGGTTCGGGTCAGAGGAGGACGAGCAGGCGGTCAGGAGCGCCCTGATCATGTGGGAGGTTAGTAGGGTGCTCACCCTACCGACGGAGGTGACAGAGCTCCAGGAGGCGTACCAGGCCTATGTGAGAGAGCTGAGAGAGATTAGGCCTCGCGGGGATGCCCGTTTGAGGATTTGAGTGATTTTCTTTTTCATGATGTTGATATAGAGACTTATGCCTAGAAATATTTGCATTTGAATGAATAAAATGGATGATTGGATTGATCAGAGCCTGTCCTTTCTTGCATGTGATCGAATGAGTTTGAGATTGTTGGAACCCTAGTTTTGATAATGACTTTCAATGAATCATGTTTAGATTAAAGCGTTTAAATATTTCAATTATATCTGTTATGTTTGGTTCACTTGGTGCATGTAATTTCATAGAAGTATTCATAGCCAGTGCATGTGTTGTTCTGCTAGAGATCTAGCTCGGTGCTAGTCCGGTTTTGTTCTACACTTCACGCTTAAGTGCTTGCCTCTGTGCAAGTCTCTATCTACACACAAACACTGTCGTCTCGTTCCTCCCTCAGTGCATTACTTGTCTCATACATAAAAGGGTCAGTGTTTTTTAATGAAGCATGCGCACTTAGGTCCGTGCACCTCTTGTTTTCCATCTCGGTGCAAGTCTTCACTTAGAAAGGATATTTCCATCTCGGTGCAAGTCTTCACTTAGATAGGATATTTCCATCTCGATGCAAGTCTTCGCTTACAAAGGATATCTCCATCTCGGTGCAATTTCTGACTTGGACGTGATTTCTTGACTCGGTGCAAGTTCTATCTTGCATCTTTCCTTGTCTGTGTATTCTTCTCCATCATCTCAGTGCGGCTCTTGCTTGGACCGCAAATCCAACTCGGTGCATTTACTGTCCTACACATTTTTTTTAGAGTCGGTGCATCCGCTGTTCTAGACACTTCATATGTCAGTGCAACATCTGTTTCATTCCATATCAGTGTTTTGCTTGCACGTCATAGTCAATGTTTATTTCTTTGACTCAGTGCAAACTTTTCTCTCCGGCAAAATAAATTCACTACAATAGTTGATTTGGGAATTACTACTCAGTGCAATTTCTGGTTTCTTATTCCTTACACTAATACGAATTGTGCTATGTGTGTGTGACAAAATGACTATTTCTTATCTGACAGTTTGTCTGTGCAATTCACCAGGAAGACGACACGTGATCTGAGGTAGATAGAGGTCCAGAATATTCCCACACGTACCCCAACCTTTCAAGCGGGAAACGTGGTATCCACACGCCCAGGGATCTGGCTCAGACATATATATATATGCTGAGGAAAGGGTTCGAGGGGGAGAGGATGGAACATATAGAAAAGAAGAGAGAGAAGAAGCAGAAGTAGTTTTTCACTACCCAGTCCAGAGAGCGGAAAAGAAGAAGAAAGAAATAGAGAGCTTGTGGAAGAAGAAAAAGAGATAGAGTGAGTTTATGAAGAGAATCTCTGATAGTCTGTCCACTGGTACTTGGATCAAATCCAGTCCAGTTGGCTCCTGCGTGAGCTATTTCATCGGTTTTCACCGTCAGCTTTCTATAGCTGTTCTCACCGTTTTATTTTGTTCTTTATCTTAATCTTCTGATCAAGCTGTGTGGCAACAGAGGTCAAGCTGTGATCCTCAGTAGTAAGAGGAGCAATCCTCTGGATAGCAAGCTGTGTTGCTCAGCTGTTTGTAAGCAAGCTGTAAGGCTCAGCGGACGCAAGTTGTATTGTGCAGTGTTTTTCAAGCTGTAAGGCAGCGCGAAGCCTCACTCTGATTTGAGTGAGGGATGGACGTAGGTCTGTAGGCAGTAGACTGAACCATCTAAAAACTCCTTGTGTTCTGTGTGGTATGCTTGTCTCCTGTGATTCGATAGATGCATGACTAGGTTCGAGTAGTTTAGTTTGGCTTTCGTAGTCCATTGGTGCACATCAGTTATTCGAGTCTATGATCTGACTCAATCAGGCCCTTGTGTTTGGGTTAATTGTTTTTTATTCTGTCAAATTTTTTTGGCGGGATTCATTCACCCCCCCTCTGAATCCTACACGCACCATTGCTGCATCCCATCAATTGGTATCAGAGCGGGTTTCTGCACTAAAGGTCTAACAACCTACAGATTCGTTCCTTGATTTGATTTCGGTGCGATTTGATTTGCTCTATCTGTTCTATTTTATTCTTATGGCTGAAATCCCTGTATACACTGGTTCGAATTTCTATGGTTGGTATGGTCGTTTCAGAGACTATGTGATACATTTGAACTCTGACTTATGGGTACTCATAGATCACCTGTCCATATGAAGTTCCAGAGGACAAATCTCAATGGAGATCTCACACAGACTATAATATGAAGAAAATCAAAAGGCCTTAAATCTAACAAAAAGGGCAATAGACTCTAATTGCTTTCAATGTGTTAATGAATGCAGGAGCGCAGTGGAAATCATCAACAAAATATTGGGAAGATCATGTGGAGATGAGGAAATATGTTTGATGGTTAGAGATCAGTACGAGGAGTCATCCTCCCAGGTAAATTCTGAAGCTGAGAATCTTAGTTATGATGATTTACTCTCCGTGAATGAGCATTTCTTGAATAAATATGATAGAGTCAAGTCTGAAAAAAAGAAACTTAGAAAAGAAATGATTTCTAAAGTTACTCACTTGAAAGCTGAAAATAAAAATTTGAAATCAGACATGAAAAAGGAGAGATTTGAAATAGACATATTGAAATCTGAAAATGAAAGTCTTAATAATAAAGCTTCTGAAAAAGAAAATTCATGTAATGAATGTGCCTTCTTAAAGGAATTGATTGAAGATCTTGATTCTGATGATAATATGTAGAAAAATCTAATCAGATCCCTGAAAGAAGAAAATGATTCATTGCTTGAAGAGAAAAAAGAAAATTGATGAATGCCAAGACAAATTGATTGAAGAAAATGTTTATCTAAAATTTCAAAATAAAAAGCTGATGGTTCTGAATACTGTTCTTTCTAAAAATGGTTAGCTCTTGAAAGAGGAAAATCAGTCTCGGTAGAAAAAGAAGTGAATATAGATTTGAAGTTAACGCAGGAGAATGAGACTCTGAAAAGTCTCAATGATGGTTTGCATAATCAAGTCATTTCCTGTGAAGACTATATTGTCTCCTTGCAAACTGAAATTGAAGATTTAATGAATTCCCTCTCAAAATTTTTTAAGGGAAAATATAATTTGAATAAGCTACTTGGAACTAATGTAAATCTACAGAAAAAGGGAATGGGTTATAGTCTAGTAATGAAGAAGGTTGATGAAAATAAATTGAAAACTATTTTTGTTAAAAGTTCAGAACAAGAAAAATCTTCCACTTCATCTGTATTTCAGTTCACGGCGAAGAGAAGTGAAGAACAAAGTAAAAATTCAAAAAATGGAAGAAAACAGAAAAAGAGTGAAAGTAAACATAAAACCAAACCTTCACCTGATGCTGTTAAAGTTTCTGTTGTCTCTAAAAATTGTCCTGAACAAGTGCATGTTAGAAAAACCTTCCCCATTCAGCCACATGCAAACACAAAAACCTTTTCATGTCATTACTATGGGAAAATTGGTCATAACATGCATGAGTGCAGAACAATGAAGCTAGATGAGCTGGCCTCCAAGAAATTTCATGATGAAAAAACTCAAAACACTCACCATGCAGTTCAGAAGAAGAAATTTCACTGTTACCACTGTGGGAAGTCGGGCCATATTGGAGCCCATTGCTAGCATGCTCAAAGAAAGAGAGTCAATTCAAAATTTGGAAACTCCCCTGTAAATAAAAATATGTTTGGTAGTAAAAATGTTGCTTATGGAAGAATTGGCCACCATGAATTTGAATGTGGTAAATTTGAATGCTGGCATGCAAAAAGAGGTAACAATCTCCATGGCAGAACCATCTTAACGAAAGTTCACCCACAAAGATTCAATGTTTATTCTGTCAAGAATCATCTGAATTCTTCTAATCACTGTTATTATTGTGGGAGAATGGGTCACATTATGAATAAATGCCATGAGTTAGAATTGGATAATAGAAAAACTTGGAAACCTTGGAGTGCACCTGCTAGAGGTGTCACTCAACTGATAAGACCCAATAGTTTTTGGGTCCCCAAATTTACAGGTTGATCTTACTTTGCAGGTGTGTCCTGAAGAAGGAAAATAAAGGGAAAATAAAACCAAGGCACACAAAGGTTAGTTAAATTTAATTTCTTCTCTAGTTTACATCTGTTTCTTTTTGAGTTACAATTGCCTGCATGATCTCTATCCTGCTACTGTGATCAATGTCATGTAATTAATTCATGTAGTTAGGAGGATGCAAACTCGTGATGAATGCTAGATAATGAATCTCATTCTGAAATTTATCATGTTGAATGATTAGGAATCTTGCATGCAGTTTAACACAATGTCATCATTTAGAGTAGCATTTCTGTGAATTTTTTTTAAAAAAATAATAATGTTTGATGGAAATCTCTGCTCACTCAAAGGGGGAGTTTAGTCTATCTAAGGTAGCTGATCATTAGAGGTATACCCTTCTGAAAAAGAGAACATGAGATTTGGTATCTCTTCTGCTGCTGTGCTCAATGTATCTGGTCTGTTGTGAGCTGATATCTCTTCTAGTGGAGTGTCACTGGTTCGGGTTTAGTAAGCTAGATGCTACCTTGTGGATGTTTAAAATCTTGAGAGGCTGTGCTTTGCTCTAATGGGAGTCATGTTGCGGTGTCTAATGAATTTGAAAATTATGTTGCCGGCTCTGTCATTGGTGTGAGCTTAAGTTTGCATGAGAAGTTTATCTGAAGACTGAATGATGATTAATTTACTGAGAGGTGTGCTGGTGGGCTGTTAGCCATTTAAGTTATGGCCTTTGGAAATGCTCTTACCTTGCTCACATATGGCATTCATCCTCCTCACCTTGTCATTGGTCTATCTCTCCTATCATTCTCTGTCTTCTAAATATTTCTGGTTGTCCTAGTAAGGGGGAGTAGTATATATAAATGATGTCACCTTTACCCTCTTCAATAAATAAATGCCCGGATCACTCTGAACCAAAAACATCTTGCTGATCTAAATTGAGATGTAATTTACAGTGTATGTACATTAAATCTTATCCGAATAGTTCTCTCAAATTATTATGAGTGATTTCTCAATGATTGTGAAACAGTCCAAATTGGAAACTTCTCTGTAGAAGGTCTGATATCTGAAAATCTTTAGTAATAAGCCAATCTTTTGGAAACCTAAGGTTTATATGATTTTTACGTCTTGTTAAAGAGATTTTTTTTCGGACAAAAGAACTGGGAATACGCCATGATATAAAATAATGAAATAGATTTGGCAGAGCAATGGCATGACGTTTGAGAAACTGACCATCTATTTTAAAGAAATTCAGGGGTTATGTCATGATAAATAATGCTAACTCTGTTCAACATATGAAGTATGAAAGTTAATTGCACTAAGTAACCAGGGAATCTGGTGTTTGATAGACATGTCTCCTTGTGTAAAAAGGTGCAGTTACACTGGAATACTCAATAAAAGTGTTTTTATTAAAAAAATAATAAATAAAATGGGGAGAGGTGTAATGAAATATATATATGGTTGACCCAAGTGTTCTCTCAGTTAATCTCTACAGACTTAGGAAAAATATAAACCTGGGTTCTTCAATCAGATTTTGGCTAATGAAAAGGACCCGTAAGATTATTGACTTTTATGTCTGAGTTGTTTCCCAGATTAAGCTATTTTATTTTCATTGACGTCAATTCATTTGAGATATCTTGTGAAGAGCTAACCTGTGAGATATAATCTCATATTCCGTAAATTGCGTCTCTTCGAAGAAAGGCACCTTATTTTAAGTTAAGGGTATTTTGGGTATTATCTACAGAATATTGGTAAAGTTGGAAGTATTCCTCTATATACGAAACCCTATCTACTTTACCATCTTACCCTTTCTTTCGAAGCTAAAGCGTCCTCCCGCTCCATGGCTTCTTCACGCGTGCACAACCTACAACCCTTCGCTTCTCCAACCTTTCTCTCCTCCCAGTGCACCCCCTCTGTCTCCACATTTCGTCTCTCCTCCATTCCTGCTACCGCCATTCCTACTTCGTCAGCTGTGAGCAAAGGGAAGAGGAAAGCAGTGGAGCAGCCGCAACCAGAAGATGCTATGTCCATGGTTGCCGCAGTACAACCTCAAGGGACGAAAAGGCAAAAGAAATCAGCTTCTACCACGAGGAAGGGAGATACGTCTACAAGGCCTACAAAGAAACCTCTGCTAGTATTGGAAGCCAGGAAGATTATACCCCCTAGGTATATTGACTTTACTGATCAAGAGATGGCTTCCGAGTTCCCTGAGGTGCTTGAGCTGTTTGAGTTCCAACAATGGAAAGAGTTCTTAAGCATGTATAGGGTGTATTGCTTTAATCTGGTAGCAGAATTCTACAGCAACTTGAGGTACGATGATGCTAATTTCACAGTTTCCTCTCTGGTCAAAGGAAAAGTGATAGAGCTATCTAGGCAGTCCCTTCACAGGACTCTAAGAGTTCCTGTAGATGGAGAGGTCGAAGGAGGGTTTACATTTAATTTACATGATGCTTTTGCCCTCATCACTGATTTACCTAGAAACATTCATGACAAGCAACAGACTAAGCATGGTTGTTATAACACCAACAAATTTTCTGCACCCAAGAGACTACTCCATCACATTCTCACCTCCATGATTACTCCACAAGTAGGAGGTAGGGGTAGACTGACAGATTCTCAACGGTTTATTCTCTACTGCTTGCTGAAGAAAATTAGAGTCTATTTGTCGCATGTCTTGATTCAAGTTATGGGAACTTGTAAGGAATCAAGAAGATATTTTCCTTATGCTGCTACGTTGACTACAATGTTCAAAGAGGAAAACATCTCACTGGATGGTGAAGTTGTGACAACAATCCCCAAGAGAAACATTTAAAACATGGGTTTCATTAATACCTTCATGAGGAGGAAAGGAACCAAACGAACGAGTACCCCTTCTACAAAGGATACTCTAGTGGAAAAAGATACATAAACTCAGGATGAGTCAGTGACAGATCAGCCCACACAAGAAACTCACACTCTTGAGTTAGTTCAAAGTGAATGTCAGTCTATTTAGTCACCCTTGGAACCTGTTCGTCAGAAGGAAGATCAACCTCCAGCTCAAGTACAAGCAACTGAAGGGTCTGATGAGCAAGAACTTCAACTAGACCCAACTGTAGCTACAACACCTAAGGTACCTTAGATCCATGAAATAATTGAACATGATGTTCAGGATGAGGACATTATTCAAGAATTAGATAAACATATCCATGAGATATTTGATGAATTTGGACACCAATCTCAGAAAAGACTAGTCGCTAATCAAGCAGAGCTGGCGTAGGAAGAGGCTCCAACAGAAGAACTACCTAGTGACAGAGAAGAGGAAATCATTCCAGATGAAGAGGAAATGACTAAATTGGTTGACGAAGTTATGAGAGAAGCTGCTGAAGTGATTTATGAAGAAATTACCAAAACTGTGGTCAATGAACAAGAAAATGAACAACAAGGAGCTCCAACACCTGCTGAAGAAGCTCCACATGAGCAACCAACTGCTTCAGCTCCAAGGGCAACTGAAGAAGAAACACAAGACTATGTCATGGGACCTGCTCCTCACAATAGAATGTATGCAAGAATGTCTTTCTCTCAGGCACCTGAATATGGTCCACACCTTGAAGAATTGATTAGTCTTGGCATACCACCTTCTCCTCCCCCTGAACAGCATCATGAGTACTTCACTAAGTTGCCAGATTCTAGTGCTTCCACATCTAGTACACATGGAACAAATGATGAACCTAATATTGCACAGATGTTGTCCAATTTGACAAAGATTGTACTCAATCAAAATGACTTGATGAACAGACAGTTCTTGTTCCATACCGTTCAAATGGACAGAGTAGAGGGTCGACTGAAACATCTAGAAACGATTGTGAAAGTTCAAGGAATAGAGTTTTTGACTGCTAAACGAAAAATTGATGAGGCAGTACGAGAGATTTTAGAATTTCTTATGGGTATCAGCACTCGAGTGGGTGACATGGTCAGCAAAATTCAAGATACCCAAATCTCCTTATTCAGCAATATGGGTAAAATTCTTGGCCATACCTTTGATCTGAAAATTGAGTTTGAACTGTTAAAGGGCATAGTAAACAAGATAGTGATTAGTCAGCCAGAAATCATCACAAAGTTTGAAGTAGTCCAGTCAAATTTGCAGACATTGTCAGAGACCATTAAACAAGCTTTCAACAAACGAGACTCAACCACCTCTCTTGTGGAAAGGCTGGGGAACACTGTGCATCAGAAACTCGATAAACTGGCAGACTCCATTAGAGATCTTCATACCTCCTTGTTGAATAGACCTCCCTTCTCTGGCTCAAGTTCAGCATATCCTCCAAGAGACAGGGGGAGCTACCGAGGTCACTAGTTTCTACCATTTCCCCATCTTTTGATAATGACAAAGGGGGAGAAGAAGACCTCATGTATGAAGAAGAACATGTATAAAGAAGACCTCAGAAGACTGCACGTTTTCTGCTGAGTGTATGCAATGTTTTTGGGAAGGGGAATGATGTACTGACAGGAAGAAGATGTGCTGCTTCTAATACCTTTCATTTTGTGAAAAGAGATGTACATTCAAACGTTAATGTTTGCTTTCCTAATACTCACAGAAGCATTTTCTTACATGGTGCATATTTGCATTTTGTTCATCTATGAATGAATTTTGAGCATGCTCCAACAGAATGTGAACACAATTGTTCGAATGGCTGAGTATTGAATATTTCTTTTGGTTTAATCATACATGACTCATAGTTGTCATAATCAAAAAGGGGGAGACTATTGGAAACCTAGTTTTGATAATGACTTTCTATGAATCATGTTTAGATTAAAGCGTTTAAATCTTTCAATTATATCTGTTATGTTTGGTTCACTTGGTGCATGTAATTTCATAGAAGTATTCATAGCCAGTGCATGTGTTGTGCTGCTAGAGATCTAGCTCAGTGCTAGTCCGGTTTTGTTCTACACTTCATGCTTAAGTGCTTGCCTCTGTGCAAGTCTCTGTCCACACACAAACATTGTCGTCCCGTTCCTCCCTCGATGCATTACTTGTCTCATACATAGAAGGGTGTTGACACCTGGAAAATGAACAAGGGTGAAAACATAATTGAAAAGAGGGTCGGACCAACAGTGAAAGACCAATGATGAAGCTCATCAACTGTCTACCCGGCTAAAACCCTTGTCGGCAAAGCTGATGCCCGGTGCCAATGTCACTCAGACGGCAGCACTGATAAAGCAGCAGTCACTCGACTGATGAGACCTTCCAGCCCTTTAATGAGAGATGTACTACCATTTCGTCCAAGAATCCACGGATGATATGTCAGGGTAAGTTAGATGTCGGCTTACTGACAGATGTAATATGAGATGAAGATGAAGCCGGTACCGGCACATGAAGATTGCAAAGGCTTTTGCAAAGTCAAAACAGAAGAAGAATGGTCTCCACAGATTATATACCCGGCTGAGGTCTTCCAAGACTAAAGCTGATGTCCGAGCTCGTCACCATTCAAGTGACGGTGTCGATAAGATAATACCCGGTTTTGTCACCATTCAGATGGCAATACCGATGAAACCCCTGTCTACGGACTGATGAAACCCTTGTCTACGGACTGATGAGACCCCTATCTACGGACTGAGGAAAACCTTAATAATGATACAAGCTGTGTCACCAATATAAGACCCCTTTTGGGTGATGATGCCCTTGAAAGACCCAAATGGGCCTGTGAAAGTGGCTAAAAAGCTTTAATTGGGCCTGCAAAGGATGGCGCCGAGAGCCACTTGCCGAAGCCCAAAAGATGGCGCCGAGAGCCACTTGCCGAAGCCCAAAAGAGGGCGCCGAGAGCCACTTGCAATCGTGCCGGGAAGCCCCATTTGGGGCGCGCCGAGATGAAGCCTGCCGAGAAGGGGGGAAACGGGTATAAAAACCCTCTCCCTTCGAACAGATGAGAGGGCGGACCAACTGAGGGGGAACGAACAGAAAAAGAGAGAGCCACCAAAAGAGAAGATAAGAAAAAAGGAGAAGATAGAAGAATAGAAAAAAAAGTAGAGAGAGAGTCTCCCTCGGCTGAGAGAAGAGAAGAAGCAGAAGAGAAGAGGAAGCAAGCTTCAGGTGGGCTGTCCCGGGGAGGGAGAGGAGTCAATGCTCCGCCCTCCCCACGCGGTCTTTTCTTTCTATTGATGTAATCTAGCGAGTTTTCTTCTCGATTTATCAGACGTAGTTAGCGAGGTTTAGGTCTCGAGCTCCGTCTGTCTCTCCACTTTGCATTTCTCTTTTACAGTCAGTGTAAAGCTTCGAGCAATGTAATGAAATATCAATGAGACCCAATCGGGGATCTACTGATTAAGAGGTTTGCCCCCTTTGGCTGAAATATCTGCTCTCCGCTCCCCCTCGTATGATCATCGTTTATGAGAAATGGCTAATGGTTCTTACGAACCTTCTCTGCAGAGGCGTAGGAACAGAACCCCTAACCTTATCTAATAGGTTACTGGGTTCTGTCGCCTCCCCTCTTCCTGCCTCAATGGCAAGTCCCTCGTGTCCGTGCGAGCTTTCTTACAAGGCCCCTCAAGCCTCCTCCTTGTGCCGTTCAGGACCAGAGACATCAATCTCTTGGATTCCTGAACTGCTGGCTATACGAGAGGACATGTCAGACCACTGCTATCCCTCGGATTCTAACGAATGACGATTTCGATCTCCCGACCCTCCATTCTAACCCCTTGGATGACTACGGTTTGGAGTTTCTGAGATAAAGGTTCCTCTGTCACCGGTTTTTAGATGCCATTAGGTTCGTCCGGGGATCAGAGACAGTCATCTCTTGATCCCCAGACGGCCGGCGGCAGAAATAAATGAAGTCTTCAAAGATCCAGATGATAGTCTCGATTCTCCGTCGATTCTACCTTCCAGATCCCCCTTGGCCCTTCCTAACAGAAGCATCCTTGAAATCCCCCTCCTGCACTTCAAATCCGGCTTCAATCACAGTCAGAAAGCCCAGGAATCCCAGAAACAGAGTACCGTTTGAGCTCTGAAAAACCCTAAAATCCTTCCGTAAATCCACCTTCTCGGCGTGCAAAATTCCCCGCCGAGAGCTGTCCCGCCGAGAGACCCTCTCCCCCCAGCTAAACGACAAACCCTGCCATTCAAACCCTTTTCACGTGAGCCTCCATGCAAGCCTCTCGGCGCCAGGCTCCCGGCGCGGCCAGGAGCGCGCCGGGAAGCTCCACGCCGAGACCCTCCCCTATAAGCCTATTCAAACCCCCCAGTCTACATGCTCCTGGCGCCACCTTCTCGGCGCGGCCAGGAGCGCGCCGGGAAGCCACTGCCGAGAACCCCCCTTTTTTTTGAACCAATAAACCACTGGCGAGAGGCCCTTTGGCCAACCAATAAACCTTCGCCGAGACCCTCCTCTGGCCGATAGAAAGCCATGCCGAGACCCACCTTCTTGGCCAAATGAAGCCCAGTCAGGGGACCATCCCTACACTACCATTTGTCAACCTTCTGATCTCTTCAGACATAGGCCCCGGGGATGTTCAGAGATCATCATGGATGCCTTGAGAAGACACAGTAATGGGGAAGACCTCCCCTACAGTCCTCATTCCCGATCCGGATTTCACCCTTATGAACCCAAAGGGCCATGTCGTTACATGAGTTCTGAGGGGCTTAAAGGGGATATTAATCGATGGTATAAATGCAAGCGATGTCCCGGGGCCCGGTGCCCATCCTCGTTCGGTCGTCATCCCGGCATTCCGTGGATGATGACCTATTCTCTCTTGGCATAATCCAAGTTGAGCGGACATGCTGCCGAAATTTATGCATATCCTATTGGGTAACTGTGATGTTCTCCCTCTCAACCCCGTCGGCCCACGGAGTTATGCCTTTGCATGCCCTACGACGGTCCCTCGAAGGGGGATATAGATGTGCCATCGCACCCACATGGAGCGTGCCATGTCACGCCGGTCCCCACTCGGACTTAGGGCCAATTATGCCCGATCTTTTCCGGATCCTACTCTGCCACCGCATGGGTAGTTTCCTTTTCCCCACTTGGCATAGTTCAAGCTGGTGGGAATATGCCGTCGGAGCTATCCCCTAAGATAACGAACCCCCGCTTCGTCTAATCCATTTAGCGTCTTGCAAACGAATGAATTCCGTTTCTTTTGAGCATGTGGCATTACCGATGTCCTCCTCCTATCTTAGCGTTTAATCAAGGGTTGTCCTCCTTAGGGAGGACGTAATTAACGTCATAGCGTTCAGGGTATGACGGATTTCTGGTCCCGACTCGGACTTCACAATCGACTGACCATGTCAGATCGAGCGCACAATAAAATTGTCACCCCGGTGACTGGGACGCCAATAAACCAACAAACGAATAAATCAATAAATAATAAACAGATAAGATTTAAATAAGAGGATATTAAAAAAATCCGCATCCACAAGTCTGGCACGCCCGGTGGGACTTGGTCTCCCTTCATCTTTACGCTAAAGTAGGAGGCCCAGCGGGCCCCCCTCAAAATTCTGATTCTGTGTACTTTCCTTATTTTTAGGAATCTACGATGACAGCCGAAATCATGTCCGTTTGCTTCGACCAGCAGCCGATTGACATGCATGTGCGAGAAGGCTACCTGGCGATACCTCTTGCGTTCGGATCGATGCCGCCTGCCGTTGGGCTGCCCAACTGCTTGGGCGTCGTCTTCACTGACCTTCTACAGGTCGATGACAATGAGCAAGGCGCTGCTGCAAGTGCCCCGGTGAAGATCACTGACCAGAAGAATATCTTACCAGAGAAAACGGTCCCCACGGCCGTCGCCTGCTACGTCCATCATGTCCAAAAAAGGGGCATGGTCCCTGCTGCTGCTCAAAAGGGGAGAAGAACCAACCGGAGGAGCCGGTATGATGCTGTTGACCGTCGTCTCTCCAACTCCGGAAAGACCATGATGATTGGAGGTGTCCGGGCCAACATGAATGGTTGCCCAAGGGAGGTCAAGCCGGACGTGATCATCCCGATGGTGCCCACTGCCAACAGATTCCAGACTCTGGCCGCCAGGCAGGCCAATTGGGAGGCTGCTGAGAGGAAGCCGCTGGCGCCCAAGCCAGCGAAATACAAACAGGTCTGGCGACCGAAGAGGATTCAGAGCTGGGTTCCAGCTCGAGATGAGGAGAAGGCTGCTGAAGATGCTGTTGCCCGCTTCAGGGCAGAAAGCCGAAGAAGAGAGGGAAAAGAGACAAGAAATGCTGTTGCTGCTCGCCCCAAAGCCTGGGACAGAAGAAATGAGAGAAATGATGAAGAAAGAAATTTGACTGCTGCTCGCCCCATGATGAGGGGCATAAGGGATGAGAGCAAGGAAGACCTTACTGTCACCCGTCCCAGGGCTAGGGGCAGAAGATGGCAAAGAAAGAAATATGATGTTGCTGTCAACTGCTGCCGAAACGGCAATGTGGGAATGAGCGAACTAGTCACGGTCGCCATCCCAAGAAGACCGAGGGCCTGTGCCAGACAGGCCGACTTGTTCAGATATTCCAAAGCCGAGCATTTGAATGCTCAGGTAACAAGACTGGCCTATCAGCAAAGAAGCCAGGAAAGACTAATGCTCCAGCCTGAGCCACAGAGGCACAATTCTGAAGAGATGAAGCAGATAGTCCAAGACTACTTCCACTACCTGGGGAGCTCTGCCCTCGGTCAACAAAGACTATCCCGTGCCTTGGGCACCAGAGGTGAAGAAAAAGAAGAAACACTTCGAGAAACGATGATCGGAGCCTCTTCCTCCGATTCAAATCACTATGAAGAAGGTCTCAGGGCCGGATATGACAAAGAAGACCTGTACCGGGAAGAAGCCAAAGAAAGAATATCGATCTTTGACCGGCTCAAATATCCTGACCAGGTGAAAAGAAAGGTCTACAGGCGGAAAGAAAAAATGCAAATCTTCGCCTGCAACATGGCTAGACTTGCCAGGGGGCAAGATATACTGCCAACTCGGCCAGATGAACTGCTCAGGTTGGCTACTAGACCTGGTCCTGTCACAAGAAGAGGCCAGGCCGCAAAAGATAAGATGAAGAAATATGATGAAGCCCGCAACATCACCACCATGACAGTCAATGTGGTGACGATAGAGGATGAGGACAATCCCCTTATTGATGATGCTGAAGGGACTTCTGAAGATATGCAAATCCCATCAGCCTTGGATCCTATGGTGCAGATGATGTTCAGAAGATACCAGCAGAAGATCAGTGCTCTCCGAAGGCAGCTCAATGAGAGACATGAAGCTACATCAGCCTCAAAGCAAGCTGAACCTGCGGGGCAGACATCCAGCTCAGCAGAGACGGCTATCCCAGCTAACCCTCTCCTAGCTGATAAGGGCAAGACACCGAGCCAACCTATTCCACAGCAAACAGCAGCTCAGCCCTCTGTGTCTCAGACACAGCCTACCGCGCCCATCTTGCGCGCCACTGTGATGACAACTCCTCACAGCCAGCAACAAGCTCACTTCTTTCCAGAAGACATAGATCCAGCTGTAGCCCACAAGCAGATGATTGAAAGAATTATGGAAATGAAGCTGTCAGAAAAGACTGGTGGTGATGCTGGTACCTATGATGTGTACAAGGTACCGTATCCTCCCTAGTATGCTGCCAAGAGACTACCCCCAGGCGTCAGTAAGCCGACGAAGTTCGAGAAATTTAATGGCCAAGGCTCCCCTAGGGAGCATATAGCCTACTACACTACAATCATAGGCGACCTAGCAGTCGATGAAGCTTATCTGCTCAAGTTCTTTGGCTCATCCCTCACTGGGTTGGCCTTTGAATGGTACTCAAGCCTGCCAGCTGGGTCAGTGGTTGATTGGCCTGATATGCAGTGAAAATTCCGCGACAGATTTCATGTCACGGAAAGGGAAATCACGATAGCAGAGCTATATGCAACCAGGCAGAAGCAAGATGAAACTGCACTGGACTACATCAAAAGGTGGAGGAACTTAGCCATGAGATGCCGAAGATCTCCTCATCAAGAAGATGCGGTGCAGATATGCAAGCAGAGCCTCAGGAGGGAGGTGCTAGAAAAAATGATCGGTGCAGATGTCAGAACATTTGATCGACTGAACAATATATTGGCAGAAGTCGAGACGTTCTTGTCCAAGCGTCCGACTGCCAATGTCCCCACCATGCCGAAGGGAAAATCCAATGAGCGACGGCCATCACACTCTGAGGCCAACACCGTCGATTTCAGAACCTTCGAGCAACAGAAGGGGAAGAAAGGGGCAGATGAAGCTCCCCCGCTGGCAGATACAGCAGAAAGAAAAGATAAAGTCTCTCTGAGAGACAAGATGAGAACAGCATATTCCTTCCCAAAAGATAAGACGGCCGCACTGTTCAACTGGGCATACAAGTTCAATAAGGTAACATTGCCTGAACCCAAAAGACCAGCAGATGCAGCAAAGAAAGATGATCCACTGTTCTGTCCATTTCACCGTGCGCTGGGGCACGCAATTGAAGATTGTTATGTCTTCAAAGATATCATGGAAGGAATGGTCAAGAAAGGTGAGCTGCAGGTGGGAGATTACCAGGTGAAGCCGCCCCATCCACATGAGCCTCCACCCTGGAGAATGGCTGCCAATATGATCTCAGTCTACCAACAGCTGCCCAAGGAAGCCGTTGAAGAATGCACCAAGCACACCTATGAAGCTTGCTTCCTCACCCCACAGAAAGATCAGGAAGGATGGCAGATGATACCCATAAAAAGCAAAAAGAAGACTCCTGCAGCCAGTACCAGCGGAGCAGTTATCCGGGGTGTTACCCCAAGGCCCGAGCCGCCTTCGATAAAGCCAATATGGCATACAACTGAGACTGGACCAGTCATCCGGATCCCTACTCACAACCGGAGGAGACAAACTCCCCTCCCTACACATAAAGAAGTAAGCCCTGCAGCCAGGCGTCTGCAGCAATATATTAATGAGCTTGATGAGTACGAGCAGAAGAAACCCAAGCATCTGCTGATGAAAGACTGCATACCCTGGGAACAGCTCAAAGAATTGAAAATCAAAGAGCAGCCAGAGGTAGAACAAGAAAAAGCTGAGAATGAACCCTTCTGGGGGCAGGAGCTAGCAAAGCCAAATTCCCAGAAGAAGAGGAGACGACCCAAGTCCAAGAAAGGAAAGAAGGTCACGACAGTACAATGTAACACTCTGTCGGTACTCTTTTCCTTGCCCGGGGAGGATGATGAGCCAGAAGCATCCGACGCCCTGCTAGAAGCTAACCATGCCGAAGCCTCCACCTCGGCCCATGTAACACGTTCTGGGAGAAGATGGGGGTGCCCACCACCAGCCAACCATAATATTATGTTCAGAGGGGAGCAACCCTATCAAATCCTGGAACAAGAGATAAGAGGTGCCCAGGTTCCTCCCCCTGCCAGTCTGTACCAAGACAAGAAGAAGGCAGATGAAGCCCCTTCATTCCTGGAGTTCCTGTCCAGCTTAGAGAATGAGCAACCGGCTCATGCTGCTCCAGCTAAAAGCGATAAATGCCAGCAGACAGTAACTAGAAAGCAGAAACAGCATGAAGAAAATGAAGAAAGTAACCCTCTAGCAAAACCAGGGGCAGTCGCTACAGAAGAAGCCTTCCGGGAGACCGATGAAGAAGATGAAATTGGGACTGGGCAGCAAAGGCCACAGGCACCACACGAACCTCCAAGACCCCGATGGGCAGAGGAGATGAGACTATCTAATGTCCTGGTGGGCAGTCGAGTCATGAAAATGCTGAAGAAGCTCCCTACCAGATTCTCCATCTGGGAAATTCTCTCTCTGAGCGAAGAAGCTCGCCAAGCAATCGTGGATGCCCTGCAGTCTCCGGCACAATGTGAAGCACTCCTGGCAGAAGTGAATGCTGGGCCATCGGTCACCTTCACGGAAGATGATATGCTAATCCCAAATACCGATCACAACAGACCGCTGTATATGAGGGGCTCCCTGAACTGTCAGTCGCTGAGAAGGATACTGATAGATCCCGGGGCTGCTGTAAATATCCTTCCCTATCGCATCTATCAGAAATACTACTTTGACCTGCAGCTTACCAAGGTCAGAGATATGAAGATTGCAGGGTTCAATCAGAAATGTGAAACACCTCTGGGGGTGGCTGATTTCAACCTCACACTGGGCGACCTCACTACCGTGGTACGATTCTATGTAATCGACTCCAACACCACGTATAAGGCCCTGCTGGGAAGACCGTGGCTGCACGAATATCAGATAGTGCCATCCACACTACACCAATGCATAAAATACTGCCATGAAGGAAAAGAAGAAAGGGTGTTTGCAGACCTACATCCCTTCGAAGTGTTTGAGTGCCATATGCTCGATGCATCCTACTACACTGAGGTGTCACAAAAGGATAAAGGAAAAGAAGCTGTGGTCAGCCAGAAAAAGCCGGCGACGAAGATAAGAAACTGGTCTCCGCCGCCGCCAAAAGGCTACATTAAAAAGCATGGAATATCTCACATCTCTTATGCTGGTGATTTTGCTCGGATCACTCCTCCTGGCATACACCCAGATGATACTGAAGAAAAAATGAAAGAAAAATACACACAGGTGGAAGTTCCTCAGGGTCTAGTCAAGCCCATAGCCAGCATAGAATACCAGACGGTGCTGCCACTAAAGACTATGGAAATCCCTCGCATCTGTGAACCCCCTATTATATTCTACACCGGGGAGCCAGTCGAAGAAGATGATCAAGACTGTATTGTCCCTGAAGAAGCTGCAAACCTGATGGTACCGATTATAGGCCTGGATTATACTACCCAACGGGTTTCACAAATGTTCTCCAAGATGCAAATGCCATCGATGCAGCCTGCTGCTCAGAAGAAAGCATTCAAGGAGTTATGGGATCCGCCTCGAGATAGCAAGGAACTGAGGAAGATCACACAGCACCCGGGACTGGGTTATACCCTGCAAGAATACTATGAAGCCGAGGTGGATGTCATCTCTGCCTTCTACCAGAATGAAGATCCCCCTGAAGTGGGATATGATCAATACCCCTTTGAAGATGAAGAAATTATGTATCAATCCATAACAGACAATGAAGCCCAAGACAACCAGCCGGAGGCAAGGATGTCTGATGAGACTAAGAAGGGTTGGTGCTGGGAGAATCCATCTTGCAAAGAGGATCTGTTCCAGGCCGAGGCACAATTTGATACGGGAACCCCGGATGAAGATCAAGTAGCCAGAGAGCTGCAAGAGTGCCTGGAGTTTGGGCGCATTCTAGAAGAATTCTGAGCTCTACATAATGATGACCTCTCAGGGGAGCCCACATCAGAAGAGCCTCTAAGCACGGAAGACTCCACTTCGAAGATTTTCGCTGAGCCAGTCACGTCTTCGGGGCAGACTGAACAGAATCCGGCCATATTGGCCTTATACGATGCACCAGCATCCGCTGATGACCAATATGATGAAACAGAAAATCTTGAGAATGAAGAAGATTATATCCCGGGAGGCTTTATTGATTTGCAAGAAGCCCCACCCGAAGTTGAAGACGGAGGCCAAGCCACCGTCGATGAGCTGATAGAAGTAAATCTGGGGTCAGCAGATGAGCCAAGGCCGACATTCCTCAGTGCACTGCTGGAGCCAGCTGTCAAAGAATAGTATATTCAGTTTTTGAAAGAATTCCGAGACTGCTTCGCATGGACATATGATGAAATGCCAGGACTGAGTTCCGATGTGGCACAGCACCGATTGGCGATAAACCCAGAGGCAAGCCCTGTGAAGCAGCCTTCCAGGAGAATGCGTCCCGAACTAATAAATCAGATCAACAAAGAGGTTGATAAGCTGATTGATGTGGGCTTTGTTGAAGAGAACCAGTATACTACATGGCTGGCCAATATAGTGCCCGTGAAGAAGAAAAATGGGCAGATCAGAATATGTGTAGATTTCAGGGACCTGAATAAGGCTTGCCCAAAAGATGATTTCCCAGTGCCGATCACTGAAGTCATGATCGATGCAACCACTGGCCATGAAGCCCTGTCATTCATGGATGGGTCATTCGGATACAACCAGATCTGGATTGCTGAAGAAGACAGAGTGCACACTGCATTCCGCACCGCGAAGGGGATATTTCATTATAAAAGAATGCCGTTCGGCCTTAAGAATGCCGGCGCTACCTATCAAAGAGCTATGACAAAGATCTTTGATGATTTGCTCTTCAAGAAAGTAGAGTGCTACATTGATGACCTGGTGGTGAAAACTAGCAGAAGAGAAGATCATCTGCAAGACCTGAGGATAGTGTTTCAGAGGCTGCGCAAATATGAACTCAAGATGAATCCTATGAAATGTGCCTTCGGCGTGTCCAGTGGAAAATTCCTTGGGTTCATTGTCCGTCATAGGGGCATTGAGATCGACCCATCCAAGATTAAAGCTATCCAGGAGCTCCCTCCACCAAGGAATCTCCATGAGCTGAGATCTCTACAAGGGCGTTTGGCCTATATCCGATGATTCATATCAAATCTGTCGGGGAGATGCCACCCTTTTCACAAGCTCATGATGAAAGATGTACCGTTCCTCTGGGACGATGGCTGTCAGGAAGCCTTTTAGAAGCTGAAAGAATATCTCAAGACCCCTCCAGTGCTGGGGGCACCTATTAAGGGCAGACCCCTGATACTGTACATTGCAGCCATACACTGTTCCCTGGGGGTAATGCTAGCACAGATAAATGAAGAAGGCAAAGAGCAGGCTCTATACTACCTGAGTCGGAGGCTGATTAGAACTGAAGAAAGCTACACCTATATAGAAAAGACATGCTTGGCACTAGTCTTTGCCGTTAAAAAGCTCTGGCACTATATGCTGTCACATGAAATCAGATTGATATCTACAGCAGATCCACTCAAATACATACTGACTCAGCCAGTACTGAAAGGCCGGTTGGGCAAATGGGCAGTAATTCTGATGGAATTCGATATCACATATATACCCCAGAGGGCAATAAAAGGACAGGCCGTGGCCGATTTCTTCGCAGAGCATCCTGTGCCAGAGAATGATATGTTGGGGACTGAGTTACCCGATGATGAGACACTAGAAGCCTGCCAGGCTCAGTCAACTATGTGGTAGCTATTCTTTGATGGAGCATCTAGAACAGAGACCGACTCCGATGGAAAGACCAGAATACGGGCCGGAGCCGGTATTGTGCTAAGATCACCAGAAGGGGAGGTTGTGCATACTTCCTGTTCTATAAACAAGCCCTACACCAATAATGAAGCCGAATATGAAGCTCTGATAATCGGGCTATGTATAAGCCTCAACATGGGTATCCAGATGCTTCAGGTATTCGGGGATTCAATGTTGATAATAAAGCAAATCCAAGGGGAGTTCGAAGTGCGAAAGCCGGAGTTGAACCCCTACCACCAAGAAGCTATGCGCCTCATGGCGAAATTCTATCATATTGAGCTCAAGCATGTGGGCCGTGGACATAATGCCCAAGCTGATGCACTGGCAAAACTAGCCAGCTCAATAGCAGTCCCACCAAATGAAACACTGAACATTGTTGTTATAAACTGGCGGCAGGTCCCCAGCATGCTAGAAGAGTGCCCCGAAGAAGAAGAAGTTGCTACTATCAGTACAGAACAGGCATCTGATTGGAGACAACACCTGCTACAATGGTTTTTACACCAACAGCTGCCGCAGAAAAGAGAAGAAAAGATGAAACTTCTAAGGATCAAAGATTCTTATGAATTCAGAAATGGAACTCTGTTCCGAATAATGGCAGATGCACGCAAGAAGATTTTGCTCCGCTGCCTATCTACTGAGGAAGCTTGGCAAGCAATGAAAGAAACACATGCTGGGACAGCAGGTGCCCACCAGGCCTGTCCCAAGATGAAGATAGAGATTAAGAAGCTGGGCTACTATTGGCCCACTATGTTTGAAGACTGTTGCAAGTTTGCAAAGTCATGCCAGAAATGTTAGGAGCATGCTGTTGTGCCTAGAAGGCCACCTGCCGTTCTACACCCTACAGTCCCTAGCTGGCCGTTTGCACAATGGGGAACTGATGTAGTCGGGCCATTGCCAACTTCCTCGGCCAGACATAAGTACATACTGGCCATAACAGATTACTTCTCCCGATGGGCGGAAGCTATAGCATTAAGAGAAGTGACTGGTGAGCTGGTCTCCAGATTCATCAAGCACAACATTATCTTTCGGTTCGGGATCCCCAACCGAATAATATCTGATAATGGAAGTCATTTCAGAAATCAGAAAATCTATCGGCTTGCCGAGAAGTACAAGATTGAATGGAGGACTTCCACTCCTTACAATCCACAGGCAAATGGATTGGCAGAAGCCTTCAATAAAACTTTATGCACCTTGCTGGCTAAAGTCGTCAGTTCTAATAAGAAGGACTGGGAAGAAAAGATGTATGAAGCTCTGTGGGCATACCGCACTGTCTTCAAGACACCTACAGGGTGCTCGCCATACTCACTGGTATACGGCTCAGAGGCAGTAGTTCCACTAGAGCTGGAAGTCCTGTCACTCAGAGTGGCTGTCCAATATGACCTGGCCCTTGGCGAACAAACCAATGCAGAAAGAAGATTACAAGAATTGGCTGAATTGGAAGGGAAGCGCCTCCAAGCTCAAAAGAATATACAGATGTATCAGGCCCGCATGGCCACTGCATTCAACAAACTCGTAAAAGGACGAGAATTTAAGAAAGGTGACCTCGTCATGGTCAAGAAAAGAGAAGTCATGGCGTCCAACCCAAAAGGAAAGCTAAATCCTAATTGGGAAGGTCCTTATGTGATACATAGGGTCTACGAAGGTGGGGCCTATATGGTTGTCAACCATCGAGGGGAGATCCAATTCTCGCCACTCAACGGTAGGCACCTAAAGCTGTATCATGCTGCACAACCGACATTCTCCGAATAATCGGGCCAAAAGCTACCCTTCTTTCTTGGTCTAGTGGCACTCCGCCCTAGCCAAGCTACCCTCTTTCTTGGTCTAGTGGCACTCCGCCCTAGCCAAGCCACCCTCTTCCTTGGTCTAGCGGCACTCCGCCCTAGCCAATCTACCCTCTTCCTTGGTCTAGCGGCACTCCGCCCTAACCAAGCTACTTCTTTCTTAGTCTAGGGGCACTCCGCCCTAACCAAGCTACCCTTCTTTCTTGGTCTAGTGGCACTCCGCCCTAGCGAAGCTACCCTCTTCCTTGGTCTAGCGGCACTCTGCCCTAACCAAGCTACTTCATTCTTGGTCTAGCGGCACTCCGCCCTAACTAAGCTACTTCTTTCTTGGTCTAGTGGCACTCCGCCCTAGCCAGGCTACCCTCTTCCTTGGTCTAGCGGCACTCCGCCCTAGCCAAGATACCCTCTTCCTTGGTCTAGCGGCACTCCGCCCTAACCAAGCTACTTCTTTCTTAGTCTAGCGGCACTCCGCCCTAGCCAAGCTACCCTCTTTGTTGGTTTAGCGGCACTCCGCCCTAGCCGAGCTACCTCATTCTTGGTCTAGCGGCATTCCGCCCCAGCCGAGCTACCCTTTCTTGGTTTGGTGGCACTCCGCCCTAACCAAGCCACTCCTTATCACGGATTAATGGCATTCCAATCTGTCACCCTCTAAAAATATATATATATATATATATAATGGGGTTAAAAATAGAGATACCCCGCCAGGCTTGTTCGGATATCCCGGACAAGGGTAAAAATGGCCAAAACCCAGCTGTGGTGAAAACCCGAAAGGGCGCTGTAGGCAAAATTGGGTACCCCGCCACGTGAAAACCCGAAAGGGCGCGTGGGCAAAAGCAAGAGGGGGCTGGCTCCGGTGAAAACCCGAAAGGGCACTTGGGTCAGTAATGTGGTAATCCCAAAGAAAAGCCTCACCTCCCGCCATAAACTCCTTGTCAATCGACCGGCGCCTTGCCTGATCGACGATTAGACCCACTCAGTATAGGCCCTACGTCTATCCTAATAAAAGCCCTCATACCTTGTCCCAGGTCCCACCGTGATAAAACCTGCTGCTGATCAATGGGCACACTCACTCGATCAGCAATGAAACCTGTCCGGTTTAGACCTTACGTCTATGCCGATAAAACCTATGAAATCCTTTGCACCGATATAAACCCAATATCGATGATGAAATCAACTGTTGATTGATTGGCACACTGCCTAATCAACGATGAAACCCATCCAGGCCAGACCTTTCGTCTATCCTGATGAAACCTATGAAATCCTTGCATTGGTATAAACCCAATACTGATGATGAAACCTGCTGTTGATCGATTGGTACACTGCCCGGTCAATGATGAAACCCATCCAGTCTAGACCTTACGTCTACCCTGATGAAGCCTATGAAATCCTTGCATCGGTATAAACCCAATACCGATGATAAGAGCAGTCACTAATGGAGCAGCACATCGCCTGATCCGTGCTGAAGTCCCAATTAAAGAAATATATATACGTATATATAAAAAAAATGGGGTTAAAAATAGAGATACCCCGCCAGGCTTGTTCGGATATCCCGGACAAGGGCAAAAATGGCCAAAACCCAGCTGTAGTGAAAACTCGAAAGGGCACTCCAGGCAAAATCGGGTACCCCGCCGCGTGAAAACCCGAAAGGGCGCGTGGGCAAAAGCAAGAGGGGGCTGGCTCCGGTGAAAACCCGAAAGGGCACTTGGGTCAGTAATGTGGTAATTCAAAAGTTCCATGCCAATAGGCACGCTACCTTTACCTCCCTTTCACTGATGAAACCTCTCGTCGGTCAGTCGGCTTCATTCCCCACCAATGATAAAACCCTTCCGGGATAGACCTTACATTTATCCTGATAAAATTCACATACCCTCTTTCAAACGTCCCACTGACAATGAAACCCATCACCATTCTGATGAAGCCTGTCCAGCTCAGACCTCACGTCTGTCCTGATGAAGCCTACGCATTTCTTGGCAAGCCTCACCTGCGATAAAACTTGCTGGAATAGACCTTACGTCTATCCTGACAAGACCTACGCCTCTACCGACGTCCCACTGTTGATCGATTGGCACCATGCCCGATCAATGATGAAACCCTAGCCAGTTTAGACCTTTCGTCTATGCTGATGAAACTCTTCGTTGCGTCGATATAAACCCAATATCGATGATGAAACCAGTTGTTGATCGACCGGCACCTTGCCCGATCAATGATGAAATCCTGCAGTTTAGACCTTTCGTCTATTCTGATGAAACCTATGAAATCCCTGCATTGGTATAAACCCAATACCGATGATGAAACCAACTGTTGATCGATTGGTACCCTACCCGATCAATGATGAAACCCTAGCCGGTTTAGACCTTTCGTCTATGCTGATGAAACTCTTCTTTACATCGATATAAACCCAATATCGATGATGAAACCAACTGTTGATCGATTGACACCCTGCCCGATCAATGATGAAACCCTAGCCAGTTTAGACCTTTCGTTTATGCTGATGAAACTCTTCTTTGCGTCGATATAAACCCAATATCGATGATGAAATCAACTGTTGATCGATTGGCACTTTGCCCGATCAATGATGAAACCCTATCCAATTTAGACCTTACGTCTATTCTGATAAAACATATGAAATCCCCCTTGCATCGATATAAGCTCAATATCGATGATGAAGTCAACCGTTGGCTGATCGGTACATCGCCCAGCCAATGATACAATCTGTCCAGTTCGTACTTTATGTCTGTTCTGATGAAAACCCCATACCCTTTTTCAATGTCCCACCTGCTATAACCTCTACCCAGTCTAGACCTTTCGTTTAGTCCGATGAAACCTCTTCTTTCACATTTCTGCAAATTGTCTCCCTCGCAGCACATATTGCCAAGAGGGACGATTGCTGCTACCAACAGAACCCGGTTTAAGCACCTCCCCGGATGCCGTCATGCGGTGGAGCGAGTTCCCCATCCTTTCTCTGAGGGGGTGGACGCTCTCCTGCCAAGTACGGGCCATTCGCATGAGGAATTGCTAAAACCGCTACCCCACTTCTCAAAGTGATAAAACCACATGCAGAAGAAAATGGATACGCGTGAAGCCAAAGATTTCTTTTCAATAATAAGTGAGTACATAAAGGGCCCCGAGGGGACGTTGTATGGCAAAAGAGTACAAAAGAAAAAGAAAGAGAAGATGGTTCATGGCTGCCTGAGGATATCCTCGAAAGCCAGAAGACCCACATAAGGGGCGGCTCCCAGTTCATGAAGACGAGCCTCCTCCTCCTGCAGTCGAACGGACTCGTCTTGAAAGGACGCCACCTGCCCCTCTAATAGAGCTGCTTCTTCCTTGAGTTGCAGTCGAGAAGTTGTTAGCTGCGGCAGCTCAGCTCAGAGATCGGACAGTTCAGCTTCCAGGGTAGTTATCCGGTCGCGCACAAACTGCTCCAGCTCCGCCAAAGACTGCATTTGGCGCTGCCGCTCCTGAAGAATAGAGTTCGTCTTCGCCAGCTCGGATTTGCATTCCATTCTTTGTAACTTCAAAGCCGCCAGTTTGTCAGACATGATATGTGTCAAGAAATCCCGGCGATGAACAAATTTTAACAATAAAAGAACCCGCTGGGCCCATATTTCTGTGGGACATCCCATCGCCTGCAAGCCGGCGGTGAAGCGCTCAGCTATCTCCTTCAACTATGGATAGGTTAGTCCGAGCTGGGACTCCACTAGCTGGCGCAGCATGCCCAGATGTTGCCAGACAAAACTCTCAGGTGAAGTAAAGCCAGGCAAAGGAAGAGGAGCTACTTCAAAAGTTACTTCACTATCAATGTCCGCCCATAGGGTAATATCCGGCTGCGAAGAATAAGATGGGAGGTCTGCCGAAGGCACCTCCTCCTCAGATTCTGAAAGTATGGAGATAGGATCCGGGGCGGTTACAGGCAATACTCCCAGTTCCGCAGCAGCTACCTCTCCTTCTTCCATCTCCGCTTCGGTGGCCAATTCCTTCAACGTCGAGGCCGCGGAGGCCACAGTCTGAAGAGGCAAAGGTTCACCCTCCATGATTGATGTTGTGGGAATTGTTGACTCAGGAGCGATGGTCATCACTGCGGCCGGTATGAAAGTAGAACTTCTGGCTAGATCAGCTTCGGATCTGAAATCTGAAGCCCTGATAGGAGTGCATCTGTCTCCTGTGGCCCCCAGGTCCAACGATGCTAAATCTGTTGAATACTGTATTCGCATTGGAATAGGGCGAATGACCTCAGGAGCCCCCATGCAGGATAAAGGTAGAAAAGGGACAATAGCCCAGTTTGCAGAAGAAGCCTCCATAAAAGTTGCAGTTGTGTCTGAGCTGACGGTGATAGGGCCCTGAGACCAAAGCAAAACAACCTTCAGCACTAAATGAAGATGCAGATGAAGCAGCAAGCCTGAAAGGGGACCCACCTTTGAAGCAGGGTTCGCATCCTCGAAGTGGGGCGAAAGAGGAGGAAACTCTGAAGTTGAAGCGACAAAGAGTGAAGATATGTCGATCTTGGTGTCGAGCCCGGCAAACTCCTCTTGCAACTCCTCCTCGGAAGATGGCACCAGCAGCTTAGCAGGCTGAAAAGACAGAGCACCTTTTGCAGGTACAGGTGGGGCTTCTGATTCAGGAGCATCCCCCTCACTGCCGCTGAAAGCCACTTCCTCCTCATCAGAGACGGTTGTAGAGCTACCCGATGATATTTCTACCCTGGCTACATGCTGTGGGGATGCCTCTAAAGCATGTCGGGATGTGGACCGGGTAATTATGCGCCTGGCCGGAATAGTACCCCGCTTCGACTGAGTCTCGTGACCCTCCGGAGGTTGAATCGGCTCTTCTGTCATCCTTTCAACCTCAGCCTGCTCCTCGACTGCCATTTCAACAGAAAAGCGATCTCTGAGGGTTATAGTAGAAAAAGCAATAGAAGTGTGAAACAGATGAGAAAGCACACTTAGCCCCCGCCTCACTAGCCGGCGTGGGGGAAGGCAGCCTGGTCTCTGCGTCGGAGGGTGCCACAATTGGCTCTTGAGCTGCGCAAAAAAGGGAAGGGGTCAGAGTTGAAGACTTCTTTGGAAATCTGCAAAAGATGATGAAGAATGCAAATGCAAGCTAATGATGTTACCCTGAACCGGTGTCTGAGCAGCCTCCCTTTGCAACTCAAACTCATCGGATGAGGGAATGTCGGGGAGAGGGGTCCCAGTGTCCATCGCCACCGAAGTCGACTGCTGAGCATGGGCCTTTTTGGCCTTCCTAGCCTTCCCAACTGTAGCCTTGACTATGGAAGCCTTCCTCTTCTTGCCAGGAGGCAGGGGAGTAGTGGTCGGTGCTGCAGCCGGGACTTCAAAATAAGTAGGCTTCTCGGCCTGCGCAATAATCTTTCTATAGAGCCCCTGCCGCTTTATATCAGGCCGGTCTGTTGAAAATGGCAGAAGGGCGATGGGATCAGTGGGTGCGAAATTCAGATCCTAAGTAGAAAACACTGCAATCAGAAAAGAAGAAATCTTACCTGCCGGGCCGTCGTAGAATACAGAAAGTGACCAGTACAGATAAGCTACCTCCTTGGAGCGGGAAGCAGCCTCCTTGATGAGCCAGCACACATCACCAAATATCTGGCACTTCTCTACTAAAGCTGCCAGATCATTATGGCCGTGAGAGTCAAGGCATCGAAATAAGTCAAGATGGTCCATGCCCCAACCATCGACATATTGAAATGATATAAATAGTGGCTTGTTTAATATGCCAGCTATCGGGCTTTCTGCAGATAATCCATGCAAATTCAGCAGAATGAACAACCAGGACGTTTGCCTATAGTACGTCTGAGTTCTATCTTCTCGGCGTACAAACGTCCTATATGGATGAAATTTATCAATTGGACCCTTCTAAGGAGCTGCTGTCGGGAGCGGCTCTTCAACAGGGAATGGGTACTGCTGCTCCTCCAAGCGAGCGCCTCCCACACGGCATAAATGCTTCAAGGTCTTCAGGAAAGTGTCCTGATGAGGACATCTCCCGGCATTCCCTATGGCACGAGGCGACTCCGACTTCGTGACCCCTTGGAGATGTGGTCCTCATGGCTATCTTTATTTGTTGCTTATGTAGTTTCTTTATTTGAGTCATATCATGTGTAATTTTCCTTTATTTGAGTCCATTATCTAGGTCTTAGAGTTAATTATCCAAGTCTTGAGTCATTTGGACCCTTAGTTGAGGACATTGGGCCCAGTTAGTGGGCTTGGCCCATGGGCGCCCCCCCCTGTCTCTTGGTCTTTTGCATTTATGCACTTTGTTAGGGGGTTTTGTGCAAATGGTCCAACTCTATATAAGGACCCCCCCTCTCCCATTTGTAACAACTTTTGATGAATTGAAAAATTAAACCCTCAAGTATTCTCTCTCCCTCTCTCTATAGTTCTCTCTCTCTCTCTCACTACTTCTCCCTCTCTCTCTCTAAATTTCGAAATCCCCTCTCTCTCCTCCCTAATCACCCTTCTTTAAGACCCCTTCCCCTTCCCTATACACTCATTCAATTCCCCCTCCAACCCCTAGGTGGAAACCCCTTCTCCTAGGCACCCTTTCATCTTCCCAGGCACCCTTTCACCTTCCCAAGGCCACTCCCCACCCTTCCCAAGCCATATTCCTCCACCCAAGACCCCTTTCCCCTCTCCAAGGGACCCCTTCACCTCCCTAGGTCGTCCATCCCCTTCCCCTCCCTCCTAGGGTCGCACCCCCCTCCACCTCCACCCACATACACCACCACCACCTTAGCCTCCCCTCCACAAATCCATTCCAGCCCGCAGGCAGTTTCTGGCCCCAACTTGCAGAGCATTTTCCAACCCGTTCCAGGAGGATTCGGCATCCAAGCGCTTCAGCAAACTTGTGCATCCACGAGTCTTCTCCGCAGGCGAGTTGGAATCGCTCCGTTCCAAGATCGTGGCCGGCCGCTAGCTCCGTTCTACCGCGACTGCGCACTGGGGGCTCAACCAGAAGGCCATCTCTGTTCGACCCTCGTGCAGCGGCCAAGACTGGAGGAATCGGTCATCAAACTCTTCATCAAAATTCTTCCTCCCCCTGTCAGCTTTCAGAAGCCGAAGACGGAGCATCGTTTGAACGCCGTAAGTGGAAGTTACCATTTTTATACCGCCGGGCGTTCGTTCTGCCTCCTGTCTGTCTTCCCCGACCTGTCCCCCTTCAACGGGACCATCCTGTCCACACGGACTTCAGACAGTGGCGAGGCTGGCTCCGTTGGAAAGTAGACTTCCCCACGCTTCCATCGACAACGGCCGTTTGCAAAACAGAGCCCGGGAGCGTTCGTGGCGTCCTCGGCAATCTGCTGTTCAGAAGCTGAACCTGTGCAGGTCCTGAACAGGGACCCCGTTCGGTCGATCGTGGCAGCCCGGCTCGTGCAGAAAGAAAATCCATAAAATTTGAGGCGCACCCCTATTCTGTTACGAAGCCAACGACACCGACCGCGCCTTCGGCAAAATTCCAGAAAGTGTTCTACGGCTACATCAGTGACTGCTGGTCCAGAATCCCAGAACCGGACAGGTTTCGGTATCGACCGCCGGTGTGATAATTAACCAATTCTCCCCACCCCGCTTGGCCGGCTGAAGGCCCCACCCTGCGTGGTGGTAGTGTTTGGTGTAAACTCCATAACCCCCACCCCGAGATCCCCCCCTCCTGCGAGAGGCGTAGTTGTGTAATTAACTAACCAGCAGGTCAAGCTACCCCGCCGCGGCGTTCGGGTGCATACCCACGCCTCCCGGCGCGCCCATCGTCTCCGGCCGGGATCGGTGTCTTCACACCGATCAGGTGAGCTTCTGGTCCCTCTCCTGGTCCTCATTTACTTTGCTTAGCTAGTATCGTTTCCTTAGCTCGTTGGCGGTAATTGAGTGCCCGGACTTGATTGTTTGTGAAACCACGAGCGCACCACCGTGGCAAGTGAGAGAGCGCCACCCAAGCCCACGCCCCAGCGTGCTAGCCCGCCCATAAATTGGGTATCCCAGGCCCATTAGGGGTCAGCCATAAGCCCACCAACCGGTGGAAACCTTAGGGTCCCACCCCGGATCCTCGCCGGCATCACTCGGACCCACCGGGAGCGCATGTGCGTCGCGTGAGATAGGTCGCACGGTGAGCCGAATTGAGAGCTTGTATGCTTGTGGATGCATAGGTCTAAGGGTCATTATCATCCTAGCTAGACCGTTTCACATCAAATGGTATCAGAGCAAGTTTTAGACTTGTCTCTACTAAGTCTAGTCCTAGGGCGCATTGTCATCTAGTTCATGAATCATGGCTACCACATACCCATCCCACTTGGCCCACTACCGGGATCCGATCAACCCAATACTTTGGGACATTATTCGAGATGAGGGTGTTACCTTTGATGGGTCGCATGCTAGTGATTACCTCAAGTGGGATGCTGCAATGGAAAGGAACTTTGAGAGGAATCGGGTATACGGACACACAAGAGTTTGTAGGGCCAAGGGACAAATTCGGGGTCAAGCCAAGATAGAATTGGAACACATAGAGGCCATAAGAAGGATTGAGAGGCAAGAGCCCATTCACTCGTGGGAAGAGATGACGAGAGAACTTAGGAAAATCTACATTCCAAAACCTTCCTACTCTTCCTACTCACACACCCCTAGCCCGAGGAGCACCACCACTACTCAATCCCAACCCGGCCAACTTAAGACCATCCATAGGACTCCGCCCCCACCACCCCTAACCGATCCCCTCTCCACATTTCGCCACCAACTCCTCTCCCTTAGAACCCAACTGTCCCAACTACCCACCCCTCCACCTAGGCCCCCAAAGACCACCACCCTCCAACCCACAAATCCCTACCAAACCCCTCCACCCCAAAGAGTTGAGAAAGTGATTGAAGTTCATGAAGCTCCCCTTGAATGGGAGGAAGAATTTGAGGCACAATGCCAAGAGTCAAGTCAGGAAAACCCAATCCCCACCAACCTTCCCCAACTAAAACTCACTTCCATAACCCTCACCGTTCAAACCCAAGTGGATCCCGTGCCCACCCCTCCACCTAGGCCCGCACCGGTCACCACCCCGCAACTCACTATTCCCCATGAGACCCATACTCCCCAAACCCCCGTAGCCCCTACTACTACCCCTCCATTATCCCCTATAAGGGATGCCCCACCCAAGATCGACCAATCCAACTGTCTTCACCCAACCCACCTTCCACTTCCAACTACAAACCTACCCCAACCTAGACTCCCACTACCTCCACTTCCAACCCCAACCCAATTCCGATCTTGCTCATCACCTTGGGGGCGCCATGCACCTACCATCACCACCCCACCCCGAACATACTCTCTCACCTCTTTGGAGGAGGAACCCATACCCGACCCCAAAGTGGTGAACACCCCGGACCCAATTCCCAACATGGAGACCACACATGTCCAAATTGAAGAAAAAAACTCACATGGTAACCTTCACCCTACACCACCCTCTCTAGATGGGACCGAGCTTATTTTAGGAGAGACCCTTGTTAGCTGGTTGATGGGTAGCCCAATTAGAGAGATAATGGCCCATGCCTACCCTCCCATGGAACAACACCTCCCCATAGTCCCTCTCTCCTCTTATCACACCACTATCCAATCCTCCTATGAGGTTGAGAGTTGGGATGACCTTCTTAAGGGCCTAGCATGGCAAATAGAGTTGACCGACATGTTGGCCACAATGGCTGACCAACCTAGGAGCGTTGACCTCCTACATCTATGTGTCGGATCCATCACCACAGCTTACACTGTAGGTTGCTACACTAGCGACCTCCTTCTAATCCTCCCTACACCGGATGAGCCTGCTGCTCTCCATGAATTAGAATTGCTTATCTCGGGTAGAGTGTCAAACCATCCCTTCCTGGCTGATCCACCCACCAAAGACTTCGGCCCAATTATTTCTTTAGAGAAGGATGACTCACCGCTACATGAGGACCTGGAGTTCCTCTCCCTAGGGGACCCTTACCATGACCCCTTTGACCCCTTCCTATGGGAGTCTAGACCCCCATGCAACCCACCCCCCTTACCCACCACCCACCCTTTCCTACCCTCACCCACCTTAATAGACCAGGCCCACTCTATTTTCCCAGACCCATTTGACCCCTATGAGAGGAAACTCCCACACCAAGCCATACACATTAGGGATGCCATTTGGGAAGGAATGCATGTGTCTAGACACACCACACCGCTTGACATGATTCATGAGTCGGGTCCATTCATTCAAATCACCCACATGACATGTAAGAAGTATGAGTGGTCTATGTACGGATGTAATGGCCCACCCTCGTTCGTCGCAAGTCTTAGGCATGAGAGAAATATTCAAGGAAGTTCGGGTTCCCCGGTAATTATCACCACCATGCATGATAGATCCATCTATGGTTGTCCTGGCCCACCTAGGTCTATTAGGGCCTACATGGCATGGCATGATAGGTCCCTTTATGGGTTTTCCGGGTCTTCCATCCCCACCCCCTTTGACAAGACGCATAAGCCTCCTAGGTCTACCAAAGTCTGTGTAGCACCACTGCATGATAGGTCCACTTTTGGTTGTCCAGGACCCCCATTATCTCCTAGTGAGTCAACATCCACAAAGATACATGAAAACATCCGCAAGCATATAGGCAAAAGCAATGAGGCTTACAAAAGGCAGGCCGATGCTCATCGTCGTCACTATGAATACCAAGTGGGAGACCATGTGATGGTGAGAACGGAGCGGCTCCTCCCAGGGCCCGCCTCCAAATTGAGGACACGGGGTTTGGGACCCTTTCGGGTTCTAAGACGGGTTGGTACCAATGCTTATGAGCTCGACTTACCTAAGGGCTTTGGGGTTCACCCCACTTTCAATGTGGCGGATCTGGTTCGCTATAAGGGCCCCACGGTGGAACCCAGTCAGGATCTCGAGCCTTTACCCCCCCTTGTGAGTGACCCTCCCGGAGCGAAACTACCACCCCGATTGAGAGGCCGACTTGAGCAAGTGGAGGCAATACTGGATGAGCAGAGCACACTTACCAGGAACAGGGTCTACCAGCGCTACCTCGTGAGGTGGAAAGGCCGTTCCCCGACCGAGGATGCTTGGGTAAGCCGAGAGGACTTGATGCGCCTAGACCCGGACCTGCTGGTGCAGTACGAGAGCCGATTGGACCCCTACTCGACGGGGTCGAGTTCTCCCCACCCCGGGGGATTTGATGAGGACATCTCCCGGCATTCCCTATGGCACGAGGCGACTCCGACTTCGTGACCCCTTGGAGATGTGGTCCTCATGGCTATCTTTATTTGTTGCTTATGTAGTTTCTTTATTTGAGTCATATCATGTGTAATTTTCCTTTATTTGAGTCCATTATCTAGGTCTTAGAGTTAATTATCCAAGTCTTGAGTCATTTGGACCCTTAGTTGAGGACATTGGGCCCAGTTAGTGGGCTTGGCCCATGGGCGCCCCCCCCTGTCTCTTGGTCTTTTGCATTTATGCACTTTGTTAGGGGGTTTTGTGCAAATGGTCCAACTCTATATAAGGACCCCCCCTCTCCCATTTGTAACAACTTTTGATGAATTGAAAAATTAAACCCTCAAGTATTCTCTCTCCCTCTCTCTATAGTTCTCTCTCTCTCTCTCACTACTTCTCCCTCTCTCTCTCTAAATTTCGAAATCCCCTCTCTCTCCTCCCTAATCACCCTTCTTTAAGACCCCTTCCCCTTCCCTATACACTCATTCAATTCCCCCTCCAACCCCTAGGTGGAAACCCCTTCTCCTAGGCACCCTTTCATCTTCCCAGGCACCCTTTCACCTTCCCAAGGCCACTCCCCACCCTTCCCAAGCCATATTCCTCCACCCAAGACCCCTTTCCCCTCTCCAAGGGACCCCTTCACCTCCCTAGGTCGTCCATCCCCTTCCCCTCCCTCCTAGGGTCGCACCCCCCTCCACCTCCACCCACATACACCACCACCACCTTAGCCTCCCCTCCACAAATCCATTCCAGCCCGCAGGCAGTTTCTGGCCCCAACTTGCAGAGCATTTTCCAACCCGTTCCAGGAGGATTCGGCATCCAAGCGCTTCAGCAAACTTGTGCATCCACGAGTCTTCTCCGCAGGCGAGTTGGAATCGCTCCGTTCCAAGATCGTGGCCGGCCGCTAGCTCCGTTCTACCGCGACTGCGCACTGGGGGCTCAACCAGAAGGCCATCTCTGTTCGACCCTCGTGCAGCGGCCAAGACTGGAGGAATCGGTCATCAAACTCTTCATCAAAATTCTTCCTCCCCCTGTCAGCTTTCAGAAGCCGAAGACGGAGCATCGTTTGAACGCCGTAAGTGGAAGTTACCATTTTTATACCGCCGGGCGTTCGTTCTGCCTCCTGTCTGTCTTCCCCGACCTGTCCCCCTTCAACGGGACCATCCTGTCCACACGGACTTCAGACAGTGGCGAGGCTGGCTCCGTTGGAAAGTAGACTTCCCCACGCTTCCATCGACAACGGCCGTTTGCAAAACAGAGCCCGGGAGCGTTCGTGGCGTCCTCGGCAATCTGCTGTTCAGAAGCTGAACCTGTGCAGGTCCTAAACAGGGACCCCGTTCGGTCGATCGTGGCAGCCCGGCTCGTGCAGAAAGAAAATCCATAAAATTTGAGGCGCACCCCTATTCTGTTACGAAGCCAACGACACCGACCGCGCCTCCGGCAAAATTCCAGAAAGTGTTCTACGGCTACATCAGTGACTGCTGGTCCAGAATCCCAGAACCGGACAGGTTTCGGTATCGACCGCCGGTGTGATAATTAACCAATTCTCCCCACCCCGCTTGGCCGGCTGAAGGCCCCACCCTGCGTGGTGGTAGTGTTTGGTGTAAACTCCATAACCCCCACCCCGAGATCCCCCCCTCCTGCGAGAGGCGTAGTTGTGTAATTAACTAACCAGCAGGTCAAGCTACCCCGCCGCGGCGTTCGGGTGCATACCCACGCCTCCCGGCGCGCCCATCGTCTCCGGCCGGGATCGGTGTCTTCACACCGATCAGGTGAGCTTCTGGTCCCTCTCCTGGTCCTCATTTACTTTGCTTAGCTAGTATCGTTTCCTTAGCTCGTTGGCGGTAATTGAGTGCCCGGACTTGATTGTTTGTGAAACCACGAGCGCACCACCGTGGCAAGTGAGAGAGCGCCACCCAAGCCCACGCCCCAGCATGCTAGCCCGCCCATAAATTGGGTATCCCAGGCCCATTAGGGGTCAGCCATAATCCCACCAACCGGTGGAAACCTTAGGGTCCCACCCCGGATCCTCGCCGGCATCACTCGGACCCACCGGGAGCGCATGTGCGTCGCGTGAGATAGGTCGCACGGTGAGCCGAATTGAGAGCTTGTATGCTTGTGGATGCATAGGTCTAAGGGTCATTATCATCCTAGCTAGACCGTTTCACATCATGTCCTCATTGATAGCAGCAAAGACAGGGACAAGCGGCTCAGAACTCTTTTCCTTCAATGCCCGACGTTGAGTCAGATAATTCTTCGCCTCCCTCGGGTGCTGTGAGTAAAGTTTCTTCAAGTGGGCCTCAGGAATATCAAACACCAGCCCAGGTTGCTGTTTCAGGAAGGAGCGCTCTGCCACATCCCAGAAGGCACCCCTACCGTCCCTATAAAAACCGGTCCGGATATTCCACCATTTGATATATTCTGGTGTTACCCGGGGAACACGGTTAGAAACAGTGGGCACCCTGAAAACTACATCATCCTGGCGATGATAGAAATCCCACCACAACCGGCCCTCGCCAACAATGATGGACCCGTGCTTGGCCCGGCTATCCAGGGGAAACTGGGCAACTGAGGTAGGAATATGCTGGTCGTAGCCGAAGTTTCGCCCAAATCGGAATGGATAGTATGGCTCCAACAGAAGCAGGCCACCCTTCCTGTAGACCAAAACACTGGGCCGAATTGCCATGGCCCATCTCACCAGCTCCGGTTCCAGGATTGGCCGGGCAGTGTTGACTCCTGAGACAGGATGGATATATGTCTCTGTCTCTTCCAACTTGCACTCTCTCTGAGGATCAATCAAAGGAGCTGAACCTGTCACCAAGCTCCAGAAATGTATGCTGCCAGGGGCGTCCACTGGTACCCTTATCAGTCGGCCCCTTATTTTAAACAGCTGATCATAAAAGAGACCAGGCTCAGCGCTGGCAAATTCAACCATCCTGGGTAACACTGTATCTGCCTGCAAGGTTCTCGGAGCTAATTCAGGGAATATACTGCAGACCCAGGCGTTGAAGAAATGAAAAGGACCCACGGTCCTCAAAGAACGGGGAGTCCGATGCCTGTATAGGTCCCCCAAAGATTTATATATCAAACATAGGGCCACTGGACAGGGCGACAGCTTCATCCCCCATGCCATCTGACAAGCTGGATATATGGCCTCTGGCCGAATAACTGTCTCGTCCCCTTGTGGGAGAGCGAAAGTGCACAGCCAAAATGTGAAATAAGCCGCACAGTGTGTGATGGGGTCTACGCCTGCTGGGTTGGGACCACCGCTGCCTGCACGGCGCAATGAGGATGGCAGCGCCGACTTATAGTGAGGGGCCCTTATCTGCTTGCTAGCAGCCGGACCCATGGAAGGAAAGTCTGCATACTTCAGGGGACCATCAAAGAAATACTGGATCCACTGCCCTATCCGGACCCTCAGTTTGCTGCCCTTTTCTCGGGGTTGATAGCCTTTAGAGGACCCTCTGCTATATGCCAGACAGATGGAGCGGTATACCTTCATCAGATATCGATATGAGAAGCCAATGGAATACTTGCCCTCGCCATCAGAGCTATCCTTCTCGGGATCTGACAAGCAAACTTCCTCATACGGCTCGCCATCAATGGGCAGGCCGGAGAGCTGTGATAAACTCCAGAGGTCCAGGGATGTCTCCCCCTCTGCTGTATAGAAAGTGTTGAATAAAGGGCAGAACACTTCAAACATTCCACAGCACAACCCTCGGGATATGGGATACCGGAATCTAGAAGCGAAGACACTGTGATACACCCCGGCTCTGATCAGCAGAGGGGCATATTCCTTCAGAACAAACTCGGTAAACTCCACTGATCCTACTCAGAATAAGTGCGCGTCAGTGATTTTGGTATCCCCGAACCAACCAGCGGCCAGATGGTACTTGAACTGAACGGCCGAACAATTCAGCACGAAGGGCTCTTCGCGATATCCCCACTTCAATGGTGCCAAGAACATGCCATAGCCGAGCTTCTCCCTATGAACTCGGCCGCTAGCATTATCCCACCGGGCAGGTGTGAATTTCGGGGCCCGGGCCAGCATCTTCTTCTCTGGTTCCAGCTCCGATATGTTGAGGACTGCATCCCAGTCGCGCTTTTCCCCAGGAAGATAGATGGCCTTGCTGCGATACACTGATTCCTTCAGACTATCCCGCTCAGCAAGGATGGCAGCTTCAACTACGCGAGCTATCCGGTACTCTCGCATGCCGCCTACTGTGAAAGTCCGGATGAACGGCATCAAATGTCGGTCCTTCGGATGGTCTGGCCGATAGCCACCATCCCGCCTGAAGCATGTCTCAGTCGCCGTGGAGTATACCCGGGCCGTCGACACTGTGTCAGTCTCTGAGTCAGATGACTCATCGACTGAAGCAATCTTGTCGTATCCGAAATCTAGGCTGTGCACATTCAGCCAATTTACTATGGCCCGAGATATGTCTGGCTGGGCCGATGAGCTAGCACCAACAGCTCCGGAAGACGCAACATCAGAGCTGGAAGCCATTACAGTGCCTGCAGTCGGAGAAAAAGTGTGAATTAAAAGCCAGTCTTATAAAGATTGTAACATGAGACTCTATGAAAATTTCGGCAGCATCTCCCCTTATTCAGGGTCTGCCCAAGGAGAATAGGGAGTCACCACCCAAGAGGGGGTGATCCCGAAATAAAAAGGGATTAAATCCCAAAATAGCGTCCTACCCGGGCAAAATCCAACCAAACGGGAAGAAGAACGAGAGCGGCCGAGAGGAGAAGAAGCTCACGCCGATGAAAGAAAAATGAGGAAAGAGAAAGAAGAAGCAAGAATGAAAAAAAAAGGCTTTCGGCGCCTTAATATAGGGCCCGAGGCAGATGGGTTCTCGGCGCGGCCAAATGCGCGCCGAGAACCGCCCAGGCCGAGAGCCACCGTCGGCCAGAAGGCGCGCCGAGAACCCCAGGCCGAGAAGCCCTAGCCGAGGCCCCCTTCCGCCAAGGCGCGCCGAGAAGCCCCAGGCCGAGAGCCCCCTTCGTCCGAGCCGAGAAGCTCCGCGCCGAGAGGTCCCTCGAGCCGAGAAGCTTCACGCCAAGAGGCTCATGCCGAGAAGCCTATGGCCCTGTGCCGAGAAGCTCCGAATTGCTGAAAATAAAGAAAATATGAAGAATGAAAATATGAAAAGGGAAGATAAGTGTGCAAAATATTGTTGCATCAAGATGATCGGGTCTGAGAACCCGATTAAAAACAAATTGAGGAAGATACCCTCGAATGATGAAAGACACCTGCAAGCCCCGTGCCGCTTATTCTGCGCTTACGCCGCCTGCAGGTGGGGGGCATTTGTTGACACCTGGAAAATGAACAAGGGTGAAAATATAATTGAAAAGAGGGTCGGACCAACAGTGAAAGACCAATGATGAAGCTCATCAACTGTCTACCCAGCTAAAACCCTTGTCGGCAAAGCTGATGCCCAGGTGCCAATGTCACTCAGACGGCAGCACTGATAAAGCAGCAGTCACTCGACTGATGAGACCTTCCAGCCCTTTAATGAGAGCTGTACTACCATTTCGTCCAAGAATCCACGGATGATATGTCAGGGTAAGTCAGATGACGGCTTACTGACAGATGTAATATGAGATGAAGATGAAGCCGGTACCGGCAGATGAAGATTGCAAGGGCTTTTGCAAAGTCAGAACAGAAGAAGAATGGTCTCCACATATTATATACCCGGATGAGGTCTTCCAAGACTAAAGCTGATGTCCGAGCTCGTCACCATTCAAGTGACGGTGTCGATAAGATAATACCCGGTTTTGTCACCATTCAGATGGCAATACCGATGAAACCCCTGTCTACGGATTGATGAAACCCTTGTCTACGGACTGATGAGACCCCTGTCTACGGACTGATGAAAACCTTAATAATGATACAAGCTGTGTCACCAATGGAAGACCCCTTTTGGGTGATGATGCCCTTGAAATACCCAAATGGGCCTGTGAAAGTGGCTAAAAAGCTTTAATTGGGCCTGCAAAGGATGGCGCCGAGAGCCACTTGCCGAAGCCCAAAAGAGGGCGCCGAGAGCCACTTGCAATTGCGCCGGGAAGCCCCATTTGGGGCGCGCCGAGATGAAGCCTGCCGAGAAGGGGGGAAATGGGTATAAAAACCCTCTCCCTTCGAACAGATGAGAGGGCGGACCAACTGAGGGGGACGAACAGAAAAAGAGAGAGCCACCAAAAGAGAAGATAAGAAAAGAGGAGAAGATAGAAGAATAGAAAAAAAAGTAGAGAGAGAGTCTCCCTCGGCTGAGAGAAGAGAAGAAGCAGAAGAGAAGAGGAAGCAAGCTTCAGGTGGGCTATCCCGGGGAGGGAGAGGAGTCAATGCTCCGCCCTCCCCACACGGTCTTTTCTTTCTATTGATGTAATCTAGCGAGTTTTCTTCTCGATTTATCAGACGTAGTTAGTGAGGTTTAGGTCTCGAGCTCCGTCTGTCTCTCCACTTTGCATTTCTCTTTTACAGTCAGTGTAAAGCTTCGAGCAATGTAATGAAATATCAATGAGACCCATTCGGGGATCTACTGATTAAGAGGTTTTCCCCCTTTGGCTGAAATATCTGCTCTCCGCTCCCCCTCGTATGATCATCGTTTATGAGAAATGGCTAATGGTTCATACGAACCTTCTCTGCAGAGGCGTAGGAACAGAACCCCTAACCTTATCTAATAGGTTACTGGGTTCTGTCGCCTCCCCTCTTCCTGCCTCAATGGTAAGTCCCTCGTGTCCGTGCGAGCTTTCTTACAAGGCCCCTCAAGCCTCCTCCTTGTGCCGTTCAGGACCAGAGACATCAATCTCTTGGATTCCTGAACTGCTGGCTATACGAGAGGATATGTCAGACCACTGCTATCCCTCGGATTCTAACGAATGACGATTTCGATCTCCCGACCCTCCATTCTAACCCCTTGGATGACTAGGGTATGGAGTTTCGGCGATAAAGGTTCCTCCGTCACTGGTTTTTAGATGCCATTAGGTTCGTCCGGGGATCAGAGACAGTCATCTCTTGATCCCCAGACGGCCGGCGGCAGAAATAAATGAAGTCTTCAAAGATCCAGAAGATAGTCTTGATTCTCCGTCGATTCTACCTTCCAGATCCCGCTTGGCCCTTCCTAATAGAAGCATCCTTGAAATCCCCCTCTTGCACTTCAAATCCGGCTTCAATCACAGTCAGAAAGCCCAGGAATCCTAGAAACAGAGTACCGTTTGAGCTCTGAAAAACCTTGAAATCCTTCCGCAAATCCACCTTCTCGGCGTGCAAAATTCCCCGCCGAGAGCTGTCCCGCCGAGAGACCCTCTCCCCCCAGCTAAACGACAAACCCTGCCATTCATACCCTTTTCACGTGAGCCTCCATGCAAGCCTCTCGGCGCCAGGCTCCCAGCGCGGCCAGGAGCGCGCCGGGAAGCTCCACGCCGAGACCCCTCCCCTATAAGCCTATTCAAACCCCCCAGTCTACATGCTCCCGGCGCCACCTTCTCGGTGCGGCCAGGAGCGCGTCGGGTAGCCACTGCCGAGAACCCCCCTTTTTTTTGAACCAATAAACCACTGCCGAGAGGCCCATTGGCCAACCAATAAACCTTCGCCGAGACCCTCCTCTGGCCGATAGAAAGCCATGCCGAGACCCACCTTCTTGGCCAAATGAAGCCCAGTCAGGGGACCATCCCTGCACTACCATTTGTCAACCTTCTGATCTCTTCAGACATAGGCCCCGGGGATGTTCAGAGATCGTCATGGATGCCTTGAGAAGACACAGTAATGGGGAAGACCTCCCCTACAGTCCTCATTCCCGATCCGGATTTCACCCTTATGAACCCAAAGGGCCATGTCGTTACATGAGTTCTGAGGGGCTTAAAGGGGATATTAATCGATGGTATAAATGCAAGCGATGTCCCGGGGCCCGGTGCCCATCCTCGTTCGGTCGTCATCCTAGCATTCCGTGGATAATGACCTATTCTCTCTTGGCATAATCCAAGTTGAGCGGACATGCTGCCGAAATTTATGCATATCCTATTGGGTAACTGTGATGTTCTCCCTCTCAACCCTGTCGGCCCAAGGAGTTATGCCTTTGCATGCCCTCCGACGGTCCCTCGAAGGGGGATATAGATGTGCCATCGCACCCACATGGAGCGTGCCATGTCACGCCGGTCCCCACTCGGACTCCGGGCCAATTATGCCCGATCTTTTCCGGATCCTACTCTGCCACCGCATGGGTAGTTTCCTTTTCCCCACTTGGCATAGTTCAAGCTGGTGGGAATATGCCGTCGGAGCTATCCCCTAAGATAACGAACCCCCGCTTCATCTAATCCATTTAGCGTCTTGCAAACGAATGAATTCCGTTTCTTTTGAGCATGTGGCGTTACCGATGTCCTCCTCCTATCTTAGCATTTAATCAAGGGTTGTCCTCCTTAGGGAGGATGTAATTAACGTCATAGCGTTCAGGGTATGACAGATTTCTAGTCCCGACTCAGACTTCACAATCGACTGACCATGTCAGATCGAGCGTACAATAAAATTGTCACCCCGGTGACTGGCACGTCAATAAACCAACAAATGAATAAATCAATAAATATTAAACAGATAAGATTTAAATAAGAGGATATTAAAAAAATCCGCGTCCACAAAGGGTCAGTGTTTTTTAATGAAGCATGCGCACTTAGGTCCGTGCACTTCTTGTTTTCCATCTCTATGCAAGTCTTCACTTAGAAAGGATATTTCCATCTCGGTGCAAGTCTTCACTTAGATAGGATATTTCCATCTCGGTGCAAGTCTTCACTTAGATAGGATATTTTCATCTCGGTGCAAGTCTTCACTTAGAAAGGATATCTCCATCTCGGTGCAAGTTCTGACTTGGATGGGATTTCTTGACTCGGTGCAAGTTCTGTCTTGCATCTTTCCTTGTCCGTGTACTCTTCTCCATCATCTCGGTGTGACTCTTGCTTAGACCGCAAATCCAACCCGGTGCATTTACTGTCCTACACATTTTTTTTAGAGTCGGTGCATATGCTGTTCTAGACACTTCATATGTCAGTGCAACTTCTGTTTCATTCCATATCGGTGTTTTTCTTGCCCGTCATAGTCAATGTTTATTTCTTTGACTGGGTGCAAACTTTTCTCTCTGGCAAAATAAATTCACTGCAATAGTTGATTTAGGAATTACTACTCACTGCAGTTTCTGGTTTCTTATTCCTTACACTAATACGAATTGTGCTAAGTGTGTGTGATAAAATGACTATTTCTTCTCTGACAGTTTGTCTGTGTCATTCACCATGAAGACGACACGTGATCCGAGGTAGATAGAGGTCTAGAATATTCCCACACGTGCCCCAACCTTTCAGGCGGGAAACATGGTATCCACACGCCCAAGGATCTAGCTCATACATATATATATATGCTGAGGAAAGGGTTCGAGGGGGAGAGGATGGAACATATAGAAAAGAAGAGAGAGAAGAAGCAGAAGTAGTTTTTCACTGCCCAGTCCAGAGAGCGAAAAAGAAGAAGAAAGAAATAGAGAGCTTGTGGAAGAAGAAAAAGAGATAGAGTGAGTTCGTGAAGAGAATCTCTGATAGTCTATCCACTGGTACTTGGATCAAATCCAGTCCAGTTGGCTCCTGCGTGAGCTATTTGATCGGTTTTCACCGTCAGCTTTCTGTAGCTGTTCTCACCGTTTTATTTTGTTCTTTATCTTAATCTTCTGATCAAGCTGTGTGGCAGCAGAGGTCAAGCTGTAATCCTCAGTAGTCAGAGGAGGAATCCTCTGGATAACAAGTTGTGTTGCTCAGCTGTTTGTAAGGAAGCTGTGATGCTCAGCGGACGCAAGCTATATTGCGCAGTGTTTTTCAAGCTGTAAGGCATCGGGAAGCCTCACTCTAATTTGAGTGAGGGATGGACGTAGGTCTGCAGGCAGCAGACTGAACCATCTAAAAACTCGTTGTGTTCTGTGTGGTATGCTTGTCTCCTGTGATTCGATAGATGCATGACTAGGCTCGAGTAGTTTAGTTTGGCTTTCGAAGTCCATTGGTGCACATCAGTTATTCGAGTGTATGATCTGACTCAATCAGGCCCTTGCGTTTGGGTTAATTGTATTTTATTCGGTCAAATTTTTTTGGAGGGATTCATTCACCCCCCCCCTCTGAATCCTACACGCACCATTGCTGCATCCCATCAGAGATAGGATCTCAGGATGAAAATAGTCCACAACGAGACCGCTCAGTTAGATACACGGTTACAGTCTAACCGCGCCAGAGAGGTAAATGGCCAGACTTGGGCCGTATACCAGATCAACGGCAGAGTTAAGAATAGTGACCGTTGGAGATGGGAATGGTCTATCGATAGACCGTGGAAAGAGTAAAATGGTCAAGAATGCACTGTTCTGGTTTGTGAACGGTCTAGTAAGGACCGTTGATTCCTGAAAGTGCTAGAGATTGGAACGGTCTGAACAAAGTTGTGTGAAGTATGGAACGGTCTGATGTTGGCCTTCGGAAGGGATAAAACAGTCAAAAGAGGACCGCGCAGAGATGGAAATGCTGAATCTTGTCTTCAACCTACCCCTGCACATACATAAACAAGGAAACATATTAAATCTGTTTTAGGCTTAACCCCTTACCTATAGCAAGTTAGGAAATGACCAGTTCTTGATTTTTGGTCAAGGGGATAAGCCTTATTAAATAGGAAAATAACACAAAGGAACAATGAATGCACTGCATGCCATGAATGCAAATCATGATGATGAAAATATTTTTATGGTTTTGAAAATATTTGATTTTTTAATATTTTGAAATATTTCATTTTTTTGGATTTCGAAATATTTGATTTTATTGGGTTATGGAATATTTAATTTTTTTGGGTTTTGGAATAATTGATTTTTTTGGATTTTGGAATATTTGATTTGTTTTTAGATTTTGGAATATTTGATTTTTGTTGCATTTTAGAATATTTGATTTTTTTTGAATTTTGGAGCCAGCTCAGACCCGACGATAGGATATCCTCACACCTCATTAGGGGTTTCCCGAGCTCAACGTGTGTTATAGGTGACCGGCCATGGTCGGGGTCCAATTTTACTTAACGGTGTCTCTACCGAGGCCATACCCGGGGTATGATCCATTCCTTGGAATATAAAAGAGAGAATTTGATGGGAAGCCGGCAATAGGTATAGAGCTTTTTAGGGCTTGAGTTCTTCTCACGACAAACCCCTTTTCAAAGAATTTGGTCTGTTGCGCCAGGGCTTTATGTCCGTCATCGAACCTTCATCCGCTCTAGGCACGCTTACGATCGGGCTCATTACGTCCCACGGGGAAACTGTACTGCCACTCTTGCCATGCCTAGTTTCATTCTTTTGGGAGCATTTAGACTTTTAAGCTTTGAGCTTTTGAGTGAGCTTTTAGCTTTTTCCTTTGATTTTGCCCCTTTTCCTTTATTTCTTTTCTTTCTTTTGCCTTTATGAACGCAGAATCAGGTCATAACGGACTACCCCTATTTGAGACCTTCCTTTGTCGGGGTGTCTAGGTCAGTTCTCGCCCCCTTATTCCGCACTTGCCCCTATTTTCAGCTGAATGAGGAGAAAAATAAGGATTTTCACTTCCCCCTAAGCATGGCCAAGGGAGAAACGGTGTTGCGCAAACAGGGAAAACCGAATCACGGGGGTCGTGTAGTGTGTGAGTGTTGAACGAGGGACCTCCCTTCATGATCAAGTAAAGGAACACCCTGCCACCGGGCCGTTGATGGCTTGACTTTATGGATAAAAATGTTTTAAATATAACCCATTCCACGGATTAGGCAATTCCTCACCCTCTGCATTAACAAGATGATACGCATTCCCCTGAAAGATTTCTTTAACTACAAATGGCCCTTCCCAATTGGGTTGCAGCTTAGACCAAGGACCTACTGATTTAATAAATTTATGTTTCAAAACCATGTTACCCACTTGAAATTTCTATTCGATAACCTTCTTTTGAAAATGCCACGAGACACATTTTTGATAAACAGAGACGTGATTGGCCACGTTACGCCTCTTCTCATCCAAGAGTTCCAGTTGGACTAGCAACGCCTCTCGACGTTCGTTGAGATTAAGTTCTTTGTCGAGCTGCACTCTTAGGGAAGGGATCAAGATTTCATACGGGAGTACCGCCTCCATCCCATAGATGAGAGCAAAAAGAGTTTGCCCCGTGGGAGTACAGACAGAGGTGCAATAAGACCATAGAGCTTCTATCAATTTGTCGGCCCAATCAGCACATTTGTGTGACTCGCATGTTTTCTTAATGATTTTAAGAAGGGTTTTGTTTGTGGCCTCGGCTTGGCCGTTGCCTTGGGGGTAGTATGGTGATGAATGATGCAATGAAATATTAAATTTCTTACAGAGGTCCTGGAGTTCTTGAGATACAAATTAAGGCCCGTTGTCGGTGACGATGTCGCTCGGCACTCCAAACCGTGAAATGATATTCTTCAGCATGAAGCGGCAAAATGTGGTAGCTTTAATTTTTACATAAGCTTCAACTTCCGCCCACTTGGTGAAGTACTCAGTGGCAGTTAGAATGAAGGATTTTTGTTTAACCTGAGCATTAGGATCACCTAGTGGGCCTACAATATCAAAAGCCCACATGGAGAATGGCCAAGGAGCGGAAAGAGGATGGAGAGAGGAAGCAGGAGCATGGATTTTGTCGAGATGAAGCTGGCATTGAAGACACCTACGGACATAGGTGGAGCAATCTTTTTCTAAGGTTGGCCAGTAATAGCCCTGCCTAAGAATCTTCTTTGCCAAAGCCTGACCATTAACGTGCCCTCCACACTCGCTTGTGTGAGTTGCTTCAACAACCTTCCAAGCCTCACCGTCATCTAAACACCACATAAGAACTATGTTGAGAGCTCGCCTATACAATTCTCTTGCAATAATTGTGTATCTAGAGGCGACTCTTCTGATGGCCTTGCGCTGCTCGGCATTGTCCGTCTCTGGGAAGGATCTATCCTTGCAATATTGCTCTATTTCATGGTACCACGGCAATTCCTCTTCTTCTATAATCTCCTCAAGCTCAGTTAAAGATACTTCCTTCAAATTCTCCCTTTCAGTCTTCTTCTCCACAGATTTCTTAAGGTGGTCAAACCATGGATCCTAGAGGGAAGGAGCGTCTAACCACTGGACCACAATGGTCTCAGTGGCGCGACTGAGGGGGAAGGCAAGGGAGGAAGCAAGAGACGCCAATGCATCAGTGAGAATGTTTTGAGAACGTGGAGTGTGAATGTAGATGAGCTTACGGAACTGCCTAGCCAAGAGTGTGACCAAATCTTGATAGGGTTTGAGCTTAGGGTCACGGGTGCGGTAAGTCGAAAGGACTTGACGTAGCACCAATTGAGAGTCTCATGCGTTGTTTAGGTATCGCACGCTCATGATGTAGGCGTGCTTCAGTCCGGCAAGGAAAGCCTCGTACTCGACTGTGTTGTTCGTGGCAGGAAAAGAGAGCTGGTAGGCGATGGGGATGGTTACTCCTTCCTGAGTGAGGAGAATAGCACCGATTCCACGGCCCTGAGAATTGAGAGCACCATCGAAGTGCAAGGACCAGAAGGGGAGATGAGTAAGTACAGCCTGGTGCTCGTCAAGAAACTCATCCTAGATTGAATCAGTGTGAGGGATAGGAGAATGAGCGAGATGTTCAGCAATCGCATATCCCTTGATCGCTTTCTGAACGACGAAGGTGATATCAAATTGGGAAAGAAAGCTCTGCCAGCGAGCTAATCTGCTAGAAAGGACAGGTTTTTCTAAGAGGTAACGGATTGTGTCTATTCTATAGATCAGCTTAACTTCATGGGCCAGGAAATAGTGCTTGAGTTTCTGAGCTACCCATACTAATGCTGCGCAGGTCTTCTCCATGGCAGTATACTTAGATTCAGTAGGATTAAACAACCTAGAGAGATAGTATGCTGCCCTTTCTCTTCCTTCATCGTCCACTTGCGCCAGGACAGCTCCTAGGGAGTCATCAATAACAGAAATGTATAATATCAAGGGTTTCCCAGGGATAGGGGTTGTAGAATCAGGGGATTAGATAGATAAACCTTAAGATCTTCGTAGGCCTTCTGACATTGTTCATTCCATTCAAATTTAGCTCCTGCCTTCAACAATTCATAGAACGGGCGGCATCTTTGCAAATGTTGGGATATGAATCTTCAAATAAATTGCAAATTCCCAATCAGACCTCTAAGTTCGGTGATATTCTTAGGCGGTGGCATTTCCATTACGGCCTTTGCTTTGTTCAGATCAATATGAATCCCCCGCTTGCTAACTATGAACCCTAGCAATTTCCCTGATGCAACTCCAAACACACATTTCTTTGGATTCATTTTCAGCTTATATTCCCTAGGCCTCTGTAACACCTTAGCTAAAATGGCGGGGTGTTCTTCCTTGGACCTCAACTTCACCATGATATCATCCACACAGGCTTCCATATACACATGCATCATGTCGTGGAAGATAGCCATCATTGCCCACATATACGTGGCACTTGCATTCTTCAATGCGAACGGCATAACGACATAGCAGTATGTGCCCCAGGGCATGGTGAACGAGGTTTTCTCTTGGTCCTCAGGAGCAAGATGGATTTGATTATAGCCTGAATATCCATCCATAAACGAGAGGGTTTCATACCCAGCCGTGTTGTCTACCAACACATCAATGTGAGGAAGCGGGAAATCATCTTTTGGACATACCTTATTTAAGTCCCTGAAATCGATACAAATTCGAATCTTTCCATCCTTTTTCATCACTGGGACTATATTTGCCACCCATTGAGGATATAACACAACTCTAATAAACTTGTCCTTGTGTAATTTATCAACTTCTTTCTTTATCCTTAAGGCCATTTGAGGGTGGAATCTTCTTGACTTCTGTTTAACATGTGTTTCCCCTAGTTTAAGGATAAGTCTATGTTCAACCAGAGTGGGGTCAAGACCCGACATGTCCTCGTAGGACCATGCAAAAGAATCACTATACTCTCTCAAAACCTTGATTAGCTCCTCTTCAACCTGAGGAGGGAGATCAGTAGAAATGATTATGGACCTAGGGTCCTCTTCAGTTCCAAGATTGATCTCTTTTGTGGGTTCATCCACTGTCGACGATGATTCATCAAATCTTTTCAAACCCTGTGCGTATAGATCGACATCGTCATCCACGTCGCTTTCCTCATCATCGGCTGGGTCCTTCTCATCTATGATTTCATATACCCCTAATCCGTCATTGCTCCACACCCCATTTATCTCCTCATCATCCTCCTAGACTATGGCTGTCTCTACAAACTCAGGGCATTTAAGGAGGGCATGACAACGCTGGGCAAGATCTTTGAGGAATCTATTTGGGATGGTTTTAGAGTGACACGTCATCGGGCGCGTGGCAAGTGTGGACCGGTTGGAAACATCGGAACATGAACCTAACTCACTAGACTCAACTGACTCTACTTCTCTAATTTTTACAAGTCCTACATCTAACCTAGGGGACATCAAATCTACTAGAAAGGAAATAGGGGCTGTTGACACCCGTTTTATGACCAATAGGTTGGGTCATCTTCTTGTTCATTCTATATGATGCGCCGAGTTGTTCACCTTTGTTAAGCCTTCTTGATTAGTTTGAGGTCCATTTCTTGAGTCATGTCTCCTTGGTTGAGTCTGGTTCCTTGCTTTTTTTTCCGTTGGACGAAGCTTAGCAAGCTTTCATTTTTTTGGCACTGTATTGTCTCTAACGGTCCTTTGATGGGGTGTTACATTAATCTAACGCATCTACCCTGGTGCGTTACATCTTCCAGAGTCCTTAAGCTTAGGGCTTCTTTCCAAAGCTTATCTTTTGCCTGCCCGTTGAGTGTGACGGTCTATCGTGCGACCGTTACCTTGTTGTAACGCATCTGCACTTGACCGTTACATCCATCTAGAGTCCAACGTTTGAAAACTTCCCCCGTTGATCTTATCTTCTTAAGGGATAAGGTTGTATGACGGTCTCTTCCTGGAGCGTTACATCCCTGTGACGGTCTATCGAGCAGCCGTTACATCAAACAGAGAGTCCTGACAAGCCTGACCTTTTCTCTGCTACTCCGTGGCCGACTTGAGAGTTTGTTTCCTTGATTTCTCTTCCAAATCTGATCCTTAGAACCTTCTGTTTGTTTCTATGGACTCTTGGGAGTATTATCGTCAAGAGTTTGCTAAGAAACGTCCTACTTTCTAGTTGAATTATCCTCAACTCGAACCTAGACTTTGAGGGCCTATAAATAGAACTCTTGACTTCATGGCTTGAAGAGGAGAAATCTGGAGTTTGCGTCGAAGTGCTGCCGCATCCTGGAGCTAGAACCAACCAAGCAGAGCTACTTCCCATGTTTATCTACTTCCAAAGTCCAGGGAGTATCGGTTTCAAGGGTTTAGTTCAGTCACATCATTGTTCTTAGTGTTTTCCCCTCTTCTAAGCAATCATAGCATTGTCCCTGTCCGTCTTTCACGTTCTTTCATCTGTTGCATACATTTCAAAACATTCTCCCATCTTTTAAAACACCCCAGAGGGGTTAAAAAACCAATCCCCCCGGTATTTCCCTCTCCTTTTGCATGTTCATGAGTTTCTTGGATTATTGATACTACTTTGTGAAAGGGCTAATCTGGGTTGTTTTTCTTTTGTTCTACACTCTTTTGCAGGTTTACAGAGTCCATATCACGAGGCCCAAGCTCTCTGGCCGGCTGGAAAGCTTGGAGATCAAAAGATTCCTAATCTTATTCTACAGAATCTCTGACAGTCTATCCTAGGCGCGTTAGAGTGTTGTAGTGGTCTATCGTGGGACCGTCACAGTCCTGTGACGCACCATCCTTCGACCGTCACATCCCACAGAGCTGCAGTTTCTTGATTATTTTCTCTCTCTCATGGACGGGTGCATCATCCTCCTATTCCAAGGTATTTATCAGGTCTTTGGCTTATTTTTACCTTGGTGGCGATCACATCTTTCCTTAGTTTGGGCATTAGCTTTCTCTTTCGTCACATCTCTTCTTTACTTTTACTTGTTCCACCTCTACGGTGTGTTTTCCTTTATTCTTTATTCCACGCTCCGGCGTGTGTTTTTCTTTCCTTGCTTAGCTTAATCTTGATTGAGATAGAATGCCCATGCTAGAGCTTGTTTTGGTTGCCTAGGTTCAGATTCGCATGTTCATAGGTTGATTGATTTCATTACTTGGCTCATTATTTGTTCATAGTTGGCATCATAGCCCATCTTGCAAATAAGGGAAACATTAAAAGCAACAATTTTTTGGCAATCACAGTGGGACATCTAGTGCCAATCGTGCTTTGGGTTCTCTGTTAAAACCTGCTTTCATTTGCTTACCCTGGTTGCCCGTGTGTTCCTCGGATTTCCCTTTTATTTCCTGTTGTTTCTAGTTCCCTGGCTCCTCTGACGGTCCTGCACCCATGCGTTACAATAGCATGATGGTCTGGTCTTCGACCGTCACACTCCTCTGACGCAGGTAGTCTAGACCGACACATACTCCAGATAGGTACGCATCCCGAGGTGTAGATTACTTCCATAGTTTTGCTGTGATTTTCATACTTGGGTGATATCTGATCTCCTCCTTGGTTGGTTCATATATTCATCTCATTGTGTGCACATTTGATTGTTAGATTTGAGGCTAGAACTTGCATGCACTCCGGTGCACATAGGTTCATGCATATCTTCATACATTAGATTGCATTCTCCTACCTTAGCGCGTGGACCTCTCGTCTCCATATTCCTTGGAGCCGACCAGGAAATCACATCAGGGACCTCCATAAGTTCCCGCGAGCCGTGGATTCCCACACGGACGCCGGGCCGGTTGTACCACCTCCCACACCGTGTCTAGGATTGCATAAGTGAAGGAGTGATTACATTTAGAGTCAACCAAGCCACACGTCCTTTCCTATTAGGAACCTATTGGTGGAGAGCACGTCTTAATCAAGTCACTAAGGTTCTAAACGAAGAAATCGTAAAAACTTTGTTGTATCATCTAAGTAACTTGGTTGAATTTGAGTGTTGTCATCTCGTTTTCACTTGCATCTTTGTCAAAGTTATCTAAGTTTGATCACACATTGTGTGTTTGCTGTGTGTTGTTTGCTTTTGTTAAGATTTTCCGTTGCATGTGGAGTTGTCTTCGTCCATTAGAGTCACCTCCTAAGGCCAATTCCTTCTCCAAGTTCTACTCCAATCCGCTCTTCGAACACATCATGGCTTCTTTCAATCCTCCCCGTTCCCAAGAGGAGTCTCTCCCTCAAGGGCTTCTTGAAAACCCTCCTAGGGTTGTCTTATTCTCGTCTAGAGAGGGCTCCGCCCCTCTTCCGTCCTCTGTTCCCATGGAGAGCGGCCAGACCACTCCTTCCTTTTCTCCTCCTTCTGCTGGCTCCATTCTCCAAATGATGGCCCAGTTGGATCTGGCCCAACTCCAGGCTGTCTATCAGGCCATGCAGGGGTCCAATACCCCACTTCCCACGATGTCACAAGGCCAATCCAATCTTTCCATCGACCAGTCTAGAGTTGGTGGGCCCTCCATTTGGCCCATTCTAATTGATCGTTCTCCGGTCCCACCGCGCACCATTACCTTTTCTGGCTTAGAAATGGGCCAATCTTCCGCTTTGGCCTAGCAGTTCTCTGATAAGTGAAAGTCCGCTCTCCCTTCTTTTGTTCAAGTGGATCATCACATGTCCAGCTCATCGGTGCCACAAGTCCTTGTTGGCCATCCGGATTTCTTGCACCCTCAGCAAGGGGTTGCCCAAGGCCCTTCTAATCTGGGTCAGTCTCCGGCCCAATACCCTTCTTATGGGCTTCCTACCTTGTCCGTTTATCCTTCTGCTCCTTCTTATGGGCTTCCACATCCTACGACAGTCCATCCTTCTGCTTCTCAATTTCAACCGTTATCTCTCACTACCCCTACTCCATCCAGGGAGCAGGAACTACTTGATAAGTGGGCCGCCATGCAATAATAGATTGATTTCCTCAAAAAACGGGTTGGCCCACAGTCCTTGGCAGATGTTCTAGTTCCCAGCATCCAAAACATCCGATTCCCTCCGCAATCCGAGCTCCCTAATTATCGCAAATATGATGGGAGCGGCAATCCCTTTATTCATGTGAGGGACTTCTTATATGAGTCGGCCCAATTTCAATATGATGATCACCTTATGGCGTATTTGTTCCGCCGATCATTAGATGGTGTTTCACTAGAATGGTTCTACTCTCTGCCATTGGAGGACGCCGAAAGCTTTAAGATAGTGAAAGATAAGTTCATCTAGCGGTTCCAAGATAGAGTCGGCCCAGAATATTCTTTCACAGATTTGGTGGCCGAAAAGATGAAGCCAGATGAGGAGTTTGCAACTTACGCTGACAAGTGGAGGTAGATGGCCGCCAGGGTGCCAGGTCATATTCCAGAGGAAGAGAAGGTCAAGCTACTTATTTCCAATGCTACCCCGACCTTCCGAAACATTATGGCCATGAATGATATAGCCAACATGCACCAACTCTATAGCCGGGAGCGGTTCATTCAAACACAGTTCAAGGACTCCCCCATCCACTCGCTCTTTGAGAATCAAAAGCCAAAATACCACAAGAAATCTCAGGGGCCTATTACCGAAGGGGTTCACACCAATGAACAAGTTCAAGCCGTTACCTTTCCCTTCCAAGCCGCACCCCTCTGCTTTCCGCAAAACCCCCGCACTCCTCAAAACCCCGCACCACAAAACTTTCAACCCAATCCACAAAACTTTCAAAACTCTCCACCTTCCTTTGCCGCACCGCAAAATACCTTTATCGCTCCACAACAACCTCCACAGCCTTCGCAATACCATAATGTCCCTCCACCCAATGGCTACAACAACAACAACAAGTGCCCGGCTCCTAAAAGGGCACAGTACCCACCCCTGCCAGAAACCCTCACAGATATCTTCTCAGCTCTCATGTCAGTCAATGCTATACAACTCCCTCCGGAACGGCCCAACTGGAACCCGGCCGTTGATCAGACAAAGTACTGTATGTTCCACAGGCAGCCAGGACATACTATTGAAGGGTGTTTTCAGTTCAGGGATTTGGTCTATGACCTCCACGAAGGACAAAGGATTGATTGGGCCGAAATGCATAGGGCCATCACGGAAATCAAAGAGAAAAGAAGGCAGCCGCCGAGGCAGCAAGTGCAGCAACAACAGGCACCACAGCCGCAGCAGCAGCCGCAACAGCAACAGCAGCTGGTTCAAGACTTGGGGATCCATCAGAACCCAATGCCGAACCATCTTCCCACTCCGCAGCCTCAGCCACCGGTGCCGGCCCATGTCAATGTAGTTCAACCCCCGGCCCCTGATGCCGGGTGGTCCTTTGACGATGATAGATCTACGCCGCAAGTTATGGCCCTTCACCACAACTTTCGCATTCCTTCCACTCCTACAATCCTTACACCTGCATACCAAAACCATCCTCCGCCTGCTACACCATTTGTCCTTTCATCTATTCCTACTCCACCGCCCGCCTCTCACACATTACTCACCACCGCTACCACCACACCTCCATCTAACCCTCCACTAATTGCACCTCCGCCTACCTTTATATCCCCACTTCCGCTCGCACCCGCTACCACCAACCCCTCACCTATCCTCCTTTCCACCACGCCCTCTTCTGCACCACTCATCCACCCCACCGGGCCTACTAAGTCACTTATCTTGAGCCGATCCGAGGCCGTGGCAGCCTATAACTTCGCCTTACGGAGCGGGCGCATGTTTCACCGCAATTTTCCTTCCACCTCTAATCCCCAGTCTTCCCAACCGGCTGCTGAGCATGAAGAAACCAAGCCACTGCCGGGTACCCAATATGATCTGCTACATCACCTTGATAGGGTGCCCGCCAAGATATCCATGCTGGAGCTTATCAATAGATCTACCCTTCACCAAGATGCTCTAAGAGATTTTCTTCAGAAGGTGATGGTTAGTGAAGATATGGCAGTTGACAACTTACCTACCGCATTGGCAACAATCTCTAAGGGGCCAGTTATTACCTTCTCTGAAATCGAGCTAGCACCACCGGAAGCTCGGCAAATGCCGCTTTGCATCACTATTATTCTGAACAAAGTCAGTATTGAGGCGACACTAGTTGATACAAGGGCATCTATGAATGTATGTCCACTCAGCACCCTCAGGGCCGGCAATATATCAGAAGAACTTCTACGCCCAACCCCCACTACTATAGCTGCTTATGACAATTCTCAGAGGGCGTGTCACGGGATTGTTACTATTCAAGCTGAGCTTGGGCCTCTTACTATGCCCATCGAATTTTACGTGCTGGACATCGACCCCATGTTCAAATCTATCCTGGGTCGTCCGTGGATCGATACTCTCAGTGCCGTGCCATCCACCACCCATCAATGTCTTAAATTCCCTTTTCAAGGGGGGGTGGTCAAGGTAAAAAGCTTATCCACGATCCAGTCTGTAAAAGCCATTTCAGAGAAGATTTTGCCCACATTGTGGCCCAACAGTCGGCCTGTTATTTCTGTGCTAGATCTGGATTTCCCTTGGGCTTATGCACCACGCAAGCCCGTCACTACACCTGTCAGTCTCAAGGTGAAACCCCAGATCCGAGATTCCAAGGGTTGGGATATCATATTGAAGCTGGGTTATCAACTGGGGAGAGGCCTCGGTGCACAGTTATAGGGGCGTACTAAGCCAGTACCCAAAGGAAGAAAGATGAGCAGGCGTGATCTCGGTTATCAAGAGACCGCATTATTGGTTTTGGGTGATTCAGGGCCACTTACATGGGACTATTGTCAACACTTTGTCAAAGGTCCTCTCAAGTCGGGCACCCTAAATTCACAGCTGGCACAGTCGGAAAAAAAAGATACAGCTTGCACAATCGCCAGTCCACCTCTGCTACCAAAAGGCCATGTTGATGATATGCCAGATTTTAGTCAGTCAGTTGCTAGAATGTTCAGCAAACCAGATGGCCATGATCAGAAGAAGAATCAAGAAACCCGGCTTGTTCAGTGAAGGCCGAAGAAACCAATTACATATCTACAAAAAAAGAGGAGCTTGATACAAGAAATATGAAGTGATCTAGAAGGGGAGGGGATGAATAGATCACTGTTTTCAACCGATTAAAAACTTATTGAAGAATGGTTCACTTAAAACAAGCAATCTCAGAGTTGAACCCACAAACACGCAGTGCGGACAATAGCTCGAGTGGATAGAAGGCACACCACACAATCACCACAGATAATCACACGAGTACTCAGAGGTTTTTAAGGTGGTTCGGTCAGACCTCCAGTCTGCCTACGTCCACCCCTCATTTCAAATCGAAGTGAGGCTTCCACTAGCACCTACTAGCAAAGCAGACTCAGTCTGCAACAACGGCTGATTCACAGCTTCACAGGGGAACACCCTCCCCTCTTCCTCCACACCCGGAGGGAACCCTAAGGACGCCAAGTCCCTAGAAACAGAAAACAATTTCCTCTTCCTCCTACCGGAGGGAACACTAGTGATCTGCGGTCACTAGAACCAGAGACCAAGGTCTCTCTTCCTCTGAAGCCTAGAGGGAACACCTCTTCTACGAGAGGGAACAATACTGCAACCTCTGTTGCAAGTGAACCAGAGAGAACACGTCTCTCTCTTCCCCTGAACACCAGGAGGAAACACAGAGAACTCTCAATCAAGAAAGAAAAACAGATAAAACGAAAACAAGAAAGAAGGAATCCAAAACTCAGAAACTGGAAACAATGTAGCTCAAACTGGGCAGCAGACTTCGGATTTGATCCGTAAGTCAATACCCATCTTCTGACCACTCTTCTGCTCTCTCTTCTCTCTCAACTGGAACACTCTAGTTTCTCAGGGAGGCTCTTTCTCTTCTGCTCTCACTCAAATTTCTTCTCTTCTTTTTCTGGATCGAACTCTCTGCACTTCTGCTTTTTGCTTTTCCCTTTTGATCAACCTTCATCTGTGGACGAAGGCTTCAATATATAACAGCAGCAGCAGGTGGATAAGGTGCAGAATGCGTGTGCCTCCCACACTTCATCCAGAACCTTCTTGCCACGTGCCTTTATAGCATTGGTTCCTTTAGCATTGGATCACGTGCAGCCCAGTCACTGGGAATATTCTTCCTCGGACCACCTTCTTCTTTTTGTTTTTCTTCTTCTCCTGCAAAGAAATAAAATGATTAAAACTCAGGGCCACAAAAACTAAAACTGCATGAGGTATGTGATAGCAATACGAGATGCATTGTACAGAGAACGACACGAGATACACAAGATTACTACAGTACGAAATAAAGAGAGAATGACACGAGGTCAGATTAAAACAGCACGAGGTAAAAAGAGAACGATACGAGATACATACTAATAAGGCTAACACTATAAAGAGAACGACACAAAGTATCACTGCAACAAAACAAACACTACAAAGAGAACGACATGAGATACACAATAATAAAGCTAACACTACAAAGAAAATGACACGAAGTCAGATGAGAACAGCACGAGGTAAAAAAGGAAATAGCACGGAATAAAAACGGTAGTAAGACACGCGATCAGAGGGAACCTGGACGAAGATAGAAAGAAACAACACGAGGACATAAACACAAGAATAACACGAAGACATGAATACAAAAGCAACACGAAGGCACGAATACAAAAACAACACGACATAAGAAACAGCAAAGAGAACGGCACGAGGTGAAACGACACTATACTAAAAAGACTTGAATACACACGAAAACAACTCGAGTACTAAGTTGCTCGAACGTACGAACGACTTGAAGATGAAGACGACACGAAAACAACATGGACTGAAACCAACTCGAAGATGAAAAGGAAAACTAACACGAAGTGTGGTCACAAAATAAGAAGGACACTTGCAACGTACAGCCTTCATATGATGAGGCGATGTGAAGACTTTGCGTTCAACTGGATGTATAGACTTGGAACGGCTTCAAGGCAACGCAATCGAATGTATGGACTTTCACAAGGTATAGACTTGCCAAAGAACTGGACGATGTATAGACTTGAACAAGGCAAAGTCTGTACAGACTTGAGGGTTCACAACGTATATACTTTGGCAAGACAATGGCTGTACATACTTGAAGTGAAGACCAATGTATAGACTTCAAAGTTCAGCTGCCAATGAATAGACTTGGAAAGCTTAAACCAATGTATGGACTTAGCTTCGAACATGCTACAGTGCATTGTATGGACTTTGAAGACTGATGCATGACGCTAAGACAATATGTAGGCTTTGGCTTGGGACGAAGATAGAGATGAGGCTGTATAGACTTGGCTAGATCATAAGACACGAAGACATAGGGGTGACACAGATGGAGCGACACGAAGACAACCAACAAACATAGTTGGAACAACACGACGTACAAAAGGATAACACGGAGTGTAGTGAACACAAACAACACGAAGTATGAAGGGAACATTACGGACATGCAAGGTATTAACTCATGGCAGTTTTCCTGTTAATCATGGAAATTTCAAATGCATAACATTACTCAAGATATCTGATTAAATTACAATATTTAACATAGTGATGCTCATCATCAAAACACTAGGGAAGTCACAAAAGTCCAACAATCTCCCCCTTTTTGATGATGGCAACACTATATTAAATAACAGAGATGAAGTGCATGAAGATAAGCTGTGAAAATAAGCAATGCAGACAACCAACACCCTCGCCTCTTCTGACGACTCCCAAGAGCTCCCCCTGAACACAACATCTACTTTCCTCTGACTAGATAACTCAGGGCACTTATCTTTCGCTCCCCCTCAGCAAAGCACAAAGCACAAGCAAGACACAAAAGCAGGACACTAGCAAACACTCTCCCCCTTTGACATCATCAAAAACTAGGGGCAGGTCTGAAGATATCACGAAAAGAAATTGCTGACAGTGGAGAGAAAACAATAGAGAGTATGGCTGATAAAGGAGAGTTATTGAGATGTTTAAGCAATTAAGAAAGCCATTAATTTTATGTGAGGATTTTGAGGAACAGTTAGTCAGACTGCGTGCAAAATGGTGAATGAAGATTTGCTCCATACACAGAACCAGATTCTAAGCAAGTAAGTACAAGATTCCAGTATGGTCAGAGTAAGTCTTTACTCAGAGAGTATAAAGCAAGGAAGTCAGGAAAAACAAAGACCTGTGGTATTAAAAACAAACAAACCAAGACCTAAATGCCAAGTGAACATAATCTGGATACCAAGAGGGAGAAAAATATTCAAAGATGGTCAAGATCAAAGATAAATCTGTCAAGTACACCTTTGACATTAGGGAGACACCTTGTTTAGAGGCAGGAATCCCCAGTTACTTGGTGGCAAGACCACATTACCCCTTCTGACAAGAGACAGAGATAGTATTCTAACTGGTGTTGACATTAAGGTGACACCTTTACCAGAGGCCAGACACCCAGTTACTAACCAGATATGTACCATTGCTCTGTATGATCAAGACAGCTAATTAAGCCTGATTTAAACTGCCATCTCATGACATGGGATTCGTTCATTTCATTGATGAAAGTCCCAGTTTCTCAATGAACAGTTAACAAGGTTGTTAAAACTTCTTTCACGAATTTTTCATTAAACTGCTCTTGAAACCTTGTAAATTAGTCTTGATTCAGTTTGAGAACAATACACCAGCTCCAAAGTTCTTCAGACAAAAGCACTATATACCTCATTTCGGACTTAACTAGACTAAGTAGGTATGCTGTACTGGCTAGATCAGAAGTCAGTTACAGTGTAGGAAGATAGTCTTGAATTCAGATTTTGATCTCAGTGGGACTAACAGCTGAAATTCCAACAGGAAATTAGATGAACAGTCTTAACGGATAAAACATTCAAAAATTTCTTTTATCCACCTACTCAAACTGATTCTCTTATAAGGTCAGCAAAAGTCTGTTCAAAGTATGTTCAGATTTGGCCAAAAGAGCATGACACCAATTATTAATCTAGCTCCCCCTGAGACCTTGACACCAACTCAGACTTAACCAAGACATACCTCAAAACAACTCAAGAAAACAACGTGATATCAATCAGTACGAGTGAATCAGCAACCACTCATAATGAGGTTATTTTCAGCAACAGACAATGAGTATAGGTAATCACAAGAGCACATGACAGATTATTCAGAGATCAATTATTCAATTATGAAATTCTGTAAATATCTAATTCTCTGCGTAATGTGCTAAATTTTTCAGTATCTAGTGGCTTAGTGAAAATATTTGTAATTTGTGAGTTAGTGCCAACATGGATCAATTCAAAGGTCTTCCTAGCTACTTCATCACGAATAAAATGATGCCTGATTTCGATGTGTTTAGTTCGAGAATGAAGTACAGGATTCTTTGCAATGTTTATTGCACTAGTATTGTCACAAAAGATGAAAGTGCAACCTAGCTCAACTGAGTAATCCAGAAGCTGGTGTTTTATCCATATAACATGTGTGCCACAGCTCCCTGCTGCCACATACTCAGCTTCAGCAGTAGAAAGAGCCACAGAGTGTTTCTTCTTGGATCCCCAAGAGACTAGGCACCCTCCTAAAAATTCGCAGTGACCACTAGTACTTTTCCTGTCCAATTTACATCTTGCATAATCTGCATCTGTATATGCAATGAGATCTAAACTACATGATGCAGGATACCAAAGACCTAGATCATGAGTAGCAGATAAGTATCTAAAGATTCTTTTTACAGCTGCCAAATGCAATTCAGTAGGCCTAGACTGGTATCTGGCACACATCCCTACACTAAATTGAATGTCAGGCCTGGATGCTGTTAAGTAGAGGAGTGAACCGATCATACCTCTATATAATTTAGCATCCACCTCTTTACCTTTTTCGTCTGAATCCAGTGAGGAGTTGGTGCCCATGGGTGTTGAGATAGTCTTGAGGTTGGTCATTCCAAACCTTTTCAGCATCTCCAGAGTATACTTGGTTTGATTTATGAAACAACCATCCTCCATCTGTTTGACCTGCAGCCCAAGAAAATACTTTAGTTCGCCAACTAAACTCATTTCAAATTCATGAGACATAGATTCAGAAAATTCTTTACACAATGTTGAATTGTTAGATCCGAAGATGATATCATCAACATATACCTGGACCACTATTAAATCCTTTCCGAGATTTTTGGTGAAGAGGGTTTGGTCAACCTTACCTCGAGTGTAGCCCTTGCTCAAGAGGAATTCAGAAAGTCTCTCATACCAGGCTCGGGGAGCCTGCTTCAATCCATAGAGGGCTTTATTCAACCTAAAAACCATGTTAGGCTGAACAGAGAAATTAAAACCTGGAGGTTGTTCAACATATACCTCTTCCTTCAATACCCCATTTAAGAATGCGCTTTTGACATCCATCTACTGCAGCCGAATGTTCCTAGAGCATGCAAATGCAAGCAGAATTCGTATAGCTTCTATCCTAGCCACTGGGGCATAGGATTCATCAAAATCCACACCAAATTCCTGACTGTAGCCTTGCGCTACAAGTCTTGCTTTGTTTCTAGAAATAGCTCCATTCTCATCAACTTTATTCTTGAAAATCCATTTAGTGCCAATGACATGAGTGTTATCAGGTCTAGGAACTAGTTCCCATACAATATTTTTCTCAAATTGATTTAATTCCTCACACATGGCGGATACCCAAGAATCATGTCTTAAGGCTTCTTCCACAGATTTGGGTTCCACCTGAGATACCAATGTAGCTAAGTCCTGTTCTTGGACAATTCTAAAATGAGACCTAGTCCTAGGAGGATCATGCAAATTGCCTATGACATTTTCACTAGGGTGGTCTTTGTGAAATATTATCTCACCTGAGGGTTCACCTACCTCAGCTGCTCCTTCTTGCTGTGAGTTTTCTGGTTGAGCAGCTGGCTGCATCTCTTCTTCTTCAATTCTCTCTAAGAAATCTCCCTCATTAGATGGCTCCCTGTCATCATCATCACTTTGTTAGAGAAATCATTTTCATCAAACACTACATGCGGTGTTTCTTCAACAGTTTGATCATCTTTATTGAAAACTCTGTAAGCCCTTGAGGTTTCTGAATATCCGAGAAAAATTCCAGGAGAGCTCCTAGCTTCAAATTTGTCCAAACCATTCTTACCATTATTGTGGATAAAACATTTGGAGCCAAAAACTTTAAAGTAAGAAATGTTTGGCTGCTTACCCTTGAGAAGTTCATAAGGAGTTTTCCTATGAGTAGGTCTTACCAAGGCTCGGTTTAGAATGTAGCATGCAGTATTCGCAGCTTCAGCCCAAAATCTCCTTGGAAGTCCACTCTCAATTAGCATAGTCCTGGCCATTTCAATTATTGACCTGTTTCTTCTCTCAACAATTCCGTTCTGCTCCGGTGTCCTGGGAGAAGAGAATTTGTGAGTCACTCCCTCTCTTGAGCAAAATTCAGAAAATGAAGAGTTCTCAAACTCTCCTCCATGGTCAGACTGAATTGTAATGATGTTATGTTCACCTTGCAATTTGATTTTATTGAAAAGTTCTTCAAAGTGAACAAAGGCATCATTTTTATTTGCTAAACAAAACAACCAAGAAAATCTAGTGAAGTCATCAACTATGACTAATCCATATCTCTTACCTGACAAACTTTGTATGCGGGTAGGACCAAAGAGATCCATGTGCAAGTGCTGCAGCAGTTTAGATGAAAGATTCTCAGTTCTCAACTTAAAAACTACACGAGTCTGTTTACCTAGTGCACAAGCATCACATAGCTTGGACCCTAACTGAAATCTTATTCGGGGCAAACCTCTAACTAGGTTATGTTTAGACATTTTATTCATTGTAGACAAACTAGCATGGCCTAGACGCCTATGCCAGTCAAACGCAACCTGTTCAGAATTAGCAGACATACACAAGTGAGTTTCAGGATTATCATCCAGGTCTACGATGTATATATTGTTTACTCTATGACCTTTGAACATGACGTTATCAGAATTCAGCTCAAAAACAGTATAGGAATTATGGTCAAAGAGTACCTTGTGTCCTTTGTCGCAGAGTTGACTTATACTTATCAAGTTGTGCTGAAGTCCTTCTACAAGATACACATCTTCAATGGAGTTAGTAGAGGACTTACCAACTGTACCAATTCCAATTATTCTTCCTCTGTTATTTCCACCGAATTTGACCAGGCCCCCAAACTTCATTTTCAGTTTGCTAAATTTGGACCGGTCTCCTGTCATGTGCCTGCTACAGCCGCTGTCAAGATACCACTTGTTATGCTGGGCTGCCAGGCTAACCTGTGAAAGTTCTGACAAAGTAATGTAGGACCCAATTCAAATTGGGTCCAAAGATAGTTTTCAATTTATCCAAATCACACTTAGGAACCCACATTTGTTTTACTATTTTTTTCAGAGATTTCATGTAGATTGATTCTTCCTTCTTAGCATTTCTCAGTAGGTGTTGAATGAGCCTATTCCTATTAAAATTATGCTGTTTCCGAGTAGAGAAATTGGTGTTTGGCCTCTTAGAGGAAACACATGTGTGCTGAGCATAATTCATGTAACCATTTTTATTCAAATGAAAATTGTGCTGAAGGTGATGCATGTTCGCATGCTTTCTTTGATAACTATCATGCTGAATTTTCTTAGCGAAACTGTTCACCTTTCTAGTGACATCAATAGGAATGGTCGTGTGAAAACCCTTGTTCCACAACTATTGCACAGGAATAGTTCTAGTCTCGGGATTTCCTGACTTAGTCTGCTGACCAGTAGATTGAATAGATTTGCTGGTCGAAACCTTCAATGTAGAGACAGATTTGAAGCTGGATGGGGTTTCCAGTTTTTCTTTGCCCTTGGCGGGACAGAATGTGACAGTTTTGAATTCAAAGGGTTTTTTACTTGTGGGATTGTATCCTAATCCGTCCCTATTGAAGTTTACCCTCGACCCCAGAAGGGCATCCAGATTGTTTCTCCCCTCTGTAAATTTTTCTAGCATTTTTCCTTTGTCCTCAATCTCCTTCTGAAGTTCATTACATTGGTCCTGGAGTTCCTGATTAACTTTTCTAACCGCCTCATATTTTTTGCAATCAGTCTAAACTCCTTTTTACTTCTTCAGTTTTACTCTTCAGCTCATTCATCCTAGCTAGATTTTCTTCTCTTTCCATTCTAAACTTCTCGATCTCACTTCTAGCCTGATCTAGCTCAATGGCCATCTCCTTGGTTTTCATGTTGTCCGTAACAGCATTAGAGTGTTCCTCAGAAACTGAGTGAAACTTTCGTTTAAGCACTCTGTGCTCCTTGGTTAGAAAATTATATTTAGCTAACAGGTCGCCATAGGCGTCCTCCCAATCATCCAAAGTACAATTCTCAAATAAGTTCGTTACCTCTTCCTCATGGTTGGCCATGAGGCAAGTCTTTTCTTCACCTTCACTGGACGAGGTGGCTTCTGGATCCTCCTCCTCGTCGCTCCATGTGCACAGCATGGCTTTCTTCTTCTTGTGCACCATCTTCTTCTGGTATCCGGGAGCCTTAGCTTGCAGCTCTGGACATTCACTTTTCATGTGACCAGGTTTCTGACAATGGTAGCATGTAATTTTTTTAACAAACCGGTTCTTCTCAAGTTCTCGTTCAGGAGACTTCCTTGTAGCATTAAATCTCTTTCTCCTGTAGAATTTCCCTTTAGTTCTCAAGAACTTTCTGAATTGCCTGGTGAGCATGGCCTGCTCGCCCTTGTCCAGGTCTGAGAATCCGTCAGAGTCTTCGCTGCTACCACCATTGTTGCTGCTGCTGCTGCTCTTCTTAGTATGTCGTGAGACTTTCAGAGCAACATTCTTTCCCTTTCTGTCATGTCCATCATTCCGTTGTCTGAAGTTCATTTCGTGGGTCATGAGAGACCCAATCAGCTGGGTTACTGACATGGTGGATAAATCTCTTGATTCCTCTATGACGGTCACCTTAGTATCCCATATGGGAGTCAGGGACCTAAGGATCTTCCTGACAATGTCTTCTTCCTGAATCTCCTTTCCAAATCCTCTCAGACTATTGATGATCACAGACAATCTAGCATACATTTCTGTGATCGACTCCTCTGGCTTCATCTTAAACAACTCATACTGAGTTGTAAGCATATTGATCTTGGTAGCTTTCACTTGAGATGTGCCCTCATAAATTAACTGTAATTCATCCCACATTTTCTTTGTAGTCTTGCACGCTGAAATCCTCAAGTACTCTTCAGGGTGGACGGCGCACTGTATGATGCTAAGAGCTGTCCAATTCAGTGCGGAGAGTTTAACCTGTTCCTCTGTCCATATGTCTTCGTTCGGTGGAAGTTGGTACGGACCATCTGTAATTACTCTCCAGAGCTTGTGGCTTTGAGCCCTGATAAGACTTCCATCCTGTTCTTCCAGAAAAAATAGTTATTACCATCGAAGAAAGGGGGACGCGTGATTGACTGCCCTTCAATAATGTAGCTGCGAGGACCAGCAGATCCGTTTCCCTGGCCGTTGGACCACATATTGGGAAATACCCGCTCTGATACCAAGTGATACAAGAAATATGAAGTGATCTAGAAGGGGAGGGGATGAATATATCACTATTTTCAACCGATTAAAAACTTACTGAAGAATGGTTCACTTAAAACAAGCAAACTCGGAATTGAACCCACAAACACGCAGTGCGGACAATAGCTCGAGTGGATAGAAGGCACACCACACAATCACCACTTATAATCACACGAGTACTCAGAGGTTTTTAAGGTGGTTCGGTCAGACCTCCAGTCTGCCTACGTCCACCCATCACTTCAAATCGAAGTGAGGCTTCCACTAGCACCTGCTAGCAAAGCAGACTCAGTCTGTAACAACGGCTGATTCACAGCTTCACAGGGGAGCACCCTCCCCTCTTCCTCCACACCCGGAGGGAACCCTAAGGACGCCAAGTCCCTAGAAACAGGAAACAATTTCCTCTTCCTCCTACCGGAGGGAACACTAGTGATCTACGGTCACTAGAACCAGATACCAAGGTCTCTCTTCCTCTGAAGCCTAGAGGGAACACCTCTTCTACGAGAGGGAACAATACTGCAACCTCTGTTGCAAGTAAACCAGAGAGAACACATCTCTCTCTTCCCCTGAACACCAGGAGGAAACACAGAGAACTCTCAATCAAGAAAGAAAAACAGATAAAATGAAAACAAGAAAGAAGGAATCCAAAACTTAGAAATTGGAAACAATGTAGCTCAAACTGAGCAGCAGACTTCGGATTTGATCCGTAAGTCAATACCCATCTTCTGATCACTCTTCTGCTCTCTCTTCTCTCTCAACTGGAACACTCTAGTTTCTCAGGGAGGCTCTTTCTCTTCTGCTCTCACTCAAATTTCTTCTCTTCTTTTTCTGGATCGAACTCTCTGCACTTCTGCTTTTTACTTTTCCCTTTTTGATCAACCTTCATCTGTGGACGAAGGCTTCAATATATAGCAGCAGCAGCAGGTGGATAAGGTGCAGAATGCGTGTGCCTCCCACACATCATCCAGAACCTTCTTGCCACGTGCCTTTATAGCATTGGTTCCTTTAGCATTGGATCACGTGCAGCCCAGTCACTGGGAATATTCTTCCTCGGAGCACCTTCTTCTTTTTGTTTTTCTTCTTCTCCTACAAAGAAATAAAACGATTAAAACTCAGGGCCACAAAAACTAAAACTGCATGAGGTATGTGATAGCAATACGAGATGCATTGTACTGAGAATGACACGAGATACACAAGATTACTACAGTACGAAATAAAGAGAGAATGACACGAGGTCAGATTAAACAGCACGAGGTAAAAAGAGAACGATACGAGATACATACTAATAAGGCTAACACTACAAAGAGAACGACACGAAGTATCACTGCAACAAAACAAACACTACGAAGAGAATGACACGAGATACACAATAATAAAGCTAACACTACAAAGAAAACGACACGAAGTCAGATGAGAACAGCACGAGGTAAAAAAGGAAATAGCACGGAATAAAAACGGTAGTAAGACACGCGATCAGAGGGAACCTGGACGAAGATAGAAAGAAACAACACGAGGACATAAACACAAGAATAACACGAAGACACGAATACAAAAGCAACACGAAGACACGAATACAAAAACAACACGACATAACAAACAGCAAAGAGAACGGCACGAGGTGAAACGACACTATACTAAAAAAACTTGAATACACACGAAAACAACTCGAGTACTAAGTTGCTCGAACGTACGAACGACTCGAAGACGAGGACGACACGAAAACAACATGGACTGAAACCAACTCGAAGATGAAAATGAAAACTGACACGAAGTGTGGTCACAAAACAAGAAGGACACTTGCAACGTACAGCCTTCATATGATGAGGCGATGTGAAGACTTTGCGTTCAACTGGATGTATAGACTTGGAACGGCTTCAAGGCAACACAATCGAATGTATGGACTTTCACAAGGTATAGACTTGCCAAAGAACTGGACGATGTATAGACTTGAACAAGGCAAAGTCTGTACAAACTTGAGGGTTCACAACGTATATACTTTGGCAAGACAATGGTTGTACATACTTGAAGTGAAGACCAATGTATAGACTTCAAAGTTCAGCTGCCAATGAAAAGACTTGGAAAGCTTAAACCAATGTATGGACTTAGCTTCGAACATGCTACAGTGCATTGTATGGACTTTGAAGACTGATGCATGACGCTAAGACAATGTGTAGACTTTGGCTTGGGACGAAGATAGAGATGAGGCTGTATAGACTTGGCTAGATCATAAGACACGAAGACATAGGGGTGACACAGATGGAGCGACACGAAGACAACCAACAAACATAGTTGGAACAACACGACGTACAAAAGGATAACACGGAGTGTAGTGAACACAAACAACACGAAGTATGAAGGGAACATTACGGACATGCAAGGTATTATCTCATGGCAGTTTTCCTGTTAATCATGGAAATTTCAAATGCATAACATTACTCAAGATATCTGATTAAAATGACAATATTTAACATAGTGATGCTCATCATCAAAACACTAGGGAAGTCACAAAAGTCCAACAGAGCTCACCCATCATCACTTCTTGGTCTCCCTCCCGCCTCTCATCTCTCTTTCAACAATTGGAGTCCATACCCCGTTCACCCCCGATTATGGTCGACCCGTATTTTACGGAAAGACCACTTGAAATCTTGTTTGTTCCATGTGCATGTGGGCGCTGCCCACCCATTGATCTGTCAACTCTATTCACTCCTCCTCCTCCCAATGCCCAAATCCACGAGATGTGGTTTCGATCCTTTGATCCTTTTTTCGATTGCATATTCCGTGAGTTGTTCCCCATGCAACTTCCTCCTCCTCCATCCTGCTGTGTGGTCTCCACTGATCTCCAAAAAAAACGTCAAATTTTAAACAGAGATTTCGGTGGAAGATTATGCTACCTTGGCTCCATCCTCCGCCCAGGGGCACGAGTCCCCTGCTTCTTCCTTTCCACTAGATTTCGTTTCTCCTAGGTTAGGCGTAGGGTCCATCGAGTCTAGGGAAGTAGGGTCGATTAGAACTAGAGAACTAGGGTCCTCTTCTAGGTCATCCAATCCTTCCAAGCTTGAGCCGCGCCCGCTTGCGCGTTCTTCCAAATCTATTCCTGATAGGTTCTTGCAGGATCTAGCTCAGCGATGTCATGCTCTTTTGAAGTGTCCAAAGTTTGTTGCTACAGCAATCATGATTAAAGATGAATAGGAAATAGAAGGGGTGTGGAGCGATGACGGACTCGGTGTCTATGAAGTCTTGGATGAAAAAGACCCGATTGATGATGAGGACATCAACGTAGATAACACTGTCGATCTATATGCGCAAGGATTAAAGAGATTCGATGAGCCATCGTCGGCAGTGGATGAACCTACGAAGTAAATAAATTTGGGAATAGAAGAAGACCCTAGGCCCATCATTATTGCAGCTAATCTCCCTCCACAAGTGGAAGAAGATCTAGTCAAGGTTCTAAGGGAGTATAGTGATTCTTTCGCCTGGTCTTATGAAGACATGCCGGGTCTTGACCCCTCTTCAGTGGAACACCGACTAGTACTTAAACCAGGGGCAATGCCCGTAAAATAGAGATCGAAAAGATTTCACCCCCACATGGCTTTAAGGATCAAAGAAGAAGTTGATAAGTTATACAAGGCCAGGTTCATTAGAGTTGTTCTATATCCCCAGTGGGTGGCGAACATAGTCCCTGTTATCAAGAAGGATGGAAATGTGTGTATTTACATCGATTTCAGGGATCTTAATAAAGCATGTCCCAAAGATGATTTCCCGCTGCCTCACATAGACGTCCTGGTCGATAGCACCGCCGGGTACGAATCTTTATCATTTGTGGAGGGTTACTCAAGCTATAACCAAATCCGTCTCACTCCGGAAGATCAAGAGAAAACTTCCTTCACCACCCCATGGGGCACGTACTGCTACGTGGTTATGCCGTTCGGTCTGAAGAACGCAGGTGCCACCTATCAGAGGGCAATGATGGCCATTTTCCACGACATGATGCACATTTGCATGGAAGCCTACGTGAATGACATCTTGGTGAAATCAAGAACCAAAGAAGAACACCCCTTTATCCTGGCTAAGGTGCTACAAAGAGCTAGGGAGTACAAGCTCAAGATGAATCCAAAGAAGTGTGTTTTCGGAGTCTCTTCAGGGAAGTTGCTAGGCTTTATAGTTAGCAAATGGGGGATCCAATTTGATCCTAATAAAGTTGTAAGACCCCGAATTATTTTATTGGATTTAATATATTTATTTAGCTCTTGTTAATTAAGAATTGAATTTCTATTGATTTAATAATTGAATTTCAGATTTATTAATATTTAATTCCTTAGAATTAGAATAGTGATAATTTCGACCACCTTATAAAAATCCAGAAAAATGGTAAACAGATTAAGGTTGAGGTAGATAATAACTTTTCCTTCTGGCATTAGGCCATTGTAAATCCGTGGGAAGATCTATTTAGAGTTTAAACCCAAAAGTGCACACTTTTGACCCATACCTAACCCTTGGATTAAAACACGAAATTCGACCTCAATACTCAACCAAATGATCTGAAATCAGTGGCAAATGGAAGGCCACAATGTAAGGAACATTTATCCTCAATCAATTTGAGGTAAACCTAGCCCCAACACGTGCTGCCGACATAGTTTGGTCAAGTCAAAGATTTCGGCGCCGTTTCTAAACACGTAGCTTACAGCAGCAAATACTCCCAACTCCGAAGGCTCCAGAAGCTCCATGAGCTGTCAAAATGAAGCCCTACGAGTCTTCTTTCATTTGGCTACTGTGGGGTTCACTGAAGTTTCAGATCTGGGGAGATCTAGCTCGAATTGTGGAGGTGGGTCAGCAGGCCGTTGGCTTCCCTTCATCCTTCTTTGATCCATCGATTGAGGTAGGAATTCTCAACCAAATTTTGATCATGAGTATAGCAAATTGTTCCTCTCATCGAGCTCTATCCATTGGTGGCAAAAGCCCCAATTTTCATTAGGTATCCGTGGAGAAATCGAGCTTTTTGTGAGGTGCTATCCAAGTGTTCTTCATCCTAGGGTTTGAGTTTTCTCTCTCCGATTTGAGGTAGGTGTAACAGACCAAACTCTAATTAATTTATATGATGTAATAAGCATGATATTAGCTTTCATTTCACGTAGAAAGCCCTAAGTTTCATGAAGCATACTTATAGAATTTCTGTTTATAGTAACAGCATGTTTTAGACCTAGTTCGATGTGTTCATCCAAAGTGATTTATGATTTCGAAGTATTAATCTTAATCCTCATGAACCATATCTTATATGGTTGGATTCACCATCAAAGTAGCTTTCATTTGAGCCAAGAAGCCCCAAATTCCATTCTGTATGTAGAGAGAATTTAACGTTTTAGTCATAGCATGTCAGAATTAGGGTTTCATGTGTTCTTGACTTAATAGATCTCGATTCCAGCAATTGATCATGCAATTGACCTTTTAGACAGGTAGAGTTTTGTATTAGCTTTCCATTGATACCAAAATCTCCTTATTTGGAGCTCAATCCTAGTAGTTATTAACGTTTTAGTGCAACCCTAGCAATCACCTTGTTCCCGGCGTTCACCGGACGCGGCAGGGATGACCGGAGACGACCCAGAGATGGGCGGTCTTACGAAAGACCGTCTAACTCCAGCCCATATTTTGACCAATTTTGACCCTAGCATGCCCTTATATAAACGTTTTTTCAAGAACCACTCATCCCAGGATGAACGGTTCCACAGGAACCACATATCTGGATGAAAGGTCCCTGACAGACCACATATCATTGAACGGCCCTGCACTGGCCGCACATCCCAGGGGATGGGCGGTTGGTACAGAGCCGCCCAACCCCTTGGGCGGCCCAGGAGGAACCGCCCAAACCCTTGGGCGGCCCAGGGAGAACCGCCCATCTCCCTGTGTCACAGGGTGACCCCTGTTCGGCCCCTGAATGCCCAGTTATATGTGCGGTCCATATAGAACCGTTTATCCTTTCAGAGAGGGCCTTAATACTTGTTCTAAGGCATTCATTTGCATGTCATTAATGATAATTAGTGAAATAGAAACTCATTTAATAACTAATTAAATATGCATCTAAATTTACGATTATTGCTTGTTATTCGTGCTTACGCGACTTACGCGAACTCGTTATCATCTTAAATTACTTTTCTTGGCATCTTGGGTTAATATATAACCAAATCCCTATTAAATTGGCTTGGCATTAGGATTAATATGACTGTTTAGCTTGCTGATTAGCTGCTGTAGTACAATGGAACATCATGTTTAACTTTTCGACTTTGCACGAGCCGATTGGCCGATTAGCGTACTAGTCTCGGTTCTACCCCGGAAACTCTATCCGGTGGTCTTACCGTCATCTTGGAACATCATTATAATCATGATTAGAATCTGTTTAACACCAGCATACCTTGTTTTATGAGTTTAAACCGCTGGGTTAAGTCTTGGATCAAATCGGACGACCCGAGGCATGCACGGTTAGTATTTGACCGCATAACCTCTTCGGCGGCCCGATCGTGACCGCATATCTTTATACGGCCCAGTATGGACCGTATATCTTATTCTTGGGCCTCACTGTCTTTTAGACATGAAGGGCCCATATTGCACCGTTCTTACCTTAGGGCGGCCCACTGTCAGCCGTTCTTTTCTTGACTTCGCGGGCTGAGTTTCGGTCCAGTTCCTGTACGTACGGTCCTGTATGAACCGTATATACCCATCGAGCGGCTCCGTTACGACCGCACATCTCTTGAAGATGAGTTTGACCGTGTTTTGTACTCTTGAATCCAAGGACAAGGTTAGTCCTTTAAATCTGAACTTATGGCAGAAATTCCTCTGATTAATTGGCCATTGACTGAATGTCTGGACGGATGGGACGTTGGGCCCAGTACATCAATGCCATCGCATCATAAGGGCCCGGTCTGGTCCTGGGGGGAGCGCCCGAAAGTTAGTGAGCCCATGGGATGTTAATGACAAGGTGGGGCATTGCACCGAGTACTTGCTTGAGTGTTGGCATCTATGACAAAAATCTCTCGTTACTTGATCATGATTGGATTGATATTACTGCTTGTTGGCCAATTCCTTACTACTATCTCTTGTTATATCTCCTGTTGTAAATTCTTGTATTTGTTATTCTTGTTAATCATTATCAATTATATATTTCTTGACCTTGCAAGATCTTGTTATTACCGTTGTTTCATTATATCATCATTACCTTTTCATTGCATTATCGTTTGTATCATGACATTTTGAAAATGTAATTAAACTGTTAATCACTTATACATGTCTGTTATTTCCTACTGAGCGTTAGCTCATAGTTGTGTTCCCCCCTTTCTAGGCTCTTCAGGTGGCGCGCTTACCGACGGGGAAGGGCAGGAGTGATGTCTTAAGTGTTTCAGTTCTAGTGTGTTAATAGTGTGTTTATTGTTAGTTGTGATTGGAGAGCATATAGTTTCAGTTATGTTGTTGAGTCTTAGTGATTGTTATTCCACGTTGTATTAAGTTGCCTTTGAGATTATTGTATCAGTTTGGTTGATAAATGATCATTTAGTATTTCCTTTCCATAGCACTTGTGTATATTTAGATTAGTTCTCTCTCTCTTTCCTGCTTGCCTCTGACTATACGTCCCGATATTTCCGCCTTGTTCGGGGCGTAACAGTTAAGTTGGTATCAGAGCCTAGGTTTCACATTCCTAGGTTTTCTTAAGTTCTTAAGTTCTAAGTTTTCTAAGTTCTTGCATGGCATCCCAATAACCCGGTATATCAAAAGATGTTGTCCGAACGTTAGGCTACGCCTATCGGAAGGTCGCATACTTGCATGAGTGGTCTTCGGACCGGTTATCTCCGCCAGGTACCGAGTTTTGGTTGTGTCTAGGTGCATTAGACCCCTAATCTTGTTAAAGTCTAGGACCTGAACTGGTGAGAATGGGTAGAAACTTGGGTTAAGTTCGTTTCTTAATCATGTAATTAATTATCTTGAATTAACCTAAGTAATCTATTTCTCGTGTAGATGGCAGCTGATCGCGCTGAATGGAGGAACCTGCAGCGCACGGTTCAAGGCCTTACCCAGGCCCTTCAGCAAGTGGCGCAGGCAGGAGCGGCACCACATGGCACCGGTGATCTATACCGGAACTTTCGCGGGATGAATCTGCCTAGATTCGCGGGTTCGACCGACCCCGACCAAGCCGAGCACTGGCTAGATGAGATGGGGAGAATATTTGAAGTTATCCAATGCACCAACCAGGAGCGTGTCCTTCTCTCGACATTTCAATTGGAGCGTGATGCACGTACTTGGTGGGATTCTATCAAGGCGACTCTCGGTGATCATCAGGTTACGTGGGAAGAGTTCGAGGAATTTTTCAACGGCAAGTATTTTTCTGACCGAGTGCAAGAGAAGAAGGCGGCAGAGTTCGCGGCCTTGAAGCAACGAGGTTTGTCCGTGACAGAGTATGAGGCTCAATTTGCACGGCTTTCTCGATATGCTACACACCTTCTTTCCACCGAGAAAATGAAGGTGAAGCGTTTTCTCAACGGATTGAAGTTGCATTATATCAACCAACTGGCACCAATGGAGATTTCCACTTATTCCGAGATGGTGAGAAAGGCTCAAGTTCTAGAGGATACCCTCGAAATGACGGAGAGAATCCGTGGAAGCGGTGCGAAGAAGGAACAACCTACGGGTTCCGGGAGTGTCAAACCCGGGTATACCAAGAAGAGGCCTATTAGTGGACCTAGTTCTTGGAGCGGGTCCGGATCGTGGAAGGGCAAGATGCCGAGGCATGAAGACAAGAAGCCTGGCCCTATTGTTCCGTTTAAGGGCGTGTGCAAGTATTGTGATCGTCCATGTCACAAGGTGGAGGAATGCTGGCGCAAGCTGGGTGCCTGTTTGCGATGTGGAAGCAAAGAGCACCGTATCCCCAACTGTCCTTTGATAGCGGAGCAAGCAACACCGGCAAAACCGCAAATCTTCAAGAAACCGCAAGGGAAGCTCCAAGCTCTGTATGCAGAAGAAGCGGAAACAGCCGAAGATGGTGGACTCGTCGAAGGTACTCTTATTATACTCGACAAGCCATCATTTGTTCTTTTTGATACTGGTGCAACACATTCCTTTATTTCTCAGAGTTTTGCTAAGTCATTAGCTATGGAACCGGTTATGATGGATACTCCGTTAGAGATTTCAACCCCTATTGGTACTAGATCGACAATCCAGCATTTCTATCCTTCTAGTAAGGTTTTCATTGGTGAGCAGAACTTTCCAACTGATTTGATTTGCATGGACATGAAGGGTTATGACGTAATTCTAGCAGCAGATTGGTTGGCCAGATATGAGGCCAATGTTCATTGTAGTTCTGGCTCGGTGTCTTTTACTAGGCACCCGAGGCTTTCTTTTGTGGGTGTTAAGCACCATAACTCTGTATCGCTTATTTCGGCTCTCCGAGCTGATAAGCTGATGAGGCGAGGATGTGAGGCTTTTCTAGCCTTTATCTATGCAACCCCTGAGCAGCGGACTGAGATCAAGGACATTCCTATTGTCCGAGATTTTTCTAATGTCTTTCCAGAGGAATTACCAGGACTTCCTCCTGAGCGGGAAGTTATCTTCTCTATTGACCTCTTTCCGGGAACATGTCCTATTTCCAAGGCTCCTTACCGTATGTCTTCTGCAAAACTGAGGGAGTTGAAGCAACAGTTGATGGAGTTACTCGAGAAGGGCTTTATTCATCCTAGTACGTCTCCGTGGGGAGCCCCTGTATTGTTTGTTCGGAAGAAAGATGGTTCGATGAGATTATGCATCGATTATCGGCAGTTAAACCAGTTGACTGTCAAGAACAAATATCCACTACCGAGGATTGATGAGTTATTTGACCAGATAGCAGGAGCTCAATATTTCTCTAAGATCGATCTTCGATCTGGATATCACCAGTTGCGGATTAAGGAGGAGGATATCTATAAATCAACTTTTCGCAGTAGGTATGGTCATTTTGAATTTGTCGTTATGCCTTTTGGTCTAACGAATGCTCCGGCAGCCTTCATGCAGTTGATGAACAATGTATTTCGGCCCTATCTTGATCAATGGGTCGTGGTATTTATTGATGACATCTTGATATATTCCAAGAGTGAAGTGGAGCATGCTGAACATCTGATGATGGCATTACAATTATTGAGAGATCATCAACTTTATGCCAAGTTTAGTAAGTGTGAATTCTGGCTGCAAGAAGTGTCCTTTCTCGGACATATTATCACCCAGGAAGGTATTTTTGTGGATCCTTCGAAGGTTGAGGCAGTGAAGAATTGGGAGCAGCCTACCAGTGTGACGGAAGTTAGAAGTTTTCTTGGCCTGGCAGGTTATTATCGAAGGTTTATCCAGGATTTCTCTAAGATTGCGGTACCTATGACAAGGTTAACCCGCAAGGAGAACAAGTTTGATTGGTCAGGCAATTGCCAGCAAAGCTTTCAGACTCTAAAGGATTGTTTGACTACTGCACCTATATTGGCTTTACCTTCTGGTGAAGGAGGATTTGTCGTTTATACTGATGCTTCAGGAATTGGCTTAGGTTGTGTACTCATGCAGCATGGGAAGGTGATTGCCTATTCTTCTAGGCAGTTGAGGAAGCACGAGGAGAATTATCCTGTTCATGATTTGGAACTTGCAGCAGTCATTTTTGCTTTGAAAATTTGGAGGCATTACCTGTATGGAGAATCTTTCACGGTATTTTCAGACCACAAGAGCTTGAAGTATTTATTCTCTCAGAAGGAACTCAATATGCGGCAGCACAGATGGTTGGAGTATTTGAAGGACTTCGACTTTTCTATTGAGTATCATCCTAGCAAAGGCAATGTTGTGGCAGACGCATTGAGCCGGAGGCCAGTAGCTAGATTGGCAAGTCTCATGTTGCAAGAGTGGAAGTTACTGGAACAGTTATCTAGTCTGGATCTTACAATGATCGGGTTTTGATTGCTCAGATTCAACTTAAACCTGAATTATTGATTGAGATCAAGTCCTTGCAAGATAATGATCCCGAGCTGGTACAGATCAAGGGAAGCTTGAGCAGCAGACCTGATTTCGGGTTGGCTGAGGATGGTAGATTATTATTTAAAGGCAGAACTTGTGTACCTGATGAAGCTACAGTAAAGAAAAAGATTCTTGTGGAAGCTCATAGATCCAGATACACCATTCATCCCGGAGGCACTAAGATGTACAGAGATTTAAAGCGATCCTTTTGGTGGATGAATATGTTGGGTTCGGTGCTAGTATTCAGAGGGGGGGGTGAATGAATATAACCCGTTTAAAAAACTTTCTCCCAATATAAAATTTCGCTCAATTAGAATTTTGCTCACTCAACAGATTAAACACTTAGAACAAAATCTGATCAAGTTATCTAATGAACCTGTGATCAAACACTTGGAGCGCCCCTATGCAAACATCTAGCGGAAGCAAACAGATAGAAATATCAAACCACTGCACAAGCGGTTTTTAGGTGGTTCGGTCCAGCAGACCTACATCCACCCCACACTCAACCCGAGTGTGGCTTCACTAACAGCTGGGCAACATAGCTTGCCAACAACCGCTGGGCAACACAGCTTGCCGACCAGTGGAATCCACCACTGCAACCGCTGGGGATTACAGCTTACCCGTCCAGTGGAAACCTCCACTGCCCGCTGAGCAACACAGCTTGCTATCCTGTGGAATCCTCCACTGCAAACCGCTGGGCAATACAGGTTAGCCGTCCAAAGGCAGCACCTCTGCAATCTGCTGACAAACAGCTTGACAAAGAAATGTAAAATGGAAAACAAAAGATAGAACAAGACAGCAACGGAAAGCTGAAACAATAAAGCACAAAATATAGCTCTAACAATGAGCAACCTCAGATCTGGTTTTGAACCAAAGATCTGAGGAACGAACTCCTTCTCACTCTCTCTCTCTTCTTCTTCTCTTCACACTCTTCTCGAGCTCTCTGCCTCTCTTCTTCTCCTTCTGCTCTTCTTCTTTCTCTTTTCTTTTTCTATCTGGATCGTGGCTCTCTGTATGAGCTTTTCTTCTCGCCAACTCGATCTCCCTTCTTCTGTGGAAGAAGGCTCATATATATAGCAGCAGCAGCAGCTAGGGCGCGTGTGGCTTCCACAGCTCCCGCCCTAAGAATTCGGACCACGTGGCAGTCTCTCAGCAGACTTCATTCCAGCCTCGGATCACGTGCTGCCAGTCACTGGGGAATATTTCTTCCTCGGACCTGCAAGGAGATGAAAACCATTAAACTGAGGGCCACAATAACTAAAGCTGCACGAGGTATGTGGTAGCAGTTCTAGATGCACTGAGAACGACACGACATACACACTGTAACAGAGATAACACTACAAAGAGAACGACACGAAGAAGATGAAAACAACACGAGGTAAAAAGAAGAACGACAAGAGATACATACGAAGAAAAAACAAAAACCAACACGAAGTGTGGTTTCAACATACGAAAGACACGAGGTCTAGGAAGAACAACACGAAGGCAGAAGAGTGACACGATGTTCACACAGAAACGACACGAGGTGGCACAGAAAGTAACACGAGGTGCTGCAATGTTCTGCACGTAGTGGAACAAAAATGACACGAAGACACAGAAACAACAGTAACTAACACGAGGTGAGGTCACAAAGCGACAAAGACACGAGGTGTAGGAAACACGACACGAAGACATGAGATGGACACGTCTTCAACAACACGTGATGAAACAGTGAGACCAGAAGAAAAAATGACTCGAGGAGCAACAGTAAATGACACGAAGACACAAGAGGGAAAATGACACGAAGTCAGTGAGAATCAGCACGAGGTGAAACGACACGGGCTGACCACGACACGAAGACAAATAACAGAAACTGATACGAGTTGAAAACAACACGAAGACGAAAATAAAAATTGACACGGAGTGTGGTCAAGGCGAGAAGGACACGAAGTCTAAAAAGGAAAACAGCACAAAGATAGAACAACAAAAAACAACACGAAGACGTTGAATGCTACAGTGCAATGTCTAGACATGAAGTCCAATGCTAACGGCTGTACAGACTTGAAGAATAAGCCAATGTATAGACTTGAAGATTGAAGGCGATGTACAGACTTTGATTAAGACAATGCATGAATTGACGTTGTATATACTTAGCCAATGCAATGCATAGGCTTGAACGAGAGTCCAATGTATAGACTAGCATGATGCACAATGACACAGTCCAGTGTATAGACTTTGCTACCCATACATGATATATGCAGAGACATGATATCTGACAGAATGCAATGCACATATATAAAGAGCAAATGCCATCAATGCTAAACATCATCATTTATGTTGCTATCAATATGCAGAATGCTCAAGAATAAGAATGCATAGAAATGCACTTTGTTTATTGCAATCATCAATGCACAATAACATTGCTATCATCAAAATACAATATTAATATGCACTCAAATGCACTCACTGTCTTGCTATCATCAAAACCAATAGCATTGCTATCATCAAGGCAACATAGCACATGCTTGTGCCAAAGAGGCACAACATTCTCCCCCTTTTTGATGATGGCAACACAATGCAACACAATGTGACAGTGAGTCACACACAAGATTTTCTCCCCCTTTGACATGATCAAAAAGAGAAAAACAGTAAAAATATGAGTGCAAAGTGCAATATGCATGCAAATGACTGCTAGAGCAAGAAGCTCCCCCTGAAGGTATGACTTCTCCTAAAGTATTTCTCCCCCTAAATAAATGCTCCCCCTTTGAGAAGGAATATGAACAGATAAACAAGGTAGAGAAGGTAGGAGAGTCACTTGATAACAGTTGAATCATATATTCAGAAAGGAAACATGATTATAAGCCATTGTTAAAGTATAAGAATCAGCAACATACAATTTTCAAAAATTCAGGTTTAACAGTGATAAATCTAGAGTAAAGAACCTGACCCCTGAAAAAGAGTTTATTGATTCCATTTATAGCAATGAATCTAGGGCACATGGTATTAATAGATAAGTCTGAAATAATACCCTTTTGTGTCTAAACATGGAAGTTCAAGAAAGGCAACTTGAATATGTATTAATAAAAATAATTTTCACTCATAGACTTCTGATTTTCAAAGGGTTCATGCAGTTTGATTTTCATTTTTCAATTTCTGAACCTGAACTAAGTAAATAGATCAGTGGCATTTATGCTGTTGACATTAGGTGTACACCTTGATCAAAGGCAGGTACCCCTAGTTACTAGGCATAAACTACTAGACCTATTTCAGATCAAAACTCACAAAGAATAGTCTTCACTTTTGACATTAAGGGTACACCTTGATCAGAGGCCAGTACCCTCAGTTACTTGGTGAGGACTCCCCCTATGGATTTGACCCTATGAACAGAGATATTCTGAATCACCTCATGACATGTGAAGTCTCCTGCTTCTTTGGAGGAGTTCACAGTTTCTCAGTGCAATCAGCCATTGCTCTGTCACTATGTTCAGTTCATAACATTAATGATCTTATTTACTGCTGCCCTTAATTCTTTTAGAGTGATTGTTTAAAAAATCAGTACACACTCTTATTAGCCTGTTCTAGACATATCCAGTTCAACACATTTAGACATTACAAAAAAGTTTTTCTATTTTAGCTATGAGACAAAGATTAAGAGCTATAAAAGTTTTCTTTTATCTCAAATTCTGAAGTGCAGACACTTAACTCTCCAATTTATAAAGGTTAAACCTTTAGTTCTTTTCAATTTGTAGATGTGATTCTTATAAGTGAACAATTGCAATAGTCACCACTCAATGTACTAAACCAGATACAGAACTGTTGTTCAATGAAAAAGATGGGGAAAGGATAGCAATTGGCAATATGGTTCAATGATCAACTGATGTCAAAGAATATGAATCATTTAAATGAGAACACTGAGAAGTGAATAGGATTTAATGAATTGAATAGAACTCTCAGCTCCCCCTGACACCATGATGCAAGGATATGCTATGCACTAGACTGTTCTACATGCAGACTATGCAACAATGATATATGAGGCAAGTATGCAATCAATTCAAGTTTATGCATCCAAGTCATGCACATTTTTATCCTTTTTCAGATTTTTCAAAAATATGATGCAGTACACTGTTCTACATGAGGACTAGACCCTTGGTACTTGGCAGAGAACCTGGTCTCAAGAAATTTCATTAGAGTCGACTATCTTTTTCCGTCATGCCATTCTCTCTCCTCTTGGTCCTCCCCCTCCCGTTCGCCTCCCGCTTGCCCATCCCACCTTTTGCGTTCTGAACCGGCTGTGGCTGCCGCTCGCCGGCGATGGCCGGCGGTGGGGGGGGGGCCCTGTGCCTCCCCCCTCCCTCCCTGGTCTGTTTCCACCGGTGGCCCCTGCCGCTGGCGGCCCTGTCGCGGTGTCCCTCGCGGCTGGCCTCCCGTGCCCAGCCCTGCCTGGTTCCGGCGTGGGTTATGCTGGTGTGCCTCCTGCCCGGGTTGGTGTTCGTGCTGGTCCTCCCGTCCGGGCAGTCGTGGGCCTTCCTTCACCGCCTGGCTCCGCCCTCGGCCTCGCTCCCGCGCCCCTCGGGCCCCCTGCCCCGTCTTTGCCCGTCCCTGTCAGCTCCTGCGGTGTGGTGGAGGGCTTGGACGCAGGTGGCTTGGGCCTTTCTTTTCCTGAAGGTGTCTCCACTATCGGCCTCCCTTCATCTCCGGCAGGTGTTCTAGGTGTTTCCGACGTCCCCGGCCCTTTGGCTCGTCCTCAGGCCTCCCCGCCCTTGGCCGACGGCGTCGCCTGCGGTTCCCGATCTGCTCCGCCACCAACTCCTGTGTGCCACGTCTTTCACCATACCAGCACGTTACCTCTTCTGGCTACACCTCAACCGTCGATCGTCCAGTTTCCTGCGGCTTCCCCAGGCGCTATCGCATCTGGACTGTCCATCTCCTCTCCAGGACTCCTGCCTTGCTGCCCTCGAGAGTTGACTTCGGCTGACTGTGATGGGACTCCTTCCCAAAATGGTGCTCTGTTTTGGGTTCCCTCTTCGCATGAGCCTTCGTCATCGACCGCGGTTGTTCCCGCCGGCGGCCTTGCGGCTCCCCTTGGAGCTCCTGTCGTTGCGGCGGCTTCTCCCGCTCCGTTGGCTGGTCCGTCTCCGTGCCCCGCCGTTCCGCAGGCTGCCGTTACTCCCCCATGGCCGGGTTTGGTGATCTCGAGCCCCCTGGCCTCGGGTGCCACCGGCAGGCTCGTGGGCCGCGTCCTAGCCGTGCGGTCTCCGGAGACGGCGGAGGTGGCCGCCTTGCGCCCGGCGGTGGCCCTTTGCCCCCCCCAGCCTCGGTTGCCCCTTCTTTTGACCAGGTGGTCCACCACTCCTTCGCTCTCCCCTCCCTCCCGCTGTCTGTTCACGCCCCTGCCTCCACCGATGCTGGGGAACCTGCCGTCATCTTCTCCACAGATGAGATCCACATCTCTTGCAGGCCTTTGGAGTTCGCGGTGGTGGCCCGGACGCCTAGGGGGCGCCCCCCCTTCCAGGATATCCGGGCTCACCTCGCCCTCCACTTTCACTTCCGGGAGGACTTCTTCGTCAGCGCGTTGGACAACCGTCATCTCCTCCTTCGGTTTCAGAACAAAGAAGACTTCCTCCTTGTCTTGCTCAAGGAAACCTTGTTCGTTCAGGGCAGGCCGTTCCATTTCTTCCAGTGGAACATCCGGTTCTCCCCTGACGAAGACTCGCCGGTTGTGCCGGTTTGGGTGGAGCTGCCCAGCCTCCCTGTGAATTTTTTCAACGAGCCCATGCTCTTCTCTATTGTCGGGAATCTTGGCACCCCCCTGAAGGCTGACAAGGACTCGCTTTGCTTGGCTCGTTCTGCTGCCGCCCGTGTGTGCGTTAATCTGGATGTGTCGAAGACTCCTCCCCATCGGGTGTGGATCAAGGCTGGCAACTGGCACTTCTGGCAGCCTCTGGTTTACCCTGGCCTTCCCCACTTCTGCTCAGGGTGCCGTCGCCTGGGCCATGCAGCTTCCAAGTGCAAACGGCTGCCTGCAGTGGGGCCGTCCCCCTCCTCTTCTGGTCCGCCTCCTGCGTCCACTTCCGCCACCCTTCCACCACCACCCCGGTCCTCCCCCTCCGCTCCCGCTGCGGGTCTTGGAGGCACGCCTGGGCCTGGGTGCACGCATGGTGCGATCGCGGGTCTTGGAGCTCCCCTCCAGGCCTCTGTTCTTGCAACAACCCCACCGCCCCCTGCACCAGCTATCCCCCCTCGCTGCGGGGCCCCTGGCGGTCGGGTTGCTACCCCGAAGGAGCCCCCGGCTCCTCCCTTGGACTATGCTGCCCCTGTTCGCGAGCAGTCGCTTCCCGCAGCCCTTCATGCGTTACCTGCTGGCCCGAAGACCGCCTTCCCTCTGCCGGAGCTCGCGGGAGCCTTTGTCTGCGTGGAGGCCACCCCACTGCCCTCCGTCGACGCCCCCTCCTACGTGCCTACCCCGCGTCCGGGGACTGCCGCTGCCGATCTCCCTGGAGTCCTGGGGCCCCCGCCTGCAGTACCCCGAGCCGTTGCGGAAGGGTCGTCTGGAGCGGGGCCCCTTGATCCCCCAAGAGGGGTCCCCCTAGCTCGTAGTGGGGAGCCGACGCCGTCCCCTGTGCGTTCGGCCGAGGATGCTGGATTGGGCGTGGGCATCCTCTCATCCTCTCTACCAGACCACTCTTGTCTTTCGGCCTCTGTATCCAGGTGCTATGTTGACGAATCTTCTGTTGGCGATGCCCTCGAGGGTGCTCACACCACGCACTCAGCTTCATTGGACCCTTCGCCCTTGGTTGCTGGCTTTGCCCCTCCGCCTGTTTGCGTTAGCCCTCCGGCTCTTGTTACTATGGTTGCCAAGGGTCCTCAGCTTCTGCTCAGTGCGTTGGCCCGTGAGGAGCGGCTCCCACCTCTTCCGGCTGCACATGCTACCTTCGTTGCCCTCCGTCCTCCGGCTGAGGCTCGTGAAGGGTCTCCGTCTCCTACGGCAGTGGACTTCGCGACCTTCTCCCCGACCATTCTTCCTCCCGGGAAGGTCGACCCCCCTCCGTGTTCTGATGCACTTGTGGCTGCCCCCCCTGCGGTCCGGGTGTCCTCCTCATTGGTCCTCGGCCCCCCGGCGCCGGTTGATCACCCCCTTGGCGACCCCTCCTCTGGGCTTAATGCTGGGGCGGTTGCTTGGTCCCCAGGGGCGCAGCCCTCTTCCAAGGCGGCTTGCGTTGAAGGGTCCCTGGCTTCCTCCCCTCCTCCGTCGGCCGCCCCCCGCCTCTCCTTCGCTCAAGCTTTGAAGAAGAAAATCAACCGGGCCCCGCCCGGGCCGATCGTCGACTCCGCCCCGCCTCCTGCTCCAGTGCTTCCCATGGGTTTTGTGCTCCCCCCGGATCTTGGCATGCCTCTTAGGTTCTTTCAGCTCGTCCAGGCGCTTCATGTCCCCGGGCTTGAGCCTGCTTCGGGGCTCCTTGGCTGTACGGCGGCTCATTCGGCTTTTGTGGGCACCTCTGGCCTGGACCGCTCCCGGCCGCCCTCGCGGATGGATGGCGGAGTACCTCGGTGTTCCTTCCGGCGGTCCAACTCCACCTCCTCCTCGCGTGATCGTCAGTGCATGTTTGAGGACGCTGCTCTTCCTCCTCGTCGCTCTCTTCGGCTCCAGTCTTCTTCGATGGCGCCCCCGCCGCCGACCGACTCTTCCTTCACGGAGGTGCCTGACACAGACGGTTCAGAGGTTGACCCTCTTGATTGGCCTTCCTCTCCGGGTCGTCAGCGCGGTGTCCGTTCTGTGTTCTCTTCCGATTCTGAAGGGGTATTCGACGAAGATTCCTTTCTGTAGGGGCCTTGTTTCATTTGTGGGTTCTTGGGCTTTTGTTTCTGCCCTCGCTTGGGTACTCTTGGCTGTTGCTGCTTTCTTGGGCCTTTGGCCTTGTACTGGTCTTGGCCCTCTTGGGCCGCTTTCCCTCCCCCCCTCTCTATACCCCTTTCTCTTTTTGCTTCCATATATGAAAATCGCTTGCCTGGTGGCCGGGATAGTGGTTTCACCGTCTTCCGCAATGAAGAGATGAACCCCCTCTCTCGTCTCCCCCCTTGCAAGTATCAACTTTAGTTAAAAAAAATCTTTGAAATTTCAAAAAAAAAAAAAACTGGTCTCAAGGACCATCTCACACATAGTAAGTTCCTCCAGGCAGATTTCCCTGCCTTTTAGTAGCTTACCATTTGATATACCAGGGTTATGCAAGACAATGCAACATAAAGCAGTCCTACATGCATTAAACAACTTCATTGACAGTCATGCATATGATGTGTTTAGACACTAGACACATGCATTGAAATTCAGTTCAACATATAGCAAGAGAAGAGCATCAGACATGCAGAATTGAATTCAATAGCTGAGTCTGGAATGCAGACTGATCAGTTAGAGATGAAGAGTTCATCAAAAAATCAACCGAGCAAAACAACATTTTCAGATGATGAATTTAAAACAAAGTTCAGAACTAACCTGAGATATGGAATCCTGGGCTTCCTTTTTGAGTGCCTTGGCTAAATTACCCCTTTTATATCTCTTACCAAGGCACACCTGCAACATGTCAATCAATATGATCTTGCAGGAACCCAAGCTGCCTTGGGTCCTGTATGAGCCCTAATAGGTGTTCTGAATGATCTCTTAACAGAATTATCAACATATCCCATCAACTTATAGCTGGACAAGGAATAACCAAATTGACCACACTTACCATGATGACTAACAGAATTTGAGTTCCTTTTATGCACCTTATTGTAAGCATTAAATTCATGTGCATGAACATCAAAATTTCTGTTGTGTGCATGGGCATTTTGTTTTCTGAACTCTGCCACCCAGCACTCAGAGGCTTTGTGGCCAGGTTTTCCACAATTAAAATAAGAGAATTTCACAAATTGTTTTGCATGGAATTTGACAGCATGGGGGTTAATGTGATTCTTCTGAACGTGCCAACAATCCTTGACTGTGTGGCCATGTTTTCCACATTCAAAACATGAAGAATACATTCTGTCAAGATTCTTATAGAATGCATGCCTTTTTACAGGGATTATAGCAGTTTTGAAGTTAATTGTTCTTCCCTTAGCATGCCAACAGTTTGCAGCTCTGTGGCCTAATTTGCCACAATGAGAACATTGAGTGTTCTCTTTATGAGATGCATGATTTTTAGCATGGAACAGTTTATTATGCATTCTAACAGCATATAGATCATCTAATTTCATTTGTCTACAATCATGCATGAGATGACCTATTTTATGACAATAAAAATATTGATGCCTTTTGATGTGAGCAGAAGAAGGTTTACTCACAGTAGGCTTCCTAGCATGAGTTCTATCATACTTCAATTCATCCTTCTTTATCACAAAGCAATCAGCCATCTCATGGCCAAACTTTCCACAGTAAAAACATTTGACATTTTTGATACTAGAATGTTTGACCTGAGCTTTCTTAGCATGCTGATCGTTATCATTCTTTTTCAAAACTTTTATTTTCTCCTTTGTTTTCTTATTTTCCTGATTACTGCCTCCATCAGAGACTTTCTTCTTAGAAACATCCTTTGGAGTTTCTTTATTTTTAAGAGACTTAAACAGGGAATTGTTTAGTTCAGTGATTTTATTTTTGAGAGAAGAAATGAGCATTTCAGAATCTGTGATCTTTTCATTAAGTAAGACATTAATGGCTTTGTAGCTATCAATCTCTTCTATCAATGTGCTCACTCTCTCACATTCATTTTCAACTAAATTCTTCCCTTTTTCAAGCGTTACGAGTCTCTCAGACATGGCAGAATTTAGCAACCTCAATTCATCATTTTTATTTTCTAATGAGGATTCCTTACTCATATTCAGATCAGCTAAGCACATATCATGAGATGTTTTTAGTCTTTGACAGTTTTCACAGGGAACATTAGAATTTATCTGTTCACATCTCTTTTTTAAACTTCTATTTTCAGATTTTAATTTCTTGGATACTTTGAACAAATCTTCATACATAACTATCAGTTCATCGAAAGAGTATCCATCTGATTCAGATTCAGAATTTACCTTGGATGAGGATTCCTCATCATCCCGGTTGGCCATTAAGCATATTGACTTTCTTCCTTCTCTATCAATGTCCGAGGTGTTCCCTTTGAGTTTCAATACCTCTGGACAATCATCCTTCGTGTGACCAGCCTTCCTGCATTTGTAGCAAACATTAGTGTCAGCAATCTTGGCAGGATTAGAGTTATACCTTGTTTGCTGGTTGCCACCATCAAGCTTTCCTTCTCTCGTTCTCAAAAATTTCTTGAAATTACTAATCACCATTCCCATGTAGTCTTCATCAATTTCAGACCGCGAGAGGCTACTTTTCTCGCTTGATGATCCACTGTGGCTGGATCTGTTTGCTTTGTTGGAGCTAGCCTTCAGCACGATTGGCTCCATTGCAAACAATCTGAAAGCTCAGAACAAACTGAAGCACCTAAACCAAATAAGCAAGACAAAGCACTAAGACGGAGAATCAAAGCTACGAACACAGAAAGCACACTCTGAAAAGCACCAAACAAACCAGCAAGATCCTCTGCAGATTGTTAGATCTGATAGATCAGAGACCCGCTCTGATACCAATTGTTGGGTTCGGTGCTAGTATTCAGAGGGGGGGGGTGAATGAATATAACCCGTTTAAAAAACTTTCACCCAATATAAAATTTAGCTCAATTAGAATTTTGCTCACTCAACAGATTAAACACTTAGAACAAAATTTGATCAAGTTATCTAATGAACCTATGATCAAACACTTGGAGCGCCCCTATGCAAACATCTAGCGGAAGCAAACAGATAGAAACATCAAACCACTGCACAAGGGGTTTTTAGGTGGTTCGGTCCAGCAGACCTACATCCACCCCACACTCAACCCGAGTGTGGCTTCACTAACAGCTGGGCAACACAGCTTGCCAACAACCGCTGGGCAACATAGCTTGCCGACTAGTGGAATACACCACTGCAACCGCTGGGGATTACATCTTACCCGTCCAGTGGAAACCTCCACTGCCCGCTGAGCAACACAGCTTGCTGTCCAGTGGAATCCTCCACTGCAAACCGCTGGGCAATACAGCTTAGCCGTCCAGAGGCAGCACCTCTGCAATCTGCTGACAAACAGTTTGACAAAGAAATGTAAAATGGAAAACAAAAGATAGAACAAGACAGCAACGGAAAGCTGAAACAATAAAGCACAAAATATAGCTCTAACAATGAGCAACCTTAGATCTGGTTTTGAACCAAAGATCTGAGGAACGAACTCCTTCTCACTCTCTCTCTCTTCTTCTTCTCTTCACACTCTTCTCGAGCTCTCTGCCTCACTTCTTCTCCTTCTGCTCTTCTTCTTTCTCTTTTCTTTTTCTATCTGGATCGTGGCTCTCTGTATGAGCTTTTCTTCTCGCCAACTCAATCTCCCTTCTTCTGTGGAAGAAGGCTCATATATATAGCAGCAGCAGCAGCTAGGGCGCGTGTGGCTTCCACAGCTCTCGCCCTAAGAATTCGGACCACGTGGCAGTCTCTCAGCAGACTTCATTCTAGCCTCGGATCACGTGCTGCCAGTCACTGGGGAATATTTCTTCCTCGGACCTGCAAGGAGATGAAAACCATTAAACTGAGGGCCACAATAACTAAAGCTGCACGAGGTATGTGGTAGCAGTTCTAGATGCACTGAGAACGACACGACATACACACTGTAACAGAGATAACACTACAAAGAGAACGACACGAAGAAGATGAAAACAACACGAGGTAAAAAGAAGAACGACACGAGATACATATGAAGACAAAACAAAAACCAACACGAAGTGTGGTCTCAACATACGAAAGACACGAGGTCTAGGAAGAACAACACGAAGACAGAAGAGTGACACGAGGTTCACACAGGAACGACACGAGGTGACACATAAAGCAACACGAGGTGCTGCAATGTTCTGCACGCAGTGGAACAAAAATGACACGAAGACACAGAAACAACAGTAACTAACACGAGGTGAGGTCACAAAGCGACAAAGACACGAGGTGTAGGAAACACGACACGAAGACATGAGATAGACACGTCTTCAACAACACGTGATGAAACAGTGAGACCAGAAGAAAAAATGACTCGAGGAGCAACAGTAAATGACACGAAGACACAAGAGGGAAAACGACACGAAGTCAGTGAGAATTAGCACGAGGTGAAATGACACGGGCTGACCACGACACGAAGACAAATAACAGAAACTGATACGAGTTGAAAATAACACGAAGACGAAAACAGAAATTGACACGGAGTGTGGTCAAGGCGAGAAGGACACGAAGTCTAAAAAGGAAAACAGCACGAAGACAGAACAACAAAAAACAACACGAAGACGTTGAATGCTACAGTGTAATGTCTAGACATGAAGTCCAATGCTAACGGCTGTACAGACTTGAAGAATAAGCCAGTGTATAGACTTGAAGATTGAAGGCGATGTACAGACTTTGATTAAGACAATGCATGAATTGACGTTGTATATACTTAGCCAATGCAATGCATAGGCTTGAACGAGAGTCCAATGTATAGACTAGCATGATGCACAATGACACAGTCCAGTGTATAGACTTTGCTACCCATACATGATATATGCAGAGATATGATATCTGACAGAATGCAATGCACATATATAAAGAGCAAATGCCATCAATGCTAAACATCATCATTTAAGTTGCTATCAATATGCAGAATGCTCAAGAATAAGAATGCATAGAAATGCACTTTGTTTATTGCAATCATCAATGCACAATAACATTACTATCATCAAAATACAATATTAATATGCACTCAAATGCACTCACTGTCTTGCTATCATCAAAACCAATAGCATTGCTATCATCAAGGCAACATAGCACATGCTTGTGCCTAAGAGGCACAACAGAATATGAAGAGGGAAATCGCTGACTTCGTAAGTAAATGCTTGGTTTGCCAACAAGTTAAAGCTGAGCACTTCAGACCGGCTGGGAAATTGAAACCACTCGACATACCCCAATGGAAGTGGGAGAGTATTGGCATGGATTTCATTATGGGTTTACCTAGAACTCGTGGTGGATTTGATGCAATTTGGGTGATTGTTGACCGATTGACAAAATCAGCTCATTTCTTATCCATTAAGTCTAAGTGGACAGTCGATGTATTGGCTGCTTTGTATTTGAAGGAAGTGGTGAGATTACATGGTATTCCAGTGAATATAGTATCTGATCGAGACCCTAGATTCACTTCTCATTTCTGGAAGGGACTGCAAGTGTCTCTTGGTACTCGTCTGAATTTCAGTACTGCTTTTCATCCACAGACAGATGGACAGACGGAGAGAACCAATCAGATAGTGGAAGATATGCAGCGGGCATGTATGATTGACTTTTGTGGTACTTGGAATGAGCATTTGGCACTAATTGAATTCACCTACAATAACATCTATCAGTCTAGTATTCAGATGGCTCCATTTGAAGCCTTGTATGGGAGAAGCTGTCGATCCCCGTTGTGTTGGGATGAGGTAGGTGAGAAACAGTGGCTTGGACCGGATCTTGTCTCGGAATCTTCACAGAACATCCGTGTTATCCGAGACCGATTACAAGTAGCCCAGTCAAGACAGAAGAGTTATGCCGATAACAGGAGAAGAGCATTGGAATTTCAGGTTGGCGAGCATGTGTTCATAAAGGTCTCTCCGACGAGAGGGATCCGAAGATTTGGCATTCATGGCAAGCTGAGTCCGAGGTACATTGGTCCATTCGAGATTTTAGATAGAGTGGGGGAGGTGGCATACAGGCTGGCCTTACCGCCTCAATTGTCTGGCGTGCACAACGTCTTCCATATTTCTATGTTACGGAAGTATGTGTACGACCCCACTCATGTTATACAACATGTGGATTTCGAGCTGAAGGAGGATCTGACCTATGAGGAAAGACCGATAAAGGTTCTGGACCGGAAGCAACAGCAACTCCGGAATCGTTCAATACCGATGGTTAAGATTCAGTGGAGTCGGCGTGGGACCGAAGAAGCCACGTGGGAGTCTGAAGAGACTATGCGGAAGCGGTATCCCGACTTATTCTAGGTGAGCGATCTCTTTCCCTACTCTCAGTCTTAGTGCAATGAATTTGGAGGACCAAATTCCTTTAAGTAGGGGAGGGTGTAAGACCCCGAATTATTTTATTAGATTTAATATATTTATTTAGCTCTTGTTAATTAAGAATTGAATTTCTATTGATTTAATAATTGAATTTCAGATTTATTAATATTTAATTCCTTAGAATTAGAATAGTGATAATTTCGACCACCTTATAAAAATCCAGAAAAATGGTAAACAGATTAAGGTCAAGGTAGATAACAACTTTTCATTCTGGCATTAGACCATTGTAAATCCGTGGGAAGATCTATTTAGAGTTTAAACCCAAAAGTGCACACTTTTGACCCATACCTAACCCTTGGATTAAAACACGTAATTCGACCTCAATACTCAACCAAATGATCTAAAATCAGTGGAAAATGGAAGGCCACAATGTAAGGAACATTTACCCTCAATCAATTTGAGGTAAACCTAGCCCCAACACGTGATGCCGACATAGTTTGGTCAAGTCAAAGATTTCGGCGCCGTTTCTAAACACGTAGCTTGTAGCAGCGAATACACCCAACTCCGAAGGCTCCAGAAGCTCTATGAGCTATCAAAATGAAGCCCTACGAGTCTTCTTTCATTTGGCTGCTGTGGGGTTCACTGAAGTTTCAGATCTGGGGAGATCTAGCTCAAATTGTGGAGGTGGGTCAGCAGGCCGTTGGCTTCCCTTCATCCTTCTTTGATCCATCGATTGAGGTAGGAATTCTCAACCAAATTTTGATCATGAGTATAGCAAATTATTCCTCTCATCGAGCTCTATCCATTGGTGGCAAAAGCCCCAATTTTCATTAGGTATCCGTGGAGAAATCGAGCTTTTTGTGAGGTGCTGTCCAAGTGTTCTTCATCCTAGGGTTTGAGTTTTCTCTCTCCGATTTGAGGTAGGTGTAACAGACCAAACTCTAATTAATTTATATGATGTAATAAGCATGATATTAGCTTTCATTTCACGTAGAAAGCCCTAAGTTTCATGAAGCATACTTATAGAATTTCTGTTTATAGTAACAGCATGTTTTAGACCTAGTTCGATGTGTTCATCCGAAGTGATTTATGATTTCGAAGTATTAATCTTAATCTTCATGAACCATATCTTATATGGTTGGATTCACCATCGAAGTAGCTTTCATTTGAGCCAAGAAGCCCCAAATTCCATTCTGTATGTAGAGAGAATTTAACGTATTAGTCACAGCATGTCAGAATTAGGGTTTCATGTGTTCTTGACTTAATAGATCTCGATTCCAGCAATTGATCATGCAATTAACCTTGTAGATAGGTAGAGTTTTGTATTAGCTTTCCATTGATACCAAAATCCCCTTATTTGGAGCTCAATCCTAGTAGTTATTAACGTTTTAGTGCAACCCTAGCAATCACCTTGTTCCCGGCGTTCACCGGACGCGGCAGGGATGACCGGAGATGACCCAGAGATGGGCGGTCTTACGATAGACCATCCAACTCCAGCCCATCTTTTGACCAATTTTGACCCTAGCATGCCCTTATATAAATGATTTTTCAAGAACCACTCATCCCAGGATGAACAGTTCCACAGGAACCACATATCTGGATGAAAGGTCCCTGACAGACCACATATCATTGAACGGCCCTGCACTGGCCGCACATCCCAGGGGATGGGCGGTTGGTACAGAGCCGCCCAACCCCTTGGGCGGCCCAGGAGGAACCGCCCAAACCCTTGGGCGGCCCAGGGAGAACCGTCCATCTCCCTGTGTCACAGGGTGACCCCTGTTCGGCCCCTGAATGCCCAGTTATATGTGCGGTCCATATAGAACCGTTTATCCTTTCAGAGAGGGACTTAATACTTGTTCTAAGGCATTCATTTGCATGTCATTAATGATAATTAGTGAAATAGAAACTCATTTAATAACTAATTAAATATGCAACTAAATTTACGATTATTGCTTATTATTCGTGCTTACGTGACTTACGCGAACTCGTTATCATCTTAAATTACTTTTCTTGGCATCTTGGGTTAATATATAACCAAATCCCTATTAAATTGGCTTGGCATTAGGATTAATATGACTGTTTAGCTTGCTGATTAGCTGCTGTAGTACAATGGAACAGCATGTTTAACTTTCCGACTTTGCACGAGCCGATTGGCCGATTAGCGTACTAGTCTCGGTTCTACCCCGGAAACTCTATCCGGTGGTCTTACCGTCATCTTGGAACATCATTATAATCATGATTAGAATCTGTTTAACACCAGCATACCTTGTTTTATGAGTTTAAACCGCTGGGTTAAGTTTTGGATCAAATCGGACGACCCGAGGCATGAGCGGTTAGTATTTGACCGCATAACCTCTTTGGCGGCCCGATCGTGACCGCATATCTTTATACGGCCCAGTATGGACCGTATATCTTGTTCTTGGGCCTCACTGTCTTTTAGACATGAAGGGCCCATATTGCACCGTTCTTACCTTAGGGCGGCCCACTGTCAGCCGTTCTTTTCTTGACTTCGCGGGCTGAGTTTCGGTTCAGTTCCTGTACGTACGGTCCTGTATGAACCGTATATACCCATCGAGCGGCTCCGTTACGACCGCACATCTCTTGAAGATGAGTTTGACCGTGTTTTTTACTCTTGAATCCAAGGACAAGGTTAGTCCTTTAAATCTGAACTTATGGCAGAAATTCCTCTGATTAATTGGCCATTGACTGAATGTCTGGACGGATGGGACGTTGGGCCCAGTACATCAATGCCATCGCATCATAAGGGCCCGGTCTGGTCCTGGGGGGAGCGCCCGAAAGTTAGTGAGCCCATGGGATGTTAATGACAAGGTGGGGCATTGCACCGAGTACTTGCTTGAGTGTTGGCGTCTATGACAAAAATCTCTTGTTACTTGATCATGATTGGATTGATATTACTGCTTGTTGGCTAATTCCTTACTACTATCTCTTGTTATATCTCTTGTTATATCTCCTGTTGTAAATTCTTGTATTTGTTATTCTTGTTAATCATTATCAATTATATATTTCTTGACCTTGCAAGATCTTATTATTACCGTTGTTTCATTATATCATCATTACCTTTTCATTGCATTATCGTTTGTATCATGACATTTTGAAAATGTAATTAAACTGTTAATCACTTATACATGTCTGTTATTTCCTACTGAGCATTAGCTCATAGTTGTGTTCCACCCTTTCCAGGCTCTTCAGGTGGCGCGCTTACCGACGGGGAAGGGCAGGAGTGATGTCTTAAGTGTTTCTGTTCTAGTGTGTTAATAGTGTGTTTATTGTTAGTTGTGATTGGAGAGCATATAGTTTCAGTTATGTTGTTGAGTCTTAGTGATTGTTATTCCACGTTGTATTAAGTTGCCTTTGAGATTATTGTATCAGTTTGGTTGTTAAATGATCATTTAGTATTTCCTTTCCATAGTACTTGTGTATATTTAGATTAGTTCTCTCTCTTTCCTGCTTGCCTCTGACTGTACGTCCCGATATTTCCGCCTTGTTCGGGGCGTGACAAAAGCAAAGGCCGTCATGGACATGACTCCGCCAAAAAACATTACGGAACTTCGAGGACTGATTGGTAGACTATAATTCATCAGAAGATTCATATCTCAACATTCTCAGAGGTGCCGCCCGTTTTATGAAATGCTAAAGGCGGGAGTCAAATTTGAATGGAATCAAGAGTGTCAAAAGGCCAGTGAGGACCTAAAGGAATATCTATCCAATCCCCCGGTCTTGCAACCTCATGTCCCTGGGAAACCCCTAATCCTATACATCTCGGTTATTGAGGACTCCTTAGGGGCGTTGTTAGCACACGTGGATGATGAAGGGAAAGAGCGGGCAGCTTATTACCTCTCTAGGTTGTTCAACCCAGCTGAGGCTAGATACACCACTATGGAGAAGACTTGTGCCGCCTTAGTATGGGTAGCTCAGAAGCTTAAACACTACTTCCTTGCCCACCCAGTTAGGCTGATCTCTAGAATGGACCCGATCCGCTATCTCTTAGAAAAGCGTGTCCTCTCAAGTAGGTTAGCTCACTGGCAGAGCTTCCTATCTCAGTTTGATATCACGTTCGTCGTTCAGAAGGTGGTCAAAGGATACGCCATCGCTGAGCATCATGCCCATCTCCCAATTCCCTGCATGGATTCTATTCAGGATGACTTCCCTGACGAATATCTTTCCGTCCTCACTCATCATCCCTTCTGGTCTCTGCACTTTGATGGTGCACTCAATTCTCAGGGCCGAGGGATAGATGTTGTTCTGCTCACTCCGAAAGGAGTGACCATTCCTTTTGCTTATCAACTTCAATCTCCTGCTACCAACAATATCGTTGAGTATGAGGCTCTCTTAGCTGGATTGAAGCACACCTACCTCCTAGGCGCACGTTACTTGAATATCATAGGGGATTCTCAGCTCGTCCTGTGGCAAGTTCTGTCCACTTACCGCACTCGTGACCCTAAGCTCAGACCTTATCAAGATTTGGTCACACTCCTGGCTAGGCAATTCCGTAAGTTGATCTACATGCACACTCCTAGGTCTTAGAACGTTCTAGCCGACGCTTTAGCTTCGCTTGCTTCCTCTCTTTCCCTCTAAGTCGGAATACTGAGACTATCGTCATTCAGAGATTGGACTCACCCTCTCTTCAAGATCCTTGGTATGTCAACCTTAGGAAGACTGTAGAGATGAGGGCTGAAAAGGAAGGGTTGAAGGAGTATCTTTGATGGAATTAAAAGAGATTCTGGAGGAAGAAGAATTGCCCTGGTATCATGAGATTGAGTTATTTTGTAAAGATGGATCGTTCCCAGAAGGAGCAAATGCTGAGCAGCGCAAGTCAATAAGGAGAGCCGCCTCAAGGTATACTATTGTCGCAGGAGAGCTATACAGGCATGCTACTAATGGAATGCTCATGAGATGTTTGGATGATGATGAAGTTTGGAAGGTGGCCGAAGCAGCCCATTCTAGCGAATGTGGAGATCATCTTAATGGCCAGGCTCTAGCGAAGAAGATCCTTAGGCAGGGCTATTATTGGCCCACTCTAGAGGAAGATTGCTCTCTCTATGTCCGGAGGTGTCTTAAGTGCCAACTTCATGCTGATAAAATTCATGCTCTAGCTTCATCTCTTCATCCTCTATCTGCTCTGTGGACTTCTCTATGTGGGCTTTCGACATTGTCGGCCCGCTCGGTGATCCCAACTCTCAGATCAAGCAAAAATCCTTCATCCTTACCGCCACTGAGTACTTCACCAAGTGGGCTGAAGCCGAAGCGTACGCAGAGATCAAAGCTACCACGGTGTGCCGCTTCAACATGAAGAATATCATCTCGCGGTTCGGAGTGCCAAGCAGCATCGTCACCGACAACGGACCCCAGCTCATCTCTTAAGAGCTCAAGGACCTATGTAAGAAGTTCAATATTGCATTGCATCATTCTTCTCCATATTACCCACAAGGCAATGGTCAAGCCGAAGCCACCAATAAAACCCTTCTCAAAATCATAATGAAAACATGTGAATCTCATAAGTTTTTCGATTGGCCAGAAAGATTAGTGGAGGCTCCATGGGCTTACCGCACCTCCGTTCGCACTCCCACGGGGCAAACCCCCTATGCTCTCACTTACGGGATGGAGGCGGTACTCCCATATGAGATTTTGATCCCTTCCCTAAGGGTGCAGCTCGATAAAGAACTTAATCTCGATGAACGTCGAGAGGCGTTGCTCGTCCAACTGGAACTCTTAGACGAGAAGAGGATGAACGTGGCCGATCACGTATCTGTTTATCAAAAGAGAGTTTCGCGTTATTTTCAAAAGAAGGTAATTGAGCATAAATTACAAAAGGTTGATATGGTTTTGAAACGTAAATTCATTCGGTCTGCAGGTCCTAGGTCTAAATTGCAACCTAACTGGGAAGGGCCGTTCGTTGTCAAATAAGCTTATCCAGGGAATGCTTATCGCTTGGTGAACGCCGAAGGTGAGGAGCTCTCTCACGCTTGGAATGGGTTGTATCTTAAGCGTTTCTTTCCTTAGAGTCTAACCAGTGTCACCCCGGTAACGAGCTAATCTTCCCTGTCACTGCAAAAGAGGACCCTGAGTGCGGCAATCACACACTACACGACGTCCCTAGTTGGGTTTTTTGCATTGTAGACACCGTTTCTCCTTGGCCATACTTTGGGGGAAAGTCAAAGTCCCTGTCCGTTTCTTTCTTCGGCTGAATCCAGGGGCAAGAAGTAAATAAAGAGGCGACGACCGATCCAGGCACCCTGACGAGAGGAGGTCTCAAATAGGGGCAGTCCGTTATGACCTAACGCCACAAGAGAAAGAAAAAAAGGAGTAAAGAAAAGGAGCATTCATTAAGCAAAAGTCTATCTCAAAGTTTATCAATCATAATCTCAAAGCTCCAAGAAAATAAAAACTAGGCATGGCAAGAGTGGCAGTACAGTTTCCCTGCGGGACGCTATGAGCCCAGTCGTATGCTTGCCTAGAGTGGACAAAGGTTCGATGACGGACATAAAGCCCCGGCCCAACAGACCCAGTCTCTGAATGGGTTGTCTAGAAAGGGACTCAAGAGCTAAAAACTTCTATATCTGGCCTAAGCTTACCCCCATATTCTGTCTTTCCTTTTAGGACTAAGACAAGTATCCTGGGTATAGCCTTGGTAGAGACACCGTCATGCAAGTTGGGCCCTGGCCAGGGGCTGTCACCTCCATTGCACGCCAACCTCGGGAACTCTTAATGATATGAGAAGGACCCACGTTGCTAGGGGAGGCACTATTTTCCAAATCCAAAAAAATCATATATGTCAAAATCCAAAAAAATCATATATGTCAAAATCCAAAAAAATCACATATTTCAAAATCCAAAAAAAAAATCACATATTTCAAAATCCAAAAAAATCACATCTTTCGAAATCCAAAAAAATCATATATGTCAAAATTCAAAAAAATCACATGTTTTCAAAATCCGAAAAAATTATATATTCCAAAATCCAAAACACCAGATATTTTTAAACTCACAAAAATCCAAATGTTTTCAAAATCAAAAACTCACACCGCATACATTGCATTGTTTCCATTTCATATTCACCTATTTTATAAGGTTCCACCCCTTGACCAAGTATCAAGAATGGTCATTCTCTAACTTGCTTTGAGGCAAGGGGTTGAGTCTAAGAACGGATCTGACTTTCTTCTCGTCTAAGTGTGTGCAGAACGCAGGTTCAAGCCCGAGGCTTAAAAATCACAAATTTTCGGGTTCAAGTCTGTAACGCATCATCGTTAGACTGTCACAGATCTGTGACGGTGCATCATCAGGCCATTACATGCTCCAAGAAGGTTGGCTCTCATTATCTATCAGCACACTCTCTGACGCGTCTGCTTTAGGCCGTCACCTAGCTCTAACGGTCCACCTTAGACCGTTACACTCTCTTGAGGGCAGAACTCTTCGCTCATCCTCTCTGACGGCTCATCGTAAGACCGTCAGACTCTTGTGATGGTACTAAGAAGGACCGTTACACTCTCCAGAAGCTCTGTTTTCAAGGATGTTCAGGCCAGATCAAGCAACAAACTCATGCCCATTCAATCATAACCTTCCCATGTCATTTGATTGAGTTTAATAAAACATAAAAATTGATTGAAAAACTTCAAACTGTCAATTACAACATTCATGAAGCAAGCTCAAGCTACCTTCAATTTTCTATCCGCAAGAGGGTGGATCTCGCGTAATTTCTCCACATAGCTACGGCATCCCTCGTCGTCTTCTTTCACTTCTTCTTGCCACGGGCACACTTTGCTGATCTCCCACATGGTCAGTGCATTCCGGATCGCTCTTTCATTCTCCTCGGTCCCCTTCTTCCTAGCTAGAAGGGGAGGGTTGTGTGATAGTGCAGGAACTTCGGTTCGGGGTAGCCCAATTTGAAGATAGCACCGGTGTGGGTTATAGATTGCCATGGTAGTATTTCCCACTAATTGAAGATCAAGGCCTGGTCGCCGTGGTACCCTAAGCAAGGTGCTCCGCAGAGCTCTTGGACGCATCATGAATTTCTCTATTGACAAAGTGTTGAGAAAGAGGCGCCATTCATCCCGTGTTTTCTTGTCCGCCGTCTTGCATTCAACCTGTGAAGAAAATCCAAAGGCACCTCCAATGAAGAACAGAGGATGGCTCCCAAAGATCCGGCTGGCCGAAGTTATGTTCTCCTTGGGTTGGAACTTGATTCTCACACCCATCCAACACTCGAGGAGTATCATAGAGCCGAACAAAGGTCCTCCTAAGGAAGCGGAGCTAAGTCCTTCATAAAGGTATGAAAGGATTGCTTGAGATATGGACAAACCCCGCCACAACCCGCTGATGATGCTAAGGTTTTGGATATCTAAGAGGTGGTCGGTGGTAGTAAAAAGGAAGACTCCGCATAAGCAAACCGACACAACTTTGGCTATGGCTTTGTATCTCTCCCACTTGTTCTTACAATGAGAGACTATCCATTGAGCCATGGGTATCAAGTGAATATGGTTTGGGTTGATCATGGTCCTCACATCCTTTGGGATGTGTATGAAATCGCTTAGGATCAAAGATGGGCCAATAGGTTCGACCGTATGGCACACTAGATCTTCATCCCCCACTTTAGTCTTAGCAAGGGCTAGGTAGGTCTCTACCTCCTCCAATAGGACTGTAGCTTCAAAGGAAGGGAAGATGAAGGTTTGTGTTTGTGGATGCCATAGTTCTATAAGGGCTGAAATGCTTGACCAATCTAAAAATAATTTCTGGAAGTTCTTGGCCAAAACTAGCAACGGTTGGAGGTGCCATGCCCTAAGAATTGAAGTTACTTCTAAAGGGAGTTCTTTGACCATGGGAGCCACCCACTTTATGTTGGAGTAACACCTTGGACCAGGCAAAGGCTAGAAAGAAGAAGAAGAAGAAGAAGGAAGAATCATGAGAAGCATAAAAGTGCAGCAAGCTATGAACTTTTGAGGATAAAGTGGAACTTACCACCCTTTGGGCACTTGAGCTCAGATGCTTGGGGATTGATGTCAACCGTTCCAGCTCCCCATTCTCCTTCTTGGCTACTTTAGGGCCAGTGTAGACCCTCTCTTCCATGCTTATCACATCGAAGCTTCTCTTCATGTTGTTCCTTGCCCTTTGATGGAGGTTTTCTACCCTTGTAGCAGAGAATTGGTGAAAGCTTCAATTTTTGGGGCTTGGTTCTATCTTTTAGAGGCTTGATTTTGATCAGATTTGGGTTAGAAGGCCTTATCCTAAGCCTAGGAGAGTTCTAGTATGGATTAAGGTATCCTTGCTTCGAGTTTGGACTCTGACGGCAGAATCCGTCTCAGAGTACACTTTGTTCTCTGGCGGTCTATCGTACGACCGTCACATATCCCTGACGCACCATGACTGGGCCGTCACCTTTCCTGCTACACGAGTTTCAGTCAATCAGGCTCTGTCATGTCTGACGGTCTCATCTAGGACCGTCACCTTCTCTGACGCTCCTTCAGTGGGCCGTCACATTTCCTGCTACACATTTAGCCCAATATCGTTCTGTCATATCTGACGGTCTCATCTTGGACCGTTACTTATCTATGATGCTCCATCAGTGGACCATCACATTTCCTGCTACGCAGTTTTCAGTCCACCCTATGTCATCTCTGACAGCCTGGTCCTGATGCGTTACATCTATCTGGCACTCCCCCTCTAGACCGTCACACCTTCTGCTACAGGTTTTTTGTTCTCTCCTTTTTCCTCTGGTCTGACCTGCCGACCCTACACTTTGCCCATGTTCATTCATTTACACTCCCATCCACACATTCATTTTCATCCGTTCATTCACACACATTCACCTTCACATTTATTCATTCATCCGCATAAAAGGCAAAACATAAAAAAGATTTGCATTCATTCACATGAGTCATGTACAAGTAATGGGAATAAGAAGAAAAAGAGAATACATCACTCGGCCGGTCTATATCCCGTGCCCTCGCTATCACTAGCACCCTCTTGCCGCTTGGTTGGCGGCTCCATGGTACTATGATCTCCCTCTCGTGGTCGTCTCCTATCTGCCTCCACTTTCCTCCGTTGGTCGGAAGAACTAACTAGGTAGTTTCCTACCGAGCCGCTCGGCATTCCGCTCCGTGTGCTTCCCGCTGCAGCACTCCGGGATCCACTTAGTGTAGGCCCTCGGCTGATCATCCAGACTGTCCCCTCTACGGCCCGTAGCTCAATCTTCAAGTCATGAATCTGAAGCCATGCCGCCCGAGCATCGGACCGGTATCTCTCAAGGTCCGTCGTCTGGGTAGCTGTCTGCTCGACTACCCTTTCAGTCGGGCTACCCTTGCCCGCAGGTTCTCGGTCTCTCCCCGAGCTCGCTCTGCCTCAGCCGCTGCTGCGGTCAGCTCTTTCGCCTGCAGTTTGCATTTTTTGCATTGTCAGTGTATTAAGCATTTAGTGCATAAACATAAGCATTTTTTTAGTCAGGCATTTAGTGTTTTACCCGCTCCGCGAGGGTGGCCTCCTCCTCCTCGGCCCGAGCAACCGCTCGAGTGAACTCCACATCTCGTTCAGCTCTGCCCCCGGCAGGCTGTGACAATGAAGATGGAGCATTCGGTCCCGCTCTTTGGGCTCCCTCAGCCCGCTGCATTTAGAAGTCAAAGTTAGTCATATTCGCATCACAACCATTAAATCTTAAGTGTAGAATCTCACCAGGACCTCCAAAGCAGTCTGGTACTCATCCCGCTATAGGATGGTGGCGTGAAGGAGTCCCTCGAGCTCGGCTATTCTTCCCTGAAGGTCTAGCTGCATTTAGAAAGCATGAGTTAGAAGCATATAGCATTAATTTAGAATAGACATAGTTTAAGTTTAGAATTTCATACCGGTCGTCGGGTGCCTTCTGAACACCTGGTCCCCATACCGCTGCGAGTAAGCCTTGAGGTAAGCCTCGTCATTTTCCGCCCGATCCTTCACCGCCCGGCCTCTCTTATTCCAGTCATGCACGTACTTGGCCTTTCAGACGCACCAATCCACATTGCCGCTAATACCCTTGGAAGACTTGCCCGGACACTCGTCATTTCTGCGCGGGAGGGTCACCTCTGGCTGGTGCAATCCCCTAGTCCTCAGGATCAGTCAGTAGTGTAAGGGCTCGATGACGTTGATGCAGTGTAGCCATACATCTCGCCCGCTGTACGCTAGGGATGCCTTAACCCACGGCTGTCCCTCGTGGCCCTCGTCTCGGTATGGGGTCCATCTCACCTGAAAGTCATGTCAGTCCATTTTAGGAGCATTTAGAAGCATCGAAGAGCATTTTTGGGGCATATATAGAAGCATTTTAAGTTCGGAGCTTACCGCCGTATGCGGGAATGAGTCTAGATCATTCTGGATCACCCGGGTCAGTCTACTGATCAACCCCGTGTCCCTCATTACTACCCATCGCCTCGCGATCGGGGTCCGCTCAGGGTGTAGCGGTGTACCTCGCCCAATCCCCGGGAGATAGGCGAAGCTCCAGATCTGCATTTTGAGTCAAGTGTCAACATATCAGTTACATTCATTTCATTTGCATAATCATATAAGAAGGCATTTAGAGTTCAGCATTTTTACCTGTAGGAAAGGCGAGAAGCCGCCCAGCATCGTCCGTCGGTCCGTGGTACTGAGCGACTCGAAGAGGAAGGCAAGCGCTGCCGCTCCCCATGCGTACTTCCCCACTCTGCCCAGATCCTCTAGCAGTGGCAGTAGTGTGCAGCTAATGACGTCAGCTCGAGTCGGAAAGAGTAGTTTCCCTAACAATAGCATCAGGAACTGTCTCAGGACCCGGTCTCCTTCATGTCCATCCTCCGCCGCCACTCGTGGGCGTACTTGCTCAATCACCCTATCTAGATGCTGCTCGGGTAGCTCCCTGACTGCTATCGCTGCTCCTCTCAATCCCAGGCTGTCCTGCAATCTCAATCTCGAAAGCTGGGATGATGTCTGCCCCGGCCTGATCAAGTCCAGCCCTAGCAGCTCCTGGGCTAGCTCTCTATAGTCGCCATATGTCCACCCAGTCACCGCTGCTGCATGCACTCTCAATCCGGTGATCCTGGACATATCTTCATGTGTTGGGATCATGTGACCCCAGGGGAAGATGAAAGCTCGACTGATCGAATCCCATCTCTCATGGAGCGCGTACAAGAGAGGCGTGTCCATCCGTGTCACCTCGATGCTCAGCACCTCGGCGAAGCCCATAGCAGCCAATCTCTCTCTCTCTGAAACTCGGGCAATGCCTGGTACACTGCCCGGATCTACAGCCAAGAAATCCCCGTTCTTCTTTTCCCCTGCACATGTAGAGCATAAGTCAGTCATTTGCATCATATATTCATTGCATTGCATTAATATAATGAAAAACAAAAAGAAATTGAATAATTGAAAACCCCTAAAAATTTGTCTCTACCTCTGGTTACCCTGATGGCCCTATGGTAGTGCGTCACAGTACTCTAACGCACCAGGGGTGGTGCGTCAGAGCTGTGACGGTCGCTGCAACGACCGTCACGTTCCTTGCAAAGGGGTTTTCTCCCCTTCATTTTCCTTGGCTTTCCAAAATGGCCATATGGCCTACAATCATTCCTAAAGGGTCCCCAGACCCGTTTTCTACCCTCCAAACATACATGCATGGAACAAAAAATTTTTTTTGAAGCTTTGGGGTGGGCGGCCTACCTCGGGGTCTTGGCCTTTCTTCTTCTTTTTTGCCGTGGCTTCCTCATCACCTATGGCATCCCCCATAGCTTCATCGGCTTCCTCTACGGTCATGGGAGGAGCTTCCTCCGTTGGTCTGCTCATCGGAAGGCTGGGAGCATCCTCTTGCTCAATTCGGTGTCGAAGGCGCCGGATGGCCATTCATTTTTTCCCTTTCTCCCTCGCCTTCGGTGGCTGGGATGGCTCGCCGCCAGCCATCGTTCGTCGGACGGGGCTGGACGGTGGATGTTTTTGGCACGGTTGAGTTTTTTGGGTGTTTGAGCGTTTTTGGTTGAATGAATGAATGAACGAATGACCGTTCGATTTGGTTTTTTTTGAACGATCAGGAAATGTAACGGTCTATCGTAAGACCGTCAACATATCTCTAACGCATCCTCTTTGGACCGTTAGGCCATTTTAACGATGTCTTAAAGAATGTGAACCGCCATACTCTAACGGCCCAAGGCTGATCCGTTAGAGTGTCCTAACGCACCCATCTCAGACCGTTACATGCTTCAAAGGATTTGATGAATGATGATGCTATATTTATGAGAATTTTTGTGATTGTTTAAGTATCTTGCTTTGATGCTTATTGAATGGTCATGCCTTGTCTTATCAATGGAATTCATGCTTATGTTAATTTGGCTAACCTTCATTTCATGAGATCCCATAAGTCATCATGCTTTGCCGTTCATCAGGCAGGTAAGTCAGGTATTGTATCTCGATTCCTTATCCCTTAATGCATTACTATATGTTATATATGATATATTATCTCGGGAACCGGCTAGTCATTCATGTGTTCTGGGATCTGATGTTCCTCTTAAACAAAAATGATGATGATCTAAGTGCATATGTTTAATCGTTGGATAGGCCGTTAGGTTGGAAAAGTTTGTGGATAATGGTTCTGTCTTGCACGCCGTTGTTGCAGATGGTGTCCTGACCCTAATTTCTCCGCTCTAGTAATACTATTCTCGAGTATCTTGTTATTTTATCTTGATTTGCATTTATTTTAATGATTTCTTTATTTTAGCCCAGCATGCATCATGCGCATCTTCTGAGCATTCATGAGCCTCATTTGTCCAGGTGTCCCAGTAATGGTGAATAGCTGTGTTCTTGATCCCGAATAAGGAGAGGCATTCCTCTCTTAATTGGAAGGTTTCCTTTGGTCTGCTCGCTTGATTTGGTTAGCTGAAGATTCATGTCTGGAGTTTAGTTAATCACCTCTTTCCTTTCCATTGCTTCGGCCGCTGGCCGTGTTTCTCTTTCCTTAGTTGTTAGTTCCTCCAGACATGCGTCCTTTGGTTGCCTTTCCTTGTGATTAGTTCGAAGCTTTCCGGAAAATTCCTATTGCTTGTTGGTTTAGAACGGGTGTCGTTTGCCTTAACGCCCGCTTTTTAGTCCACTCCGCTTCATCTCCGCTTCATCTCGATGTTCCATTTCGCTTTCGCTTCGCATCCGCTCGCTCCCCTGCAAAGAGGACGTTAAGGAGGGGCATCTGTTGACACCCGTTTTATGACCAATAGGTTGGGTCATCTCCTTGTTCATTCTATATGATGCTCCGAGTTGTTCACCTTTGTTAAGCCTTCTTGATTAGTTTGAGGTCCATTTCTTGAGTCATGTCTCCTTGGTTGAGTCTGGTTCCTTGCTTTTTTTTCTGTTGGACGAAGCTTAGCAAGCTTTCATTTTTTTGGCACTCTATTGTCTCTAACGGTCCTTTGATGGGGCATTACATTACTCTAACGCATCTACCCTGGTGCGTTACATCTTCCAGAGTCCTTAAGCTTAGGGCTTCTTTCCAAAGCTTATCTTTTTCCTGCTCGTTGAGTGTGACGGTCTATCGTGCAACCGTTACCTTGTTGTAACGCATCTACACTTTACCGTTACATCCATCTAGAGTCCAACGTTTGAAAACTTCCCCCATTGATCTTATCTTCTTAAGGGATAAGGTTGTGTGACGGTCTCTTCCTGGAGCGTTACATCCATGCGACGGTCTATCGAGCAGCCGTGACATCAAACAGAGAGTCTTGACAAGCCTGGCCTTTTCTCTGCTACTCCGTGGCCAACTTGAGAGTTTGTTTCCTTGATTTCTCTTCCAAATCTGATCCTCAGAACCTTCTGTTTGTTTATATGGACTCTTGGGAGTATTATCTTCAAGAGTTTGCTAAGAAACGTCCTACTTTCTAGCTAGATTATCCTCAACTCGACCCTAGACTTTGAGGGCCTATAAATAGAACCCTTGACTTCATGGCTTGAAGAGGAGAAATCTGGAGTTTGCGTCGAAGTGCTGTCGCATCCTGGAGCTAGAACCAACCAAGGAGAGCTACTTCTCACGTTTATCTATTTCCAAAGTCCAGGGAGTATCGGTTTCAAGGGTTTAGTTCAGTCACATCATTGTTCTTAGTGTTTTCCCCTCTTCTAAGCAATCATAGCATTGTCCCTGTCCGTCTTTCACGTTCTTTCATCTGTTGTATACATTTCAAAACATCCTCCCATCTTTTAAAACACCCAAGAGGGGTTAAAAAATCAATCCCCCCGGTATTTCCCTCTCCTTTTGCATGTTCATGAGTTTCTTGGATTATTGATACTACTTTGTGAAAGGGCTAATCTGGGTTGTTTTTCTTGTGTTCTACACTCTTTTGCAGGTTTACAGAGTCCATATCACGAGGCCCAAGCTCTCTGGCCGGCTGGAAAGCTTGGAGGTCAAAAGATTCCCAATTTTATTCTGCAGAATCTCTAACGGTCTATCCTAGGCGCGTTAGAGTGTTGTAGCGGTCTATCGTGGGACCGTCACAGTCCTGTGACGCACCATCCTTCGACCGTCACATCCCACAGACCTGCAGTTTCCTGATTATTTTCTCTCTCCCGTGGGCAGGTGCATCATCCTCATATTCCAAGGTATTTATCAGGTCTTTGGCTTATTTTTACCTTGGTGGCGATCACATCTTTCCTTAGTTTGGGCATTAGCGTTCTCTTTCGTCACATCTCTTCTTTACTTTTGCTTGTTCCACCTCTACGATGTATTTTCCTTTATTCTTTATTCCACTCTTCGGCGTGTGTTTTTCTTTCCTTGCTTAGCTTAATCTTGATTGAGATAGCATGCCCATGCTAGAGCTTGTTTTGGTTGCCTAGGTTCAGGATTCGCATGTTCATAGGTTGATTGATTTCATTACTTGGCTCATTATTTGTTCATAGTTGGCATCATAGCCCATCTTGCAAAAGAAGGGGCACATTAAAACCAACAGGGGCCTCGTGCCCCTGGGAAGAATGTGGACAGAACATAGCATAATCCTCCATTGAAATCTCCGTTTTGAAATTGGTGTTTTTTTTGGAGGTCGGAGGAAATCATGCAACAAGAAAGGTCAAAGGAGGAAGGAGGAGGAGGAAGTTGCATGGGAAACAGAGACGGGAAAAGAACATCGAAGAATGGGTCAGAAGAAGAAAACCACATTTCATGAAGTTGGGCAGTGGGGGAGGGAGGAGTAAACAGAGTTGAGAAATCAATCCGTGGGCAAAGCCCACATGCACATGGCACAAACAGAATCTCAAATGGCCTTTCCGTATAGAACGGATTGACCAGGATTGGCGGTGAATGGGGAATATACCCCAACTGCTGAGACAAGGAAGCAAAACGGGAAGGAAGCCAAGAAAAGGTAATGATGGAGCTCCCCTCTCCCCGCGGCCTCCGGTAAACTGGCTGATGAGGGCATCACTCACGATTCCCTCTGGCTTGGCAACTCTCTCCCTCCCAGAGGCAGCTAGGGAGCAGCCCTTCTCCTGGATTGGACCTTAGTGCTTACCATTGGGTCATCTTGTTGTTTTCTCCTTTTTACTTGAGTCATAATCATGTAATTTGCCTTTTATTTGAGTCTTGTACCTAGGTTATCCAGTCATTTCCCTAAGTTCGAGTCTCATTAGGCTATGGTGCTTGCTATTGGGCCTATTTCTTTGGGCTAGGCCCATGGGCGCACCCCCCTTCCTTGGTTATCTGTTAGTATGTTAAAAGTCAGGGTCTTATATGTAAAAGTGGGCTTCCTATAAATAGGACCCCAATCCCTCTTTTGAAGGTTAATGAAGCATTGAGTATTATTATCCACCAACATTGTTCTCTCTCTCTAGCTCTTTCACTCTCCCTCTACTTCTCTCTCTCACTTAAGGGGGCGAACCCCTCTCTCTCTCTTCCCCCTTCTCTCTCTCTCCCTTGGGCGAACCTGCCCCTTCTCCTTCCCCCCCCCCCTTGCCACATCATCAGCCACATCACCCTTCCACCCTTTCACCTCCCCAAGGCCCATATAACTCCCATCAATACTTCCACATCCCCAAGCAACCCTTCCCATTCCCCATACACCCTCTCAACTTCCAAGGCACCCTTCCCTCTCCCCAAGCAACTATTCCACTCCCCCACACCCCCATTCATATCCCTAGAGAGCTAAACCCCATAACCCCCCCCACAAGTTGCGCACCCCCCCTCCCATCTCACCCCCTCCCTTGCCTTGGCCGACCACTCCATCTCACCTCTCCTAGCTGCGGCCCCCCCTCACCCCTCCACCACCTCAGACCTCCTCATTCCCTGCTCCACCCCTCTCACCATTCCTAAACATCCCTCCCCCATCCACCATCACCATCCCCTTTCCCACCATTGCTAACCTCCACCTCCATTAACCTAGTTCCACCTCCATCCCTTTCATTTGGCCCAAGTCTGCAGGTGGCAGAGAAAGGGGAGACTTGCAGAAGCACCCGCTGATTCATACGATGTTGTCTGAAGGCGTACCATACCAATCTGGAAAGGTCGTCCAGTTAGCTTTGCAGGCGAGGTGATCTCATCCCGTTCCGAGTTCGGGGCTGCCCAGGAGAGCCGTTCTCCCCCGACTGCGCAGGGCTCCCCCTGCAGAGTACCAGAACCCGGTTCGACACTGCACCACGCCAAACAGAAGAAGATTCAGACCACGAGCCCTTCAACAAACTTCTTCCTCCTCCAGTCCTCTATCAGGAGCAAGAAGCAGAACTGCATTCGGCGTCCGGAGGCCAAAGTTCCTATTTTTCTCCCTCGACTGGTCGGGTCTGCCTCCCACAGTCTGCAGTGACCTATCTTCACTCTTCTGAGTCTCCCCGTCCTCTCCGATGTCAGACGGCAGCCCCGTCAGTTTTTCCGCGCAGAGGGTTTGTCCACGGTTCCATAAAATCTGACGGTTCATGATTTGGAGTCCGGGAGAGGTCGGGGCAACCTCTGCAAGTTGCTGTCAGAAACAGTAAGCTGCTGCGTCCAGTTTCAGTCACTCTGTTCAAAGCTCTTCCCGGACCAGCCCCTTCCTCATAAGAATTCAGAAAAATTCAGAGGCATCCAGGTTCCAGATACGAAGCGTTCCCCACTGGTCTCGCCATCAGCGAAATTACAGAACGGGATCTACGGCCTCGACACCAACTGTCAGTCAGCTATCACATAGAGCAGGCAGATTCGGCCACGGCTTCACCTTTCGCGTTTCCGGCGAATCTCCCCTCCCTGCCTGGCCGGCTCACCGCCCCTCCCTGCGTGGAGGTAGTGTTTGAATTGTAATACAAACATCCCCACCCCAAGTCCACCCTCCTATGTGAGGTGTAGTGGTTGTATTAAGTTGAACAGGTTGAAGCTTCATCGGCGCAGTGTGCGGGGACCCACACTTCCCCGCTCGCCCTCGTCTCCGACCGGGGTTGGTTTCCTCAAACCAGCCAGGTGAGCCTCTACCCTTGCTCATTTACTCCTGTTCATTTCATATCTGTGAAACTTATCTGCTGGTCGGTGAGAGAGTGCCCGATCCCGGAGTCACCAACCCTTGTGTGGTCACCGTGGATGATAGTGAGCGAGTGACCTAGTGCCCCCAAGGCACCCGGCCGCCCTTGTTTGTGGGCTTCATATCCTCGGGAGGGACAACCTTAGCGGTGCTGGTCCTCTAGCCAGCCAGGGGCTTTCTCCACAATCTCGACTCAGCATCACCGAGTCACCCCGGGAAACGTGTGCGCGTGGTGTGACGGTGACTCTCAAGTTGCTCCCAATCTTGTGGTTGTGATTGCGAATCAAGTCCTAGGGATCAAATCTATTGCTGCATCTGGTGTCACATCACTGGCTCAACCGGAGAGTGCTTCACCAGCTGCATCTCCGTCTTCTTCAAACAAACTTCTTCTTCATGAAATAACTTTTCAAAACAGCTACAAAAATCTTCCATATCACCCACCAGCCCCTTCAGTGGCGGCGGTGGGTCAGCAACAGCACAAGTGGCATCATGGTTCTCATCAACATGGGATGGCGGGCTCTTCAGAGTGTTAGGTTACAATGGGCCTTTTATGAAATGCTGATAGTTGTCCCACGCCAGTGGCCCGGAGTCTCCCAGTATTGACAATGCTGACTCCCGATAGCCAAGGCCTCTTCGGCTCATCTTTCTTCCTTTGGGGAAGGGATTTGTCCGCCCCTGCAGCTGCGCGCCGAGGCCCATGCCTGACTGATAGCCTAGTTTCAAGATCATGTTCCACCCCTTAGAATCTCTAATCTTGGACATTAGTTTGACATTTACTGGTGTAGTGGCGAGCTTGCATGACGCATATGCCCATGGAAAGTTCAAGTCCATCACGAACAAAACTGGCTTGTTGCTCGGCCATAGTGTAGGCAGAATCTTGTCAGCAATAGCATCCACTGTTTGGACCGTGGAAACACTCTTCACCTTGACTACCCGCCCCTAAAATGGGAATATGAGGCACTGGTGGGTGGTCGAGGGTACTGCATTCAAACTATCAATCCATGGATGACCGAGAATAGCCTTCAACATCGGGTCTATGTCCAGCACATAAAATACCATGTCCATTTTTAAAGGCCCTAGCTCGGCTTGAACTGTCACAACCCCGTGGCAAGCTCTCCTGGAGTTATCATATGTTGCAATGGTTGTCGGTGTCGCCTTAGCATGTCTTCGGAAATGTTGCAGACACGCAACGTGCTCAAGGGACACACATTAATAGAAGCTCCTGTGTCCACTAGAGCTGAAGCAACGGTCACCTTGTTCAAAGAAATTGTAATGCATAGTGGCATCTGACGTGCCTCTGGGGGTGCTAGCTCCGACTCAGAAAATGAAATAGATGGCCCCTTTGTGATGGTGGCCAACACCGACGGCAAACTGTCTACTGCCACGTCCTTGCTAACCATAACTTTCTGTAGAAAAGCCCTTAGTGCATCTTGGTGTAGCGTGGACCTCTTAATTAACTCCAGGACTGATATTTTTGCTGTCATCCTGTCCAAGTGTTGCAACAAATCATATTTAGTGCCAGGCAAGGGGTCAGTTTCTTCTGCTTCAACTGCTGAAGAAGGAATTGGGGGGTTGGGTGCAGGTGCACCAGTAGAGGGGTAACTTCCGTGGAATAAACACCCACTCCGAAGGGCGCAGTTTCGTGCTGGCACGGCATCAGATGGACTCCCCATTGGCCCAGTAGGGTGAGTGGAAGGGATAGAAATGGGGGTGAAGATGGCGGAGGCTGGCCTAACAGGCCCTAGCGGAGTGGTGATGGGTGAAGGGTTAAATGGAGGGGTGATGATGGAGGGTAAGGCGAGTGATGGTGGAAGGATTGGCGGAGTGGTGGGGAATGTGGCAGGTGCAATAGGTGACCTGAAGGGAAGGGAGGGTGGAGCAGTGGTCAAGGTGGTGGGCCGAAGAATAGAGGGAACAGAAGGTGCGGGGGAGTTGGTGTGGTGGAAGGCCAAGAGATGAGCCGGAGTCTCATCATCATAAGACCACCCAGCATTAGGGGTTGGGCGGTGAACAACGTTTACTTGAGCCGGTGCCAGTGTCGGCGGCTGCTGTTGAGGAGCGGGTTAGTGGTCTGGCATGGGATTTTGGTGAATCCTGAGTTCAGGTGGTTGCTGTTGCTGCTGAGTTTAAGGTTGGGGTTGCTGAAATTGCTGCTGTTGTGGCACCGCCTGCTGCAGCCTTACTTTTCTTCTCTTCTCTTTAATATCTTCTATCAACTTAAGCTTCTTCGCCCAGTCAATCCTTTTCCCCTCATGCAAATCATACACTAAATCTCGGAACTGAAAACATATGTCTATAGTGTGCCCGGGCTGCCGATGATATATGCAATATCTTGATTGATCGACGGTCGGGTTCCAGTTCTGACGTTCCGGCGGGAGCTGTATGTCACCAGTGTACATCAAGGCCGAAAATATGTCCAGCAAAGTTTCAGGGAGTGGAGGATAATGGGCTCTTTTTAGACCCGGTCGAGCATGTGCATAACCAGCAGGAGGAGGAACATTGTGGTATTGGGGTGGCTGCTGAGCCTGTTGTGGGTGTGGTGGTGGTTGTTGCGGCTGTTGGGGAGCTTGGAAAGGGGGTCGGGGAACTTGTGGAGTGGAGAACTGGGGGTTGCGTGGAGGTTGTTGGAAATGGGGTGGAGCGGACTAGTTTGGGAACTGAACAGTCTGCACCTGCTCATTAGTCTAAACTCCCTCAGTAACAGGGCCCTGGGATTTTCTTGTGGTCTTGGGTTTCTGGGCCTCAAAGAAGGAATGGATGGGGGAGTCTTCGAACTGGGTTTGTATGAACCGGACTCGACTGTACAACTGGTGCATATTCGATATATCATTCATTACCAGTATATTTCGGAACGTAGGTGTTGCATTTGAAAATCAACAATTTTACTTTTTCTTCTTCCGGGATCTGCCCGGGCACACGTGAGGCCATCTGCCTCCATCTATCTACATAAGTGGAAAAATCTTCATCAGCCTTCATCTTCTCTATCACTATGTCGGTGAAGGAATACTCCGGGCCCACCTGGTCTTCGAACCTTGTTATGAACTTCTCCTTGACCACCTTGAAACTTTCCACCTCCTCCAATGGCAAAGTATAAAACCATTCTAACGCCACCCCATCCAACGACCAGCGAAAGAGATACGCCATGAGGCGCTCGTCATGCTGGAACTGCACCAACTCATATAGGAATTCCCTTCTGTGAATGAACGTGTTGCCATTCCTGTCGTACTTACGGTATGTAGGGAGCTCCCACTGAGGTGGGAAGCAAATGTCCCGGAAGTTAAGAATGGGGATCAACGAGAGACTGTGGGCCGACCCGCTTATGGAGGAGGTCAATTTGCTGCTGCATAGTAGCCCATTTGTCGAGAAGTTCCCGTTCCCGGGAAGGAGGAGACACAGCAGGAAGAATTGAACTAGTATACGGAGCTGATGGATAAACCAAGGAAGGGGGAAGCCCATAAGATGGATAATGGGCCAGGGAAAGGCCCATATCCTTATGCGCCAATTGGGCGGCCCCCGGTTGCAGACGGATGAAATCAGTCGGGGCCATAAGGGCCTGCGGCGCTGAAGAGACAGTGGTGTATGGATCAAGATAAGAACACAAGGGGATCTGGGTCTTCCCCTTATCGAGTGGCTGGTGGGCCGAGGTAGAGGCTTGGCCCGCCTCCATGCTAGGAAATCGGAGGGTCTGAGGATGGACATGAGTGAGATCAATGGGCTCCGTAGAAGCAGCCCCTAAACCAACAATAGGAGATGAATTGGCGACCGCAGACATGCCATGAGAGGGAACTGAAGACGGGGCATCCGGCCCCTGCAGAGCTTGTCAGAGGAGATTGAGCTGGGTAGGATCTAACTGGGCCATGATGTGAAGAATCTGATTGGCCGATTTCTGAGAGGAAGAATTAGAAAGGGAGGGTTGATCACCCTTAACAACAACGGTTGGGAGAGGAGGGGCGGTCCCCGCTCTCCCCTGCACATGGGCGACCCTAAGCGGGTCCTCCAGAAGTCCCTGAGGGAGAGAGTCCTCATGGGAGTGAGAGAAATTGTAAGAAGACATGGTGGGTGATGAGTCGAATAAAGGATTGAAATAGGAATAGAAATGAGAGTTGTCCCTAGGAGAAGATCCTGAGGGTGTGAAGCAACTCCACATGCAACACCCACCGACGCCAAAGAACAAACCTAAACGACCTTCTAAACAACCAAACAATCAATCAAATGCACACAAAAAGAGAGGAGAGAAGAGCCAATCAATTTGACCAACCAAGTTTATATGATGCATGATAAGTTTTAACACTTCTCCCTTTTTAGAACCTTAGTGGATCAGTTAAAATGAAAATTCCCACAACCACAAAGGTGCCTAACAAGGGTGGAATGGGAAACTTGGTTGACTCTAAAGGGGACTCCCTCTCACGGATGAAACCCTTGACTGGTGTGGCAAGGTACAACCTGCCTGGCGTCCGTGTAGGAATCTACGGCTCACGGGTGTTGACACCCGTTTTGTGACCAATAAGTCGGGTCATCTCCTTATTCATTCTATATGATGCTTCGAGTTGTTCACTCTCCGTTGAGTCTCTTGATTGATTTGGAGCCTATTTCTTCGGTCTTTCTCCTTGATCGGATATGGCTCTTTGTGGCATTTCCTTTGATTAGGGCTTAGCAAAACTCTCATTCATTAATTTGAACTCCATTAATAATAACGGTCTGTCCCAGGTGCGTTGTTTCATTCTGACGGATGGGTCATGGGCCGTTACTCTTTGAAGAGTCCTAAGGCTTAAGGGCTTGTTTCAATCCTTATCTTTTTAGTTTATATGTTGATAATAACGGTCTATCGTGCAACCGTTGTTTCAGTATGACGCCCTATGCCTTGGCTGTTATTTCCTTGCAAGAGTCCTATTGCTTTGATCTTCTTCCCGTTGATCTTATCTTTTTGGGATAAGGTTGAAAGTAACGGACGTTCCTTGGGGCGTTATTTCCAAGTGGCGGTCTGTCGTGCAGCCGTTACTTCCTTCAGAGAGTCCTGGCAGTTCAAGCCTTTTCTCTGCTACTCCGTGGTCGAGATAAGAACTTGGATTGATGATATCTCTTTCAAATCTGATCCTCAGAACCTTCTGTTTGTTTCTATGGACTCTTGGTGATATTATCTTCAAGGATTTGCTAAGAATTATCCCTTTATCTTGCTGGCTTATCCTCTGCTCGACCTAAGAGTTTGAGGGTCTATAAATAGAACCCTTGACTTCATGGCCAAAGGGGGGAAAATCTGGAGTTTGCGTCGAAGTGCTGCCGCATTCTAGAGCCACGTCTGATCAAGGAGAAGTGCTTCTCACGTTCGGTTGCTGCCTGCTGAAGGGAGTATTTGTTCCATTGGTTCCAAAGTTCATAATTGCATATTGAGTTTCCATTCAATCTCTCTTTCATCATAAGCATTATTTCTCTCCTTCCTCCACATTTTTCACTGGTTTTCATCATCTAAACATCCTCCTAATCTTTTAAAACGCCCAGAGGGGTTAAAAAACCAAAACCTCCCCGGTATTCCCCTTTCCTTTTGATGATATTTTGCTTATTGAAGAATTGATGCTATATTATTGAAAGGGCTAATTTGGGTTATTTTGTTCTTGTCTTCCACTTCTTTGGCAGGTTTACAGGTTCACTAGGACGAGGCCCAAGTCTTCTAGCCAGCTGGAAGAGTTGGAGTTAAAAGGACTCATACTTTGTCACTACAGGTTATACCACGGTCTTGTGCAGGCGCGTCATATTCTTCTAGCGGTCTATCGAGCGACCGTCACTTCCAAGTGACGCACAGGGTTCTGGCCGTTACTTCTAGCTGACCTGCAGGTTCTCTTTGGTTTCCTCTCCCGTGGGCGGGTGTTTCATCCACCTATTTCCAAGGTATATTCAAGTCTTTGGCTTATTTTTACTTTGGTGGCGATCACATCTTTCCTTGGTATTGGGTATTAGCTTTCTCCTTCATCACATATATCTTTATTTCCTTGCTTGTCCCACCCCCGCGGTGTGTTTTCATTTACTTCTTGCTCCACGCCCCGGCGTGTATTTTTCTTTATTTCCTTAGCATTAGTCTGATTGAGATAGCATGCCCATGCTAGAGCTAGCTTTGATTGCCTAGGTTCATGATCACATGTTCATAGGTTAAGAGCAGATCTTTGATTACTTGCTTGTCATCTTATCACATTCACACAACAAAAACCCCAAAAAGAAAAGAAGATAGGCAAAACTAATCAACAGATAATTTTTTGGCGATCACGGTGGGACGACTTGTGCCAATCGTGCTTTTGATTCCTGTTAAACCTGCCATCATCTCTTCTGTTGTTCCCCTCCCGTTTTCCCCTTATTTCCTGTTGGTCCTGATTCTCTGAGTGCTCTGACGGCCCTATGTCCCCGCGTTACAGTCCTCTGACGCAAGGGCATTAGACCGCCACATTTGTTCTGCTGCGAGAGCTTTCACGGTTTTTCCTGTTATTTCTGGTTGATTTTGGTTCTCTGGCTCACTTGACGGTCCTAGCCCCCTGCGTTATATTATGTCTGACGGTCGGGCCTTAGACCGTTATTTTCCCCTGACGCAGGGCTCCTAGATCGTTATACTCCAGACAGGTACACATCTGAGGTGCAGTTACTTCCGCAGTTTCTGCTGTGACTATTTGCTTGGGTGATACTTGACTTCCTCCTTGCTTTGTTTTATATCTCCATATCATTGCGTGCATCATTGATTGTTAGATTTTAGGCTAGACTTTGCATGCACTCCGGTGCACATAGGACCACTCATCTTTTCATATCCTAGATTGCATTCTCCTACCTTGGTGTGCGGACCTCTCGTCTCCATATTCCTTGGGGCCGACTAGGAAATCACACCTGGGACCTCCATAAGTCCCCGCGAGCCGTGGATTCCCACACGGACGCCGGGCTGGTTGTACCTTTCCCACCCCGTGTCTAGGGTTGCATAAGTGAAGGAGTGATTACACTTAGAGTCAAACCAAGTCCCATAACCATCTCCTATTATGAACCCATTGTTGAGAGCACATTTCAATCAATCCACTAAAGTTCCAAAGGAGAAATCACAAAGAATTGTGTTGCATCATCTTAAAACAACTTGGTTGACATTGAGTGTCTTCATCTTTTATCACTTACATCTTGTGTTTAGACATTCGAGTTTGGTTACTCATTGTGATTATTTATGATTTGTTTGCATTTGTCAAGGTTGTCCGTTGCATGTGGGGTTATTTTCGTTCGTCCGAATCATCTCCTCAAATCAATCCCTTCTTCACATTCTATTCCAATCCTCTTTTCGAGTCCACCATGGCATCCTGTAATCCTCCCCGTTCCCAAGAGGACTCTCTTCCTCAAGGACTTCTTGAAAACCCTCCTAGGGTTATCACCTTTTCTTCCGGAGAAGGGACTACCCCTCTCCCATCCTCCACTTCTATGGAAGGTGGTCAAGCTACCCGTTCTCTCTCCACTCCTTCCGCGGGCTCTATCCTTCAGATGATGGCCCAATTGGATCCGGCCCAACTCCAAGTTCTTTATCAGGCCATGCAAGGGTCCAACGCATCTCCTCCCACCATCATCCAAAATCAAGCCAATCCTTCTGTTGTTGGGCTCCCCATTCAGCCCACTCCAATTGATCTTACCTCGGTCCAACCACAGACCATCACTTTCACGGGCATGGAAACGGGCCAGTCTTCCAATTCAGCCCAACAATCTTTCGATAAGAGAAAGTCACCCATCCCCACTTTTGTTCAATTGGATCATCATGTATCTACTCCGGTAGCTCCGCAAGTTCTCATGGGCCCTTCCGATTTCTTTCACCCTCGGCCAGGGGTGGCCCAAGCTCCTTCTAATCTGGGCCAATCTCAGGTCCAATATCCTTCTTATGGGCCCCCCATCTCTACTGTTTATCCCTCCACTCCTGCCTATGGGCTTCCACCTTCTGTCACAACCGTTCCATCTGCTCCTCAAATTCAATCAGCATCCTTCACTACCCCTGCTCCCTCCCGAGAGCAGGACTTGCTTGATAAATGGGCCGCCATGCAGCAACAACTCGATTTCCTTCAGAAGCGGGTTGGCCCGCAATCTTTGGCAGATGTTCCTATCCCGAGCTTCCAGAACATTCGGTTCCCTCCACAATCAGAGCTCCCCAGCTATCGCAAGTACGATGGGAACAGCAATCCCTTCATTCATGTGAGGGATTTTCTATATGAATCAGCGCAATTCCAGTATGATGATCGCCTTATGGCGTATTTATTCCGCCAATCTCTGGATGGTGTTGCTCTGGAGTGGTTCTACTCTTTACCGCTAGAAGAAGCTGAAAGTTTCATGGTAGTGAAAGACAAATTCATCCAACGGTTCCAAGATAGGGTCCGCCCGGAATACTCGTTCACAGATCTGGTGGCCGAGAAGATGAAGCCAGATGAAGAGTTCGCCACTTATGCAGACAGATGGAGATAGATGGCCGCTAGGGTGCCTGGCCACATTCCAGAGGAAGAGAAAGTCAAGCTGTTAATTTCGAATGCTACTCTGACCTTCCGGAACATCCTGGCGATGAATGACATAGCCAACATGCACCAGCTCTACAGTCGGGCGCGCTTCATACAAACCCAATTTAAGGATTCCCTCATCCACTCTCTGTTTGAAAACCAAAAGCCCAAATACCACAAGAAACCACAAGGGCCGGCTACCGAGGGGGTCCAGACAAATGAACAAGTACAAGCTATTGCCTTTCCATTCCAGGCCACACCGTTCCGCTTCCCCCAAAACCCCCGCAATCCACAAAACCCCGCTCCACAAAACATCCAGGTCACTCCGCAAAGCCCTCCGCCTACCTTTGCCACTCCACAAAATGCCTTCGTCGCTCCACAACAACCACCACCACCTCCACAATACCACAATGTCCCTCTACCTAATGGCTATAACAACAACCCTAACAGCAAGCGCCCGGCTCCCATGAGAGCTTAATACCCCCATTGCCAGAGACACTTACAGATATCTTCTCCGCCCTCATGTCAGTGAATGCAATCCAACTTCCTCCAAAATGGCCTAAATGGAACCTGGCCGTTGATCAGACTAAATATTGTATGTTCCATAGGCAGCCGGGCCATACCGTAGAAGGATGTTTTCAGTTCCGGGATCTGGTATATGATCTTCATGAAGGACAAAGGATAGATTGGGCCGCGATGCATCGGGCCATTGTTGAGATCAAAGAGAAAAGAGGGCAGCAGCCGAGGCAGCAAGTGCAGCAGCAACAAGCACCGCAGCCGCAGCAGCTACCACCACAGCAACCACAGCAAGTACAGGACCTGGGCATCCATCAGAATCCGATGCCGAACCACCCACCCGCTCCTCAGCAGCAGCCGCCAGCACCAGCACAAGTAAACGTGGTCCAACCACCGGCCCCCAATGCCGGGTGGTCTTTTGATGATGATGGTGCCACCCCACAAGTCATGGCCCTCCACCATAACCACCGCAATCCTCTTACCCCCTCCTTCGTCCTTCCCGCACACCCAGCATCCCCTCCATTCATCCTCCCAATTACACCCGCTTCAGCAAACCCCTTACCACCCACCGTTCCGTCATACCCTCCACCACTTACTCCCGTCGCCGTCATCACACCGCCATCCAACCCTTCACCCATCCTTACCCCTCCGCTAGCCTTCCCTCCACCCGCGTCAACACTCGTCACCATCCTGCCTTCCACCAATCCTTCACCCATCATCCGCTCATCACCTACTACCCCCATCAACCTTACGCTCCACTAAACCGTCTCCCCCACACCACCTGTTCCATTCATCCACCCTGCAGGGACCATCATACTATCTTCAGATGCCGTGGTGAATTGTGCTTTGAGGAGCGGGAAGATGTTCCATCGGAATTACCCTACTACTTCTAATCCCCAGTCCTCTCAACCGACGGCCGAGCAGGAAGAAACTGAACCTCTACCGGGTACTCAATATGACTTGCTGCATCATCTGGATCGAGTGCCCGCTAAAATATCTGTGCTGGAGCTGATCAAAAGGTCTACCCTTCATCAGGATGCACTGAGAGACTTTTTACAAAAGGTGATGGCTAGCGAAGATATGGCAGTTGATAGCCTACCAATGGCACTAGCAACTATCTCCAAAGGACCGGCAATTACATTTTCAGAGACCGAGCTAGCACCTCCGGAAGCACGGTAGATGCCGCTCTACATTACGATCACTCTGAACAAGGTCAGCATTGAAGCAGCATTGGTTGATTCAGGGGCTTCAATTAATGATTGCCCACTGAGTACTCTACGAGCTTGTAACATATCAGAAGAGTTACTACGGCCTACCCCCACCACTATAGCAGCATACGACAACTCAAGGCGAGCATGTCACGGGGTGGTCACTATCCAAGCCGAGCTCGGACCTCTTACAATGGCCGTGGAATTCTATGTACTGGACATTGACCCTATGTTTAAGGCTATCTTGGGTCGTCCATGGATTGATACACTCAGTGATGTACCCTCCACCGCACATCAGTGTGTCAAATTCCCTTTTCAAGGGAGGGTCGTCAATGTCAAAAGCCTATCCACAGTGCAGTCAGTTAAGGCTATTTCAGAACAGATTCTTTCCACGCTTTGGCCCAGCAGTTAGCCCGTCATATCAGTGCTCGACTTAAACTTTCCTTGGGCTTACACATCTCCTAGGCCCGTCACTACTCCAGTCAACATCAAAGTGAAGCCTCAGATTCGCGATTCCAAGGGCTGGAACATCATACTGAAACTGGGCTATCAACCGGGGAGAGGCCTCGGTGCACAATTGCAAGGAATGACCAAGCCCATACCAAAGGGAAGAAAAATGGGCAGGAGAGGCCTCGGCTACAGGGAAACTGCATTATCTATGATAGGTGATTCTGGGCCACTCACTTGGGACTACCGTCAACACTTTGTTCGAGGGCCTCTCCAGCCTGGCACATTAGCTCCGCAGCCAGCTCTGCCTATAAGAAATACAATCTGTCCAATTGCGAGTCCACCTCCGGTGCTAAAGGGAGCAGAGGATGATATGATTGATTATGGTCAAGCCCTTCAGGGGCTGTTTCACGAAGAAGACTGCCAGAAACAACAAGAAGTTCGGCTTATGCAGTGGAGGCCGAAGAAGCAGCCTATTGTTGATCTACAGGAAAGGGGGAGCTCTCCCATTATCTTTTCTTGGTCTCCCTCACACTTTCAATCCATTTTTCAGCAAGGGGATCACATACCTCGTCTTCCTCCCATCATGATAAATCCATCTTTTATTGATCCACCTGAGATCCTCTTTGTTCCTTGTGCTTGCGGGAGGTGCCCGCTCATTGATCTATCCACTCTCTTCACTCCTCCTCCTCACAATGCTCAACTCCACGAGATGTGGTTCTCCTCTTCTGATCCTTTCTTCGACTGCATCTTCCCCGAGCTGTTCCCTATGCAGCTCCCACCTCCTCCCTCTTGCTGTATAGTCTCCGCTGATCTCCAAAAAAAAACATCAAATTTGAAACGGTGATTTCAGTGGAAGATTACGCTATCCTGTCGCCATCCTCCTCCCAGGGGCACGAGTCCCCTGCTCCTTCCCTTCCACTAGGCCTCCTCTCTCCTAGGTTAGGATTAGGGTCCGTCGAGTCTAGGGAAGTAAAGTCAGTTAGGTCTAGAGAAGTAGGGTATTGTTCTAGGTCGTCCAACCCTTCCTCTTCTGAGCCGCGCTCGCTTGCTCATCCATTCCGATCTGTTCCTGATAGGTTCTTGCAAGATTTAGCTCAGCGTTGCCATGCTCTTTTGAAGTGCCTGGAATTTGTTGCTACAGCAATTGTGATTGAAGATGACGAGGAAATAGGAGGGGTGTGGAGCGACGACGGATTAGGCGTCTATGAGATTTTGGATGAGAAGGATCCAATTAATGAAGACAGCGATGTAGATGACACTGCCGATCTATATGCACAAGGACTAAAAAGATTCGACGAGCCGTCAACGGCAGTGGATGAACCTACAAAGGAAATCAACTTGGGAACAGAAGAAGACCCAAGGCCCATCATTATTGCTGCTAACCTCCCTCCACAAGTAGAAGAGGAATTAATCAAGGTACTAAGGGAGTATAGCGATTCCTTTGCCTGGTCTTACGAGGACATGCCTGGTCTTGACCCCTCCTTAGTGGAACACTGACTCGTGCTTAAACCAGGGGCAACGCCTGTAAAACAAAGGTCAAGAAGATTTCACCCCCACATGGCCTTGAGGATCAAGGAAGAGGTCGACAAATTATACAAGGCCAGATTCATCAGAGTTGTTCTATATCCTCAGTGGGTGGCAAACATAGTCCCTGTTATCAAGAAGGATGGAAAAGTGCGTATTTGTATTGATTTCAGGGATCTTAACAAAGCATGTCCTAACGATGATTTCCCGCTGCCTCATATAGACGTCCTGGTAGAAAACACCGTCGGGTATGAAGCTCTATCATTCATGGATGCGTGATGCGGGACGGACACGGGAGACGACACTATATGGTGTCACCCTCGGACTCTAGATGAAGACACGACCAGCAACATACACCAGGGAGACACTAAGCCCGACACTACGAGCTCCTAGTGGCGAAACATCGCTAACAGAAGTGTAAGCTCACTCGTCGTCCCATGCGAGGGAAAGCGCGGACCGTGCGCGGTTAAGGAACCGGCGGAGGTCAAGGGTAGTCCGACTCAACTTCCGGACTCGGATCGAGTCGCGAGACGGGTCACTCTCACTCTCACTACGGTGACATAGACACACGGGCTAGTACCTACACTCTCGACAGTGGCCAAAGACCGTATACTAGCTAAGCAAATGAATGCCAAGAGGTTCGGACCATTACCTCCACGCACCCGGCGTGGTGAAGACAACCCCGGCCGAATCACGGACTCCCGGTTAACAATTATTACAGCAATACACTAAGTCGACCCACTCCACACAGGGAGGTAAAAGGTCACATGTGGGGTCCGGGAATCACGCAACTCGGGTTGACGGGCAGCATCTTGATGTCGCCCGGCGGTGTCGAACTCCGCATTTTCGTGCTTTCCGAACGGCGGGTTCTGCTGGCCCGCGGGTCCCACGGATGGCGCTATCCTCCGGATCTGCGGGGGTGGGACCCACTATGATGGGGACCCCTGGTGGCGTGCCTCCACGGACGGCGGTCGGCCGGGAACACCGATCGGGGGTCGATCGATCTCAATTCCCAAGCTTTGAAGTTGCAGCCCACGGATTTTTCGTTGCTGTTTTCAGGTGCGCGCTCCGGCGAAAACGGCCGCTGCGATCAATCCCGACGTCGGATCAGGATGCATGAGCTATCGTTGGAAAGGTCTCTTCAAATGCTTTAATATAGACCCAGAGAGACCTGCTGGATCTGGTCGGATCAGAACTTTAATGAATTTACAAGCCCCTATTGTACAGTAACAGAAATCTCAGATTTGCAGGGTACTTGTCTGAGAACCACCATTGACCGCCTAGTAAACCTCCGATTCAGCTCTTGAGCTCGTCTTCAAAGTTGTAGGGTATCAAACCACGGAACAGGGACTATTTTTGGAATTTGATTTGGAGGTGGTGGGGATTTACTATGATTTTTGGGGTGACTGGTGGTCGGATCTGGGAACAGGGGACAGAACTGTAGCTGGGACTGAGAACGATTTTTAGAAAACACGAGATGGACGAACCAAAAATTTAGAAAAATTGTGGATGAAGGGGTGGATGGGTGGAACCTCCAGTAAAATTGGGCGAACTAGCAGAAATCAAAAAGTGGATATAAGGTATGAAACGCAGGGTGGGGATGAATCTGGATTGAACTCTGGTAGAACCGAAATGAAAGAGTGGACGAAAATAAAAAAATATGAAACGAGATCTGAATGGCAAACCAAAATTTATGAGATGTCCTTGACACCTCTGGAACATCCACTAAAATCCCCAGATCTATCTGAGCTCGTGGCTGAGACAATAAATTCGTGGAAGCTTCTGTGGTACTGCGCGGGTAGAACTCCGTTGATGGCGATGGCGGTGCGGTGACGGCTCATGGCGGCGGCGGCGATCGTCGGAACCGATACACGAGGCGTCACACCTCAGAATGGAAGCCTTCACAGCTTCAAGGGGGAGAGGGAGGAGAGAGGAGGGGGGGGGGGCACCAGCCCTTGCTCTTGAATTAGTTTGACTCAAATGACATTAATTCATCAAAATAGAAAATACAAGCTTAAATAGGTTACATCTCACATCCATCCACAACCATTGGATCTAGGGGATGGGAATGGAGGGTTGGGGTGGAGTGTGACACACACACAAAAAATAAATAAAAAACTACAAGGAGGGGGGTGGCCCTTGGACTAGGTGTAGAAGGTGGACTTGGTAGGTGGGGGTGGGTGGCCAAATGTGGACTTTCGAAGCCCCTTGTCCCCCACTTGGCCCACCCATCTAGAAGCCTCCATTTGACATGTTGACTGACCCCACATGGGGCCCATGGGTGAGGTGGCTCAATGGGATGGGGCCTGGGGGGCCCGTGGGGCCCACGGGGTCCAAATTACACATAAGCCACTCTTACAATCAAAATAGCAAACCGCATACAATGAAATAAACATAAATTACACACACATAAAGTCTAACTAAATATGATAAATGCCGGGACTCAGGGGGGCGTCTCCAGGCTATCTCCGAGCCAAATAGATGCTGAGGTGGCTCGAGTCGTGCTCCGCGTACGGTACCGGTGGCTCGGCGTATCGCGCCGCTCAACTGCTCGGGTGTCCGCACCAATGGGTACTCAGGCTAAAATCAAATCCGTCTCACTCCGGAAGATCAAGAGAAAACCTCCTTCACCACGCCCTGGGGCACGTATTGTTATGTGGTTATGCCATTTGGTTTGAAGAACGCAGGTGCCACCTATCAAAGGGTGATGATGGCGATCTTCCACGACATGATGCACATCTATATGGAAGCTTACGTGGATGATACCCTGGTGAAGTCAAAAACCAAGGAAGACCACCCCTCTATCCTGGCTAAGGTGCTGCAAAGAGCCAGGGAGTACAAGCTCAAGATGAATCCGAAGAAGTGTGTATTCGGTGTCTCCTCAAGGAAGCTGCTAGGTTTCATAGTGAGCAAACGGGGGATCCAGATCGATCCTAACAAAGCACAGGCCGTCATGGACATGCCTCCGCCGAAGAACCTTACGGAACTTCGAGGATTGATTGGTAGATTGTAATTCATTAGAAGATTCATATCCCAGCATTCTCAAAGGTGCCGTCCGTTTTATGAATTGCTTAAAGCGGGGGTCAAGTTCGAATGGAACCAAGATTGTCAGAAGGCCTATGAGGACCTCAAGGAATATCTATCCAATCCCCCGGTTTTGCAACCTCCTGTCCCTGAGAAACCCCTAATCCTATACATCTCAGTTATTAAGGACTCCCTAGGGGCGGTTTTAGCACAAGTGGACGATGAAGGGAAAGAGCGTGCTGCATACTATCTCTCTCAGTTGTTTAACCCAGCTGAATCCAGATACATCGCTATGGAGAAGACTTGTGCCGCCTTAGTGTGGGTAGCTCAGAAGCTGAAACACTACTTCCTTGCCCACCCAGTTAGGTTGATCTCTAGAATGGACCCGATCCATTATCTCTTAGAAAAGCCAGTCCTTTCTAGTAGGTTGGCTCGCTGGCAGAGCTTCCTCTCTCAGTTTGATATCACCTTTGTTGTTCATAAGGCAGTCAAAGGATATGCCATTGCTGAGCATCTTGCCCATCTCCCCATTCCTCACACCGATTCCATTCAGGATGACTTCCCTGATGAGCATCTTTCTGTTATCTCTCATCACCCCTTCTGGTCTCTGCACTTCGATGGTGCACTCAACTCTCAAGGCCGAGGGATCGGTGCTGCTCTGTTTACTCCGGAAGGAGTGACCATTCCCTTCGCTTATCAACTTCGGTTTCCTGCTACCAACAACATCGCTGAGTATGAGGCTCTCCTGGCCGGATTGAAGCACGCCTACCTCTTAGGTGCGCGTCATTTGAACATCATAGGAGATTCTCAGCTCGTCCTACGGTAAGTTCTATCCACTTACCGTACCCATGACCCTAAGCTCAAGCCTTATCAAGATTTGGTCACGCTCCTTGCCAGGTAATTCCGTAAGTTGATCTATATCCATACTCCCCGTTCTCAAAACATTCTAGCTGATGCTCTGGCATCTCTTGCTTCTTCTCTATCTTTTCCTCTCAATCGGAGCACTGGGACTATTGTCGTCCAAAGATTGGACGCGCCCTCTCTTCAGGATCCTTGGTACATCAATCTTAGGAAATCTGTAGAGGCAAGAGCTGAGAAGGAAGATCTCAAGGAAGTTTCCTTAGCAGAGCTAGAAGACATTCTGGACGAAGAGGAATTGCCTTGGTACCATGAAATCGAGATGTTTTGCAAGGAAGGGTCGTTCCCAGAAGGGGCAAAAGCCGAGCAGCGTAAGTCAATAAGAAGAGCCGCCGCAAGGTACACCATTGTTGCAGGAGAACTGTACAGGCGCGCTACTAATGGGATGCTCATGAGATGCTTAGATGATGTTGAAGCTTGGAAGGTGGCTGAAGCAGTCCATTCTAGTGAGTGTGGGGGTCATGTTAATGGCCAGGCTCTAGCGAAGAAGATCCTTAGGCAGGGCTACTATTGGCCCACTCTAGAGGAAGATTGCTCCCTCTATGTCCGGAGGTGTCTCAAGTGCCAACTCCACGCTGATAAGATTCATTCTCCAGCTTCATCTCTCCATCCTATGACCGCTCCTTGGCCATTCTCTATGTGGGCTTTCGACGTTGTCGGCCCGCTCGGTGATCCTAATTCCCAAATCAAGCAGAAATCCTTTATCCTTACCGCCACTGAGTACTTCACCAAGTGGGCCGAAGCCGAGGTGTACGCAGAGATTAAAGCTTCAACGGTGTGCCGCTTCATCATGAAGAATATCATCTCGCGGTTCGGAGTGCCAAGCAGCATCATCACCGACAACGGACCCCAGTTCGTCTCCCAAGAACTTAAGGACCTCTGTAAGAAGTTCAATATTGCATTGCATCATTCATCTCCATATTATCCTCATGGTAACGGTCAAGCCGATGCCACTAATAAAACCCTTCTTAAGATCATCAAGAAAACATGCGAAGCTCATAAGTTTTCTGATTGGCCGAAAAAATTAATAGAAGCTCTGTGGGCTTACCGCACCTCAGTCCGTACTCCTACGGGACAAACTCCCTATTCTCTTACCTACGGGATGGGGGCGGTGCTCCCATATGAGATCATGATCCCTTCCCTCAGAGTGCAGCTCGATAAGGAACTTAATCTCGATGAACGTCGAGAGGCGTTACTGGTCCTGTTGGAACTCTTAGATAAGAAGAGGATGAACGTGGCCGATCATGTATCCGTCTATCAAAAGAGGGTTTCGCGTTATTTTCAAAGGAAGGTAATCGAACGTAAATTTCTAAAAGGTGATATGGTTTTGAAACGTAAATTCATTCGGTCTGCAGGTCCTAGGTCTAAATTACAACCTAACTGGGAAGGGCCGTTTGTCGTAAAAGAAGTTTATCCAGGGAATGCTTATCGCCTAGTAAATGCGGAAGGTGAGGAGCCCTCTCACCCGTGGAATGGGTTGTATCTTAAGCGTTTCTTTCCTTAGAGTCTAAACCACGTGCTTCCCCGGCAGCAAGATGCTCCTTCCTGTTTTAAGAAGGATCCCGAGTAAGGCAATCACACACTACACAACATCACTGGTCAGGTTTCCCGTTTTAAAAGACATCGTTTCTCCTCGGCCATGCTTTAGGGGAAAATCGAAGTCCCTGTCCGCTTCATTCTTCGGCTGAACCAGGGGCAAGAAGTGAATAAGGAGGCGACAACCAATCCAAACACCCTAACGAGAGGAGGTCTCAAATAGGGGCAAGTCCGTTATGACCTGGCACCACAAGTAACACAACAACAGAAATAAAAAAGACAGCAAAGGGGTAATCTCTGTGATAAAATCAAAAGCATCATCTCTAACGTCTACCGATTCTGAGCTCCAAAGCTCCAGGAATGCAAAAACAGAAAAGCTAGGCATGACAAGGGTGGCAGTATAGTTCCCCGCGGGAGGTCATGAGCCCGGTCGCATGCATGCCTAGAGTGGACAAAGGTTCGATGACGGACACAAAGCCCCGGCGCAATAGACCAAATCTCTAATGGGGTTGTACGGTGAGGAAATCAAGTACTAAAAACTTCCATATCTGGCCTAAGCTTACCCCCGTGTTCCTTTTTTCTTTTTAGGACCAAGATTAGTACCCTAGGTATGGCCTTGGTAGAAACACCGTCATGTGAATTGGGCCTTGACCAAGGATTGTCACCCATGTTACACGCCAACCTCGGGACTCCTGATTTTGAACAAGGAAGGGTTCGCATTGCTAGGGGAGACACTGGTTTTCAAAATCCAAAAACAGCAAATATTTTCAAAATCCAAAAACATCAAATATTTTATCAAAAATCCAAAAACACCAAATATTTTCAAAATCCAAAAACATCAAATATTTTCAAAATCCAAAAACATCAAATATTTTTTTCAAAATCCAAAAACATCAAATATTTTCAAAAATCCAAAGACATCAAATATTTTTAAAATCTAAAAACATCAAATATTTTCCAAAATCCAAAAAAAACAAATATCTGTGAAAATCCCACAAAAATCAGATGTTTTCCAGAACTCCATCATGTGCATAGCATGCATTGCGTTTTTATTATATTTTCCGCCTATTTAATAAGCCTCCACCCCTTGACCAAATATCAAGAAACGGTCATTATCTAACTTGCTTCAAGGCAAGGGGTTGAGTCTAAAAACAGATCTAACTTGTTTCATGTCTTAGCATGTGCAGACAACAGGTTCAAATGCAGGATTGCAACTATGCAGGATGTGACGCATCCGTGTTCGACCGTCACCGTCATTTAACGGTCCCCTCCTTGACCGTTAATTCCCTTCAGGCGTGGGCTTTTTATTCTTTCAACCATTGTCCCTCTGACGGCCTGGTCCATGCCGTCATTTCTATATAACGGCCCATCTCCCATCCGTTACTAGCTTCAAGGCTTTCATTCTGACGGCTCCTCATCAGACCGTCGTTTCTTTATGGCGGTCCACTGCCCATCCGTTAGAGGCTCTGCCTCTTCACGTCATTCTAGCCAATCAACCCACAAAACTTATGCTCATTAAACTAAGCCAGTCTCATCTCATTCAAGCAAGCTTAATAAAACATGAATTCATAAAAATTCCAGCTTTGATTGTTAATTACAAACAATATCTCTCATGAACAAAAGAAAATCAAGGTACATTCAGTTTTCTATCCGCAAGAGGGCGGATTCTTCTCAGCTCTTTCACGTAATCACGGCGTGCCTCATCGTTCTCTTCTACTTCTGCTCGCCACGGGCGCACCTTGCTGATCTCCCACATGGTCAGCGCGTTCCGTACTGCTCTTTCATCTTCCTCGGTCCCCATCTTCCTAGTTAGAAGGGGAGGGTACTGTGATAGTGCAGGAGCTTGGGTTCTTGGAAGTCCGATCTGAAGATGGCACCGGTGCGGGTTGTAGATCGCCATGGTGGTGTTCCCCACTAGTTGGAGGTCCAGGCCTTGATGCCGCGGTATTTTGAGAAGAGTGCTCCGAAGGATTCTTGGTCGCATATTGAACTTATCTATTGGCAAAGTGTTGAAGAAGAAGCGCCATTCATCCCGCATTTTCATATCTGCCGTCTTGCATTCAACCTGTGAAGAATACCCGAATGCCCCTCCAATGAAGAAGAGAGGGTGGCTCCCGAAGATTCGGCTAGTTGAAGTTAAGTCTTCCTTTGGTTGGAATTTGACTCTCACTCCCATCCAGCACTCAAGGAGTATCATGGAGCCGAACAAAAGTCCTCCTAGGCAAGCCGAGCTTAGTCCTTCATAGAGGTATGAAAGGATCGCTTGAGAGATGGACATTCCCCGCCACAACCCGCTAATAATGCTGAGATTTTGGGTTTCTAGAAGGTGGTCGATTGTAGTGAAAAGGAAGACTCCGCATAAGCAAACCGCCACCGCCTTGGCTATTGCCTCATGTCTCTCCCACTTGTTTTTACAATGAGACACTATCCACTGTGCCAAGGGTATCAAATGAATGTGGTGAGGGCTGATCATGGTCTCACATCCTTTGGATTATGGATGAAGTCACTCAAAATCAAGGATGGGTCAATAGGCTCTATTGTGTAGCAAACCCGGTCTTCATCCCCCGCCTTAGTCTTAGGAAGGGCTAGGTAGGACTCTACCTCTTCTAATAGGACGGTTGTCTCGAAGGAAGGGAAGATGAAAGTATGAGTTTGTGGATGCCATAGTTCTACAAGAGCTGAAATGCTTGGCCAATCTAGAGATAATTTTTGGAAATTTTTGCCTAAAACCAAGAGTGGTTGAAGGTGCCATGCTTTAAGGATGGATGTGACTTCTATAGGGAGTGCCTTTACCATGGGAGCCACCCACTTCAGACTAGAATAGCATCTTGGGCCAGGAAGAGGCTTGAAGGAAGAAAGAGAAGAAGAAGTCATGAAGAATTGAAGTGCAGAATTTTCTGAATTTGGGTGAGTGTTAGAAGCTTACCACCCTTTGAACATTGGAGCTTAAGTTCTTGGGAATTGACGTCAGCCGTTGGAGCTCTCCATGTTCCTTTCTTGCAGCTTTAGGTCCGGTGTAAACCCTCTCCTCCATGGCCATCATCTCAGAGATTCTCTTCATCTTGGTTTCTGCCCTTAGGAGAGGTTCTTCAACCCTAAAGCAGAGGTTTTCAGCAAAGCTACGATTTTGGTTGAGTTTCCAAGTTTTAAAGGTTTAATTTTGGCTTTGGAAAGGATAAGACTTGACTTGGAAGGCTTTATCTTCGGTCTAGATAAGTTCTAGTAGAGTTTAAGTGGATAAGTCTTGGGTTTAGGCTCTCACGGCTCAATCCGTCTCGGAACGCAACTCAGGATCTAACAGTCTATCGTGGGGCCGTCACTTGTCTCTAACGCGCCAACCTTGGGCCGTCGCATTTTCTGTGGGTTTGATTTGGCCAGACCCTATTCTGTGAAGCTTAACGGTCTATATTGTGGCCGTCGTTATCTTGTAACGCGTGAACCATGATCCGTTACACTCTCAGTCGTTCAGATATTGGCTTTTGGGTTCAAATTTTCCCGACGGTCTTGGTTATGACCGTTATTTCACCCCGACGTGCCAGCTTTCGGCCGTCGCATTTTCTGCTAGTTGCCCTGACAAACTAGTGTTCTGCCATGATCAACGGTCTAGCATCTGCCCGTTATTTGTCAATGACGCGTCTCCAGTAGGCCGTCACTTTCCTATAGCTCTGATTACAAATTTGGACTCTGTCATGTCTACCAGCCGTTAGTCGGGGCGTTATTTAATTGTGACGGTCTGCCCCTAGGCCGTTACTTTCTCTGCTGCTGAATTCATGAAATTTCTTCCTGCCCTTGTTTTAGACCTGGCGGTCTTTCACATTGTACAACTCATTCATCATCCACGCATTCTCATACATACATTTTTTTCGCATACATGCATTTCATACATGCATTTTCACACATCACCTCAAATCATCTCAATCAATCATTCATTTTCTGCATTCACATTCAAACCTGCCAAACCATTCATCCACTCATTCATTCCTGCATTCTTCAAAAACACATTCCTGCATTCATTCACACTCATGAAACAAAAACAAAAGTGCAAAAAAAAAATTTTTCATTTCTCTATATAGAGTCATGTACAAGTAGTAAGAAAAAGAAAATGCATCATTCGGCCGGCCTCTCTGCCGGGCCGCCCTCCTCATCTCCGCCCTCGGGTCTCCTAGCCGGTGGTGCTATGGAGGCACTCTCCTCCTGCTGCACTCTCTCCGCCCTCTCATTCCTCCGCTGGCCGGAGGAACTCACGAGGAAATCAGCCACCGTCCCGCTTCGGGCGACGCTCCGCTGTGCCCCGCTCTGCGAAGCGCTCCGATCAGGTCCTCGGCCTATCATCCAGACGGTCCTCTCGAGGGTCTGCAACGTGATCTTCATATCGTAAGCCTGGCGCCGAGCCTCGCGTGCCTCGGTCCGGTATCGGTCCAAATCCACCGTCCCAATCCGGAGTCGCTCTACCTCAGCCTGTGACTGAGCTAGCTCCGTCCAAAGCCACTCCACCTCTGCATCATCCAAGCGTCGCGGGGTCTCCGCTCTCAGCCGGGCCATCTCTGCCCGTGCTAGCTCTGTCTCTGCTCGGGCCCGCTCAGTCTCAGCCCGGCTTCTCTCTATCTCTGCCTGGAGATGCTCTGCCTCCATTCGAGCATGTCTAGCCTCGACCACCGCTGCAGCTAGCTCTCTCGCCTGTAGATTGCATGTCATGTAGTTGATCAAAAAGCATTTTTCGGCATACGCATGATCATGATTTAGCATCTTACCCGCTCCGCGAGGGTGGCCTCCGCCTCCTCCGGGCAACCACCCGAGCAAACTCGGCATCTTGCTCTGTTCTGCCTCCCGCAGGATGAGAGGAGGACGATGGGGCGTCCGGTCCTGCTCGTTGGGCTCCCTCGGCCCGCTGCATTTAGAAATCATGATTAGAAGTCATGGTTAGTCAGCATTTTTTTACATCATCAACATTAAGCATCATTTAAGACTAAATCTTACCAGGAGCTCCAGGGCGGTCCGGTACTCGTCCCGCTGCTGGATGGTGGAGTGGAGTAGTCCCTCCAGCTCGGCTATCCGTCCCTCAGGGTCTAGCTGCATTTAAAGCATGTAAGTCAGTACATCTAGCACGATGCATCTTGCATATAGAAAGAGTGTTTTGAGTTTAGATTTGCATACCGGTCGTCGGGTACCTCGGTACACCCGGTCGCCGTAGAGTCGAGCGAAGGCCTTCAGATATGCCTCGTCGCTCTCGTCTCGCTCCTTCACTGCTCTACCCCGCTTGTTCCAATCGCGGACATACTTCGCCTTCCGAGCACACCAATCAACGTTCCCGCTGATACCCCGTGCCGACTTGCCTGGTGGTGAGGACACACGGCGCTATCCTCGACGGAGCACCCGGCACACCGCTACTTCCTTGTGGCTCGGCGATGGCGGCATCTTCTAGCTATCTTCTCTGTTTGCTCAGGCCATGTGGGCCTTGTCTTTTGGTCCCTGCGTGGACACTTTATCTTATTTAGACACTTATTGGGCCATGTGATGGCTTATTGGGTTGCATTTAGGGATAATGGGTCTTGTAGTTGGTTCATGGGCATAATGGGGCTTGAAGCCCACTTATTGAGGGCCCATTAGGGTTAGGGTGCGGCCCCCTCTTCATGTAGAGAAGGTGGAGGCAGCCGCCCACCCCTCCTAGCCCTACTAGGGAAGGTGGGGGGCGCTCCCCTCTCCCTTTCCCCCTTTCCCCATCTCCTCCTTTCCACAACTCCACCCCTTCCTTCTCCCACTTAGATTCTTTCTTATTTTGCTAGACTTGCTGGAATATGGGCCGCCCTTCTCTCCTTGGAGCTAGGCGCACCCCTCCTTCTAGTAGAATTAGGGTTTTCTCCCCTCCCCTATAAGTAGTCTCCATCTTGTACTTGTTTCAGTTTACACATGAATTAAAATATTGAGCCATTGTGCAAAAGCCTTGTGCGCCCCCTCTCTCTTTCTCTCTTCTCCTGCGACGGGAGATCGGCGAGGTGCGACGCCTCAGCCCCCGGTGGACTCCGGGGTTCCTTCTTATCTTCTTCTTCTTCCTCGACGGTTCGTATTCGTGAATCAGATTTCTGCCCCGACTTGTAGCAGAGCTCGCGCCCCTCTCCTGGACGAGTTTCGCCCCAAGCTAAATTCTGGAGATACGTCGGCGGATCAGCTTCGCGTCGGCGCTGGTTTCGCGTCAATCGGAGGTCGGCACCGCCCGTACCGATTTTCTCCGTCGACCTGCGCCAGCACCCCCTTCTCTGCTCGCCCAGCAGGGAGGCCCTTCTTGCGAATTTTCCCCAGGCCTCCACACTGCGCCTGTTACCCTGGTTTCTTCAGGGTTCGTAGATCTCCAGGTCTCCTGTCCAACGCCGCCGACGACGTCGCGTTTCGACGTCGTCACCGTCCGTGGCAGTCGTTCTCGTGGGGTTGCGCCGGCGTGCCTGCACAGTCCGGCCAGCGAATCAACACCAACTTCCAGCGGCTCCTGCGACTCGTACCGGCATCGTCTGCCCGCGCCGTTTGGCCGAGGGCTTCCTCTACCAGTCAGCTCTCATCTCCAACCGGCCCGGACCTGTTCGGGCACCGGACGACCGAGTTCCAGATTTTACCGGCGGCGTGCGCGGTTCTGCGACCACAGAACCAGACCTGGTTTTCAGCAGCGCCCACGGCCACCACCGGCGCACCCAGCGCGTCCCCTCTGGCCGGAGCGTTCCTCCAGCAGTCAGCGACGCGTCCTCTCTGACGGCGCCTCGATCGGACGTCGCATCAGCCCGTGGGACCCGTCTCCGTCCAGGCGCGCGCGACACCGATTCTGCAGCATCGTGCCCGTCACCGAGTGCGGCCCGTCAGCCCGTGCCCGGCAGCCCCGAATGCGTCGCTTGTAGCCTTTTACCTCCCTGCGAGGAGTGGGCCACTATTGGGTTGTATTTTATTGGTCTTCAGTGTATCGGGGTTGTTGGCCCACGGCCGGGGTTCCTTCCCCACGCCTAGGCGTGGAGGTACGCGTTCCGACTCCTCTCTTGTGCTTGCTCTTTTAGTATGCTTTTGATTATGCCGCGTGAGAGAGAGTAGGCGCCTAGCTACTTTGTTGCCATCACCGCGGATCGTGAGTGAGAGCACCCATCCCTTAGCACCATTAGAGCATCGAGCTAGAACGCGACTCCCCTTGTCTTTGGAAATCGACTTTACGCCTAGACACGTGCGCTTCCCTCCTTGGGACGGCCGAGGTCGGAGTTTCTGTTGAGAGACGTCCTTCACTCTGTGGGGTATCACGGTGGTCAGCCACTTGGCGACCCTTGAGCGTGCTACTGCTTGCCTCAGTTAGAGTCCTTGTGAGTCTTAGTCCGTGTCGGTCCCCGTCCCCCATCAAATTTTGGTATCAGAGCTTAGGGAACCAGTTTGTTCTAACAAATTGGGGTCTTAGGTCATTTGAGTCTTTAGGTTGTCTAGGGTGCATTTAGTCTCTTAGTTCATCTAGGTAACGTACCATTGCATTGTCATTTTAGGTTTGTGTCTAGTTAGAGTTTTACCCTTATCTCGTTGAGTCTTGCATGTCCAGCTCCCCGCCAGCCCCATGGTGGTTCCTCGTGCCCACGTGTCAGATTGGTCATCCCTGTTGGCCCGATTCGACGCTCTTATGGCACGACCCGTGGGTGTCGGCCCTACCACTCAGTCGTCGGGAGACCCGATCCCTATACCGATGACCGAGTCGTTTCAGCGCCCTGTCATGTCCGTGGCCATCCTACCTAATGGGTTGCATACGGAGATCGACTTCATCAGTAAGGTTTCATATAATTGTGTCTCACAGGATATTGTTGAGTCTCTCTCTAAGACTGGGGAGATTGTTCTCCGTGATGGTTTAGCTTTTATCGAGTTTCAACGGTGGTTTGGCCCCGTTAAATATTTCGATGGCGCTTGGTGCAAGATCAGCACACTTGCTGGTCCATGCATCATTTTAGGGCGAACTTGGTTGGAGGAAAGAAGTGCGACCATCGACCTGGATAGGAGGACCTGCACCTTACACCCATCTCACCTTCCCGGTGAGTTTGTCTTCCATGACGACGTTACGCCGACCACCTCCATGTCATCACCTGGGTTTGTTCCAGTGAGTTACGAGGCTGAACAGGAGTTGATTGAGGAGTACCTAACTGAGGTTGAGGAGTTAGGGAGTGATCCCCTCCACATCATAGAGGACTCCGTTTCCCCTCCCGAGAGAGAGGCTTCACCCTTAGACCCTCATATAGAGACATTCTTACCTTCCGAGGGTGAACTGGTCATTGGTGAGTCTTTAGCTAGCTGGCTAAGGGAGGATCCACTTCTAGATGTCTCCATTCCTTGCTATACACCCATGGGACCAGCCCTCCCAATAATACCCCTTAACTCCTTTCACACCACTTTTCGGTCCTTCTGCTTTCTTGAAAATGTGAAGGACTTCCTTAGGAGTTTAGATTATCAATGGGAGTTGACTTATATGTTGACCTTAGGGTCTGACCAACCCTATAGTCATAGCTTTACACTCCCTGTTTTGGGGTCTATTACCTCGGTCTACACCATAGGACATATCACATCCGAGGTCCTTTTATTATTTCCCATACCCGTGGAGGTTGATTTTGTCCCCGCTTATGGTTTCACGGTCCCGAGGGAGGAACCTAGCCTTCCTTGCCTTCCTCATGAGCCTCTTGCCCCATACATGAGAGTGCCTGAAGGTGATTATCTGCACCTAGGCGAATGTCGCACATGGGCAAGTATAGTGAAGGGACCTGTCGGGAGGGGTCATCATTTCTTTGACCCATTCGATCCCCTCCCTAGTGAGCCTCTCGACCCATATTATTTTCCCCACCTTGTCGAGGAGGTCCACTATCATACACCACCTAGGCCTTCTAGTCAACACCTCACCGTGCAGGCATCCAGATGCCCGAGCTTAGGAGGCCAGGGACACATGTCTTTTCCCCATGTTTCACCATGTCCATCGTCATATAGGGGAGATGTCATGAGTAAGCTTGGGATTATTCATTCTTCTGAGTCTACCATATGTCATAGGACACATGTGCCTGCTAGGTTCTACTTTGGTTGTCCAGGCCCTCCCCATGTTGTCAAGTCAGGTAGACGTCATAGGCATGTTAGATCCATGTTTGGATGTCCAGGACCACCACTGCATTCACATAGGTATGAGTCAACACAGCTAGTTCGGAGTCTGCATCATCACCACCTTGAGGCCAGCAACGCACGTTACAAGGAGTTAGCTGACGCGCACAGACGCACACGTGAGTTCCGCGAGGGAGAGTACGTCATGGTCCGGGTTAGACCGGAACGGTTTCCTTCGGGAGCCGTAAAGAAACTCCAAGACCGCGGTGCAGGACCATTCAGAGTGTTGAGGCGTATTGGGTCGAACGCGTATGAGATCGAGCTTCCAGACGATTACGGGATCAGTTCGACATTCAATGTTTCTGATCTGGTAGCTTATAAGGATCCCGCGGTGATACCCAGCGAGTTATTTGGGCCTGACCCTCCTGTTGTGAGTGATACACCTACTGAGAGCCCACCTCCTCCAGCCCCATTACAAAAACGCGAGCATATAGATTGCATACTGGATGAGCAGGTGACAACTACCAGGAGCGGAGCCTACCAACGCTTCCTAGTGCGTTGGAGAGGGCGCCCGGAGTCGGACAACACCTGGATTACACGCGGAGAGCTGGAGCGGATGGACCCGGACTTGCTGGAGCGGTACCTCAGCGACCGTGACCCTTACTCGACGGGGTCGAGTTCTTCCCACCCGGGGAGAATTGGTGAGGACACACGGCGCTATCCTCGACGGAGCACCCGGCACACCGCTACTTCCTTGTGGCTCGGCGATGGCGGCATCTTCTAGCTATCTTCTCTGTTTGCTCAGGCCATGTGGGCCTTGTCTTTTGGTCCCTGCGTGGACACTTTATCTTATTTAGACACTTATTGGGCCATGTGATGGCTTATTGGGTTGCATTTAGGGATAATGGGTCTTGTAGTTGGTTCATGGGCATAATGGGGCTTGAAGCCCACTTATTGAGGGCCCATTAGGGTTAGGGTGCGGCCCCCTCTTCATGTAGAGAAGGTGGAGGCAGCCGCCCACCCTTCCTAGCCCTACTAGGGAAGGTGGGGGGCGCTCCCCTCTCCCTTTCCCCCTTTCCCCATCTCCTCCTTTCCACAACTCCACCCCTTCCTTCTCCCACTTAGATTCTTTCTTATTTTGCTAGACTTGCTGGAATATGGGCCGCCCTTCTCTCCTTGGAGCTAGGCGCACCCCTCCTTCTAGTAGAATTAGGGTTTTCTCCCCTCCCCTATAAGTAGTCTCCATCTTGTACTTGTTTCAGTTTACACATGAATTAAAATATTGAGCCATTGTGCAAAAGCCTTGTGCGCCCCCTCTCTCTTTCTCTCTTCTCCTGCGACGGGAGATCGGCGAGGTGCGACGCCTCAGCCCCCGGTGGACTCCGGGGTTCCTTCTTATCTTCTTCTTCTTCCTCGACGGTTCGTATTCGTGAATCAGATTTCTGCCCCGACTTGTAGCAGAGCTCGCGCCCCTCTCCTGGACGAGTTTCGCCCCAAGCTAAATTCTGGAGATACGTCGGCGGATCAGCTTCGCGTCGGCGCTGGTTTCGCGTCAATCGGAGGTCGGCACCGCCCGTACCGATTTTCTCCGTCGACCTGCGCCAGCACCCCCTTCTCTGCTCGCCCAGCAGGGAGGCCCTTCTTGCGAATTTTCCCCAGGCCTCCACACTGCGCCTGTTACCCTGGTTTCTTCAGGGTTCGTAGATCTCCAGGTCTCCTGTCCAACGCCGCCGACGACGTCGCGTTTCGACGTCGTCACCGTCCGTGGCAGTCGTTCTCGTGGGGTTGCGCCGGCGTGCCTGCACAGTCCGGCCAGCGAATCAACACCAACTTCCAGCGGCTCCTGCGACTCGTACCGGCATCGTCTGCCCGCGCCGTTTGGCCGAGGGCTTCCTCTACCAGTCAGCTCTCATCTCCAACCGGCCCGGACCTGTTCGGGCACCGGACGACCGAGTTCCAGATTTTACCGGCGGCGTGCGCGGTTCTGCGACCACAGAACCAGACCTGGTTTTCAGCAGCACCCACGGCCACCACCGGCGCACCCAGCGCGTCCCCTCTGGCCGGAGCGTTCCTCCAGCAGTCAGCGACGCGTCCTCTCTGACGGCGCCTCGATCGGACGTCGCATCAGCCCGTGGGACCCGTCTCCGTCCAGGCGCGCGCGACACCGATTCTGCAGCATCGTGCCCGTCACCGAGTGCGGCCCGTCAGCCCGTGCCCGGCAGCCCCGAATGCGTCGCTTGTAGCCTTTTACCTCCCTGCGAGGAGTGGGCCACTATTGGGTTGTATTTTATTGGTCTTCAGTGTATCGGGGTTGTTGGCCCACGGCCGGGGTTCCTTCCCCACGCCTAGGCGTGGAGGTACGCGTTCCGACTCCTCTCTTGTGCTTGCTCTTTTAGTATGCTTTTGATTATGCCGCGTGAGAGAGAGTAGGCGCCTAGCTACTTTGTTGCCATCACCGCGGATCGTGAGTGAGAGCACCCATCCCTTAGCACCATTAGAGCATCGAGCTAGAACGCGACTCCCCTTGTCTTTGGAAATCGACTTTACGCCTAGACACGTGCGCTTCCCTCCTTGGGACGGCCGAGGTCGGAGTTTCTGTTGAGAGACGTCCTTCACTCTGTGGGGTATCACGGTGGTCAGCCACTTGGCGACCCTTGAGCGTGCTACTGCTTGCCTCAGTTAGAGTCCTTGTGAGTCTTAGTCCGTGTCGGTCCCCGTCCCCCATCACCTGGGTGGTCATCGCTGTGGTGTGGAAAGGTCACCTCGGGCTGGTGTAGTCCCCAAGTCCGCAGGATCAGCCGGTAGTGCAGAGGCTCGATGATGTGGATGCAGTGCAGCCAGATGTCTCGTCCCCGATATGACAAGGCCGCCTCCACCCACGATTGTCCCGTATAACCCTAGCCGCGGTACGGGGTCCATCTCACCTAGGAACATCAAGAGCATCCATCATCATGATCAGCATTTAGAAGCCTTTTAGCATTTAGAAGCATTTAAGAGCATGTAGAAATCACTTTGAGTTCTAGACTTACCGACGTGTGTGGGAAGGAGTCCAGGTCCTCCTGGATCGTCTGGGTCAATCTGATGATCGACCCTGTGTCCCTCACTACCGTCCACCGTCTCGCAATCGGGATACGACCGGGGTGGAGTAGTGTGCCTCTCCCGATGCCCGGGAGGTACATGTAGCTCCAGATCTCCATTTTAGAGATCAAGTCAGTCAAATTGCATAGTCATTTGCATAACATTCTTGCATAATCATATTGTGGAAAGCATTTAAATTGCATTTACCTGTAGGAAAGGCGAGAAGCCGCCCAGCATCGTCAGTTGGTCCGTCGTGCTGAGAGACTCGAACAGGAACGCTAGCACTGCCGCTCCCCATGCGTATCTCCCGACTCTGTGCAAATGCTCTATCAGTGGAAGCAGTCGGCAGCTAATGACGTCCGCTCGAGTCGCGAAGAGGAGCTTCCCGAATAGCAGCACCAGGAAGCGTCTGAGCACTCTGTCTCCCTCTGGTCCCGTCTCTGCCACCACGCGAGGGCGCACCTGGTCTATCACTCTGCCCAAATGCTCCTCGGGTAGCTCTCCCACGGCAATCGCCGCTCCTCTCAGCCCCAGGCTCTCCTGCAGTACTGATCTCGAGAGCTGAGATGAGGACTGTCCCGGCCTGATCAAATCTAGCCCGAGCAGCTGCTGCGCCATCTCCCGGTAATCACCGTAAGTCCATCCGGTCACTGCGGCTCCGTGGACTCTCAATCCCGTAATCCTCGCTATGTCTTCTAGTGCGGGGATCATGTGGCCCCACGGGAAGATGAAAGCTCTGCTGATCGGATCCCACCTCTCGTGCAGCGCCTACAGCAAGGGTGTGTCCATCCGGATCACCTCGATGCTGAGCACCTCGGTGAATCCCATGCTGGCTAGTCGCTCCCTCTGGTAGTCAGGCAGTGCCTGGTACACCGCCCGGACCTGCAGCCAGGAGATCCTTGATCTTCGCTTTCCCTGCATGTTATTTAGATCATAAGTTAGTTAATTGTATCATAAAACATTGCATAAGCATTGTGAAATGAAAACAAAACAAAAAATAGAAATTGAAAACCCTAAAAAATAGTTCTAGGTCCCTGGCAGATGTAACGGCCCTGGGGTAGGGCGTCGCTTGCTTCTGACGCACCAAGGGTGGCGCGTCAGGCATATGACGGTCGCTGGCAGGACCGTCACATTGGCTGCATTTGGGCGTTTTTTCTTTGCATTCCTGTGGTCTCCCACTTTGGCCAAATGGCCTACAATCATTCCTAATGGGTTCGTTGACCCATTTTCTACCCTCAAAACCCGCATGCATCACAAATAAAACCCAAAAAAATTAGAAATTGAAGTTAGGGCGGGAGGACCTACCTCATGGTCCATGCCCCTTCTCCTCTTCTTGGCTGGTTCCTTGGGCTCCCCTTCACCCAAGGGGACGTCTTCCTGGTCTCCCATGGCCGTGGGAGCTTCATCTTCCTCCCTTGGCTCTGTTCTCCTCGGTTCTTCTTATGTGACCGGCGGGATCGCCTCCCGTTCGAGCAGGCGGTGAAACCGCCGGATTGCTTTCTTCTTTCCCCTCTCCCTCTTCTGTGGTGGTGGCTGGGAACCCACGTCGCCGGCCATAGTAGTGGTGGGGACGGTGGTCGCCGATGGTTTTTTGGTTTGGGGCGTTTGATTGCTTGAGTGTTGAATGAAGGTCGTGACCGTTCGGTTTTATTTTTTTGAACGCTCAAGAAATGTGACGGTCTATCGTTCGGCCGTTACATCCTTATAACGCGTCTGGATTTGACCGTTACATGTGATGAGACTATTTTATTGAAGAATGTGAACCGCCTGGTTTATGACGGCCCAGGGCTGGTCCGTTACTTTATGTGACGCCCTCATCTCAGACCGTTAAAAACTTGCAAGTTCCTTGATGAATTAAATGGCCTAATTGATGTCAAAATGGTTCCATATTCTGTCAAGATGATTTATGGATGATGTCTCGCGCACGCACAAATGGTTATGCCTTGATTCATGTTCATGATTATTTTTGGCTAACCTATCTTTCATGAAAGAATTTTTGAACGAAATCACGCGTTGCCGTCCGTCAGGTAGGTAAGTCAGGTAGTGTATCTCTTTCCCTTATCCCTTAATGCATTACTATATGTTACTTACGATATTATCTCGAGAACCGGCTGGTCATTCATGTGTTCTGGGATCTGATGTTCCCCTTAAACAAAAATGATGATGATCTAAGTTTGCATGTTTAATCGTTGGATAAGCCGTTAGGTTGGAAAAGTTTGGGGATGATGGTTCTGTCTTGCACGCCGTGGTTGCAGATGGTGTCCTGACCCTGATTTCTCTGGTCTAGCAATATTATTCTCGAGTATTTTCTATTTTATCTTTCTTTTACATTCATTTTGATGATTTCTTTTCCTTTAGCCCAGCATGCATCATACACATTCTTTGAGCATTCATGAAGCTTCATCTGTTCAAGGTATCTCAGTGATGGTGAATAGCTGTGTTCTTGATCTTGAATGAGGAGAATCATTCTACTCTGAATTAGAAGGTTTCCTTCGATCTACTCGCTTGATCTGGTTGGCTGAAGATTCCTGTCTGGAGTTTAGTCAGTACTCTTTTCCTTTCCATTGCCTCCGGCGGCTAGCCGTGTTTCCATTCCTTAGTTGTTAATTCCTCCAGACTTGCATTCTTTGGTTGATTATTTCCTTGTGACCAGTTTGACGTTTTCCAAAAAATTCTTGTCGCTTGTTGGTAAGAACGGGTGTCGTTTACCTTAACACCCTCTTTTTTGATCCACTCCGCTTCATTTCCGCTTCATCTTCATGTTCCGTTTCGCCTTCGCTTCACCTCCGCTCGCTCCCCTGCAAAGAGGACGTTAAGGAGGGGCATCTGTTTACACCCGTTTTGTGACCAATAAGTCGGGTCATCTCCTTATTCATTCTATATGATGCTCCGAGTTGTTCACTCTCCGTTGAGTCTCTTGATTGATTTAGAGCCTATTTCTTGGGTCTTTCTTCTTGATCGGATATGGCTCTTTGTGGCATTTCCTTTGATTATGGCTTAGCAAAACCCTCATTCATTAATTTGAACTCCATTAATAATAACGGTCTGTCCCAGGTGCGTTGTTTCATTCTGACGGATGGGTCATGGGTCGTTACTCTTTGAAGAGTCCTAAGGCTTAAGGGCTTATTTCAATCCTTATCTTTTTAGTTTATACGTTGATAATAACGGTCTGTCGTGCAGCCGTTGTTTCAGTATGACGCCTTATGCCTTGGCCGTTATTTCCTTGCAAGAGTCCTATTGCTTTGATCTTCTTCCCGTTGATCTTATCTTTTTGGGATAAGGTTGAAAGTAACGGACGTTCCTTGGGGCGTTATTTCCAAGTGGCGGTCTGTCGTGCAGCCGTTACTTCCTTCAGAGAGTCCTGGCAGTTCAGGCATTTTCTCTGCTACTCCGTGGTCGAGATAAGAACTTGGATTGACGATATCTCTTTCAAATCTGATCCTCAAAACCTTCTGTTTGTTTCTATGGACTCTTGGTGATATTATCTTCAAGGATTTGCTAAGAATTATCCCTTTATCTTGCTGGCTTATCCTCTGCTCGACCTAAGAGTTTGAGGGTCTATAAATAGAACCCTTGACTTCATGGCCAAAGGGGGGAAAATCTGGAGTTTGCGTCGAAGTGCTGCCGCATTCTAGAGCCACGTCTGATCAAGGAGAAGTGCTTCTCACGTTCGTTTGCTGCCTGGTGAAGGGAGTATTTGTTCCATTGGTTCCAAAGTTCACAAGTGCATATTGAGTTTCCATTCAATCTCTCTTTCATCATAAGCATTATTTCTCTCCTTCCTCCACGTTTTTCACTAGTTTTCATCATCTAAACATCCTCCTAATCTTTTAAAACGCCCAGAGGGGTTAAAAAACCAAAACATCCCCGTTATTCCCCTTTCCTTTTGATGATATTTTGCTTATTGAAGAATTGATGCTATATTATTGAAAGGGCTAATTTGGGTTATTTTGTTCTTGTCTTCCACTTCTTTGGCAGGTTTACAGGTTCACTAGGACGAGGCCCAAGTCTTCTAGCCGGCTGGAAGAGTTGGAGTTAAAAGGACTCATACTTTGTCATTGCAGGTTATACAACGGTCTTGTGCAGGCGCGTCATATTCTTCTAGCGGTCTATCGAGCGACCGTCACTTCCAAGTGACGCACAGGGTTCTGGCCGTTACTTCTAGCTGACCTGCAGGTTCTCTTTGGTTTCCTCTCCCGTGGGCGGGTGTTTCATCCACCTATTTCCAAGGTATATTCAAGTTTTTGGCTTGTTTTTACTTTGGTGGCGATCACATCTTTCCTTGGTATTGGGTATTAGCTTTCTCCTTCATCACATATATCTTTATTTCCTTGCTTGTCCCACCCCCGCGGTGTGTTTTCATTTACTTCTTCCTCCACGCCCCGGCGTGTGTTTTTCTTTATTTCCTTAGCATTAGTCTGATTGAGATAGCATGCCCATGCTAGAGCTAGCTTTGATTGCCTAGGTTCATGATCACATGTTCATAGGTTAAGAGCAGATCCTTGATTACTTGCTTGTCATCTTATCACATTCACACAAAAAAAACCCCAAAAAGAAAAGAAGATAGGCAAAACTAATCAACAACGGGGTCTTACGGAGGTCCCAGGTAAGGTCACCTAGTCGGCTCCAAGGAATATGGAGATGAGAGGATCCCCTACCAAGGTAGGAATGCAACTGGTATGGAAAAGTATGAATGAATCCTATGCGCACCGGAGTGCATGCAAGAATCTAGCCTAGATCTAGCAGACAATGATCAAACAAATAAGAGAATTATGACAATGATCATGCAATCATCAAATAGCAAACATGGGAGATCAAAAGCACCAAATCAACATGAAATGATGTGAAATGATAATCAAAGTGAAAGGCTCAGGTGCACTGTAGCATAGATAGACGGTCTGTGGCAGACTGCTCAGGGAGGCGACGGTCCAAGGCAGGACCGTTCAATGGCAGGGAGTACCAACAAACTGAAAGGGAACAGAAACTGAAATGAACTGAGACAGTGAAACTGTGGGAACAGGAGCGTACCTGACGGAATGGTCTATCGACTAACCGTGCAACCTGAAGAACGGCCCTAAGAAGACCGTGAAGAATCAGTAAACCCACAAGTGTATGAAAGACAGTAACGTACCTGAGACTGGGTCAGAACGGTCTATCGCCCGACTGCGGGGAGACGTGAGCGGCCCTAGGAGAACCGCGTACACCTCCGAGGATAGAAACCCAGATGGATGAAATAGCAACCTGAAACAACTCAAACAAAACCCTAACCAAGCATAAAATGCAGATCAGCAAAACAATAGCACGATGGGCACTAGGCGTCCCACCGTGATCGCCAAAAAATGGTCTATTGACATGTTTTCCCACCTTACTCCTTCTTACCTTCCTCTTCTAAAATCAGAAAGATGTAAAGACAAGCAAAACGAAGGAAAGAAAGAAAGGGTTGAGAAGTGTGTGTGATCGTGATCGCCACCAAGACACGAAGTACCTAGGAGTACGACGTACCTTGGAAAGGGAGAAAGCACTCGCCCAAAGTTCAGCGATGACAGGTATACACGGTCTTTGAAGAACCGCTTAGTGGACGGGATGATCTCTCGATAGATCGCTCATAGTGCCGAAGAAGGAAGGGGGACAAAGATTGATCTGGCAACAAAACGGTTTGAAAACAACCGCTTACGAGATCTAAACGGCTCTTAGAGGACTGTTCTTCTCTGCAAACGGACGGAAGACGACCGTCCAAAGCGCCATACTCCAAAGTTGTAGGCCTTGATCCTCCACCCCTTCCGACCGGCTAGAGGGGATGGGCCTCGTGCTATGCTGATGCTGACCTGCAAAACAACGTGAAAGACAAGCAAACAACACCCAAATTAGCCCTAAAACGTGTAGTAACTATAGAACGAAATGGAAAATCGACATAATGACTTGGAAGGGGCGATACATGGGCGGTTTTTAAACCCCTATAGGGCGTAAAAAACAAATGGGAGGGTGTGAAATGATGTGAAGCAATACAAAAATGTGGGAAGAAATGGGGAAAACAAGCATGCAATGAATGAACCAACGACTAAAAGGCTAGACTAAAACACAAAATGACGACTACACCCTTGAACCGGAGGCTTGAAAGGACGTAGAAAGCCTCCCTCCCTAGCTACAGTTCACTCAGAAATCTGGCTGAGCTTTGCCGTCGACGTTGGATCTCCCTCTTTCAAGCTTGGACTAGGGACACTATTTATAGAGCCCTAAAAGTCCAATCTCAAAATTAGATTTTCCAGTGGATATTAATCTGAGTTTTCAAAACAAAAATCGTGGATAATACTCTTATCTCCCACCAAAATCGAACGGCACCTCATTTGGTTGAGAAACCGCGGAGAAAATGGTGGAGGAAGGTGGAGGATTAACCACGGGTAGAGAGAGAAAATCTCAAAAAATCCGCAGGTTTCGAGCATGTACACGGTCGCGCAATAGACCGCCCAGACCATTACACGGTCAAATGCAAGACCGTCCATTGCTGTCGGTGATAAATAAATAAAAATGTGAAATTATCCAATTATCCACCGAACAGAACGGCTATCACGGCGTTGGACTCTTGAGGATAAAATGGTCTACTGCTAGAGCACTCAGTGATTAGAACGGTCCAATGCTAGGCCGTTTACACATGTCGGTGATAAATCAAGAAAAATAGGATAAATAGATAATTATCTGAAAAACCAACGAGCTTAGGACTCTTGGGTCTGGACGGTCTAATGCCTGGCCGTTTAATGAGGATAAACGGTTGAACCCAGACTGTTCAAGGACTTGTCGGTGGAAATTCAGAAAGTCAAATAAATACCCAATAAATAATTAAATAGTTCAGAGGAAATCGCCCAGTCACTGAACGGCCAGTCGCTAGACCGCGTACATCCTGGACGTTTGAAATTGATAAAATGGGATAAATGAGCCCACTTAACCCAAAACTAAGTGAAATCAAAGCCCATTAAGCCCGAATCTGAGAGCAAACCTACCCAGGGAGGGAGGTACCCATAAAATAAGCCCAAAGATGCGCCTGAAAATAGCCCAATGAGTAATGGACAACTCGACACATCAACAAATAATAGTAAGAGGAATGACCCAACTCATAGGCAAAAATTAGGTGTCAACAGCTGCTATCGGTTCGGGGCTTGACATGGTCAAAGAATTATCCTGAATAAAGAGCAATCAGTCATTAACAAGTCCACTAGGCTGAGAGAATTGTAACAAGGGTAAATTATGGAAAGAATTATTACAGGAACACACGTACAACAAAGTCATCATAGCAACATGTAGCAGCTTCAGCCAGGAACAACATCAACAAGCTAGCAGATACCAATTGTTCACAGATTGGGGATTTTTCAGAAATAACATAAGTGATAGTTCTAAGGATGATTAAGATAAAGAGTTTTCATTTCGAAACATTGATCATAAATGCAGAGTTACTGATTGTTAGAGTCTTCAGTTATATAGCTACTAATGATAAGTCCCTTATATTTCTGATTGGTTTAAGTCTGATGAATTGTAAGTTTTTCAATTATGAATATTGAAAATTTTTGCATTCAAAATTAATAGAAATAGACCAATATTACATATTAAAGTCCAGGTTAATCTCCCACCACCATACTCATTCAATTCCATTAGCCCCTTTAAAAGTAACTACAAGTACTATTGAGGTTAAACACCTTATGAAATTTTTCATTTTATCCATGGGGTGCTACCATATTCTGATTTTTCTATTGATACCAATTGTCATTCATTTTACAAGAGCAATCAGGTGTAGCAAGCACTTTTTGACGTGAGGATACACGTTGATTAGATGCCAGCATCCCCAGTTACTCAATATAGCTCACCATTCTGCTTCAATTAGAACAGAGGTGGCAATCACTTCATGACTCTGTCCACCTCACTTCATTGGTGAAGGGACTCAGTTTCTCAGTGAGTCTTTTGCCATTGCTCTGCCTTACAGCAGTGCCTTTTAGTATATACCTTTTTACATGAGGATACACATTTATCAGATGCCAGTATCCCCAGTTACTCGGTGTGACTGAAGTCATTGCTTTCATTATGTGTAGCCCTTTAGGAATTTTCAGAGTAGATTGAAGTTTAAGAACAATACTAAATTAAAGTTCCTCAATCAAAGATGCCTTTGTACTTAAAAGAACATTTCAGATTGAAGAAGGCATAGCATGACACAACATGTAGAACTAGTTTAGGTCCATCAAATTTGAATGTAGTCTTTTTCAAGAAACTTATATTTAAGCTCATGGAATCATTAAACCTAAACCAACAATTTTTATATCCTCGGCAATCACAGAGCACCATAATAGAAGATTCCTTTTTAAGATATACTCTGATAAATGAACTTAGCAATAGATCAAAAATTCCACAAGAATTCAAGCTCATTCAAGGAAATAAAGAGTAGGTAGCCAAGCATTGAGCAAGGAGATGATGTTGTTGTATCCCTGTGGTTTTGATGATGTCAAACACCATAAGTAAAACACCACAAGTCCTCATGAAAATGTACATTGGAGTTTGTGCACTTGCGTGAAAATCATCTGGTTGTTATCTTGAAAACTGCTAGACTGCTCTTAATAGGTCAGTGTACATCATAAAGGTCGATGCTTCTTCATAACCTTTCATCATAAAGGTCGATGCTTCTTCATAACCTTTTTTCATAAAGGTCGGTGCATATTCAGTTAGTGTGTCATGCTAGTTGATGCACATTTTTCCTTGTGCATGTAGAAGGTCGATGCACTTCTGTTAGCAGAGTTGGAGCACATGCCTGCGCAAGTCTGAGCATATTCGTAACTGACGAAGCTCATGCGTGCAGAGGGGCGGAGCATACCCATTCGAAGTCATTGCACATTCACAAGTCGGAGCATATGTATAGAGTCTCAATTGTACAAGTCCGAGCATCTTTATGGCAATCCAAGCACATTCATACCCAAAGTCCGTGCACATGCCTAAATCAAGTCGGAGCATATACTGTTCAACTGGACGCTTGTTTCAGTTTGTTACATACTAAGGTCGGTGCTAGTGTGTACGAGTACTCACTAAGGTCAGTGCTAGTGTGTACGAGTACTCACTAAGGTCGACGCTAGTGTGTATATGTTTCTCACCAAGGTCGGTGCATGTTTTGTGCATGTGTGAAAGGTCAGTGCATGTTTTGCATAAGGTCTGAGCACATGCAATAGGCAAGTCAGTGCACATGCATAATAAGGCCTGAGCATATGCAATAGGCAAGTCAATGCACATGCATAATAAGGTCTGAGCATTCTTAGGAAATGTTGCTATCCAAGGTCAAAGCAAATTCATCCGTTTGCTCTTCAAGGTCGAATCATATGCATATATTACTTATGCTGACCAAAGGTGTTTGATGAAATGCCTTTCATCTCTGTTGACAGGATTGAGCTACTAAAGAACCCAGAATCTGGACACATTTTTTGTCATGCCCCGAGCCTATATTAAAGCAGAAGACAATCTAGGGATACGTGAACAGCCGGCATGGTAACCCTCTTGCGAGCAAGAATGATCAGAGCGTAGGACAATCACACATAAAAATATAATTGCACAATAATTCAACTATCTTTCTCTTTCATTAATAATATCAAATGATAAAATCTTAATACATCATTTCATTTCAACCTTCTCCAATCCATTAGACTCAAGAAAAAGAAAATTACAAAGACTCGATCTAAACAAGATTGACCTTCCTAAGTCTTCACTCTCATTTTGATACGACTTTCATTCGCTCTCTGACCCACTACTTGTATAACTTGAATCCGAATTCGAATCACTTCCATCTCTTGAAAAGATTAGAAAATAGGTAATGAGCACACTTACCCAGTAGGTATCTTCGCATCAACATGAAGGTAGTCTTAAAGTAATTAATATTTTATCTCTAAAGAATAAGGTAAAATCATGCGAATGCGATAAATCACGTGTATAACTAAAATAACAAGATGATCATGTGATATATGAGTGAGCAAGTATGATTAAGCAAGAATGTAACAAGAATGTAATTATGACCTTTCATGAACAAGAATGTAACGAGAATGAACTAGCAGGCCACGTAATAATCACACAAATACCTTTGGCTTAGGAGCAAGCACTTGGTGAATTTCTGTGGAATAACATGTAACAAGCAAGAAAGTCATGTATGTCGTGGATTTTCACTTATTTATAGAGAAAGTACTCTCAGCGCAATGCGACACCAGTAGCATCATACCCCATGGCTTTCAGTATGTTTCCGACAATCAGCTGAGGGGACTAGCATAAAGCCCTTGAACACAATCAGTGCTCGATCCGCATCTTCAAGTATAAATCAAGCTACTTCCACGCATGTAATAAAGTGGGCCAAGAATGTACAATTTTAAAGAACGTTGAAGACTCAATGTCAAGTAAGAATGCACCAAATATGGATTCATGAGTTCAAGAAAATGCATTAGTAACTAAGTTATGCCCTGGAGAACATTCGATAGCATAAATGTACGTTCTTTATCTTTCATAATTTACTTTAGATGTTTTAAATAAGGTTACAAGTCCCAGACTATCATTAGTCAATCTAGATCATAGGAATATTTACCCGTGGTCAAATCTTCGGTCAACAGTTTCAGGAAACTTCGCGGTATACAACAGGGCCGCTATATTGACATGGCGGTCTAGTATTGGGCCGCTAGAACGGACTGAATCCTGGAAAGAAATCAGTTGGACTCATATCTCATGGCAGTCAGATACTGGACTATTAATGGGCCTTAGCAGTCGAGTACTGAACCGTTAAAGAATCAAAATCTGAAAACATCGGTAGTGCTTTCTAGACAATTGGGCTTTAATGCTACAACCAACTCGGCGTTCTAGTGGGAATCCCAGGCTCGCGGAGCATTACGGAGGCCTTGAAACAAGATTTCCTAGTCCATTGGAAGGAATATGCAATAGAGAGGTCCTCAAGTCCAAGAATGTGTTCCTATAGTGCAAAAATGTAACTAGTGGTCCCATATCGGGGTATATGCCACGTACTTAGAGAAAATGACTCTATAGTTGAGAAAGAGTGTGTAACAGGGATAAATCAACGTTAAAATCTCATTAATATAGCATTTAGATCATGGATTTAGTACAAAACTATAGGGTTTTGGTATAAAATTAGCATATGCTTAAAATAACCTCAAGGTACCATAAAACATGCAATTACTGCCATGAATCATAAACTCAGAGTCATGAAAACAAGTTGAAACTTAGATAACTAGGCTTATTTATAAGATAATTTCACTGTTCTCAATTCTGTCTCAGGTTGACAGAACACAACACTCTGGCAGTCTAAGATAGGCACGTTATAGTGATGTGGCGGTTTATCGTCGGGTCGTCAGAAGATTGTGGCGCTCTACTTATGGTCCGCCAGAGTTTACATAAAAAATGCAAGTGTTACAGAAGGTCTGGTAGTTTATCGTAAGGCCGCTAGATGATTCTGGCGGTCTAACTCTAATCCGCCAGAGCACTGTTGATAGTAAAATAGAAGAACTATGTTTTAAACATATCATGTCTGAAATAAAATCAAAATAAATAAGCTACTCCATTCGTAAAAGCACGAAGGATAGGCCATCTAGATGCATAGGTTACAGTGAATTAACAACAGAATGTCTTTTGACTGTAATTAAGGCCAGAGATATGCATGTATGCATGGACCTACTAAAATCATAAAATTCATGGTCTATAGTGCAGGAAATCAAGTAAAACCAGAGGGCTTTTATCCCTAGCACGATGTTCTTGGCGTTCATGAGATAACCTACCGCTTGATAAGCTTCTAGACTTCGGATTTGAGACTGCAAGGTACGCCCTAGTCCTTCCCTTCTTGTGAGTTTTGAGCAACTTCACGTCATTTTAACTCTTTAATATCTTGACCTATAGACGTGAAATTTGGAGGGTAAGAAGACGATACTACTGCGAACAAAAAGTTCTAAGGAACCAAACTCTAAACACCTCGTTTAGACGCCCTAATTTCCTGATCTTCAGTGGACTTCTGCTAAGTTTCCTGGGTCACTATGGTCGGATCAGCAACTTTGGAAGCTCCTAACTCCTTGGATACTGGATCTCCTAGCACGAAATTTTGGGAGATGTTCGTCTTAAGTATTAGAAACAAAAGCTTCTAAAGAACTTACCCCAAATACCTACTCCGTACCTTGATTCCACGCAAGCCAAAGTAAGGGGTCGCACAAATCAAATCTGGGTCCTATTTATAGAGTTTTGCTAGGCTTCTAAGGATAAGGCTGATTCTAGAGTCCTTATTTGGCTAAAATCTGATCTTTAGGAGTCCCTAGGAACCTTACAAGTCCTTTCAATTCGGTTTCTATCAGATAGGATCCCAAAGATCCAATCTTTTTGCTCGTCCTTCCGTTCACAGAACTGGCAGGGTGTAGTAGTCGAAGCATGGAGCGCTAGAGTCATTTGGCGGTTGCACGATAGACCACTAGAGCTACTGTGTGCTGAAGTTTGAATTTATTCAAACTCTTTTATTGTATTATCCAATTAATTATCCATATAAGGTATATTTATCCTTATATTCCGAGGATAAGTTAATTAACCGACTAGAATATGGGTCAAACTTCATGGGCTTGGTTTTTAAACCTTTTGGGCTTCTATAAAATGGGCTAGGTTAATTAATTACCTTAGTTTGGGATTTAATAATGATTTATTTAACCCACTATTTATTTATTAATTCATTTGGACCTTTAATAATTCCAAAAAATTACTAAATATTCCAGAAATACTTTATAAAAATTCTGGGGCATTACACCCTCCCCCACTTAAGAGAATTTGGTCCCCAAGTTCAATATATGGATTTTATCGAGAGTGTACTTATAATTAAATAACTCCGGGTATCTTTTACGCATAGCTTCCTCCGTCTCCCATGTTGCTTCCATGGGCCATTACTTCTTCCATTCAATCTTGACCATAGGAATGGCTATATTTCTTAATTGACGCACTTCACGTTCAAGAATCTTAATTGTTACTTGCTCGTACGTCATATCCTTCTGAATCTCCAAAACATCATAAGTGATAACATGGTAAGGATTATATACATATTTCTTCAACATAGAAGCATGGAATACGTCATGAACTCTTGCTAGTTGTGGAGGCAAAGCCAGTCGATAAGCCACTTCACCGACCCTTTCCAAAATCTCAAATGGGCCAATAAATCGTAGAGTATGCTTGCTTTTAATGCCAAATCTTCGAATACCTCGTCCTGGAGAAACCTTAAGGTATACATGGTCTCCTACTTGAAATTCCAAGTCGCGTCCTCAATTATCAGCATAAGATTTCTACCGGTCTTGTGCCATCTGAAGTCTTTCCCGAATAAGCTTTATCTTGTCTATAGTATCCATGACCATGTCGGGATCTAAAAATAGTATGTCACCGATTTCATTCCAGCATATCGATGATCGGCAGCTTCTTCCATATAGAGCTTCAAACGGTGCCATATGTATACTAGCTTGGTAGCTATTGTTATATGAAAATTCTACTAGAGATAAGTGATCATGCCAACTACCTCCAAAATCAATAGCACAAGCCCTGAGCATATCTTCCACCACTTGATTTGTCCTTTCCGTTTGACCATTAGTTTGTGGATGAAACGTTGTGCTAAAGTTCAGTCGGGTCCTTAGATAATGTTGAAGACCCTTCCAAAACTGTGATGTGAATCGAGGATCTCTATCAGATATAATAGTGACATGGACACCATGTAATTTGATAATTTCCCTCATGTATAATGCTGCTAGAATATCCACAGACCATCGACTTTTTATTGGTAAATAATGTGCAGACTTAGTCAATCTGTCTATGATTACCCATATACCATCGTGTCCTCCTCTAGTCTTAGGTAAACCCTTGATGAAATCCATGCCTATACTTTTCCATTTCTATTTGGGAATATTCAAGGGTTGTAATTTACCTGCGAGTCTAAAATGTTCTACCTTTACTTGTTGACAAGTGAGACATCGGGATACGAAATCTGCCACTTCTCTTTTCATGTTAGGCCACCAGAAGTTCCTTTTAAGATCTTGATACATTTTTGTACCACCTAGATGAATGGTGTACTTGGAATTATGAGCTTCTTCCAAGATCAATTCCTTAGTATCAACATGATCCGATATACAAATTCGATCCTTGAATAGTAACCTTCCATCATTGGTGATAGAGAAATTCGGCCTTTGCTCAATATTTGCTTTAATTTCCAGTAATATGGGATCATTGTCTTGTAGCTTGACTAGATCTTCTATTAATGTAGGTTGAGGTCAGATATTGGCTATAAAATAATCTTCTTCCTTCATGTCAATATCTAAGTTCAATTGAGCAAATTGAGGAATAAGATTAGTCATACTAATCATAAGACTTCATAGTTTTCCCATTGGTTTTCTACTGAGTGCATCTGCTACAGCATTAGCTTTGCCAGGATGATATTGAATAGCAAAATCAAAGTCTTTAAGGTATTCCAGCCATCTTCTTTGCCTCATATTCTGCTCTTTTTGGGAGAACAAATATTTCAAGCTTTTGTGGTCTGAATAAACCGTAAATTTCTCTCCGTAAAGGTAGTGACGTCAAATTTTTAAGGTAAATATAACAGCTGCCAATTCTAAATCATGCACAGGATAATTCTCTTCGTGACATTTCAATTGTCTTGAAGAATAGCAAATTACCTTTCCATTTTGCATAAGAACGCACCCTAAGCCAATGCCAGATGCATCCGTATAAACTTCAAATCCACCACCCTCAACGTGCAATGATAATATAGGGGCTGTCGTGAGATGTTCCTTAAGAGTTAGGAAACTCGTTTCACAATCCTTCGACCATACAAAAGGATTTTCTTTTCTTGTAAGTCTTGTCAAAGGAACAGCAATCTTTGAGAAATCCTTTATGAACCTCCTGTAATATCCGGCTAGACCTAGAAGCTCCTTACTTCCGATACGGTCGTTGGCCGGCTCTAGTTCTTAACTGCTTCTACCACATAAGGATCCACAGCGATACATTCTTTTGAAATAATGTGGCCTAGAAATGAAACTTTCTTAAGCCAGAATTCACACTTGTTAAGTTTGGCATAGAGTTTATGTTCTCTAAGCGTTTGCAAAGCTATCTTCAAATGTTCTTCATGTCCCTCTTTTGTGTTGGAGTATACCAGAATGTCATCAATGAAGATGATGATGAATTGGTCCAGATATGTCTAGAAAATATTATTCATAAGTTACATAAATGCTGCTGGGACATTTGTTAATCCGAACGGCATTACCATGAATTCATAGTGGCCATAACGACTTCGGAAAGCCATTTTGTATATATCTTTATCTTTAATTCTAAGCTGATGATAACCCGACCTGAGGTCTATCTTGGAGAAATATTCTGCTCTCGAAAGCTGGTTGAAGAGCTCCTCAATACGCGACAACGGATACTTGTTCTTGATTGTAAGTTGATTCAGTCGCATGTAGTCGATACACAACATGAGAGAGCCATCCTTCTTATTGACAAACAGAACTGGCGCACCCCAGGGGGATGTGCTAGGTCTGATGAAACCCTTGTCTAATAGTTCCTGCAACTGCCTTTTTAATTCTTTAAGTTTCGTGGGGGACATCCTGTAAGGGGCTATAGAAACTGGTGCTGCTCCTGGAATGAGTTCAATGATGAAGTTTACTTCCCTCTCGGGTGGTAAACCGGGTAATTCAGATGGGAACACATCAGGGAACTCATTTACAATATGGATGTCTGCTATGATGATTTCCTTGGATTCAGTAACAATGATAGAAGCAAGAAAAGCTTCATATCATTGCGATATGAGTTTGCAAGCGTGAACAGAAGAGATGATGGTAGGACGTTTCTTATACTTGATACCAAGGAAGGAAAATCTTGGTAAGCCTGGTTTGCGAAAGGATATTATCCTATTCCGGTAATTGATATCGACATCATGATCAACTAACCAATCTACCCCTAAAATGGCATCATAACCTTTCATGTAAAGGCATACTAAGTTTGTAGAGAGATTACGACCTTCTATCGTTACCTCACTATTAGGGTAGTAATCGGTAAGTTTTGTTCCAGAACCTAAGGGTGTAGTAATAGAAAGGTCCGAAGGTAAGGGAACTGATGAAATTGGGATTATTTTTGCAAAAGTAGTGGAGATAAGAGAATGAGAAGCACCAGTATCAAACAATACTAATGCATGATGGGAACAAATTTGAAGGGTACCTTCCATAAGCCCACCATCCCTGGGCGCTTCTTCTTCTTCTAGAACAGCATTGAGGCGAGCCTGCCTCTTACATCCACCACCAGACGATTGATCCTTCGTGAGGGGGCAATCTGGCATACGATGCTCCCTACTGTCGCAACGTAAACAAGCGCCAAGGCGCTTCCAGCATTCCTCGACCGAGTGGCCGAACTTCTCACAAAATGTGCAAGCTGCCATGACTTGCTTCTCCTCCTCCTTGACCTTCTTATTCTTCTGAGAACTTCCACCGTTCCCGCTCCTAGATCTCTTCTTGCTATCACGGCTTTTATAGGGCTCCGTGATACTGAACTTCTCCTTCTTATAACACCGATCAGATCGTCGGCTGGACTCTTCTCCTTTTCCTTTCAATTTTTTGACCTTCTCCAAGGTCCTCTCATATAAATATCCCCGCTGGACCATTTCCGCATAGGTACGGATGTTTTGGGGCCCGAGCTGCTGAATGAAATCAGGTCGTAACCCATCCATAAATCGATTAACCTTCAATAAATCGGTACTAATTAAGTGAGGTGCATACGGTGCAAGCCTAGAGAATTGAAGTTCATATTCTACAACTGTCATCATTCCCTGACGAAGAGAGGTGAACTCTATAGCCTTTCTTTCTTTAACATGCTCAGAAAAGTACTTAGCACGGAATAATGTGAGAAATCCTTCCCACGTGTGAGGTGCATCTATCGGAGGTGCAGGTATTGATTTCCACCATGTGCGCGCATCATTATTGAGTTGGAAGGTTACGAGACGCACTTTTTCTTGATCCGTGCATTGGATAACATCGAAGATGTGATTCATTTCATCTATCCAATTTTCTGCCTCATCTAGATTAGAAGAACCGTAGAAATGGGGAGGGTTTAAGCGCTGGAAGTTGTGATACAAGTCACCAGCCCTTGCCCCTGCGCCCGCCTGGGCCATAGTTTGTAATGCCTGAGTAAGGCCGGCAACCATTTGTTGCATGCCACCCCAATCTACGCGATGAGCCATTGTAGTATTAAGGTACCTAAGAGAAATAACAAATTGTTAGTTCTCATAGAATTAGAAAGAGATTAATCTTAGAACTAATTAACTATCTCATCCCAGGCTCTACCCAGTTCTCACATAGGTGAGGAAATTTCTTCCTTAGATTCATAGGTAGGGGTCCTTAAACCTTGGACTTATCCTAGGACATGACTCTTCCTCCTAAGTCCTTGGACTAAGGCTTTGATACCAACTTAACTGTCACGCCCCGAGCCTTTATTACAGCGGAAGATAATCTCGAGATACGTGAACAGTCGACATGGTAAGCCTCTTGCGAGCAAGAACGATAAGAGTGCAAGACAATCACGTATAAAAATGCAATTGCACAATAATTAAACTATATTTCTCTTTCATTAATAATATCACATGACAAAATCTTACTACATCATTTCATTTCAACCTTCTCCAATCCATTAGACTCAAGAAAAGGAAAATTACAAAGACTTGATCTAAACAAGATTGACCTTCCTAAGTCTTCACTCTCATTTTGATACGACTTTCATTCGCTCTCGGACCCGCTACTTGTATAACTTGAATCCTAATTCGAATCACTTCCATCTCCTGAAAAGATTGGAAAATAGGTAATGAGCACACTTGCCCAGTAGGTATCTTTGCATCAACATGAAAGCAGTGTTAAAGTAATTAACATTTTATCTCTAAAGAATAAGGTAAAATCATGCGAATGCGATAAATCCCGTGTATAACTAAAATAACAAGATGATCATGTGATATATGAGTGAGCAAGTATGATTAAGCAAGAATGTAATTATGGCCTTTCATGAACAATAATGTAACGAGAATGAACTAGCAAGTCACGTAATAATCACACAAATACCTTTGGCTTAGGAGCAAGTACTTGGTATCCAAATGTAATTGTTGCTCCTCTTCCGCCCAAGAAGACCTTAACCATTTGTTCATTTCTGGAGATTTTGCGTCTGAATTGTGGGGCTGGATACAGCCCTTACTTAGCAATAAGTTTCACCTTAGTGATCAGATCTCCATAAGATGCTGGAACCTGTTGAATACAACTACTCTTCTCTCTGCCTTCAACTTTGTGGGGATGTATGCAGTAATTCTGTTGATGTGGGAGATCTGGAAACAAAGGTGTGCAATCAGATGTTTGGCTCGAGGAGCTGATTCAATAAAGAGGCAAATTCAATTTTCAATAGCTCAGGCCTTGGAAAAGCTAAGCTTTCGCAAGCCATTATCTCCACTTCAGTCCAGCTGTCTTGCTTCCTTTCACCTATTTCCGTGGGTCAATCTTAAGCAACCATTTTTAGTTTTCTGCAGATTGGCACCTCAGAAATTCACATTGCATGTTGATGGGGCATCCAAGGGTAACCCAGGTAGATGTGGTGGAGGTGGCTGTGTAAGATACTCAAAGGGTAGATGGATAGTAGGCTTTGCTTTCAACTATAGCATTGGTAACAGTTTATTGGCAAAGGCTAGAGCCTTATGTGATGGGCTATCAATTGCCAAGGAAGGTGGTCTAGCTTTGGCGGCTATATATTCAGATTGTGCTCTTGTAGTGGAGGCCATAAGAAAAGGAATTTCTCCTAACTGGATGGTTCTTCCATGGTGGAGGAAGATCCTAGATCTTATTCATGAAAGTGGCTCTGTGTGCTACTACACACCTATCGAGAAGGAAACCAGGTTACAGATTCCCTGGCGTCACATGCTTGCAGCATCATTGAAAATTAAATTATTGTCCATGCAGGAGAGCTCCCTCGGATGACCAAGGGAGCACTAAGAATTGATATAGCAGGACTGCCAGCCATTCGAGTACTTTAGCTCTTTGTTCTGTTGCTCCTTAGCTTTATCTTTTGACTTTCTTTATGTCCTTTGCATACGGCCAAGTTGCCCTTCTATTCATCAGGGGGATGCCCCTTTGTTTTTGTAATTCCAGCTTAAATCAATAAAATAAAAAGGCCGCAGTTAATTCCTGGGGGAATGAGAACATCCCCCCTTTTTGAGGGTGGGGTGCATTCGACCAGTGCTTTAACTGTTGGTCGGTCTTTGCTCAAAAAAAAAGGAGCAAGTACTTGGTGAATTTATGTGGAATAACATGTAACAAGCAAGAAAGTCGTGTATGTCGTGGATTTTCACTTATTTATAGAGAAAGTACTCCCAGCGCAATGCGACACCAGTAGCATCATACCCCATGGCTTTCAGTATGTTTCCGACAATCAGCTGAGGGGACTAGCATAAAGCCCTTGAACACAATCAGTGCTCGATCCGCATCTTTAAGTATAAATCAAGCTACTTCCACGCATGTAATAAAGTTGGCCAAGAATGTACAATTTTAAAGAACGTTGAAGACTCAATGTCAAGTAAGAATGCACCAAATATGGATTCATGAGTTCAAGAAAATGCATTGGTAACTAAGTTATGCCCTGGAGAACATTCGATAGCATAAATGTACGTTCTTTATCTTTCATAAGTTACTTTAGATGTTTTAAATAAGGTTACAAGTCCCAGACTATCATTAGTCAATCTAGGATCATAGGAATATTAGCCCTTGGTCAAACCTTGGGTCAACAATTTTAGGAAACTTAGCGGTTTATAACAGGGCCGCTATATTGACATGGCGGTCTAGTATTGGGCCGTTAGAACGGACCGAATCCTGAAAAGAAATCAGTTGGACTCAGATGTCATGGTGGTCAGATATTGGACCGTTAATGGGCCTTAGCGGTCGAGTACTGAACCGTTACATAATCAAAATCAAAAAACATCGGTAGTGCTTTCTAGACAATTGGGCTTTAATGGTACAACCAACTCGGCGTCCTTGTGGGAATCCCAGGCTCGCGGAGAATTACGGAGGCCTTGAAACAAGATTTCCTAGTCCATTGGAAGGAATATCCAATAGAGAGGTCCTCAAGTCCAAGAATGTGTTTCTATAGTGTAAAAGTGTAACTAGTGGTCCCATATCGGGGTATATGCCACGTACTTAGAGAAAATGACTCTATAGTTGAGAAAGAGTGTGTAACAAGAATAAATCAACGTTAAAATCTCATTAATATAGCATTTAGATCATGGATTTAGTATAAAACTATAGGGTTTTTTAAAATTAGCATATGCTTAAAATGACCTCAAGGTACCATAAAACATGCAATTACTGCCATGAATCAGTAAGTAAACTCAGAGTCATGAAAATAGGTTAAAACTTAGATAACTAGGCTTATTTATAAGCTAATTTGACTGTTCTCAATTCTGTCTCGGGTTGACAGAACACAACACTCTGGTGGTCTAAGACAGGCGCGTCACAGTGATGTGGCGGTTTATCGTGGGGCCGTCCGAAGATTGTGGCCCTCTACTTATGGTCCGTCAGAGTTTACATAAAAAATGCAAGTGTTACAGAAGGTCTGGCGGCTTATCGTAAGGCCGCTAGATGATTCTGGCGGTCTAACTCTAATCCGTCAGAGCATTACTGATAGTAAAATAGAAGAACTATGGTTTAAACATATCATGTCTGAAAAAAATCAAAATAAATAAGCTACTCCAGTCATGAAAGAACGGAGGATAGGCCATCTAGATGCATAGGTTACAGTGAATTAACAAGTGAATGTCTTTTGACTTTAATTAAGGCTAGAGATATGCATGTATGCATGGACCTACTAAAATCTTGAAATTCATGATCTATAGTGCATGAAACACAGCAAAACAGAGGGCTTTTATCCCTACAACGATGTTCTTGCCGTTCATGAGACAACCTACCTCTTGATAAGCTTCTAGACTTCGGATTTGAGACTGCAAGGTACGCCCTAGTCGTTCCCTTCCTGTGAGTTTTCAGCAACTTCACGTCGTTCTAACTCCTTAATCTCTTGACCTATAGGCGTGAAATTTGGAGGGTAAGAAGACGATACTACTGGGAACAAAAGTTCTAAGGAACCAAACTCTAAATACCTCGTTTAGACACCCTACTTTTTTGATCTTCACCTGACTTCTGCTCAGTTTCCTGGGTCGCTATGGTCGGATCAGCAATTTGGGAAGCTCCTAACTCCTTGGTGTTAGGTTCGGTGCAGTATTCAGAGGGGGGGTGAATGAATATAACCCTTTAAAAACCTTTACCCAATTAAAAGGTTATGATGCTCACTAACAATCTAGAGTGCTAACTAGACAGATGTATCAAATCTGAAAGACTAATTAGCAGTAGCACCATTCTTCCACTCAAATAAACTTTCGCTCACTCAACGGATTAAACACTCAGAACAAGATCTGATCAACCACTTGGAGCGCCCCTATGCAAACATCTAGCGGAAGCAAAACATATAGAGAAATCAGACCCCTGCATAGAGGATTTTTTAGGTGGTTCGGTCCTCCAGACCTACATCCACCCCACACTCAAACCGAGTGTGGCTTCCACTAGCTCACGCTAGAAACAGCAGACTCAGTCTGCAACAAATGCTGCCAAATAGCTTGACTAGGGGAACAGCCTCCCCTCTTCCTCCCAACCGGAGGGAACCACTAGTGACACCAGTCACTAGCAAACCAGAGACACACGGTCTCTCTTCCTCCAGACCTGGAGGGAACCCCTGGACTTGAATCCACAAGCCCAGAACCGGAGACAAGTCTCCCTTCCTCCAACCCGGAGGGAAACCTACAAGTAGCACCCAGCTACTTGCAACCGGAGATAGCAATCTCCCTTCTCCTGAACAAACAGGAGGAACCCACAAGTGACTCCAGCCACTTGGAAACCAGAGACACACGGTCTCTCTTCCTCCACACACGGAGGGAACCACCGGACTTGCTACTCACAAGCCCAGAGCCGGAGGAACAAGCCTCCCTTCCTCCAACCCGGAGGGGAACCTAGAGACCCAAGTCTCTCTTCCTCTGAACCCCAGAGGGAAGCACAACCGGAGATAAATCTCCCTTCCTCCAACCCGGAGGGAAACAACCGATGACACCCTGTCAAAGGCAACCAGAGACGCAAGTCTCTCTTCCTCCACACCGGAGGGTACCAACCACAAGTAGCACCCAGCTACTTGCAAACCGAAGACACAAAGTCTCCCTTCTCCTGAACCCACAGGAGGAACCCCGACCTCTCTACAGAGGATCGGAAATACAGTAAACCAGAAAACAAAGGAAAAACAATAAACGAAAATGACTTCAGCAAAACAGAAAGTTGAAAGATGAAGTGCACAATGTGGCTCTCAACGGAGCTGACTGGCCTGGATTTGATCCACGGTCCAGTAGACGGATCTTCAGGTAAGATCTTCCTTCTTCTCCACGAGCTCTCTCGCTCACTCTCTATCTTTCTTTCTCTTTCTTCTGCTCTCCTCTCACTCTCTGCTTCTTCTTCTCTTCACACTCTTCTCGAGCTCTCTACCTCTCTTCTTCTCCTTCTGCTCTTCTTCTTTCTCTTTTCTTCTTCTATCTGGATCGTGGCTCTCTGTATACGCTTTTCTTCTCGCCAACTCGATCACCTTCATCTGTGGACGAAGGTCTCATATATATAGCAGCAGCAGCATCAGCCACGACGTGTGACCTCCACATTTCTAGCCCTAATTATTCGGACCACGTGGCAGTCTCTCAGCAGGCTTCATTCCAGCCTCGGATCACGTGCCCTCCTTAAGCTTCACGATCAATGCACCTGTAAAACAGAGTATCGAATAAGTCATCAGTTTAAAGAACAACTCTGTATAGATTATCAGAAGAACAGCGCTTTAGAAGAAACCTGAACGAGGTTAAAACGAAACAACACGAAGTAACAAATAGTAACGACACGGAGACAACACGAGGACACAATAGGGAAAACGACACGAAGTCAGTAAAGACTCGATGTACAACAGTAAGTAACACGAAGTAAAACCATACAGACATAAATGATAACACGAGATGCAACTTGTAACAGAGATAACACTATAAAGAGAACTACACGCAGAAGATGAAAACAATAACCGACGCGAGGTGAAAAACAACACGAGGATAACACGGGCTGACAGCAGAAACCGACACAAAGTGGTTGCAAACAAGTAAGACACGAGGTCTTCGTAAAGCAACACGAAGTGTGGTCAAAGCGAGAACGACACGAGGTCTAATGAGAAAGACCAGCATGAAGACGGTGAAAACAGCACGAAGTGAAGAACAACGACACGAAGTATAGTGGTGACAAAAACACACACTACACAGAAACAACAGTAACTGACACGAAGTACATGAGAGGAAAAATGACACGAAGTCATGAAAACAACAGTAACCGACACGAGGTGAGGTTACTAAAGCGACAACGACACGCGGTGTGGAAAACACGACACGAAGACCTGAGACGGAGAAACGACACGAAGTGTAACAGGAACGACACGAAGTAAAAAACAGTGATCGACACGGGTTGAAAACAACACGAAGTCGAAACAGTAATCGACACGGGTTGAAAACAACATGAAGACGAAATACAAAGAGACGACACGAAGTGAAGTTGACACGAAGTGAAAACAACACTAAGTGAAAAACAATAATCGACACGCGGTGAAAACAACACGACGACAGTGAGAACAGCACGAGGTGAAATGACACGGGGTGTAGAAAACCAAGAATCGACACGAAGTGTGGTCAAGGCGAAAAAAAGACACTAAGTCAAAAAAAAATGAAAGACCAACACTCAGACAGAAACATAAAAATAACACGGAGACGTAGACACTAAAACAACACGAAGATGAAGACAAGGGAAACGACACGAAGTCTAACCTCATACAAGGTTTCCTGTCACGCATGGAAATCAACACGAAGTGTTGTAAGCTCATACGACACGAGATCTTTTCGTGTTAGTGAGGGGAAACAACACGAAAACTCAAGTACAGAAACAGCACGAAGATTGAGTCAAATCTGATGTACAGACTTGAAGAACAGTCCAAAGTATAGACTTGCACGAGCGAGCTACAGTGCCAAAGTATAGACTTCACGCTGTTCAGACTTGGAAGACCAGTGTTGAATGTGTAGACTTGTAGTTTATCATGAAAGAAGGCCAGCGTACAGACTTGCTGTCCTCACAGCAGACGATGTAAACACTTAGCCTATGCAGACCAATGTACAGACTTTGGCAAAGCAAAAGGCTGTATAGACTTGGAGACCCAAAGCCATTGTATATACTTTGTCTAAGACAAGGCATGAGCTGACGTTGTATACACTTAGCCAATGCAAACCAGTCCGATGTATAGACTTTAAGGAAATGCATGCTACAGTGCAATGTCTAGACTTGCGATGTGTTCGCCAAATGCACACTACAGTCCAATGTATGGACTTAGACGAATGATGCATGAGACGCTCAATGTATCGACTTTGAGCTTGCTGTGCAGTGAATAGACTTAGGGCATAAACCCCACAAAGCACTGTATAGACTATGCACATAACATAAGTCTAACATAAACAATATATCAGTTGTACCAGTCACAGTCATGATGCAATCATCAAGGCACAATGTCATGAAAACACTATATCATTGCTATCATCAAAATACAATATCAATCATCAAAACCACAGCAATGAATGAATGCTTTATGCATCAGTTTAACATGTAACAAGACTGAAACATCAAATATGTTAATCTAAACTGAGCAGCAAGATGACTGAACATTTGATAAGCTCACATCAACAACCAATCATCAAAACCACAGGGGCACAACAATCTCCCCCTTTTTGATGATGGCAACACTTTCAATACATTGAGTCATTCTGATGATGTGAGGCATTCTGAGGTATTCTGAAGACTGACTCAAATTATTCTCCCCCTTTGACTTCATCAAAAAGAAAAATAATTTGAGAAATTATAGCATGTATAAGAGTTCAGTCAATTTATCCTCCTTTCAAGAACATGATTCTCCCTTTTTGGCAAACAATATCTCCCCCTTTGATACAAACAAAATAAACCATGGGAAGGGTTAAATGCAAAAATGCAGATGCAACAAGTAATGCAATACTCCCCCTAAGTATGTGAATGCAAGGTCACAAATGATATGAACATGATTCAGTGTGACAAGGAATGCTCCCCCTGAATAGATGCCAATTGATATGAAATTGATGCAAGACTTGGAATCTCCCCTTCAATAAGTGGAATCTTATGAGATGAAAGAGAAGGAGACCACAGGGGCAAACAAGGAGAGGTTCAGGTCAATGAGTCAATACCATGAGCAGAAGAGTTTCAATTAACAGATTTTTCAAGGATGTTCCAAACATAAGAAATTCTGCCAGATCTTCAAGGAGATATCAATCTCATAAATCTAAAGCATAAGTTTTCAAAGTCTTCTATCATAAGGGCTTATGAATGACATTTATTGAACATCATGGTTCAAACGTGATGTATGCAGAGTTTATCAATAAAATTCTGTAATGATATCTAAAACCATGGTTTAATAAAAATGAACCAAGCCCTTGTTAGGTTCGGTGCAGTATTCAGAGGGGGGGTGAATGAATATGACTTTTAAAAAACCTTTCGCCCAGTTAAAATTTCGCTCACTAAAATGCTAGTTCGCAAACTAAACAAACTTGAAGGCTAAATGGCAGTTGTGGAACTAACCAAACACACAGTGAGATCACTGGAGAGCTAACAAGACAGATTTAGTCAATCTGAAAACTAATAAATCTTCTGCTCAACCAGACGCCAAACACAAGGAGCGCCCCTATGCAATCACCTAGCGGAAGCGCAAATAGACAAATCAAACCACAGCACAGAGGTTTTTAGGTGGTTCGGTCCAGCAGACCTACATCCACCCCACACTCAAACCGAGTGTGGCTTCCACTAGCTCACGCTAGAAACAGCAGACTCAGTCTGCAACAAATGCTGCCAAACAGCTTGACCAGGGGAACAGCCTCCCCTCTTCCTCCCAACCGGAGGGAACCACTAGTGACACCAGTCACTAGCAAACCAGAGACACACGGTCTCTCTTCCTCCAGACCTGGAGGGAACCCCTGGACTTGAATCCACAAGCCCAGAACCGGAGACAAGTCTCCCTTCCTCCAACTCGGAGGGAAACCTAGAGACCCAAGTCTCTCTTCCTCTGAACCCCAGAGGGAAGCACAACCGGAGATAAATCTCCCTTCCTCCAACCCGGAGGGAACCCACAAGCAGCCCACCTGCTGCTTGCAATCGGAGATCAGATCTCCCTTCTCCTGATCCACAGGAGGAACCCCGACCTCTCTACAGAGTATCGGAAACACAGCAAACCAGAAAACAAAGGAAAAACAATAAACGAGAATGACTTCAGCAAACAGAAAGCTGAAACACGAAATGCACAATGTGGCTCTCAACGGAGCTGACTGGCCTGGATTTGATCCACGGTCCAGTAGACGGATCTTCAGGTAAGATCTTCCTTCTTCTCCACGAGCTCTCTCGCTCACTCTCTATTTTTCTTTCTCTTTCTTCTGCTCTTCTCTCACTCTCTGCTTCTTCTTCTCTTCACACTCTTCTCGAGCTCTCTACCTCTCTTCTTCTCCTTCTGCTCTTCTTCTTTCTCTTTTCTTCTTCTATCTGGATCGTGGCTCTCTGTATGAGCGTTTCTTCACGCCAACTCGATCAACCTTCTTCTGTGGAAGAAGAGTCATATATATAGCAGCAGCAGCAGCATCAGCCACTACGTGTGACCTCCACATTTCCAGCCCTAATTATTCGGACCACGTGGCAGTCTCTCAGCAGGCTTCATTCCAGCCTCGGATCACGTGCTGCCCAGTCACGTGGAAATATTTCTTCCTCGGACCTACAAGGAGATGAAAAGCCATTAAAACTGAGGGCCACAATAACTAGATCTGCACGAAGTATGTAGTAGCAATACTAGATGCACTGAGAACGACACGAGATACTCAGGGTGACTACAGCACGAGGTAAGGAAAGAATGACACGAGATACACTGTGACAGAACAGACACAACGAAGAGAACGACAAGAAGTGAGGTTATAAAACAACACGAGGTAAACATGGGCTGACAGCAGAAACCGACACGAAGTGGTTGCAAACAAGCAAGACACGAGGTCTACGTAAAGCAACACGAAGTGTGATTAAAGCGAGAACGACACGAGGTCTGATGAGAAAGACCAGCATGAAGACGGTGAAAACAGCACGAAGTGAAGAACAGCGACACGAAGTATAGTGGTGACAAAAACACACACTACACAGAGAACGACACAAGGTGGTGGCACAGAAAGCAACACGAAGTGCTGCAATGTTCTGCACGCAGTGGAACAAAAACGACACGGAGTGAGTACGACATGGAGACAACAGTAACCGACACGAGGTGAGGTTACTAAGGCGACAACGACACACGGTGTGGAAAACACGACACGAAGAACACAAAACAGAAAACGACACGAAGTGAAGCATGACACGAGGTCTGGGAGACACGACACAAAGTCATAAGAGCGACAGTAACCAACACGAAGTGTGGTTACAAAATATGAACGACACGAAGTGTGGAAACGAAACATGACACGAAGTCACATAGACACTAACACGAGGTTATGAGAGGAAAAACGATACGAGGTCATGAAAACACAAGACAAAGACAAAAGATGAAATCGACACGGAGTGTAGGAACAACTCAAGACAGACACGGGGTGTGAAAAATAGACACGGCTTGTCACGACACGTGATGAAGCTATGTGAACAGTATAAAACGAATAAAATGACACGAGGAACAACAGTAACCGACTCGGGTTGAAAACAGCACGAAGTCGAACAATAATTGACACGGGGTAACACGACACGAGGTAAAAACGACACGAAGACGAAATTGACACATACTGAAAACAACACGAAGATAACAACAGGAATTGACACGGAGTATGACCAAGGCGAGAGGGACAGAAATAGCACGAAAGACGTAAACACTAAAATAACACAAAGATGAAGACACTAAAACAACACGAGGACACGAAGACAAAACCAACACGAAGACACGACAAGGAAAACGACACGAAGTCTAACCTCATACAAGTTATCCTGTCACGCATGGAAATCAACACGAAGTGTTATAACCTCAGACGACACGAAATCTTTTCGTGTTAGTGAGGGGAAACAACACGAGGTGAGACTTCACACTGTACAGAACTTGGAAGACCTGTGTTGAATGAGTAGACGTGTAGTATATCATGAAAGAAGGCCAGTGTACAGACTTGGAGGCCTGAAGGCGATGTGAGTAACAATCCAATGTATGGACTTTGACTCAAAATGAGACTGACAGTGTATACACTTAGCCAAGGCAATGCACTGTATGGACTTCCATGAGACGCTCAATGTGCAGACTTACTGCCAATCAATGTGTAGACTCTGTAAATGCATATGAAAGCTTTATGCAGCAGATAATAGTCTGAAACTTCAATTACAATGATTCACAGTGTAAACAAATAAACTGACTGAGCATATGAAAGCCTGAATGAACATTTCAACAGGATGACTCACAGTGACTTACATCAAACACCAATCATCAAAACCAAATCAATCATTAAAACCACAGCAATGAATGCTTTATGCATCAGTTTAACATGTAGCATGACCTCACATCAAATATGTTAATCTAAACTGAGCAGCAGGATGACTGAACATTTGATTAACTTACATCAACAATCAATCATCAAAACCAAATCAATCATCAAAACCAGATAAATCATTAAAACCACAGCAATGAATGCTTTATGCATCAGTTTAACATGTAGCATGACTGATCATCAAATATGACTCTAAATTGAGCAGCAGGATGACTGAACATTTGATTAACTCACACCAACAATCAATCAACAAAACCATCATCAAAACCACAGGGGCACAACAATCTCCCCCTTTTTGATGATGGCAACACTTTCAATACATTGAGTCATTCTGATGATGTGAGGCATTCTGAGGCATTCTGAAGACTGACTCAAATTATTCTCCCCCTTTGACTTCATCAAAAAGAAAAATAATTTGAGAAATTATAGCATGTATAAGAGTTCAGTCAATTTCTCCTCCTTTCAAGAACATGATTCTCCCTTTTTGGCAAACAATATCTCCCCCTTTGATACAAACAAAATAAACCATGGGAAGGGTTAAATGCAAAAATGCAGATGCAACAAGTAATGCAATACTCCCCCTAAGTATGTGAATGCAAGGTCACAAATGATATGAACATGATTCAGTGTGACAAGGAATGCTCCCCCTGAATAGATGCCAATTGATATGAAATTGATACAAGACTTGGAATCTCCCCTTCAATAAGTGGAATCTTATGAGATGAAAGAGAAGGAGACCACAGGGGCAAACAAGGAGAGGTTCAGGTCAATGAGTCAATACCATGAGCAGAAGAGTTTCAATTAACAGATTTTTTTCAAGGATGTTCCAAACATAAGAAATTCTGCCAGATCTTCAAGGGGATATCAATCTCATAAATCTAAAGCATAAGTTTTCAAAGTCTTCTATCATAAGGGCTTATGAATGACATTTATTGAACATTATGGTTCAAACGTGATGTATGCAGAGTTTATCAATAAAATTCTGTAATGATATCTAAAACCATGGTTTAATAAAAATGAACCAAGCCCTCATATTTATCTTGATTATCCTCCCTTTGTCTTACAGAATCAAATTTATTGACTTCTTTCAGAATTACATGCATCAGTATTGAAATCAAGCAATTATGAAGTCATATGAATTTGTCTAGGGTTGTAGCAATTTGATTTTTGCATCAATATTCAGATATTTCAATTTATTCAATAATTTTCCTTGCTACAAATTTTACGTGCACTCTAGTTCAGTACACACCTTGTAACTAGAGGATATACCTTGATCAGAGGCCAATATCCCTAAGCCCTTAGTGTGACTAACTGTCATGCCTTATGTAAACAGAGTTAGCATTTACACATCATGACACACTACAGCTCAATTTTTAATGAGTGAATTGTATTTCTCAGTGTGCATGCCATTGCTCTGCCTGATTTTCAATGAATTCTCATTTTACAGAGTTAACTAAGGCACCTCATGACACAGTCCTTTGGACTTGTGTTTCTCAGTGACCAATGTCATTGCTCTGACAGATATTACCCATTAGACATTTCAGAAACATTCATTTGCTTCAAAACAATATTAATCTCATGTACTTAACCAATTAAAGTCATGTATTCAAAAAGTGCAGATTTCAGAAGTTTTTGCAAGACATAGCATGAAACAGTTGGTTAAGATTTATTAAACATGATTCAGATATGTTAAGAGATTTTGAAGTTAAACTCCATGAATACATTAAGCTTAAACCACATGAGTTATTTCAGTCATTCTTAAGAATGTATAATAGAAGATTTCTAGTTCAAGAGTTTTTCAGATTTATGATCGAGATAGCCCATTGAAATCTTCATGAAAGACTGATAGAATTCTGAAGTCAAATGATATCAATTGATAGTAGAAGTACCAATTGTTAAGAGAGATTGTGAAGCTCAAAGTTTTTCAGAATATGATTAAGGTTTGTCAACAAAATTAGTAAGAGAGGATATGCAGTGAGCTCTGACAGCCTATATGCAATGCACTATATGTATGCAGGGACATGCAAAGACTCAACATTTAATTGCTATGCAAAGATATGCAACTAACTCCCCCTGAGAACATGCAATGTTTGCACTGAGAACTGAACATATGATTACCAAATGATTCATGCACAATCAGACTGTCCTTATCAGCAAGGTGACCCATGGTACTAGGCGGAGCACTTGGTCTAAAAGACCAACTCTCACATAGTAAGGACCTCCGGACAGATTTCCCTGCCTTTTGGTAGCTTACCATTTGATATACCATAGAGGTCATAAATAACAAGATAAACTCAACAGTCCTATATGCAATTCAACATACAAGAAGTCTGGCATATCATTCATCATGGCATTGATATGTAATGCATTCAGAGGTAAACTGCAATTATTTCCATGTGCATTTCAGATTTTTAATTAAATTCAGTTAGATGATGCGCAAAAGACTTAATCATGATATGCAGGCATTTAGAGCACCCAAATTCAGAAGATAGAATTTAAGCAGAGTTTTTTCATAGCTAACCTGAAATGTAGTCATGGGGTTTTCAGTCTTGAGTGCCTTGGTTGATTAACCCCCTTTATTCATTTCCAAGACACACCAGCAAAGATTAATTATTTTGATCCTGCAGGAACCCAAGCAGTCTTGGGTCCTGTATTACCCCCAACATGTGTTCTAAACATATTTTGTGCATGAAGGTCATCAGATGTCATCAATTTGCAGTTGGACATGGAGTGTCCATACTGACCACAATAATAGCAAGAGACAACAGAGTTTTTGTTCCTTTGAGCATACATGTTAGTATGATCATGAAATCTATTCACATGAAGGTTTTTGTTATCCATATGAACATTTTGTTTTTTATTTCCAGCCAACCATCCTTGATTAGCTTTATGACCTGGCGTTCCATAGTTAAGACATGGAAGTGTTTTTCTTTTAAAGCCATAGTCATTTCTAGCAACAACATGGGGAGCAGGGAATTTTACAGATTTGGAATGAAAAACCTTTCCCTTTACATGCCAACAGTTTCCTACTGTATGGCCATGCCTCAAGCAGTGAGAGCAGACAATTGAATTTCTTATTTTAGCATTCAAATCAGCATGATAAGACTGTGATGTTTTCTTACTTCTAGCACACCAGCATTGTGCAGCAGTATGACCTACTTTACCACATTCAAGGCAGTTAGTTCTTTTATTCAGATGAGCATGATTGTTAGCATGAGAATTTTTGGCTTTTATGTCATCTTGTCTCATTAGGTCACATTTATGCATGACATGACCAATTCTATGACAGTAAAAGCATTTAACACTTTTCCTTTTATTAGAAAAATTCTTGACCTGAGAATTTTCAGCAAACAATCCTTTAAAGATATGTGCACGTGAATATGAATGAAGGCTATGATTGTCATGCACAGTTCCAGCCAAGATATTCATGGATGAAGTTGAGCATGAACACACAGAATTCTGATTTGATTTTTTATCATTCAGGGTGACATTCTTTTTCTCTTTCCCTTTCACAGTTTTTGATAGAGAGGCTATCTCAGATTGTATGGAGGATATTTTCAATTCAGATTTTGTTAACTCTTCCTCACATATGACGATCTATTTTTGTAGGGCATCATTCAAATTTTTTAATGACTCATTCGTTTCTCTTAAGGATCTGATTGTATTCTTTTGAAAATTATCATCAAATTTGATTTCCTTAACCAGATCCTCTAAGATTGTACATTGATTGCAAGAGTCTTCCTTCTGAATGCCTTTTTCTTTTTCAATGGTTAACCATTGCTGTCCCATCACTGTGTTCAAGACCATCAGTTTTTTATTTTCATCTTTTAATTTTCCATTTTCTTTTCGACATTCAGCACTGTCCCGTTTCAGATTATCCATCATGGATTTGAGCACAGTTACATCTTGCATGCTCTTAAGGAGATCAATATCTTTCTCATTCAGATTGTCTTTTAATTCTATAATCTTGTTTAGACAGTTTTGATTCTCAACTTTTAAAGCAAAATTTTGTTCTTTAACATTGTTAACGTCTATCATGCAGACATCATAAGAGTCTGATAGCTCATCATAAGATAAATCTTCAGGTTCGGAGCTTACCTGAGATGATGAGTCATCCCTTTGGTCTTCACTGTGATTGCTTCGGTTGGCCATCAAACACTGATCATTTTGCTCTTCATGAACGGCAGCCACTTTGTTAAAAATTTCCTCCCCAGATGTGCACTCGAAGACAAATGGAAATAGGTCAATATCGACTGCCGCTGTCAAAATATTAAGAGCCATGAGATTCTCACGGTTCTTCAGTCTGTCCTCCTTGGACCATTTAGTCTGATCGTAAGACAATTTATGTGGTCCTCTAGACACAAGATTCCATAGATTTGGATCAATGGAATTTAAGTAGACAACAAGGCCGCCTAACCAATCACAGAAATTAGAACCATCAAATATCACGGATGGAGCCATTTGATCAAGCGGTCAGTAAGCGTTCGATCAAAAATCCAAGCAACAGTCGAGCAGAAGAACACCTCACAATATGGCAGGATCCCCTTCAGATCGTTGGATCTATTGAGCTAGGGAACTACTCTGATACCAATTGTTAGGTTCGGTGCAGTATTCAGAGGGGGGGTGAATGAATATGACTTTTAAAAAACCTTTCGCCCAGTTAAAATTTCGCTCACTAAAATGCTAGTTCGCAAACTAAACAAACTTGAAGGCTAAATGGCAGTTGTGGAACTAACCAAACACACAGTGAGATCACTGGAGAGCTAACAAGACAGATTTAGTCAATCTGAAAACTAATAAATCTTCTGCTCAACCAGACGCCAAACACAAGGAGCGCCCCTATGCAATCACCTAGCGGAAGCACAAATAGACAAATCAAACCACAGCACAGAGGTTTTTAGGTGGTTCGGTCCAGCAGACCTACATCCACCCCACACTCAAACCGAGTGTGGCTTCCACTAGCTCACGCTAGAAACAGCAGACTCAGTCTGCAACAAATGCTGCCAAACAGCTTGACCAGGGGAACAGCCTCCCCTCTTCCTCCCAACCGGAGGGAACCACTAGTGACACCAGTCACTAGCAAACCAGAGACACACGGTCTCTCTTCCTCCAGACCTGGAGGGAACCCCTGGACTTGAATCCACAAGCCCAGAACCGGAGACAAGTCTCCCTTCCTCCAACTCGGAGGGAAACCTAGAGACCCAAGTCTCTCTTCCTCTGAACCCCAGAGGGAAGCACAACCGGAGATAAATCTCCCTTCCTCCAACCCGGAGGGAGCCCACAAGCAGCCCACCTGCTGCTTGCAACCGGAGATCAGATCTCCCTTCTCCTGATCCACAGGAGGAACCCCGACCTCTCTACAGAGTATCGGAAACACAGCAAACCAGAAAACAAAGGAAAAATAATAAACGAGAATGACTTCAGCAAACAGAAAGCTGAAACACGAAATGCACAATGTGGCTCTCAACGGAGCTGACTGGCCTGGATTTGATCCACGGTCCAGTAGACGGATCTTCAGGTAAGATCTTCCTTCTTCTCCACGAGCTCTCTCGCTCACTCTCTATTTTTCTTTCTCTTTCTTCTGCTCTTCTCTCACTCTCTGCTTCTTCTTCTCTTCACACTCTTCTCGAGCTCTCTACCTCTCTTCTTCTCCTTCTGCTCTTCTTCTTTCTCTTTTCTTCTTCTATCTGGATCGTGGCTCTCTGTATGAGCGTTTCTTCACGCCAACTCGATCAACCTTCTTCTGTGGAAGAAGAGTCATATATATAGCAGCAGCAGCAGCATCAGCCACTACGTGTGACCTCCACATTTCCAGCCCTAATTATTCGGACCACGTGGCAGTCTCTCAACAGGCTTCATTCCAGCCTCGGATCACGTGCTGCCCAGTCACGTGGAAATATTTCTTCCTCGGACCTGCAAGGAGATGAAAAGCCATTAAAACTGAGGGCCACAATAACTAGATCTGCACGAAGTATGTAGTAGCAATACTAGATGCACTGAGAACGACACGAGATACTCAGGGTGACTACAGCACGAGGTAAGGAAAGAATGACACGAGATACACTGTGACAGAACAGACACAACGAAGAGAACGACAAGAAGTGAGGTTATAAAACAACACGAGGTAAACATGGGCTGACAGCAGAAACCGACACGAAGTGGTTGCAAACAACCAAGACACGAGGTCTACGTAAAGCAACACGAAGTGTGGTTAAAGCGAGAACGACACGAGGTCTGATGAGAAAGACCAGCACGAAGACGGTGAAAACAGCACGAAGTGAAGAACAGCGACACGAAGTATAGTGGTGACAAAAACACACACTACACAGAGAACGACACAAGGTGGTGGCACAGAAAGCAACACGAAGTGCTGTAATGTTCTGCACGCAGTGGAACAAAAACGACACGGAGTGAGTACGACATGGAGACAACAGTAACCGACACGAGGTGAGGTTACTAAGGCGACAACGACACACGGTGTGGAAAACACGACACGAAGAACACAAAACGGAAAACGACACGAAGTGAAGCATGACACGAGGTCTGGGAGACACGACACAAAGTCATAAGAGCGACAGTAACCAACACGAAGTGTGGTTACAAAATATGAACGACACGAAGTATGGAAACGAAACATGACACGAAGTCACAGAGACACTAACACGAGGTTATGAGAGGAAAAACGATACGAGGTCATGAAAACACAAGACAAAGACAAAAGATGAAATCGACACGGAGTGTAGGAACAACTCAAGACAGACACGGGGTGTGAAAAATAGACACGGCTTGTCACGACACGTGATGAAGCTATGTGAACAGTATAAAATGAATAAAATGACACGAGGAACAACAGTAACCAACTCGGGTTGAAAACAGCACGAAGTCGAACAGTAATTGACACGGGGTAACACGACACGAGGTAAAAACGACACGAAGATGAAATTGACACATACTGAAAACAACACGAAGATAACAACAGGAATTGACACGGAGTATGACCAAGGCGAGAGGGACAGAAATAGCACGAAAGACGTAAACACTAAAATAACACGAAGATGAAGACACTAAAACAACACGAGGACACGAAGACAAAACCAACACGAAGACACGACAAGGAAAACGACACGAAGTCTAACCTCATACAAGTTATCCTGTCACGCATGGAAATCAACACGAAGTGTTATAACCTCAGACGACACGAAATCTTTTCGTTTTAGTGAGGGGAAACAACACGAGGTGAGACTTCACACTGTACAGAACTTGGAAGACCAGTGTTGAATGAGTAGACGTGTAGTATATCATGAAAGAAGGCCAGTGTACAGACTTGGAGGCCTGAAGGCGATGTGAGTAACAATCCAATGTATGGACTTTGACTCAAAATGAGACTGACAGTGTATACACTTAGCCAAGGCAATGCACTGTATGGACTTCCATGAGACGCTCAATGTGCAGACTTACTGCCAATCAATGTGTAGACTCTGTAAATGCATATGAAAGCTTTATGCAGCAGATAATAGTCTGAAACTTCAATTACAATGATTCACAGTGTAAATAAATAAACTGACTGAGCATATGAAAGCCTGAATGAACATTTCAACAGGATGACTCACAGTGACTTACATCAAACACCAATCATCAAAACCAAATCAATCATTAAAACCACAGCAATGAATGCTTTATGCATCAGTTTAACATGTAGCATGACCTCACATCAAATATGTTAATCTAAACTGAGCAGCAGGATGACTGAACATTTGATTAACTTACATCAACAATCAATCATCAAAACCAAATCAATCATCAAAACCAGATAAATCATTAAAACCACAGCAATGAATGCTTTATGCATCAGTTTAACATGTAGCATGACTGATCATCAAATATGACTCTAAATTGAGCAGCAGGATGACTGAACATTTGATTAACTCACACCAACAATCAATCAACAAAACCATCATCAAAACCACAGGGGCACAACAGCCCTCATATTTATCTTGATTATCCTCCCTTTGTCTTACACAATCAAATCTATTGACTTCTTTCAGAATTACATGTACTAGTATTGAAATCAAGCAATTATGAAGTCATATGATTTTGTCTAGGGTTGTAGCAATTTGATTTTTGGCATCAATATTCAGATATTTCAATTTATTCAACAATTTTCCTTGCTACAAATTTTACGTGCTTTCTAGTTTAGTACACACCTTGTAACTAGAGGATATACCTTGATCAGAGGCCAATATCCCTAAGCCCTTAGTGTGACTAACTGTCATGCCTTATGTAAACAGAGTTAGCATTTACACATCATGACACACTACAGCTCAATTTTTAATGAGTGAATTGTATTTCTCAGTGTGCATGCCATTGCTCTGCCTGATTTTCAATGAATTCTCATTTTACAGAGTTAACTAAGGCACCTCATGACACAGTCCTTTGGACTTGTGTTTCTCAGTGACCAATGTCATTGCTCTGACAGATATTACCCTTTAGACATTTCAGAGACATTTATTTGCTTCAAAACAATATTAATCTCATGTACTTAACCAATTAAAGTCATGTATTCAAAAGTGCAGATTTCAGAAGTTTTTGCAAGACATAGCATGAAACAGTTGGTTAAGATTTATTAAACATGATTCAGATATGTTAAGAGATTTTGAAGTTAAACTCCATGAATACATTAAGCTTAAACCACATGAGTTATTTCAGTCATTCTTAAGAATGTATAATAGAAGATTTCTAGTTCAAGAGTTTTTCAGATTTATGATCGAGATAGCCCATTGAAATCTTCATGAAAGACTGATAGAATTCTGAAGTCAAATGATATCAATTGATAGTAGAAGTACCAATTGTTAAGAGAGATTGTGAAGCTCAAAGTTTTTCAGAATATGATTAAGGTTTGTCAACAAAATCAGTAAGAGAGGATATGCAGTGAGCTCTGACCCATGTATGCATTTGACAGCCTATATGCAATGCACTATATGTATGCAGGGACATGCAAAGACTCGACATTTAATTGCTATGCAAAGATATGCAACTAACTCCCCCTGAGAACATGCAATGTTTGCACTGAGAACTGAACATATGATACCAAATGATTCATGCACAATCAGACTGTCCTTATCAGCAAGGTGACCCATTGTAGCAACCCTAATAAATGAATAATTGAAATGAATTAAAACATATATATTACAGAAGTAATATATAAAAGGAATAGGGTTAATTGGATGAAATAAAACAAAATTAAAAATAACGCCTCTTATTAAGGCGTTAATTTATAAAGAAACGCCTCCATCCATGGCGTTACTAAAGAAAGGACGCCCACACATGCGGTCGTCAGTTCTCATGCGACTAAATAAGTAAGTAAAAGAAACGCCTCTATCTTGGGCGTGTTTTAAAACACGAAACGCCCTTTTTCAAGGCGCTTTTTAAGAAACGCCCTAAAGTAAGGCGTCAATTAACGAATACACGCCCTGACCTAAGGCGTTAATTCAGTTCGTGAACCGTTCGAACCCAGAGCTTATCCAAGGAAAGATTAACCTAATCTAGTAAGTGTCTATTAGAGTAAGGACTCTATTAGGGATATATTACCCTCAATCAAACACTACTCTTGTTAGGACTTCCAAAATCCTATAAATAACATGTTCGATCGAACCCTAAAACCCATTTGATCGAACGTCTGCTGCTAGGTACGTGAAGAAAAAACGGTTCCTCTATTCTTTTATTTTTCTGCTTCTATTACATGAAGAACTAATGTTCTTCATCTGATTCTGTTATAGGTCTGTAAGGTGGCGTACGTGAAAGAACAAGGTATGTTCTTCACCATATACCTGTGAAGATTGATTTCATATCTTCATATTCCTTCCTCTCTTTTCCTACAGGTTGATTGAAGGCTATCATCTCCGTCATATTCATCAACTAAAATCTTCCTTCTTCCTGTCCAAGGTGTTCTTCTCAAGTTATTCACCGGTCACCTTCAAATCCATTGTTAAGGTAGGATTTTCTCAAGTTATTGTAGCCCAAAGAAGAATTAATGCAAGATATCTATACATACGTATATGAGCATGGCATGCATACTGTTTATAAGGTTTTATTACGTTTTCTGCAAAATTTTGAAAGAAACGCCCTTGATTAGGGCGCCAATTTAAAAGAAACGACCATGTAGTGGTCGTCAATTTAATATTTGACGCCCTCTACGCAGGCGTTAATTTCATAAGAATCGCATGTGATTAATAATTGATCCTGTTTGAAAATTACAATACATATGAAATATTGATTTTTAATATCTTGCATGACTCTGTGAATTCCTGTTAAATTTTACTGCCATGACATGTCTCCTGTCTCTCGAAATATTATTTATTAAAATATCGTAAATCCCTTGAAATTCACGACTTGGACAAAGTCGTTTTCCATATTCTAACGCCCCAGTACAAGGCGTGAATCTGAAAAGTAACGCCCCTTCCTAGGGCGTGTATCTGTTAAAAACCTGAAATTCACATATTCTGTAAAATGGAATTAGAAAGTAACGCCCCTTCCAAGGGCGTGTTTTTGATAAATTTCTGAGAATAATTATATCCTGTCGAATATGTAAATGATGAGACGCCTGCCTCTGCAGTCGTCAACTTTGAAGAAACGCCCCGAGGAAAGGCGTGTTTTTGATAAATTAATGAAATAATGGAAATTCTGCAAATTGGCAATATATGTAAACGCCCTTCTGTTAGGCGTTAATTATTCAATACACGACTTTACTTAAGTCGGTATTTTACTGTAAACTGATTTTATCCTGATTCTATTACCGATGGTTTCTTATTATACATATATATATATATCGGCACTATTCTCCACTCCGTGAGTATAGTCCCACGTTTCATGTTGATTTATCGATCACACTCAACTCTCATTGACATACAAGCTCTCCATTGGACATTCCGTTCCTTTGGACTAGCAAGTTAGTCATAGAGACCTCCGTAAGACTCCTCGTAGCCTTGGATTCCCTCAAGGCCGACTGAGCTGGTTGTACCCTAAAAACCCATTACACAGTTTTTGCCATGTCAATCTAAAGAAACATGGTATACCGGCCCTTATGATTATACAAAGAGTATATCATAAGAAATTCTTAATGGGATGATGATATCATGCCATATCATGTCGTTCTTGTAAACCTCAATTCTATGATAAGAATGAGGGTATCTTGCTTGATCTAATGTTCATGTGGACCTCAATTCTATATAAAGAATGTCCATATTGATTTGTCATGGTACCTAAGTTAAGGGAACCATATTCTACCTAGTTTTATCGATATCGTGATTATACCGTTATGATCGCCATTCTATGTCTTTGTCATATTTTGGACTCTATTCTATCAAAGTTGTCATACGTGTCTACAAGCTTGATTATTGAAATTCTATATTGGCTATATAAACAAGAGTGGATGTCAAAACACATGATAAATGCCTGCGTATATAGGGCCCGATCTGGTCCTGGGAGGAGCACCCGAAAGTACTTGTGCCCATGGGAGTTAAAATGATAAGGTATCTGGCATTATACCGAGTACTTGACTTGCTTGATTGGACATTCCACACACATCTTGTACTTGAATCGTACTTGACTTTGCATGAAATGTGTGGCCCGAAAGAGGGTAATTTACTTGCTTGATACATGATAGCCAAAGTTCTTGACATGACTCGATAATGGTACTTGCTTGAATATCTTGAATAACTTGTATCTTGTTCATGAAAGTTCATCTTATTTCTTTGATATTACATTCTCTCTATCTTGTCGTTTCATGCGAGCATGCATAGCTTTATTGCATTCATGAAAATGTAATTACTTAAACCCCTCGCTAGTACTTGAGATATAATTTCCTACTGAGCGTTCGCTCATTCCGTTTATCCCTTTTTACTTTTCAGGTAAGTCCGACGACGATGGAAGTCAATCGGATGGGAATGGTTAAGAGTGAAAGTGATAGAGCTTCTACAAGTGTCGTCTAGTCTTTTCCATAGTTTCTTGAGTCAACTATGTATTCTTTTCCTTTTTATTTAACAGAGTATTGGATTTGTAATAGTCTATCCATTATGAAATAAAGGATTGGGTTATCTTGCTATTTTGCGCATCTCTGTCTTTGTGTCGAATACATGACCACTCTGATTGACATGATTGATATAGACACGTCGCGCATCTCCGGGTATCTTCCGCGCTCGGGGCGTGACAGTCTTTGTGGTATCAGAGCCTAAGGTATTCAATTCCTAGGAAACCCAAGTCCAAGGATAGGTTTCAAAACCTTTAACCAAGTGAGAGTGGGTAGAACCAAGGGTTAAATGATCAATGAGTCCTTTATAAGATCATAGTGATATAATACTAACATAGCTATTGTAATTGTAGGATAATGGCTGCCGAACGTGCTCAATGGCGCAACATGCAGCGTACCCTTCAAGGGATGACCCAAGTGCTACAACAGGTAGCACAAGGTGGTGCTCCACGAGCTGGAAGCTTACACCAAGCTTTCAAGAATATGAATCCCCCGAAGTTCATGGGATCGACCGATCCAGACGATGCCGAGCATTGGGTTCGGGAGATTGAACGTATATTCCGTGTCATGCAATGCACGGATCAGGACAAAGTCTTATTAGCTACTTTCCAGTTAGAAAAGGATGCTAGATGCTGGTGGGAGTCGATTGAAGCTACTATTGACCCAACTCAAGTTACATGGGGTGAATTCGTTGAATATTTCAACGCCAAATATTTCTCTGATAGGGTCCAGGAAAAGAAGGCCGCCGAATTTGCCTCATTAAAGCAAAGATCTTTATCGGTGGCTGATTATGAAGCACAGTTCTCTAGACTGTCTAGATATGCTAAGCATTTAATTAGCACGGAAAAGATGAAAGCCCGTAGATTTCTTAATGGGCTTAGGCCCCACTACATTACTCAACTGGCGCCTATGGATATTCAAGTTTATACTGAAATAGTGCGCCGAGCTCAGTTGCTTGAAGATGCCACGGAACTATCTGATAGGATCCGTGGGAAAGACAAAAAGGAGCAAGTCACAAGTTCGGGTTCTTTTAAACCCAACTTTAAGAAGAGGCCCAATAATGGAGGTTCTTCCTCTCAAGATCAGAAGTTCAAGAAATCCAAGCCTTTCTCTATCACCACTACACCTTCAAACGTAGTATGCAAGCATTGTGACAAGGCTGGTCACAAAACAGAAGAATGCTGGAGGAAATTAGGAGCATGTCTCCGTTGTGGGAGTCGTGAACATCGGATTCCCGATTGTCCATTAATGAATGACCAAGACGGTGAGGGTAAACGCCCAGTGACAAGGAACGCGCGTCTTCATGCGATCCAAGAGACCGAACCAGAAGAAGAAGGCGGATTGGTGGAAGGTACATTAAAAATTTATTCCAAATATGCACATGTCTTATTTGATACAGGTGCATCGCATTCCATTATTTCCAAGAAGTTTGCTGACCCATTACCTCTAGAACCAGAATGGATGAAGTTAATATTGTCTACTCCTCTCAGAAACGAGACGGATATCACACATCATTACCAAAATTGTGAGGTATTGGTTCGAGGAAAGAATTTTCCTATTGATCTTATCTGCTTAGATCTAAAAGAATATGATGTTATACTAGGAGCAGATTGGTTATCCAAATACCAGGCAACGGTTGATTGCCGTGATAGCAAGATTGTTTTCAAGGAATTTCCGGAACTGACTTATACTAGTCCTAAGAGTCGAAGCAAATCCCCTCTTATTTCGGCTCTTCGAGCAAGCAAGCTCGTCAGGAAAGGATGTGTATCCTTCCTTGCTTTTGTCACTAATAAAGAAGCTAAGGAAACCAAGATAGAAGACGTTCAAGTAGTACGAGAATTCCCAGACGTATTTCCGGAAGAATTGCCGGGATTACCCCCGCAAAGAGATGTGGCCTTTACCATCGACTTAGTCCCTGGTGCTGGTCCGGTTTCAAAGGCACCATATAGAATGTCCCCTGCTGAACTCAAGGAGTTGAAGGAGCAGTTGATGGAACTAATCCGAAAAGGGTTTATTAGACCAAGTACTTCCCCGTGGGGAGCACCAGTCTTATTTGTAAAGAAGAAGGATGGATCCATGAGATTGTGTATTGACTATCGACAGTTGAATCATCTTACTATCAAGAACAAGTATCCACTGCCGAGAATCGATGAATTGTTTGATCAGATTTCAGGATCCAAATATTTCTCCAAGATTGATCTCCGGTCGGGATATCATCAATTAAGGATCAAGGATGATGACATTCACAAGACCGCATTCAGAAGCAGGTATGGCCATTACGAATTTGTTGTTATGCCTTTTGGACTAACAAATGCCCCTGCTGCCTTTATGCAGTTAATGAATAGCATATTCAGGCCTTACTTGGATCAATTCATAGTAGTCTTCATCGATGATATATTGATATATTCTAAGACTAAGGAAGAACATGAAGAGCATTTGAGGATTGCATTGCAAGTCTTGAGGACAAATCAATTATATGCTAAACTCAGCAAATGCGAGTTCTGGCTTGAAGAAGTGGCTTTTCTCGGACATGTCATATCCAAGGACGGTTTATCTGTGGATCCGTCAAAAGTTGAAGCGGTGAGAAACTGGGAGAGACCCACTAATGCAAGCGAGATCAGAAGTTTCTTAGGTCTTGCAGGCTATTATCGGCGATTTATCAAAGATTTCTCTAAGATCGCCGTACCACTTACAAGATTAACTCGTAAGGAGATCCGATATGAATGGAGTGAGGAATGTGAAAGCAGTTTCCAAACTCTCAAGGATCATCTCACCACAGCTCCGGTCTTAGCCCTACCAATTGAAGGAGAGAAATTCGAGGTCTACACTGATGCTTCTGGCATTGGCCTCGGATGTGTTCTAATGCAACATGGGAAGGTCATAGCATACTCTTCTCGTCAACTGAAGAAGCATGAGGAGAATTACCCCGTCCATGACTTGGAATTGGCCGCGGTAGTATTTGCCCTAAAGATATGGAGACACTATCTCTATGGGGTACAGTTTACTGTATACTCCGATCACAAAAGTCTCAAATATCTATTTTCACAAAAGGAGCTGAACATGAGACAAAGACGTTGGCTAGAATATCTCAAGGACTTCGACTTCAGTATACAATACCATCCCGGAAAGGGTAATTATGTTGCTGACGCCCTTAGTCGAAAGCCGAGAGCAATGATAGCAAATTGTATGATGCAAGAATGGAGGTTGCTTGAACAATTCTCCGAGCTCAATATAAGCTTGGACACGGAATCCAAATTTATCACATTATCTCATGTAAGCATACAGTCAGACTTATTATCTGAAATACAAATACTTCAGGATGATGATCCTATATTAGTAGAAATCAAAAGCAGATTAGAAGGACAATCTGATTTTCAACTAACTTCTGATGGAAGATTATCGTTCAAAGATAGAACTTGTATACCCGATTGTCCGGAATTAAAGAAGAAGATCTTAGATGAAGCTCACAGATCAAGATACACTATTCATCCTGGATCAACTAAAATGTACCAAGATGTAAAGAGGAACTTTTGGTGGCCCAATATGAAAAGAGAAATAGCGGACTATGTATCACGCTGTCTCACATGCCAACAGGTCAAGGCGGAACACCAAAAGCCTGCGGGAAAACTACATCCTCTAGATATTCCTAAGTGGAAATGGGAGGATATTGGTATGGACTTCATCATGGGTTTGTCTAAATCTAAAGGAGGACATGATGGAATCTGGGTTATCATTGACCGATTGACTAAATCGGCACATTTCTTGCCAATCAAAAGCCGATGGTCGATTGATGTGCTAGCTGCACTATACATTAAAGAAATAGTCAGGATACATGGAATTCCTGTCTCAATCGTGTCTGATAGGGATCCCCATTTTACTTCTCATTTTTGGAAGGGATTACAACATTCGTTGGGGACAAGGCTCAACTTTAGTACTGCTTTTCACCCACAAACGGATGGTCAGACCGAGCGAACTAATCAAGTTGTTGAAGATATGCTGAGAGCATGCATTATTGACTTTGGAGGAAGCTGGCATGACCACTTACCTTTAGTTGAATTTGCATATAATAATAGCTACCAAGCTAGTATCCAAATGGCACCTTTCGAAGCCTTATACGGAAGGAGTTGCCGATCTCCCATATGTTGGAACGAAGTTGGAGAGAAACAACTATTAGGTCCAGACATGGTAAGGGATACAACTGAGAAGATACATGTAATCAGAGAAAGATTACAAGTTGCTCAGACCAGACAAAAGACTTATGCAGATACAAGAAGAAGAGATCTTGAATTCCAAATCGGAGATCATGTATTTCTTAAAATATCCCCTGGACGTGGCATACGAAGATTTGGTGTTAAGGGCAAGCTTACGCCAAGATTCATCAGACCATTTAAGGTACTCGAAAGAGTTGGCGAGGTTGCTTATCGCATCGCGTTGCCTCCTCAGTTGTCCGAGGTACACAATGTATTTCACATATCTATGTTGAAGAAGTATGTGCACGATCCGTCACATATTATTGAGCATGGAGATCTGGTGATCCAGAAAGATCTCACATATGAACAAAGGCCCTTGAAGATATTAGATCGAGAAATACGAGCTCTAAGGAATAAGGTTATTCCCATGATCAAGGTGCAATGGAATAAGAATCCTGAACGCGAAGCGACATGGGAGACCGAGGAATCTATGAAGAAACGATTTCCCGAGTTATTCTAAGAGGTATATGTCCTACACTCTCCGCATGTATAATTATATATATATTGAATTTGGGGACCAAATTCTTTTAAGTGGGGGAGGGTGTAGCAACCCTAATAAATGAATAATTGAAATGAATTAAAACATATATATTACAGAAGTAATATATAAAAGGAATAGGGTTAATTGGATGAAATAAAACAAAATTAAAAATAACGCCTCTTATTAAGGCGTTAATTTATAAAGAAACGCCTCCATCCATGGCGTTACTAAAGAAAGGACGTCCACACATGCGGTCGTCAGTTCTCATGCGACTAAATAAGTAAGTAAAAGAAACGCCTCTATCTTGGGCGTGTTTTAAAACACGAAACGCCCTTTTTCAAGGCGCTTTTTAAGAAACGCCCTAAAGTAAGGCGTCAATTAACGAATACACGCCCTGACCTAAGGCGTTAATTCAGTTCGTGAACCGTTCGAACCCAGAGCTTATCCAAGGAAAGATTAACCTAATCTAGTAAGTGTCTATTAGAGTAAGGACTCTATTAGGGATATATTACCCTCAATCAAACACTACTCTTGTTAGGACTTCCAAAATCCTATAAATAACATGTTCGATCGAACCCTAAAACCCATTTGATCGAACGTCTGCTGCTAGGTACGTGAAGAAAAAATGGTTCCTCTATTCTTTTATTTTTCTGCTTCTATTACATGAAGAACTAATGTTCTTCATCTGATTCTGTTATAGGTCTGTAAGGTGGCGTACGTGAAAGAACAAGGTATGTTCTTCACCATATACCTGTGAAGATTGATTTCATATCTTCATATTCCTTCCTCTCTTTTCCTACAGGTTGATTGAAGGCTATCATCTCCGTCATATTCATCAACTAAAATCTTCCTTCTTCCTGTCCAAGGTGTTCTTCTCAAGTTATTCACCGGTCACCTTCAAATCCATTGTTAAGGTAGGATTTTCTCAAGTTATTGTAGCCCAAATAAGAATTAATGCAAGATATCTATACATACGTATATGAGCATGGCATGCATACTGTTTATAAGGTTTTATTACGTTTTCTGCAAAATTTTGAAAGAAACGCCCTTGATTAGGGCGCCAATTTAAAAGAAACGACCATGTAGTGGTCGTCAATTTAATATTTGACGCCCTCTACGCAGGCGTTAATTTCATAAGAATCGCATGTGATTAATAATTGATCCTGTTTGAAAATTACAATACATATGAAATATTGATTTTTAATATCTTGCATGACTCTGTGAATTCCTGTTAAATTTTACTGCCATGACATGTCTCCTGTCTCTCGAAATATTATTTATTAAAATATCGTAAATCCCTTGAAATTCACGACTTGGACAAAGTCGTTTTCCATATTCTAACGCCCCAGTACAAGGCGTGAATCTGAAAAGTAATGCCCCTTCCTAGGGCGTGTATCTGTTAAAAACCTGAAATTCACATATTCTGTAAAATGGAATTAGAAAGTAACGCCCCTTCCAAGGGCGTGTTTTTGATAAATTTCTGAGAATAATTATATCCTGTCGAATATGTAAATGATGAGACGCCTGCCTCTGCAGTCGTCAACTTTGAAGAAACGCCCCGAGGAAAGGCGTGTTTTTGATAAATTAATGAAATAATGGAAATTCTGCAAATTGGCAATATATGTAAACGCCCTTCTGTTAGGCGTTAATTATTCAATACACGACTTTACTTAAGTCGGTATTTTACTGTAAACTGATTTTATCCTGATTCTATTACCGATGGTTTCTTATTATACATATATATATATATCGGCACTATTCTCCACTCCGTGAGTATAGTCCCACGTTTCATGTTGATTTATCGATCACACTCAACTCTCATTGACATACAAGCTCTCCATTGGACATTCCGTTCCTTTGGACTAGCAAGTTAGTCATAGAGACCTCCGTAAGACTCCTCGTAGCCTTGGATTCCCTCAAGGCCGACTGAGCTGGTTGTACCCTAAAAACCCATTACACAGTTTTTGCCATGTCAATCTAAAGAAACATGGTATACCGGCCCTTATGATTATACAAAGAGTATATCATAAGAAATTCTTAATGGGATGATGATATCATGCCATATCATGTCGTTCTTGTAAACCTCAATTCTATGATAAGAATGAGGGTATCTTGCTTGATCTAATGTTCATGTGGACCTCAATTCTATATAAAGAATGTCCATATTGATTTGTCATGGTACCTAAGTTAAGGGAACCATATTCTACCTAGTTTTATCGATATCGTGATTATACCGTTATGATCGCCATTCTATGTCTTTGTCATATTTTGGACTCTATTCTATCAAAGTTGTCATACGTGTCTACAAGCTTGATTATTGAAATTCTATATTGGCTATATAAACAAGAGTGGATGTCAAAACACATGATAAATGCCTGCGCATATAGGGCCCGATCTGGTCCTGGGAGGAGCACCCGAAAGTACTTGTGCCCATGGGAGTTAAAATGATAAGGTATCTGGCATTATACCGAGTACTTGACTTGCTTGATTGGACATTCCACACACATCTTGTACTTGAATCGTACTTGACTTTGCATGAAATGTGTGGCCCGAAAGAGGGTAATTTACTTGCTTGATACATGATAGCCAAAGTTCTTGACATGACTCGATAATGGTACTTGCTTGAATATCTTGAATAACTTGTATCTTGTTCATGAAAGTTCATCTTATTTCTTTGATATTACATTCTCTCTATCTTGTCGTTTCATGCGAGCATGCATAGCTTTATTGCATTCATGAAAATGTAATTACTTAAACCCCTCGCTAGTACTTGAGATATAATTTCCTACTGAGCGTTCGCTCATTCCGTTTGTCCCTTTTTACTTTTCAGGTAAGTCCGACGACGATGGAAGTCAATCGGATGGGAATGGTCAAGAGTGAAAGTGATAGAGCTTCTACAAGTGTCGTCTAGTCTTTTCCATAGTTTCTTGAGTCAACTATGTATTCTTTTCCTTTTTATTTAACAGAGTATTGGATTTGTAATAGTCTATCCATTATGAAATAAAGGATTGGGTTATCTTGCTATTTTGCGCATCTCTGTCTTTGTGTCGAATACATGACCACTCTGATTGACATGATTGATATAGACACGTCGCGCATCTCCGGGTATCTTCCGCGCTCGGGGCGTGACACCCATGGTACTAGGCGGAGCACTTGGTCTAAAAGACCAGCTCTCACATAGTAAGGACCTCCGGACAGATTTCCCTGCCTTTTGGTAGCTTACCATTTGATATACCATAGAGGTCATAAATAACAAGATAAACTCAACAGTCCTATATGCAATTCAACATACAAGAAGTCTGGCATATCATTCATCATGGCATTGATATGTAATGCATTCAGAGGTAAACTACAATTACTTCCATGTGCATTTCAGATTTTCAATTAAATTCAGTTAGATGATGCGCAAAAGACTTAATCATGATATGCAGGCATTTAGAGCACCCAAATTCAGAAGACAGAATTTAAGCAGAGTTTTTCATAGCTAACCTGAAATGTAGTCATGGGGTTTTCAGTCTTGAGTGCCTTGGTTGATTAACCCCCTTTATTCATTTCCAAGACACACCTGCAAAGATTAATTATTTTGATCCTGCAGGAACCCAAGCAGTCTTGGGTCCTGTATTACCCCCAACATGTGTTCTAAACATATTTTGTGCATGAAGGTCATCAGATGTCATCAATTTGCAGTTGGACATGGAGTGTCCATACTGACCACAATAATAGCAAGAGACAACAGAGTTTTTGTTCCTTTGAGCATGCATGTTAGTATGATCATGAAATCTATTCACATGAAGGTTTTTGTTATCCATATGAACATTTTGTTTTTTATTTCCAGCCAACCATCCTTGATTAGCTTTATGACCTAGCGTTCCATAGTTAAGACATGGAAGTGTTTTTCTTTTAAAGCCATAGTCATTTCTAGCAACAACATGGGGAGCAGGGAATTTTACAGATTTGGAATGAAAAACCTTTCCCTTTACATGCCAACAGTTTCCTACTGTATTGCCATGCCTCAAGTAGTGAGAGCAGACAATTGAATTTTTTATTTTAGCATTCAAATCAGCATGATAAGACTGTGATGTTTTCTTACTTCTAGCACACCAGCATTGTGCAGCAGTATGACCTACTTTACCACATTCAAGGCAGTTAGTTCTTTTATTCAGATGAGCATGATTGTTAGCATGAGAATTTTTGGCTTTTATGTCATCTTGTCTCATTAGGTCACATTTATGCATGACATGACCAATTCTATGACAGTAAAAGCATTTAACACTTTTCCTTTTATTAGAAAAATTCTTGACCTGAGAATTTTCAGCAAACAATCCTTTAAAGATATGTGCATGTGAATATGAATGAAGGCTATGATTGTCATGCACAGTTCCAGCCAAGATATTCATGGATGAAGTTGAGCATGAACACACAGAATTCTGATTTGATTTTTTATCATTCAGGGTGACATTCTTTTTCTCTTTCCCTTTCACAGTTTTTGATAGAGAGGCTATCTCAGATTGTATGGAGGATATTTTCAATTCAGATTTTGTTAATTCTTCCTCACATATGACGATCTGTTTTTGTAGGGCATCATTCAAATTTTTTAATGACTCATTCGTTTCTCTTAAGGATCTGATTGTATTCTTTTGAAAATTATCATCAAATTTGATTTCCTTAACCAGATCCTCTAAGATTGTACATTGATTGCATGAGTCTTCCTTCTGAATGCCTTTTTCTTTTTCAATGGTTAACCATTGCTGTCCCATCACTGTGTTCAAGACCATTAGTTTTTTATTTTCATCTTTTAATTTTCCATTTTCTTTTCGACATTCAGCACTGTCCCGTTTCAGATTATCCATCATGGATTTAAGCACAGTTACATCTTGCATGCTCTTAAGGAGATCAATATCTTTCTCATTCAGATTGTCTTTTAATTCTATAATCTTGTTTAGACAGTTTTGATTCTCAACTTTTAAAGCAAAATTTTGTTCTTTAACATTGTTAACGTCTATCATGCAGACATCATAAGAATCTGATAGCTCATCCTAAGATAAATCTTCAGGTTCGGAGCTTACCTGAGATGATGAGTCATCCCTTTGGTCTTCACTGTGATTGCTTCGGTTGGCCATCAAACACTGATCATTTTGCTCTTCATGAACGGCAGCCACTTTGTTAAAAATTTCCTCCCCAGATGTGCACTTGAAGACAAATGGAAATAGGTCAATATCGACTGCCGCTGTCAAAATATTAAGAGCCATGAGATTCTCACGGTTCTTCAGTCTGTCCTCCTTGGACCATTTAGTCTGATCGTAAGACAATTTATGTGGGCCTCTAGACACAAGATTCCATAGATTTGGATCAATGGAATTTAAGTAGACAACAAGGCCGCCTAACCAATCACAGAAATTAGAACCATCAAATATCACGGATGGAGCCATTTGATCAAGCGGTCAGTAAGCGTTCGATCAAAAATCCAAGCAACAGTCGAGCAGAAGAACACCTCACAATATGGCAGGATCCCCTTCAGATCGTTGGATCTATTGAGCTAGGGAACCTGCTCTGATACCAATTGTTAGGTTCGGTGCAGTATTCAGAGGGGGGGTGAATGAATATAACCCTTTAAAAACCTTTACCCAATTAAAAGGTTATGATGCTCACTAACAATCTAGAGTGCTAACTAGACAGATGTATCAAATCTGAAAGACTAATTAGCAGTAGCACCATTCTTCCACTCAAATAAACTTTCGCTCACTCAACGGATTAAACACTCAGAACAAGATCTGATCAACCACTTGGAGCGCCCCTATGCAAACATCTAGCGGAAGCAAAACATATAGAGAAATCAGACCACTGCACAGAGGATTTTTTAGGTGGTTCGGTCCTCCAGACCTACATCCACCCCACACTCAAACCGAGTGTGGCTTCCACTAGCTCACGCTAGAAACAGCAGACTCAGTCTGGAACAAATGCTGCCAAACAGCTTGACCAGGGGAACAGCCTCCCCTCTTCCTCCCAACCGGAGGGAACCACTAGTGACACCAGTCACTAGCAAACCAGAGACACACGGTCTCTCTTCCTCCAGACCTGGAGGGAACCCCTGGACTTGAATCCACAAGCCCAGAACCGGAGACAAGTCTCCCTTCCTCCAACCCGGAGGGAAACCTACAAGTAGCACCCAGCTACTTGCAACCGGAGATAGCAATCTCCCTTCTCCTGAACAAACAGGAGGAACCCACAAGTGACTCCAGCCACTTGGAAACCAGAGACACACGGTCTCTCTTCCTCCACACACGGAGGGAACCACCGGACTTGCTACTCACAAGCCCAGAGCCGGAGGAACAAGCCTCCCTTCCTCCAACCCGGAGGGGAACCTAGAGACCCAAGTCTCTCTTCCTCTGAACCCCAGAGGGAAGCACAACCGGAGATAAATCTCCCTTCCTCCAACCCGGAGGGAAACAACCGATGACACCCTGTCAAAGGCAACCAGAGACGTAAGTCTCTCTTCCTCCACACCGGAGGGTACCAACCACAAGTAGCACCCAGCTACTTGCAAACCGAAGACACAAAGTCTCCCTTCTCCTGAACCCACAGGAGGAACCCCGACCTCTCTACAGAGGATCGGAAATACAGTAAACCAGAAAACAAAGGAAAAACAATAAACGAAAATGACTTCAGCAAAACAGAAAGTTGAAAGATGAAGTGCACAATGTGGCTCTCAACGGAGCTGACTGGCCTGGATTTGATCCACGGTCCAGTAGACGGATCTTCAGGTAAGATCTTCCTTCTTCTCCACGAGCTCTCTCGCTCACTCTCTATCTTTCTTTCTCTTTCTTCTGCTCTCCTCTCACTCTCTGCTTCTTCTTCTCTTCACACTCTTCTCGAGCTCTCTACCTCTCTTCTTCTCCTTCTGCTCTTCTTCTTTCTCTTTTCTTCTTTTATCTGGATCGTGGCTCTCTGTATACGCTTTTCTTCTCGCCAACTCGATCACCTTCATCTGTGGACGAAGGTCTCATATATATAGCAGCAGCAGCATCAGCCACGACGTGTGACCTCCACATTTCTAGCCCTAATTATTCGGACCACGTGGCAGTCTCTCAGCAGGCTTCATTCCAGCCTCGTATCACGTGCCCTCCTTAAGCTTCACGATCAATGCACCTGTAAAACAGAGTATCGAATAAGTCATCAGTTTAAAGAACAACTCTGTATAGATTATCAGAAGAACAGCGCTTTAGAAGAAACCTGAACGAGGTTAAAACGAAACAACACGAAGTAACAAATAGTAACGACACGGAGACAACACGAGGACACAATAGGGAAAACGACACGAAGTCAGTAAAGACTCGATGTACAACAGTAAGTAACACGAAGTAAAACCATACAGACATAAATGATAACACGAGATGCAACTTGTAACAGAGATAACACTACAAAGAGAACTACACGCAGAAGATAAAAACAATAACCGACGTGAGGTGAAAAACAACACGAGGACAACACGAGCTGACAGCAGAAACCGACACGAAGTGGTTGCAAACAAGTAAGACACGAGGTCTTCGTAAAGCAACACGAAGTGTGGTCAAAGCGAGAACGACACGAGGTCTAATGAGAAAGACCAGCACGAAGACGGTGAAAACAGCACGAAGTGAAGAACAACGACACGAAGTATAGTGGTGACAAAAACACACACTACACAGAAACAACAGTAACTGACACGAAGTACATGAGAGGAAAAACGACACGAAGTCATGAAAACAACAGTAACCGACACGAGGTGAGGTTACTAAAGCGACAACGACACGCGGTGTGGAAAACACGACACGAAGACCTGAGACGGAGAAACGACACGAAGTGTAACAGGAACGACACGAAGTAAAAAACAGTGATCGACACGGGTTGAAAACAACACGAAGTCGAAACAGTAATCGACATGGGTTGAAAACAACATGAAGACGAAATACAAAGAGACGACACGAAGTGAAGTTGACACGAAGTGAAAACAACACTAAGTGAAAAACAATAATCGACACGCGGTGAAAACAACACGACGACAGTGAGAACAGCACGAGGTGAAATGACACGGGGTGTAGAAAACCAAGAATCGACACGAAGTGTGGTCAAGGCGAAAAAAAGACACTAAGTCAAAAAAAACGAAAGACCAACACTCAGACAGAAACATAAAAACAACACGGAGACGTAGACACTAAAACAACACGAAGATGAAGACAAGGGAAACGACACGAAGTCTAACCTCATACAAGGTTTCCTGTCACGCATGGAAATCAACACGAAGTGTTGTAAGCTCATACGACACGAGATCTTTTCGTGTTAGTGAGGGGAAACAACACGAAAACTCAAGTACAGAAACAGCACGAAGATTGAGTCAAATCTGATGTACAGACTTGAAGAACAGTCCAAAGTATAGACTTGCACGAGCGAGCTACAGTGCCAAAGTATAGACTTCACGCTGTTCAGACTTGGAAGACCAGTGTTGAATGTGTAGACTTGTAGTTTATCATGAAAGAAGGCCAGCGTACAGACTTGCTGTCCTCACAGCAGACGATGTAAACACTTAGCCTATGCAGACCAATGTACAGACTTTGGCGAAGCAAAAGGCTGTATAGACTTGGAGACCCAAAGCCATTGTATATACTTTGTCTAAGACAAGGCATGAGCTGACGTTGTATACACTTAGCCAATGCAAACCAGTCCGATGTATAGACTTTAAGGAAATGCATGCTACAGTGCAATGTCTAGACTTGCGATGTGTTCGCCAAATGCACACTACAGTCCAATGTATGGACTTAGACGAATGATGCATGAGACGCTCAATGTATCGACTTTGAGCTTGCTGTGCAGTGAATAGACTTAGGGCATAAACCCCACAAAGCACTGTATAAACTATGCACATAACATAAGTCTAACATAAACAATATATCAGTTGTACCAGTCACAGTCATGATGCAATCATCAAGGCACAATGTCATGAAAACACTATATCATTGCTATCATCAAAATACAATATCAATCATCAAAACCACAGCAATGAATGAATGCTTTATGCATCAGTTTAACATGTAACAAGACTGAAACATCAAATATGTTAATCTAAACTGAGCAGCAAGATGACTGAACATTTGATAAGCTCACATCAACAACCAATCATCAAAACCATCATCAAAACCACAGGGGCACAACAATTGGATACTGGATCTCCTTGCATGAAATTTTGGGAGCTGTTAGTTTTAAGTATTAGAAACAAAAGCTTCTAAAGAACTTACCCCAAATACCTACTCCTTACCTTGATTCCACGCAAGCCAAAGTAAGGGGTAGCACAAATCAAATCTGGGTCCTATTTATAGAGTTTTGCTAGGCTTCCAAGGATAAGGCTGATTCTAGAGTCCTTAGTTGGCTAAAATATGATCTTTAGGAGTCCCTAGTAACCTTACAAGTCCTTTCAATTCGGTTTCTCTCAGATAGGATCCTAAAGATCCAATCTTTTAGCTCGTCCTTCCGTTCACGGAACTGGCAGGGTGTAGCGGTCGAAGCCTGGAGCGCCAGAGTCATTTGGCGGTTGCACGATAGACTACTAGAGCTACTGTGCGCTGAAGTTTGAATTTATTCAAACTCTTTTATTGTAGTATCCAATTAATTATCCATATAAGGTATATTTATCCTTATATTCCTAGGATAAATTAATTAACCTACTAGAATATGGGTCAAACTTCATGGGCTTGATTTTTAAACCCTTTTGGCTTCTATTAAATGTGCTAGGTTAATTGATTTCCTTATTTTGGGCTTTAGAAATGATTTATTTAACCCACTATTAGTTATTAATTCATTTGGACCTTTAATAATTTCAAAAAATTACTAAATATTCTAGAAATACTTTATAAAAATTTCGGGGCATCACATTTTTGATCTAGTAATGAAGATATTTTTGAAGATTCTTTTGGGAGGAAATCAAATGACCACGTGTCTCTGGAAAATTCCCCTGGCGCGAAAATAGATGTCCACGTGGCAGAACCTGACAATAAGTGGAATATTTCGATCCCACATGGATGAATCAAATTCGCTGATCCTTTCTCAAGAACAACTCCCTGCTCTATAAATTGAGGGGATCTCCATCCAGAAGAAGTTGGAAGGAATAGCTGAAGTCACTACCAGTGCTGAAAATCCCCATCCAAAGCGAGAGAGCAGTCTATGAGAAAAATCAGAGCGAGAATCATTTCTGAGTGAGAAGAGCCAGAATTTCGGCCAACCATCGAGTTTGAAAATCTGTTTCTACAAAAACTATATTGGCTTTGTTCCTGATCCATCTTTTGTCTTTTTTCATCTTTTATTTGTTCGTGTTTCTATCACATATTGTTACCCTCTGAATTTGCTTGGAGGAAGGGAGAATATCTCCGGTTTCCCTCCATCATTTTTGGAGGAAGAGAGGAACGATCCTCTGTTTCGTGAATTGCTGGGAGCAATTCATGGGGTTTCCCTTTCCTATTAGCAAAGGAAGGGAGGTTGGACCTCTAGTGTTCCTTCTGCTCTTCAGAAGAAGCGAGGAGTGTGTTCCTCGGGGCAAGCTATCAGGCAGCGGATGTTTGCAGACTAAGTCTGATGTTTCTTTTGCGTAGTGCAAGGAAGCCTTACTCCGAAGGAGTAAGGGGTGGATGTATATTACGGGTAGCAATCGAACCACCTTAAAAACTTCTCTATCCCATTTGTGTGGTTTGCATATCTGATTTCTCAAATTGCGATTAGCACGCCATCTGTTTGATCATTGATTCGTCGTTGTTCTCTTTCTCGATAAATTTCTGTGGCCAGTCTAGAGCAGCTTCATTACTGTATTTCAGATTTTATGAATTGATTCTCATTTTCAATCAAAGATGGGAGTGATCTATTCATCCCCCCCTTCTAGATCACGTCATGTGGTCCAACGACCAGGGAAGACCAGGATCTAGCGGTGCTCGTAGTTTCATTCCTGAAGGTCATTCAATCAATCGTCCACCGTTCTTCGATGGCACTAACTATTTGTATTGGAAGAATAGAATGGAAGTGTTCCTTCGTTCGCAGAGTCATGAACTCTGGAGGGTCATCACCACCGGACCATTAGATCTTTCTGAAGATGAAAGCACTTGGTCTAGGGAGCAGATCATGATACCTACTTTAAATTGGACAGTAATAAACATTATGCAGCGCACTGTACATCGACAGGAGTATTCCAGATTCTCATCATGCAAGATAGCCAAGAAGATGTGGGATGTACTCCAGCTGATATATGAAGGAACATCACAAGTGCGAGCCACAAATGTAAACATGTTAACCTGTGATTATGAATTGTTTAGAATGAGGCCCGATGAGACCATCTCCAAAATGTATGCTAGACTCTCACAAATCACCAATGGTTTGAAGGCTTTGGGCAAATCTATTTAGGATAGTGAGTTGGTTAGGAAAAGGATACGGTCCTTAACCCCAAATGGCACATGAAGGCAACGATTCTAGAGGAATCTAAGGATCTTTCTACCATGATCGTTACTGAGCATATAGGTTCATTGATGGCTTATGGGATTAACCTTAAGAGAAGTACTGAAGAAAACAAGAAAGGGAAACATATAGCTCTAAAGGTTTCCAGAAGCAATGGGGGAAGTAGTGATGAATGCGAGAGTTTCTCAGGTCTTGATGATGAGCAGCAGGCCATGTTAACCCGATAGTTTCAGAAATTTTTGATAACCAGGGGTAAGACCTTCAAGAGAAGAAAGTTTCAACAGGAAGGTAAGAACTCCAACTTCAAACTTGATAAGAATAAAAGTTCTGACAAGCTCACATGTTTTCAATCTAAGAAACCAGGACATATGAAGAATTAATGTCCAGAACTTATGAAAAAGAACCCAAAGGTGCAGAAAAAGAAGCCTCGAGCTATAGTCTGCACATGGAGCGACAAGGAAGAGAATATTGAAGAGAACTTCTCAGAAGAGGATGAGCAGGGACTATATCTCATGGTAGACACAGACAATGAGGTGAGCATTCCATTTGAAAAGTATACTTTAGATGATTGGGAGGATGCTTATGCTGATTTATTAGACAAATTCAACTGTTAGACTAAGGATTATAAAATGCTCAAAAGAAAACTGAATAACATTATTGAAGAGCAAAATTGTCTGAAAAATGAGAATGAAAATTTAAAAAATCAGCAAAAAGAATTAAGCTCCTTGAAAGATGAAAATAAGAATCTTCAAGACCAATTTGAATAAGCTAACGTGAATATGGATCAGTTCAAAATAAAATATCAGGAACTTCAAAAGGAAAATAATCTCACTCTTGAGAAGTATGAAGCTATAAAAATGGCAAATCTGGAAATCCAAAGACATTGTGAAAAAATACAAAAGGAGCTTGAAGACAAACAAACAACCCTTGAAAAGTTTGTGAAGGGGAAGATGAATTTGGACAACATGCTAGGTGTCAAAGTGAATTTCAATAGAGAAGGTTTGGGTTATAATCCATCAAATAAAAAACCCACTGAAGCTGACATAGTAAAATTTTGCCAAGGGAAAGGAAAAGAAAAGCTAGACACCCTATCCAGCTCCAACACTAATTTTCAAAATTCTATGAAGACAAATTTCATTCCATCAAAAGTGATCAATCAAAAATTTCATGCTAAGAATTCAATGCCTCAACACAACCTGACTGGTGTCACGAGGCATGCAAGTGTTTACATGGCAAATTTTGCTCATTTTAGTAGAATGCATCGAGGCAACAATCTAAATGCATCAACAAAGTGGATTCAACACAGACAACCTATTCAGAACTGGAACCGGAATCATAACATACCAAAATGGGGCCATTCTAAATTTCCACAGAAACAATCTGGTCAAAAATTTTTTTTAAAGGTTCACCAACAAATTATGTCAATTGGAACAACACCTTCAGCAATAAGAAAAAAAAAGCATTATCCAATAAAAAGTGCTAATAAAATCTCTCATGCTGAAAATAAACATTTAGTTCACATGAAAGGCACCGGACAGATCTGGATCCCCAAGAGTGTGTTGGAAGGAATGAGTAACTTGCTTGGACCCAACCTTTCCAAGGTTCCAAATTTCTTTTGTCTAAATTGATTATAGGTTGGTTTGACAGCCAAGCATAACAGATGGTACCTGGATAGTGGCTGCTCCAGGCACATGACAGGTGATAAGACCAAATTCAGTGAATTGGAAATGAAGGTAGGAGGTTTGGTCAAATTCGGAGGGAAGAATAAAGGTAAGATCATAAGAACATGTAAAATTGGTAAGTTTCCCTCAAATGTCATTGAGAAAGTTCTACTTGTAGAAGGTCTTCAGCATAACCTGCTGAGTATTAGTCAGCTATGTGACAAGGGTCACAGAGTAATTTTTGATAATAAAGCATGCATGATATTTGAAGTTAATTATGACAACTTTTGTTCATAGGACATAGAGTGAATAATGTCTACATGGTAGACATTAATGAAAATTCTGAGTCAAACCTTTGTCTATCTGCTAATTTAGATAATAATGCCTTTAACTGGCATAGACGGTTAGGCCATGCTTGTTACAGTACTCTAAATAAATTGGTGAAACATGATCTGGTTAAAGGTCTACCAAAAATAAAATTCAACTCAGATCTAAAAATCTGTGATGCATGTGCTCTGGGCAAACAAACCCGGATGTCCTTCAAGCTAAGATCTGAGCCCCTATAATATAGGCCAATGGAATTACTGAATATGGATCTTTTTGGTCCTACTAGAACTCAAAGTCTGAATGGCAAAAGGTTTCATTTTCTAATTGTTGATGATCATTCTAGATTTTCATGGATCTTCTTCTTAGCTAATAAAAATGATGATTTTCAAACATTTAAACTATTTTTCAATAAGGTCAAACAAGAAGGAAAACATAAAATCTGCTCTATACAGTCTGAGCATGGAGGTGAATTTGAAAACTCCATGTTTTCTAATTTTTGTGAAAATGAAGGACTAACTCATAAATTCTGTTTTCCCAAGACACCTGAGCAAAATAGAATTCTGGAGAGGAGAAACCGAACCATTATGGAGATGGCCCGAACTATGGTAACTGAAAGTCAAATTCTAAGGAAGTTCTGGGCAGAGGCGGCCAACACAACATGCTACACTATCAAGAGGGCCATGGTAAGACCAGTGCATACTTATAAGCTTGCTCCTGAAAGGTAAGAAACCTAATCTAGCTCACTTCAGAATTTTTGGCTCCAAATGTTTCATACACAATAATGACAAAAAGAACATAGATAAGTTTGAAGCCAAAAGTAGCCCTGGAATATTCTTAGGTTACTCTGAAGTATCTAGAGCATATAGGGTTTTTAACATTACTGATCAAACCGTAGAAGAATCTCCACATGTTATTTTTCATGAAACCAACAGTGTTACTAACTTGGATGATGAAGATAGGAGCTCAAAGCATGATGGAAAATTTCTAGAGGATGAGCAAGAAGAGGAGACTCAGCCAACTGCAGCACCAAATGTTCCAAATCAAGTAGTCTCAGCCGAGCCAGGTGAGCACTCAATAAACTGGAGATTCTTAAAGGGCCATCCAGTACAGAACATCATAGGAAATTTGAATGACCCCCCTAGGACAAGGTCCTATCTTAGAGATGTGAATAATGAAGACTTAGTTGCATTATTGTCTCAAACTGAACCCAAAACTATAGAAGATGCATTGAATGATGAATCTTGGGTTAAAGCAATGAATGAGGAGCTAGAACAATTTGAAAGAAACAATGTTTGGAAACTAGTTCCTAGACCACAAAATGCAACTGTCATTGGAACAAAATGGGTCTTTAAAAATAAAATGAATAAAGAAGGAATAATTTCTAGGAATAAAGCTAGATTAGTAGCTAAAGGCTACTGCAAGGAGTTCGGAGTAGATTTTGAAGAATCATATGCTCCTCTTGCTAGATTAGAATCAAAAAGAATTCTGCTAGCTTTTGCATGCTCAAAAAACATAAAACTCCAACAAATGGATGTCAAAAGTGCCTTCTTAAATGGATACATTAAGGAAGAAGTTTTTGTAGAACAACCCCCTGGATTTCAGATGTCTGCACACCCTAACCATGTTTTCAGGTTGAACAAAGCTCTCTATGGACTAAAGCAGGCTCCACGGGCCTGGTATGAAAGGCTGACAGAATTTATGGTCAGTAAGGGTTACAAGAGAGGTAAGGTGGATTAGACTTTGTTTACAAATGTTCTAAATAAAAACCTCATCATAGTTCAAGTATATGTAGACGATATAGTTTTTTGTTCAACATGTACTGAACTGTGCAGAGAATTTGCTGAATTGATGTCAAATGAATTTGAGATGAGCATGGTAGGAGAACTAAAATATTTTCTCGGATTGCAGGTGCAACAATTGGTTGATGGGTGCTTCATTAGCCAGACCAAGTATACACTGGAAATTATCAAAAGGTTTGGCATGGATAAGTTGAAACACATCTCAACTCCAATGGGTACCAACACATCCTTAGATGTAGATGAATCAGGTCAGGAAATTGATGCTAAGTTATACCAAAGTATGATCGGATCCCTACTCTATTTGATTGCCTCGAGACCTGATATTCAATTCAGTGTAGGAATGTGTGCTAGATATCAATCTAGGCCTACAGAATTGCATCTAGCTACAGTAAAGAGAATCTTTAGATACATTTCTGGAACTTATAACTTAGGTCTGTGGTACCCTACATCACACATTTTAGATCTCACATCATTTACTGATGCTGATTATGCTGGCTGCAAACTGGATTGGAAGAGCACTAGTGGGCATTGTCAATTCTTGGGTGGGTGTCTGGTTTCTTGGGCTTCCAAGAAACAACATTATGTGGCCCTCTCCACTACTGAGGGTGAGTATGTAGCCGCAGGGAGCTGTGGTACACAGGTCATTTGGATCTAGCACCAGCTTCAGGACAACCAAGTAGACCTAGACTGCACACCTATATATTGTGACAATACAAGTGCCATCAATCTCTCAAAAAATCGTGTCTTGCATTCACGCACAAAGCACATTGAAATAAGACATCACTTTATAAGAGATGAGGTATCAAAAGGAACTTTTGAATTTATCCACATTGGCACTACACATCAAATAGCTGATATCTTCACTAAGCCACTGGGCAATGAAAAATTCACCACCTTAAGGAGAGAATTGGACACTTTTAAATCTCCTTGAATTCTGAATTGTTTGAATAAAATACATCCATGTTTTTTTGTTGAGCTGCAGAATGTTCTCATTTGTGTGCATCTACACTTAGCATCAGTCATACTTTAGTGAATTGCATTGGCATGCATAACCTGTTGGTATATCAAATGGAAAGCTGGGAGAAGGTCAGATCCCTTCTGACTGGAAACTCACTTCATGTGCGAGGTGGTCATATGACCTATGTTCTCTGCCTGGTGCCACAGGTTCATTTACGTGTAGACCAAGTTTAATGTCCATCAACATGTTTTTTTTCTTGCATATCAGTACATTTGCATTCGAAGGGTCTGCATTCCTGATTCATTCTGTGAGGGGGAGTCTCTCTAGTCTGTTAGTTTGTGGTTTGAGGAGGCTGATTCAAAAGATGTTGAGAGATCTAGCTGCTGCACAAAGCTCATTAAAAGTCCTATACAGTCTACTCACAAAGATTAGAAACTCATGACTTTCTTAAACTTTTAAGTTTGAGTAACTGAGATTTAGCTAAGAAGCTTCTACCTAATAATCCTGCATAGACCTGGACAAACAATCTGAAGATTGTCCTCCTACATAATTAATGAGCATGGATCAAAGTTAAAACTCTTATGTCATGAAATCTCCTAAAAGCTTGAAACTTAAACTTAGGAAGTAAATTCTCTTAGAATCAGTACATGCGGTATTGTCTTCAAACACCTTATACCAAAAAAAATAAAAAAAAATTGGGGGTATCAAAATCTCATAGCAATGATCTGGATACCGAGAAACTATATAATTCATCAAAGAAATGATACATATTCTATGTCATGAAGTACCAGATTAACTCTATTCAAAAAATATTGTGGAAAATTGAAATTCATGGTAGAGCAATAGCATTAAAGTGTTGAGTAACTGGGGATTCTGGCCTCTGATCAAGGTGTCTCCTCATGTAAACAGACACTTCAAGTGCTAACTTTGTTTTCTAAAGAGAAGTAATAATGTTATCACAATAAGTAACTGGGGATTCCGGCCTCTAATCAAGGTGTCTTCTCATGAAATAATATGTGATTTACCAAAATTACTCATGGCAATTACACTGCTCAAAAAAGATATATCTGTCAACCCCTCTGTCTCAGAAATGAATGATAGACTGTTTGTCCTTAATACCTTGGGATCAATTTGCACTGGATTAGTATCTAGAAGTTTGATCAGTACAACGTTTAGAAAGATCTCTCTTGACATATCTGTTACACCTTGGCATTTCTTATTATTTTTGTACGTTGGTAATCTTCACTCTTACTCTGTGTCTCTCATTGTTATGAGACTTGAAGAACTTAAGCTTACTTTTGTTCTCTTACTTAATCTTTTAAGAGATGGAGATGAGGCATTCTACATTTGTGAATTTACTGTTTATCCTCTCGCTTGCTTAGCAACAGTTATTCTCTCTCTATTCCTTTTGATGATGTCAAAGGGGGAGAATGGATCAGGCACCGGTAGATTGTCATTGCAAGGGGGAGTGCTTGTTTTCGGGGCATGAGTTTTTGCATGATCATGGTGTCAGGGGGAGTCAGTGTGTCAGGGGGAGTTAGTGTGTGATAGTGCATGCATGTCTGATCATTCTTATTGATTGCATTGATAATGATGGACTCATAGTGTTGTCATCATCAAAAAGGGGGAGATTGTTATATCTCTATGGTTTTGATGATGTCAAACACCATAAGTCAAACACCATATGTCCCCATGAAAATGTACATTGGAGTTTGTGCACTTGCATGAAAATCACCTGGTTTTTATGTTGAAAATTGCTAGACTGCTCTTAATAGGTCTGTGCACATCATAAAGGTTGATGCTTCTTCATAACCTTTCATCATAAAGGTCGATGCTTCTTCATAACCTTTCATCATAAAGGTCAATGCTTCTTCATAACCTTTTTTCATAAAGGTCGGTGCATATTCAGTTAGTGTGTCATGCTAGTTGATGCACATTTTGCCTTGAGCATGTAGAAGGTCGATGCACTTCTATTAGCAAAGTCGGAGCACATGCCTGCACAAGTCTGAGCATATTCATAACTGATGAAGCTCATGCGTGCACAGGGGCGTAGCATACCCATTCGAAGTCAGTGCACATTCACAAGTCGGAGCATATGTATCGAGTCTCAATTGTACAAGTCCGAGCATCTTTATGCCAAGTCCAAGCACATTCATACCCAAAGTCCGTGCATGAGCCTAAATCAAGTCGAAGCATATACTGTTCAACTTGACACTTGTTTCAGTCTGTTACATACTAAGGTTGGTCCTAGTGTGCACGAGTACTCACTAAGGTCGGTGCTAGTGTGTACGAGTACTCACTAAGGTCGACGCTAGTGTGTATATGTTTCTCACCAAGGTCGGTGCATGTTTTGTGCATGTAGGAAAGGTCAGTGCATGTTTTGCATAAGGTCTGAGCACATGCAATAGGAAAGTCAGTGCACATGCATAATAAGGCTGAGCATTTGTAGAAAATGCTGCTATCTAAGGTCAAAGCACATTCATCTGTTTGCTCTTCAAGGTCGAAGCATATGCATATATTACTTATGCTGACCAAAGGTGTTTGATGAAATGCCTTTCATCTCTATTGACAGGATTGAGCTACTAAAGAACCCAAAATCCAGACGCGTTCTTGATCCAGTAATGAAGTGGCACGCAATCCAACACGTGACCACTTAATTGAAGATATTTCTGAAGATTCTTTTGGCGAAAAATCAAATGACCGTGTGTCTCTGGAAAATTTCTCTGGCCCGAAAACAAATGTCCATGTGGCAGAACCTGACAATAAGTGGAATATTCGGATCCCACATGGATGAATCTGATTCGCTGATCCATTCTCAAGAACAACTCCCTGCTCTATAAATTGACGGGATCTCCATCCAGAAGAAGTGGGAAGGAATAGCTAAAGTCACTACCAGTGCTGAAAATCTCCATCCAAAGTGAGAGAGCAGTCCAGGAGAAAAACTAGAGAGAGAATCATTTCTGAGTGAAAAGTGCCAGAATTTCGGTCGGCCATCGAGTTTGAAAATCTGCTTCTATGGAAACTATATTGTCTTTGTTCCTGATACGTCTTTTGTCTTTTTTCATCTTTTATTTGTTCATGTTTCTATCACATATTGTTACCCTCTAAATTTGCTTGGAGGAAGGGAGAATATCTTCGGTTTCCCTCCATCGTTTTTGGAGGAAGAGAGGAACGATCCTCTGTTTCGTGAATTGCTGGGAGCAATTCACGGGGTTTCCCTTTCCTATTAGCAAAGGAAGGGAGGTTGGACCTCCAGTGTTCCTTCTGCTCTTCAGAAGAAGCGAGGAGTGTGTACCTCGGGGCAAGCTGTCAGGCAGCGGGTGTTTGTAGACTAAGTCTGCTGTTTCTTTTGCTTAGTGAAAGGAAGCCTTACTCCGAAGGAGAAAGGGGTGGATGTAGATTGTGGGTAGCAATCGAACCACCATAAAAAATTCTCTGTCCCATCTATGTGGTTTGCATATATTATTTTTCAAATTGTGATTAGCACGCCATCTGTTTGATCATTGATTCGGCGTTGTTCTCTTGCTCAATAAATTTCTATGGCTAGTCTAGAGCAGCTTCATTACTGTATTTCAGATTTTATGAATTGATTCTCATTTTCAATTGAAGTTGGGAGTGATCTATTCATCTTCCCCATCTAGATGACGTCCGTTGTATCTTATCAGATGTTCTAAGGATGTTCAAGCAATTGGGAACATGTGGCAGATTTTCAGGAGTTCCAAAAGAAATCAGATCTTATGGAGTATCAGAACAAAGATAAGAGTCAGCATATTAGCAACATGATGTAAAAAACTGATTTGTGCATGAGATGCAATTGTATAGAGAATGAAATCTCCCATTTAATGAATGACTTACAAGAATGTTGCAAGAGGGAATGAAGAAATGGATGCATATCTTTGGATGTACACATACACAAGCTGATGTATCATGAAATCAATGGTGGTGTGTGACAAAGGGAGTGCATACAATGCAGACAACGAGTCAGGTTAGACTTGCACTTCAAGCAGAGATCAGTCAGGAATCAATGATGAGCTTTCAGGCAAACTGGATCGACTTGGAGTGAGTAGTGGGTCAACTTGTTCCTTTCACATAGCATTAAGCAATCGGACATAGGCAGATTTTCAGAAGCTGGGTCGACTCAAGATGGTCTGTGGGTCGACTCATAGTTCAGTAGAATGCACATTTAAGAAGATTTTACAAGGGTGGGTCGACCCATGTTAGTGAGTGAGTCGACTTGTTTAGCAGCCTGGAGGAATTTCGAACCCATTCAGCAAACCCTTTTTTATAATTAAACATGGATCATGGCAGATTTTTCACTTTGCAATACAGACAATTGAAACCATACATCAAGAAGGCAAACTCAAACATGCTTTTCCATTTTATTTGAAACTTAAACTTTTCCTTAAAAGATCCATTTCATTCAAGAGGCATGCAAAGGAGGCATAACATTTCAAAAAGGAACAACTTAGTCAAAATAAATCAAACTCCCCTGGAGAACATGCAATCAATTCAAATGTGAAGATGATGATCCTGAAACTTTAGATGGGGCAATATGCAAATATGCAGACCGAACTCTTGTTCTGACTCTCCCTTAATGTGTGCATGATCTTTAAAGAGCCTTGGTGAGATTTGACAAGAAGTTATGCATCCTATGACATATATGAACAGTTGACCGATGATACTGGGTGGAGAATTTGATCCGATGATCATCTCACGGATGGTGGCAGCTTTCAGACAGGCTTAACCTACCTTTCCACATGTCATCATTTTATATACCAGAGGGTCATGACATGATGCAATATAGAAAATGCAGTGACTTCTAATATGAAACATGATTTCTTCGAACTCCCCCTTAACATGACATATAAGAGAATGCATGAGAGCACATAATGATATTCAATATTCACAGCATATGTAGACTCAAGGTATGTGTAATGCATTCTAAGCTGAAAAGTAAAAATCTCAAACTCCCCCTCAATGCAATGCACATGAAGGTGTCCATAGGATTGAATTTTAATGCATCCAAGGCAGACATTATCAAGTAATTGTTACCAATGATAAACAAGAGATTCATATGGCTGCTAAGAGTGCGAGAGCAACAAGCTGAACCTAAAGTCTTGCAGATTGTTAGCAACAAATTCATCATCACAATAATTCAATCAACATAGAAAATTCTTCATGAACCAAGATCTAAAATTTTGAATTCTGGTATCATGCGGATATATTGATCTGAAGATCCAACTCACACAAACTGTTGTCTTCTAAATAGGCTTAGCCCATCATTTCAACGGACACCTTTTGATATACCAGAAAAGTAGACAATTTCAAGTTGAAATTCATTCAAACAGACATCGATCAAAACAACTTAGCCAGATTTCCAACTTCAACCGCAGGGTGTTTTTTCATCAATTCAGAAGGGAGATTTTTATTCTTGAGCTGAATTTATTGAATGCAAGAAAATGATTAACTAGAACAATTCAGGGAGAACCTAATATGCAAAATTAACATGAATTGGAATTTTTATTTACAAACCTGTGCCTTGAGATGCCATTTTTTGACCATTTTTTGCTCAGTCTCAAGGCAACCCTACAACACGACTTCTCATTTTCTATTTTTAGGTACCAAAGATTTCTTGGGTCCTAGTGGGTCAGTGACACTTCTACCTGATGTACTTCTCTTCATGGCATGCAAATCATCATTTCTCATTGTGAAGCAGTCATGGAGCTCATGTCCACGCTTACCACAATAAAAAACAACGTACAAATGTTTGCATATTCTTCTTATGCGTGAGATTTACAACCTTTTGCTTATTGATAGGAAGTCTGACACTTTCTTTTTGCAGAAGATTTCTTCTCTTTCTTGCCCAATAGTTTTTACCAAAATGACCAGACTTTCCACATCGATAGCAGCACTAAGAGGAGTGCCCTTTGACTAAAATTTCAGACAACCTTTTATCATTTCAAAGTTTTCATGGTTTTTTGAAAACAAATTTGTTTTTGCATGCTTTCAGCTCATCTTTCTTCATGATATGGCAGTCGTCCATGACATGACTATTCATACCATAATAGTAACAAGAAATATTCATTTTTTTGTGATGCATGAAAATGTCTAGCAAGAACCTTGTTTTTCTATTTTTGACCTGGGCTTGTTTTCTTTTTCTGATTTTTGTTTTTTTTTCTGGGTTGTAGGCGATTTTGGGGGAACACTTGATGTACTAGCTTTATGTGATCCAAAGACAAAAGAGGTCTACAACTTATTTTCGAAGGGCTTCTTGTTTGCTGCATCCCTGTGGTTTTGATGATGTCTCACACTATAAATCAATTTGTTTTAACTATAAATGAACTTGTTTTTATATGGTGCATTTCTTTGTTTCTAAGCATGAAGAAGGTCTGTGCTTATAGCATGATTCAGGTTCGTGCATTACATGTTATTCGTCCTTTTGCTTAATGCATATTAAGTCAGTGCAAGTTCTGCATCTCTCATATAAAGTGCTTGCCTCGGTGCAAGTCCCTGTTCATGCACAAGGTTCGTTGTTCATACTCTGTCTCTGTGCATTTCTCTAGGGTGCAATTTTGTTTGGGTCTATCCAATTCTTGACCAGAATGCATTATTTAGTCTGGTCATTCCTCTTCTCAGTGCAAATCCAACTCGGTGCAAGCTTTGTCTTGTACTTCTATCTGCCATCTCGGTGCAGCTCCTGTTTGGACTGCATATCCTGACTCGGCGCATTCTTTCACCTTATGAATAACATGAAGTCGGTGCATCTTCTATTGCATTACCATTCTCGGTGCAAGGTTTGATCTGCACCTTGTCGGTGCAACCTTTGGTTAGACGAAGGTATTGGAACTTAACTCGGTGCATACTTCGCTTAAGACAAAAATCATGTTCGGTGCATAGCCAAGCCTTTACAAATCTCGGTAGCAACGAGGTCGGTGCTGCTCCTATTTCAGGCTTTTTAGACTCGATGCAAGTCCTGTAGACAGCTAACGTTGACTGGTGCATCTTCTGCTTCATTCCACATCGGTGCTTTTCTTGCCCGTCTTAGTCAATGCTTATTCCTTTAACTCGGTGCAAACTTTTCTCTCTGGCAAAATAAATTTAGTACAACTTTGTGTCTTGTTGTTTCTTGTCCGAGCATATTTGTTGCACGATCAGAGTCCATGGTCTGTGCTAATGACGTCATGCATTTTCTTGAGTCAGTGCACCTCTCGCTTTTGCTCACTTCAACTCGATGCAACATGTTGTTCACCTTGTTGCAAGCTAGTGCAACAGTTGATTTGGGAACTCCTACTCAGTGTAGTTTCTGGCTTCTTACTCCTTACACTGGTACGAATTGTGCTAAGTGTGTGACAAATTGTTTATTTCTTCTGTAACAGTTTGTTTGTGCATTCACCAGGAGAATGGCACGTGATCCGAGGAAGATAGAGGTCTAGAAAATTTTGACACGTGCCCCAACCTTTCAGGCGGGAAACGTGGTATCCACACGCCTAAGGTTCTAGATCAGACATATATATATATGCTGAGGAAAAAGGGTTCGGAGATAGGGGATGGAACAGTTGAAAAGAAGAGTAGCGTGAGAGCAGTGCATCAAGAGAGAAAATCAGAGACTATCCACTCCATCTAGAGCTGAGAGAAAAATTTCTGAGACAGAGAAGTGATTGTGAATGTGAAGATCTGCTTCTACAAAAGCTATATTGTTTTTGCTTTTAGAGAAAATTATCGTTCCTCGATCATTTTGTTTTCAAGTTTCCTTTATTTTCATTTCATTCTGTTTCCCTCCATTGTCCTTGGAGGAAGAGAAGTTTGATCCTCTGGTTGTGTGAGTTACTTGGGAGTAACTGCATAGGTATCCCTTTGCGATGTGCAAAGGAAGGGAGATTGGTTCTCCAGTGTTTTTCTTCTGGTTGATCAGAAGACTGAGGAGGGTGTTCCTCAGGGCAAACTGTTTGGTAGCGGTTGTTACAGACTGAGTCTACTGTGTGCGATTGAATATTGCAAGGAAACCTTACTCTCCTGAGTAAGGGGTGGACGTAGATTGCGGATAGCAATCGAACCACCTACAAAATTCCCTATCTCTCTGTGGTTTTGCTTGTTCACATTTGTGCTGCTCTCCATTGTTGTGCCCTTGTGGTTTTGATGATTGGTTTTTATGTGAGTCAAACACTGTGAGTCACCATGTGATGTTCAGTCATTTTATCAGATCATAAAGCATTCATAAATATGTTCAGTCATTCTGTAAGGTTTATGCAATTCTCTGCTTGTGGAAGTCCTGCACATTGCATCACTGCATACACATTGCCTTGCTGCATTTCACACGCATTAAGTCTGTACAGGGTCTGGTTGTAGGCACGGCAAGTCTATACATCCGTTAGCCTTGCCTTATGCACACAGCAAGTCTGTACATCGTGGCATACAATGTCTGCACATTGGTTTCTGTTATGGTAGTGCATCATTACAGCAAGTCTGTACATCCTTGTTACATGCATTAACTGTGAGTACATTGTTCATTGCAAGCCATTGTGCACGCATGACTATGACCTGTGTCTGCATATGAATTGATCTTGTTTGCATGGCATTTCATCGAACACATTATGCATACATAAAGTCGATGCAAGCATGCAACAGAGTCAGTACATTGATCAAGTCTGCACATTCCTTAGTGGCAAGTCTATACATTCCTCGAATTCATGTCTGTACATTGGCCAAGTCTACACATCGTTTCCTTGCTTCAAGTCTGCACATTGGCCAAGTCTGTACATCGCCACTTGTTCATGCATATGTGCAAGTCTATACATTGTTTGGTCATCCACGCAAAGCCTATACATTGTTCATAGAACATGCTAAGTCTACACATTGCATTGTCTCTTAAAGTCTGTACAGCCTGCATTGTTCTGTAGCTTGCACGAAGTAAAGTATGTACATTACCCAGTCTGCATCTTCCAAAGTCTATACATTCCTTAGCTTTACCTACGTTCAGAAGACTAAGTATGTACATCGGTAAAGTCTGCACATGGTTACTTTGAAGCCGCATCAAAGTCTATACCTTGTCGCCTGCTCGTGCAAGTCTATACTTTGGCAAAGTCTGTACATTCCAATGTCTGTACAGCCCTTGCTTAGGTGAAGTCTATACATCCGTCACACTCCAGCCTTTGCATTGAAGTCTATACATTAGATATGGTTGTGCATCACAAAGTCTATACATTGCTGTCCATTGCATCGCTAAGTCTATACAATGCATTGCCCTCATGCATACACAAGCATCCAAAGTCTGTACAACATTTTGGCTAGAATGCAGCGTTTCATGTTAAGTCTGTACAACATGCATCGTCTCCTTCTGTACAGCGTTTGCCTAAGTCTATACATCAATTAAGTGATAATTGATCAAGTCTATACATCGTGTGGTTCGTTCATTCTAAGTCTGTACATGGTCCTGGCACTCGCAAAGTCTGTACATCGGCTTGGCGCTCACAGAGTCTTGCTGCATCTATGTGCATAGTCCATGCATTGTCATGTCTATACAGTGTCTCTCTTAGCGTCTTGTGCATGCAGCATAGAAAGTCTGTACATTCGTTGATAGACTCATGCATAAACACTAAGGCAAAGTCTGTACATTCGGTGATAGCTTGTCTGAGCATCTCATGCATTCAATGTGCATACTTTCATTCGATTGTGCATCCTTCAATACAAATTCGGCACATTTACTGCTGATATGGTTATGCTACTGTTCAGCAAGCCTATACATGGTCTGCTCGTGGCTTAGTCTTTCAATCCATGTTCATTGTGCATATGTGCATCTCCTTCAAGATGAAGTCTATATAATCCTTTCCAAGCATTCAAGTCTATACACTCTTTAGCTCAGTTCACAGCTGAGTCTGAAGTCTGTACAGTCTGTTCTTCATACAAGTTTGTTCATGCATTATTTCATTAAGTCTATACATTCTTTGTTGATCAACTGAAGTAATTCTGTCATTGTACAGGCTGATGAATGGGCACGTGATCCGAGGTTGGCACCTGGCACGTGATCCTAGGTTATATGGAAAGAGAGGGCACAGGCCCTGCACACGCCCTACATCTACTGCTGCTATAAATAGAAGCTTTCTCTATCTGGAGAAGACTGATCGAGACTGTGATAGAAGAAGGTGAGAGTAGCAGAGAGGCAGAGAGAAGAAGAAGACAGATATCCAGCAGAAGAAGAAAAGAGAGAACATAGTGAGAAGAAACGAGAGGAGGGCAGAGAGGCAGAGTGTGAAAGCAGAAGAACAAAAAGAGAAAGAGAGAGAGTTCATGGAGAAGAAGAAAGAAGACTCTATTGAAGATCTGTCTACTGGACCGTGGATCAAATGCAGGCCAGTCAGCTCCATTGGAGCCACATCTATGTTATTATCCTTTACAGCTTTCTGATCGCTGTGTATTTTTCATTTCTTATTTTTTCTTTTCATTTGGTCACTATGTTTTCCGATTCTCTGGTTTGAGATCGGGGTTCCCTCTGGTGTGGAGGAAGAGAGGTCCGTGACCTCTGGTTTGCAAGTGGCTGGCTGTCACTTGTGGGTTCCCCTCCGGTTTGGAGGAAGGGAGATTCGTCTCCGGTTCTGGTCTTGTGGGTTGTAAGTCCAGGTGTTCCCTCCTGGTCTGGAGGAAGAGAGACTTCGGTCTCTGGTTTGCTAGTGACTGGGTGTCACTAGTGGTTCCCTCCGGTTTGGGGGAAGAGGGGAGGTTGTTCCCCTGGTCAAGCTGTTAGGCAGCACCTATTGCAGAGTGAGTCTGCGGTTCTAGCGTTAGCTAGTGGAAGCCTCACTCCGGTTTGGAGTGAGGGATGGACGTAGGTCTTGGTGACTGAACCACCTAAAAAATATTCTGTGCAGTGTGGTTGGGCTTGTGCGTTTGCTCCTTGTCTTCTACCTCCTTCACAGGTTGCCTTGAGCATTCTTGTTTCTATCTGTGCAGTGGGTTGATTGCTTTCTTCTGCTTTCGCTAGTTGATTGTTTAGGGGCGCGATACATATTTGTTCTTTGGTTCAAAAGAGAATTTGATTAGATTTTTAGTTTGTCTATCTTGCCTTGTTAGCGTTCTAAATTTTTATTGAGCGAAAAGTTTTTAAGGGTGGGATTCATTCACCACCCTCTGAATCCATCGCATCGATCCTATCATTTGGTATCAGAGCGGGTGTCTGCATAGTAGGTCCAGCGTCCTACAGATCCGATCCTGCAGTCTTCGGTGCTATCTCGCTTTTGGTGCATCATTACTCCTGTTGCATTAATCTGATCAGTTTTCATGGGTGATCCACCGGTTTTCAACGGTCTTAATATTAATGTGTGGTTTGTCAGTCTGCACGAATATGTTATATCAGTTAATCCTGATTTGTGGAAGTTAATTTCACAAGGTCCTCATAGATTACCAAAGAAAGTGTCCAAATGGACCAACAGTCATAGATCAAAGGATGGAGAAAATCAGAAAGCTTTGAATTTGATGAAAGCAGCTACTAACAAAGCCTTACATTGTTGCTTTCATGATTGCAGGTCTGCTAAAGACATTCTGGGTGTGCTGAAGCAAGCTCACAGGATAGATGAGGACAGCTGCATGATGGCTAACAGAAGTAATCAAAGTGGCAGCGATCAAGGCAGCAATCAGGATGAAGACAATAATGATGAGGAGGTAAACCCTTTTCAGAACTATACTTTAGATGATTGGGAGAATGCATATGCTGAATTATTAGAGTCACATGAGAGGTTATGAAAATAGTATAAAAAATTGAAAAAGGGTACTGGGTTAGATAGTTCAAGTTCTCCATGTGAAAATTGTTCAAATATCAAGCAATCTCATGATGCATGTTTGTCTGATATCCATATGCATAAAAATCAGAATGAAAAATTGAAGAAGGAACTTGAATGTGTCTGCTCTGAACTAAGTAGGCTAAAATCTGAAAATGACTCTCTTAGAAAATCTGTTAAATAAAATGAAGAAAAACTTGGGAAACTTGAGCAAGAGAAGAACTTGTTTGCTGAATAATTTAATGCCATAAGATCTGTAAATATGGAATTGCAGAAAGATCTTGAAAAACAGCAAAAAGAATTGAAAGAGTTTGAAGCTGGGAGAGAAAGCAAGGTTAACTCAGAAGATCAGACTCTAATAAATTAGTTAATTCAAAATGATAAGCTTAAGGAAGAGAATGAGAAGTTAAAACTGTTGAACTCTTCGATATCTGAAAGACTTCTTACTTTGGAGAAAGGGAAAGTCATCTGTACAAACGAAACTGAAGAAGTAGATGATCTGAGAAAGGAAATTGAAAAATACAAAACAGCTAACAAAGTTTTGAACGAAGTTGTCAATTGCAGTGAGCAAGAGATTGCAAGTTATGAAATAAACGTTGCATCTCTCGAAAATGAAATTCAAAAGTTGAAGAGTTCTCTGTCTAAATTTGTTAGTGGGCAAAATAATCTGAATAAATTGCTGGGAACAAGGGTTAATTTTAAGAAAGAGGGACTGTGTTACAATCCAGTCATGAGGAAGGTTGATGGATCCAACCTGAAAACTGTTTTTGTTAAATCTTCAGAATAAGAAAAGCCTTCTACCTCATCTCCACCTCAGTACAAAGCTAAGAAAATAGAAAAATAGGATAAAAATTAGAAAAAGACTGGAGAACAGAAAATAAATAAAAAAGGTTCATCAGTGCATGTTGATCACAGTCCTCACACACACTCACATGCATCTAAAAAGAAAATGATATGTCATTACAGTCATAGATTCGGTCATTTGATGCATGAGTGTAAATTGATGGAGAATGATGATATGAATGCTAGGAAATTTCATGATAAAAATCCTTCATCTCAGAAAAAGAAAATTGAATGTTTTCATTGTGGTAAATTAGGACACAAGATTACACAATGTTGGTTTGTTAATGATAAGAAAAAATCACATTCATATCATGCTAAATTTCATGCAAACAGTCATGTTGTTAATAAGAACAAGTTTGATTCAATAGACTAGCATATGACATGCTTTAATTGTGAAAAATTGGGTCATAAGAGATTTGAATGCTGGCTGAGTGCTGGTGGGAGAAATTCTAATTCATGCTTTCACTATGGCCAAATGGGCCACATTGCAGCCCAATGTTGGCATGCTCAGGGAAGGAAGTCTAACTATAAATTTGGTAGATTCCCTGCAAATAGAAAGTTTTTTGATAAACCTAAATTTGTCTTTAACAGAAAGTCTCTTGCATGCTCTAACTGTTGGAAGCCAGGCCATCTGGCTAGAGAGTGTTGGTCACCTATTAAGAGAAGAAATCACTCTTCTCATTTTGAATATGAAAAGTCTGGCTACAAAGCTGTAAATTGCTGGCCGAATGATAACAAAGGACGGAACTTTCATGCAAACAACAGAAACTTTAATTCTCATACACATAGATTTCATGATCATGCTAATGTGCACATCAAGAACACAAAACATGTTGTTTCATGTCGTTACTATGGTGGCTTTGGGCATTCTATGAATAATTGCTCGGTAATGAAAACTGATGATCTACTTGCCCTGAAAAAGTTAAGAGTGCCATTCAAAGGGATCACTGTCATGTCAGGACCCAAGACTGTTTAGGTACCTGCCCATGCAAAATAGTGTGCTAACTTGCAGGTGTGCCTCGGAAGCTGAGGAATAAACAGGGGTTAATAAACCAAGGCACTCAAGTATGGAAAACCCCTTACTAAACTTTTCAGGTATATTCTCTGCATTTCCTGTTTTGAAATTTATTGCATATCTTGTTTGATGTGTTCTTGCATATTTGTCATCTTTTGAACACTATGAGTATTCATGTCTCTCAATGCTCATACTGAATTGTCTGTTTAGATATTGAAATGGGAATAAACTTACAATTTCTGAAAATTTGAACGGCATATGAATGTTGTTTGAAATCTGTCTGTTGCATAGCTCACGGAAAATCTAGATTGCATATAGGACTGCATGTTGAATTATCATGATTGACCACTATGGTATATCAAATGGTAAGGTACCAAAAGGCAGGTGAACTCTGTCTGGAGGTTCTTACTATGCGTGAGATGGTCTTTTAGACCAAGTTCTACATCTAGTACCATGGGCCATATTGCTTAGTAGGGCAGTCTGAATGAGCATGAGTCACAAAATCATATGTTCAGTCTTCATGGCAAACTTTGCATGTCTTTGCATACATGTAGTTAATTGCATTGCATTTCATTTCATTGAAAATGCCAAAAAGATTGATTGAATGCATTTTGTCAGGGGGAGTCAATGCATTGCATGCATGTTTTTGTCAAATGCATACACTTCTCAGAATTCATTGCATGTTATCCTTCAAAATCCTGAAACTTGCTAGACCTCCTGTTATCTTGCTTGGTGTGCATATCCTCTTTATTGATTCTATTGACAAACTTTGATCATATCAGAAAACTTTGGGCTTCAAAATCACTTATGTTTACTGGATTTCTTCTATCAGTCATTCATGAAGATTTCAATGGGGCATGTCTAGATCATAAATCTGAAAACACTTGAACTAGGAATCTTCTATTATATGTTTTTATGAATGTCTGAAATAACTCAGGTGGTTTAAGTTTAATGTATTCATTTAGTATTGTCTTTAAATATCTGAATCATGTTTAATAAACTTTAACCAATTGTTTCATATTGTGTCTTGTAAAATCTTCTAAAATCTGTATTATTGAATACATGACTTTATTTGGTTAAGTACATGAAATTAGTATTGATTTGAAGCAAATGAGTTTTTCTGAAATATCTAAAGGGTAAATTCTGTCAAAGCAATGACTTTGGTCACTGAGAAACACATGTCCAAAGGACTGTGTCATAAGGTGCCATAGTTAACTCTGTTTAAGAATGATTGTTAATCAGGCAGAGCACTGGCATGCACACTGAGAAACACATCTCACTCATCAAAGAAATGAGTTGAGGTATGTCATGAGGTGTAAATGTTAACTCTGTTAATATAAAGCATGACTGTTAGTCACACTAAGTGCTTAGGGATATTGGCGTCTGATCAATGTATATCCTCTAGTTACAAGGTGTGCACTGAACTAGAGTGCTCGTAAAATTTGTAGCATGAAAATTTGTTGAAAAAATTGTAATATTTGAATATTGATGCTAAAATCAATTTGCTACAACCTTAGATAAAATCATATGACTTCATAATTGCTTGATCTCAATACTAGTGCATGTAATTCCGAAAGAAGTCAATAAATTTGATTGTGTAAGACAAAGGGAGGATAATCAAGATATAAATATGAGGGCTTGGTTCATTTTTATTAAACCATGATTTTAGATATAAATATAGAATTTTATTGACAAACTTAGCATACATCATGTTTAAACCATGCTGATCAATAAAATTCATTCATAAGCCCTTATAATGGAAGACTTTGAAAACTTATGTTTTAGATTTATGAGATTGATATCTCCTTGAAAATCTTATTGAATTCCTTGTATTTGGAGCTTAGTGAAATTCTTTTCCTCACTATCATTGATTCATCATGACCAGAACTTATCATTGATTGCTACTTTGGTCTCCTTCTCATCCATCTCATAAGATTCCATTTATTCAGGGGGAGCTTCCTCGTCATATGAATCATGCTGCATAGAAATTTTTAAAGAGGGAGAATTGTGTGCTTGCATTCATACATTTAGGGGGAGTTCTTGTATTTCTTGTTGCATCTGCATTTCTGCATTTATACCTCTCCATGGTTCATCTTGATAATAACAAGGGGGAGAAATTGATTCAGTCATAAATTTTTTTGAACTTCCCTCTCAAACTATTTCCTTTTGTGATGAATTGAGTCATCAGAATGACTCACAGTGTTGCCATCATCAAAAAGGGGAGATTGTTGTGCCCTTGTTGTTTTGATGATTAGTTTTTATGTGAGTCAAACACTGTGAGTCACCATGTGATGTTCAGTCATTTTATTAGATCATAAAGCATTCATAAATATGTTCAGTCATTCTGTAAGGTTTATGCATTTCTCTGCTTGTGGAAGTCCTGCACATTGCATCACTGCATACACATTGCCTTGCTGCATTTCACATGCATTAAGTCTGTACAGGGTCTTGTTACAGGCACGGCAAGTCTATACATCCGTTAGCCTTGCCTTATGCACACAACAAGTCTGTACATCGTGGCATACAATGTCTGCACATTGGTTTCTGTTATGGTTGTGCATCATTACAGCAAGTCTGTACATCCTTGATACATGCATTAACTGTGAGCATGGCATAGTCAGTACATTGTTCATTGCAAGCCATTGTGCACGCATGACTATGACCTGTGTCTGCATATGAATTGATCTTGTTTGCATGGCATTTCATCAAACACATTATGCATACATAAATTCGATGCAAGCATGCAACAGAGTCAGTACATTGATCAAGTCTGCACATTCCTTAGTGGCAAGTCTATACATTCCTCGAATTCAAGTCTGTACATTGGCCAAGTCTACACATCGTCTCCTTGCTTCAAGTCTGCACATTGGCCAAGTCTGTACATCGCCACTTGTTCATGCATATGTGCAAGTCTATACATTGTCTGGTCATCCACGCAAAGTCTATACATTGTTCACAGCACACACTAAGTCTACACATTGCATTGTCTCTCAAAGTCTATACAGCCTTCATTGTCCTGTAGCTTGCACGAAGTAAAGTATGTACATTGCCCAGTCTGCATCTTCCAAAGTCTATACATTCCTTAGCTTTACCTACGTTCAGAACACTAAGTCTGTACATCAGTAAAGTCTGCACATGGTTGCTTTGAAGCCGCATCAAAGTCTATACATTGTCGCCAGTTCGTGCAAGTCTATACTTTGGCAAAGTCTGTACATTCCAATGTCTGTACAACCCTTGCTTAGGTGAAGTCTATACATCTGTCACACTCCAGCCTTTGCATTGAAGTCTATACATTGGATATGGTTGTGCATCACAAAGTCTATACATTGCTGTCCATTGCATCGCTAAGTCTATACAATGCATTTCCCTCATGCATACACAAGCATCCAAAGTCTGTACATCATTTTGGCTAGAATGCAGCGTTTCATGTTAAGTCTGTACAGCATGCATCGTCTCCTTCTGTACAGCATTTTCCTAAGTCTATACATCCATTAAGTGATAATTGATCAAGTCTATACATCGTGTGCTTCATTCATTCTAAGTCTGTACATGGTCCTGGCGCTCGCAAAGTCTGTACATCGGCTTGGCGCTCATAGAGTCTTGCTGCGTCTATGTGCATAGTCCATGCATTATCATGTCTATACACCGTCTCACTTAGAGTCTTGTGCATGCAGCATAGAAAGTCTGTACATTCATTGACAGACTCATGCATAAACACTAAGACAAAGTCTGTACATTCGGTGACAGCTTGTCTGAGCATCTCATGCATTCAATGTGCATACTTTCATTCTATTGTGCATCCTTCAATACAAAGTCTGTACATTTACTGATGATATGTATATGCTGCTGTTCAGCAAGTCTATACATGCTATGCTCGTGGCTTAGTCTTTCAATCCATGTTCATTGTGCATATGTGCATCTCCTTCAAGACGAAGTCTATACAATCCTTTCCAAGCATTCAAGTCTATACACTCTTTAGCTCAGTTCGCAGCTGAGTCTGAAGTCTGTACAGTCTGTTCTTCATACAAGTTTGTTCATGCATTGTTTCATTAAGTCTATACATTCTTTGTTGATCGACTGAAGTAACTCTGTCATTGTACAGGCTGATGAATGGGCACGTGATCCGAGGTTGGCACCTGGCACGTGATCCTAGGTTATCTGGATAGAGAAGGCACAAGCCCTGCACACGCCCTACATCTACTGCTGCTATAAATAGAAGCCTTCTCCATCTGGAGAAGGCTAATCGAGACTGTGATAGAAGAAGGTGAGAGCAGCAGAGAGGCAGAGAGAAGAAGAAGAAAGAGATCCAACAGAAGAAGAAAAGAGAGAACATAGTGAGAAGAAACGAGAGGAGGGGCAGAGAGGCAGAGTGTGAAAGCAGAAGAAGAAATAGAGAAAGAGAGAGAGTTCGTAGAGACGAAGAAAGAAGACTCTATTGAAGATCTGTCTACTGGACCGTGGATCAAATCCAGGTCAGTCAGCTCCATGGGAGCTACATCTTTGTTATTATCCTTTACAGCTTTCTGATCGCTGTGTATTTTTCATTTCTGGTTTTTTCTTTTCATTTGGTCACTATGTTTTCCGATTCTCTGGTTTGAGATCGGGGTTCCCTCTGGTGTGGAGGAAGAGAGGTCCGTGACCTCTGGTTTGCAAGTGGCTGGCTATCACTTGTGGGTTCCCCTCCGGTTTGGAGGAAGGGAGATTCGTCTCCGGTTCTGGTCTTGTGGGTTGCAAGTCCAGGTGTTCCCTCCTGGTCTGGAGGAAGAGAGACTTCGGTCTCTGGTTTGCTAGTGACTGGGTGTCACTAGTGGTTCCCTCCGGTTTGGAGGAGGAGGGGAGGTTGTTCCCCTGGTCAAGCTATTAGGCAGCACCTGTTGCAGACTGAGTCTGTGGTTCTAGCGTTAGCTAGTGGAAGCCTCACTCCGGTTTGGAGTGAGGGGTGGACGTAGGTCTTGGTGACCGAACCACCTAAAAAATCTTCTGTGCAGTGTGGCTGGGCTTGTGCGTTTGCTCCTTGTCTTCTTCCTCCTTCACAGGTTACCTTGAGCATTCTTGTTTCTATCTGTGTAGTGGGTTGATTACTTCTTCTGCTTCCGCTAGTTAATTGTTTTGGGGAGCGATACATATTTATTCTTTGGTTCAAAAGAGAATTTGATTAGATTTTTAGTTTGTCTATCTTGCCTTGTTAGCGTTCTAAATTTTTATTGAGCGAAAAGTTTTTAAGGGTGGGATTCATTCACCCCCCTCTGAATCCATCGCACCGATCCTATCATCCATCTACTTGACACATTGCTTCTTTGTGGGTTGCTTTCTCGATCTCATTCCTTGTTTTAGTCATCTCTGTTGCCTGTCTTCGAAGTATTCTTCACTGCAATTTGAGGGGTTGAGAAATCGTTTCTGAGTTTATCAAATTTTGGGAGTGAGCTATTCATCCCCCCCGTTCTATCTCACTTTCCGCTATGCGTATCAATTGGTATCGGAGCAGGTTTTCACAATGTGGTCCAATGGCCAGGGTAACCCCGGACTTAATGCTCCTCAAAGCTACATGGCTGAGGGACAATCTATCAGCAGCCCTCCGTTCTTTGATGGTAAAAGTTATTTTTGCTGGAAAAATAGGATGGAGGTATTCATCAGGGCGCAGAGCCACAAGATGTGGAGGGTGATCACTACAGGGCCATACGATCTGCCACCGAACGAGGATGCATGGATAGATGATCAAGTCAAGCTCTCGTCACTCAACTGGACGACCTTAAACATCATCCAATGTGCAGTACATCCAGACGAATATGCCCGCATCTCAGCTTGCAAGACGGCCAAGAAAATGTGGGATGCGTTGGAATTAATCTATGAAGGTACATCTCAAGTGAAAGCAACGAAGGTAAATCTCCTCACCTCTGAATATGAGATGTTTAAGAAGAAACCAGAGGAGACCATAACTAAGATGTATGCCAGATTGTCATTGATTACGAATAGTCTTAAGGGGTTTGGGAAAGAGATATCTGAGGGAGATATTGTCAGGAAGATACTTAGATCTCTAACCCCGACATGGCACACTAAGGCCACTCTGATAGAAGAGTCTAGGGATCTGTCGACCATGACAATCACCGAACTTATAGGATCCCTTATGACGTATGAGATGAATTTTAAAAGGAATGGTGAAGGAAGCGACAAGAAGGGCAAGAATATTACCCTCAAGGTGTCCCACAGCAAGGGAAGTAGCAACAGTGGGAGTAGTAGCTGCGAGTCTGACGGACTGTCAGACCTCGACCATGAGGAGCAAGCAATGCTCACTCGACAATTAAAGAAATTCTTAAGGACTAAGGGAAAGACTTTTAGAAGGAAGAAGTCATACCCCTCTGGTAAGAACTTTGATTCCAGCAATGATAAGAGTAGATGTGCCAAGAAATTCACATGTTTTCATTGCAGGAAACATGGACACATGAAAGGGGACTGCCCTGATCTTCAGAAAAAGGGTCCTGACTTTCAGAAGAAGAGCTCGAAGGTGCAAAAGAAGAAACCACAAGCAATGGTCTACACGTGGAGCGATGAGGAAGAAGATTCGGAAGCCAATTCCTCAGAGGAGGACGAAGAAGGAATTTGCCTGATGGCAAATAGCGAAGAGGAGGTAACAAATATCTTCGAAAATTTTTCTATTGATGATTGAGAAGATGCCTATGCTGAACTGTTAGATAAGTTCAATTCACTGAGTAAAGAGCATAGGGTTCTAAAGAGAAAATTCAATGCTAATATTGAAGAACAAACTCAAATCAGTGAGGAAAATCAGAAATTAAAAGAACAATTGGAAGAAATTACTTCTCTGAAGGAGGAAAATCAAAAGCACAAATTTGAGAACCAGGAGGTTCACTCACAGCTCAGTGAACTCAAGATAAAATTTGAAGAAAGTCTGAATGGAAATACTGTGATCACAGAGAAGTATGAAGCCGTTAAGAAAGTGAACACTGAACTTCTAAAAAATGGTGAGTCTATGCAAAGAGAGCTGGAAGACAAACAAAAGATTTTAGAAAAAATTGTTAAAGGGAAAATGAATCTGGATTCTATACTAGGAACAAGGGTTAATTTCAACAAGGAGGGTTTAGGCTATAACCCAACTAACAAAAGACCCCTTCAGTTCATGACCACTACCTTCTGCCCAGAGAAGGGAAAAGAAAAGCTGGACACACCATCCAGCTCAAACAGCAATCAAAACATTCAACGTCCAAAGGAAAATTCAACAAATAATGTTGGACGACCATCTAAAAAAGGAATGAACTTTGTGAAGAATTTCTCTAAGCCCATTCACCAGAACAGAAGTGGTAGTTGGACTGGGCAAATGTATCAGAATAAAAGTTGGAACTATTATAAAAGAATGGGTCCGAACAGTAGTTACTGGAGAAATAACACTCACTCTCAAAAACTTGTTAATCAACAAGCACACAGAAGATACCCCAGGGATGAGAAGCCTAATAACTGGAATAGATTTTACTTCTCCAGACCAGCTGGACATAATTCTGGTCACAATTTCAATAGACCCGAAATTAAGATGCAAGAGAAAAACAAGTTGAAACAATTTTGGATTCCTAAACACCTGCTTAAAGATTTGAATGATGTCTTTGGACCCAACTTATCTTGGGTTCCAAATCACTTTGCTTGATTTTGTTTATGTAGGTTTGCCTGGTAGCTGAAAACAACAAATGGTACCTTGACAGTGGCTGCTCCAGGCACATGACAGGAGACCGATCCAAGTTCAGTAAGTTAGAAATGAAGGTAGGGGGTCTAGTTAAATTCGGAGGAAAGAACAGAGGTAAGATCATTGGGGTTGGCACAGTTGGTAAGTCCTCCACTAACTCAATTGAGAAAGTCTTACTTGGGGAAGGTCTTCAACACAATCTGATTAGCATTAGTCAATTATGTGACAAGGGTCACAGGGTTGTGTTTGACAATAACTCATGCAAAATCTTTGAAATAAATTCTGATCGTGTTAAATTTGTAGCAAACAGGACCAATAATGTCTACATGGTAGACTTAGATGTTGAGTCTGAATCTAATCTCTGCTTGTCTGCTAATTCTAAAAGTGATGCTTTTGATTGGCATAGACGGTTAGGCCATGCTAGTTTTTCTACTTTGAATAAATTTATCAATCATGATATAGTAAGAGGCATGCCTAAAGTCAAGTTTAGTTCAATCTCAAAAATCTGTGATGCCTGTGCTCTAGGCAAACAGACCAGGAAGTCCTTTAAACTAAGATCTGAGCCATTATCTTCTAGACCAATGGAACTTCTTCATATGGACCTCTTCGGTCCTACTAGAACTCAGAGTCTTAATGGAAGTAGGTTTGGTTCTGTGATCATTGATGACCACTCTAGATTTTCATGGATCTTTTTCTTAGCCAACAAAAATGATGCTTTTCAAGAATTCAAACAATTTTTCAATAAGGTCAAACAAGAAAGAAAACATAAGATTTGTTCAATTCAATCTGACGATGGAGGTGAATTTGAAAACTCCATGTTTTCTGACCTTTGTGAAAGTGAAGGACAAACACACACGTTTTCTTCTCCCAGGACACCAGAGCAGAATGGAATTGTGGAGAGAAGAAATCGAACCATTATGGAGATGGCCCGAACCATGCTAATTGAGAGTCATCTACCAAGAAAGTTCTGGGCAGAGGCAGCCAATACAGCAACTTATACAATCAATATGGCCATGGTCAGACCAATTCACAAGAAAACCCCCTATGAGCTATTGAAAGGTAAGAAACCAAACTTGGCTCATTTCAGGATTTTTGGTGCTAAATGTTTTGGAATATTTTTAGGATACTCTGAAGTATCAAGAGCATATAGGGTCTTTAACATAACTGATCAAAAAGTTGAAGAGTCTCCACATATCATTTTTGGTGAAGCAAAAGATGCTACTAACATTGAAGATGCTGACAGGGATTCCAGGCACGATGGAGAATTCCTAGAAGACAAAGAAGAAGAGGATGTTCAGCCGAATGAAACATCAGATGCTCCCAACCAGGTAGGGCCAACTGAAACAGGTGAGTCTTCAATAAATGTTAGATAGCTTAAAGATCACCTAATAGATAACATCCTAGGCAACCTTGAAGATCCTCTTAGAACTAGGTCTCACTTTAGGAATGTTCATAATCAAGACCTAATTGCCTTGGTCTCACAAATTGAACCCAAATCAGTAGAAGAGGCCTTAAGTGATCAATCTTGGATTAATGCTATGTGTGAGGAGTTAGGTCAGTTTGAGAGAAATAATGTATGGGAGCTAGTTTCAAGACCAAAAAATACTAATCTCATACGAACTAAGTGGGTGTTTAAGAATAAAATGAATGAAGATGGAATAATCTCTAGAAATAAAGCTAGACTGGTAGCCAAGGGCTACTATCAAGAATTTGGAGTTGACTTCGATGAGTCCTATGCAGTTGTACCTAGGATGGAAGCTATAAAAATATTGTTAGCATTTGCATGCTCCAAGAATATAAAACTCCAACAAATAGATGTGACGTGTGCATTTTTAAATGGAGTTATCAAAGAAGAAGTTTTTGTTGAACAACCTCCCGGATTTCAGTTCTCTCCACAACCTAACCAAGTTTTCAGGTTGAACAAAGCCATGTACGGTCTAAAGCATGCTCCTCGAGCATGGTATGAAAGACTGACAGAATTTCTGATCAACACGGACTACTAAGGAGGTAAGGTGGATCAAACTTTATTTTCCAAGAGTTCAAATAAAGACCTCATTATGTAGATGATATTGTCTTTGGGTCAACTAGCTCTGAACTATGTAATGAATTTTCTAAATTGATGTCTGCTGAATTTGAAATGAGTTTGGTAGGTGAATTAAAGTATTTTCTTAGCTTACAGGTACAATAGTTAGAGGATGGATGCTTCATCAACCAGACCAAGTACACATTGGAGATTCTCAAGAGGTTTGGCTTGAACAATTTGAAATACATCACGACACCAATGGGTACTAACACTGTAAGGCCCCATAATTTTTATAAATTATTTTTGATATATTTAATTATTTTCTGGGAATTTTAAAGACCCAAAATGGATTAATAAATAAATATTGGGTTAAATAAATCATTATAAGGCCCAATTTATGTTAAGTAATTAATCTAGCTTTGATAATTAAAACCCAATAGGTTAAAGGACCAAGCCCATTAAGTTTGGCCCATATTCTAGAAGGTTATTTAGCCTATCCACGAATTTTAAAGATAAATACTCTTTTATGTAGATAATTAGAAGGATAAACAAATAAAAGAGTTTTATTGAATTAAAACTCTACACACGTTTTGTGTAACGGTCTATCGGGCGACCGCTACAGCCATGTAACGCACTAGACCTGATGCGTTACACCCTGACAGTTCCGTGAGTTGAAGAACTTGTAAAAAGATTGGATCTTTGGGATCCTATCTGCAAGAGACTTAATTAGGAGAACATGTAAGGATACTAGGGACTCTTAGGGATCAGGTTCTGGTAAATTAAGGACTCTAGAATCGATCTAATCTTCAAACCCTAGCCAAAACCTTATAAATAGGACCTAGTTCTGAACTGAGCGACCCTTACATTTGCCTACGTGGAATCAAGGTAAGGAGTCACAATTTCGAGTAAGCTCTTTAGAAGATTTTGTTTATAATACATTAGACTAATAGCTCTCCAAATTTCGTGCTAGGAGATCAACCAAACAAGGAGATTGAAGCTTCCAAAGTTGCTGGTCGGACCTTAGCAACCCAGGAAACTGAATGTAAGTCCTCTGAAGATCAGGAGATTAGGACATCTAAACGAGGTAATTAGAGTTCGGTTATTTAGAACTTTTTGTTCCCCGTAGTTTCATCTTCTTACCCTCAAAATTTCACATCCTTAGGTCAAGAGGCTGAGGTGCTAGAGCAGCGTGAAGTTGCTAGAAACTCACTGGAAAGGGAGAACTATGGCACGTCTTCCAAACTCAAATTAGAAGTTTAAAGCCCAGTTAAGCAGTAGGTCATCTCATGATTGACAATAACATCTTGTTAGGGATAAAAGCCCTCTGATTGCATTTGATTTCATGTTTTAGTAGAGTCATACATACATGAGTATTCTTAGCCCTAATTAAGTTAAAAAGGAACTTTCTTGTCAAATTCACAGAAAACCCATGCATACTAGTAGCTTAGCCTTCATTCTATCATGTGGAAATTTATATATGATTTCCAAACATGATGTAAGTTGAAACATTGGATCTTTTTATCTATTGCTGTCAGCACAAGCTCTGACGGATTAGGGTAGGACCGTCACAACACTGTAACGGCCTTACGATAAGCCGTCACACCCTCTATTGCATTTTAATTCCTCTGTTGTCTCTGACACACCATAACAGGAGCGTTACACTACTGTAACGGCCCCTCGATAAACCATCACAGGTACTGTGACGCGCTCTTGTTAGACCGTCAGACCCCTGTGTTCTGTCAGCCCGAGAAAAAATGGTAACAAGTTAAGTTTACTTATAAATAAGCTTAGATAGCTAAGTTTGGACCTGTTATGATGACTTTAAGTTTATTTATTGATTCATAATATAAATTGCATGATTAAGGTATCTTAAGTTATTTTAAGTTATGTTAATTTCATGTGTCAAAATTCTATAGCTTTGTATCCGAAATCATGATAATCAATGCTGTATTGATGGAGTTTTATCTTGGTTTCACGTTGCTACACATTCTCTCTATGTCAATAGAGACATTTTCTTTAAGTACATGGCGCATATTCCGATATGTTGTCCATTAGTTCACACTTTGCACTATAGGAACATTATTCTTGAACATGAGGACCTCTCTATTGGATATTCCTTCCAATGGAGTAGGAAATCTTGTTTCAAGGGCTCTGTAATTCTCTGCGAGCCTGGGATTCCTACTAGGACACCGAGTTGGTTGTACCATGAAAGCCCAATCATTAGAAAACACCATCGATGGTTTCTGATTTTTGGAGATGTAACGGATCAATGTTGGACCGTCAGGCTCATCTAACGGCCCAATAAACGACCGTCACATTGTACTGAGTCCAATTTCTTGTTTCAGGATTCAGATCATTATAACGGCCCAATACTGGAGTGTCACGTTATGTAACGGCCCAGTACAGGACCGTCACAGTTCTTGAGTACATTTACCCGAGGTTTGACCCAAGGGTTGATATTCTAAGTTCCTAGGTGGCTTGATAATGGTCTAGGACTTATCATATCGATCAAGAAACTTAATATAATGAATGGAAGTTAAGAAATGTATCGTTATGCTGCCGATTTATTTCCATAAGCATAACATAGTATAAGTTATTCTTGATCTCTCATATTCTTAATTGAAGCATTCACTCTTTGATAGTTGTTGTCATCAGCTTATTGATTAAAATTGTTATATTACTGGCCACGCTTTATTGATACACTCATGGAAGTAGCTTGATTTATATGTGAAGATGCAGTTTGGGCGCTGATTGTGTCCAAGGGCTCTATGCTAGTCCCCTCCACTGATTGCCGGAAACATATATTATAAACCATGGGGTATGATGCTACTGACGTCGCATTGCGCTGGGAGTACTTTCTTTATAAATAAGTGAAATCCATGAGCACTCATGAAAATCTAGTGAATTGCTACGTGATTGACGTTCTAGTGCGTAACCTTTATGGTTATGAAAGTGAAAAGTGAAAGTGCATTCTCGTTACATTCTTGTTCATGAAAAGCCATGCTACACTCTTGTTACATTCTTGTTGGTTCATACTTGTTCATTCTATCTTACATGATCATCTTGTTACTTTGGTATTAATCGCATGATTTATCGCATTCGCATGAATTTACCTTATTCCTCTAGAGCTAAAATTTTAATTACTTTAATAGTGCCTTCATGTTGATGCGAAGATACCTACTGGGCAAGTGTGCTCATTACCTATTTCTAATCTTTTTCAGGAAATGGAAGTGAGTCGGGTGCGGATTCAGAGTACTCAAGTAGCGGATCCGAGAGTGAATGAAGAATGAGTGAAGACTTATGAAAGTCTACATTGTTTAGATTGAGTCTTTGTAATTTCTTATTTCTTGAGTCTAGTATGATGAAGGAAGTTGAATTAGTGGTTGTATTTGAATATTGGATTTGATTATTATTTGAAAGTTGAAGTTGAGTAATATTGTGCAATTGCTTTATGTGTGATTGCCTTGCGCTCTGATCGTTCTTGCTTGTAAGAGGCTTACCATGCCGGCTGTTCCCGTTCCTTGAGCGAGTCTTCCGTTGTAATAAAGGCTCGGGGCGTGACAAATACCTCACTAGATGCAGATGAGACAGGTAAAGAAGTAGATGCCAAGCTCTATTGAGGTATGATTGGATCTCTACTTTATTTGACAGCTTTAAGACCTGATATACAGTTCAGTGTAGGAATGTGCACAAGATATCAATCTAGACCCACTGAATTACATTTAGCTGTAGTGAAAAGAATTTTCAGATATCTGTCTACCACACACACCCTTGGTTTATGGTTTCCTACATCACACACACTTGATTTAGTTGCATACACATATGCATACTATGCCGGGTGTAAACCAGATAGAAAAAGCACTAGTGGTCACTGTGAATTTCCAGGTGGGTGTTTAGTATCTTGGGGTTCTAAGAAACAACATTATGTGGCCCCTTCCACTGTAGAGGCTGAGTACGTGGCTGCAGGGAGTTGTGGTACACAAGTCATTTGGATTAAACACCAGCTTCAGGACTATCAAGTAGAACTGGGGTGCACACCCATTTACTATGATAATACCAGTGCCATCAATCTAGCCAAGAACCTTGTCTTGCATTCCCACACCAAACACATAAAAATAAGGCATCATTTCATAAGAGATGAGGTTTCTAAGAACACTTTTGAGCTGATTCATGTAGGCACTGCTAATCAAATTACTGATATCTTCACCAAGCCACTGGACAATGACAAATTCACCACATTAAGGAGAGAATTAGGCTTATTTAAATTATCTTAATTGCTAATCTCCTGATATTGAATTGTTTTATCTTGGCAAGAGATTATGTGAGAAGTCTGTCCTAACAGTGAGGGGGAGTTCTGAGAGTCTGCTGATTAAATTCCTTTAGTGCATCGATGGAGGGGGAGCTGGGCAGTTAGTGAAATTTTGACTGATTCAAAAGATTGACCAGATGTATGTCATTGCTGGTTCTCATGATTGAATGAGTGCGGTTCACTCTCAGACAATAGAATCTCACTCATCTCTTAAGTCTATAAGTCTGTGTTACTAAAGTCCTGCTAGAATCTTTCCTCTAGTAGTCCATTAGAGATCTGGATTAAGTGTTCGAAGTATATCTTCCTACATTGTCAATGATTCCGGTTCAAGCTAAAACCTGTATGCCTTGACATCTGTCCAGAACAACTTGAAATCTAGACTTCAAGATTCATTTCAAAGAAACAGTCCTTTTGGTATTGTCTTCAATCACTTGATAAGGGATCAACCAAAAGAAAAAAAAGGTCTAAGGTTTGATCATTGAGAAACTGGGAGCTTCATCAATGAAGTGAAGTAATTCTCATGTCATAAGGTGTCAAATTCAAAACAAAAAGGGAAGAGCAATCTCTGCAAAATAAATTTGTGCTCTTGATCATCACAGAGCAATGGTGACATGGTGGTGAGTAACTGGGGACTCTGGCCTCTGATCAAGGTGTTTCCTCACGTAAAAAGCCACAGTTACTAACTCTGTTCTCTAAAAAGGAGAGGTAATGAGGTACTCACATTGAGTAACTGGGGATTCAGGCCTCTAATCAAGGTGTCTCCCTAATGTCAAAAGTGTGATTTACCAACTTACTCATTGGTCTTATTGAAAATCTCTATAATATCCCTTGTCTTTGTACAAATTACTGGAATGTTTATCCTCAATACCATGAGAACACCTTCTCTGCCTTTGTTTCTTGTCGTCTATTGAGTATTGTTGTTTGTTCAGCAATGTCTTGCCATACTTGTTCATCCCTGCTCTACATCATATACCTTGTATATGGATACACTTCCCTCTCATTCTACTTCTCTATTGATTACCAGAGTTCAAGAATCTTTTCTTGGGTTTATTACCTCACTTATTCTCTTAAGATATGCTCTTGAGTCCTTCTACACTAAGAAGCCACTGTACTTCTCCCTCATGTCTCCAGCAATTTCATATATCCTTTATTTTCTTTTGATGATGTCAAATGGGGAGAGAGGTCCCTCTGTCAACTGGAAAGAGGTCATCTGAGAGGTTCAGGGCATTGGTTCAGGGCATCTATTGCAGTTGAGAGTGAAGCATTTTTGGAGAGAGAAGAGATACAGAAGATGGTGTTTCAGGGAGAAGTCCCCTGGGATATCAGTATGCTCTTTTTGGTTTACTCTTGATTGTTTTTGATCTCCTTCTTAATGCCCTGACATTACTTGATTCATAGTGTTGCCATCATCAAAAAGGGGGAGATTGTTGCATCCCTACGGTTTTGATGATGTCTCTATTGAACACATGTGCACCATGATTACTATTATGGTTTTGATGATAGCAACTACTATAAGTCACATTGTGTTTGCATATGATGTCATTATGTATCTGTTTAAGCAGTTTGTCATTTCATCGAACAGGTTGCGGGCATGTGCACTGCATTCCAAGTCTATACGTTACTGCAGATGAAGTCTGTACGTTGGCTGCATGCACAACTCAAAGTCTGTACGTTGCGGCAGATGAAGTCTATACGTTGCTGCAGATGAAGTCTATACGTTGCTGCATGCACAACTCAAAGTCTGTACGTTGCACAACACGAAGTCTGTACGTTGCGGCAGATGAAGTCTGTACGTTGCTGCAGATGAAGTCTATACGTTGGCTGCATGCACAAAACAAAGTCTATACGTTGCACAAGATAAAGTCTGTACGTTGGTTGATGGCTGCAACACAAGTCTATACATTGGCCGGCTACTTCACACGCAAAGTCTATACATTGCGCTCTGTTGTGTTCGTGCATCAAGTTACCAAGTTTGTACGTTCATGAAGCAAGTCTGTACAGGCTCATGAATGCTCAAGGTGCAACGTCTGTACAGAGTTCATACATGCACACAAAGTCTACACGTCCAAGCCTTGATGCAAAGTATATACAACAACTACAAGCTTCATTCAAATAGCCAAGGCCACTGCACAAGATGAGAGTCAAAAGACAAAGATTCAGTTGGTACTTTCTAGACCAACAAGGATGAAGTTACAGACATGAACATGCTGCTAATGGACACAAGCGACGGAGCTGAAGTGGCTAACGGACCGACCCGGGCTGGACCGGGGTCTGCCCAGCTGGCGGTCGACCGCCAGCACAAGGGCGGTCGACCGCCCCAGCTAGGGACCCCCCTACTGCAGATCTGTCAGCTACAGGTCGACCGCCAGCCAGTAGCGGTCGACCGGATTTCGCAGGGATCATCCATTTGCAGGTGTTTCAGTAGCGGTCGACCGTCAGAAGCCATAGGTCGACCGCCAGCCCCGATGCAGCCATGTTTGACTTCGAAATCCACCTCGTGGCCAGCCCGTTTCCATGGATTTCTTTAATCTAAAAGTCACCTAATCACCCACAAATTGTGGATCTGGTCTGAAGGATGTCCAAGGACCATTCAAGGTCTATAAAACCAACACATGAGGGGTTGGAAACCCTAACACTTCAAGGCTTCAAGGGAGATCAAGGGAGGCCATTTTCGAGGTACTGTAGCACCTCCGTGAACAGTGTTTCGGGAGGAAGTTCTTCATCCATCCAAGGTGATTCAAGTCCAGATCTGAAGCCATCTCAACCTCCAAGGAAGAAGAAGCAATCAAGGCTCTCAAGGGTGATCTAAATTGCATCCTTCTTCCTCTTCATCGACTCAAGCAGATTCAAGGAAGCACAACTCACAAGGAAGAAGAAGCCATTGCTATGGAATCAAGAAGAGAGCTTTGTGAAGAAGATAGAAGCCTCTATTGGTGATCTACATCCATAGAAGAATCTGAATCAAGCTCCAGCAATCTCAGACAAGATTTTTCTTCTTGAGCTTATTTCATATCTTGTTTGAATAGCTTGATATTTGTTCTTTCTTCTTCATTTCATTCGAACAATGAAAACTGAAGATCGTCACTACCGGTGGTTAGTAGGAAGGCAATCGGAAGTTGTCCGATCTGCGGTGTTGACGTCCCTATCGGTGGTTTGTAGGAAGGCAATCGAAAGTTGTCCGATCTGCGGTGTTGACGTCCCTACCTGTGGTTAGTAGGAAGGCAGTTGGTGGTTCTCCGATTTACGGTTTGATGTGCTGCACTAGTGAAGCCTCACCAGATTTGGTGAGGGGTGGACGTAGGACTGGAGATTCAGTCCGAACAACCTTAAAGTCTCATGTGTTGTGGTTTGCTTGTACTATTGCTTTATGTTAGATGCATGCTTAGGTTCAATATCTATATTACGTAATCATCTTGCCAAGCAAATCATTTGTGTTCTTCGTTAAGCTAGTTATATTCCGCTGCTTATTTCATCATCTAGCTTTAAAGAGGGTTGCATTGCGAAAAGAGGGGCAGATCTATTCACCCCTCCCCTCTAGATCCGCTGTCCACTACACAACAAGTGGTATCATAGCCTAATCTCTCATTATGGGGTCCAACGACCTTGAGGGAAATGGTGGATCAGCGTCTAAGGGTTATTTACTTGAAGGACACTCTATGAACAGACCTCCTTATTTCACTGGATCTAACTATCCTTATTGGAAACATCGCATGCAGGTGTTCATTCACGCTCAAGACTACGAACTTTGGCGAGTGATCAGCAAAGGTCTGTATGTGCTTACGGATAATAAGGACTTGTGGACCAAAGAACAAATAAGACAATCCACTGTCAACTGGAGTGCCAAACACATCATGCAATGCTCACTCCATCCAGTAGAGTTCTCAAGAGTGGCGACCTGCGTAACTGCAAAACAAATGTGGGACAAGTTAGAGGTAATCTACGAAGAAACCTCTCAGGTACGAGAAACAAAAGCTAATATCTTTGTTTCTGAATACGAAATGTTCCGCATGAAGCCTGATGAATCAATTCGAGATATGTATGCTCGATTAACTGTGCTTACTAACAGTTTGACTGATTTGGGAAAGAAATATTCAGAACAGGAAATTGTAAGAAAGATTCTCAGATCACTGACTCCTGCATGGCACACAAAGGCTACTATTGTTGAAGAATCCAGAGATCTCACAACAACTAAGGTAGATGAACTCATTGGTTCATTAATGACCTATGAGATCAACCTTAAGAACAAAGAAGCTGAAGTACCTAAGAAAATGTGCTTAGCTCTTAAAGCTGGACCTAGCGGTCAAGGCACTTCGGATGAAGGTGAGGATTCCGCAAGTGAGCGGGATGAGGATGATGAAGCCATGCTCACACGTAAGTTCAGTAAATTCCTGAGAAAGGAAGGTAAGAGCTTCATGAGAGGAAGGTCTAAGGTAAGAAATGGTTTCAAATCTAATTCCAAAAACTTTAAGAAATCTGACAAAATCATTTGCTATTCTTGTAACAAACCTGGGCATTTCAAGACTGATTGTCCTGACAGATTCAAAAAGGCCGACAAATGGAAGGGTAAGAAGAAGAACAAGGCCATGGTGTCTACATGGAGCGATGAGGAGGAAAGTGATAACAAAACCAGCTCCTCGGACAAAGAAGAAGAAGATCTCTGCCTTATGGCCAAAGGCGACGAAGAAAATGAGGTAAACTCTCCTTTTGAAAATTATACAATTGATGATTGGGAGGAAGCCTATATACAGCTCATGGAAAAATATGACATGTACAAAAGGAAAAATAAATCATTAAAAAAGAAAATCAATTCGTTTGTGCATGATCATGATAAGAATGATAAGACTGCTCTACTTGAAATTGAAATTGAAGATCTTAAGAAAATGATTGAGGATTTGGAAGAAGGAAGAAAAGAAATGGCTGACTTGGAAACTGAAAATGAAAATTTGAGAAATGAGATTGATAGTATCAAGCTAAAAATGCAAACCTATGAAAAGGATAGCAAATTGAGCAATGAGAAATATGATACTGTCAAATAAGTCAACATTCAACTTCTACAAAATATTGAAAACCTACAAAAAGAGTTGAAGGATAAACAACAATCCTTAGAAAAACTTGTGGGTGGAAGAGAAAACCTAGATGCACTGCTAGGTACCAGAATGAACTTCAACAAGGAAGGGTTAGGTTTTGAACCTACAAACAAAAGGCCAATTGGGTTAAAAATCGTCAAATTTGTTTCATCTTCTGAAGCTTCCACCTCAAACACTACTCCCACACAAAACCAGCAAAAACAAAAGGAAAAAGGGAAAGAGAAGATTGAAGAGGCAGTCACCAACATTCCCAAAAAGCCTGTCCAAAAGCCTAAGAAAGGTCGACCTTCCCCGCAGCATAGGTCAACACATTCTTGGCCATTACATGTTCAATCTTCCAAATATCACCAAAACTAGATTGCCCATTCATATAGGCCAACACCACCATACTTTTGGAGAAATTCTGATTCATGTGTTCATCAATCCTATAACCTTCAATCTTCTAGGTGGCAGAACAATCACTTTCAACCCAAAAACAATTAATGGCCACAATGGGTTAAGAAGCCAACTTCATCAAACTTTCATAAAATCCAACAAAGAGCCTCTAAACAAAAAGAAAATGTCAAGGCTGAAAAGAAAAATCAAATCCCTTCTCTAAGCAAACAAAACATGAATGTTAGAAAGGTTTGGATTTCAAAAGAAATGGTTTCATGTTTTGAAAATCTTAAGAGTTTGATGGGACCCAAAATTGGTTGGGTTCCAAATACAATTACTTAATTGTTTGTGCAGGAATGTCTTGCAGCCATGCATAACAGGTGGTATCTTGATAGCGGCTGTTCAAGACACATGACTGGAGACAAAATAAAATTTTATCTCTTGGAGGAAAAGGAAGGAGGATACGTTATGTTTGGAGGGAATAACAAAGGAAAAATCATTGGAACATGTAATGTAGGTAAGAAACTCTCCAACTCCATTGGAAATGTGTTACTAGTTGAAGGTTTAAAATATAACCTACTTAGCATAAGTCAATTGTATGATAAAGGTCATAAAGTGTTGTTTGACTCTCATGAATGTAAAATCTTTGAACCAAAATCTGACAAGGTAAAATTTTCTGGAAAGAGAGTCAACAATGTTTACATGATTGACTTAGATGATCCTGCTAATTTAAACCTTTGTCTTGCTGCACCAAAATCTGAAATTGCATGGTTATGGCATCGTAGACTAGGACATGCTAGCTACAATGTCTTACATAAATTGTTAAAGCATTCAATGGTGAAAGGGTTGCCTTAATTATCATTTAAACAAGAAAACAAGTTGTGTAATGCATGTGCCCTAGGTAAACAAACAAGAAAATCTTTCAAGGGAAGATCTGAAAATACATCATCCAAATCACTCGAGCTAATTCATATGGACCTGTTTGGCCCAACCAGAACTGCTAGCTTGAGTGGTAGAAAATATGGATATGTCTAGGTTCACATGGGTTTTCTTTCTCACATATAAAAATGATGCTTTTGATGAGTTTCAGGCACTCTACATGAAGATAAAGCAGGACAGTGAGTTTAAAATTTCCAAGATCCAACCTGATCATGGTGGTGAATTTGAAAATGCTAACTTCTATAATCTTTGCAGAGCTGAAGGCATTTCACACTGATTTTCTTCACCAAGAACCCCAGAGCAAAACGGTGTAGTTGAAAGGAGAAACCGAACACTTGTAGAGATGGAAAGAACCATGCTTACTGAACAGTAACTTCCAAGGAGGTTTTGGGCTGAAGCGGTAAACTCAGCATGTTATATTATCACCCACTCTATGGTAAGGCCACACACCAAAAAGACTCCTTATGAGTTGCTGAAAGGTAAAAAGCCCTCTCTCTCACATATGAAAGTGTTTGGATCTAAATACTTCATCCACAATAATGACAAAAGAGATTTAGATAAATTCAAGCCCAAGAGTGATGAAGGTATATTCCTTGGATATTCTGATAGATCTAGGGCTTATAGAATTTACAATATCAAGAGTCAAACTGTGGAAGAATCACCCCATGTTTCCTTTGATGAATATCATGATTCTAACAATGATAACTCTTGTAGGAAAAATGATGAAGATAGGGAATTCCTAAGCATAAAGGACAAGAGTGATCCTCCACAAGAAGAAATAAAAGAAGCTGGTGACCTAGCTGAATCAAGCAATACAAGGGATCAAGCTCCAGGAGAAGGTAACGATTCTACAAACATTAGAATTCTTAAAGATCATCCTTTAGAAAACGTCATTGGCAGCTTGAATGACCCACCTAGAACAATGTCACATTTTAAAATTGTGGAAGAATTAGATCAACTTGCTCTTGTCTCGCAACATGAACCCAAAAATATTGATGAAGCATTAAAAGATGAAAACTGGATAAATTCAATGCAAGACAAGTTAAACCAGTTTGAAATGAATAAAGTTTGGCATCGTGTCCCTAAACCTTCATCACAATCTGTCATAGGCACTAAATGGGTCTTTAGGAACAAACTATGTGAGAATGGCAAGATAATAAGAAACAAAGCTAGATTGGTGGCTCAAGGTTATAATCAAGAGTTTGGGGTAGACTTTGATGAATCTTATGCCCCAGTTGCTAGACTCGAAGCCATCAGAATTTTACTTGCCTTTGCATGCTCCCTTAGAATAAAGCTGTATCAAATGGATGTCAAAAGTACTTTCTTGAATGGCTTGATCAAAGAAGAAGTCTATGTTGAGCAGCCCCCTGGCTTTGAAAATTCTAACAATGCAGATTTTGTATACAAGCTAGACAGGGCGCTTTATGGACTTAAGCATGCACCAAGAGCTTGGTATGAGAGACTAAGCTCGTTCCTCATTGAAAAAGGGTACACACGAGGTAAGGTAGATCAAACACTTTTCACCAAGAAACAAGGTAAGAACATCTTGATTGTTCAAATTTATGTTGATGACATTGTGTTTTGTTCTACAAAATCTGAAATATGTGAGGAATTTACTAACCTCATGACTAGCGAATTCGAGATGAGCCTAATGGGAGAACTTCAATTCTTTCTCGGTTTGCAGGTCAACCAAGGAGAAGATGGGTGCTTCATAAATCAATCCAAATACATCAAGGAGCTGCTAAAAAGATTTGACATGGCAAACAGTAAAATTATTGAAACTCTTATGAGCACCACAACATCACTGGATTCGGATGAAAATGGTAAATTAGTGGATGTCAAGGTCTATAAAGGTATGAATGGTTCTTTGTTTTATTTGACTGCATCCCGACCAGATATCCAGTTTAGTGTATGCCTTTGTGCTAGATTTCAAGCTAGTCCTAGAGAATCTCATTTGACTGCCGTCAAACGTATCCTTTGATATCTTACCGGCACTCAAGATTTGTGATTGTGGTATCCGTCATCATGTGATTTATCTCTTATATCTTATTCTGATGCAGATTACGCTGGATGCAAGCTGGATCGTAAGAGTACTAGTGGCTATTGCCAGTTTCTAGGCGGGTATTTAGTTTCTTGGGCCTCCAAGAAACAACACTCGGTTGCCCTCTCAACCGCGGAGGCAGAATATGTTGCTGCGGGGAGCTGTGGCACCCAAGTGTTATGGATTAAACACCAACTCTAAGACTACTTGGTGGATCTTGGTTGTGTCTCGATTCTGTGTGATAACACTAGTGCTATCAACCTTGCAAAAAATCCAGTCCAGCACTCTAGGACTAAGCATATTGAGATTAGGCATCACTTCATTAGAGACAAGGTCAGTAAGAAAAATTTTGAACTGCATTTTGTTGATACTCTAAATCAAATTGCTGATATTTTCACCAAGCCCTTGTGTAATGACAGGTTTTCAACACTCAGAAGGGAGCTTGGTCTTTGTCGACCTCAGGCCACTAAAAATTGAAATGATGATCATGTTCAATTTAGTTGTGTATTTTTATAGATTGGTGTGTTCATGCATTGTTGATATGTCAATGTGTCATTTTGCATATGTGTCGTATTGCATGGTTTGTGTAGCATCATTCTTGCATAGCCATGGTATATCGAATGTTGATGTATGAAAAGGCAGGTTATGCTTGCCTAGACACACTCAATATGCGTGAGGTTTCACCTCCGCCAAGTACCATGCGTCATTGTCGCATATAGGCCATATAGTAAGGGGGAGTTGTCACTTTGCAGCATTCATGCATATGTTGCATTTCATAAATGTACAACCATGTGTTGGGTCATGCATTTCATGCCTGCCAAATTCATGTTTGCTCAGGTCAACACCTGCATGGTTCTACTCTCTCACTCCTTGACATTTGTCCTTACATTTGCTTGCAAACATAACTCCTTAAGTGCATTCTCTGCATATCTTTAGGGGGAGTTTTGTTGCTTTTCTTATCTCTTGCAATCTGAACTTCACTGGCTTCCAGTTTGACAATACCGTTCACGACACAGACGGACATATGGAGTAAGAGCTTTCTATTATGTGCCCTGATGATTATCCATTCAATGAAATCGGTTCAGATTTAATGATTTCCTTGAAGTTCTGAAATATTGGTTCTGAAATCATCTATGTTCTTGTTTTAATATACCTTAACTAGAGACTGCATGTTATGCTTTGAATGACTATCCTGCTATCTGAAAATCCAAATTTCATGATAATCTTGGTGATACTCTAGAGCTTAGTATTGGTGTTAAACATCTTGATGAGCTAGAATTCTTGAAAAATAAATTTGACAGAGCAATGATATTGTTGCACGGAGAAATATGTCCCGTCATCAAATCAAGTGACGAATGATATGTCATGATGTGCCCCTGTTATCTCTGTCTTAATACATTTGGCCTCTAGGCAAAGCAATGGCATAATCACTAAGAAACATATCTTCCCATCACAGAAATGAGTTTGGATATGTCATGGCGTGACTTTGCTATCTCTGTTCATTTTGAAACATCATAGTCAGTCTTACCAAATACCTAGGAATACTGGCGTTTAAACAACGTGTATTCTTATGGCTAGGAGGCATGTACTAGACTTGATTGCTTGTAAAATATGAGTCTTGTGCCTTCAAATGCAAAAAATACTGAAAATTACATTTGCTGCGATCATAACATTCCATGCTCTACTCATGTCTGTTTAGTCTCAATACTAGTTTTTGTGTTATTCCCTTAGCAGTTATTGAATATGGATATATAAGACAAGGGAAGGTTAAACATTACAATGATATGCACCTTTGGTTCATTTCTATTAAATCTTCGATGCAGATGCTCTTCGAACTCTGTTGATGATATCATATTTCATTAGCTTTGACCCGTGCATGTTGCTCGCGATATGTTTCAGGTTTGCATATTATGGCTTGCTCTTCCCTCTCCTTCACCTCTGGTCTCACCGACCTTTGTCACCTACTCTACTTTATCCTTTTTTTTTGCTGTTGGAAAAGGGGGAGAATTCTTTGTGTGAGTCCTTTGTAAGAGCTATGGATGAGTGAATGGTGTACGGGGGAGATTCACTTTGTGCATCTCATTTGTGTATCCAATGCATAGCATTCATATCTGCATTCATAATTGCATTCACATGCTATTACTATCATGGATCTTGAGCTGCATATGTTACATATATCATACACTTTGCCATCTTGGCTATTTCTACCATATAATGACTCACAGTGTTGCCATCATCAAAAAGGGGGAGAATGTTGAACACATGTGCACCATGATTACTATTATAGTTTTAATGATAGCAACTACTATAAGTCACATTGTGTTTGCATATGATGTCATTGTGTATCTGTTTAAGCAGTTTGTCATTTCATCGAACAGGTTGCGGGCATGTGCACTGCATTCCAAGTCTATACGTTGCTGCAGATGAAGTCTGTACGTTGGCTGCATGCACAACTCAAAGTCTGTACGTTGCGGCAGATGAAGTCTATATGTTGCTGCAGATGAAGTCTGTACTTTGGTTGCATGCACAACTCAAAGTCTGTACGTTGCTGCAAATGAAGTCTGTACGTTGCTGCAGATGAAGTCTATATGCTGGGTGCATGCATAAAACAAAGTCTGTACGTTGCACAAGACAAAGTCTGTACGTTGGCTGCTAGCACAACTCCAAGTCTGTACGTTGGTTGATGACTGCAACACAAGTCTATACATTGGCCGGCTACTTCACACGCAAAGTCTATACATTGCGTTCTGTTGTGTTCGTGCATCAAGTTACCAAGTCTGTACGTTCATGAAGCAAGTCTGTACAGGCTCATGCATGCTCAAGGTGCAATGTCTGTACAGAGTTCATACATGCACACAAAGTCTACACGTCCAAGCCTTGATGCAAAGTCTATACAACAACTACAAGCTTCATTCAAATAGCCAAGGCCACTGCACAAGATGAGAGTCAAAAGACAAAGATTCAGCTGGTACTTTCTAGACCAACAAGGATGAAGTTACAGACATGAACATGCTGCTATTGGACACAAGCGACGGAGCTGAAGCAGCTAACGGACCGACCCGGGCTGGACCGGGGTCTGCCCAGCTGGCGGTCGACCGCCAGCACAGGGGCGGTCGATCTCCCCAGCCAGGGACCCCCCGACTGCAGCTCTGTCAGCTGCAGGTCGACCGCCAGCCAGTAGCGGTCGACCGAATTTCCCAGGGATCATCCATTTGCAGGTGTTTTAGTAGCGGTCGACCGTCAGAAGCCACAGGTCGACCGCCAGCCCCGATGCAGCCATGTTTGACTTCGAAATCAACCTTTTGGCCAGTCTCTTTCCATGGATTTCTTTAATCCAAAAGTCACCTAATCACCCACAAATTGTGGATCTGGTCTGAAGGATGTCCAAGGACCATTCAAGGTCTATAAAACCAACACATGAGGGGTTGGAAACCCTAACACTTCAAGGCTTCAAGGGAGATCAAGGGAGGCCATTTTCGAGGTACTGTAGCACCTCCGTGAACAGTGCTTCGGGAGGAAGTTCTTCATCCATCCAAGGTGATTCAAGTCCAGATCTGAAGCCATCTCAACCTCCAAGGAAGAAGAAGCAATCAAGGCTCTCATGGGTGATCTAAACTGCATCCTTCTTCCTCTTCATCAACTCAAGCAGATTCAAGGAAGCACAACTCACAAGGAAGAAGAAGCCATTGCTGTTGAATCAAGAAGAGAGCTTTGTGAAGAAGATAGAAGTCTCTATTAGTGATCTACATCCATAGAAGAATCTAAATCAAGCTCCAGCAATCTCACACAAGATTTTTCTTCTTGAGCTTATTTCATATCTTGTTTGAATAGCTTGATATTTGTTCTTTCTTCTTCATTTCATTCGAACAATCAAAACTGAAGATCATCCCTACCGATGGTTAGCAGGAAGGCAATCGGAAGTTGTCCGATCTGAAGTGTTGACGTCCCTATCGGTGGTTAGTAGGAAGGCAATCGAAAGTTGTCCGATCTGCGGTGTTGACGTCCCTACCGGTGGTTAGTAGGAAGGCAGTCGGTGGTTCTCCGATTTGCGATTTGGTGTGCTGCACTAGTGAAGCCTCACCGGATTTGGTGAGGGGTGGACGTAGGACTGGAGATTCAGTCCGAACCACCTTAAAATCTCGTGTGTTGTGGTTTGCTTGTGCGATTGCTTTATGTTAGATGCATGCTTAGGTTCAATATCTATATTGCGTAATCAGCCAAGCAAATCATTTGCGTTATATTCCGCTGCTTATTTCATCATCTAGCTTTAAAGAGGGTTGCATTGCAAAAAGAGGGGCAGATCTATTCACCCCTCCCCTCTAGATCCACTGTCCACTACACAATAGTCTCACACTATAAATCAATTTGTTTTAACTATAAATCAACTTGTTTTTATACGGTGCATTTCTTTGTTTCTAAGTATGAAGGAGGTCTGTGCTTATAGCATGATCTAGGTCCGTGCATTACATGTTATTTGTCCTTTTGCTTAATGCATATTAAGTCAGTGCAAGTTCTACATCTCTCACATAAAGTGCTTGCCTCGGTGCAAGTCCCTGTTCATGCACAGGGTTCGTTGTTCATACTCTGTCTCTGTGCATTTCTCTAGGGTGCAATTTTGTTTGGATCTGTGCAATTCTTGACCAGAATGCATTAATTAGTCTGGTCATTCCTTTTCTCAGTGCAAATCCAACTCGGTGCAAGCTTTATCTTGTACTTCTATCTGCCATCTTGGTGCAGCTCATGTTTGGGTTGCATATCCCGACTCGGTGCATTCATTCACCTTATGAATAACATGAAGTCGATTCATCTTCCATTGCATTACCATTCTTGGTGCAAGGTTTGATCTGCACCTTGTCGGTGCAACCTTTGGCTAGACGAAGGTATTGGAACTCAACTCGGTGCATACTTCGTTTAAGACAAAAATCATGTTCGGTGCATAGCCAAGCCTTTACAAATCCCGTTAGTAACGAGGTTGGTGCTGCTCCTGTTTCAGGCTTTTTAGACTCGATGCAAGTCATGTAGACAGCTAACGTAGACTGGTGCATCTTCTGCTTCATTCCACATCGGTGCTTTTCTTGCCCGTCTTAGTCGATGCTTATTCCTTTAACTCGGTGCAAACTTTTCTCTCTGGCAAAATAAATTCAGTACAATTTTGTGTCTTGTTGTTTCTTGTCCGAGCATATTTGTTGCACGATCAAAGTCCATGGTCTGTGCTAATGACGTCATGCATTTTCTTGAGTCAGTCCACCTCTCGCTTTTGCTCACTTCAACTCGGTGCTACCTATTGTTCACCTTGTTGCAAGCTAGTGCAACAGTTGATTTGGGAACTCCTACTCAGTGTAGTTTCTGGCTTCTTACTCCTTACACTGATACGAATTGTGCTAAGTGTGTGACAAATTGTTTATTTCTTCTCTAACAGTTTGTCTATGTGTTCACCAGGAGAATGGCACGTGATCCGAGGAAGATAGAGGTCAAGAAAATTCTGACACGTGCCCCAACCTTTCAGGCAGGAAACGTGGTATCCACACGCCTAAGGTTCTGGATCAGACATATATATATATGCTAAGGGAAAAGGGTTCGGAGATAAAGGATGGAATAGTTGAAAAGAATAGCAGCGTGAGAGCAGTGCATCAAGAGAGAAAATCAGAGACTATCCACTCCATCCAGAGCTGAGAGAAAAATTTCTGAGAGAGAGAAGTGATTGTGAATGTGAAGATCTGCTTCTATGGAAGCTATATTGTTTTTGCTTTTAGAGAAAATTGTCGTTCATCGATCGTTTTGTTTTCGAGTTTCCTTTATTTTCATTTCATTCCGTTTCCCTCCATTGTCCTTGGAGGAAGAGAGGTTTGATCCTCTGGTTGTGTGAGTTACTTGGGAGTAACTACACAAGGTTCCCTTTGCGACGTGCAAAGGAAGGAAGATTGGTTCTCCAGTGTTTTTCTTCTGGTTGATCAGAAGACTGAGGAGGGTGTTCCTCAGGGCAAGCTGTATGGCAGCGATTGTTGCAGACTGTGTCTGCTGTGTGCGATTGAATATTGCAAGGAAACCTTACTCTCCTGAGTAAGGGGTGGATGTAGATTGCTGATAGCAATCGAACCACCTAAAAAATTCCCTGTCTCTCTGTGGTTTTGCTTGTTCACATTTGTGCTGCTCTCCATCTACTTGACACATTGCTTCTTTGTGGGTTGCTTTCTCGATCTCATTCCTTGTTTTAGTCATCTCTGTTACCTATCTTCGAAGTCTTCTTCATTGCAATTTGAGGGGTTGAGAAATCATGTCTGAGTTTATCAAATTTCGAGAGTGAGCTATTCATCCCCCCCATTCTATCTCACTTTCCGCTGTGCGTATCATTGTTCACTGGATTATTGCCTAACCCTTCCCTCTGAAAGTTCACTCTTGTCCCCAAAGTCTGTCTAGATTTTCAATGCCATGAACAAACTTTCATAATGAATTATTCAAGTCTTTAACTTCATCTTCTAGTGAAGATATGTGTAGTTCTGAACTGGTCAAATCCTTCTCACACACAGCAAGCTACTCATTAAGCAAGGCATTCACTATTTTGTAATTCTGATTTTCATGTTCTTGTTCGTGCATTTTTTCAGAACAATCACCAACAACATATTTACCTTTCTCAAAGGTGACCAGCTTTTCAGTCAACATGTCATTTTGTTTTCTCAGATTTTCATTCTCCTCAATCAGCTTATTGTCATTGATCAGCTCATCAAGTAGCTTTTGATCACCATCCATTGATTTCAATTTATTTTGAAGTTGTCTTTCAATTTCTTCCAGCTTAGTGATTTCAACTTGTAGGGTTCCATTCTCATCTTTCTAACATCCAATGTGTTCTTTATGTAAATCTATATCAATCATAAGAGTTTCATTTAGCTCGTCAAGAGCAGAACAAGTTTTACAAGAGGAGCCATCATTGGGGTTGTTTTCAAGCTTCTTTCTTAATTTTTTGTTTTCAAACTTTAATTTTTTGTATTACTTAACTAACTCATCATATGCATCAATAAGTTCCCCGAAGGTAAAATCTTCGGAGTCAGAGCTTACCTGAGATGAGGATGGATAACTTGGTTGGTCAGTGCTGTCAGCCATTAGGCAGTTGTGCCTTTCTTCTCCCTCTTCATGGATGCTGACCAAGCCATCCAGTATTTGCTTAGCGGTGCTGTAGCTAGACACAAAAGGGAAAAGCTTGGGATCTACTACGGCTTTTAACAGGTTGAACGCAGCAAGATTATCAATATTTTTGGTCCCGTGTTCAACAGACCATTCAGATTTATCTGATGGCAGCTCATGAGGACCATGAGATATGAAATTCCATAATTTTGATTCAAGGGAGTTCACAAAAACATGAATTTTTCCTAGCCAACTAGTGAAATCAAAACCATCAAAGACTGGTGGGGAAATCATATAAACTTGTTTCGGGAAAGAGCTCATGATGGCAGGCGCACCAGAATCTTCTCTGCAGATCGTTGGATCAATGTCTGGCAGAGACTTGCTCTGATACCAAATGTTAGGTGCGCCAATAGGATCTAGAGGGGTGTGAATAGATCCTATTAAAAAATAATGCCCCAGTTAAAAACTGATCTGGTCACTTTGAAAGCTAAGGATTAATGGAACACTAATGTTCCCCCAACAAGATGTGATGAATCAGACTGAAATGACACGCTACTCAAAGCGCACAATGGTTTCAACAAGAATACTCAGAGGTGCTAGAGTGAAGCTTGGCTTCACTGCGTATTGTATCAACCTCGGTAAAGGGGAAACTAGCTTGTGAGAACAAGCTGAGATATCGATAGTCAGAGAGGTTAGCAGCACCTTCAGCAATGACCTATTAAACACGTGAATGCGCGTGTGTTCAGTGTGCAGGCAAACAAAATGTATGTAAATCTGAAACAAACAAGATCTTGTTAACGGAGTTAGAAGACAAGGAACAATCTCACAGGCACACACCACTGCACAGTATTTTTAAGGTGGTTCAATCTACAAATCCGTAAACCTATGTCTACCCCTCACCAAACTCGGTGAGGCTTCACTATGTTGCAACTGCAGTAACGGGGATGAACCCCCCCACACACACGTGTTGCTACATGCAGCACACACGAGGACAAGCCCCCCCCCCCACACACACGCTGCCACACGACACATGGGGACAAGCCTCCCCCCACACACACGTTGCTACACGCAACACACATGGGGACAAGCCCCGCACGTTGATACACAGCTTACACGAGGAGCAAGCTCCTCACGAGGACACAATCCTCACGTTGCAGAACTGCAGCAATACACGTGGATGAACCCCAAAAGAAAAGATAAAACAAACACACAAAACACGCTACAAAGATGCAGCAAGAACACGGGGATAGACCCCCAATAGACACACGGCTGCACAACCGCCAAAACTACTTTCGGTCTCTAAACATAGCACTAAAAACACGCTACTGTCAAGGCAACACAACACACAGAATTATGATGCGAGGTACAGAGGAAAAATAAGATGAAACAAGAATACAGATGTAGCTTTAGATCTAAGCTTTGAAGCTGTAAAGCAAATCTGAACTCGGATGTGAGCTCCTATTCTTGAGGCACAAGTCGGCTGCAAGACCATTTTCTCTCTAAAGCTAAAGGCTCTCTCCTTTCTTCTCAGCACTGGACTGGGTCGACTAGTTGCTGGGCTACTCAACACTCTTCTTTTTTCTTCCTCGCAAATTGTCTGTTCAAACCTCAGGTGCTCTCTTTTTCTTTCTCCATGTCTTTCCTTCTCTATAAGGCAGCAGCAGACTTCTTCAGGCAGAACGTCCATATTTATAGAAGAGAAGCAAGAATAGTTTTCCCTTTCAAACTGCATGTTGAATGGTCCAATAGAAAAATATGGTTCTTGGTCCACAAACCTTTTTCTTAGCGGCTTTTGAGTGGCCCATGTATATAAGAAAGTATGCTTAAAGACTTTTTCTTGATTTGCTTTTTGTTAGGATCTTTGGCAGAGGTATCCTGATGCGGGACGAGACGCGAACCTGGGACTCTAGCTCGCGGGCGTCCCTAAGCGAGGGAAACGTGTGGATCTGCACGAGTGAGAAACCGACAATGAGTCTCGGGTATCGGCTTTTCTGCGTGCTCGGATCGAGTCACGGGACGGGTTCCACTCACTCACTCTCGTAGCGGTGATCAAATATAGAGCTAGTTATCCTAACACGCTCATGCAACAACATATGAAAATATACGAGATAAGCAAAATGCCAAAGTAGGAGGGTGGCGAGTGTACCTCCATGCTCCGAGGATGGGGAAGACGACCCCGGCCAAGATCCGTAACTCCCGGTACAGTAATTATCAATAATGTACAACAGTGAATTTTATTACCCACTCCACACAGGGAGGTAAAGGACTACACGTGGGACCCAGGAGTAACGATCTTGGGTTGACGGGCAGCGAGCCGAAAGGGCTATCAGGTCGGAGACGGGCTGCTGGTCCGACTCGGTTCCGACTCGGTACTGTTCCAACTCGGTTCAGCAAGGGAACTCAACATCTGGGACGGCGGCTTTCGGTTGAATCCTTGCTGCGGCAACTGGCTGGGACGCATGTGGAAGACTCCTCTTCGTTCCTCGAGCTCGGCGGCGGCTGAATCGACGCTGAAGTAATTTTGCAAGAATTAACTTGCTGTTGCCTTTGCTGGTCTATTCATGGAACAAGTTTATGTGACCCGGCAAAAAGAATTGTTTCGCCCAGATCAGATGCCAGATTGAGGCGAGATCAGCGTTGTTAGATAGAGGACTCAAAGGACTACAACATATAATTTTTTCAAGCCCATCCAGTTGACAGATTAGAAATGAAGATGATTGTTCGCCAAGTATTTCTGCTAGCTCGGGTTATAGACAGTCAGGACAGAACATGTTCTACCTGAAAATGAATTTTGACTGATAGGGGAATGGCATATCTAGACTCTGGGGAAATTATGGGTGGAAGGGGGGGACGTGAGGATCATGTCTGAGTTTTTTGGGAAGTTTTGGAGATGACTAAGGGGACACGAAAAATATAAAAACAGACTACTATCCTGCAGATCTGCTGATTGGTAGACTGTCAGGGGTGGAACTAAAATACTGGGAAAATATCAAACGGTGGCGGATTGACACGAAATTTAAAATGGGAATGTCTAACAAGGAGTGGGATGATCTCTCAAAATTTCAAGATCATCAGATACACGAATTGGGAGGACCAACCTTTTCTTCAAGCTTCTATCCTAGATCTCGGAATTCTTAACAACACCTCAAAGAATGGGCTGTGGCGGCTCGACGGCGGCACGAACGGAGGCGGGGTCAGCGGTGGCTGGAAGTCGCATCTAGCGGAGGAGGTAGAGGTGAGAATCACTCCCAGAATCAAGGTCTCACACCTTGGATTTGTAACAATCACAGGTGCATGAAGGGGAGAGGGGGTGCCCTTGGGCTCTAAAATGGGATTTTTCTTCATTAATTGCTATGGAATTCACAAAATACATGGGTTATATAAAAATGGAAAAAAGACATAAACTACCCTCAGATCTAGGGTTAGGGAGGGGCAAATGGGGGATAAGATATTAATCTCCCATGTGGTCAAATGACCATTAATTAAGAAAATACAACATGAATAAAATACATTAAAGGGGGGGAAGATGGGTCAAGGGTGGCCATTAATATTGACTACATGTGTTTTATGGCAGCTATGAAGGCTATACGTGGGTATCATTTCCGCCACTTGGAAATCAATGGCAATTGGCATGATGGAAGGTCAACATGGTGGTTTGAATGGGGAATGTGGAAAGTGGACCAAGAATGGTCAACAATTGTAGCTATTGGAAGGGGAAATGTGAACATGTGGCATGGGCGAAATGGGCTTGGAAGGGTCAATTGGGCTTTGGCTGACCGAGGGAGAAAGTTGGCCTAATTAGGCTTCTAGTGGGTTTAAGGCCCAATATGAAAATAAACCCCTAATCGACTCTTTTAAGGAAAGAGACCCATTAATTCATAATGACTAACCCATTGGCTTATAATTGCCATACAATTGTAAAGCCAATTAACCGAAGGATATAAATGCAAACAAAAGGATACAAATGCATAAAATTAGATGTTAGTGCCCAGTGTTGATTCCCATCAATTCTCCCCGGGTGGGAAGAACTTGACCCCGTCGAGTAAGAGGTGCGGCTGCTCGTGTGGCTCCTGCGGATCTGTCACCGTGCCAAGTAGCGCGGAGTACGCTCCACTCCAAGTAATCATCACCTGCCCATCCCGTATATATTTGATATGCTCATGCTGCTGTGGGAATGAGGCAAGTGGTGGACACTCCGGGGTGGGGTCACTCTCAAAGGAAGGAGACGGCTTAATAACTCAGTAGGAATCACCGCGGAGTCCCTATATGTGACTAGATCCGAGATATTGAGGTAGAGTCGATCACAAATTTTTGGCAAGTCTACAACGTATGCATTAGACCCGACTTGCCTCACAATCGAAAGGGACTGACATTGCGAGCTGACATGAGACCGACTATGCGACTCCTAATATGCTCAACACATGTATGTATAGACTCTGAACAAATAAAAAAAATACAGACTCACACAAGACCATAGACAAACCTACTGTTAGACCGACCCATACATATGTAATGGTGGACCAGGACATCCGAATGTGTGGCATACATACACAAGACGCAACCAAAGGTCGGTAGAATCATGGACTCCTAGATATCCCAAAGTGCACCACTCATGCATTGACGGCCTTTTAGATTTGGGAGGTTTGGGTGGGCCAGGAGGGTTGAATGCACCTTCTTTCGTACCCCAATGAACGGGCTCCTTCCGGAGTGTAGGCGGACTGGCCGGTGGGGTAGTGGGGTGATAGTGAACTTCCCTGAAGAAGTGGAGTAGATGTGGTGGGTCAAGGGGTTCACTAGGGAAGGGGTCGAAGGGATCAAAGAATGTGTGACCCCTCGAGCTGGGTTCCTATAGGTCATGGTCCCACGTTTGGTATTCTTGAAGGTGTAGGTGGTCACCTTCATGCACTGGGGTACATGGGACGGTGGTCTCATATAGTAGATATGGTTCCTCCCTCGGGCTAAGTGGAATGAAATACGGCTCGGCCGGCATAGGGAGGAATAAAAGAACCTCTGTGGTGACATGACCCACGGTGCACACGGAGGTAATGGACCTCAAAGCGGGATGGGTGAAGCTATGACTTGTGGGTTGGTCGAAGCCTGGGGTCAACATGTACGTCAACTTCACCTGCCAGTCTAATCCCTTAAGAAGGTCATCCAATGTTTCTACATGGTGACAAGACCGGAATTTGGTATGGAATGAGTTGACTAGCACTAATGGTAGTGTAGGGTCCACGGGTGGGTAGTAAGGTGGTCTAGGGACCAAGCCATTCTTGAGCCAACTAAGAAGTGGCTCGTAGATGATTAACTTCCCCGATAGAAGCATTGGTGGCTCTGGCTGAGGTGGCTCCGAATAAAGATCGGAAGGTGAGGGTGGTGGCAATGGAGCTCTCATGGGTGGGGAAGGAATGTTATCACGCCCCGACGCGGAATATCGGGACGTACAGTTAGAAACGAGCTGGAAAGAGAGAGAACTAATCTAAATATATACAAATGCTAAGAAATGGAAATAACTTATTGACCATTAAACAAAACATAACTGGTACATAATCCTCAAATCAACTCAATACAACTGGGATAACAGCTCTAAACCACAATAATATAACTGAAGCACAACACACTCTAAACACAACTAACTGATACACTCAAAACATCACTCCTGCCCTTCTCCCTCGGTAAGCGCGTCACCTGAAAAGCCTGGAAAGGGGGGAAACAACAACTATGAGCTAACGCTCAGTAGGAAATAACAGATAGGTATAAGTGATTAGCAGTTTAATTACATTTTCAAAATATCATGCTACAAAGGATAATGCAATAAAAGAATAATGATGATATAATGAAACAAAATTTAAAGATCTTGCAAGGTCAAGAAATATAAAGGAACAGAATGGTAATACTGAAGAGGAATAACAAAGATAAAAATTTACTACAGGAGATAACGATAAAGAGTTGGCCATATCAAGATAATTCAAGTCATGTCAAGCACGTGTGTAGTTTCATTTCCACGTCCAAGTAACAGCAAGTAAGTAACAACAAGTAGAGTATAGAACAGTGAAGAGTGGAAAGTGAAAAGTAGTAGAGAGTAGTAGAGAGTAGTGGCCAGTCCTAGATTTAACCCATGTCATAGTACTGGTGCCAAATGCCACACCTAGTCAATCACCTCCCCGGGGGTACACGTAGTGTTCGGGCGCTCCTCCCAAGACTAGATCGAGCCCTTAATTGTTTGCCAGGCATTGATTTATTTGGATCCAAGATCCCACGAATCCAGACTTCCACAATTTATAGCCAGAATTCCAAGGTTTGAACCATGTAGCAATAATAATTTCAAGTAGGAAGGAGATTCATTTCAGAATTTCAAGGTAAGCGCAATCATCAAGAAGATTGAAAACCAATCACAATAAGAGTTAATCATGCTGCGCTACTGTAGTACAACAGCTATCCAACAAGCTAATCAACATATTAATCCTAATTATCATGTTAATATGTCAAAGATTATCCATTATCATTTGCATTAAGACAATTGCCAAAAGCTGATTCAAGATGATAAGGTAAAGGAACAAGCTTGTACATGAGGAAAAAGAATGCATTAACAGAGATTTAATTACACCATTAACCACTAATTATGTGGGTTTCTATTTAACCATTGTATACATTGCAATTAAGATGATGAATGACATGCTTTTATATCGTGATAGAACATAGGAACCAATGCAATTTGAAAATCATAAGGCTCATGATTAGGTCAGTGGTTCTTCAAAAGTGTAGTTTTCAATTGGTCTAAGTTAAATGGGTCGATCCCCTAATGATCCGGATCGATCCACGGGTCGCAAAATGATGAAAACCGGACTTCTGGTACATGGGTCGACCCCTGGGGTCGACCCCTGAAAAATTGGGGTCTGTCTGCTGGATGGGTCGACCCCTGGGGTCGACCCCCTCAAATCCAGCAGCATGGGTCGACCCATTGGGTCGACCCTCGCGCTGGGCCGAATGGGTCGACCCCAGGGGTCGACCCTCGGGCTGGCCTTTGCTGCTGGGGCATGGGTCGACCCCTGGGGTCGACCCCTGCAAGCCCAGAAAAGGCCGGGGCCTCCGGAAAACATGTAAACTTACCCATTAAAGGTCCAATTGAGTTGAAATCAAAACCCCATGCTATAGGAATCTTACTAGACATATGGGGGTCATAATACATGAGTTTTAAAACATGAATTTCATCAGAAACCCATTTAATCACAACCTATTCTATGTAGAACACAAGAAGACCTAATTCTTGACATACTTCCACTAAATCTAAAAATTCTCCCAACATACATAACGGAATTTGGGGATTTTGGTGTCAAAAGAAAGCTAACAAGCTACTGATTACATTCATGTATATTAATTAGAAGTTGGGCTGTTATAACCTACCTCAAATCGGAGAAAGAATTCAAAACCCTAGAATGAAGAACAAGCTTGACCGCAGCTCACAAAAAGCTCGATATCTCCACGGATACCGAACGAAATTTGGGGCTTTCAGTCCCATTGGATAGATCTCGTCGAGCTGATCAAGATACTATATTTACAAGTCTCAATTGGTTAAGGGTACCTACCTTAATCGACGGATTAAAGGGCTGGAGATGAAGAACGACGAACTACCAACACCCTCCACCAAAATGACGAATGCTCTCAGATCTGGACTCCTCGTCGGCTGACCCAGCTACCAAATGAAACTAGAGTCGAAGAGATACATTTCTATAGGTCATGGGGCTTATGGAGCCTTCGGAGTTGGGAGTACTTGGCGCTGCAAGTTTCATGTTAGAAACGGCGCCAGAATCCTTGACTCGACCAAATCTATGTCGGCAACACGTTTTAGGGCTAGGTTTACCTCAAATTGATTGAGGGTAAATGTTCCTTACCTCGTGGCCTACCATTTGCCCTTGATTTCAGATCATTTGGTTGAGTAATAAGGTCAAATTTCACGTTTTAAGTTACGATTAGGTAAAGGTTAGGTGAAAGTCAAATTCAGGATTAATCCCCTAATTAGACAAGGTTACGTAATTAATTTGGGTCAAGTCCAGAAGACAAAATTACTATAAAAATGATCTTTTACCCAATTACTATTTTTACAGATTTTTCTAAGGTAGTCAAATTTTATAGGTTCTATTTTCTAATGAATTAAATATCAATATTTCGAAATTCAAACATTAATTCATTTTAATTCAATTTTTAATTAATAAAAGCTAAATAAAATTTAATAAATAACCGGGGTATTACAAATGTCCTTCCTGAGGGGGAGAGGTCCTTGAGGTGGCACCGGGTTGGGAGGCTCGGGCAAGAGTCCGTCAATTTGAGTACACATCCTATCCAACCGATCCTAAATGATTTTGAAGAGTTCGGCAACGGTGGGGGTTGGAGTAGGGGCATCATGGTGGACTCACTCATGGTCTCTCGGCCTAGTCTTGGGTTTAGGCTCATCGACATGCGGGGCTCTTTGCCACCGACTATGACAATCCCAGCGGGAGGTGACTGGGTGGGGCTGGGTGGAGGCGACTGGGCGAGGCAGGTATATCTTTCTAAGATTGCCCTTCATCTCTCGCCCCGACTCGATAGGCCATTGCATGTTCATCTCCCCCATGCGTTCAATGCTCTCCCATTTCCAGGCAGCTTTGTGGCGAAGCCTCCGTTTGGCAAAACTAACTTCCACGGCTCCGGACATCGTGTAACACTCGAAATATTTGTCCATGGCGGCTTCACATTGTAGGTAGTCGCTCGAGACGTTGGAGCCATAAAAGTTCGGAGCTTTGGGCCTACGGAGGTGGTGGGGTTGGATTCTCCATCCTTGGGTGTGTCGGCACCATTGATATGACGTGGGCTTTTGGGGTTCCATGTGACACGGGGAGCTATAGGACGGCCATGCCGACACTTGGTGCAAGATGAACTGACTAGACACGACCCTAAAACAACAATGCAAAGTTGGAATGCAGACTCGACTACAAACCTAGACTCAACCAGTATCCGATACGTGGCGGAGGTTTGATTTGAAGATTGCACTGACGCAAGTGTGATACCTTCCCGATAGGCGTAACCTATCATTCCGGAAACACCTTTTGATATACCAGGTATAGGAATGCAATGTGACACCTTGGACCGAGTACCCTAGACTTGACTTAGCCCTGATACCAATTTGATGTGGGACGGGATGTGAACCTGGGACTCTAGCTCGCGGATGTCCCAAAGCGAGGGAAATGCGTGGATCTACGTGATTGAGAAACCGACAATGAGTCTCGGGTATCGGCTTTTTCGTGTGCTCGAATTGAGTCACGGGACGAGTTCCACTCACTCACTCTCGCAGCGGTGATCAAATATCGAGCTAGTTATCCTAACACGCTCATGCAGCGGCATATGAAAATATACGCGATAAGCAAAATGCCAAAGTAGGAGGGTGGCGAGTGTACCTCCACGCTCCGGGCGTGGGGAAGACGACCCCGGCCAAGAACCATAACTCCCGGTACAGTAATTATCAATAATTTACATCATTAAATTTTATTGCCCACTTCACGTAGGGAGGTAAAGGGCTATACGTGGGACCCGGGAGTAACGATCTTGGGTTGACAGGTAGCGAGCCGGAAGGGCTATCGGGTCAGAGACGGGCTGCTGGTCCGACTCGGTACTGTTCCAACTCGGTTCAGCAAGGGAACTCAGCAACTGGGACGGTGGCTTCCGGTCGAATCCTTGCTGTGGCGACTGGCTGGGACGCCCGTGGAAGACTCCTCTTCGTTCCTTGAGATCGGCGGCAGCTGAATCGACACTAAAGTAATTTTGCAAGAATTAACATGCTACTGCCTTTGCTGGCTTGTTCACGGAACAGGTTTGTGCGACCCGACGAAAAGAATTGTTCCACCCAGATCTGATGTCTAATTGAGGCAAGATCGGCGTTGTTGGATAGAGGACTCAAAGGGATACAACATATAATTATTTCAGGTCCATCCAGTAGAAGGATTAGAAATGAAAATGACTGTTCCCCGAGTATTTCTGCTGGCTTGGGTTACAGACAGTCAGGACAGAACAGGTTCTGCCTGAAAATGAATTTTGACCGACAAGGTAATGGCAGATCTAGACTTTGGGAGAATTATGGGTGGAAGGGGGGGATGTGAGGATCATGTCTGAATTTTTTGGGGATTTTTGGAGATGATTAAGGGGATGGGAAAAAGACAACTACAGATGACTATCCCACAGATTTATTGATTGGCAGACTGTCAGAGGTTCCTAAAATACTGGGAAAAACATCAAACTGTGGCGGATTGACACGAAATTTAAAATGGGAATAGCTAACAAGGAGTGGGATGATCTCTCGAAATTTCAAGATCATCAGATACACGTATTGGGAGGACTAACCTTTTCTTAAAGCTTCTATCTTGGATCTCGGAATCCTGGACAACACCTCAAAGAATGGGTTGTGGCAGCTCGACGGCGGCATGTACGGAGGCGGCGGCAGCGATGGCTGGAAGTCGCATCCAGCGGAGGTGGTAGAGGTAGGAATCACTCTCAGAATAAAGGCTTCACACCTTGGATTTGCAACAATCACAACCGCATGAAGGGGAGAGGGGGTGCCCTTGGGCTCTTGAGCAAAAAATGGGAATTTTCTTCATTAATTACTATGGAATTCACAAAATACATGGGTTATATAGAAATTGAAAAAAGACCTAAACTACCCTCAGATCTAGGGCTAGGGAGGGGCAAATGGGGGATAAGATATTAATCTCCCATGTGGTCAAATGACCATTAATAAAGAAAATACAACATGAATAAAATACAATAAAGAGGGGGGGAGATGGGTCAAGGGTGGCCATTAATATTGACTACATGTGTATTATGGCAGCTATGAAGGCTATACGTGGGTATCATTTCATCCACTTGGAAATCAATGGCAATTGGCATGATGGAAGGTCAACATGGTGGTTTGAATGGGGAATGTGGAAAGTGGACCAAGAATGGTCAACAATTTTAGCTATTGGAACAGGACATGTGGACATGTGGCATGGGCCTTGGAATGGGCAAAGTGGGCTTGGAAGGGTCAATTGGGCTTTGGCTGACCAAGGGAGAAAGTTGGCCTAATTGGGCTTCTAGTGGGTTTAAAGCCCAATGTGAAAATAAACCCCTAATGGACTCTTTTAAGGAAAGAGACCAATTAATTCCTAATGACTAACCCATTGGCTTATAATTGCCATACAATTGTAAACCCAATTAACCCAAGGATATAAATGTAAAAAAAAGGATACAAATGCAAAAATAAAATATTAGTGCCCGATGTTGATTCCCATCATATCCTGATTGGTCCGATGGAAAAAGGAGGACCACTTGGAAAGTGCCTTTTTCCAAATTAGTTTTCGGACAGAACCTTCTCACAAAAAGGTGTTCTGACTATCTTATGATGAAAAGGATGTATCTGTATCCTAGGACCTTTTTGGACTTTGAAGCATGTGTCTTGGAGTCAAAAATGTTGACTTGGAGCAGACAAACATGTGATCACTCAAGTTGTCACTTGCCCTATTCACTCTGTTGGGCAGACTTCACGTGTCTTGTACAAAGAGTTGGCAGACCAGAGCAGAGGAAAGAAGGAGTCGACTCCTTGGGTCAAATCTTCCTTGGAAGACTGCTCGCGCTATAGTTTTGAGTCAACTTGGAGTGATGCTAAGTCGACTTGTTCTTTGTGCTTTACGAGTTTCTAGCTTCTGGAAAGGCCTCGAGTCGACTTGTCTTTATGCTTGAGTCGACTTGCTGCATGCTGCTACTGCTGAATGCTTTGCTGAAGTTGCTATTGCTGAAGGCTACAGTTGTTGCTTGTTGTTGTTATGTCCCTACGGTTTTGATGCTGTTCAACACCATGAGTCATTGACATTCTATGGTTTTGATGCTTTCCAACACACTAAGTCATTAATATTCTCATTCACTGACTGCTGATATTGACTGATACTCCCATGACAGATAAGCCAAATATGTCATAAGGTATGGCAAAAGAACGCGCCCAAGTCACCTCAAAGAATCTGTTCGAAGAAGTAAGTGTCGACACCTTGTACCAGGAGGTCGACACTATGGTATTCCAGAGAGCGTTATATTGGCAGTTTACCTAAGACGTGTCGACACCTTGTTTCAGTAGTTCGACACTATGGTCTTCCAAAGAGCGTTATAGTGGCAGTTTTACTAAGAAGTGTCGACACTCCCTTCACAGGAGGTCGACACTATGGTTCTTCCAAATGCTTTTTAAGCTATTTTTTAAAGCATGTCAGATCTTCCAAGGAATATAAATATGAACTGCAAATCCCCAAAAATATGGATTTCGAGGTCTAGAGCAACTCCCAATGTCAGACATGTGACTCCACCATCATCACCGTATCTGAAATGACTTTTTGGTGGTAGCTGTGATAGAGTTCAATTATGTCAAATGTCACACCACTTGTTGTTGGCAGCCAATGGGAGATGATCCAAGGAAGGTACACCAAGCATAGAAGTGACCTGATCCAATGAAACTGCAAGAAAAACCAATTTTTTCGATGTCCTAATTACATCGTAAATCCGTCGAAAATCCGTTGGAAAAGTCAATTCCGACAGATTTCCAACGGATTTCCGACTGAATCAAGACGTCGAAAAAATTAAGTCGCTAATTTCTGACACTATATTTATATCAAAAATACGTCAGAAATTTTTGACGTACTTTCGACAAACAATTATTCCATCGGAAACCTATGGGTCAAATTAGTTGTGACGGAAGTAATTTGGTCGAAAATACGTCATTAATTTTTGACGTATTTTTGACTGAAAAGTATTCTGTCAGAAACCTATGGGTCTAATTTGTTCCGACGAAATCTTAGTTACTTGCAAATACGTCGAAATTTTTTGACATAATTTCAACAAAAAAATATCCCATGAGAAACCTAATGGGTCAAATTAGTTCCGACGGAAGTTAGTTGGTCGCAAATACGTCACAAAATTTTGACGTATTTTCAACAAAAAAATATTCTGCCAGAAACCTATGGGTCAAATTATTTCTCACGAAACGCAAGTTGGTCGGAAATACGTCAAAAATTTTTGACTGAAAACTATTCCATCGGAAACCAATGGGTCAAATTATTTCCGATGAAATGTTAATTGGTCGCAAATACGTCGAAAATTTTGACGCATTCCCGACACTAAATTATTCCGTCGGAAACCTATGGGTCAAACTATTTCCGACGAAACGAAAGTCGTCCGAAATACATCTGAAATTTATAACGTATGTCTGACTGAAAATTATTCCGTCGGAAGTTATTTGTCACTGCCACATATATTTCTGACCGAAAATTAGGTGTCGAAAATACGTCAGAAATTTCCAATGTATTTTTGACAAAATGTCATAATTCTGTCAAAAAGTTTCTCTCCAATTTTTTATATATTTTAATTTTTTAAAAACCTATTTAAAACTATAATTATACACATACAACCTACACAACTAAACATAAAACATGCAATAAATATATACAACGCACAATAGTATAAAATCCACACAACATATAATAAATAACATCCACAACGCATAACTCAATGAATAAAAAAATTACAGTTATATTAATTCAAATGTGTCATTTTCTCATAATATCACTAAATAAAATCAAGAGATATCCGATGGACCCCCGAAACCCCTAACCTTGGATTAATTTCAAACTAAATTAGTTTGGAAAGAAATGGCTAGTTTGAACGCCGAGCCCAAACTAGGTATCCATTTTGGATTACACCAACTCTCCCAAGTCACACTCCCCACCCATGTCGTGTTGGAACAATCGCATGTCGATCAGATCGATATTTCATATATTGGACCCCCGAAACCCCTAACCTTGGATTTATTTCAGACTAAATTAGTTTGGAAGTGGCTAGTTTGAGCGCCGAGCCCAATCCAGGTATCCTGATGTGGCACAGCCCTAGGGTGACAAGGGATGACTTGTTGAACCTAAGACCTAGACCCGCAAGCATACAAAGTAGAAGTCGGACTCACGCTAGCGGCTCAATCGCACGGCGCACACGATCTCCCGATGGTGACCGGGGGATGATGGCGAGGGTCCGAGGTGGGACCCAATCGATTCTAAAGACCTAGCGGGCTTAGGCTGACCCCTAAGGGCCTGGGGTTCCCAACTTTATGGGTGGCTGGCATGCCAGGGCGTGGGTTGGGAGGCACTCACGCTCGGTCCGCGGTGGACACACTTAAGGTGGTGTGCGAGTCCGAGCTCTCGTCTCACCGACCGACGACAAGTAAAGACTATACTAAATAAGCAAGATTGCAACCAGACAAGGGGGTATCAGATGCTCACGTGACCAGTGTGAAAACACCGATCCCAACCGGAGACGAGGGCGCGTCGGGAAGCGTGGGCATACGCCCATATGCCACGGCGATGGCGCTTGACCTGAAAATAAGTGGGTTACACTACTACTCCTGTCGCAGGAGGGGGGATCTCGGGGTGGGGGTTAGGAGGTTTACAACCAAATACTACATCCACACGGGGAGGGGCTGTAAGCCGGCCAGGCGGGGAGGGGAAGTAAAGCTAGAAATTATCATGCCGAGTTCCACGGATGTTGCCAGCTTCTGGGACCACCGGACAGACAGTCGAAGATGTCACCGCCACGGTCGCCACCGAACTCGAAATGGGCTGAAACCAGTGCCGAAAGTCTTGTGCTTTACCCAGGAGGATGCCTGAATTTTTTTGGAATTCCCCTGATGATGTTGCTAGTCGGGGTAGGACCTGGACTAGGGCCAGACTGCTCTGGTTCTGGCTGCTTCAGCACCACTACAGTAGGAAGACAAGGTCACCCCGGGGGCTGCTGGGCTCTGATTCAGGCGTGGCTAGAGTCATTGGATTCATTGTCGAGGCCTCTTCGAAACGGGACCCCTCGTTATCTTTGATAATGGTTTTGATGATTCCAATATATTGTGTGTTCTATGCTTAATGGCATTTTCATGATAAACAAGCTAACATGATGATATCTTGTTTTATAGGTTGAAATTCAAAGGTCCTTCCTGAATACATTTATGAAGTCGACTCATGCATGCTGTGCATGAGGATTTGGAGCTTTCATGTGGATCTTGTTCATACTATCTTGATTGGGGTTAAACGCCCTTTCATGTTCCTGGACTTATATTGACTACATTTCAATGTGGGAAGATTGGTTTTAGTGGATATGACTTTACGCTTGCTTTTCATGATTGTTTAGTGATAGTGGTTTCTCACCTTGCTTTGGAAATGCCCCTATCTCTGATTGGACTGAACTTGAATAGCTATGCATTGGTCTGCTAAAACAATTTCCCATTTCCCTTGGAATGGGTCGACCCCATGGGTCGACCCCTGGCTTTTTGAGCCTTAGTTTTCACCTTGTTACGAAGCATGGTCTTACATGAATCTGAACTTTGCTTATTGGTTGGTTTGCCTTGAACTGTATAGGAATCTAATGGTGGCTAATGTTTGATTTAATTACATCAAAAATGGATTTTGCTTGCCATGAAGTTGAAATCAATTGAACTGATCTCTAAATCTTGTGTCCCTGAACTTAAATGTCTTTGAACTGAAAATTCAAATATACATTCAGTTAATTTTGATTCAATAGTAAATGGATTTGTGCTTACTCATATTGATTGTACTTGAATCCATTTGACTGAACAATGAATGATGGAACTGAACTGACAATCTTGAGTTGTTTGCCAAAATTCAAATGCATTGATTAAAGTTTTGCATGAGTTTGAATTACCAGAATGTGCAGGCTTCATTATGCTATCAATTAGTTGCACATCATGCTTCAATCATGCTCACACACTTTCAATGCCAATGGTAAGAATGAGCATCTTGAACCTCGATTGCTGGAGGATTCTTGGCTTGCATTGAATAGAACAAATGGTTAAATGCTCATTACTTGTTCAGAGTAGATGGGTTTGCATGTTTCTTATGCATGGCCTTTCTCAACTGTCTTGAGGATGATCTAGCTCATTTGGCTTTCTTTTTGTTCAAAAAAATCATGTTTGAATGATGTTTTTAAGTACCTCATTTCAAATGGACTTGATAGTTCTTGCATCTTCACTGCATGCTATTCCATCGGCCAAGTCATGATTTCAAATGAGTTGAAAATAATTTCTTGAATCACCTTGGCTTAATTCTCATGAAATTGAATTGGTTGAAAGTGCAGGTGTATAGATGCCCACAAACTTTTGTTATCATGGTAAGAATTTATTTTGAATGTATTTCCATGTGGGTAGATTGGGTTTAAGTCATTATCATGCCTTTTATTAGGTTGAAAATGTGTTTTTGAGTTACATTGGTTTAAAATTCAATATAATTGTCACTTTCGTTGGCTTTTGTTGGAATGTGATTTTATTCATGCCTATACCATGTTTCAATGCATGGTTATTTGTTTGTAATGTTTGGATGAGGTTTTATGGGGTTTGAATTGAGTTTTATTGAGTTTTCACTTTTGTCAGTAAAAGTGTCCACTCTAGGAGTCGACACTTATTTCAGTAGGTTATGTCTGCGTTGATTTCTGAAATGCTGATAAAAAGTGTCGACTCTGTGAGTCGACACTTTTGTGCTGAGAAAAGATGTCGACTCTGTGAGTCGACACTTTTGTCCTGTGAACTATTTTTTATCTTCTGGCAGAACTCTCGACAAAAAGTGTCGACTCTAAGAGTCGACACTTTGTCTGCTACGTCTGGATCGGGTTTCTGGGTTTGGTTTTGAACTGTTGGTTTAAAGGTCCGATTGGCTTGCCCTTTTACCCCATTACCCCTAGGGTTTCTACCCTTGGTTGGGTGTGGTTTTGAGAGGGCTTAAGCATGGGTTTTATGGTCTTAAGTTGTTGTTTTCTCTTGGGTATAACTATTCCATGATTTCCATTGATGAAGCATCCCCCCTTGTGCTAACACGTTCTATCTGTTTGCCGGAATAGGAGCTGAGGGCTTCACACACTTGGCTGAAGGAGGAAGAAGAAGCTGCAAAATCCCACGACCCTGAGCTCAGATCTGGAGGCGGCTGTCGCGGATCTTCATCGTCTGTCCGCTTGGGCGTTCATCTCTTCAAGGACCAGCTGCTTCTTCTCTTCGTGGTTCATCATTACTAGTGCACCTTTCCATCTATCTTCGAGTTGCATTGAAGAATCCAAAGGGGGATCTCTTGCTCCTTCATTTCCATATTCTATCTTAGCATATATATGTTAGCTGTAATTTCTACATAGTAAACATAGAAAGAAAAGAGGGTTTGGCCGCAAGGTTGAGAGGGAGAACATTTTCTGAGGGTTTCACTCTTGTTTCATCTTGCAGGAACGTTCTTAGTCAGGGGAACTCAATGATACATCCATTCTATCAAGCCTTCATGTGAGGAACAAGCTAGACCTGCAGCCGAGTTCGTGGGGCTTCATACCTGTAGAAGATCGACCTTCCCTCACCTTGAAAGCTTCAACGAGATCATCTCAAGGCCGTCCATATATCAAGGATATACTTCTCCATCCCTCTTTAGTTTATTTTGAAGATTATTCCTCAGTCTATTCTGAGTACGAGCATGTATTGGATATTCTCTTGCTTTATTAAACTCGAAATACACTGTGTGTGGGAGGAGTTGTATCTCCGCGTGTGTGGGTTTATTGTGGGGAAAGTTTCCCCGTGTTTGGTTGTGTGAGGACGGAGCTGCGACTCCATGTGGTTGTCGTGTCCGGGGTACGTTCCCCGAACGTGTGTGTGTGGATATTACTGCGGAAGCAGCGTGTGTGGTTGGGGTTCATCCCCGTGTTGCTACGTTTCATAGCGTGGAGTAAAGCCTCACCCGGTTGGGTGAGGGGTGGACGTAGGGAGCCCGTCGTGGTCCCGAACCACCTTAAAATCCCTGTGTCTTGTGTGATTACCTGTGTGATTGTCATTTGTTCTATCTCCGTTCACATGTACATTATATAGGTTTTTAATTCACTGCTACCTCCGTAATCTGTGTTGAGCGAAATTTCCTTGTTAGTTGTATTAACTATCCGTGTGAGATCGAAAAGTTTGAGAGAACATTGTAATCTCACTTGAGTTTTAGTTAATCAACTTAGTTAATTTTATATCTGTTGCAATATGTTAAGAAAGTTTTTAAAATCCACCATTGTCGGCAAGGGGACAATTCAACCCCCCCTTCTTGTCTGCCATCTCTCTGGGCCAACAAAGTCGGAGTAGATTGGGAGAGCCCGAACAGTGGATATGGGTCGGTTCAACCCCAAAGGGGACATGACTGCGCACCCTGGGGAGGAAATTAAGAACTCACTTGTCCGGGGTCCAATCGAGAAGCCACTTCTTGGTACTGGAAGGCGACTCATCGTAGAAGATCTTGGCCAAGCCCCGCTTCTAAATCCTCAGATGGCCGGCTGTGGGAGCTTCTGCAAGCAGCTTTAGGTTGGCAGTCTGGAGGAAGACGCGTAGTCGGGGGAGATCGGCTCCACCGGGCAGCCACGAGCTCAGAACGAGACAAGACTACCGCCGTTGCGAAGAAGATAGGAAGACGCTTCCAACGCTACCTCTTGGGCTTTCAGAAACGCCGAGATGACATCATGGCTGGAGCTGCAAGTGACCGGTTCACTGTAGGTCCACAGTTGCGAAAAGGCCTCCGGTGTATCTCCAAGAGAACAAGAGAAGGGGGTGAAGGGATGATGCCAAATGGTGAAGGTGGTAGAGGGGGGACTAGAGGGGGATGTGTGGAGGGTGTGGAGGAGGCTAGAGTTGCTGGAAAGGGGGCTGGGCTGGGTGTGCACTAGAGAGGGGCGAAAAGGGGGGAATTGGTGGGTTCTATCTTTGGGTGTGGGGGATGAAATTCAAATTTGAATTGGAGATAGTGAGGGAATTTAATTGGTGTCTAGGGAAGGGTGAGTATGTCTTGGGAAGAGGGAGGGTTCTCTTGGGAAGTGGGAAGGGGTCTTGGGGAGTGGGAATAGAGGGAGATACAAATTCAAATTTTGAGTTGGGGATGGGGTGAGGAGTTAGTGGGTGCCTAGGGAAGGGTGGAGGAGACCTTGGGAAAAGAGAAGGGTGCCTAGGGAAGGGTGGAGGAGACCTAGGCAAAAGGGAAAGTGTCTTGGGATGTGAGAGTGGAGGGAGAATCGAATTTAAATTCATCTTGGAAAGTGGGAGTGGAGGGAGATTCGAATTTAAACTCATCTTGGGAAGTGGGAGTGGAGGGAGATTCGAATTTAAATTCATCTTGGGAGAGGGGAGTAGAGAGAGAGAGAGAGGAGAGAGAGAGAGAGGGAGAGAGAAAGGAGAGTCACACTCCAACTAGAGGGAATGGAGGAATCACTCAAAATGGACTTCAATTTCTCAAGCATCAAGTGTTCTAATGGGAGGGCGTTGAGTCCTATTTATAGGCACCCAACTCTTTACATGACCGAGATGCCATTAGCATTTACACAAAAGACCAAAGCTATCCTAAACAACCAACATGGGCCCAAACTAGGATACAAAAGCTTAATTAATACAGAACAAGGGAAATTGGACTCATGACCACATGACTCAATAAAGAAAATACATAAATAAGACTTCAAAGAAATGAAGATAACATGCGATCATTATAGCCAGACATCATCAAAGTGATGCAGGCGATCCGAGCCAAAGACAGCGCTGTGAGATGCCCTCATCAAATCCCCCAGGGTGGGGAGAACTCGACCCCATCGAGTATGGGTCCACTTGGCTGTGGTAGCGCTCCAAAATGTCCGGGTCAAGGCGTAGCAGATCCTCCCGACTCACCCAAGTGTCCTCTGTCGGGGGACGATTCTTCCACCTCACCAGGTAGCGCTGATACACCTTGTGCCTGGTAATGGTACGCTGCTCTTCCAGTATTGCCTCTACCTGCTCACGTCGGCCTCTCAAGCTAGGAAGTGGTGTCCCACAGTGGGTGTCTCTCTAAAGGGGGGGTAAAGGCTCAAGCTCCTTACTGGGTCCCACCACGGGACCCTTGTAGGGTACCAGGTCCGTCACGTTGAAGGTAGGGTGTACCCCAAAACTCTCAGGTAGGTTCAGCTCATAAGCGTTACTACCAAGTCATTTTAGAACTTGAAAGGGTCCTGAACCTCGTGTCCTCAACTTGGAGGCAGGCCCTGGAAGGAGCCGCTCCGTCCTCACCATCACCGAGTCTCCCACTTGGAACTCACAGTGACGCCGTCGAGCATCTGCTTGCCTTTTGTAAGTCTCATTACTTTTCCCTATATGCTTGCGGATGTCATCATGCAACTCTTTGATATGCTGTGCAAAGGACTCAGCTGAGACTGATGCACTAGCATGTGGGGGAAGGGGAATAAGATCTGAAGGCTTTCTAGGCCTATAACCATTCACGACCTCAAATGGACTCTTGCCTATGGACCTATTGATAGAATCATTATATGCAAATTCGGCTTGGGGCAAGAGGAGATCCCAATTGTCACGTCACGAGCCTTTATGACAGCGGAATGTTGTGCCCCTGTGGTTTTGATGATAGAAAACACTATCAGTCACCATATGCATGTGTGCATGAAATGTTGTGCCCCCCTTGTGCTTTGATGATTATGTGGTGTTTTAATGATAGAAACAAAAATGAGTCACCATATTGTTTTGCTAAGAACATCACATTGAATGATAGCAACATGAATGCATATGACTAATTTATTCTGTGGAGAATGCATGAGTGTGCTAGCTCTGTGGGTCGACCCCCTTCTTAGATGGGTCGACCCCCCTCAAGTCTTTACATCAGATTCGCATGTCTATACATCTCGTAAGTAGTTCAGATGGCGTCAACCCATTGAGTCCACGAGGTTGACGTAGCCTTGAAATGCCTCATATAGCTTTGAAGATAAGGCTGGATGCATTGACGCATGGGGTCACTACGTCGACCCACTGAACTGACCCAGATCTAACTTCACATCAGGGTGAACTGCTGCATCGACGCTGTCACGCTGTAGCGTCTCTATGCATTTCTGAAGTCTACACATCGTTTAGTTGCACGCCACTGTGTTGAGAAAGTCTACACATCAGAATGCCTTGCTTCATGCACAAGTCTATACATCGTCTGTTCATCGTCACATGTGCATCACTTAGCAAGTCTATACATCAGTCAGCATTGCCTCTTGCTCGTAGAGTCTATATGTAGCAACCCTAATAAATGAATAATTGAAATGAATTAAAACATATATATTACAGAAGTAATATATAAAAGGAATAGGGTTAATTGGAAGAAATAAAACAAATTAAAAATAACGCCTCTTATTAAGGCGTTAATTTATAAAGAAACGCCTCTATCCATGGCGTGAATAAAGAAAGGACGCCCACACCTGCGGTCGTCAGTTCTCACGCGACCAAATGGGTAAGTAAAATAAACGCCCCTATCTTGGGCGTGTTTTAAAAGACGAAACGCCCTTTGTCAAGGCGCTTTTTAAGAAACGCCCTTATGCAAGGCGTCAATTAAAGAATACACGCCCTTACCAAAGTCGTTAATTCCATTCGGAACCGTTCGAACCCAGAACTTATCCAGGGTAAGTGATAACTATGAGAAAGAGTTCGAATGTGGTAATAACTCAATCTTGGAAATATTACTTCCAATCAAACACTAACTATTGTTAGGATTCCCAAAATCCTATAAAATCTCTCGCTTGACAAACCCTAAACCTATTTGATCCAAGCCTCTGCGACGGTAAGTGAGGAACAGAACTGTTCTTCTTTCCTTTCTTCTGTTTCGAGTATATGAAGAACTAACGTTCTTCATCTCCTTCTCTTCTTACAGGTTGAAGAAGCCTGGACTTCGTGGAGAACAAGGGTAAGTTCTTCTATCTTCCATCTTCAGCCAAGCATTATAAAGAAATTTCTAACATCTCTTCATATTCCCCTGTAGGAAAGCTCTAGTGATCTACCGAAGAACAAAGGTTCTTTGACAGAACAACTCCATCCTCCGTCAAGCCCTGCCTGCTGCTATTTGCTGCTGTTAGAAGCTTCAGAGTCTAGTATTCTCAACCAGATCTTCACGTTTCTCCATCAGATAATCCTCATAAGGTAGGATTTTCGCAAGTCACTGTAGCCCAAACTAAATTGATACAGTACAATAATTATCATGCATATACATGGTTTGGTTTACTATAGTTTCTGAACGACTTTCTGTTAATTTCTTGAAAGAAACGTCCTTAGCAAGGGCGTGACTATGAAATACACGCCCCAGACTAGGGCGCTACTTTACAAGTCACGACCCTGCCAAGGTCGTCAATTTTGGATTTGACGCCCTGCACACAGGCGTTAATTTCATTTAATCATTAATCACCCATGTTAAGAATTGAGTATCTATGAAATAATGATCCTACAATAATGCATGATCACATGTCTTCAAACCTGCTAATTTTATTGTCATGACCATACATTCGTTCTCCATGAATTCTATTATCCTGAAATTATTTCTGCCCATGAAAATTCATGGTATCTCTTGAATTCACGACCTAGACTAGGTCGTTTTCCATATGTAAACGCCCCATCATAGGGCGTGAATTAAAAATAAACGCCTCTTACTAGGGCGCGTATCTGTTAAAATCCTGGAATATATATTCTGTGAAAATAAGAATTTAATGATTAACGCCCCTGCCAAGGGCGCGTTTTTTTATAATTTTTGAAAATAAATATGTTCTGAAAAATATTGTAAATAAAAAGACGCCTGCTACTGTAGTCGTCAACTCTTGAAGAAACGCCCCTGCCGAAGGCGCGTTTTAGATAAATTATTAAATTATTGAAAATTTTGCAAAACGGACCATGTGTAAACGCCCTTCTGTTAGGCGTTAATTACTTGAGAAACGACTTGACCTAAGTCGTTATTTTACTGTAAACTGATTTTTCCTCTGATTTGCTAACCGATGGTTTATATATTATACATATATATATATCGGCACTATTCTCCACTCCGTGAGTATAGTCCCACTTTTCACGGTGTTTTATCGATCACACTCAATTCTCATTGACATACAAGCTCTCCTTTGGACATTCCGTTCCTTTGGACTAGCGAGTTAGTCATAGAGACCTCCGTAAGACTCCTCGTAGCCTTGGATTCCCTCAAGGCCGACTGAGCTGGTTGTACCCTAAAAACCCATTACACGATCCTTGCCATGTCAATCTAAAGAAACATGGTATACCGGCCCTTATGATTATACAAAGAGTATATCATAAGAAAATTCTTAATGGGATGATGATATCATGCCATATCATATCGTTCTTGTAAACCCCAATTCTATGATAAGAATGAGGGTATCTTACTTTGATATACTGTTCATGTGGACCTCAATTCTATATAAAGAATGTCCATATTGATTTGTCATGGTACCTAAGTTAAGAGAACCATATTCTACCTAGTTTTATCGATATCGTGATTATACCGTTATTATCACCAATTTATGTCCTTTGTCATATTTTTGGACTCTATTCTGTCAAAGTTGTCATACATGTCTACAAGCTTGAATATTAAAATTCTATATTGGCTATATAAACAAGAGTGGATGTCAAAAATACATGATAAATGCCTGCGCATATAGGGCCCGATCTGGTCCTGGGAGGAGCACCCGAAAGTACTTGTGCCCATGGGAGTTAAAATGATAAGGTATCTGGCATTATACCGAGTACTTGACTTGCTTGATTGGACATTCCACACACATCTTGTACTTGAATCGTACTTGACTTTACATGAAATGCGTGGCCCGAAAGAGGGTAATTTACTTGCTTGATACATGATAGCCAAAGTTCTTGACATGACTCGATAATGGTACTTGCTTGAATATCTTGAATAACTTGTATCTTGTTGAAAGTTCATGATAAGTTCATCTTATTTCCTTGATATTACATTCTCTCTATCTTGTCGTTTCATGCGAGCATGCATAGCTTTATTTCATTCATGAAAATGTAATTACTTAAACCCTTGCTAGTACTTGAGATATAATTTCCTACTGAGCGTTCGCTCATTCCGTTTGTCCCTTTTTACTTTTCAGGTAAGTCCGACGACGATGGAAGTCAATCGGATGGGAATGATCAAGAGTGAAAGAGATAGAGATTCTCCAAGTGTCATCTAGTCTTTTCTATAGTTTCTTGAGTCAACTATGTATTCTTTCCCTTTTTATTAAACAGAGTATTGGATTTGTAATAGTCTATCCGTTATGAAATAAAGGATTGGGTTATCTTGCTATTTTGCGCATCTCTGTCTTTGTGTCGAATACACGACCACTCTGATTGACATGATTGATATAGACACGTCGCGCATCTCCGGGTATCTTCCGCGCTCGGGGCGTGACAGTCTTTGTGGTATCAGAGCCTAAGGTATTCAATTCCTAGGAAACCCAAGTCCAAGGATAGGTTTCAAAACCTTTAACCAAGTGAGAGTGGGTAGAACTAAGGGTTAAATGATCAATGAGTCCTTTATAAGATCATAGTGATATAATACTAACATAGCTATTGTAATTGTAGGATAATGGCTGCCGAACGTGCTCAATGGCGCAACATGCAGCGTACCCTTCAAGGGATGACCCAAGTGCTACAACAGGTAGCACAAGGTGGTGCTCCACGAGCTGGAAGCTTACACCAAGCATTCAAGAATATGAATCCCCCGAAGTTCATGGGATCGACCGATCCAGACGATGCCGAGCATTGGGTTCGGGAGATTGAACGTATATTCCGTGTCATGCAATGCACGGATCCGGACAAAGTCTTATTAGCTACTTTCCAGTTAGAAAGGGATGCTAGATGCTGGTGGGAGTCGATTGAAGCTACTATTGACCCAACTCAAGTTACATGGGGTGAATTCGTTGAATATTTCAACGCCAAATATTTCTCTGATAGGGTACAGGAAAAGAAGGCCGCCGAATTTGCCGCATTAAAGCAAAGATCTTTATCGGTGGCTGATTATGAAGCACAGTTCTCTAGACTGTCTAGATATGCTAAGCATTTAATTAGCACGGAAAAGATGAAAGCCCGTAGATTTCTTAATGGGCTTAGGCCCCACTACATTACTCAACTGGCGCCTATGGATATTCAAGTTTATACTGAAATAGTGCGCCGAGCTCAGTTGCTTGAAGATGCCACGGAACTATCTGATAGGATCCGTGGGAAAGACAAAAAGGAACAAGTCACGGGTTCGGGTTCTTTCAAACCCAACTTTAAGAAGAGGCCCAATAATGGAGGTTCTTCCTCTCAAGATCAGAAATTCAAGAAGACCAAGCCTTTCTCTATCACCACACCCCCTTCGAATACAGTCTGCAAGCATTGTGACAAGGCTGGTCACAAGACAGAAGAATGCTGGAGGAAATTAGGAGCTTGTCTCTGTTGTGGAAGCCGTGAGCATCGGATTCCCGAGTGTCCATTAATGAATGACCAAGCCGGCGATGGTAAACGCCCAGTGACAAAGAATGCTCGTCTTCATGCAATACAGGACACCGAACCTGAAGGAGAAGGCGGATTGGTGGAAGGTACATTAAAAATTTGTTCCAAATATGCACATGTCTTATTTGATACGGGTGCATCGCATTCCATTATTTCCAAGAAGTTTGCTGACCCATTACCTCTAGAACCAGAATGGATGAAGTTAATATTGTCTACTCCTCTCGGAAACGAGACGGATATCACACATCATTACCAAAACTGTGAGGTATTGGTTCGAGGAAAGAATTTTCCTATTGATCTTATCTGCTTAGATCTAAAAGAGTATGATGTTATACTAGGAGCAGATTGGTTATCCAAATACCAGGCAACGGTTGATTGCCGTGATAGCAAGATTGTTTTCAAGGAATTTCCGGAACTGACTTATACTAGTCCTAAGAGTCGAAGCAAATCCCCTCTTATCTCGGCTCTTCGAGCAAGCAAGCTCGTCAAGAAAGGATGTGTATCCTTCCTTGCTTTTGTCACTATTAAAGAAGCTAAGGAAACAAAGATAGAAGACGTTCAAGTAGTACGAGAATTCCCAGACGTATTTCCAGAAGATTTGCCGGGATTACCCCCTCAAAGAGAAGTGGCCTTCACCATTGACTTAGTCCCTGGTGCTGGTCCTGTTTCAAAGGCACCATATAGAATGTCCTCTGCTGAACTCAAGGAGTTGAAGGAGCAGTTGATGGAACTAATCCAAAAAGGGTTTATTAGACCAAGTACTTCCCCGTGAGGAGCACCAGTCTTATTTGTAAAGAAGAAGGATGGATCCATGAGATTGTGTATCGACTATCGACAGTTGAATCATCTTACTATCAAGAACAAGTATCCACTGCCGAGAATCGATGAATTATTTGATCAGATTTCAGGATCCAAATATTTTTCCAAGATTGATCTTAGGTCGGGATATCATCAGTTAAGAATCAAGGATGATGACATTCACAAGACCGCATTCAGAAGCAGGTATGGCCATTACGAATTTGTTGTTATGCCTTTTGGACTAACAAATGCCCCTGCTGCCTTTATGCAGTTAATGAATAGCATATTCAGGCCTTACTTGGATCGATTCATAGTAGTCTTCATTGATGATATATTGATATATTCTAAGACTAAGGAAGAACATGAAGAGCATTTGAGGATTGCATTGCAAGTCTTGAGGACAAATCAATTATATGCTAAACTCAGCAAATGCGAGTTCTGGCTTGAAGAAGTGGCTTTTCTCGGACATGTCATATCCAAGGACGGTTTATCTGTAGATCCGTCAAAAGTTGAAGCTGTGAGAAACTGGGAAAGACCCACTAATGCAAGCGAGATCAGAAGTTTCTTAGGTCTTGCAGGCTATTATCGGCGATTCATCAAAGACTTCTCAAAAATCACCGTGCCACTTACAAGGTTAACTCGTAAGGAGATCCGATATGAATGGAGTGAGGAATGTGAAAGAAGTTTCCAAACTCTCAAAGATCATCTCACTACAGCTCCAGTGTTAGCTCTACCAACAGAAGGAGAGAAATTCGAGGTCTACACTGATGCTTCTGGCATTGGCCTCGGATGTGTCCTAATGCAACAAGGAAAGGTCATAGCATACTCTTCACGTCAACTGAAGAAGCACGAGGAGAATTACCCCGTCCATGACTTAGAACTGGCCGCGGTAGTATTTGCCCTAAAGATATGGAGACACTACTTATATGGAGTACAATTTACTGTATACTCCGATCACAAAAGTCTCAAATATCTATTCTCACAAAAGGAACTAAACATGAGACAAAGACGCTGGCTAGAATATCTCAAGGACTTCGACTTCAGTATACAATACCATCCCGAAAAGGGTAATTATGTGGCTGATGCCCTTAGTCGAAAGCCGAGAGCAAGGATAGCAAATTGTATGATACAAGAATGGAGGTTACTTGAACAATTCTCCGAGCTCAATATAAGCTTGGACACGGAATCCAAATTTGTCACACTATCTCATGTAAGCATACAGTCAGATTTGTTATCTGAGATACAAACACTTCAGGATGATGATCCTATGTTAGTAGAAATCAAAGGCAGATTAGAAGGACAATCTGATTTTCAACTAACTTCTGATGGAAGATTATCGTTCAAAGATAGAACTTGTATACCTGATTGTCCGGAATTAAAGAAGAAGATCTTAGATGAAGCTCACCGATCAAGGTACACTATTCATCCAGGATCAACCAAAATGTACCAAGATGTAAAGAGGAACTTTTGGTGGCCTAATATGAAAAGAGAAATAGCGGACTATGTATCGCGCTGTCTCACATGCCAACAGGTCAAGGCGGAACACCAAAAGCCTGCGGGAAAACTACATCCTCTAGATATTCCTAAGTGGAAATGGGAGGATATTGGTATGGACTTCATCATGGGTTTGTCTAAATCTAAAGGAGGACATGATGGAATCTGGGTTATCATTGACCGATTAACTAAATCAGCACATTTCTTGCCAATAAAGAGCCGATGGTCAATTGATGTGCTAGCTGCACTATACATCAAGGAAATAGTCAGGATACATGGAATTCCTGTCTCAATCGTGTCGGACAGAGATCCCCATTTTACTTCTCATTTTTGGAAGGGATTACAACATTCGTTGGGAACAAGGCTCAACTTTAGTACTGCTTTTCACCCACAAACGGATGGTCAGACCGAGCGAACTAATCAAGTTGTTGAAGATATGCTGAGAGCATGCATTATTGACTTTGGAGGAAGCTGGCATGACCACTTACCTTTAGTTGAATTTGCATATAATAATAGCTACCAAGCTAGTATCCAAATGGCACCTTTCGAAGCCTTATACGGAAGAAGTTGCCGATCTCCCATATGTTGGAACGAAGTTGGAGAGAAACAACTATTAGGTCCATACATGGTAAGGGATACGACCGAGAAGATACAAGTAATCAGAGAAAGATTACAAGTTGCTCAGACAAGGCAAAAGGCTTATGCTGATACCAGGAAAAGAGATCTTGAATTCCAGGTTGGAGATCATGTATTTCTTAAAATATCCCCTGGACGTGGCATACGAAGATTTGGTGTTAAGGGCAAGCTTACGCCAAGATTCATCGGACCATTTGAGGTACTCGAAAGAGTTGGCGAGGTTGCTTATCGCATCGCGTTGCCTCCTCAGTTGTCCGAGGTACACAATGTATTTCACATATCTATGTTGAAGAAGTATGTGCACGATCCGTCACATATTATTGAGCATGGAGATCTGATGATCCAGAAAGATCTCACATATGAACAGAGGCCCTTGAAGATATTAGATCGAGAAATACGAGCTCTAAGGAATAAGGTTATTCCCATGCTCAAGGTGCAATGGAATAAGAATCCTGAACGCGAAGCGACATGGGAGACCGAGGAATCTATGAAGAAACGATTTCCCGAGTTATTCTAAGAGGTATATGTCCTACACTCTCCGCGTGTATAATTATATATATATATTAAATTTGGGGACCAAGTTCTTTTAAGTGGGGGAGGGTGTAGCAACCCTAATAAATGAATAATTGAAATGAATTAAAACATATATATTACAGAAGTAATATATAAAAGGAATAGGGTTAATTGGAAGAAATAAAACAAATTAAAAATAACGCCTCTTATTAAGGCGTTAATTTATAAAGAAACGCCTCTATCCATGGCGTGAATAAAGAAAGGACGCCCACACCTGCGGTCGTCAGTTCTCACGCGACCAAATGGGTAAGTAAAATAAACGCCCCTATCTTGGGCGTGTTTTAAAAGACGAAACGCCCTTTGTCAAGGCGCTTTTTAAGAAACGCCCTTATGCAAGGCGTCAATTAAAGAATACACGCCCTTACCAAAGTCGTTAATTCCATTCGGAACCGTTCGAACCCAGAACTTATCCAGGGTAAGTGATAACTATGAGAAAGAGTTCGAATGTGGTAATAACTCAATCTTGGAAATATTACTTCCAATCAAACACTAACTATTGTTAGGATTCCCAAAATCCTATAAAATCTCTCGTTTGACAAACCCTAAACCTATTTGATCCAAGCCTCTGCGACGGTAAGTGAGGAACAGAACTGTTCTTCTTTCCTTTCTTCTGTTTCGAGTATATGAAGAACTAACGTTCTTCATCTCCTTCTCTTCTTACAGGTTGAAGAAGCCTGGACTTCGTGGAGAACAAGGGTAAGTTCTTCTATCTTCCATCTTCAGCCAAGCATTATAAAGAAATTTCTAACATCTCTTCATATTCCCCTGTAGGAAAGCTCTAGTGATCTACCGAAGAACAAAGGTTCTTTGACAGAACAACTCCATCCTCCGTCAAGCCCTGCCTGCTGCTATTTGCTGCTGTTAGAAGCTTCAGAGTCTAGTATTCTCAACCAGATCTTCACGTTTCTCCATCAGATAATCCTCATAAGGTAGGATTTTCTCAAGTCACTGTAGCCCAAACTAAATTGATACAGTACAATAATTATCATGCATATACATGGTTTGGTTTACTATAGTTTCTGAACGACTTTCTGTTAATTTCTTGAAAGAAACGTCCTTAGCAAGGGCGTGACTATGAAATACACGCCCCAGACTAGGGCGCTACTTTACAAGTCACGACCCTGCCAAGGTCGTCAATTTTGGATTTGACGCCCTGCACACAGACGTTAATTTCATTTAATCATTAATCACCCATGTTAAGAATTGAGTATCTATGAAATAATGATCCTACAATAATGCATGATCACATGTCTTCAAACCTGCTAATTTTATTGTCATGGCCATACATTCGTTCTCCATGAATTCTATTATCCTGAAATTATTTCTGCCCATGAAAATTCATGGTATCTCTTGAATTCACGACCTAGACTAGGTCGTTTTCCATATGTAAACGCCCCATCATAGGGCGTGAATTAAAAATAAACGCCTCTTACTAGGGCGCGTATCTGTTAAAATCCTGGAATATATATTCTGTGAAAATAAGAATTTAATGATTAACGCCCCTGTCAAGGGCGCGTTTTTTTATAATTTCTGAAAATAAATATGTTCTGAAAAATATTGTAAATAAAAAGACGCCTGCTACTATAGTCGTCAACTCTTGAAGAAACGCCCCTGCCGAAGGCGCGTTTTAGATAAATTATTGAATTATTAAAAATTCTGCAAAACGGACCATGTGTAAACGCCCTTCTGTTAGGCGTTAATTACTTGAGAAACGACTTGACCTAAGTCGTTATTTTACTGTAAACTGATTTTTCCTCTGATTTGCTAACCGATGGTTTATATATTATACATATATATATATATATCGGCACTATTCTCCACTCCGTGAGTATAGTCCCACTTTTCACGGTGTTTTATCGATCACACTCAATTCTCATTGACATACAAGCTCTCCTTTGGACATTCCGTTCCTTTGGACTAGCGAGTTAGTCATAGAGACCTCCGTAAGACTCCTCGTAGCCTTGGATTCCCTCAAGGCCGACTGAGCTGGTTGTACCCTAAAAACCCATTACACGATCCTTGCCATGTCAATCTAAAGAAACATGGTATACCGGCCCTTATGATTATACAAAGAGTATATCATAAGAAAATCTTTAATGGGATGATGATATCATGCCATATCATATCGTTCTTGTATACCCCAATTCTATGATAAGAATGAGGGTATCTTACTTTGATATACTGTTCATGTGGACCTCAATTCTATATAAAGAATGTCCATATTGATTTGTCATGGTACCTAAGTTAAGGGAACCATATTCTACCTAGTTTTATCGATATCGTGATTATACCGTTATTATCTCCAATTTATGTCCTTTGTCATATTTTTGGACTCTATTCTATCAAAGTTGTCATACATGTCTACAAGCTTGAATATTGAAATTCTATATTGGCTATATAAACAAGAGTGGATGTCAAAAATACATGATAAATGCCTGCGCATATAGGGCCCGATCTGGTCCTGGGAGGAGCACCCGAAAGTACTTGTGCCCATGGGAGTTAAAATGATAAGGTATCTGGCATTATACCGAGTACTTGACTTGCTTGATTGGACATTCCACACACATCTTGTACTTGAATCGTACTTGACTTTACATGAAATGCGTGACCCGAAAGAGGGTAATTTACTTGCTTGATACATGATAGCCAAAGTTCTTGACATGACTCGATAATGGTACTTGCTTGAATATCTTGAATAACTTGTATCTTGTTGAAAGTTCATGATAAGTTCATCTTATTTCCTTGATATTACATTCTCTCTATCTTGTCGTTTCATGCGAGCATGCATAGCTTTATTGCATTCATGAAAATGTAATTACTTAAACCCCTTGCTAGTACTTGAGATATAATTTCCTACTGAGCGTTCGCTCATTCCGTTTATCCCTTTTTACTTTTCAGGTAAGTCCGACGACGATGGAAGTCAATCGGATGGGAATGATCAAGAGTGAAAGAGATAGAGATTCTCCAAGTGTCATCTAGTCTTTTCTATAGTTTCTTGAGTCAACTATGTATTCTTTCCCTTTTTATTAAACAGAGTATTGGATTTGTAATAGTCTATCCGTTATGAAATAAAGGATTGGGTTATCTTGCTATTTTGCGCATCTCTGTCTTTGTGTCGAATACACGACCACTCTGATTGACATGATTGATATAGACACGTCGTGCATCTCCGGGTATCTTCCGCGCTCGGGGCGTGACACTATACATTGTCTGTGCTTCACGTTTAGTTGAAGTCTATACATTGCATGCTACAAAGTCTGCACATCCAGTTTGCATCATGTCTGTACAGAGCTTTTTGCATCGTTCATCAAGTCCATACATTGCCATGTAGCTTGCTTAGCTGAAGTCTGTACAGTTAGTGTGTTTCACACATCTAAAGTCTATACATTGCTTCCCATCTTTACCTACGTTCTGAACTGAGCAAGTCTATACATTCCTTTCCTTTGCCTACGTTCAGAACGCAAGTCTTCACAGTGTCATGTAGCTTGCATGAGACATTGAAGTCTATACAACGCCTTGGCGCTCACCAAGTCTATACAACCTCGGCATTGCATCAAGTCTAAGCATTGCACTGTAGCTTACACGAACCAAGTCTGTACATTGCCTAGTCTACATTTTCCAAAGTCTGTACATTGTCTCGCCCACATCTTCAATGTCTGTACATCCGATCGTCTCTTCCAGCATCTCACGCTATCAAGTATGTACATCGTTTGCGTACAGTGCATCATCATCCAAAGTCTGTACAGCCAGCTCTGTCTCACCTTGCGTCTCTTCAAGTATGTACAGCCTTGGCGTATGCTTTCATAAAGTCCATACATTGGTTTTCACTTCAAGTCTGTACATGGCCTTGGCATCTACTTTGAAGTCAACACATTGATCTTCGCTTCAAGTCTGTACATGGCCTTGGCATCCGCTTTGAAGTCTCCACATTGGTCTTCGTTCCAAGTCTGTACGTTGGCCTTCATGATTCTCAAAGTCTATACAGCCTACTTTGTCGTTCAGAGTACAAAGTCTGTACATCGTTAAGTTGCCTTTGTACGAAAGGAAGTCTATACACTGCTTGTGTAGCTCAAGCCTTTACATCAGAGTCTATACATCGGCACACTGTTCATGCATCAGTTCTTCAAGTCTATGCATCAGCACACTGTTCATGCATCAGTTCTCCAAGTCTATGCATCGGTTAAGTCTATACACTGGCTATGGCTTGTTCATGCATCTTACCCATGCAAGTCTGTACACTGAGGTCGCTTGAAGGGCTTCAAGTCTACACACTATCACGTTGTACATACTTGCTTATTTGCTGCTTCTAAAGTCTATACACGCTGTGTTAAGAGCCTAAACTAACTAATTGCATTTCTTTGTCTCTGCCTGCAGATGAGTCAGGTTGATGAATGGGCACGTGATCCGAGGTTGGCACCTGGCACGTGATCCGAGGTGTCCTCTGGATAAAGGGGGCACAGGCCCTAGTTGCTGCTGATATATATATGTGATGTTCTTCATCCGTAGAATATAGATAGAAGAGGGCTGATCGAGAGAGTGATAGAAGAAAGTGAGAGCAGCAGAGAGGCAGTGAGCAGAAGAAGAAGAAGAAGAAGAAGAAGAAAAAGAGTAGAGAGGCAGAGTGTGAGAGCAGACGAAGAAGAAGAAGAAAAAGAGTAGAGAGGCAGAGAGTGAAAGCAAAAGAAGCAGAAGAGAAAGAGAGAGAGTTCGTGGATAAGAAGAAAGAAAATTTTATTGAACATCTGTCTACTTGACTTGGATCAGATCCAATCTAGTTGCTCCTGCGAGAGCTACATTTTTACATTGAGTTTTCAGCTTTCCGAGTGCTGTATTTTCATTTCTTATTTTCCTTTTATTTGATCAACTATGCTTTCCGATTCTCTGGTTAGAGATCGGTGTTCCTCTTGTGGTCTCAAGAGATGGGAGACTTGTCTCCGGTCTGCAAGTGACAGGTTGTCACTTGTGGGTTCCCCTCCGGTTTGGAGGAAGGGAGATTCATCTCCGGTTCTGGTCTTGTGGGTTGCAAGTCCAGGTGTTCCCTCCAGTTTGGAGGAAGAGAGACTTGTGTATCTGGTTTCTAGTGACTGGGTGTCACTGGTGCGTTCCCTCCTGGTCTGGAGGAAGAGAGACCTAGTCTCTGGTTCCAAGTGGCTGGGAGTCACTTGGGGTGTCCCTCCGGTTGGGAGGAAGAGGGGAGGTTGTTCCCCTGGTCAAGCTGTTTGGCAGCAAGTGTTTGCAGACTGAGTCTGCTGTTCTAGCGTTGCTAGTGGAAGCCTCGCTCTGGTTGGGAGTGAGGGGTGGACGTAGGTCTTGGTGACCGAACCACCTAAAAATCCTTTATGCAGTGTGGTTGTGTTTTGCTCCTTGTCTTCTACCTCCTTCACAGGTTGCCTTAGCATTCTCGTTTCTATCTGTGCTGCTTCCACTAGTTGCTTATTTAGGCGCGGCTTATATATTTGCTCAGTGGTTTAAAAGAGAACTTAACTTGTTCTTCAGATTGTCTATTTGCCTTATTAGTGTTTTAGTATTTTATTGAGCGAAAAGTTTTTGAACGGTGGGATTCATTCACCCCCCCTCTGAATCCATCGCACCGATCCTATCAATTGGTATCAGGGCGGTGTCTGCATAGAAGGTCCAGCGACCTACAGATCCGATCTTGCAGTCTTCGGTGCTAATTTGCTTTTGGTGCATCAATATTCCTGTTGAATTAAACCTGGTCTGTTTCCATGGGTGATCCACCAGTTTTCAACGGCTCCAATTTTAATGTATGGTTTGTCAGTCTGAAAAATTATGCTATATCAGTTAATCCTGATCTGTGGAAGTTAATTTCACACAGTCCTCATAAATTATCAAAGAAAAAGTCCAAATGGACTGACAGTCATAGATCAATGTATGAAGAGAATCAAATAGCTATGAATCTAATGAAGGCAACTAATGATAAGGCTTTTCATTCCTGCTTTCATGATTGCAGCTCTCCTAAAGACATTCTAGATATGCTGAAGCGAGCTCAGAAGAGAAGTGAAGACAGCTGTATGATGGCGAACAGAAGCAATCAAAGTGGCAGCCAAAATGAAGAAGATGATGATGATGAGGTAAATCCCTTCGAGAATTTTTCTTTAGATGATTGGGAGAATGCATATGCTGAGTTGCTTGAATCTCATGAACACTTAAGAAAACAATACAAACATTTGAAGAAGAATAGTAGATCAGACAGTTTGAAATCTCCATCTAAAAATTGTGCTGAACTGAAAATTTTTCATGATGCTTGTATGTCTGATATTCAAATGTTGAAGAAACAAATTTCATTGCTGAAAATTGAGAATCAAGATCATGTAAAAGAAATCTCTGAACTTGAGAAGAAGCTTAGCCTAACTTGTCATGATTCTGTTCAGAGTAAAGAATTGATGAAAATTTTCAAAAGTGTGAACTCAAATTTAGACAACCTGAAGTCTGAAAAAGATTCCCTCAGAAAATTCTCCAAAGAAAATAAAGAAAAATTAGAGAATCTTAAACGAGAGAATGATTTGCTGATTGAGAAACTTGAAGCCATAAAATCTGTAAACATGGAGTTACAGAAAAAGGATGAAAAATAGCAAAGAGAAATAAAGGAATTTGAAAATAGAAGAAAGCAAGAAGTCAATTCAGAAGATCAGCTTCTAATAAATGAATTGGTTCAAAATGATAAGCTTAAAGAAGAAGTTGAAAAATTAAAATTGTTAAACAGTGCCATGTCTGAAAGACTTCTTACATTGGAGAAAGTGAAAATGATCTCTACAAATGATACTGAAAAAGTAGAAGATCTGAGAAAGGAGATCGAAGAATATAAAATAGCCAACAAGGTTTTGAATGAAGATATCAATTGCAGTGAACAAGAGACTGCAAGTTATGAGTTACACATTGCCTCTCTTGAAAATGAAATTCAAAACTTGAAGAACTCTTTGTCTAAGTTTGTGAGTGGGCAAGAAAACCTAGACAAGCTACTAGGTGTAAAAGTCAATGTCAAAAAGGAAGGGTTGGGCTACAATAATCTAAATAAAAAGGCCTTTCAGAACAAAGTTATGACATCATTTGTAAATGCTTCAATTGTAGCCTCAACATCAAAAGATAAATAGCCCATTGTTTAGAAAATGCTGGGAACAAAGGTTAATTGTAAGAAAGAGGGACTGGATTACAATCCAGTCATGAGGAAGGTTGATGGATCCAACCTGAAAACTATTTTCGTTAAATCTTCAGAATAAGAAAAGCCTTCTACCTCATCTCCACCTCAGTACAAGGCTAAGAAAATAGAAAAATAGGATAAAAATCAGAAAAAGACTAGAAAATAGAAAATAAATAAAAAGGGTTCATCAGTGCATGTTGATCATAGTCCTCACACACACTCACATGCATCTAAAAAAAATGATCTGTCATTACTGTCATAGATACGGTCATTTGATGCATGAGTGTAAATTGATGGAGAAGGATGATATGAATGCTAGGAGATTTCATGATAAAAATCCTTCACCTCAGAAAAAGAAAACTGAATGTCTGCACTGTGGCAAACTAGGACACATCATTACACAATGCTGGTTTGCAAATGGTAAGAAAATATCTCTTTCACATCATGCTAAATTCCCTGCAAATCATAATGATGTTGATAGGAATAAATTTGCTGTAAATAGAAAATATTCTGCATGTTCCAACTATGGAAAGACAGGTCACGGGGCCATTGAATGCTAGCTGAATGCTGGTAGAAGAAATTCTAATTCATGTTTTCACTGTGGCAAGATGGGCCACATTGCAGCCCAATGTTGGCATGCTCAGGGAAGGGAGTCTAACTATAAATCTGGTAAATTCCCTGTCAATAGAAACACTTCTGGTAGAAATGGATTTATTTTTGAAAGGAAAACTCTTGCATGTTTTGAATGTGGGAAGACATGCCATAAAGCTGCTGACTGTTGGCTGGCTTATTCTGGTAAACAGAATTTCAATTCTGTTAACAAAAATTTTCATGCATATGCACATAGAATTCATGCTAATAAGAATGTGCATAAATCAAATCTGAAATCTGCTGCATCTTGCTATCATAATAGTAAACAGAATTTTCACTCTGCCAATAAATTCCATAACAACAGTAATTTGCATAAAAAGAATTTGAAATATGCTACATCATGTCATTACTGTAGTCAAATAGGTCATTCAATGTATAATTGCTATTTGATAAAATCTGATGACCTTCATGCACGAAAATTGTTGAGAAAACCTGCTAGAAATGTTACTGTTAATTCAGGACCCAATGAGTACCTCTTTGTGGAAAAAAAATTTGTTTTGTAGGTGTGCCTTGAGACTGAGAAAATAAGAGGGGTAAATAAGCCAAGGCACTCAAAAGAAAACCCCTTTCTAAACTTTTCAGGTAAGTTACGTGAACTCTCTTTAAACCTTGTTATCTGAAATTTCTGGTTTAGATGTTTGCATAATCTGTTAAGTATACATAGCTGCATGTGCTATCTGCACAACTCTGTTTGAATCTTCTTCTTGCATAATGAAATTCATTGCATATCTGGTCTGATGTGTTCTTGCATATTTGTCATCTTTTGAACACTATGCGTATTCATGTCTCTCAATGCTCATATGAATTGGATGTTTAGATATTGAAATGAGAATAAACTTGCAATTTCTGAAAATCTGAACTGCATATGAATGTGGTTTGAAATCTGACTGTTGCATAGCTCAGTGAAAATCTGGATTGCTTATAGGACTGCATGTTGATTTGTCATGATTGACCACTATGGTATATCAAATAGTAAGCTACTAAAAGGCAGAGAAATCTGTCTAGAGGTTCTTGCTGTGTGTGAGATTGTCTTTTAGACCAGGTTCTCCGCCTAGTACCATAGGTCATATTACTTGATAGGGCAGTCTGAATGTGCATGAGTCTCAAAGACATATGTTCAGTTCTCATGGCAAACATTGCATGTTTTCAAGGGTAGTTAATTGCATGTCTTTGCATAGCAATCAATATTGAGTCTTTGCATATCTTCGCATACATGTAGTTAATTTTGCATTCCATCTCATTACATTGAAAATGCTAAAAAGATTGTTTGAATGTATATTGTCAGGGGGAGTCAATGCATTGCATGCAGGTTGTCAAATGCATACACTTGTCAGAATTCATTGCATATCCTTCCTTATTGATTTTGTTGACAAACCTTGATCATATTCTGAAAACACTGGGCTTCAAAATCTCTTCTATCATTTGGTATCAGAATTCTATCAGTCTTTCATGAAGATTTCAATGGGGCTATCTCGATCATAAATCTGACAACACTTGAACTAGGAATCTTCTATTATACGTTTGTATGAATGTCTGAAATAACTCAGGTGGTTTAAGTTTAATGTATTCATTGAGTTTGACTTTAAAATCTCTTAAAAAATATCTGAATCATGTTTAATAAACTTTAACCACATGTTTCATGCTGTGTCTTGTAAAATCTTCTGAAATCTGCATTATTGAATACATGGCTTTATTTGGTTAAGTACATGAAATTATTATTGATTTAAAGCAAATGAATTTTTTTGAAATGTCTAAAGGGCTATTTCTGTCAAAGCAATGACTTTGGTCACTGAGAAACACATGTCCAAAGGACTGTGTCATGAGGTGGCATAGTTAACTCTGCTTAAGAATGAGTGTTAATCAGGCAGAGCAATGGCATGCACATTGAGAAATACAACTCACTCATCAAGAAATGATTGGTAGTGTGTCATGATGTGTAAATGCTATCTCTGTTCATATAAAGCATGACCGTTAGTTACACTAAGTGCTTAGGGATATTGGCGTCTGATCAACGTATATCCTCTAGTTATAAGGTGTACACTGAACTAGAGTGCTCGTAAAATTTGTAGCATGAAAATCTGTTGAACAAACTATAATATCTGAATATTGATGCTAAAATCAAATTGCTACAACCCTAGACAAAATCATATGACTTCATAACTGCTTGATCTCAATACTAGTCATGTAATTCCGAAAGAAGTCAATTAATTTGATTGTGTAAGAGAAAGGGAGGTTAATCAAGATATATATATGAGGGCTTGGTTCACTGTTATTAAACCGTGACTTTAGATATAAATACAGAATTTTATTTACAAACTTAGCATACATCATGTTTAAACCCTGCTGATCAATAAAGTTCTTTCATAAGCCCTTATAATGGAAGACTTTGAAAACTTATGTTTTGGATTTATGAGATTGATATCTCCTTGAAAATCTTGTTGAATCTCACTGTCCTTGATTCATCATGACCTGAACTTATCCTTGATTGCCCCTGTGGTTTCCTTCTCATTCATTTCATAAGGTTCCATTTATTGAGAGGGGAGTTTCCTTGTCATATGAATCATGCTGCATAGAAATTCCATGATTTAGGGGGAGAATTATCTTGCATTCATACATTTAGGGGGAGTTCCTGCATTTCTTGTTGCATCTGCATCTCTGCATTCATACCTCTTCCATGATTTTTTTTAAAAAATAAAGGGGGAGAAACTGGTATGAGTCATATTGCTCTTTGGGGAAGAATGTGCCTTCATGTAGTTAAAGGGAGAAATGCTACATCAATTGTTTCATATCTGCTTATTTTTCCTCTCTCTAACTAATGTCTTTTTGCTGAAGTCAAAGGGGGAGAATGTTTTTGACTTGAGTCAGTGTGACTCATAGTGTTGACATCATCAAAAAGGGGGAGATTGTTGTGCCCCTACGATTTTGATGATAGCAAACACTATCAGTCACCATATGCATGTGTGCATGAAATGTTGTGCTCCATTGTGCTTTGATGATTATGTGATGTTTTAATGATAGAAACAAAAATGAGTCACCATATTGTTTTGCTAAGAACATCACATTGAATGATAGCAACATGAATGCATATGACTGATTTATTCTGTGGAGAATACATGAGTGTGCTAGCTTTGTGGGTCGACCCCCTTCTTAGATGGGTGGACCCCCCCAAGTCTTTACATCAGATTTGCATGTCTATACATCTCGTAAGTAGTTCAGATGGCGTCAACCCATTGAGTCCACGAGGTTGACGTAGCCTTGAAATGCCTCAGATAGCTTTGAAGATAAGGCTGGATGCGTTGATGCATGGGGTCACTGCGTCGACCCACAGAACTGACCCAGATCTAACTTCACATCAGGGTGAACTGTTGCGTCGACGATGTCACGCTGTAGCGTCTCTATGCATTTCTGAAGTCTACACATCGTTTAGTTGCACGCCACTGTGTTGAGAAAGTCTACACATCAGATTGCCTTGCTTCATGCACAAGTCTATACATCGTCTGTTCATCGTCACATGTGCATCACTTAGCAAGTCTATACATCAGTCAGCATTGCCTCTTGCTCGTAGAGTCTATACATTGTCTGTGCTTCACGCTTAGTTGAAGTCTATACATTGCATGCTACAAAGTCGACACATCCAGTTTGCATCATGTCTGTACAGAGCTTTTTGCATCGTTCATCAAGTCCATACATTACCCTGTAGCTTGCTTAGTTGAAGTCTATACAGTCAGTGTGTTTCACACATCTAAAGTCTATACATTGCTTCCCATCTTTACCTACGTTCTGAACTGAGCAAGTCTATACATTCCTTTCTTTTGCCTACGTTCAGAACACAAGTCTTCATAGTGTCCTGTAGCTTGCATGAGTCATTGAAGTCTGTACAACGCCTTGGCGCTCACCAAGTCTATACAGCCTCTGCATTGCATCAAGTCTAAACATTGCACTGTAGCTTGCACGAACCAAGTCTGTACATTGCCTAGTCTGCATTTTTCAAAGTCTATACATTGTCTCGCCCTCATCTTCAAAGTCTGTACATCCGATCGTCTCTTCCAGCGTCTCACGCTATCAATTTTGTACAGCGTTTGCGTACAGTGCATCGTCATCCAAAGTCTGCACAGCCAGCTCTGTCTCACCTTGCGTCTCTTCAAGTATGTACAGCCTTGGCGTATGCTTTCATAAAGTCCATACATTGGTTTTCACTTCAAGTCTGTACATGGCCTTGGCATCTGCTTTGAAGTCTACACATTGGTCTTCGCTTCAAGTCTGTACATGGCCTTGGCATCTGCTTTGAAGTCTACACATTGGTCTTCGTTCCAAGTCTGTACATTGGCCTTCAAGATTCTCAAAGTTTGTACAGCCTGCTTTGTCGTTCAGAGTACAAAGTCTATACATCGTTAAGTTGCCTTTGTGCTGAAGGAAGTCTATACACTGCTTGTGTAACTCAAGCCTTTACATCAGAGTCTATACATCGGCGCACTATTCATGCATCAGTTCTTCAAGTCTATGCATCGATGCACTGTTCATGCATCAGTTCTCCAAGTCTATACATCGGCGCACAATTCATGCATCGGTTAAGTCTATACACAGGCTATGGCTTGTTCATGCATCTTACCCACGCAAGTCTGTACACTGAGGTCGCTTGAAGGGATTCAATTCTACACACTCTCACGTTGTACATACTTCTTATTTGATGCTTCTAAAGTCTATACACGCAGTGTTAAGAGCCTGAACTAACTAATTGCATTTCTTTGTCTCTGCCTGCAGATGAGTCAGGTTGATGAATGGGCACGTGATCCGAGGTTGGCACCTGACACGTGATCCGAGGTGTCCTCTGGATAAAGGGGGCACACGCCCTAGTTGCTACTGATATATATATGTAAAGTTCTTCATCCGCAGAATATAGATAGAAGAGGGCTGATCGAGAGAGTGATAGAAGAAAGTGAGAGCAGCAGAGAGGCAGTGAGCAGAAGAAGAAGAAGAAGAAAAAGAGCAGAGAGGCAGAGTGTGAGAGCAGAAGAAGAAGAAGAAGAAGAAGAAAAAGAGCAGAGAGGCAGAGAGTGAAAGCAAAAGAAGAAGAAGAGAAAGAGAGAGAGTTCGTGGAGAAGAAGAAAGAAGATTTTATTGAAGATATGTCTACTGGACTTGGATCAGATCCAATCCAGTTGCTCCTACGAGAGCTACATTTTTACATTGAGTTTTCAGCTTTCCGAGTGCTGTATTTTCATTTCTTATTTTCCTTTTATTTGATCAACTGTGCTTTCTGAATCTCTGGTTAGAGATCGGTGTTCCTCTTGTGGTTTCAAGAGAAGGGAGACTTGTCTCCGGTCTGCAAGTGACATGTTGTCACTTGTGGGTTCCCCTCCGGTTTGGAGGAAGGGAGATTCATCTCCGGTTCTGGTCTTGTGGGTTGCAAGTCCAGGTGTTCCCTCCGGTTTGGAGGAAGAGAGACTTGTGTCTCTGGTTTCTAGTGACTGGGTGTCACTGGTGCGTTCCCTCCTGGTCTGGAGGAAGAGAGACCTAGTCTCTGGTTCTAAGTGGCTGGGAGTCACTTGGGGTATCCCTCCGGTTGGGAGGAAGAGGGGAGGTTGTTCCCCTGGTCAAGCTGTTTGGCAGCAAGTGTTTGCAGACCGAGTCTGCTGTTCTAGCGTTGCTAGTGGAAGCCTCACTCCGGTTAGGAGTGAGGGGTGGACGTAGGTCTTGGTGACCGGACCACCTAAAAATCCTATGTGCTGTGTGGTTGTGTTTTGCTCCTTGTCTTCTACCTCCTTCACAGGTTGCCTTAGCATTCTCGTTTCTATCTGTGCTGCTTCCACTAGTTGCTTGTTTAGGCGCGCCTTATATATTTGCTCAGTGGTTTAAAAGAGAACTTAACTTGTTCTTCAGATTGTCTATTTGCCTTGATAGTGTTCTAGTATTTTATTGAGCGATAAGTTTTTGAATGGTGGGATTCATTCACCCCCCCTCTGAATCTATCGCACCGATCCTATCACGGCTGACTCGCTCGAGAAACGTGAATAGCGGGCATGATAAGCCTCTTGCAAGCAAGAATGATTAGAGCGCAAGACAATCACACACATAAATGCAATTGCATAATAATTTAGTCAAACTCCAACTTTATTTCATAAATGATCAAAATATTCTTTTACAATAACCTTTTCATCATTTTCCATTCCACTAGACTTAAGAAATGAGAAATTACAAAGACTCGATCTAACATTGTAGACTTCCTAAGTCTTCACTCTCCATTTGATATGACTTTCATTCGCTCTCGAACCCGCTACTTGTATCACCCGAATCCGAATTCGAATCACTTTCATTTCCTGAAAAGATTGGAAGTAGGTAATGAGCACACTTGCCCAGTAGGTATCTTCGCATCAACATGATGGCATCATTAAAGTAATTAACATTTTAGCTCTAGAGAAATAAGGTAAAATCATGCAAATGCGATCAATCACGATGTTAAATCAGAGTAACAAGATGATCATGTAAAATAGAATGAGAGCAAGAATGAACTAGCAAGAATGTAATAAGAACATGTTATTGGCCTTTCATGAACAAGAATGTATCGAGAATGTACTAGCAAGCCACATAATCATCACTCCAGTATCTTTTGCTTATGAGCAAGTACTTCGTGAATTTCTGTGGAATATCCAGTCATGTACAAGAAAGTCATGTCGTATCGTATCGTGGATCTTCACTTATTTATAGAGAAAGTACTCCCAGCGTAATACGACGCCAGTAGCATCATACCCCATGGTTTATAATAGTATGTTTCCGACAATCAGCCGAGGGGACTAGCATAGAGCTCTTGAACACAATCAGTGCTCGATCGCATCTTCAAGTATAAATCAAGCTACTTCCACGCATGTAACAATAAAGTATGGCCAAGAATGTATAATTCAATAAGTTCATGATAACACTATTCAATAAATGAACGCTTCAATTTAATAATGCGAGAGTCAAGAATGACTTAAACAAGGTTATGCTTATGGAAATAAATCGGCAGCACAACGGTACGTTCTTTATTTTACATCAATTAAATTAGGTATCTTGAACTAATTTGGAAAGTCCTGGATCATCATTAATCCTTCTAGAAACTTTGGAACATCAACCCTTGGGTCAAACCTCGGGTTAAGCACTCAAACAATGTGACGGTCAAGTACTGGGCTGTTACACTCGTGTGACGCACCAGTAGTGAGCCGTTACATTAGTCTGAGTCTAGAAAAAAGTAAAAGAGACTTAGTGAAATGTGACGGTCATATATTGGGCCGTTAGATGGTCCTGATGGTCCAGTATAGATCTGTTACATTGCTAGAGCCAGAAACATCGATAGTGTAATCTACTAAATGGGCTTTAATGGTACAACCAACTCGGCGTCCTAGTGGGAATCCCAGGCTCGCAGAGAATTACGGAGGCCTTGAAATAAAATTTCCTAGTCCATTGGAATGAATATCCAATAGAGAGGTCCTCATGTCCAAGAATAATATTCCTATAGTGCAAAGTGTGAACTAATGGACAACATACCGAAATATGTGCCATGTACTTAAAGAATGACTCTATAGATAGAGAGAGAATGTGTGAAACCAAGATAAACTCCGCCAATACATCATTTAAAAATCATGGAGTTAATACAAACTATAGTGCTTTGGCATGAAATTAACATAACATAAAATAACATAAGACACCTTAATCATGTACTTTCGATTATGAATCAGTATCTAAACTTAAAGTCATGATAACATGTCCAAACTTAGCTATCTACGATTATTTATAAGTAAACTTTAACGGGTTATCATTCTGCCTCGGGCTGACAGAACACAGTGTCTGACGGTCTAGGATATGCACGTTACAGTCTTGTGACAGTTTATCGTAGGGCCGTTACAGTAGTGTAACGCTCATGTTATGGTGTGTCAGAGACAACAGAGCAATTCAAATACAACAGAGGGTGTGACGGCTTGTCGTAAGGCCGTTAGATCATTGTGACGGTCTTATCTTGATGCGTCAGATCGTCTACTGTCAGTAAAATAAAGTAAATGTTTATGAAAATATAACATGCCTAGAAATCAAAATACTACGACTATTCCAGACATGATAAACGAAGTATAGGCCAACTATATGCATGGGTTTTAGTGGATAGATAAGATAATATCTTTTATTTTCCATTTAGGGCTAAGAGATGCATGAATGTGTAGAACTATTAAAACATGTAATCTATGATCTATCATGCATGAAATCAATCAAAACTAGAGGGCATTTATCCCTAACAAGATGTTTTTACCAATCATGAGATGACCTACATCTTAAATGAGCTTTAATCTTCCAATTTGGGACTGCAAGACACGCCATAGTTCTTCCATTCCTGAGGTTTTTCAGCAACTTCACGCCACTCTATCTCTCCAATCTCTTGACCTAGGGACGTGAAATTTTGAGGGTAAGAAGCTGAAACTAAGGTGAACAAAAAGTTCTAAAGGACTGAACTCTAATTACCTCGTTTAGACGTCTTAATCTCTTGATCTTCAGGGGTCTTTTGCTCCGAATTCTGGGCTGTTATGACTGAAACAGTGACTTTGAAAGCTTCTATCTCGTTGGTTGGTTGATCTCCTAGCACGAAATTTGGAGAACTATTAGTCTAAAGTATACCAAACAAAATCTTCTAAAGAACTTACCCGAAATTATGACTCCTTACCTTGATTCTTCACGAGTCAAAAGTAAGGGTCGCTCAGTTCAGAACTAGGACCTATTTATAGGGTTTTGGCTAGGGTTTGAAGATTAGATCAATTCTAGAGTCTTTAATTTGCCAGAACCTGATTCTTAAGAGTCCTTAGTAATGTTATAAGTTCTACCAAGTTGATCTTATGCAGATAGGACCCAAAGTTCCAATCTTTTTACTCGTTCTTCCATTCACGGAACTGATAGGATGTAACACATCAGGACTGGTGCGTTACATGGCTGTGGCGGTCGCACGATAGACCGCTACATCCAACGTGCACAGAGTTCAACATCAATCAAACTCTTTTGTTAATTATCCATAAAAAAGGTATTTTATCCTTAAAATACGTAAATAGGCTAAATAACCTTCTAGAATATGGGCCAAACTTAATGGGCTTGGTCCTTAAACCTTTTGGATTTTATTTAAATAGGCTAGGTTAATTATTTAACAAAATTGGGCCTTATAATTACTTATTAATCTAATAATCATTTTATTAATCTATTTATCCCTTATAAATTCCAGAAAATTCTATAAATAACTAAGAATTTATTACATAACTTTTGGGGCACTACACCCTCTCCCACTTAGAAGAATTTGGTCCCCAAATTCAATACATGGGTTATGGAGAGTGTACTTACAGTTGAATAATTCTGGAAATATTTTACGCATGGCTGCTTCGGTTTCCCATGTTGCTTCATATGGCCATGTTTTCTTCCATTGAATCTTGACCATGGGAATAACTTTATTTCTTAGTTGACGCACTTCTCGTTCCAGAATCTTTATTGGCGTTTGCTTGTACGTCATACCCTTCTGAATCTCCAGATTGTCATAAGTGATAATATGGTCAGGATCATATACATACTTGTTCAGCATAGAGACGTGAAATACGTCATGAACTCCTGCTAATTGTGGAGGTAAAGCCAGTTTGTAGGCCACTTCACCGACCCTTTCAAGAATTTCAAACGGGCCAATGAATGTTGGAGTAAATCTTTGAATACCACGACTTGGAGAAACCTTGAGATACACATGGTCTCCTACTTGAAATTTCAAGTCGCGTCTTCGAATATCAGCATAAGATTTCTGCCTATCTTGTGCCATCTTTATTCTCTCTTGAATAAGCTTGATCTTCTCTGTAGAATCTCTGATAATATCAGGACCCTATTTCATTCCAACATATTGGTGATCGATAACTTTTTCCATATGGAGCTTCAAAAGGTGCCATTTGTATGCTGGCATGATAAATGTTGTTATATGTAAATTCTACTAGAGGTAAGTGATCATGCCAACTATCTCCAAAATCAATAATACAAGCCCTGAGCATGTCTTCTACCACTTGATTCTTTATTTCTGTCTGACCATCAGTTTGTGGATGAAAGACTGTGCTGAAGTTCAATCTAGTCCCTAGTGACTGTTGTAGACCCTTCCAAAATTATGATGTGAATCGAGGATCTCTATCAGCTATAATAGTGACTGGGACACCATGTAATTTAACAATTTCTCTTATGTATAATGCTACCAGGATATCAACAGACCACCAACTTTTGATTGGTATGAAATGTGCATATTTAGTTAATCGGTCTATGATTATCCATATACCACCGTGTCCACCTCTTGTCTTAGGTAACCCCATAATGAAATCCATCACTATACTCTCCCACTTCCAATCAGGAATATTCAAGGGATGCAGTTTACCTGCGGGTCTAAAATGATCTGCCTTTACTTGTTGACAAGTGAGACAGCGAGACACGAAATCAGCTATTTCTCTCTTCATGTTGGGCCACCATAAATTTCTTTTAAGATCTTGATACATTTTTGTACTACCTGGGTGAATGGTGTACCTTGACTTATGTGCTTCTTCTAAAATCAATTTCTTCGTATCCTCATGATCCAATACACATACTCGGTCTTTAAATAGCAATCTTCCATCCTTAATAGAAAAATCTGGCCTTTGTTCAACATTGGCCTTGATCTCCAATAATATAGGATCATCATTTTGCAGCTTGACCAGATCTTCTATCAATATAGGTTGAGCTTGAATATTAGTTAGGAAACAATCCTCCTCCCTGTCAATATTTAAGTTCAACTGAGCAAATTGAGGAATAAGATTAGTCATACTAATCATGAGACTTGATAGCATACCCATTGGTTTTCTGCTGAGTGCATCCGCAACAGCATTAGCCTTGCCAGGATGATATTGAATAGCAAAATCAAAGTCTTTGAGATATTCTAACCATCTCCTCTGCCTCATATTTAGCTCTTTTTGAGAAAATAAGTATTTCAAGCTTTTGCGGTCCGAGTAGATCGTAAACTTTTCTCCATAGAGATAATGACGTCAAATTTTCAAGGCGAAAATGACAGCTGCTAATTCCAAATCATGTACAGGATAAGTTTCCTCGTGACACTTCAATTGTCTTGAAAAATAACATATTACTCTTCCATTTTGCATGAGGACACACCCTAAGCCAATACCTGATGCATCCGTATATACTTCGAATCCACCACCTTCCATCGGTAGTGTTAGAATAGGAGCTGTAGTAAGATGATTCTTTAAGAGTTTGGAAACTCTTTTCACATTCCTCTGACCAGACAAAGGGATTTTCTTTTCTTGTGAGTCTAGTTAATGGAACTGCCATCTTTGAGAAATCTTTAATGAATCTTCTATAATAACCAGCTAGACCCAGAAAACTTCGTACTTCTAATACGGTTGTTGGCCGGCTCCAATTCTTGACAGCTTCCACCTTAGAAGGATCCACAACAATACCTTCTTTTGAAATAATGTGGCCTAGGAATGAAACTTCCTTGAGCCAGAATTCGTATTTGTTTAGCTTGGTATAAAGTTTATGTTCTTTAAGTGTTTGTAAAGTTATCCTCAGATGTTCTTCATGTTCTTTCTTGGTCTTGGAATATATCAAGATGTCATCGATGAAGACGACGATGAATTGGTCCAGATATGGCTGGAAAACACTGTTCATAAGTTGCATAAATGCTGTTGGGGCATTAGTTAACCCGAATGGCATTACCACGAATTCATAGTGGCCATAACGACTTCGAAAAGTTGATTTATAAATGTCCTTTTCTTTAATTCTAAGCTGATGATAACCTGATCTGAGGTCTATCTTAGAAAAATATTTTACTCCTGAAAGCTGATCGAAGAGTTCATCAATACGCGGCAACGGATACTTGTTTTTGATTGTAAGTTGATTTAGTCACCGGTAATCGATGCATAGCCTGATAGAACCATCCTTCTTTATGAAAAATAGAACTGATGCACCCCAAGGGGATGTGCTAGGTCTGATGAAGCCTGTATCCAGTAGTTCCTGCAACTGCTTCTTTAGTTCTTTGAGTTCTGTGGGGGACATACTATAAGGGGCTATAGAAATAGGTGCTGCTCTTGGAATGAGTTTAATAGTGAAGTTTACTTCCTTCTCGGGTGGTAAACTGGGTAATTCGGATGGGAACACATCGGAGAACTCATTTACAATAGGAATGTCTGCTAAGATAATCTCCTTGGATTCGATAACAATGACACAAGCAAGAAAAACTTCACATCCTTGCGAGATATGTTTGCAAGCGTGAAGAGAAGATACGATAGTAGAATGCTTCTGGTACTTGATGCCAAGAAACGAGAATCTTGGAAGACTGGGCTTTCGAAAGGATATAATCCTATTTCGGCAATTGATATAAGCATCATGATCTACAAGCCAATCTACCCTTAAAATGGCATCATAACCCTTCATGTCAAGGCATACTAAGTTTGCGGGGAGATTATGACCTTCTACTATCACTTCGCTATCAGGATAGTAGTCGGTAAGCTTTGTTCTAGAACCTAAGGGTGTGGTAATAGCGAGATCTGAAGGTAAGGGAACTGATGCAATTGATAATATTTTTGCAAAAGTAGTGGAGATAAAAGAATGAGAGGCACCAGTATCGAATAGCATAAATGCAGGACGAGAACAAATTTGAAGAGTGCCTTCCATAAGCCCACAATCCCTGGGCGCTTCCTCTTCTTCTAAAATGGCATTGAGGCGAGCCTGCCTCCTACATCCTCCACCAGACGATTGGTCTTTCATAAGGGGGCAATCTGACATGCAATGCTCTCTGCTTCCACAACGTAAACAAACGCCGGGACGCTTCCAGCATTCCTCAGCCGAATGGCTGAATTTTTCGCAAAACATGCAAGCTGTAGCAACTTGCTCTTCCTTGACTTTCTTTTGCTTATGGGAACTTCCACCATTCCCATTCCTAGATCTTTTCTTACTATCACAGCTTTTGTAAGGCTCTGTGATGCTGAGCTTTTCTTTCTTATAACGTCGATCTGAGCGTCGGTTGGATTCTTCTCCTTTCCCTTTTAATTTTTCGACCTTCTCTAAGGTCCTTTCACACAAATATGCTCGTTGAACCATTTCCGCATAAGTACAGATGTTTTGGGTCCCGAGCTGCTGAATGAAACCGGGTCGTAACCCGTCCATGAACCGATTTGCCTTCAATAAATCGGTGTTGATAAGATGCGGTGCGTAAGGTGCAAGCCTTGAGAATTGTAGTTCATATTCGGCAACTGTCATCATTCCTTGCCGAAGAGCGGTGAACTCCATAGCCTTTCTCTCTTTTACGTGTTCAGAAAAGTACTTGGCACGGAATAGGCTAAGAAAATCATCCCAGGTATGAGGTGCATCGGCCGGAGGTGCCGGAACCGACTTCCACCATGTACGGGCATCTTTGTTGAGTTGAAAGGTTGCGAGACGCACCTTCTCCTGATCGGTGCATTGGATGACGTCAAATATCCGATTCATTTCGTTTATCCAGTTCTCTGCCTCGTCAGGATTAGAAGAGCCATAGAAACACGGAGGGTTTAAGCTCCGAAAGTTACGATGCAAATCAGCAGCCCTTGCTCCTGCGCCAGCTTGCGCCATGGTTTGTAATGCCTGAGTGAGGCCAGCAACCGTTTGTTGCATGTCATCCAAATTTACGCGATGAGCCAAGGAAATAATAGGGTACCTGAGGGAAAAATAACAACTTCTTATTTCTCGTGAAACTGGAAGGAAAATCAATCTTAAAACTAATTAACTATCTTATCCCGGGTTCTACCCAATTCTCACATGGGTGTGGAATTTTCTTCCTTAGTTTATAGGTAGGGGTCCTTAAACTTTGGACTTATCTTGTGACATGACTATTCTCCCTAAGTCCTGAGACTTAGGCTCTGATACCAACTTAACTGTCACTCCCCGAGCCTTTGTGACAGCAGAAGACTCGCTCGAGAAACGTGAACACCCGACATGGTAAGTCTCTTCCAAGCAAGAATGATCAGAGCGCAAGATAATCACACACATAAATGCAATTGCACAATAATTTAGTTAAACTCTAACTTCATTTCATAAATCATCAAAATATTCATTTACAATAACCTTTTCATCATTTTCCACTCCACTAGACTCAAGAAATGAGAAATTACAAAGACTCGATCTAACATTGTAGACTTCCTAAGTCTTCACTCTCCATTTGATATGACTTTCATTCGCTCTCGGACCCGCTACTTGTATCACCCGAATTCAAATTCGAATCACTTTCATTTCCTGAAAAGATTGGAAATAGGTAATGAGCACACTTGTCCAGTAGGTATCTTCGCATCAACATGAAGGCATGATTAAAGTAATTAACATTTTAGCTCTAGAGAAATAAGGTAAAATCATGCAAATGCGATCAATCACGCTGTTAAATCAGAGTAACAAGATGATCATGTAAGATAGAATGATAGCAAGAATGAACTAACAAGAATGTAACAAGAACATGTTATTAGCCTTTCATGAACAGGAATGTATCGAGAATGTACTAGCAAGTCACATAATCATCACTCCAGTATCTTTTGCTTATGAGCAAGTACTTCGTGAATTTCTGTGAAATATCTAGTCATGTACAAGAAAGTCATGTCGTGCCGTATTGTAGATCTTCACTTATTTATAGAGAAAGTACTCCCAGCGTAATGCGACGCCAGTAGCATCATACCCCATGGTTTATAATAGTATGTTTCTGACAATCAGCCGATGCTAGGGTGTGACGGCTTGTCGTAAGGCCGTTAGATCATTGTGACGGTCTTATCTTGATGCGTCAGATCGTCTGCTGGCAGTAAAATAAAGTAAATGTTTATGAAAACATAACATACTAGGAAATCAAAATACTACGACTATTCCAGGCATGATAAACGAAGTATAAGCCAACTAAATGCATGGGTTTTAGTGGATAGACAAGATAATATTTTTTATTTTCCATTAGGGCTAAGAGATGCATGAATTTATAGAACTATTAAAACATGAAATCTATGATCTATCGTGGATGAAATCAATCAAAACCAGAGGGCTTTTATACTTAACAAGATGTTTTTGCCAATCATGAGATGACCTACCTCTTAAATGAGCTTTAATCTTCCAATTTGGGATTACAAGACACGCCCTAGTTCTTCCGTTCCTAAGGTTTTTCAGCAACATCACGTCGCTCTATCTCTCCAATCTCTTGACCTAAGGACGTGAAATTTTGAGGGTAAGAAGTTGAAACTAAGGTGAACAAAAAGTTCTAAAGGACTGAACTCTAATTACCTCGTTTTGACGTCCTAATCTCTTGATCTTCAGGGGTCTTTTGCTCCGAATTCTGGGCTGCTATGACTAAATCAGCGACTTTGGAAGCTTCTATCTCCTTGGTTGGTTGATCTCCTAGCACGAAATTTGGAGAACTATTAGTCTAAAATATACCAAATAAAATCTTCTAAAAAACTTACCCAAAATTATGAATCCTTACCTTGATTCTTCACGAGCCAAAAGTAAGGGTCGCTCAGTTCAGAACTAGGTCCAATTTATAGGGTTTTGGCTAGGGTTTGAAGATTAGATCGATTCTAGAGTCATTAATTTGCCAGAACCTGATCCCTAACAGTCCTTAGTAATGTTATAAGTTCTGCCAAGTTGATCTTCGGCAGATAGGATCCCAAAGTTTCAATCTTTTTGCTCGTTCTTCCATTCACAGAACTGACAGAATGTAACACATCAAGACTGGTGCGTTACATGGCTGTGGCGGTCGCACGATAGACCGCTACATCCAACGTGCACAGAGTTCAACATCAATCAAACTCTTTTGTTAATTATCCATATTATTATCTATAAAAATGGTATTGTATCCTTAAAATACGTAAATAGGCTAAATAACCTTCTAGAATATGGGCCAAACTTAATGGGCTTGGTCCTTAAACCTTTTGGATTTTATTTAAATAGGCTAGGTTAATCATTTAACATAATTGGGCCTTATAATGACTTGTTAATCCAATAATCCTTTTATTAATTTATTTATCCCTTATAAATTCCAGAAAATTCTATAAATAACTCAAAATTTATTACATAACTTCTGGGGCACTACACCAATTCCCGAGGTGGTCTCCAACTAGGCAACGGAGCAAATTCCCAAGACTTCGGTTGACGACCTCAGTTTGGCCGTCGGTTTGAGGGTGGTAAGCAGTGGAGAATTTGAAGAGGGTTCCCATCCGATGCCAGAGGGTTTTCGAAAAATAACTGGTGAATTTCACATCCCGGTCGGACACAATGGTCTTAGGTACTCCATGGAGTCGGACTACCTCGTCAAAGAATAAATGGGCGACCCTAGAAGCATCCGACGTCTTGGAGCATGGGATAAAGTGGGCCATCTTAGAGAACCTGTCGACAACTACAAAGATTGAATCATGTTTATGTTGGGATCGGTGCGATGGATTCAGAGGGGGGTGAATGAATCCCCTTATAAAACTCTGGCCCAATTAAAACTTCCTGATACAAACTGAAAGCCAATGAACAGTTGCGGAATTAACAGATTCACTAGGTCAACTAAAATGCTTATAGATGAACGGATTAGTGACTTAGGATCAATGTCAAGGGACTCTCAAAACAGTTATCGAACAGACAGTGTGCAATCAACAACCTTACTAGACAGTGAGAAACACATCGAGCCTAAGCATGCATCTAGCGGATCAGAATAGACACACAAACCATAGCACAGAAGATTTTTAAGGTGGTTCGGTCCTCCAGACCTACGTCAACCCCACACTCAAACCAGAGTGTGGATTCCGCTGATACACAGCTTAAACCGATGGGCCTCACAGCTTGCCTACAACCAGCTGAGCATCACAGCTTGCTTCCGCTGGGCAATACAGCTTAGCCGACCAGAGGAATCCTCCTCTGTAACCGCTGGGGATTACAGCTTAACCCATCCAGAGGAATCCTCCTCTGCAACGCTGAGCAATATAGCTTAGCTCTGCTGACTATCAACTTGAAATAGAGTTCAAAAGAAAAATAGGAAATGGGAAATCACAGCGACAGAAAGCTGTATACGATAAAGCATAAAATAGCTCTCAAGGAGCAAGTTGGTCTGGATCTGATCCAAGAGCCAACAGATAACACATCTTCAAAGAAGTCTTCTCTCTTCTTTTTCACAAACTCTCTATCTCTCTTTTTACTCTCCGTTTTCTTCTTCTGCTGATCTCTCTTTCTCTTTTTCTTCTTCTTTCTTTCTCTTCTTCTGGATCGTGCAAGCTCTCTCTCTCTCTGCTTCTGCTCTTTCAGATGGGCTACCCTACTTCGATCACTCTGCTCACGACCATCTTCTCTAGATGGAGAAGTCTTCTTTTTATAGCAGGAGCAGATAGGTGGGCGTGTGTCCTCCACGAATTCCCGCCCTAGCGCCTTGAACACGTGGCAGCATTTCAGCCTGCTGCACTACACGTGTCACGATCCTGGCACATCCTCCATTCTCGAATTACGTGCCCTTCTTAGGTTCCTCGAACATAAGTCTTGTCAGATTAAACTTGATATCAGTTTGAATCAATCTGAAGGAAAAGAAAAAGATGCATCGAGTACGTTTGAGATTTGAACTAAGCATGTATATACTTGCTGGTGTGTAGTGCAGTATGCATGTAACAAAGTATGCACAATGAAGATGAATGCTCAGACATGCCATCAAGGAGTGTATGGACTTAGTGTGCATGCGACAATGATGTATAGACTTGCTGGTGTGATGATGCATGAACTTAAATGCTCGTACCAGCAATGGTTGTACAAACTTATGAATTAATGCACGAACTTAATTGCTAGTATCAACACAGGTTGTACAGACTTTGTGTACTTGTGTATGCATAAGGCAACGTGATGCACTGACTTTGCATATGCATGAAGAACACTGGCTGTACTGACTTGGTCGAGTGAAACAATGGAGGCTGTACAGACTAGCCACCGAGGAATGTACAGACTTTGATGAGAAAGATGCACGCATGCACAATGAACATGGATGCACTGACTAAGCCACGAGCTGAGCTAACGGATGTATAGACTTGCTCAGTCATCAGCTAATGGATGTATAGACTTGCTTAGTCATCAGCTAATGGATGTATAGACTTGCTCAGCATGCGGCGATGTATAGACTTGATAGCATGTGGCGATGTATAGACTTTGTTTTGAAAGATTGCACAAATGCAGATAGGGAAGTAGGCACATTGAAAATGGATGCTCGGACATGCCGTCAACGAGTGTACAGACTCTACGTGCATGCGACAAGATAATGTACATACTTGTTAAAGTGATGCACGGACATATCAGCAGAAGAAGTGCAGACTTTGTGTATGCATGAAACAACCGAATGCACTGACTATGCTCATGAATGTATAATGAACACACATCGACATTGAATTGAATCGACTGATGAATGCACTGATGCAGTGTATGCATATGGCAGATAATGCACTGATGCAATGTGCAGAAGAACCAAAAAGTGCAGATACATGGTGATAAATCAGTCATACTCATATTGCTTGCTGACATCAAAATCACAGGGGCACAACAATCTCCCCCTTTTTGATGATGGCAACACTATGAGTCACACAGACTCAAACTATTCTCCCCCTTTGACTTCATCAAAAAGAGAAAAGTTTGAGAGAGAAATAAAAGTGTGCATGATATGATTACATGATGCTTAAGAATAATGAATGTAATTCATGGAGAACTTGATGCTTACATGATGTAGACAAGACAAGAACCAATCAATCTATCCTCCTCCATTGCAAGACGAACAAACCTCCCCCTTTAAAAGGTAATAAGTGCAGTCTAGACAAGACCTTAACAAACCAATGCTCCCTGATCTGAATGAAGCAAGGCTTTCAAGGGTGTAAGGAGGGGGATATGTCAAGAAGACATTCAGGAAGGATGACATGGCAGCATGCAGACTACATGATCTGAATAAACGGATGGTTCAGACTCTTCCATTATAGGGAATTATGAATTTTTATTTGAACATCATGGTTTAAATATGATGTATACATAGTTTGACAATAAAATGCTGTACTCATATCTGAACATCAATGTTTAATAAAAGTGAACCAAGCCCTCATATTTATATCTTGATTAACCTCCCTTCATCTTACTCAGTCAATTTCAATGACTTCTTCAGAAATTATAATCATTAGTATTGAGGTTAAACATCATGAACGAATTCAGATTTGGTTCTTGAGGATCAGTCATACTTCTTCAAATAATTTCAGATTTTTCTTTATGCACAGTACAAGATTTCATAGCAAGTTTACCAGGTGCAATTAAGTTCAGTACACACCTTGTGGCTAGAGGATACACGTTGTTTGGACGCCAGTATCCCTGAGCACTTAGTGTGACTAACTGTCATGCTTCAGAGATAGTATTGACACCTCATGACATACTTTACCTTATTTCATTGATAAGTGATGTATATTTCTCAGTGTTCAAGCCATTGCTCTGCCTGGATATTCAATGAATTTTATTTAGCAGAGCTAATTATGGCACTTCATGACACAATCCTCTAGACTTCTTGGTCAATGGACATGGTTTCTTAGTGACCAAAATCATTGCTCTGACAGAATTTACCCTTAGGAACGTTTCAGAATCATCATATGCTTAAAAACAATACTGATTTCATATAATTTAACCGAATAAAGCCATGATTTTAACATTTTCAGATTTCAGAAGATTTTACAAGATTCAACATGAATTAGTTGGTTAAAGTTTATTAAAGTTGACTCAGATACTTTTAAGAGATTTAAAGTCAAACTCAATGAATACATTAAACTTAAACCAGCTGAGTTATTTCAGACATTCATAAAATCGTATAATAGAAGATTCCAAGTTCAAGTGTTTTCAGACTTATGATCGAGACATGCCCATTGAAATCTTCATGAATGACTGACAGAAGAGATCCAGCAAGAATAAGTGATTTTGAAGCTCAATGTTTTCAGATATGCACACCAAGCAAGATAACTGGAGGTCAGGCATGTTTTAAGATCTCCAAGGTCTAGGAGATATGCAGTGTTTCGAAAAACAAGTTTAAGAATATGACACGTATTCCAATCAAGAGAGCAAGTGCAGAAACATGATCAGAAGATCATCCTAGAATGTGTCGACTCTTTGTGTCGACATCTGCTCACAAGATCCACACTTCAGAATAATCAAAAGTGACAGCTCATGGTGTCGACACTTCCAAAAGAAAACTATCAAGAAGTGCAGCAAAGGATGTGTCAAGGTGAGTCAGAAATACCCAAAAGTTCATCAGGCAGATTTATTCAAGAACGATCAGCTCCCCCTCAGAAGATGCATAAGCAGAACACAGTAAATTTAGACTCGTGAAATGGGTGAGCTCAAGCTGAAGATGGGAGCAATGGTTGACTGAATGAGATAGTAAAATAGCTAGATGAACAGCTAGCATAACACAATCTTGTTATTTTCAATATGAGTGACGTGCAATGAATTATGACATAAGTGTATGCATTTGGCAACATGTATGCAATGCATTGACTCCCCCTAACTAAATGCATTGAATTATCATACTTGTCTTGAAGATGGTGCATGGGACTTTATGTATGAGATGTCATGAACTATGCTTATGGATGCATCGGGGGCATATGTAGTCCTATCAGATTGTCAGTGACTATATGTCAAATGCATGTATATGCAATTCAGATATATGCACACACAGCTCAAAGTACAAACAAGTAAGCCCATGAAGCTCAATACAAGTGTCAAAACAAATAAAGGAGCATGTATGCATGAAACATGATATACAGTTAAAAATAGATTACTAAGGAATTCAATTAACCACATGTGAAGAGTGCAAGTATTACCTGAAGAGTGCTTGAATGAGGTTTTATCAACTTGGGTGCCTTGGTTAATTTACCCCTCTTTGTTCATTCCAAGGCACACCTGCAACATATTGATCATTTTGATCCTGCAGGGACCCAAGCATCCTTGGGTCCTACGTTAACCCTAACAGGTGTTCTGAACAGTCTTTTAGAAACATTATCATCATGATCCATGAGGTATCAATTGTCCATAGAATGTCCATTTCTACCACAGTATCTACATGAAATGACTGGTTTTTGGTTCTTATGATGCATATTAATAGCAATATGAGGTCTATAAACATGATCATAAGATTTTTTTTTTGTATGCATGAACAGTTTGTTTCTTACTATCTGACAACCAGCAATCAGTAGATTTATGCCTTAGTTTACCACAATTGAAGCATGAATTATTCATTGATAGCCTTGCAGGAAATTTTGAAAACTTTGCATTTACAAGGCTTCCCTGAACATACCAACAATTCCTGACTGTATGCCCGTACTAACCACATTGAAAGCACCTGAGATGCTTGCTGTTTGATTCAGAATCATTCCAGTAATTTCCTGACCAGCACTCAATAGCCTTGTGCCCAGGCTTGTTGCAGTTAAAGCACACAGTGTGCGGACTAGACTTGGGTTTAGTTCTGTATGGGCCATGAAAATGCATGGAAGACCTAGCATGCAGTTTATTATCTTCTTTCATGATAAAGCATGCATTCATGAGATGACCATGCTTACCACAATAGTAACATGAAGCATCAGGCTTCCTAGTAGCATGGTTTCTACCAAAAGAATTTCTAGAATGTAATGTTTCACTTGCATGCTCATCCTTTAACAACAATCTGTAATTTTCCATTATGTGACCTACCTTCCCACAATAATAACTTGACCCATGTGACTTGTGTGCAGCATTCTTCGTACCAACAGGAGTGTCTTTGTCCTTTTTCTGTAGATTTTCATTCTTTTTCAATTTTTGAGTTTGTTCTACAGTTTTGGAACTTATAGTGGATTTTTGTGCAGTAAATTGAAAAACAGAAGGAGCAGAGGTTTTGTTTTAATTAGAAGCTTTTACAAACACAATAGACGTTTTATTCCCATTAATCCTTTTGTTTTTCGGACTGTAACCCAGTCCCTCTCTATGAAAATTAACATTATTTCCAAGAAGTTTATTCAGATTTTCCTTACCTTTGACAAATTTTGATAGAGAATTTTTAAAATCTTGAATCTCAGAATTTAAGACAATAATATTAGCTTCATATCTGGACAGATCTGTTTCATAAGAAATGACTTGTTGATGCAAGGCATCATTCAGACTTTTGAGTTTTTCAACTTCCTGTTTTAATTTTATTTCATTGTCAGCTTCAGATAGGGACTTGTTAAGATCATCAACTTCTTGTTGAAGGGATGTGATTGTAAGCTGATATCCAGCTATCTTCTCTTCACAGCAAGTGACATTTCCACTCTACATTTGGTTTATGGTTTTTAGGCTCTCAATTTCTTGTTCTGCATCCACCAACCTATCAGAATTATCCATGCTCACGCACTTACCTTTTTCAATTGTCAATAACATATCTGACAGTGTGGTGTTTAGATGTTTCAGCTTGTTGATTTCCTCTTTTAATTTATTATTTTGCTCTAGGAGTTCATCATCAAGCATCCAATCATCTAAGGAAAATGGACATTCATAAAACATTTCTTGTTGTTTCTCAGATTGAAGTTTGTTGAGATTTTTCTGAACCTCTAGATTTATTACTATGTCGGCCTCCAGCTTCTCAAAAATCAGTCTATTTTCTTTTTCAAGATTCATTGATTTGTGTTCAAATTCCTTGGACTGTTTTTTGAGTTTTTCATTTTCATATTTCATGTCTTCCAATTCAGAACTGACACACTCTAAATCTCTCATCAGTTTTTCATTCTGAACTACATTATTGTTATGACCCTGATCATCATCAATCAAGCTAAGTCTTTCCTTTAGTTCAGAAATTTCACAAACAAGCTCTTGATTTTCCTTTTTGTGTAAACCAATTTGTTTCATAAGTGTTTCTTTTTCAGATTTCAAATGATCTAAATCAGAATTAACTGAATCAAAATCTTTTAATTATCTTCTAAATATGTCATTTTCTGTCTTCAGGAGTTCCATGTCCTCACCTCCAGAATTAGCATTCACATTATCATTCAACTTCTTTTTCAAGGATTTATTTCATTTTTTCAACTGTTCGCAAGAACCAAGCAAATCATGATATGCTTCAATCCAATCATCCACATTATGATTATCAAATTCAGAAGGTACCTCATCTTCATCTTCTTCTTCATTTTCTTCTTGCTGTCCATCATCGTCAACCATCAGACATGTGTTGTGATTCCTGGTAAGGTTTAGTTTCTCCAAAATCTCCTTGGCAGACCTGCAAGAAGAAACACATGAAATTAGAGCTCTGTCAAATGATCGATGCTTTCATTAAATCTAATCCTCTAGAGTTGACAGAGTCTTTTAATCTATCCTTATCAGTCCATTTAGATTTATCCCGTGATAATTTATGTGGACCGTGAGTTATCACCTTCCAAAGGTCAGGATCGGTTAATTTTACATACCTATGGAAGTTTTTTAGCCAAGGATCAAAGTCATTACCTCTGAATATTGGGGGATGAGCCATCGAGAGATGATAAATGCACCGTAATCAGATGAGCAAAGGAAGGCACTAAATCAGTGAATCAAAACACTACGCACAAGAAACCCACTCTGAAATACACCACAAAAGATTCAAGATCTGTTGTGGATCGTTGGATCCAATGCACAGCAACCCGCTCTGATACCAATTGTTGGGATCGGTGCGATGGATTCAGAGGTGGGTGAATGAATCCCCTTATAAAACTCTTGCCCAATTAAAACTTCCTGATACAAACTGAAAGCCAATGAACAGTTGCGGAATTAATAGATTCACTAGGTCAACTAAAATACTTACAGACGAATGGATTAGTGACTAAGGATCAATGTCAAGGGACTCTCAAAACAGTTATCGAACTGACAGTGTGCAATCAACAACCTTACTAGACAGAGAGAAACACATGGAGCCTAAGCATGCATCTAGCGGATCAGAATAGACACACAAATCACTGCACAGAAGATTTTTAAGGTGGTTTGGTCCTCTAGACCTACGTCCACCCCACACTCAAACTAGAGTGTGGATTCCATTGATACACAGCTTCAACCGCTGGGCCTCACAGCTTGCCAACAACCAGCTGAGCATCACAGCTTGCTTCCGCTGGGCAATACAGCTTAGCCGACCAGAGGAATCCACCTCTGCAACCGCTGGGGATTACAGCTTAACCCGTCCAGAGGAATCCTCCTCTACAACGCTGAGCAATACGGCTTAGCTCTGCTGACTAACAGCTTGAAATAGAGTTCAAAAGAAAAACAGGAAATGGGAAATCACAGCGATAGAAAGCTGTATACGATAAAGCACAAAACAGCTCTCAAGGAGCAAGTTGGTCTGGATCTGATCCAAGAGCCAACCGATAACACATCTTCAAAGAAGTCTTCACTCTTCTTTTTCACAAACTCTCTATCGCTCTTTTTACTCTCCGTTTTCTTCTTCTGCTGATCTCTCTTTCCCTTTTTCTTCTTCTTTCTTTCTCTTCTTATGGGTCATGCAGGCTCTCTCTCTCTCTCTCTGCTTCTGCTCTTTCAGATGGGCTCCTCTACTTCGATCACTCTGCTCACGATCATCTTCTCCAGATGGAGAAGTCTTCTTTTTTTAACAGGAGCAGATAGGTGGGCGTGTGTCCTCCATGAATTCCCACCCTAGCGCCTTGAACACGTGGCAGCATTTCAGCCTGCTGCACTACACGTGTCACGATCGTAGCACATCCTCCATTCTCGGATCACGTGCCCTTCTTAGGTTCCTCGAACATAAGTCCTGTCAGAATAAACTTGATATCAGTTTGAATCAATCTGAAGGAAAAGAAAAGGATGCATCGAGTACGTTTGAGATTTGAACTAAGCATGTATATACTTGCTGGTGTGTAGTGCTGTATGCATGTAACAAAGTATGCACAATGAAGATGAATACTCAGGCATGCCATCAAGGAGTGTATGGACTTAGTGTGCATGCGACAACGATGTACAGACTTGCTGGTGTGATGATGCATGAACTTAAACGCTCGTACCAGCAACGGTTGTACAAACTTATGAATTAATGCACAAACTTAATTGCTAGTATCAACACAGGTTGTATAGACTTTGTGTACTTGTTTATGCATAAGGCAACGTGATGCACTGACTTTGCATATGCATGAAGAACACTGGCTGTACTGACTTGGTCAAGTGAAACAACGGAGGCTGTACAGACTAGCCACCAAAGAATGTACAGACTTTGATGAGAAAGATGCACACATGCACAATGAACACTGATGCACTGACTAAGCCACGAGCTGAGCTAACGGATGTATAGACTTGCTCAGTCATCAGCTAATGGATGTATAGACTTGCTCAGTCATCAGCTAATGGATGTATAGACTTGCTCAGCATGCGGCGATGTATAGACTTGATATGTGGCGATGTATAGACATTGTTTTGAAAGATTGCACAAATGCAGATAGGGAAGTAGGCACATTGAAAATGGATGCTCGAACATGCCGTCAACGACTGTACATACTCTGCGTGCATGCGACAAGATGATGTACAGACTTGTTAAAGTGATGCACGGACATATCAGCAGAGAATGTGCAGCCTTTGTGTATGCATGAAACAACCGAATGCACTAACTATGCTCATGAATGTATAATGAACACACATCGACATTGAATTGAATCGACTGATGAATGCACTGATGCAGTGTATGCATATGGCAGATAATGCACTGATGCAATGTGCAGAAGAACCAACAAGTGAAGACACATGGTGATAAATCATTCATACTCATAGTGCTTGCTGACATCAAAATCACAGGGGCACAACATGATGTGAAACCACTACGGGGTATGCAGCAAGCAAATGTAAACTTAGGACCTATTCCGCATTCACAACCATATAGCAATTAAGTTGATAAATCGGGGCCAAATCGTCGTCGCACACACGCGAGCCCGGGGTGACTAAATGATGCTAGGGGGAGGTGATGGATCAAGACCCTTGTTGGTAGAGTGCCATCTGGGCTAGGGTTGCCCTCCCGAGGGTACGTAGCCCACGCTTATGGGGCTGGCCGGTGCCAATTGGGGCACTAGGTCCCACTCTCTCACTTTAGCCACGGTGACCACACTAAGATGGTGGTTCCGAGATCGGGCACTCGCTCACATGCACAACAGAGCTACGTCTACGGATATTAAATAAACAGACACTAAATGGTAATGGAGCAAAGTTTAGAGCTTACCTGGTTGGTTTGAAGAAACCAACCGTGTTCGGAGACGTGGGGAGCGGGGAAGTGTGGATCCCGCACACTGCGCCGATGTAGCTTGAGCTACTTAATACAAACACTACTCCTCACGCAGGAGGGTTGGACTAAGGGTGGGGAAATCAAGCTTACATCCAAACACTACCTCCACGCAGGGAGGGGCGCTAAGCCGGCCAGGCGGGAGGGGGAAACTCGCCGAGGTTGTAGGAGAGGAAGCCGACGTAGGATCTGCTCGCTTGCTGTGAGAGGGGACAGGCCGCCGCTGTTGCAGTCGTAGTTCTTACTCCGGAATTCTTCCGGCGACGAGACCAGAAGGGAATTCTTCGTGACAGAAGCTGGGACGCCTCTGAATTTTACTGAATTATTCTAACATCATCGCTGGCCGCGGCAGAGGCTCGAACAGGATGAAGGAATCTAGGGTTGACAGCTTCAGATCTAATGCAGTAGGATGCAGAGGTTGTACCGTGGGCTCCCGAGCTCCGAATCTCGAACCGTCAAAATTTATGGAACCGTGGATGAACCTTCTTTGCAGCAAAACTGGTGGGGAGGCCGTCGGAGGTCGGGGTGGCCTGGGGGACACCGATGAGTGAGTGCTGGTCGCAGAAGACTGGAGAAGGCAGTCCCGCGCGACTGGAGTGGAAAAATCAGAACTTTGGCTCTCGGACGCCGAATGTAGCTCTGCTTCTTTCTCTTGGTCGGGGACAGGGGGAGGAAGAACTTTGAATAAGGAACTTCAGTCAGATTCTTTCACTGTGAATCGTGGTTCAGCTTCTGGTCGAACTCTGGTGCTCTGCAGATGGAGCTTATTATAGTCGAGGGAGAATGGCTCTCCCGGGCAGCTCCTGACTCGTATTGGTACGATTCTTTCTTGCCTGCGTAGTGGACTAAACGACCTTTCCAGAAAGGTAAGGTACGCTCTGATATGTCGCCGGATGACCTCGGGGTAGCTTCTGCAAGACGGGCCTTCTTCTGCCACCTGCAGATGTGACAGAATGAATGGGATGGTGGTGGGGTTAGGTTAAGGGGGATTGGAGTTTGGTAATGGAGGGAAGGGTGGAGGTGATTGCAGATGGGGGAGGGATGTGTGGGGGTGATGAAAGGGGTGGAGCAGGTGGTATGGAGGTGTAGGAGGGTGGAGGGGAGTGGGGGCCGAAGCTAGGAGATGGGGGGAGGGAGTGGTCGGCCAAGGTAAGAGGAGGGGGGTGAGTGGATGGAGGGGGTTGCGCAAATGGTAGTGGGGGTGGGGGTTTGAATGCTTGGGGATATGAATGAGTGTGTGGGGGAGTGGAAGGGCTGCTTGGGGAAGAGGGATGGGTGCCTTGGAGGTGGAGAAGGTGTATGGGGAATGGGAAGAGTTGCTTGGGGAAGTAGAGGTATTGATGGGAGTTAAGGCTCTTGGGGAGGTGAAGGGTTGGAGGGTGAGGTGGCAGGTGAGGTGGCAGGGGAAGGGGAAGGTGAAAGGGCAGGTTCGCCCAAGGGAGAGAGAGAGAGAAGGGGGAGGAGAGCGAGGGGTTCGCCCCCTAGAGAGAGAGAGAGAGAATGAGAGAGCCAGAGAGAGAGAGAGGGGGGGCACTTATGCTCAAATATTCAATACTTCATTAACCATCTCAAGGGGGGTTGGGGTCCTATATATAGGGATCCCAACATTTACAAAAAGTCCCTGGAGAATATGCTAAAAACAAATAAGCAAGGGGGTGTGGGAAGGAAGAGGGCGCCCATGGGCCAGGCCCATCTAATTGGGCCCATATGACCCCCTAGCCTAACAAACATAGATAAATAACGTGATGACCTAGGGACATGACTCAAAATAAAGACAAGTACATCAAAATGACTCAAGAAAGGAGAAAATACATCAATATATCCTCGGTAATAAGCTCTTGTGTCGCCGTGGGCCCATCAAGTCGTGCAGTCACACACTACCTGTCTCCGGAAGGGAGAGAGGTGTCGAGCCAAAGGGAATCCTGGGTGATGTCCCTATCAACTCCCCCGGGCTGCGAAGAGCTCGACTCTGTCGAGAAAGGGTCCACTCGACTGTGGTAATGCTCCAGGAGGTCGGGGTCCAGCTGCTGAAGATCCTCCCTACTCACCCATGAATCATCTGAAGGGGGCCGGCCCTTCCACCTGACCAAGTATCGCTCGTATGCTTTGCTCCGGGTGACAGTGACCTGTTCATCCAATATCTGCTCTATTTGCTCCCGTTGGCCCCTCTGGACTGGTGGAACTCTCTCATGGGTGGTGGCTCTCTCCGAAGGTGGAACAGGCTCAATTCCCTCACTGGGTGTCACCGTGGGACCCCTATATGGCACCAAGTCAGCCACATTGAATGTGGGACTTACTGCGTACTCCTCGGGGAGGTCCAACACGTAAGCGTTTGTGCCAATCCTCCTCAGAACCTGGAAGGGGCCTGATCCACGCGACCTCAGTTTGGAGACATTTCTAGGGAAAAGCCTCTCAGTTCTTACCATCACATAATCACCCACGTGAAACTCCTGGTGGCGTCGGTGGGAATCGGCCATCTTTTTATACACCTCATTGCTTTTGTTAATGTGTTTACAGATCTCCTCATGCAATTCTTTCATGTGTTGGGCAAACGACTCAGCACTAATAGACACTCTAACATGCGGAGGTAAAGGAATGAGATCTGTAGGCTTTCTAGGTTTGTACCCATGCACAGCTTCAAATGGACTCATCCCTATCGACCTATTCACTGAATTGTTGTATGCAAACTCTGCTTGGGATAATATGAGATCCCAATTCCCGGGGCGATCCTCAACAAGACACCGGAGTAGATTCCCAAGACTCCTATTAATGACTTCAGTCTGGCCCTCAGTTTGAGGGTGATAGGCCGTGGAAAATTTGAGATGGGTCCCCATTAGGTGCCAGAGAGTTTTCCAGAAATAGCTGGTGAATTTGACATCCCTATCAGAAATGATGGTCTTGGGTAGGCCATGGAGGCGGACTACCTCATCGAAGAATAGGCGGGCCACATGGGAGGCATCGGAGGTTTTAGAGCAGGGGATGAAATGGGCCATCTTAGAAAACCTATCCACTACGACAAAGATGGAATCATGCCTTTTTTGAGTCCTAGGTAGGCCTAAGACGAAGTCCATGCTTAAGTCCTGCCAGGGACGATCAGGGACAGGGAGTGGGGTGTATAGGTCTGTGTTCTGTCTTATCTGTTTGGCTGAGGCACATATCCGGCACTGTCCTACAATTTTGGCTACGTCCCTTTTGAGGCTTGGCTAGTAGAACTGACCCTCAACCAAAGCAATGGTTTTATGCACCCCAAAATGCCCAGCAAGGCCTCCTGCATGTAACTCCCAGACCAGGAAATCCCGTAGAGAGGTTCTAGGTATGCAAAGTCTATGGCCTTTGAAGATGAATCCGTCCTCTAAGATGAATCCTTGGTGTTCCTTAGGTGAGAGGGTGGACAGAGTGGTATGGATTGGACCAAAGTCCGGGCAATCAGAGTACTCCTCCTTGAGTCTTTCAAATCCTATGACTTCCACCCGAATGGTAGCTAGCAAGAAAATTCTCCTACTGAGGGCATCGGCAGCACGGTTTTCACTTCCGACTTTATGTTTGATCACAAATGTGTAGGCCTGGATGTATTCGACCCATCGGGCATGCCGAGCATTCAGTTTCTGCTGGGAGTTGAGGTATTTCAGGGCCTCATGGTCGGAGAATATGACAAATTCTTTAGGCAAGAGATAGTGTCTCCAATGCCGGAGGGATTGTACCACGGCATAAAATTCCTTGTCGTAGGTGGAGTACCTCATCCTGGCATCACACAACTTCTCACTAAAGTAGGCCACAAGGTGTCCTTCCTGGCTAAGGATCCCACTAATTCCTACCCTAGAGGCATCACAAGTCACTTCAAAGACTTTGGAGAAATCAGGGAGGCATAAGACAGGGGCTTGGGTCATTCTCTCTTTGAGCTCTTGGAAGGCCCTAGATACTGACTTGGTCCACACAAAGGTCCCCTTTTTGAGGCAGTCGGTGATAGGGGCTGTGACTGTGCTGAACCCACGGATGAACCTACGGTAAAAGGTGGCTAACCCATGAAAGCTTCGGACTTCATGGAGAGTGCGGGGCTCTGGCCAATCGAGGATGGCTTGGACCTTTTCATGGTCCATGGATACCCCGTTGGTGGAGACAACATACCCAAGGAAGGTAATGGACTTTGTCATGAAGTGACATTTTCCCAAATTGGTAAAGAGGCTTTCCTTCCTAAGGGTGGTACAGACTTGCCTAAGAAGACTGAGGTGGGCTTCCTTGGTCTGGCTGTAGATGAGGATATCATCAAAATAGACTACCAAGAAGACTCCAATGTAGGGCCTAAGGACCTCGGTCATAAGGTGCATAAATGTGCTTGGGGCGTTAGAGAGCCCAAAAGGCATCACCAGCCATTCATAGAGTCCATCTTTGGTTTTGAAGGCTATTTTCCATTCATCCCCAAGCCTTATCCTTACTTGATGGTAGCCACTCTTAAGGTCTATCTTTGAAAAAATTGTGGCTCCAGCTAGCATATCTAGCATATCATCAAGTCTAGGTATGGGGAACCTATATTTGACAGTAATCTTTTTGATGGCCCTACTATCAATACACATGCGCCATGTCCCATCTTTCTTTGGTGTGAGGAGGGCTGGGACAGCACAATGACTTTTGCTAAGACGGAGGAAGCCTTTTCTAATGAGTTCCTCCACTTGCCTCCTCAATTCAGCATGCTTAGTGGGATTGAGGCGATAGTGGGGAAGGTTTGGGAGGGTGGCCCCTGGGACAAGGTCAATAGCATGCTGGACATCCCTCATGGGTGGTAGTTGATCGGGGAGCTCCTCGGGGAACACATCCTTGAATTCTTTTAGGAGAGGGTGTATCTCCACAGGATGAGGGTTGGAGGGGGTGGGTTCCCCTAGGCATATGACTACAGCGCATATGGGTGTCCCGAGGGCTACCTCTTCCTCGAGTTCTTGTCTAGTGATGAGGTGAAGGCCTTTGGTGGGACCCTCATGGGTGGATAGTTGACTTGTTGGTTGGGTTGGGGGTGATGTGACCCCTGGGTTTTGAGGTGGTGTGGGGAGAATTCCCTTGGAGGGTGGGTCCTTTCGGGGTGAGGAAGGGTTGAGGTGAATGGTCTTCCCCTTGTGTTCAAAGGTGCACGTGTTCGTTTTCCCATGGATGGTAGCATTAACATCATATATCCAAGGTCTCCCTAGCAGGATGCTCCCTACAGCCATAGGTATGATGTCACACCATATTGGCTCTTGGTAGGATGAGAAGGTGATGGGGATAAGACAACATGTGTTGATGGGTAGGGAATGGTTGTTTATCCATGAGACACGATATGGTTTGGGGTGGGGTGTTGGGGTAAGTCCTAGGAGCTTGACGGTGTCCGGGGACACGACATTGACACAACTTCCGTTGTCTAGGATAACCTTCCTAACATGGTCCCCAATTTTGATGAAGGTGTGAAAAATGGAAGTCCTCCTCCAATCATTCTCTTGTGGTTGGGTAAGGGTGCACCTTATTACTCCCAAGTGGGTGGAGTGGGGGTCATCTTCTACACCTTCCTCAAAGAATTGCTCCTCGTATTCCTCTTCCCACTCTAAGGTAGCCTCGTGTTCCTCAATAGTATTCTCATGGGTTTCTTGGGATGTGGTAGGTCCGCCCTCAATAACAAGGCTTGACATCCCCTTGGAAGGGCATTGGGAGGCTATGTGGCCATAACCATGGCACTGAAAACATTTAATCGTACTACTCCCTGGGGTCTTCCCTTTGGAGGCTTCCTCCCTTCGGGGAGGAGGGTTGAGTGGGGTGGTCTTTGTGGGGGTGGGAGTGATTGGTTGGGGATAGGGCCGAGTGGGGGTTCCCCCATTGGGAGGAGGTGTTCTTAACAGAGGAGGTAGGTTGGGATGGGGTCCCGGGCCCTTGGGGGGGGCAAACCTAGGATTCCTAGAAAATCTCTCTACATCCCGGGCTATTTGATAGGTAATTTCCAAGCTATGTACTTCCCTCATAAAAATCTCCCGTTTGATGTGGGGGAGGAGACCATTCCTAAACCGGGATAAAGTGACGGCTGGGTCTTCAACCACACCACACCTTAAGAGATATGAGTCAAATTTTTCAATATACTCTTCCACGGTCTTTCCCTCTTGGGTAAGGCTTTGCCATTCATCAAGAAGAAGTTGGCTATAGGAGATGGGGAGATATTTGTTTCTAAGTTGATCTTTCATGTCTATCCAAGTGTCAATGGGTTCCTCACACCGGATCCTCCTTTGGCTTTCTACCTTTAGCCAATAGGTCTTGGCTAGTTTAAGAAGGTGCATCTTGGCCAACCTAACCTTTCTCTCCTCGGACATGGGGTACCATTCAAAGTATTGGTCCATGCCATGCTCCCATTCTTTATAGGCACTAGGGTTATGAGACCCATCAAAATTAGGAGCTTCCACTTTGATCATTCTTAGTAGGAAGTCATCCGGATCCTCTCGTGGTCACCTCTCATGATATCGAGGTCGTGCGGCTCTCTCTTGCTCACGATACCACTCATCATCTAGGTCTTCCCTCTCATGTTCAACCCGCGGAGGAGGAACTCTTTGGGCATGGTTCCTAGGTGGGGTCCTAGCTTCTTCCAGTCTCTCTAATCGGGTGGAAATTCCATTCATTTGCTCCGTGAGGACTTGGATGGCAGCCTCAATTCGATCCATAGGAGTTTGGGGAGCTTCCCTAGGGATGTTTTGGTTGTCTTGCACATTGGGATCCATAGGTGGGTTGGAATTAGAAGGATCAGCCCGATATATGGTACCCCTACGGGTGGACATGCACAATGATGACAACACGGGATTGAAATGCAATTGCCCTTGGACCTAGGCTTGTAGAGACAAGTCTAAAACTTGCTCTGATACCAACTGATGTGAAACTACTACGGGGTATGCAGCAAGCAAATGTAAACTTAGGACCTATTCCGCATTCACAACCACATAGCAATTAAGTTGATAAATCGGGGCCAAATCGCCGTCGCACACATGTGAGCCCGGGGTGACTAAATGATGCTAGGGGGAGGTGATGGATCAAGACCCTTGCTGGTAGAGTGCCAGCTGGGCTAGGGTTGCCCTCCCGAGGGTACGTAGCCCACGCTTATGGGGCTGGTCGGTGCCAATTGGGGCACTAGGTCCCACTCTCTCACATTAGCCACGGTGACCACACTAAGATGGTGGTTCCGAGATCGGGCACTCGCTCGCATGCACAACGGAGCTACGTCTACGGATATTAAACAAACAGACACTAAATAGTAATGGAGCAAAGTTTAGAGCTCACCTGGTTGGTTTGAAGAAACCAACCCCGTTCGGAGACGTGGGCGAGCGGGGAAGTGTGGATCCCGCACACTGCGCCGATGTAGCTTGAGCTGCTTAATACAAACACTACTCCTCACGCAGGAGGGTTGGACTAATGGTGGGGAAATCAAGCTTACATCCAAACACTACCTCCACGCAGGGAGGGGCGCTAAGCCGGCCAGGCGGGAGGGGGAAACTCGCCGAGGTTGTAGGAGAGGAAGCCGACGTAGGATCTGCTCGCTTGCTGTGAGAGGGGATAGGCTGCCACTGTTGCAGTCGTAGTTCTTACTCCAGAATTCTTCCGGTGACGAGACCAGGAGGGAATTCTTCGTGACAGAAGCTGGGATGCCTCTGAATTTTACTGAATTCTTCTAACGTCGTCGCTGGCCGCGGCAGAGGCTCGAACAGGACGAAGGAATCTGGGGTTGACTGCTTCAGATCTGATGCAGTAGGATGCAGAGGTTGTACCATGGGCTCCCGAGCTCCGAATCTCTAACCGTCAGAATTTCTGGAACCGTGGATGAACCTTCTTTGCAGAAAAACTGGTGGGGAGGCCGTCAGAGGTCAGGGTGGCCTGGGGGACACCAATGAGTGAGTACTGGTCGCAGTAGACTGGAGAAGGCAGTCCCGCGCGACTGGAGGGGAAAAATCATAACTTTGGTTCCCGGATGCCGAATGTAGCTCTGCTTCTTTCTCATGGTTGGGGACAGGGGGACGAAGAACTTTGAAGAATGAACTTCAGTCAGATTCCTTCACTGTAAATCGTGGTTCAGCTTCTGGTCGAACTCTGGTGCTCTACAGATGGAGCTTGGTGCAGTCGAGGGAGAATGGCTCTCCCGGGCAGCTCCAGACTCAGAATGGTACGATTCCTTCTCGCCTGCGTAGTGGACTGGACGAACTTTCCAGAAAGATAAGGTATGCTCTCAGATGTCACCGGATGACCTCGGGGGAGCTTCTTCAAGACGGGCCTTCTTCTGCCACCTGCAGATGTGACAGAATGAATGGGATGGTGGTGGGGTTAGGTTAAGGGGGATTGGAGTTTGGTAATGGAGGGAAGGGTGGAGGTGATTGCAGATGGGGGAGGGATGTGTGGGGGTGATGAAAGGGGTGGAGCAGGTGGTATGGAGGTGTAGGAGGGTGGAGGGGAGTGGGGGCCGAAGCTAGGAGATGGGGGGAGGGAGTGGTCGGCCAAGGTAAGAGGAGGGGGTGAGTGGATGGAGGGGGTTGCGCAAATGGTAGTGGGGGTGGGGGTTTGAATGCTTGGGGATATGAATGAGTGTGTGGGGGAGTGGAAGGGCTGCTTGGGGAAGAGGGATGGGTGCCTTGGAGGTGGAGAAGGTGTATGGGGAATGGGAAGAGTTGCTTGGGGAAGTGGAGGTATTGATGGGAGTTAAGGCTCTTGGGGAGGTGAAGGGTTGGAGGGTGAGGTGGCAGAGGAAGGGGAAGGTGAAAGGGCAGGTTCGCCCAAGGGAGAGAGAGAGAGAAGGGGGAGGAGAGAGAGGGGTTCGCCCCCTAGAGAGAGAGAGAGAGAATGAGAGAGCTAGAGAGAGAGAGGGGGGGCACTTATGCTCAAATATTCAATACTTCATTAACCATCTCAAGGGTGGTTGGGGTCCTATATATAGGGATCCCAACATTTACAAAAAGTCCCTGGAGAATATGCTAAAAACAAATAAGCAAGGGGGTGTGGGAAGGAAGAGGGCGCCCATGGGCCAGGCCCATCTAATTGGGACCATATGACCCCCTAGCCTAACAAACATAGATAAATAATGTGATGATCTAGGGACATGACTCAAAATAAGGACAAGTACATCAAAATGACTCAAGAAAGTAGAAAATACATCAATATGTCCTTGGTAATAAGCTCCTGTGTCGCCGTGGGCCCATCAAGTCGTGCAGTCACACACTACCTATCTCCGGAAGGGAGAGAGGTGTCGAGCCAAAGGGAATCCTGGGTGATGTCCCCATCACAACAGTTTATGCAAGGTCCTAGGCAGGCCAAGGATAAAGTCCATGCTCAGGTCCACCCAAGGTCGGTCTGGGATGGGAAGGGGCGTGTAAAGCCTAGTGTTTTTCCTTACTTGCTTGGCCGAGGCACAAATGCGACACTGTCCCACAATGTTGGCCACATCCTTCTTGAGATTGGGCCAATGGAATTGCCTCTCAACTAGCTCTATTATCTTTTGGACCCCAAAGTGGCCAGCTAGGCCACCACTGTGCAACTCCCAAACTTAGAAGTCCCGAGGTAAAGTTTGCGGTATGCATAGCCTAGCTCCCTTGAAAAGATACCCCTCTTGGAGTATGAATCCCTCATGTCCCCTGTGGGGTTGAGTGGAGAGGGTGCTATAGTGAGTCCTAAAGTCGGGGCAATTTGGATATTCCCCTTTGATTCTCTCAAACCCCATGACTTCCACCTGGACAGTGGAAAGCAAGGCTACCCGCCTACTCAGCGCATCGGCGGTGCGATTCTCACTACCCATCTTGTACTTGAGTATAAAGTTATAGGCCTGAATGTATTCTACCAAATGGGCATGATGGGCATTGAGCTTTTGTTGGGTGTTGAGGTACTTCAAGGCCTCGTGGTCCGAGAAGATCATAAACTCCTTGGGTAGGAGATAGTGCCTCCAATGCCAAAGGGATAGAACCACATCATAAAGCTCTTTGTCATATGTGGAATACCTCCTAGCCTCACAGAGTTTCTCACTAAAATAGGCTACTGGGTGACCCTCTTGGCTAAGAATGCCTCTAATCCCTACCCCGGATGCATCACAAGTGACCTCAAAGACTTTAGAGAAATTAGGTAGGCAAAGGACCGGGGCTTAGGTCATCTTTTCCTTGAGCTCTAGGAATGCTTTGGAGGCTGCCCTAGTCCACACAAAAGTTCCCTTCTTGAGGCAATCCGTGATAGGAGCGGTGATAGTGCTAAACCCATGGATGAATCTCCTATAGAAAGTGGCTAGCCCGTGAAAACTTCGGGCCTCATGGAGGGTCTTGGCCTCGGGCCACTCAAGAATGGCTTGGACCTTCTCGGGGTCCATGGATACCCCTTGGGATGAGACAATAAATCCTAGGAAGGCTAGTTGATTGGTCAAGAAATGACACTTCCCGGGGTTGGCAAAGAGGCTCTCTTTCCTAAGAACGGTGCACACTTGTTTGAGGTAATCGAGGTGGGCTTCCTTGGACTGGCTATATATGAGAATGCCATCAAAGTAGACGACAAGGAAGATGCCAATGAAGAATCGGAGAACCTCGGTCATGAGGCGCATGAAGGTGCTTGGTGCATTGGAAAGGCCAAAAGGCATCACAAGCCACTCACAGAGATCGTCCTTGGTCTGAAAGGTGGTCTTCCACTCGTCCCCGGGCCTAATGCGAACTTGGTGATAGCCACTCTTGAGGTCAATCTTGGAGAAGATGGTGGCTCCAGCAAGCATGTCTAACATGTCATCTAGCCGAGGGATGGGGAACCTATACTTGATCGGCTATCCACACACATGCGCCACGTTCCGTCCTTTTTGGGTGTGAGAAGAGCCGGGATGGCACATGGGCTCTTGCTAATGCGGAGGAAGCCCTTCCTGATGAGCTTTACAATTTACCTTCTAAGCTCAGCATGCTCGGTGGGGTTGAGGCGGTAGTGGGGGAGGTTGGGTAAGGTAGCTCTGGGCACAAAGTCGATGGCATGTTGCACATCACGCATGGGTGGTAGCTTATCCGGAAGCTCATCAGGGAACACATCATGGAAGTCCTCAAGGAGTTGTTGGATTTCTATTAGGTGTGGGTCAGTTGGGGTGGATTCCCCAAGGCAAATGACAATAGCATACACTTGTCCCCCTTGGTTGAGTTCCTCCTCAAGTTCTTTCCTAGTGATGAGGTGTAGGCTCCTAGTAGTCCCAATGGTCAAACTAGGGCTAGGATTTGATGGGGTGGGGTGTGGGGTAGAGGGAGGAGTTGAGGATTCTTCTAGGGGAGGAGGTGTCTTCTTGGGGAGGAAGCGGGGTGGTGAAGGGTTGAGATGGATTCTCTTTCCCTCATGGGTGAAAATGTAAGTGTTCGCCCTCCCGAAGAAGGTGGCATCTACATCATAGATCCAAGGCCACCTTAGGAGTATGCTCCCTACTTCCATTGGTAGAATGTCACACCAAACTTGGCCTTGGTAGGATTGAGATGTGATGGGGACAAGGCAACGAGTGCTAACGGGTATGGATGTAGCATCAATCCAAGCTACCCGATAAGGTTTTGGGTGTGAGGAAATGGTGAGGCCTAGAAGTTTGACGGTGTCGGGGGACACCACATTCACACTACTCCCGTTGTTCAAGATGACCTTCCTAGCATGACTCCCTATCTGGATGTAGGTATGGAAGATGGTGTCTCTTCTCCAATCATGTTCTTAGGCTTGAGTGACGGTACACCTAACCACTCCAAGGTGAGGGTCGGTGGGTGGAGGAGGTTGTTCTTGATTGGCCTCCATGTAGTGGGTCTCATATTCTTCCTCCCAGTCGAGAGAGGCCTCATACACCTCAACCTCTTCTTCAACTCCAGCTTGGGGTAGGAGATTAGCTTCCTCAATGAGCAAGCTAGATGCTCCCTTGGTGGGGCATTGATTGGCGAAGTGTCCATACCCAAGGCACCTAAAGCATTGTTGCCCGCTTTGGTGGTTGAGGTTCGCCCTAGTGTGAAGGGGGGTGGGTCCCGGATTGGGTCTATTGGGAGTGGGGTTGGGAGGACCATTTGTGGGGCGATGGGGAAGGGTGCCATGAGGAGGGGCTGCCCGGGTGGGAGGAGCTCCCATGGGATTGGGAAGGAGACCTCGTTGAGGAGGTGGGGTGTTGGTCCGAGGTGCCAAGGATTTGGGATCCATCTCCCAAGGGGGAACCATTCGGGTATATCAAGAGAATTTCTCGGCATCCCAGGCTATTTGGTAGGCTAGCTCTAGGATGGTCACTTGACGCATGAAGAGCTCCTTCTTTATGTGGAATTGAAGCCCATTCCGAAAGCGGGACAGTGTGACCGTGGGATCCTCTTGGACTCCACACTTAAGAAGGTAGTAATCAAATTTTTCAATGTACTCCATCACGGTCTTCCCTTTTTGGGTTAGGGCTTGCCACTCATCTAGGAGGTTTTGATGGTAGGAGGGAGGGACATATTTTAGTTTGAGTTGTTCTTTCATGGCCCCCCTTGTGGTGATGGGTGGTTCCCTCCTAACTAATGGATCTTGGCTAACATAGTAAGTTACATTTTGGCAAGTCGGACTTTCCTATCCTCGGCCATGGGGTACCAATCAAAATATTGGTCCATAGCCGCTTCCCAATCCAGGTAGATGCTTGGGTGATGGGACCCATCAAAGGTAGGGGCATCGACTTTCACAAGTCTCATGAGGTGATCATCCGGGTTGATGTGACACGAACTGGGACCTAAGTGGCAAGCAAACGCAACGACTACGCAATGTCACACAAGCGGACTCACTCGCGTTTGGCACACTCGGGTCCGTAGGTGGACCGGCAATGGGGTGAGGGTCCGAGGTTGGACCAGTGGTTTCCAAGGATATGACTGACTTGGGGAGGACCCCTAGGGTCCAGGGTTGCCCAAATGCATGGGCGGTCAGCACGCCGAAGGCATGGGTTGAAGGGTCACTCTCACAACTCACCCGCGGCGACCAGTCAAACATAAGCAAGTTTGGAACGGGCACTCACTCACCATCCGACGGAGTTAAGAAGCAATACTAATTAAGCAAGATCTACCAACAAAGGGAGGGGTCCAGAAGCTCACCTGATCAGCGTGAAGACGCCGATCCCGGCCGGAGACGATGGCGAGCGGGGAGGCGTGGGTATGCACCCGAACGCCGCGCCGGTGAAGCTTCAACCTGCCCAAATGTTTACAAAACTACACCCCATGCAAGGGGGGGGGGATCGTGGGGAAGAGAAGATAATGATTACATCCAAACACTACCTCCACACAGGGAGGGGCATTCAGCCGGCCAAGCGGGGAGGGGAACTCGAGCTAGAAGTAAAGAAAGGAAGCCGATGCCGAATCTGTCCACGTTCTGGAATCAGGGACCAGCAGTTGAAGACAGCACCTCTGTGACCTCTCTTGATTTTTTCTGATGACAGGACTAGTAGGGATTCTTTGAAACTGGAACAGGAAAACGTCTGAATTTTTCTGATTTCTTCTAGCACCAACGCTGGTCTGGGTGGAGGCTCGAACAGGGTGGTAGCTTCTCGGAACTGGCTGCTTCAGGTTTCCAATAGCAGGAAGAAGAGGATGCCACGATCGCTCCCGAACTCAGAATCAGGTGCCGCTAGAGCCGTTGGAACCGCTGACGAGTCCTCTTCGAAGCAAAACTAGCGGGGAAGCCAAACGTTGTCAGAGAAGACCAGTGGGCTCTGAACTCTGATGAGAGGACGATGCAGACTGTGGGGAAGCAGAATCGCGCACACAGGGGAGAAAATTGATAACTCCTGGTTCCCAATGCCAAATTGAGCTATGCTTTTTGGAGGTGAAAGAAGACTCAGAATAGAAGACTTTTGATGCAGAACTCTTGCTCAGATTCTGAGTAGGATGGCCGTTGTAGATCTTCAACTCTGGTTCTGGTTCTCTGCCTGAGAAGTCTTGCGCAGTCGTGGTAGATCGCCTCCTCCGAACAGCTCTGATCTTGGAAGTCGGCGGGACCACCACCGTTGGAAAGCTGATTGGGAGACGCTTCCAACGATATATGGTATACCTTTTGAAGCTTCCAGGTGAAGACGTGGCAGCCTCTACAACTGGGCACTCCTCTGCTGTCTGCGGACTGAAAACTGTAGGTTGAAGATGGTGGGGGGAAATGGGGTATATGGGAGGGGAAGTGGGGGTGGATGAGTGTGGGGAGAGCCCTGGCTGTGAGGGGGTCTAGGAGGGGGTGTTCCAAGGTGTGGATAGGGGAGAATGGGGTCTGGAAGGTGGTGTTTGCAGTGGGTGAGAGGGGAGCTACGAATTTGGGATGGGTGGGGGAGAGAGAAGGAGAGATCTCTCTCCAAAATTTGAAAATGGACCAATGTGGTTAATGGGGCTTTGGGGATGGGAAGGGTTGTGTTGGGAAAGGGAAGGGGTGCTTGGGGAGTGGGGAATTCTCCCTTGGGAGATGAGAGGGTGCTTAGGGAAGGAAGTTGAGTAGGTGGTGGTTGGGTGGTGGAGTTGGGATTGGGGGGGAGGTCTCTTGGAACTAGGGTGGAGTAATGAGGGTGGGGTAGTTGGGAGGATGAGTAATGAGGGGGAGAGAGAGAGAATTGATGATGTGGAGGAGAGAGAGGGAGGAGAGGAGAGAGAAAGTGGCGCCCTCCTCCTTGAAGATAGAGAGAGAAGAGAGATAGAGAGAGAAGGGGAATCCACCCCAAAAGAGAGAGAGAGAGAGAGGTTTGGCGAATCCACTCCAATATGACACTAGAACTCACTTGATTTAAATTGATCATAAAAGGGTTGTTACAAATGAGAGAGGGGAGGGACTATATATAGACTCCATACTTTTCCTAAGACAAAAATAGCCCTGACAAATAAGTAAATGACCAAAGCAGTCCAAGGGAGGGGCGCCCCTGGGCCTAGCCCATTAGTTGGGCCCATTAGCCTATCAAACCAACCATATGACAACTAACTTAGGAAAATGACTCACTAACCTAGGTACATGACTCAAATAAAATATGAAAATTACATGACTCGACTCAGAAAAATATGACGGACATAATAGAGCTATGCTGGCGAGCAATCGAAGCTGTGGAAAAATGTGAATAGCGAGAGATGCCCCCATCATACCCCCGGGGTGCGAAGAACTCGACTCCGTCGAGTATGGGTCTGCCAGGGGAGAGGTTCTCCAATGCAGCTCCGGGCGAGCCACAACCTCCAAAATCAACCTCGCATCCTTAGCCAGGCGACGACTCTTCATCCTCTCAAGGTGGCTCGGGCACACCCTCTTGCTGGCGATGGTACCCTGCTTGCCTAGTATTGCCTCCGTGTGCACACGTCAGACTCTCAAGCTGATATGTGGAAGTTCTCCGAGGGTGTCACTCACAAAGGTGGGGGTAGGCTCAAGGTTCTCACTGTGATCCACTGCGGTTCCCTTAAAGACTGCTAGATCCGCCACGTGAAAAGTAGGGTATATCCTAAAATCCCATCGGTAGATCTAACCCGTAAGCCAGGGTGCCAAAGTCACTCGGAACATGGAAGGTCCAAGTCCTCGTGCCCTCGGTTTGGAGATAGCCCTAGGGTAGAGCCACTCCAATGTCACCATTACCAAGTTGCCTACTTGGAATCCCAAGTGGCGCTTACGAGCTATTACCCGCTCAATATGAACCTCACCATTCGTTGCAAAATGATTGCTTGGATACACATGCCATGCACTACGGGGTGGTGGGTGTGTGGAAATGTGTGTGGAAAAAGGTGGACCAGGACAACCATAAATTAACCTATCATGCTTTGATGCCATGTGGACCTTGATGAACTTGGGTGGACCGGGGCAGCCACAAGTGGCCATATCATGCATGGACTTCATAACAATGGTTGGAGGACCGGGGCATCCGTAGGGGAATCTATCGCGCATGGGTATAGCAAATGCCGGGGGTCCCAGACATCCGTGAATGTTCCTACTATGCTTAAAACCCATGATGAATGAAGGTGGACCATTACATCCGAATATGGACCACTCATGCTTCCTACTTGGCATGTGGGTGACACGAATGAATGGACCCAACATAGTGTTCATGCCAAGTGGTGTGGTAAGCCTAGACACATGCACACTTATCCCAAAGGTGACTTCATTGTGTATAGGTGTGGGAAAACCTTTGAACTTCCATGTGAAAGGGTCGAAGGGATCTAGGAAGGTGGATATAGGGTGGGCCACTTCCTCAATCTCTAGGCGGGTGTTGTCTAAGGTCATGGTTCCTATGGTGTAACCTGGGTCATTGTTGAGGTGGGCTTGGTCCAACATGGTGGGTGTGGGTAGGAAAGGGTGGGTGGTGGGTGATGTGGGTGGGTCACATGGGTACTCGAGCTCCCAAAGGAAGGGGTCAAAGGGATCATGGAAGGGGCTACCTAGAGAGAGGAACTCTATGTCTTCAAGGTTCCCAAATGGTGAGTCATCATCCTCTAAGGTAATTGGGCCAAGGTCTCTAGTGGGTTGGCCAATCAAATCAATTGGAACCTCAATGGGTGGGGAGTGGGCCAAGATGGGTTTCTCATCCTTGAGGAGAAAGAGGAGGATTTCACTCGTATAATGGCCACTAGTGTAGATAAGGTGATGGAACCGGTGGTGGGGTATGCTAGGAAGATGGTGCTAGACTCCAATGGTCCTATGGCTAGCATATTGGTCAGGTAGACTTGCCATTGTAAGCAGTCCCCTAAGTCCCCTAAGTCTTCCACAAGATAGGAGGTTTGAAGTGTGACATGGGAAGACTGGGTGGGCACAATGTGGGCTTGATATCCCAAGGGTGAAAGGTAGGGTGGTGAGCTAGGAACGGTGGGGCCCCGCTTGAGCCATTGGAGTATGGACTCATTCATGGCGAGAGTGTGCGGCTCATGAGGACCCGGACTAGGAGAGGTGGGTGGAAGTGGGGGGTCTAGGATGTTCTCTATGGTGGGAGGTGGATCCGGATTGGCATCCATCTCCACTTGGGTATGTGTGTGGGCCACAACTTCCAAGGATAATGGGGTAGGATAGTCTATGGTGGGTGGAGTGATAATGGTCAGTGCATGGTACTCTAGGGGTGGTGAACATGGGTGGACTTGGGTTGGGCTTGGTCGGGGAAGTTCTTTGGTTGGAGTTGGGGTCGGGGGTGAAAGATTGGTTGGTTGAAGAGGTTTGGGTTGGGGTGCGTAGATCTTTCTAAGATCGGCCCTCATTTCATCCCAAGATTCAATGGGTGCTTCCCCTTTGGCTTCTCTCAAACTTACAATGTTCTCCCATTCTTTCCTAGCTTGGCGCCAGAGCAAACTCTTGGCATAGTTGACTTGGACAAGCCTTAACAGGGTAAACCTCCCAAAGTGTTGGTCTATGGACTTCTCCCATTATAGATATATGCTAGGGCGGGATCCATCAAACACAAAGGCTTCTAATGGGCGTAAGAGTGGTGAATATGCCAAGTATGAGGTAGTCATGATAGTGGACAAGGGTGATGCATGCAATGGCCCTAGGACAAGACTTAGTAGAGATAAGTCTAGAACTTGCTCTGATACCAATTGATGTGACACGAACTGGGACCTAAGTGGCAAGCAAATGCAATGACTAGGCAATGTCACACAAGCGGACTCACTCGCGTTTGGCACACTCGGGTCCGTAGGTGGACCGGCAATGGGGTGAGGGTCCGAGGTTGGACCGGTGATTTCCAAGGATATGACTGACTTGGGGAGGACCCCTAGGGGCCAGGGTTGCCCAAATTCACGGGCGGTCAGCACGCTGAAGGCATGGGTTGAAGGGTCACTCTCACAACTCACCCGCGGCGACCAGTCAAACATAAGCAAGTTTAGAACGGGCGCTCACTCACCGTCCGACGGATTTAAGAAGTAATACTAATTAAGCAAGATCTACCAACAAAGGGAGAGTCCCAGAAGCTCACCTGATCAGCGTGAAGACGCCGATCCCGGCCGGAGACGATAGCGAGCGGGGAGGCATTGGTATGCACCCGAACGCCGTACCGGTGAAGGTTCAACCTGCTCAAACGTTTACAAAACTACACCCCATGCAAGGGGGGGGTCGTGGGGAAGGGAAGATAATGATTACATCCAAACACTACCTCCACACAGGGAGGGGGTTTCAGCCGGCCAAGCGGGGAGGGGAATTCGAGCTAGAAGTGATGAAAGGAAGCCGATGCCGAATCTGTCCACGTTCTGGAATCAGGGACCAGAAGTTGAAGAAGGCACCTCTGTGACCTCTCTTGATATTTTCTGATGATGGGACCAGTGGGGGATTCTTTGTAACTGGAACGGGAAAACGTCTGAATTTTTATGATTTCTTCTAGCGCCAACGCTGGTCTGGGTGGAGGCTCGAACGGGGTGGTAGCTTCTCGGAACTGGCTGCTTCAGGTTTCCAACAGCAGGAAGAAGAGGATGCCACGACCGCTCCTGAACTCAGAATCTGGTGCCGCCAGAGCTGTTGGAACTTTTGAGAAGTCCTCTTCGAAGCAAAATTGGCGGGGAAGCCAAACGTTGTCAGAGAAGACCAATGGGCTCTGAACTCTGATAAGAGGTCGGTGCAGACTGTGGGGAAGTAGAACCGCGCACCCGGTGGAGAAAATTGATAACTCCTGGTTCCCAATGCCCAATTGAGCTCTGCTTTTTGGAGGTGAAAGAAGACTCAGAATAGAAGACTTTTGATGAAGAACTCTTACTCAGATTCCGAGAAGGATGGCCGCTGTAGATCTTCCACTCTGGTTCTGGTCCTCTACCTGAGAAGTCTTGCGCAGTCGTGGTAGATCGCCTCCTCCGAACAGCTCCGATCTTGGAAGTCAGCGGGACCACCACCGTTGGAAAGCTGACTAGGAGACGCTTCCAACGATATATGGTATGCCCTCTGAAGCTTCCAGGTGAAGACGTGGCAGCCTCTTCAACTAGGCACTCCTCTACTGTCTGCAGACTGAAAACTGTAGGTTGAAGATGGTGGGGGGAAATGGGGTATATGTGAGGGGAAGTGGGGGTGGATGAGTGTGGGGAGAGCCCTGGCTGTGAGGGGGTCTAGGAGGGGGTGTTCCAAGGTGTGGATGGGGGAGCATGGGGTCTGAAAGGTGATGTTTGCAGTGGGTGAGAGGGGAGGTGCGAATTTTGGATGGGTGCGGGAGAGAGAAGGAGAGATCTCTCTCCAAAATTTGAAAATGGACCAATGTGGTTAATGGGGCTTTGGGGATGGGAAGGGTTGTGTTGGGAAAGGGAAGGGGTGCTTGGGGAGTGGGGAATTCTCCCTTGGGAGATGAGAGGGTGCTTAGGGAAGGGAGTTGAGTAGGTGGTGGTTGGGTGGTGGAGTTGGGATTGGGGGGGAGGTCTCTTGGAACTAGGGTGGAGTAATGAGGGTGGGGTAGTTGGGAGGATGAGTAATGAGGGGAGAGAGAGAGAATTGATGATGTGGAGGAGAGAGAGAGGGAGGAGAGGAGAGAGAAAGTGGCGCCCTCCTCGTTGAAGAGAGAGAGAGAGAAGTGAGATAGAGAGAGAAGGGGAATCCACCCCAATAGAGAGAGAGAGAGAGAGAGAGAGAGAGAGAGAGAGAGGTTTGGAGAATCCACTCCAATATGACACTAGAACTCACTTGATTTAAATTGATCATAAAAGGGTTGTTACAAATGAGAGAGGGGAGGGACTATATATAGACTCCATACTTTTCCTAAGACCAAAATAGCCCTGACAAATAAGTAAATGACCAAAGCAGTCCAAGGGAGGGGCGCCCCTGGGCCTAGCCCATTAGTTGGGCCCATTAGCCTATCAAACCAACCATATGACAACTAACTTAGGAAAATGACTCACTAACCTAGGTACATGACTCAAATAAAGGAAAAATTACAATGACATGACTCAAATAAAATATGAAAATTACATGACTCGACTCATAAAAATATGACGGACACAATGGAGCTATGCTAGCGAGCAATCGAAGCTGTGGAAAAATGTGAAGGGCGAGAGATGCCCCAATCACGGGTTGTCTCGGGGGGGTCTATCATCTCTCCTTGGGGGTGGGTACCTTTCCGGCTAGGGTGGGTGGTCACAGTTGAGCTCTCTTATGGCTGGTCCCTCATGTGGAGGAGGTGCCCTCCGATCATCCACCCTTAGGGCGGGTCTATTTTCCTCAAGTTGCTCAAGTCGAGCCGTTATGTCATCAAGTCGCCCTAAGATATTGGTCATACCCTCTACAAGGAACCTAATGTAATCGGGGAGCTCATGCTCGTTGGGGGCGGGATTCCCTTGGGGATTAGGATTCATTGGGGAATTGGAAGAGGATGGGTTGGATTGATAATGGATCCCACTACGGGTGGTCATGCAATGCTGGGTGGGCTATGCACGGGTGCTCGTGTACACCAATTAACGACCTAGTGTGCAAGACTAGACTTGTGAGGACAAGTCTATAACCGCTCTGATACCACTTGATGTGGCACAGCCCTAGGGTGATAAGGGATGACTTGTTGAACATAAGACCTACACCCGCAAGCATACAAAGTAGAAGTCGGACTCACGATAGCGACTCACTCGCACGGCGCACACGATCTCCCGATGGTGACCGGGGGATGATGGCGAGGGTCCGAGGTGGGACCCAATCCATTCTAAAGACCTAGAAGGCTTAGGCTGACCCCTAAGGGCCTGGGGTTCCCAACTTTGTGGGCGGCTGGCATGCCGGGGCGTGGGTTGGGAGGCACTCACGCACGGTCCGCGGTGGGCACACTTAAGGTGGTGTGCGAGTCCGGGCTCTCGTCTCACCGACCGACGGCAAGTAAAGACTATACTAAAATAGCAAGATTGCAACCAGACAAGGGGGTATCAGATGCTCACCTGACCGGTGAGAAAACACCGGTAGGACCTGGACTAGGGCCAGACTGCTCTGGTTCTGGCTGCTTCAGCACTACTACAGTAGGAAGACAAGGTCACCTCGGGGGCTGCTGGGCTCTGATTCAGGCGTGGATAGAGTCGTTGGACTCATTGTCGAGGCCTCTTCGAAATGGGACTCACGGGGATGCCAGAGAAGTCGGAGTAGATTGGGAGACCCCAAACAGTGGATGGGGGTCGGTTCAACCCCAAAGGGGACAGAACTGCGCACCCTGGGGATGAAATTAAGAACTCCCTTGTCCGGGGTCCAATCGGGAAGCCGCTTCTTGGTACTAGAAGGTGACTCGTCGTAGAAGATCTCAGCCAAGCCCCGCCTCCAAATCCTCATATGGACGGCTGTGGGAGCTTCTGCAAGTAGCTTCAGGTTGGCAGTCTGGAGGAAGACACGCAGTCGGGGGAGATCGGCTCCACCGGGCAGCCACGAGCTCAGAACGAGACAAGACTACCGCCGTTGCGAAGAAGTTATGGAGACGCTTCCAACGATACCTCTTGGGCTTTCAGAAATGCCGATATGACATCGTGGCTGGAGCTGCAAGTGACTGGTTCTCTGCGGGTCCACAACTGCGAACAGGCCTCTGGTGTATATCCAAGAGGACAAGAGAAGGGGGTGAAGGGATGATGCCAAATGGTGAAGGGGGTGGAGGGGGGACTAGAGGGGGGTGTGTGGAGGGTGTGGAGGGGGCTAGAGTTGCTGGAAAGGGGGCTGGGCTGGGTGTGCACTAGAGAGGGGGGGAATGGGGGGAATTGTTGGGTTCTATCTTGGGGCGTGGTGGATGAAATTCAAATTTGAATTGGAGATAGGGAGGGGATTTAGTTGGTGTCTAGGGAAGGGTGAGGATGCCTTGGGAAGAGTGAGGGTTCTCTTGGGAAGTGGGAAGGGGTCTTCGGGAGTGGGAATAGAGGGAGATACAAATTTGATATTTGAGTTGGGGATGGGGTGGGGAGTTAGTGGGTGCCCAGGGAAGGGTGGAGGAGACCTTGGGAAGAGGGAAGGGTGCCTAGGGAAGGGTGGAGGAGACCTTGGGAAGAGGGAAAGTGTCTTGGGAAGTGAGAGTGGAGGGATAATCGAATTTTAATTCATCTTGGGAAGTGGGAGTGGAGGGAGATTCGAATTTAAATTCATCTTGGGAAGTGAGAGTGGAGGGAGATTCAAATTTAAATTCATCTTGGGAGAGGGGAGTAGAGAGAGAGAGAGAGGAGAGAGAGAGAGGGGGAGAGAGAGAGAGAGGAGAGAGAGAGAGGAGAGTCACACTCCAACTTGAGGGGAGGGAGGATTCACTCAAAATGGACTTCAATTTCTCAAGCATCAAGTGTTCTAATGGGAGGGGGTTGGGTCCTATTTATAGGCACCCAACTCTTTACATGACCGAAATACCCTTAGCATTTACACAAAAGACCAAAGCTATCCTAAACAACCAACATGAGCCCAAACTAGGATACAAAAGCCCAATTAATACAAAACAAGGGAAATTGGACTCATGACCACATGACTCAATAAAGAAAATACATAAATAAGACTTCAAAGAAATGAAGATAACATGCGATCATTATAGCCGGACATCCTCAAAGTGATGCAGGTGATCCGAGCCAAAGAGAGCGCTGTGAGATGCCCTCATCATATCTATTTTGGATTCCATCAACACCCCCAAGTCACACTCCCCACCCAGGTCTTGTAGGAACAATCAACATGTCGATCAGATCGATATTTCATATATTGGACCCTCGAAACCCCTAACCTTGGATTTATTTAAAATAAAATTAATTTAGAAATGGATAGTTTGAGCGCCGAGCCCAAACTAGGTATCCATTTTAGATTCCGTCAACACCCCCAAGTCACACTCCCGTACCCAAGTCATGTTGAAACGATCGACATGTCGATCAGATCGATAGTTCATATATAGGACCCCCGAAACCCCTAACCTTGGATTTATTTCACACTAAATTAGTTTGGAAATAAATGGCTAGTTTGAGCGCCGAGCCCAAACCAGGTATCCATTTTGGATTTCGACAACTCCCCCAAGTCACAATCCCTACCCAGGTCGTGTTAGAACAATCGATATGTCGATCAGATCCATATTTCAAATATTATATTTCTTCCCTTTGTTGACATACGTAAACTTTCTCTATGTGTTCCCCTTACGATGTATTTGAAGTATGTTCTATGGAATAGAAGAAGCCTCCTCTTTGAGAAATTCTTGTGCTATGACTGTCCTAAAGACTCAGTCCACAGTTCCACTAATATCTCTCCCCATTCGTTCTTCCTGAACCACGGTGTCTTATGTCTGCTGTCTTTTACCACTGTTGTTGAGAGGATCCTCCCCATTGCCTTATGACCTCCCACTCACTATGCCATCGTGGTGATTTTGGTTCTCACGCGGTTTTCAGTCCCATCGCGATCGTGGTAACTCATGGGTCACCGGATTCCCTTGTAGGCTAACCATCGGGATCTCCGACCCGAAGTAGGGAATCGACGTGATCCAACAACCAATGGGTCACTGGACTCCCTTGTAGGTTAGCCCTCGGGATCTCCAGCCCCAAATGGGGTAATTTTATCGGTCTGCCGCTCGTGCGCATCGTAATGTTTGGGGCCGTCCTCGGAATATCTCCGTTTGACGTGCCCCTATTTACACCCCCCCGACGTTCCGAGTCTAGAGGAGGTGCTGCCGGATTTTTGCTAGAAAGATGTGGACTATATATATATATGTGTGTGTGTGTGTGTGTGTGTGTGTGTGTGTGTGTGTGTGTGTGTGTGTGTGTGTATCCAATGTACAGGTGACCAAATGAAGAATGGATTGGAATTCGATAGATGCGTGGCCAAATAAAACTTTGAAAATTGCTAGGAGCAGAATAAGCAAAAAAAAAAACATGGATATGTGTTGCATCCCCTAGTTGATGTTTGGTGTTTGATTTTAATGATACCAAATGATTGTGCTTGTGTGTGTGTGTGGTTCATTGAGCAACATGTTTGGTTCTTGATTGATGAGTTAAAAAGCATGACTTCAAAGTTCTCACTTCTGGAAGTCAAATGAATGATTCATGTTTAAGGAACTCATGCTTTGAATATCTTAATTTGCTGGATCAAATCTATGGTTCATGTTTTGGAACTCAAAGGATTGCATCAATGAAGTTCTTATTGAAAAGGGGAGTTAACGCACTCACTACATTATGTCAACTCCCACTATGTTTCATGCAATTCATCAAATAGGTTTTCAATATCTTGATTGAGTATTTTTATGTATTCTCCTCATGAGGTTTTTGGGCTTGAAAGATACTCAATCTATTTACTTGAAATTTGATGAATGTGATTTTAATGATGCATACTCATTATATGGCCTCATGGTCATTTGGTTTTAGCAAAACAAGTGAATGTGCTTAATGTATGCTTGAAAGTTGATTAAGCTAACTCGTGTGAATTTTGGTGAAATTGGATTTTATGATGCTCACATGTGTTGCTTATATGCATGTCAAAATGATCACATCTCTATTTGAGGATTTGCTGGTTTGAGAATGTTTTTCATGCATTTTCAATATGTTAGGTTGCAAGGCTTCTTGAGCTAGCAAAGTGTTAATGAACCCCTCATGCAAATCTTGGTGTACATGAGTGAATGATGTTTTCATGATCCATGATATTTAGTGGAAATGGGAAATCTCATTGCCCGTACGGAGAAACCAAATGAGGTCTAAATCTGACCAAACAAGGCCCAATGTCACGCCCCGAGCACGGAAGATACCCGGAGACGCGTGACGAGTTTATATCGATCATGTCAATCAGAGTATTAGTGTATTCGACACCAAATCAGAGATGCGCAAGAGTAAACATTACCCAATCCTTTTATTCCTTCACAAAAGTATCTCTATTACAATCCCTTGAAAATGCTAAACTTAATAAAAAGAAAAGTACAAAATTGACTCAAGAAAATATAGAAAAGATAAGACTAGTTGACGCTTTGAGAAACTCTAATCTCTTTCACTCTTGACCTTCCCTGTCCGATTGAGTCTCGTCGTCGGACTTACCTGAAAAGTAGGGAAACACTGAGTGAGCGAACGCTCAGTAGAAAATTATATCTCAAGAACTACCAACGGGTTTAAGTAATTATAATTTTTCACATGTAAATGCAATATGCATGTAGAAATAACTGAGCAAGTGAAATAAAACTAATAATAGAATAACACGTCGTGCAAAACTTCCAAGCGAGTCTTAAACAAGAGATATTCATGAGAGACTTTATAGGTTATTGGCTATTTCAAGCAAGTACTTTGCCCGTGTCGGGCCACGCTAGTAAAGTCACGCAAGTCGAGTTACGCATGCAAGAAAGAGAGAGTGCGTGTGGAATGCCAAAGATCAAGAGAAAAAGTACTTCGGTGCAATGCTAGACACCGTGATCATTACAACTCCCATGGGCACTAGTACTTTTGGGTGCTCCTCCCAGAACCAGATCGGGCCCTTATATGCACAGCATTAAAGATAGATCTAGACATCCACCTTATTTGTATAGCCAATATGGAATTTCAATGAAAAAGCTTGTGGAAATTCAAGATAGAGTAGAGTTCAAAATTGAACTTGATGTATAAGGATGATAATAATGATATAAACACGAGTATCGATAAAACTGGGTGGAGTTGGTTCCCTAATTGGGTACCATGACAATTTAGTGTCCATATATAAATGGTCATGTCATTTGATATAGAATTGAGGTCCACAAGAACATCATAATAATGGCATGATTTCCACATCCCATTAAGAATATTCTCATGATATCCACATAGCATATCATGAGGGCCGATATACCATGTTTCTATAGAGTGACATGGCAAAATAGTGTAATAGCTTTTTATGGTACAACCCGCTCAGTCGGCCTTGAGGGAATCCAAGGCTACGAGGAGACTTACGGAGGTCCCAAAGACTAACTTGCCAGTCCAAAGGAATGAAATGTCCAATGGAGGGCTTGTATGTCAACGATAGTTGAGGGGTAATCGATAAAACATCGTAGAACATGGGACTATATTCACGGAATGGAAATATAGTGCCGATATATACATATATATTTATATAAAACCCTCGGTTAACAGTAAACAGTATAAAATAATTACACAGGAAAATAGCACCTTAACATAAGTCACTACTTAGTAAATTAACGCCCTTCACTGGGTCGTTATTTTAAATTTGACGACTTTTGTAACCGTCGTCCATTATAAATTTCTATTTTACTGAAATTTTATTTATTCTGTAATTTTGATTAAAGGCGCCTTAGCCAGGGGCGTCACTTTCATAAAAGACACGACTTGCACGGTGTCGTTATATTTTTTTTTTCAGAATTTTAATAGCTTCTGGTAATCTCAGGGAAATAACGACTTGTTCAAGTCTTTAATTAAAAATAGCGCCCTTGTGTGGGGCGTTACTTTCATAAAAGACGGCCTACTGGGGGTCGTTAATTCATTCTTTTCCAGGTTTTATCATGAACAGTGGTAATTTCCAAGATAATAATTTTCAGGAAACAAAGTACATGGTCAGGACAAGAAAAATATCAGGATTCGAGATATATGATCATGCATTAGATTTAACTACATGTTTCATAGATATTAAATTTCAAACCTGCGTATTTATCAATTTCTTAAAATTGACGACTCTTAGTTCGGCGTCAGATCATGAATTAGCACCCTGACATGGGTCGCCTCTTGCCAAAATTTCACAGAAAACCTCTAAAACGCAGTAAAACTATATGCATGAATTACAGATGATATTATCATAAATTTTTATGCTAGTTTGGGCTACAATTCTTGAGAAAACCTACCTGAGGATGATCTGGGTGAAGGAACGTCAAGGTTGTGAAGAGAAAACGGTACTCTATTCTGAACAGAGTCTTCTGGGATTTATATAAACAACCACCTACGAATCCAAGTAATAGCAACACCAACCGCCAAGCAACAGTAGACCCCAGATGGTGCAGTGAGGATGATATTCGATGAGAAGAAGTTTCTCCTAGACTCCGGTCACAGCTTTCTCTGTAACGGAGGAAGATGTACGTTGATGAAGAACCCATGTTCTTCAGCTAGATGAGAGAGTTTCTTCACGCTGCAGGCAACCTACAGAAGAAGAAGATGATGTTGCAGACAACCTACACAAGGAAGATGAAGGACATTAATATTCTTCATAATCCATGATGAAAGGCAGAGGAAGAAGAACATACATGTTCTTCACACACGAGACAGCAACATGCCTTCCTTCGACAAAATAGCCATTAGGGTTCGATTGGAAGGGGTATTTATAGGGTTCCATGAATCCTTTAAGGTTGGAATTTGATTAGAACTCTAGTTTCCGTGATAGAGTCCTTACCATAATCAATCGAACACGTACCAATCCTAAAACTTACCCTGGATAGACTCCTGGTTCGAACGGAACACCAATGCAATTAACGCCTTAGGTTAGGGCGTTAATTCTAATTGACGTCTTGACATGTGCCATTTCTTTTGTAATTCAAGCCCAAGAAGAGGGCGTTTCTTTCCCTTTCCTTTTATTCTTTTTGGACGTTTTTGAAATTTGATGACCTTTGGTATAGGCGTCACTTTTTGAATTAACGCCTCAGGTGAAGGCGTTTCTTATTTAAATCGCGCCTTGTTCAGAGGCGTTATTTACATTTGACTTATTATTCATTCATTTTGGTTCTTATCATTTACTTACTTAATTTTTCTTGAAATCTTCCTTTTATTTTACCAAGGTTGCTACACCCTCCCACACTTAAAAGAATTTGGTCCCCAAATTCCATCACATATAAACGTGGAGAGTGTTGAATATATACCTTTTTAGAATAAGTCTGGGAATCGTTTCCTTATAGACTCCTCGGTCTCCCATGTGACTTCGTGTTCTGAACATTTACTCCATTGCACCTTAACCATGGGAATAACTTTATTCCTTAGGGTTCGTACCTCGCGATCGAGGATCTTCATAGACTTTTGCTCATACGTAAGGTCCTTCTGAATCACCAGGTCTCAATGATCAATGATATGTGACGGATCGTGCACATACTTCTTCAACATTGATATGTGGAATACATTATGAACTTCAGACAATTGAGGAGGTCAAGCGACGCGGTAAGCAACCTCGCCAACTCTTTCTAGTATCTCAAAAGGTCCGATAAACCTTGGTGTAAGCTTGCCCTTAACACCAAATTTCCTTATTCCACGTCCAGGTGATATCTTGAGAAATACGTGATCTCCCACTTGGAATTTGAGATCTCTTCTTCGTGTGTCATCATAAGTCTTCTGTCTAGACTGAGCAACTTGAAGTCTTCCTTTAATCAACTGAATCTTTTCAGTGGTATCCCTTACCATGTCTGGACCTAATAGTTGTTTTTCGCCAACTTCGTCCCAGCACAAAGGCGATCGGCAACTCCTTCCGTATAAATCTTCGAAAGGTGCCATTTGTATACTTGCCTGGTAGCTGTTGTTGTATGCAAATTCAACCAACGGCAACTGATCATGCCAGCTTCCACCAAAACCAATGATGTAAGCTCGGAGCATATCTTCAACCACCTGATTAGTTCTCTCGGTCTGACCATCCGTTTGAGGATGAAAAGCTGTACTAAAGTTAAGTCTCATCCCCAATGAATGTTGTAAACCCTTCCAAAAGTGAGAAGTAAAACGGGGGTCTCTGTCAGACACGATTGAGACAGGTACTCCATGTAACCTGACTATCTCTTTAAGGTATAATGCAGCAAGAACATCAACTGACCATCGACTCTTGATTGGCAAGAAATGTGCCGATTTGGTCAATCAGTCGATGATAACCCATATGCAGTCATATCCTCCCTTTGATTTGGACAGACCCATAATGAAGTCCATACCGATATCCTCCCACTTCCACTTGGGAATATGTATAGGATGTAGCTTACCGACAGGCTTTTGGTGCTCTGCCTTGACTTGTTGACATGTGAGACAGCGAGACATAAAATCCGCTATTTCTCTTTTCATATTGGGCCACCAAAAGGTCCTTTTCAAATCTTGGTACATCTTAGTTGATCCTAGATGAATCGTGTACCTTGATTTGTGAGCTTCATCTAAGATTATCTTCTTTAGCTCTGGGCAATTCGGTATACATGTTTTATTTCTGAACATCAATCTTCCATCTGGAGCTAATTTGAAATCAGGTTGTTCTTCCATTTTGCCCTTAATTTCCACTAGTACGGGGTCACTACCTTGAAGTCCTTGTATTTCGGATAGCAAGTCTGGCTGTATGCTCATATGGGATAAGGTGACACACCTACTGTCCTTGTCCATGATTATATTAAGTTTAAGGAATTGTTCTAGCAACTTCCACTCCTGAATCATACAATTGGCTAATAGTGCTCTCGGCTTTCGACTGAGGGCATCGGCTACAGGATTACCCTTTCCAGGTTGATATTGTATAGTGAAGTCGAAGTCCTTAAGATATTCTAGCCAACGTCTTTGTCTCATATTCAATTCCTTCTGAGAGAAGAGATACTTAAGACTTTTATGGTCAGAGTATACAATAAACTGTACTCCGTACAGATAATGTCTCCATATCTTCAGTGCAAATACTACCGCAGCCAATTCTAGATCATGAATTGGGTAGTTCTCCTCGTGCCTCTTCAATTGGTGAGAAGAGTAGGCTATAACCTTCCCTTGTTACATTAAAACACATCCGAGGCCAATGCCAGATGCATCGGTGTATATTTCGAATCTCTCGCCTTCAATTGGTAAAGCTAAAACCGGGGCAATAGTTTGATGATCGTTGGGAGCTTGGAAGCTTCTTTCACATTTCTCACTCCATTCATAGCATATCTCCTTGCGAGTTAGCCTAGTGAGTGGTATGGCTATCTTGGAGAAATCCTTGATGAATCACCGATAGTAGCCCGCAAGACCCAAGAAACTAGGGATCTCGCTAGCATTGGTTGGTCTTTCCCAATTCCTTACAGCTTCAACCTTTGATGGATCTATGGATAAACCGTCTTTTGATATAACATGCCCCAAGAAAGCTACTTCTCCTAACCAAAATTCACATTTGCTGAGCTTTGCATATAACTGATTCATCCTCAATATTTGTAATGCTATTCTCAAATGCTCCTCGTGCTCTTCCTTGGTCTTTGAATAGATCAGTATATCATCAATGAACACCACTATGAATTGATCTATATGAGGCCTGAATATACTATTCATCAACTGCATAAAGGCAGCAGGGGCATTTGTTAGTCCAAAAGGCATAACAACAAATTCATAGTGCCCATACCTGCTTCTGAACGCGGTCTTATAAATGTCCTCATCTTTGATCCTTAGTTGGTGATATCCCGACCTGAGATCAATCTTCGAAAAATACATGGATCCAGATATTTGATCAAATAACTCATCGATTCTCGGCAGTGGATACTTGTTCTTGATAGTGAGATGATTCAACTATCGATAGTTGATGCATAACCTCATGGATCCATCTGTCTTCTTTACAAATAGCACAGGTGCTCCCCACGAGGAAGTGCTTGGTCTAATAAATCCCTTCTTGAGAAGTTCCATCAATTGCTCCTTCAGCTCCTTGAGTTCGGCAGGGGACATCCTATATGGTGCCTTAGAAACTGGTCCAGCACCAGGGACCAAGTCGTTGGTGAAGGCCACCTCTCTTTGTGGAGGTAATCCAGGCAAATCCTCCGGAAACACGTATGGAAATTCTTGCACAACTGGGATGTCTTCTAGCTTAGTCTCTTTAGTCTCCTTAATGGTGACAAATGCAAGGAAAGATACACATCCTTTCCTTATTAGCTTGATAGCTCGGAAATCCGAAATAAGAGGTGACTTGCTCCGACTCTTAGGGCTAGAATAGACTAGTTCTGGAAAGTCCTTGAAAGTAACTTTACTGTTACGGCAATCCACAGTTGCCTGGTACCTAGATAACCAGTCTGCCCCCAATATGACATCATATTCCTTTAGGTCTAAACATATGAGGTTGATAGGAAGATTTCTTCCTTTTACCAAGACTTCACAGTTTCGATAATGATGAGTAATATCGGTTTCGTTTCCGGGAGGAGTAGATAAAAATATTTTCATCCATTCCGGTTCCATAGGTAGTGGGTTAGCAAACTTCTTGGAAATAAAAGAATGTGATGCACCCGTATCAAATAAGACATGTGCAGACTTGGAATAAACTTTCAGTGTACCTTCTACTAGTCCACCTTCGTCTTGTTCCGCCTCCTTAATAGCTTGGAGATGAGCATTCTTTGTCACCGGGCGCTTTCCATCACCGGCTTGACCATTGCGTAGGGGACAGTCGGGAATCCGATGATCACGGCTCCCACAACGGATACATGCTCCAAGTTTCCTCCAACATTCTTCGGCCTTGTGCCCGGCCTTATCATAGTGCTTACATACCACCTTAGAAGGTGTAGTGGTGATGGAGAAAGGTTTGGTCTTCTTGAACTTTTGCTCTTGGGAGGGAGTACCTCCATTACTTGGCCTCTTCTTGAAAATGGGTTTGAAGGTGCCGGAGCTAGTAACATTCTCCTTCTTGTCATTCCCACGGATCCTATCAGATAGTTCCGTGACATCTTCTAGTAATTGGGCTCGTCGAACCATCTCCGAATAGACTTGTATGTCCATCGGTGCCAGTTGTGTGATATATTGGGGCCTAAGCCCATTAAGGAATCTTCGAGCTTTCATCTTCTCAGTACTAACTAAGTGTTTAGCGTACCGAGATAGCCTTGAGAACTGCGCTTCATATTCAGCCACCGACAAAGATCGTTGCTTAAGTGCGGCGAATTCAGCGGCTTTCTTCTCTTGAACTCGATCTGAGAAATATTTATTGTTGAAATGTTCAACAAACTCCTCCCAAGTAACTTGTCCTTGATCTAATGTGGCTTCTACCGACTCCCACCAGCATCAGGCGTCTCTTTCTAGTTGAAATGTGGCTAACAGGACCTTCTCTTGGTCCGAACATTGCATGACTCTAAAAACACGTTCCGTCTCTTGGATCCAGTGCTAGGTATCATCTGGATCAGTGGATCCCATGAACTTAGAAGGGTTCATGTTCTTGAAGCTTTGGTGGAGATTTCCTGCTCCACGATGCGCACCTCCTTGTGCCACTTGTTGAAGTGCCTGGGTCATGCCTTGAAGAGTGTGTTGCATGTTGCGCCATTGAGCACGTTCGGCAGCCATTGTCCTACAATTACAATAGCTATATTAGTATGTGATTGCGTTAAAAGGCTTTTAATTCTATGTTGACTTTAACCCTTGGTTCTACCCAATCTCACTCGTTAGAGGTTCAGACTTATCCTTGGACTTGGGTTTCCTAGGAATTGAATACCCTAGGCTCTGATACCACAAAAACTATCACGCCCCGAGCACGAAAGATACTCGGAGACGCGTGACGAGTTTATATCGATCATGTCAATCAGAGTATTAGTGTATTCGACACCAAATCAGAGATGCGCAAGAGTAAAGATAACCCAATCCTTTTATTCCTTCACAAAAGTATTTCTATTACAATCCCTTGAAAATGTTAAACTTAATAAAAAGAAAAGTACAAAATTGACTCAAGAAAATATAGAAAAGACAAGACTAGTTGACGCTTTGAGAAGCTCTAATCTCTTTCACTCTTGACCTTCCCTGTCCGATTGAGTCTCATCGTCGTACTTACCTGAAAAGTAGGGAAACACTGAGTGAGCGAACGCTCAGTAGGAAATTATATCTCAAGAACTAGCAATGGGTTTAAGTATTTACAATTTTTCACATGTAAATGCAATATGCATGTAGAAATAACTGAGCAAGTGAAATAAAACTAATAATAGAATAACACGTCGTGCAAAACTTCCAATCGAGTCTTAAACAAGAGATATTCATGAGAGACTTTATAGATTATTGGCTATTTCACGCAAGTACTTTGCCCGTGTCGGGCCATGCTAGTAAAGTCACGCAAGTCGAGTCACGCATGCAAGAAAGAGAGAGTGTGTGTGGAATGCCAAAGATCAAGAGAAAAAGTACTTTGGTGCAATGCTAGACATCGTGATCATTACAACTCCCATGGGCACTAGTACTTTTGGGTGCTCCTCCCAGGACCAGATCATGCCCTTATATGCACAGTATTAAAGATAGATCTAGACATCCACTTTATTTGTATAGCCAATATGGAATTTCAAAGAAAAAGCTTGTGGAAATTCAAGATAGAGTAGAGTTCAAAATTGAACTTGATGTATAAGGACGATAATAACAATATAAACACGAGTATCGATAAAACTGGGTGGAGTTGGTTCCCTAATTGGGTATCATGACAATTTAGTGTCCATATATAGATGGTCATGTCATTTGATATAGAATTGAGGTCCACAAGAACATCATAATAATGGCATGATTTCCACATCCCATTAAGAATATTCTCATGATATCCACATAGCATATCATGAGGGCCGGTATACCATGTTTCTATAGAGTGACATGGCAAAATAGTGTAATAGCTTTTTATGGTACAACCCGCTTAGTCGGCCTTGAGGGAATCCAAGGCCACGAGGAGACTTACGGAGGTCCCAATGACTAACTTGCCAGTCCAAAGGAACGGAATGTCCAATGGAGGGCTTGTATGTCACCGAGAGTTGAGGGGTAATCGATAAAACATCGTACAACATGGGACTATATTCATGGAATGGAAATATAGTGCCGATATATACATATATATTTATATAAAACCCTCGGTTAACAGTAAACGGTATAAAATAATTACACAGGAAATTAGCGCCTTAACATAAGTCACTACTTAGTAAATTAACGCCCTTCACTGGATCGTTATTTTAAATTTGACGACTTCTGTAACCGTCGTGCATTATAAATTTCTATTTTACTGAAATTTTCTTTATTCTGTAATTTTGATTAAACGCGCCTTAGCCAGGGGCGTCACTTTCATAAAAGACACGACTTGCACGGTGTCGTTATATTTTTTTTTTCAGAATTTTAATAGCTTCTGGCAATCTCAGGGAAATAACGACTTGTTCTAAGTCTTTAATTAAAAATAGCGCCCTTGTGTGGGGCGTTACTTTCATAAAAGATGACCTACTGGGGGTCTTAAATTCATTCTTTTCCAGGTTTTATCATGAACAGTGGTAATTTCCAAGATAATAATTTTCAAGAAACAAAGTACATGGTCAGGACAAAAAAAATATCAGGATTCGAGATATATGATCATGCATTAGATTTAACTACAGGTTTCATAGATATTAAATTTCAAACGTGCGTATTTATCAATTTCTTAAAAATGACGACTCTTAGTTTGGCGTCAGATCATGAATTAGCGCCCTGACATGGGTCGCCTCTTGCCAAAATTTCACAGAAAACCTCTAAAACGCAGTAAAACTATATGCATGAATTACAGATGATATTATCATAAATTTTTATGCTAGTTTGGGCTACAATTCTTGAGAAAACCTACCCGAGGATGATCTCGGTGAAGGAACGTGAAGGTTGTGAAGAGAAAACGGTACTCTGTTCTGAACAGAGTCTTCAGGGATTTATATAAACAGCCACCTACGAATCCAAGTAATAGCAGCACCAACCGCCAAGCAACAGCAGACCCCAGATGGTGCAGTGAGGATGATATTCGATGAGAAGAAGTTTCTCCTAGACTCCGATCACAGCTTTCTCTGTAACGGAGGAAGATGTACGTTGATGAAGAACCCATGTTCTTCAGCTAGATGAGAGAGTTTCTTCACGCTGCAGGCAACCTACAGAAGAAGAAGATGATGTTGCAGAAAACCTGCACAAGGAAGATGAAGGACATTAATATTCTTCATAATCCATGACGAAAGGCAGAGGAAGAAGAACATACCTGTTCTTCACACACGAGACAGCAACAGGCCTTCCTTCGACAAAATAGCCATTAGGGTTCGATTGGAAGGGGTATTTATAGGGTTCCAGGAATCCTTTAAGGTTGGAATTTGATTAGAACTCTAGTTTCCGTGATAGAGTCCTTACCATAATCAATCGAACACGTACCAATCCTAAAACTTACCCTGGATAGACTCCTAGTTCGAATGGAACACCAATGCAATTAACGCCTTAGGTTAGGGCGTTAATTCTAATTGACGTCTTGACCTGTGCCGTTTCTTTTGTAATTCGCGCCCAAGAAGAGGGCGTTTCTTTCCCTTTCCTTTTATTCTTTTTGGACGTTTTTGAAATTTGACGACCTTTGGTATAGGCGTCACTTTTTGAATTAACGCCTCAGGTGAAGGCGTTTCTTATTTAAATCGCGCCTTGTTGAGAGGCGTTATTTACATTTTACTTATTATTTATTCATTTTGGTTCTTATCATTTACTTACTTAATTTTTTTGAAATCTTCCTTTTATTTTACCAGGGTTGCTACACCCAACTCCTTGAAGTTGCAGCCCCCGGGCCCACTTAGTATAAAGCCCCAAAACTCACTCGGTACAAGTGCTTCCTGGGTGGCATTCTGGTTGGGAAGTCCGAGCATCAGTTCGATCGGGAAAGCTCCCCCGGAGCCCCCTATTCCCTGTCCCGACCATGCACTCATTGCTCGGGAGACAACTCATGTGCAAGAACGTATCGATCGGGCTCACTGATGGAAGCTTATTAGTACGGCCGTTGCGAGTCCCTTAATGGCAGGAAGCTCAAGGGGATAGGGGAGACCAAGAGCCCGCGTGCTATAAGGAGCTTGCATGAAAGAAGTAACCCCCCCTGAGACTCCTCCGCTTACATGGATCAGTCGCACAACGGGCCACTATTTAAACTAGAAAAGCCCTACTACAAGAGGTAAGCAAGGCAAGTGCCAAAACCCTGAGCAGGAACCACTTCACCTTTTGGTGGAGAGGGATCTCGCGCTCCCACATTCCTCCTAACTATTCCCTTTGCACCAGAGCTCTACTACTTTGATGACTTAAGCATCGGAGGGTCTTCCCCGGGGATCTATCCCTGGGCACCTCTGACTCGTTTCCCTTCTTGCAGTTCACACTTTAAGGATACGTGGTCATCTTCCTCCCCGCTCAGGAGTACCGCGAGACCGCCCCTCTTCATCTGGCGCCGTCTGTGGGAAACACACAAAGAGCCATCATGGTGCGAAGGAATTCTGGCAGGAGGATTGCCGGCGACAAGGGAAAGGCCTCGGCAGTAGGAGAAGGCACACCTTCTCTCTCCACGGAGAACTCTCCGCCGAGCAACCCCGTAAACGAGATACCTCCATCGATGGAGGGGGAAAAGCTTCCCGGGGGGAGCACCGACGCCCTCCAAACCCTCAACGTAAAAATGGATGTCCTCGTGGATCACATGAGGGCCCAAGCGGCCAGGGAGGAGAAGTCGTAGCTCCCCCGGTAGAGGCCCCCACGTGGATATGCATCCCAACAAACCGCTGAGGCCGTTTCACCCTTCGGGGGCGACGGCTCATCCGCAACCTATCAGGAGGACCATCGCATGCCCCTCCCCCAGAGCAGGAAGCGTCCTCAACCCCAAGGACGGAGAAGACTGGAGCACGCCGACCGTTTTCAGAAGTCGAGGCCCCCGATGAGAGTCGGGAGAGCATGCAAGTGCGCCCCCCCAGCTCCTTAGGTCAACGACAACCAGAACTATCCCTCCGATTGTGAGACTTTGAGAGGCGTTTCGCAGAGCAAGAGCGCGCCCTCTGCGCCTTGCAAAAGACCTCTCCTGTGCAAGACGAGGAGCGATCCCCGTTCTTCGATTACATCTTGAAGGTAGAGATATCCCCCAGGATCTCACTCCCGACCTTCAAGTCGTATGATGGCCAGGGAGACCCGACCGACCACTATGATAGCTTTGACGCCCTAATGACCCTGCATGGGGCATCCGACGTAATCAAGTGCCGAACGTTCGTGACCACTCTGTTTTAGGGCACTCAAGCATGGTTCAGAGCCCACGCCCCCGGCAGCATCCACAACTTCAAGCAATTCGGACGAGTGTTCAAAGAAATCTTTACCGACAGCGGTCCACCCCGGTCAGTGGCGGGATTATTGGCCCTCAAGCAAGAACAGGGGTAGAAGTTGCGGGCTTATATCAACTGATTCAAATCGGAAGCCCTGCGCATCCCCCGCTTGGATGTGGCCTCTGCCATCACCGCATTGACCGGGGGGAGCCGCGATGAGAACCTACGGCGTGAGCTAGTGCTTCATCCTTCCACCTCCCTTGCCGAGCTAGTGACCCTGGCCCTGCGCCATGCAGAGTGTGAGGAAGTCCTCAGCGCCTGCCGAGGCACGATAGGCTCGGGTCGGGACGGGGACAAGAAGCGACCATCCGAGCAAAGGATAGGTCAATGAAAGAGGCAGAACCAGGAGGGAGACCATAAAGAGCCATCCCAGAAGTACGAGCGGTATACCCCCCCTTACCGCCCCCGTCTATGAGATTTGTGAAGACATCAAAGGCTCGGGCCTCCTCAACCAACCCGAGCCTATGAAGGCCAAGCACCGCAATCGCCGCAAGAATTGCCTATTCCACAGCGATCATGGGCATCACACCAGCGATTGCCATCAACTTCAAAATGAAATCGAGCGCCTCATCCGCCAGGGACACCTATCCCGATACGTGTCTGGGCAGAAGGAAGACCGAGACACCCCTGAAGACATCGACATTGATGTGACACACCCTTGGGGGTAATAGTCACAAGACCATGCACCTTGGACCTTATCAAGCAAGCACAATTCGTAATAGAAATGGACCAATATCGGCGGCCACTCACCCGACACTCACCCAAATCCCGAGGTAACTCGGTGATGCCGAGTGGAGGTTGTGAGGGCAGAACCCTTGCTAGTAGAGGGCCAGTAGGGCTAGGGGACTTACCAAGGGTATGGAGGTCCAATTCAAAGGGTCTGACCGGGTGCCAATGGGCACGGGTCACACTCTCACTCACGGCGGTCACTCGAAGCAATAGTAACAGATCGGGTGCTCTCTCTCACAGACCAGCGGAGTTTATGAACTAATATTGAAGGAACATGGCATCCAAAGGAGAGCAAGGGTAGAGAACTTACTCGACCGGTTTGAAGAAACCGGTCCCGTTCGGAGACGAGGGCAAGTGGGGAAGTGTGGGTTCCCCACACGCCGCGCCGGTGTAGCTTCGACCTCTTCAAGGTTTTACATCACTATGCCCCATGCAAGGGGGTTGAACTTTGGGAATGGAAGCCAAAATAACATTCAAACACTACCTCCCATAGGGAGGGGCTGTAAGCCGGCCAGGCGGGAAGGGGAGAATCAATCTTGGAACTTAATGAAAGAAAATCAACGGTTCTGTCCGCCCTTTGGAATAGGAGACAGGCGGTCGAAGTCGGTGCCACTGCGACCTCTCCTGAACTCCGTTGTCGATGAAACTAGTTGGACAACCTTCGTAGTTGACCCAGGAAGACACCCGATTTTTGGGGGAATTTCTGGATGGCGGTGCTGGTCAGGGCAGAGGTGCAAACAGGGGCTATGCTTGCTGGTTCTGGTAGCTTCTGCACCCCTACAGCTAGAAGACGAGGATACCACGGATGCTCCTCAGCTCCGATTTAGGCTTGGCCAGTGTTGCTAGATTTTTTGTCGAGTCCTCTTCGAAACAAGTCCTACGGAGATGCCGGAAGAGGTCGAAGTAGACAAGGACAGCCCGAACAATTATCGGGTGTCTATTCAGTCCCATAGTGGACAGAACAGCACACTCGAGGGAGAAAATTCAGAACTCACTTGTTCGGGGTCCAATCGGAGAGCCGCTTCTTGATTCTGGAAGGTGACTCGTTGTAGAAGAACTAAGCCAAGCCCCGCCTCCATATCTTCAAGCGGTTGGCTATGGGATGCTCTGCAAGCGGCCTCATGTTGCCAGTCTGGAGGAAGATGCGCAGTGTGGGGAGATTGGCTCCCCCGGGAAACCACGAGCTCAAGGATGGACGAGACCACCGCCGTTGCGAAGAAGACAGGGAGACACGTCCGATGGTACCACTTGGGCCTCCAGGGACACCAGGATGAAGTCGGGGTCGCCTTTGCAATCTGTTGGTCCTCTGCAAATCCTAAGCTGTGAACTGGCTAGCTGGGAGTAGCTCCAATGGCACAAGAGATAGGGGAGGGAGGTGACTAATGGTGAAGGGAAGTGGAAGGGTGGAGAGAGTGGAGGTAAACAATTAAAACTCCCCTTGGGAGCTGCAAGATTGTGTGGGGACTAGGGTGGATTGTGTTGGGAAGGCCAAGATTCTCCTAGGGAGGGAGGAGATTTGGTGGGAGTTGGTGGAGGGGTAATGAATGCACCTAGGGAAGTGATGAGGTGGTTGGGTTGGCTAGTGGTGTGTTGATGAGGTGGAGGAGAGAGGAGAGAGAGGGGAAATTTGAAATTTGGGGAGGGGGAAGAGAGAGAGGGGGGGGCGACCCTCTTAGAGAGAGAGAGAGAGAGAGAGAGGGAATGGAAGGTCTTCTCACCCTAGGGCTTCACACCCCACTAATGGATTCTCTCCAAAAGAAATTTCAATTTTGGAACTCAATATATGGCAATTTCATTCACTTCAAATGGGGGGGAATGAGGTCCTATATATAGGCAACCCACATTTTACAAAAAGTCCCTGGCTCTTGCAACAATAAATAATAACCAAGGGTGTATGGGGCGCCCATGGGCCTAGCCCATTGAATTGGGCCCATTAACTAATCTAATCAACCCTATGGCACTTAACTTAGGTAGATGACCCATTAACCTAGGTACTGGACTCAAATAAAAAGAAAATTACAATGATATGACTCAAATAAAATATGAAAATATAACATATGACTCAAAATAAATGACTAGACCATGTCGGGTGCTTCCGGGGCGAGGAGACGAGCCGTGAATGTGGGCACGGGAGGTGATGTCCCCATCAACAATGCCCCCCGCAGAGTCCACATCAACGTCATCGCGGGTGGCGCGACATCAGGTGGAGATAGCAGTCGAGAAAGAAAGCGTCACGCCGAGCGGGCGAGCCAGGCCTCTGTTGAGCCCCCTAAGGCTAGCGAACCGCAGGCCCTGGTATTCTCCGACCAGGACCTGGAATGTTTAACCACCCCGCACGATGACACTCTTATTGTATCGGCCACAATAAACCATTGTAACGTAGACATGATCTTAGTTGACAATGGTAGTGCCTGATGTATTGTCCTATGAATGTTTCCTTAAGGTAGGAGAGAATCCATCTAAACTCCGCCCGATCCGAACCCCCCTCTGTGGGTTCAACGGCCAGGCAACTTATCCCAAAGGAGCCATGATCCTGCCAGTTACTATCGGCACCCCACCCAAAACCGTTGCGGTTATGGTAGACTTCATCATGATTAAAGGGATGACGGCATATAACGCCATCTTCAGACTAGGAATCCTCAGCCGAATGAGAGCGGTGCCCTCTACCTTTCACCAAAAAATAAAGTTCCCAACCAAGTATGGCGTGGGGGAAGTCTGCGGTAACCAGGAATTAGCTAGACGGTGCTATATAATCTCGGTCGAAGCCACTAGGCTGGAAGGGAAAAATAAAGGAGTAAAGGGAGCCGAAGAGGGAACTGCAACATCTGAGCCTGGTGGCGAGTTGCTAACGGTCTTCCTTACCGCCGACTCGACTCTAGGAGTAAAGATCAGAGCCGGTCTGCCACTTGAGGAATAGGGAAAATAAAAGGCTTTCCTTGCCCAGTACATCCAAGTCTCTGCATGGTATGATGATCACCTTCCCGGGATCCCGGGAGACGTGGTGATGCACAAGCTCAAGCTCGACCCAACGGTGAAGCTAGTCCAGCAACGCAGGAGAAAGCACGCCCCGGAGAAGCAAGCGGTCATCAAAGAGCAAGTCATCAAGGGGCTGAAGACTGGCCTTTTTCATCCGGTCATGTACCCTACGTGGCTCGCCAACGTTGTTCTAGTACCGAAGGCTTCTGGGAAATGACAAATGTGTGTAGACTTCAACGACCTCAACAAGGCTACCCCCAAGGATTGCTACCTACTGCCGAGCATCGATCAACTGGTCGATTCAACCTCTGGCAACGAGTCGCTCAGCTTCATGGATGCCTACTCCGGCTACCATCAGATCAGGATGGACTCGGAGGACATCGAGAAGACCACCTTCATCACCGACATCGGCGTACACTGCTACACCCGAATGCCATTCGGGTTGAAGAATGCTAGAGCAACATATCAGATGCTGATCAACCACATTTTTGACGGACAGCTCAGTCGGAACGTCGAGGCCTACATTGATGACATGCTCGTCAAAATGCCGAAGGTCGAAAACCACCTCACCGACTTAGTCGAGACCTTCAACCTCCTGAGGTGGAACATGAAGCTCAACCCTGCTAAATGCGCCTTCGGAGTCAGATCTGGGAAGTTCCTAGACTTCCTGGTAACTCAGTGTGGGATTGAGGCCAACCCCAACAAGGTCCAGGCCATCTTGGACATGCGACCGCCCACCTACATCAAGGATGTCCAATGCCTTACGGGGCACATTGTTGCACTCAACCGTTTCCTGTCCCGGGCGGTCGAACGATGCTTACCCTTCTTCAAATTCTTGAGGGGACCTAAAATGGCATCTGCTACGTTCGCCTGGATGAGGAATGTTAGAAGGCATTCATCGAACTTAAGGAAATCTTGGCCTCGCCCCCAGTACTGTCCAAACCGGTCCAAGGTGAAGCTCTGTACCTTTACCTCTCGGCGACCGCTTCTACAGTGAGCTTAGTCCTAGTCAAGAATGACGCAGGGATCGACAGACCGATTTAGTATACCAGCAAGGTGGTTAATGAGGTTGAAAGAAGGTACCCTGCAACCGAGAAACTCGTGCTAGCGTTGGTTACCTCGGCCAAGCGCCTCCGACCCTACTTTCAAGGGCACTCCATCGTCGTATTGACCGACGAACCCTTGAAGAAAATTCTCTTTCACCCTGAAGTCTCGGGATGCCTCGTCAAATGGGCCATCATGCTCTGGGGCTACGACATCTCGTATCGCCCCCATTTGGCCATCAAAGGATAGGCTCTCGTAGACTTCATCGCCAAAAGCATAGTTCCGATTGAAGAAGTACCTTCACTAGCGCTCGGGCCCACTTGGGATCTGTTCGTCGATGGGTCCTCCAACTCGATCGGATGCAACGCCGGTGTCCTTTTCAAATCCCCTAAGGAGCGGAGTTACGGTACGCCCTAAAGTTCAACTTCCAGGCGTCCAACAACGCCTCCGAATACAAAGCCCTTATCTCAGGGGCCAGGATGGCTCGACGGCTTGGGGCCGAGCGAGTAAGGATCCACACTAACTCCCAATTGGTCGCTAGCCAGGTCAACGGTGATTATGAAGCTCGGGAAGGACAAATGATCAAGTACCTCCAGGCGGTCAAGAGGATAGCCCAACTCTTCGAGAGCTTTGAGGTAGTCCGGATAGCTCGGGTGGAAAACTCCCAAGCGGATGCTCTCTCTCGACTGGCCTCCTCCCTCGACCCCACAGGTACACGATCGATCATTCTCGAAGAGCTCGAGCGGCCGAGCATCGAGTCTGAGTTTATGACTCTTGACTCGGCACCCCCGAGCGACTGGCGGACTCCCTACATATCTTGGCTCCGGGATTCTCAAGAGCCCACCGACCGTCGGGAGGCTCAGAAGCTCAAGTACCAAGCTCGGTGTTTCATCATGCTGGATGCTGCCTTGTACCGCAGATCTTTCTATGGTCCCCTCCTCAAGTGCATCAGCGCCGACGAAGCAAGCCGAGCGGTTCATGAAGTACACGAAGGCACCTGCGGAGCACACCAAGGAGGAAGATTGCTCGCTAGGATGTTGCTTCGGCATGGCTACTGGTGGCCCACTCTCCAACGCAACTGTACGACCTATGTATAGAAGTGTGACTGATGTCAGCGCTTCGACCACCTTACCCATCAGCCCGCCGCGGAGGTCATCACCGTTGCCGAGCCGTACCCTTTTGCTCGGTGGGGGATCGACATCTTGGGGCCATTCCCCATGGCTCAAGCTCAGAAGAAGTTCATCATCGTCGCCATCGACTATTTCACCAAGTGGATCGAGGCGGAAGCCACCACCAGGATCATCGAGTCAGTCGTATGGAGTTTTGTTTGGAAGTCGATCATATGTTGCTACGGTCTCCCCCGAGTGATCGTGAGCAATAACGGTTGGCAGTTTGATTCTCATTACTTCACAGACAGATGTGCTAACCTAAGCATTCGCAACCACTTCACTTCGGTAGCCCACCCTCAGGCTAACGGACTGGTCAAGAATGCCAATAAGACTATCTTAAAAGGCATCAAAACCAGGCTCGGCAAGGGCAAGGAAAGCTGGCTTCAGGAATTACCAAGCGTACTATGGTCGCACCAAACTACTCCGACAACGGCCACCAGTGAAACACCTTTTCAGCTGGTATATGGCACGGAAGCCGTAATTCCGTTGGAGGTCGACAATCCCTCTCTCCGAGTCATCCACTTCAAACCCGAGGTAAACAAGCAGAAACTGCAAAAAAACCTTGACCTAGCGGACGAGATCCGAGAGATTGCAAAGATCTGAGCAATGAAATACCAACGGCGCATCACTCGATACTATAACTCTAGAGTCCGAGACGGACACTTCCAGCCGGGAGACTTCATCCTGAGGATGGCCGAAGCATCTCGACCACTAGAGGCGGCGGGGAAGCTGGCCCCTACTTGGGAAGGCCCCTACCGAGTGGTCGAGACGCTCGGGAAAGGAGCATGCCGACTGTCCACCATGGAAGGAACACTTATCCCTCGGACATGGAACACAACAAATCTTTACAAGTTCTACTTTTGATCATTTGGCAAACATGCACATGTAAGAAAGGTAGAATAAAGGCCATTCTTCTCTTCTTATTAAACTTTGATGTAGAACAAGTAGGCTGCTGCCCATACAATATACATGTACAAAAATTACACCATCTGGAACTATAACGCGAGCAAAACACTTGGACAGCCCGGTGTTGACGCCTGAAAAATGAGCAAGGGCAGAGACAAAATTAAAAGAGGATTAGACAAGCAACGGAAGATTACTGGTGAAGCTCATCAACTGTCTACCCAGCTAAAGCCTTTTACGGCCAAGCCGATGTCCGGTGTCGTCATCAACGAGACGGCAGCACTGATGAAGTAGCAGTCGCCTGACTGATGAGACCTCCTACCATATTTTAATAAGTGCTGTATTGCTGCCCTGCCCAAGAATCTACAGATGACATGCCAGAGTGAGTCAGATGTTGACTTATTGACAGATGAGGCAGGAGCAAAGATAAAGATGAAGCCAGAACCAGCAAATGAAGATTGTAAAGGCTTTTGCAAAGTCAAAACGAAAGAGGAACCATCTCCATGGGTGATATACCGGGCTGAAGTCTTCTCAGAAAGCTGATGTCCGGTCTTGTCACCGTTCGGGTGACGATGCTAATGAAATGATGTCCAGCTTTGTCATCATTCAGGTGGCGATGTCGATGAAACCCGAGTCTACAGACTGATGAAGATCTATGAATTATCTCAATAGAAGCTATGTCACCAGTAGCGGGCCTTCCTCGGTTCTGGAAAATATATTTGAAGAATTAAGAGAGGTCGAGGTGCATATGAAGTTTAAAAGCCCTAAATGGGCCTGCCAAATGAGCTCCAGAGAATGGCGTCGAGAGACCCTCACCAGGACCCAAAACCGACGCTGGGAAGCCTCCATCGACCATGCGCGCCGAGATATGCCAGTCGGGAAAACACTCAGCAGGGGCTATAAAACCCCCTTTTCTCGGTGGACAAAAGGGCAGAAGAGAGAGAACCGAAAAAAAAAAGAGAAGAGACAGCAAGAAAGAAAGAAATCCATCCAGAAAAGGAGATAGGAAAGGAGAGAGAGAGAGCCTCCGCTGAAAAGAAAGAGAAGAAGTCTGAGAGAAGAAGAAGAAGAAAAACCCCAGGTGGGCTGCTCGGGGGAGGGAGAGGAGTCAATGCTCCACCCTCCCCCCCCCATGTTTGCTATTTTCTTGATCTGCCTCCGTATGTAATAGTCCATATCTTCGTGTTTGATTATTCATACGATGTCAAGAGTTATCTTTTCGCTTCCCCCTGTTCCCCTCCTCTTCTGTTCTTTGGCTTTTGCCTTGCAGATGATGTAAACAATGCTTATGAGATGAAATGAAATGGGCAATTGAAAGCCCTTCCCTTCGTCCCTCCATGTATATATATATGTCTTCTATCTGAAATGTCCGATAGTTCATACGCTCCCGGTTTCAGAGTCTCCCTACGAATCTGTTCTTCAGAAGAGCGTAGATAGGACCCCTATCCCTATCCAATGGGCTACTGGGTTCTATCTTCTTCCCCCCTCTTGTCTCGATGGCAGATTCATCGCATATATGTGAGTCCCTCTCAAGGCCCTCAATGCCCCTTGTGCTGTTCAGGAACCAGAGACATTAATCTCTTGGTTCCTTGAACTGCTGACTACATGAGGATATGTTTACTCTGCAGACGGATGCTATTCCGCGAAGTTCTAGCAAGTGGATCTCGATCTCTCAACCCTCCATTCTAACCCTTGAATGATTAGGGTCGGGAGCATCGACGCTGAGGGTTCCTCCATCGTTGGTTTTAGAGGCCATTAGGGCTCGTCCGGGGGATCAGAGACAGTCATCTCTTGACTCCCCCCAGACGGCCTGCAACAAGCAGATAAAACTCTCTACACGATCAGGTGATGGTCTGGTTTCTTTCATTGATTCCACCGTCCAATTCCCTTGGCATCCTTCTAATAGAAGCATCCATGAAATCTCCCTCCTACACTCCTGACCCGACATCAATTCAAGCCAGAAATCCCAGAAAACGTCTGAATAGAGTATCGTTGTGAGCTTTGAAAACCCCCGACCCTTTAACCTTCTCGGCGTGCAAATTTCCCCGCCGAAAGCCAAGCCGCCGAGAGGCCTCCCTTTTCCTCCCCTCCAGCTAAACGACAAAACCCCTGGTCTTGGGCTTTGGCCAAAAAGCCACTTCCACGTGAACCCCCCAGCGCTTAGCTTCCCGGGGCCACCTTCCCGGCGCGGTAATGGGCGCGTCGGGAAGTCCCACGCCGAGAGCTTCTTCAGGCCAACTCAACCCATGCCGAGAGCCCCCCTTGGCCAACCTGTAAACCCATGCCGAGAACCCCTTGGCCAACATATAATCCCACGCCGAGAGGCATCTTCTTGCCAATGAAAACCATGCTGAGAGCCCCTCCTTTGTCCACCCCTTCGGCCTCTTCGTCCACTTATCCTGGGGCATTCTTGAGTCGTCATATGTACCCCAGGAGATAAATTAACTGGGGATTGACCTCCCCTACATTCTGAGGTCCCTAACTGGATTCACATGCAACCCCGTGGGTCTGACGAACCCTATCTCTACATGAGTTTCGTCAGTCTCCGAGAAGGGGAATAGTGACCGATGCCAGAGACATGGATAGTCTCTTCGAGCCTTAGTGCTCACTCATTTTCCGGCTTTCATCCCGGTACTCCGTGGATGTCAGCCTATACCACTCTCTGGCAAATGCTCGGTCTGGGGGAGGTGCTGCCAAAATTCTCCCAGGAAGATGAAAGTCGACATTAAGCTGCCCCCGGGACTTTGCACATTGGTGACAGGAGTTCTGCAGACCCTGATTTCCCTAATTCCTCCTCGAGCCTGATGTCTCTATAAAGCTCAAGCCTAATCCAGTTCAACTTTGATGAACTGATCCACCTTGACCCCATTGAATCTATCTATTTCAGCCTGGATCATCGATGGACCCAAAACAGAGCATCGTAATCAAGCCATAAACCCTTTCTGTCCTGAGCCCTTTTACCTTCCCGGCGCACCAGCTCCCGGCGCGGTATTTTGCACGCCGAGAGCCATGCCGCCGAGAGGGCTCCCCCCTCAATACAACCTTTTCTGGCCTGGAGGATTCCCGGTGCCGGGTTCCCGGCGCGGTGATGAGCGCGTCGGGAACCACATCGCCGCGCCGGGAACCCCCTTCTACCTCCCAGCCGCGCCGAGACCCCCCTCCTTAGCCATAAAAAAGGACCACGCTGAGACCCCCTTGGCCGTCTCCTTTGCGCGCCGGGAAGCTGGCGCCGGGAGCCCTCCTGGCCACTTCCTCTGCGCGCCGGGAAGCCCACGCCGGGAACCTGCCTGGCCGTTTCCTCTTTGCACTGAGTAGCCCCTTTCACCGGGAATCCCCTTCTGCCTCCCAGCTGCACCGATAGCCTACCCAAATTTTATTACTGGGCCTTCAATCCAAATTTTGTTCCGGGGGCTCCGCCCCCAGAAACCCCCGCAAGGAGCGCTGCCCCCTTGACCCCCGCGACCTGACCAGGCAAGTCGATCCCCGCGACCTGACCGCGCAGGTCGATCCGCATGCGAGGGCGCAACATTGAGCGTTCGCTCACTTTCCGTCGTCCCGCATCGGGTTCATGAATAACCCCTTTAGCTCGGGAGGGCTCTGCCACTGCATGAGTTCCGCCGGCTTCTACAGGGAATATCAAACATTGCCCCATGGCAGATATGCGGTTCGGGAAGTTCAACACTTCTCTCTCTTGGCTTTCATCCCGGCACTCCGTGGGTGATAGCCTATTTTCCCCTGGGCATAATCCAGATAAAGGGGAAATGCTGCCGAAATATCGATCGATGCTTTGAACCCCCATCATGGCCACGGCCTAGTCTGCCTGTGACTGAAATTTTCCCTTCCCCCCTAAGCCCGGTCGTTGAACCACTGACTTAACGATATCATCTGTTTCTATGGTTGATGTTATTATCTTGCCCGCCTTCCTGGCTCCGGTATGAAGTTCCATTTGCGCACATGAATATATGTTGGCCTCTCGAGGCCTCCTATTTTGGCGTTTAATCAAGGGTTGTCCTTCTTAGGAAGGGCGTAATTAACGTCATAACCTTTATGGTATGACGGACTTCTGGTCCAGACGCGATCACTCACAATCGACTGACCAAGTCAAATCGAGCGCAAAATAAGATCGTCACTCCGGTGACTGGCACGCCTAATAAATCAAAAAATCCAAAAAAAATAAAATATGAGAAAAAGAAAAATGTGTCGAACACCTGGTAAGCGCTCCTACGTCCAGCCACTGACTCTGCCTCGTGTGGAAACTGGCTCGGACAAAGGATTGCCCGCCTCGTTGGTTTGAGAAAGCTCGGAGGAAAAAGGAAAAGAGGGGAAACAACAAAAAAAAAGGAAATAAGAGGAAGAAAAATAAAACGGCAGAGATGGAGGAGGAGGGAGGGGGAGGCCAAGAAAAGAAGGAGCTTAATTAGCTCCCCCTCCCCTTGGGATAGCGTCGGCAGGTCAGGGACAGAAGGACGGCATGCTCCGGCATGACGAACCCTCTCCTAGAGTGAACCCCAACTGACGAACCCTCTTCTAGACTGAAACAGCAGGAGCTTCCCTCCTACCACCATCCACATCATCATCTTCTAAAGCGCCTTCCATGCCCCACCAAGACCGACAGCACAACGCCTCGACTTAGCGGACGAGATCCGAAAGATTGTAAGTATCCGAGCAACGGAATACCAACGGTGCATCACTCGATACTACAACTCCAGAGTCTGAAATAGACACTTCCAGCCGGGAGACTTCATCCTAAGAAAGGCCGAAGCATCTCGACCACTAGAGGCGGCGGGGAAGCTGGCCCCTACCTGGGAAGGCCCCTACCGAGTGGTCGAGACGCTCAGGAAAGGAGCATACCGACTGTCCACCATGGAAGGAACACTCATCCCTCGGACATGGAACGTGAAAAATCTTCGCAAGTTCTACTTTTGATCATTTGGCAAGCATGCACATGTAAGCATAGTAGAATAAACGCCATTCTTCCCTTCTTATTAAACTTTGATGTACAACAAGTAGGCCGCAGCCAATACAGTATGCATGTACAAAAATTACACCCTCTGGCACTATAACGTGAGCAGAACGCTCGGCCAACCCGGTAAGCACTCCTACGTCCCGCCACTGACTCTACATCGTGAGGAAACTGGCTCGGACAACGGATTGCCGGCCTCGTTGGTTTGAGAAAAGCTCGGAGGAAAGATGAAAAGAGGGGAAACAATAAAAAGAGAGGGGAGAAGAGGAAGGAATACAAGTGAAGGCCTCCTCTCTGCCAACTCTTTTGAAGGAAGAGAGAGCAGGAAACCTCCAAAGAGTGAAGGAGGAGGGAGAAAAAGAAAATAGCAGAGATGGACGAGGAGGCAGGGGGAGGCCAAGAAAGGAGGGAGCTTAATTAGATCCCCCCTCCCCTCAGAATAACGTCGGCGGGTCAGGGACAGGATGGCGACATGCTCCGGCATGATGAACCCTCTCCCAGAGTGACCCCCGACTTATGAACCCTCTTCCAGACTAAAACAGCAGGAGCTTCCCTCCTATCACCATCCGCCTCGTCGTCTTCTGAAGCGCTCTCCATGCCTCGCCAAGACAAGACAGCACAATGCCTCGCGGAAGAGAAAGAAGGAGAAACCGCCAGGGATGGCCTTAAGCGACGAAAGGAAATGGAGACGCCCCTCGGACCTTTTATAGGCCGAAGGGGGAGCTGATCGCCTTAAATGACTCTCCCCTTACAAAACACGCTAAAAGGGCTTTCCTTGAGATGGTTACCTCATTTCCCAAACATCCCGCCAGCGAGACGCGCGAAGCGGAAAGTCATTAAGGGTGGTATGGAAAAACGGAAAGGTGCCAGCGCCATGTCAGTTATTTCACAGATCGGCACGCGCGATATCTGCAGAGAAAATTGGCACCTTCTCCAACGAGTACGAAGCCGATAGTCAAATCACTCCAAAAGTGGTAAGAAACAGTCAATTCAGCATTCAATACTGCCACTATCATATTTTCCAAAAAAAGCCTTACTCGGCCACATAAGGGAAAGGAAAAAGAAAGAGAGAGCTATTACATCAGGCCTCAGGGCCATCTTTAGGCTCGGCTGGAAAGGCTTCTTCAGCACCAGACGATCTGCCCCCAGTATTCTCGACGATGACGGACCTAGGCACTGACTACACCTATGTGGGAACTGTCTCGGTCGTGCGCCCTCCCGAGGCTGCTGGAGTTGGCGATCGCTCGGATGAGGTCGAGGACTCCCGACCCTCCTCTTCGCTCGATGTATAATGGGAAGAGTCGGTCGAACCCCAATCCGAGTCATAGCGTTGCCCAGAAGAGAAAATGAGCCTAGACGCTTGGGCCTCTGCCTCTATGAAGGCCCGATCGAAGCCCTGGGAGAAGCCCTTCCGAAGCCCCCGATGGTAGCCTGACTCGTAGTAAGGGAAGGCAGCCTGAAGAAGAGCAGCGTGGTAAGCCTCCGAGCGTCTATGTTGCTCGAGAGCTTCTACCCCCTCCAGCTCCGCCTTCCTCTCAAGCTCGGCTATCCTCTGTTCTGACTCGGACAGCTTCCTCTCGACCTCGGCCCGTGCACCCTCATCCCCCCAGACTCGATCCTCGAGCCCTTCTCGCTCGACCTTCCATTGCTCGTCACGCTCGACCTGAATCTTGCGCTCCGCCTCCAGGAGCTCATTCTTCCGGTTGATCATGCGACGGACCTAGGCCATCTACTCCGTCAGCGATCGAGCCTCCGCTTGGCTCGACTGCACCAACGCTCGGAGCGGGGCCATCTCCCGTCGAAGTTCCCCAAGATCGAGGTTCAGATGCTCGACCTTCCGATCGAGTGCACGCGGACCCACGAAAGGGTCTCTCGCTCCGACTCCACCCTAGCATACGCATCCACTACTTCAGCTCCCACCTGGGCCAAGACCAGCCCACCCTCCATAAGTTGCTCAAAAAGCAAGGAGGGGGGACCCTTCCGGACTTTCTCCCTCAAGTCTCATGAAGCTAGGAAATGGCACGCCTGGTACAGAGAAGCCCGGACGCTGAAGATGCTAGTCGAGGGAGGGGAAACTCTCATCGGAGCAGCCGGGATTTGGGCACCCCCCCGGGCAACCCCGTCCCGGGGGCCCCACATGTTGGCTCGAAATGAGCGGCCCCGCCTCATACCTCCCCAGCCTCGGTCGGCTGGGATTGAGTCGCTTCCTCCTGCAACCCCCCAACTTCGATCGGCTCAGACCGGGCCCCCTCGTCTGGTGGCCCCTCTTCTTCGCTCGGCGCCTCAACATCGGCCGTGACCCCATCATCGCTGGCCCCCTCTTGCTCGAAAGAAGGGAGAGCCGGCAGAGAAGCCTCTTCGGCCATGCGGGTGACCTCCGCTTTCCTCGCCCGCTTCATCTCGATAGACAAAGCCTGCAATGAAGCCCCCAGCAACTTCACCACGGGATCCTTATGCTTGACCCCTTGGTGTTCGGAAGCGTCATCCTGGGCGACCCGCTTCCCCTTATCTCGGGCACGGGAAGAACCCTCTGAAGCTTGGAGATCGCTCGGAGCCAGCGTATCATCCACGTCGATGATCTCCAACTCGGCTGGTAGTGCCTCATCCTCAACCGCTCGCCTCTGGTCTGAACGAAGAAAAGCAAATTGAAAGAAGGAATGCATTTACCCTACAAGAAAGAGGACAAGTCCTTGAGATTCTCACCTATCGGCATCAGTGCTCGAGACAGATACTCCTCAAAGTTGGACGAGGTCACCAACTCAGTAGTCGGCCGGTGATTCCGTAGAAGGATAGCAGCATCCCTCTCCACCTTTGGGGGGACCTCCATTTGCTTCGGAGGAATGTTCGGGTGAAAATTGGGCGCCGTCAGGAAATTCCAGTCTACACCAACCACCGATGCACCCACCCAGAAATATTGGGTCTTCCACCCCTTATGAGAAGAATCTTTCACAGAAAGGGACACACAACTCCTCCCCCGCTTCGCCTGAATGAAGAAGAAGCCCTGCCCCGTAAAAGGATTCTCCTTCATCTCAAAGAAATAATGAAAGAGGTCCAGTGAGGCGAGCACCCCATACTGGCCACAAAGGAAAATGAAGGAGAAGATGAAGGTATAAGAGTTGGAGACCAACTAGACAGGAGACAGCCGGTAGAACTGAAGCAACTCGGCAACAAAGGGATGGAGGGGCAGACGAAAGCCGAACTTCCAGGCCAAGAGGAAGGAAAAGAAGAAGTCAGAACGAGTGGCCAGGCTAGACTCATGAGGCTTAGGCGTCAGGAACTGGAATCACCAAGGCAGCCCATACTGGTTCTCCAGTCGCTTCACATCAACCTCCCCCCGCTCGTGGCGGAGAGGCTCCGATGATACCAAGAAAGCCCTTGGGGCCTGATCTCTCTACCGCCCCTCGGCCTCATGATGATGGTCCTCCATGGAGAAGAGAGAAAAACTGGAAGAAGGAAGAGGAAAGCTCTGAATCAGAGGACTCCGAAGACTGACGAATCACCACCTCAGGATGCTCCCCTAGCTCTAATGGCCGCAACGATTCTTTGCTCTTCTGAACTGCTCTCACAGCGCAGGAGCCCCCGTCAAATATAAATGTGAAGAGAGGCAAAACCCTAAACCCCAGAGATAAAGGGGTGCAAAAATGCACAATGCTTAAACCGGAGGCCGCGCGACGATCCGATCTCCCGAGGAGGGGCCTTCACTTATTCATCATAACGGGCATATTTTCAAGGCAAGCCGCATCATGTGGCCCCTACAAGAGAGAGATCTCTACCCAACCAGAGACACAAAAAGTCCAGCCCAAATGCTACTCATCCGAGCCTAATTTTGGCTCGGGAGTAGGAGGGGAACAAGTGGAGAGGGGAAATCTTATCGCCCGTATAGAGAGGCCAAACGAGGTATAAATCTAACAAAACGAGGCCCAACTTCTTGAAGTGGTAGCCCCTGGGCCCACTTAGTATAAAGCCCAAAAACTCACTCGGTACAAGCGCTTCCTAGGCGGCCTTCGGGTAGGGAAGTCCGAGCATCAGTTTGATAGGGAAAGCTCCCCCGGAGCCCCTTATTCCCTGTCCCAACCATGCACTCATTGCTCGGGAGACCACTCCTAGGCAAGTGCCAATCGCTCGGGCTCACTGATGGAAGCTTATTAGTACGGCCGTTGCGAGCCCCTTAATGGCAAAAAGCTCAAGAGGATAGGGGAGACCAAGAGCCTGCGTGCTATAAGGAGCCCGCATGAAAGACGTAACCCCCCCTGAGACTTATCCGCTTACAAGGATCAGTCGCACAATGAGCCACTATTTAAACTGGAACTGTCTGAGTATACGGTCGTGTTTGATCGCCTGTGTACGGTTGTATGTGTTATTGTGCTGCGGTTGTTGTAGCGTGTGTGTGTGTGCTGCTAGACTTACGATCCAGAGCGTTTGGGGTTCGTCCCCGTTGGTGTTGTGTCTACAGCGTGAGGAGAGTGCTCCTCGTGGGGATTTATCCCCGTGTGTTTGTGCAGGCGTTGTCCTACGTGTGTTTGGAGCGTCGCCTCCGTGTTGGGAATTTATCCCCGAGTTAAGCCACACCGGTTCAGTGAGGGGTGGACTTAGGGAGCCTGTCGTGGTCTCGAACCACCTTAAAAATCCCGTTTTCTTGTGGTTTGCTTTGTGGGATTATGTGGTTTGATTGATATATTTGTTTATGTGATCGTGTGAGATCGGAGAGATTGAGAGAATTTAATTATCTTGTTTAGTTAAATCTTCAATCCCGTTGATATTGTTATTTCGGTTGCATAAGCATTTAAATTTACCATCGATCGCAGGGGACAATTCAACCCCCCCTTCTTGTCTACTCACCTACCCAGGGACCAACAATTGCTATCAGAGCCACAACTCTATTTTATTGGGTCTAACGACCTTTAGAGTGATCCCTCAGCGAGTTTCATTTAGCAACATGTCTAGCTTTACACTTCCTTCTCATTATGATAGAAATAATTACATTTCTTGGAAAAATAGCATGTGTGCTTGTAACTCCCCGATTAATATTTTAAAATATGTATTGGAAGACAAGTTATTAACTTTTTTTTTAAACCAAGAACCGACCGGACAGGGTAGACACTGGTCGAGTGCACCCTCCCTCAGAAAGGGAAAGTGTTCCCACTCCCCCAGGCTATACCTGTGGCCCTAGATTTTTATTGATTTTGAAAAAGAGATACATAAATAGCGGGGCATACTCCTGGGATTACAAGGGGATGACAATGGTTTAGCCCAATGAAACCAAGAGGAATTAAAGAGCAAGGGATGGGATTACAAATAGTAGAATCTAAGGAAAACAAAAAGCTGGCATCCCAGCCTTAAAGGTGCCCTTGGCCAACCGTGGGAGATCCCCTACTTTGGTAAAAACATTGTTTACAAGGGTACTACATGCATATGAAGCCAAACAATATGCTACTTGATTCCCCTCTCTGAATGTCTGGTGAAGCAAACACCCACTTTCTTGGAGAAGAGCCATGGTCCTCCTCCACCATGGATGAACCACCCAGCTGGGAGCTATACCACTCCGACTTGCCTCAACAAGGAGAGCACAGTCTGAATAAGCTGCCATTAGATTAATTCCTCCTTGCTTCGCAATTGCCAATCCATCGTGCAAGGCCCTTGCTTCTGCCAGCAGACTATTACCATATCCATAGTGAAAGGCAAAACCTACAACTAAGCCACCAGAGGAGTCCCTAATACAGCCACCTCCTCCACACCTGCCAGGATTTTCTTTCGAGGCCCCATCTACAAGTAGGGTATACCCATGCTTGGCCAAACTGTAGCTTACCAAGATGGGCTGTTTTAGTTGTACCTGGGGAAATAAATGAAAAGAAGCCAAACAACTAAATTGAGAAGAGGACAATGGCCTGTGGAAGCTTAGCTTATCCAAAGCCAAGGCAACTGAGGAGAGAATCCTTCTTTTGATTGATGTAGTGTTGAGGGTTACCCCTTCATATCAAGAAGCATATCTCTACTTCCATACCTCCCACATCATCAAGACAATTGAATACATCCCAATAAAGCTAAATGCAGATTACATCCGGGTAGCAGTTAGCAGATTCCAGCATCAGGCAGTGATTTGATCACTTAGCCAGACTATATTACTCACCAAGGGGTGCACCTAACCCCATAGTTCAGAAGGTAGCTCTCCAGATATGAAAACATGATTGAGATCTTCATAGTTAGGGGAGGAAAAACAACTACACCTAGAAGCCATATGAATCCCACAGTCGGCTACCCTGCTATCAACTGGAATAGCCCGACGAATTAGCTTCAAGGTAAAGAGAGCAGCCCTCGGAACTATGGCTGAATGCCACAGCTTACCCCAGGCTGGCCTTAGCACTCCTTTAGTTCGGATCATATTGCAGGTTGACATAACAGAGAAGTTGCCTTTAGCAGTACCTGTCCAAACGTAGACATCAGCCTCATTGGTGGGATGAATATTGGGAATATGGAAGTTATTTTTGAGAAGACCCCAAGCCTCATGTTGAGTGTCCCGGAGCACCTCTCTGACCGAAGCCATTGGAATATACACCCCATTGTCCCTATCACTGTCCTGTTCAGCACATACAGCAGGACCATTCCTAATCTAGTTGTCCCTTAAAAAATCAATTGTAGCTCCATTTCCAACAATCCACCTACTATTTGCTATTAAGGTATCTCTAGCCTGCCTAAACACTGCCAGAGGCATACCTGCAGGGAAGGGTTTAGCACAGTTTGCAAGGTGGGAATTGATGAATCTTTGCCAAGCATACATAGACTAGACTGAAGACCCATGGACTATGTTCCATAGCATTTTAACAGCCAAAGAAGTCTGGACCCACTGTAAATCCCTGATTCCCAGTCCTCCCTCTAACAGAGGCCTCTGAATTTCAGACCAGGCAACCCAATGCTTGTGGTTGGTGCCATTATCCCCTTGCTAGAAAAAATTGGCACATTGACTGTCAATGAAATCGATAATCTTCTTCGATAAGAAGCAAGCTGAAGCAAGATAAACATTCATACTTTTCAATACTGAATCAATTAACACTGCCCTGCCAGCTTGTGATAATAATTTAGATTGCCAGCCTTCTAACTTGATATGTATCCTTTCTATCAAAAATTTAAAATCAGAGCATAGGTATCTGCCCTTTTTAACTTGGATTCCAAGATAGCTTATTCCAGCTGTCTGATGCTTATATCCAGTGAGTGTTCGAATAGATTGTCTTAAAGAGGGGGGGGGGCTTTAGCAGAGAGGATAAAGCAGCTCTTTGCTGCATTAACTTTCTGCCCCGAGCAGTGCTCATAGCTGCTGATGAATTGTTGGAAGGCCACAATATTTTGCCTGCTAGCATTCAAAAAGACCAAGGTGTCATCTGCATAAAGAAGGTGGTAAATCTGCATAGACATTCTGGGCCCTTTATAGCCCTTTAGTCCCCCAGACTGGAATAAGGCAGAGAGGCCTCTACTTAGAGCCTCTGAGGCCATTATGAACAGATATGGAGCAATTGGATCCCCTTGCCTAATGAAAGAAGCATGATGCCACCCCATTAAAGTTTACAGAAATCAGTAGTTATATAGAAGCATGCCAATGAAAGAAGTAAACCTGGTATTAAACCCAAACTTTCTCATGACTGCTAAGATGAAGTCCCACTCCATCCTATTGTATGCTTTAGCCATATCCAGCTTGACAATCACATTATGACCTCTAACTTTCCTATTTATATCCATCATTAGCTGCCGAGCCAAAGACACATTATCTAGAATAAACCGCCCTTTCACAAATGCCCCCTGCTCCACTGAAATTATGTTAGGCAAGAGAGGATCCAACCTTTCAGAAATAATCCTGGAGATGACCTTATATGTGAAGTTACATAGACTGATAGGTCAAAAATCATTGAAAGACCTAGGTTCCTGAACCTTGGGAATAAGAGTAATAAGAGAGGAAGATATTCCCCTAGGAAGGGGGAAACCTTCAAAGAAAGCACATACAACTTCTATGACATACGGCCCAACAATGTCCCAAACTGTTGTAAAGAACTCTCCAGAGAATCCATCCAGACCAGGAGAACTGGAACCTTTGAGTGACCAGACAGCTCTGCTGACCTCTGAAGGATCCAGGATTGCACAAAGGGCTAAATTCTGAGTCTCAGTGATAACATGTGGAATACATGCCAATATATCAGGGTCCACAAGATGCTCCTCAGAAGAGAATAAATTCTTGAAATAAGCCTCAGCATGAAGCCTCAGATTATCCTGATCTGTACACCACTCTTCTGACTCGCCAACTTTGAGTCTTCTGATAACATTTCTCCTTCTATTGCATTGAGCAACCGCATGGTAAAAGGAGGTATTTCTATCCCCACTCTCAATCCAGTCGACCCGGGATTTTTGGTTCCAAAATATTTCTTCTCTGAGATGAGCTTGACAGAGACTAGCATTTGTAGCATTAAGACTTTCTTTATTATCAGGAGTAGGGTCAGAGCCATAGAGACCTTGCTTGAGTTCTACATCAGCTACTGCAAGAAAGTTATTAACTTGCTATTTAATGACTTCAATGATTTTCTTAATTAAAGAATATTATTTATTTTGAAAGTGGCCAAATTATAATCAATAAAAAGAAATAATTATCGTTTTACAATCACCATAAAAAGAATTTCATATTCCAAGATGCAATCGAATTTTTCTACGATTATTTGAATTTAATAGGTATAAATCAAATTAATTGAATTTCACCCGTAGACCAAAGTTTTGACTAATTTCTAAAAATATGAAAAAATATATTCTTGTAGAGAACGAAGTGTTTAACAATAATGTCAATTGGTCCGACCCCTAATAAAAGTTTGATTAGGTTGAATTAAGGAATTAATGGCCAAATCTGTTATTTTAACAGGCCAATCTTGAACGACCAAATTGGAGCCCAATTCGTAATCAATCGAGTCCAAACTAGGCCCAATGGTTAGATCTACCCTAGAGGCCCATTTTGCCTTCGAAACCCTAGACTCTAGAGCCTTCTAGCGGCGACGGTGGCGTGGATTTTATCAAGTTGCGAGATTTTTGATGCTTTTCCTTCCTTGGACTCTTGAGTCCAATTCGACCTCTAGAAGCCTCCTTGGACGCTACAAATTGAGGGCTTTAGCAGCCCTGGGCCTCCATTTGCTTCTCCAACTGGTGGCGTAGGCTATCATGGTCGAACCTAGGTGAATTTGGGCATTTTGTGGCGACGTGTATTAGGGTTCCGGCGAGCGCATCTTCCCTTGTCTTCCTCGATTAAGGTAGGTTTCTCTCAGGCCCAATCTAATTAAATTACATGGATAGATAGATCTCATCCTTAGCTTTCTTTTGAACCTATTTCGCCCAATTTTGGCTATCTATATCATGCGTATTCCTAGTTTTATGTAGAGCATGAATTTAGGGTTTTCCTCACGTTTGCTTTTGTTTAGGTTACAACAAGAAATCTTAGTGCAATCTTTAAATTGAGCATGCCAAGATGTGCATTTTTAAGCTACCTACGTTTTGATAGTAAATAGCCTAATTTTCATGCTATATTCATGTTTTAATCTTGCTTTCATTGGATCAGTGTCGTGTGTTTCTATGTTCTGGGTTTGGGTTGAACGAAACGGTCGTTCCAGGGACCGCCAGGCGTCAAGCGGTCGCACGATAGACCGTTTGCATGGTCTAGCGGCCCCGCCGATAGACTGTTTGCTTTTTATTAGGGCTACGCTGGGCTTAACAGTCTCCCAATAGACCGCAAGGATCCTGTTTTGCACTGTTGATCTAGCGACCGTAAGTTTCTGCTAACTAGGCTAAGCGGCCTTACCCTTGACCATTTTAGACTTCTGGCGGTCTGCTCTGTGACCGTTTTCTACCTTCTGTTGTTCATTTGATTACGGCATGTTATTCATTATTAATCCATGTTATATAACTTGCTGGTAGGACTTTTACGATAAATATCACCCTGTTAACTTGGAAAATGGAATTAATGATCTAATTTAATCTTCTTCATGATTATTCCTCCATGATCATCATTCTTGATATCTTATGATTGAAAATGAGTAGAGTAATTAATGCTAGTCTCATTGTTCCATTATCACCTTGCTATCTTATTAGTTCTGATTTAAGGTCGTGCCACTCCGGTGGTGGCGACTGGACCGAATATCCAGTTTTCCTTTGATTGTTAGCCAGTAAATTCTTGGACATCGAATTATCTCTCCGTCAGATATTCCTTCCGCCAGACTAGGTGTTCATGTTCCGAGGCCTTCGTAAGGCCCCACGAGCCTGGGATTCCTACTAGGACGCCGGGCGGGTTGTACCAACAAGCTTGAACCTTTTTTACTCGATCGAATCGTGTATATTTGCTAAATCCCGAAATCGGGATTGTTCTGTTGATGGAGGCCCTTCTGAGACCATTTATGTCAGTAAACGGTTCAGTCATGACCGCCAGACTTCTTGAACGGCCCTCCTGTGACCGTGTTTAATCGGCTGTGCGTCGACTTTAGTCCTTTGGACTCTGTAATATACACGTTTGTTGGTAAACCATTTAGCTATTCAAGCGGCCCAACCAGGACCGTCTAGTCCCGATCATGGCCCACCTTGGACCATTTTTTTTTCTCGTTCGCTCAGGGTTGGATCTTCGACCCAGCTAGCTTTTTGCGGTCCTGCTTAGACCGTGATATGGTGCATGCGGTTTTGATTAGACCGTGTACCTGTCTTAGCGGTCCTTTGTTGACCGTTTCACTTCCCAGTTTTTCAGAAATTGATGTTTTGATGGTTTTGATATGTGTAAGCTACTCTAGCGTAACTAGGCTATTGTATATCGAGTTTTGACCTATTGTTAAGTCTATTGTTGACATTCATCCATTCGAGAGTCATTTCTTTAAATGACTATTCCTCTCGATTAATGAGCTTGTTGTTGGAATCTCAAGAAAATCAATGGTCTTACACATTCTACCTTGATTACATGAGCTTGGTCTTGGAACTCTTGGCCATTTATTCGTGGATGTCTAGATTTCGTTGGATCTATGATCCAAACAAATTAATGCCAATGCAATCATATTTAAGGGCCCAGTCTGGTCCTAGGGGGAGCACCCCAAATGTACTTGATCCCCGGGGAGGTGAATGACTAGGTGTGGCATTGTCACCGAGTACTATCTAGCATGTTGAGTCTATGACATTCCACACTCTCGTGATACTTACTATACTCGCTTGAAAGAGTGAAGTACTTGCTTGCGTGACTTGACATGACTTGGCATGACATGACATGACATGACTTGACTTGACTTGACTTGAAATGGCCATTCATTGAAAAGTTCTTGATAATAGTGCTTCATATCTCGACGTGTAATATCCCTTTCCATTTATCTATTGTTTATCTTCTGATCGTGTTGGTTACTTAGTTGCTTTAATTGAGTTTCTCGCATTATTCATACATTCCTAAAAATGATTAATTACTTAAATTTACCTGATGATAGAGTGTAATTCCTACTGAGCTTGTTGCTCACCCCCCTTATTTTCATCCTTTTCAGGTAACTCGGTAGATGGAACGCTTGCAATTGGGAGCAGGTCAGCGTGATCGAGTGAACCTGGAGTCTTGAGACCCGAGTCTTTTTGTTTTCTTGAGTCAAGACAGAATTGTGGATCTTGCTATTTTCTCTTCTTTATTTATTTATTTGAGTCCACGTTGTATTTAAATTTTCAAATATCAATAAAAAATATATTTTTTTCTCAAATTTATGGCCTCCATGTGTTGAATATTATTTATTGTGTTTATTTGTTTCCTGCTCTATTTATCATGACTGTTTCGCTGCCACGTTCCGAGCATCGCTTCCCGCTGCTATCGGTTCGGGGCGTGATAGTGCTTATCTTGGTTTTAATTAACATGAAATCTGGAAAGTCATATGCGATGGTCCATATAAACTTCCATCAAATGAAAGAAAATGGAATGACAAGCATGTGAAGAAAACTGAAATTAACCTTCGAGCTTTGAATTTTCTTAGGAACAACATAGAGTCTAATGTTATATCTCAAATTTCTTCGTACAGGTCAGTGAGAGATTTGTGGGATCAACTAACAAAATATGAAGCTAATGAAAAGACTTCACAAGTCGACTCAAGCTTAATGGCCAATGATGAAGAAAGCAAAGAAAGCTCAGATGTAGGATCCGAAGGTGAGGAAATTTCTTTTGAAGAGCTAATAGATCTTTATGAGGAATTGTTAGGTAGATATAACAAGGTCAAATCTGAAAATAAGAAATTGACAAAGAACATTGAAGATGTTGTGAAGTCTCGTGCTTCTTGTGAAAATTGTGAAACATTGAAAAAGGAAAATGAAGCTTTGAAGTCTGAAAATGAATGTATAGAAAGACACAATGATGATATGGAATCTAGGATAGATGAGCATGAAAAAGAAATTTCTGACATGCGTAAAGAACACACCTTTGTTGGAAAATCTAATACCTCTCTTGCATGTGAAAATGATGGTCATGAATTGCGTGAGCATAATAAAACTTTGTTATCTAAAATCTCCATGCTTGGGAAGAATGAAGAATGTCTTAAGAGCAAGTTAGATTCATTGTCTGACAATGATAAAATGTTTGAGAAATTGCTTGACAATGAGATTGACAACAAAAGTATCATGATTGAAAATGAAGAGCTCAAAAAGAAATGCGGTGCCATGTTGATTTAAATGTCTTTACTTGAGGGCCACTTGAAATGTTTTAAAAAATTTGAAAAAGAAAATGCATTGTTTAAATATGAAAATGAAAAGTAGAAACAATTGAACACAACCATATCTGAAAAACTACTTATCTTTTAAAAAGGAAAAAGTTTCGTTGTTGATCAATGTGAAAAATTGCATGTGCTAAAACAAGAGCATGAAAGTTATAAAACTACAAATAGAGTATTGAATGAATGTGTTGTTTACAACGAACAGGAGATAGCTAGTTATGAGTTGCACATTGCATCACTTGAAAGTGAAATCATTGATTTGAATACATCACTGTCTAAATTTGTCAAAGGGAAGGAAAACTTAGATAAAGTGCTAGGTGTTAAAGTGAACTTTCAAAAAGAGAGTCTTGGATACACTCCGGTCAACAAAAAATATTTTGAACATAAATTGAAAACCTCTTTTGTTCATACTTCCGATATTCCAAGCACTTCTAAATCACCTCCTCCCACTTCTCAAATGAAAAGTTCTGAAAATATTTTTGTGAAAAAGAAAAATGTCAACACTAAGTCTTCCATGCCATATAGATCTCAAAAATTAAAGTCTAATGTTGAATGTTTCTATTGTGGTATGTTTGGACATGTGATGGATGATTGTGTTGTCATGAACGAGGATGACAAATTTGCATGCAAAAAGAAAAATGCTTCCAAGAGAAAAAGAAATATTTCTTGCTTCTATTGTCACAAACTTGGCTATGTCATGGATAATTACTTTGTGAAACAAAATGATGACTATCGTGCCATGAATGCTAAGTTTAATGTTCAAAGAAAATTTAGAAATGAAAATATCTTTCATGCTCAAAGGTTTGCACCTAATAAGAAAAACTTGTTTACAAAAACTCATACTCATAATGAAAAATCATTCCGTAAACGCACATTTCCTTGTTGTTTTCATTGTGGGAAATACGGGCACGGTATGAAAGAATGCTGGTTTTTGAAAAATGTTGATTTTCATACTTCTAGGATGAATGCTAGGTTTAATTCTGTTTGACCTAGATCTTTTGGAACAAGGAGATGGAACACTTTTGAAAATGCTTTTGCTCCCAAAAGAAAGCCTTTTGATAAAATTGCTTCTCCTCATTGCTACTATTGTGGAAATTATGGACATGTGCTTGAGGATTGCAGGATCATGGAAGATGATGACATGAAGGCAATGAAAAGAAAGAAAAATATGCTTGGCAAGAATGCCACTAACGTCAAGGGACCCAAAAACGCTTGGGTGCCCAAATCCGTTGAATGAATTGATTTTGATGCAAGTGTGCCTTGAGGTAAATAAAGAATAAAAGGGGATCCATTAAAAAGGAACAAGGCACACTCATATGGTAAAATCCCAACTTTACTTTTTTATTGTCAAATTGGTGATTTTGATGCTTTTTACTTATTTTATTTTGTTATGATTTTCATATCATGTTTGAATTGTATTTCTTTACAAGTCATACAAGTTGTAAATGGAAGAATATTTGGTATATCAAATACTATTATGTGAAATGACAGATTAAGTCTATCAGGAAGCTAACACTATATGTGAGGTGATCCTCAGATCAATGTTCTCCGCCTTGTACCAAAATTCAGAAATTGAATTTTTTGGCTTATGAGGAAACATATTTTTGAATGAAATCAATTTGCCTTTGAATTGTAATATCTTTCAAATTGAATCTGAAAAATTCTCTTATTTCAAAAGGGTAAAAATTTCTGAACTGTGGAATTGATTGATCAAATGCAACAATTGATATTGAATGATGACCATGGCTTAGTTTAAAGCTCATTGACCTTGTATGGTTGCTTTGCATGAATGATAATTTCTTGGTATCATGTTCAAACTGAAGCTTATGTCTCATGCAACATTGTTTTGAATGATCATGGTTGCATGTTTTGGTTCTAAAGAAAATGGTTCATCATGATGAAATCTGAAATAAAAATGCTCATGGCTCAATGCTACTTTCATTGAAAACCCATCTCATGCATTTATTAGTTTCATGATTTCTCAAATGTTTAAGTTATTGCAAAAATTGAAAACTTGCATAAAAACAATACATTGGCATATTTGCATATCATTCATAGATCATGCATACACTGTGTATATGAGTGTCATACATATGTCTCTCCATATTTTGCATACTTGCGTGCTTTAATGTCATGATTTTTTGGTATATCAAATGGCGTTTGTAGAAGGGTGGATTATATCCACTTGGAAACACTCCCTATGCATGAGTAGAGTCTTCGGACTCACACCTCCGCCACGTACCGAAAATCACCTTGTGTGAGCATATTTCTATAACCTTGCTTGATTGCATGTACGTATGTGATAAAATTCTTCTTGGAAAATTCTAAGACCTCACCTCCTTGCTAAACAAAATGCAGTGATTTTGTTCATATGTGATACATGTCATATATTAAGGGGGAGGATTTGATTCCGACCGTGCATACATTTAGGGGGAGTCATAGCTATGTCTTTTCAAATTCATTTTATACATGCAAAATAAAAATTTATCTCCACACTCTTGCACATAATAAATTTAATGACTTTACATGATAATGATTTAAGAAATTCCTTCCAACACTTTAAAGGAAACTTGAATCTCTATATGGACATTAAAGAGTAATCGTAAGGAAAAAGCTGTCTACCCCACAAAATTCAATAAGTAGTATGTCAAACCAAGTAGTCGGGAATCCCCATTGAGACAAATGAGAAAACTCACGTCGAACGATGAAGCAAAAACCCACATGTGTGACGAATCCAAGTAGTCGGGAATCCCCATTGAGACATATGAGGAAACTTATGCTGAACGGTGAAGTCCATTAAAAGAAATAAAATCAGGATTTTACGAAGCTACCGAAAGTTAAGAATCTAAAGTGAAAGTGTAGAGAGGAGATTACCTTCTAGTGTTCTTTAGAAAATCTAAAAATCCATATATTTTGAAGCTCATTGTTCATTACATCACATTTCACATGGATATTTTTGTGATGTATGTATTCTATGAATTTGTGTACACTCATGGTTTATGTAGTACCTCTATTTGTGTATGCACAAATCTCCTAGTTATGTTTCATGTCTTACATTCTTGAATTTGAGATCACATGCTCTTTTCTTAACTCGTGCCTCAATTAGGGGGAGTTACAATATGTAATACTTGTGTGCATGATGGTTGTGCTTGTGTGCTTATATGTTCATACATTCCCCTTTGGTCAAATTCTGAGCATAAACCTTACATTTGAAGGATAGAAGTCATATTGTGCATAGTTGCATATCTTGCATTCTTAGCATTCGCATAGTGCATATTTATTGGATTTGAAAGTTGAAGCTCATCGTCTACATATTTACATATTTGGCATTTTCAGCATGCATATAGTTCATACATGATATCATCTTGAACATTTCATACTTTTGAAAAATTGGTATCAGATTGAACAATTGGTTTAGTTCATTTTAAAATGCTTCATTTTGAACACTCCATGTTGCAAAAATGCTAAAATGAGTTCTTTCAACATTTTGAACAATTTTTGGTATCATGTCTTTGGAACAACATTTGAAATAAGAATTGGTATCAATTAGCATATCTTCGGGGCCAACACTTCAAGAATTGAAATGGCATATTTTTGGGGTTTTGATTAGCCTCAAATTGGTATCATATCTTGTGGCCTAACATGCGCATATCATGTCCTATCACCCCCTTTCTTTTTGTAGATGACAAAAAGGGGGAGAATGCTTTGTGTGTGCTCAATGCTTTATGATGAATTGTTTATGGTTTGTGCTCAAAGAGAAAAATCTGTTTTGGGGGAGAATTGGTGTATGTGCTCAATGTTAATGTTAATGCTCAATGCTTGATCCTTCATAAAGATGTTTGCAAAACTGTTCTATCACACACATCATTTTGTCATCATCAAAAAGGGAGAGATTGTTGCATCCCCTAGTTGATGTTTGGTGTTTGGTTTTAATGATATCACAACTGTTGATATTTATTTGTCTATCTTCTATCTTTCTTTTGAGGTTTGAAAAGTGATATGGTAAGATGACAAACAAGCAATCAAAGATCTACTCAAACCTATGAACCTGTGATCATGAATCTAGGCAATCATAGCTAGCTCTAGCATGGGCATGCTATCTCAATCAAACTACGCTAAGGAAAAGGAAAACACATGCCGGGGCATGGAGCAAGGAGTAAACAAAAACACACCGTGAAGGTGGAACTAGCAAGGAAAATAGAAAGATATGATGAAGAAGACAGCTAATGCCCAATACCAAGGAAAGATGTGATCGCCACCAAAGTAAAAACAAGTCAAAGACCTGAATATACCTTGGAAATAGGTGGATGAAACACCCGCCCACGGGAGAGAAAACCAGAGAAAGCCTGCAGATCAACTTATAAGTAACGGCCAGAACCATGTGCGTTACTTGGAAATGACGGCCACACGATAGACCGCCGGAAGAGAGTGACGCGCCTGCACAAGGCCGTCAGATAACCTGCAGTAACAAAGCTTGAATTCTTTTAACTCCAACTCTTCCAGCCAGCTAGAAGACCTGGGCCTCGTGTTAATGAACCTGTAAACCTGCCAAAGATGTAGAAAGACCAAACACAATAACCTCAATTAGTCCTTTTCACAAGCATAGAATCAATTCTCAAAGGACTTAACATCATCAAAAGGAGAGTGGATTACCGGGGAGTTTTTTGGTTTTTTTTAACCCCTCTGGGTGTTTTAAAAGCTTGGGAAGATGTTTATATGCTTAGAGGACAGTGAAAAACGTGGAGAAAGAAGAGGGACAATGCTTTGATTGTGGAAAAACCAGGGAAGAACTCAAGCATGCAATGATGAACTTGAAAGACCAGAACCAAAGTACTCCTTTGATTATGAGATGGATGGACGTAGGAAGCAGTTCCTCTTGGATGAAGATGGCTCCTGAGTTTAGCAGCACTTCGTCATGAATTCAAATCTTCCTCTCTTGGGCCATGAAGTCAAGGATTCTATTTATAGACCCTCAAACTCTCAGGTCGAGCAGAGGATAATCAAGCAAGATAAAGAGATAATTCTTAGCAAATCCTTGAAGATAATATCATCAAGAGTCCATAGAATCGAACGAAAGGTCTTGAGGATCAGATTTGAAAGAGATATTGTCAATCCAAACCCTTATCTCGACCACGGAGTAGCAGAGAAAAGGCCTGAACTGCCAGGACTCTCTGAAGGAAGTAACGGCTGCACGACAGACCGCCGCTTGGAAGCAACGCATCATGGACCATCCGTTACTCTCAACCCTATCCCAAAGGATAAGATCGACGGGAAGAAGACTTAATCAATTGGACTCTGCAAAGAAGCGACGGCCAAGATATAGGGCGTCATACTGAAACAACGGCCTCTCGACATACCGTTATTACCAATGTGTAAGCCAAAGGATAAGCACTGAAAACAAGGCCTTAAGCCTTAGGACTCTTCAAAGAGTAACGGTCTAGGCCCCATGCGTTATAATGAAACAACGCGCCTGGTTCGGACCATTATTACCATTGAGTTTCAAGAATAGCAATGAAGGGTTGCTAAGCTGTTGCCAACGAAACGCCACCAGGAGCCAATTCTTAATTCAAGAATTAAGACCCAAGAAACAGGCCTCAACTGATCAAGAGACTCAATGAAGAGTTAACAACTCGGAGCATCATATAGAATGAAATAAGGAGATGACCCGACTTATTGGGTATAAAACGGGTGTCAACAGATGCCCCTCCTTAACGTCCTCTTTGCAGGGGAGCGAGCGGGGGTGAAGCGAAAGTGAAAATGGAACATGAAGATGAAGCGGAAATGAAGCGGAGTGTATCAAAAAGAGGGCGTTAAGGTAAACGACACCCGTTCTTTACCGACAAGCGATAGGAATTTTCTGGAAAACTTCGAATTGATCACAAGGAAATAGCCAGCCAAAGGACGCAAGTCTGGAGGAACTAATTAACTAAGGAAAGGAAAACACGGCTAGCCACCGGAGGCAATGAAAAGGACATAGACTAAACTCCAGACAGGAATCTTCAGCGAACCAGATCAAGCGAGCAGATCGAAGAAAACCTTCTAATTCAGAGTGGAATGATTCTCCTCATCCGGAATCAAGAACACAGATGTTCACCATCATCGAGACCTTGAACAAATGAAGCTTCATGAATGCTCAAAGAATGCGTATGATGCATGCTGGGCTAAAGGAAAACAAAATCTTCAAAACAAATGTGAAGGAAGATGAAATACTAGAATACTCGAGAATAATATTGCTAGATCGGAGAAATCAGAGTCAGGACACCATCTGCCACCACGGCGTGCAAGATAGAACCATCGTCCCCAAATTTTCCAATCTAACGGCATATCCAACGATTAAACATGTGAACTTAGATCATCATCATTTTTGTTTTAGGGGAACATCAGATCCCAGGACACATGAATGACCAGCCAGTTCTCGAGATAATATATCATAAGTAACATATAGTAATGCATTGAGGGAGTGAGGGAACGAGATACCATACCTGACTTACCTGCCTGATGATTGGAAACGCATGACTTCACTCATAATTCCTTCATGAAAGATAGGTTAGCCAACAATAAATATGATAAGGAATCAAGGCCTAACCATTGTACGTGCAAGGGACATCAATAAGGAACATTAATGCAGAACATGGCACTGTTTTAACATCAATTAGACTTTTTAGTTCATCAAGAAATTTGCAAGCATATAACGGTCCCATGAAAGGGCGTCACACCAAGCAACGGATCACCCCTGGTCCGTCATAAGTCAAGCGGTTCACATTCTTCAATAAAATAGTCCAACACATGTAACGGTCACCTCAAGGCGCGTCAAAAGGATGTAACGGTCTGTCGATAGACCGTCGCATTTCCTGAGTTTTCAAAAAAAACAACAGAACGGTCACGGCCCATTCATTCCAAAACCAACGTCTCCAAAAAACAAAACCGAGGGAGCTCCGGCGATTCCAGCCCCCACCACCGCAATGGCCGGCGACGAGGCACCCCAGCCGCCACCACAGAAGAGGGGGAGAGGGAAGAAGATGGCCATACGGCGGTTCCACCACCGACTTGAACGGGAAGTGATCCTGCCGGTGGAAGAGGAACAACCGACGAGGAGAAGCCCAATAGAAGAAGAAGAAGTCCCCACGGCTGTGGAGGATCAAGGAGAAGCCTCATTGGGTGCAGAGGAGCCCAAAGAACCAGAGAAGAAGAGGAGGAGAGGCATGGACCGTGAGGTAGGCCCCCTTGCCCTAACTCCAAATTTTGATTTTTTTGTGTTTTATTTATGAATGCATGTGGGGAATAGGGGTAGAAATGGGTCTACGAACCCCCTACGAGTAATTGTAGGCCATTTGGCCATAGTGGGAGACCACGGGGATGCAAGGGAAAAATTTCCCAAACGCAGTCAATGTGACGGTCCTGCCAGCGACCGTCACTTGTCTGACGCACCATGACGAGGCCGTCACAAGCAAGCGACGCCCCATCCCAGGGCCGTCACTCATGCCAGGGACTTAAGCTATTTTTTAGGGTTTTCAGTTTTCAATTTTTTGTTTTATTTTTAATTATGAATGTTTATGCAATGATTATATGATGCAAATTGGACTAATTAATGATCTAATATGCAATGCAAGGGAAGAGACGATCGGGGATCTCCTGGCTACAGATCCGGGCAGTGTACCAGGCATTGCCCGACTACCAGAGAGAGATTAGCCAGCATGGGATTCGCCGAGGTTCTCAGCATCGAGGTGATCCGGATGGACACGCTGCTACTGTACGCCTTGCACGAGAGATGGGACCCGATCAGCAGAGCCTTCATCTTCCCATGGGGCCACATGATCCCCACGCTGGAAGATATAGCGAGGATTACAGGACTGAGAGTCCACGGAGCCGCAGTGACCGGATGGACTTACGGCGACTACCGAGAGATGGCACAGCAGCTGCTCGGATTAGATTTGATCAGGCCGGGACAGTCCTCCTCTCAGCTTTCGAGATTAGTACTGCAGGAGAGCTTGGGGCTGAGAGGAGCGGCGATAGCCGTAGGAGAGCTACCCGAGGAGCATTTGGGCAGAGTGATAGACCAGGTGCGCCCTCGTGTGGCGGCGGAGGCAGGACCTGAGGGAGATAGAGTGCTCAGACGCTTCCTGATGCTGCTATTCGGGAGGCTACTCTTCGCGACTCGGGCAGATGTCATCAGCTACAGACTGCTGCCGATGATAGAGGATTTGGGCAGAGTCAGGAAATACGCCTGGGGAGCGGCAGTGCTCGCATTCTTGTTCGAGTCCCTCAGCACCACGGACCGACAGACGATGCTGGGCGGCTTCTCGCCTTTCCTACAGGCAAACGCACTAAAATGCTTCCTGTTATGCCATGAATATTTATGCCATGCGACTGACTTGATTTCTTAAATGCAGATCTGGAGCTATATGTATCTCCCGGGCATCGGGAGAGGTGCACTACTCCATCCCGGCCGCATACTGATCGCGAGGCGATGGTCGGTGGCGAGGGACATAGGGTCGATCATCAGACTGACCCGGACGATCCAGGATGACTTGGACTCCTTCCCGCATATGTCGGTAAGTCCAGAACTGAAAAATGATTCCTATATGTTTTAAATGCTTCTAAATGCTGACCGTGCAAATGCTGAAAAAATGCTTTCAGGTGAGATGGACCCCGTACCGCGACGAGGGTTATACGGGACAGCCATGGGTGGAGGCGGCTTTATCGTACCGGGGGCGAGACATATGGTTGCATTGCATCCACATCATCGAGCCTCTGCACTACAGGCTGATCCTGCGGACCCGAGGACTACATCAGCCCGAGGTGACCTTTCCACGCCACAGCGATGACCACCCCGGCAAGTCAGCAAGGGGCATTAGCGGCAATGTGGATTGGTGCGCCGGGAAGGGGAAGTACGTCCACGACTGGAATAGGTGGGGCCGAGCCGTGAAGGAGCGGGATGAGAGCGATGAGGCATATCTGAAGGCCTTTGCTTGACTCTACGGCGACCGGGTGTACCGAGGTACCCGACGACCGGTATGCAATTCTGAACTCCTTCTATATGCAAAAATGCAATGTGATAGATGTACTGACTCACATGCTTTCTAAATGCAGCTAGACCCTGAGGGATGGATCGCTGAGCTGGAGGGATTACTCCACTCCACCATCCAGCAGCGGGACGGGTACCGGACCGCTCTAGAGCTCCTGGTGAGACTACGAAACCTAGACTTAAAAATGCTTATGATTATGACAATTGATGCTTATGATGCACATGCTGATTAACCATGGTTCCTAACCTTGTCTTCTAAATGCAGCGGGCCGAGGGAGCCCAACGAGCTGGACCGGATGCCCCATCATCTTCCTCACAGCCTGTGGGAGGCAGGGTTGAACAGGAGGCTGAGTTTGCTCGGGCGGTGGCCTGGGCCGAGGAGGCGGAGGCCACCCTCGTGGAGAGGGTAAGATGCTAAAAAAATGCTCATGCTTATGATCTTGCCAAAAAAAATGCCTTATGATTAACTATATGAAATGCAATCTACAGGCGAGAGAGCTAGCAGCAGCAGTGGCCGAGGCCAGGCAGGCGAGGATAGAGGCAGAAAGAAGCCGGGCTGAGACTGATCGAGCCCGAGCGGAGACAGAGCTTGTACGGGCAGAGATGGCTCGACTGAAAGCGGAGACCCCGCGACGCTTGGATGAGGCGGAGGGTGAGCGACTACGGACGAAGTTAGCTCGGGCTCAAGCCGAGGTGGAGCAGCTCCATATCGGGACGGCGGACCTGGATCGCTACCGGACCGAGGCACGGGAGACGCGGCGTCAGATCTTCACGCTGAAGATCGAGCTGCGGATGCTGGAGCGGACGGTCCGGATGATGGGCCGGGGACTGGAGCGGAGTGCTTCTCAGAGTGGGGCACGGAGGAGTGCTGCCCCGAGCGGCTCGGTAGGGGATTTTCTTGTCAGCTCCTCCGGCCAACGGAGGAATGAGAGGGTGGAGCGGGGACAGCAGAAGGAGAGTGCTTCCATAGCGCCGCCACCCGTGAGGAGACCCGAGGATGGAGGGGATGAGGGCGGTCCGGTGGATAAGCCGACCGAATGATGTATCTTTTTATGTTTTCTTATCACTGGTATGTAACTTATGGTGAAAAAGAAATGAGATCTTTTTTCTTTTTGGGTTTCCATTTTATTTTGTGCAAGTGTGAATGAATGAAAAGTATGCCAGAATGTGCATGAATTTTTTTTGCAGGTGGAGATGGGTTTGAACGTGCAGGGTGGATGAAATGAATAAATGAATGGTTTTGGAAAGTGATTTATGTATTTGAATAAGCATGTGCGGACGAGATGTGAATGAATGTATGAGACATATGCAGGAACGTATGTGTGTGGGAAAAACTGTGGAGAGAGTGAGGTGTATAATGTGAAAGACCGCCAGGTCTAGGCCAGGGTAGAAGGAATAGCCTGAAATCAGCAGCAGAGAAAGTAATGGTGTAGGCTCAGACCGTCTTAATTTGATGACGCGCCGGTGAAAGGCCGTTAATCATAACAGGGGCCCATCCTGGTAGTAGGGCTTCACGAGAAACGACGGCCAACGGTAGGTGCGTCAAAGACAAATAACGGCCAAAGACTAGACCGTTGATCATGGCAGAACGATGGTTTTCAGGACAACTAGCAGAAAATGCGATGGCCTGAGGGAGACGCGTCATAGTGAAGCAACGGCCATAACCAGGGCCGTCAGGAAGTGCTTAGCCTAGAAGAGAAAGGACTGAGTGGATGAGAGTATAACGGCTCAGGATTCGCGCGTTACAAGAAACGACGGTAGCCCTTAGACCGTTAATCTTCACAGAACATGATCGGGGAATTTAACCCACAGGAAAATGCGACGGCCTAAGGTTGGCGCGTTGGAGTGAAATAACAGCCGTACGATAGACCGTTAGATTCTGGGTTGTATTCCGAGACGGATTGAGCCGTGAGAACTTAAACCCGAGGTTTAGCCATCTAATCCCTTACTGGAACTTATCTAGATTAAAGATAAAGCCTTCCAACTCAAGTCTTATCCTTTCAAAGCCAACATTAAACCTTTAAGACTTGGAAACTCAACCAAAAATCGTATCTTTGCTGCAAACCTCTGCTTTAGGGTTGAAGAACCTTTCCTAAGGGCAGAAATCAAGATGAAGAGAAGCTTCGAGGTGGTGGCTACGGATGAGAAGGTCTACACTGGACCTAAAGCTGCCAGAAAAGAACATGGAGAGCTCCAACGGTTGACATCAATTCCCAAGCACTTAAGCTCCAATGTTCAAAGGGTGGTAAGTCCCTCAACAACACATCCAAGTTCAGAAAATTCTGCACTTCAATTCGTTTTATGACTTCTTCTTCTCCTTCTTTCTTCAAGCCTCTTCCTGGCCCAAGATGCTACTCTAATCTGACGTGGGTGGCTCCCATGGTAAAGGCCCTCCCTATAGAAGTCACATCCATCCTTAAAGCTTGGCACCTTCAACCACTCTTGGTTTTAGGCAAAAATTTGCAGAAATTATCCTTCGATTGGCCAAGCCTTTCAGCACTTGTGGAACTATGGCATCCACAAACTCATACCTTTATCTTCCCTTCCTTCGAAGCGACCGTCCTATTAGAGGAGGTAGAAACCTACCTAACCCTCCCTAAGACTAAGGCGGGGGATGAAGACCGAGTTTGCTATACAATAAAGCCTATTGACCCGTCCTTGATCTTGAGCGACTTCATTCATAATCCAAAGGACGTGAGAACCATGATCAGCCCATATCATGTTCACTTGATACCCTTGGCACAATGGATAGTGTCTCATTGTAAAAACAAGTGGGAGAGACATGAAGCAATAGCCAAGGCGGTGGCGGTTTGCTTGTGCGGGGTCTTCCTTTTTACTACGACCGACCACCTCTTAGACATCCAAAATCTTAGCATCTTTAGCGGGCTGTGGCGGGGAATGTCTATCTCTCAAGCGGTCCTCTCATACCTCTATGAAGGACTAAGCTCGGCTTGCCTAGGAGGACTTTGGTTCGGCTCCATGATACTCCTTGAGTGCTGGACAGGAGTGAGAGTCAAATTCCTTCCTAAGGAAGACATAACTTCTGCAAGCCGGATCTTCGGGAGCCACCCCCTCTTCTTCATTGGAGGGGCATTTGGATATTCTTCTCAGGTGGAATGCAGGACGGCGGATAAGAAAACTCGGGATGAATGGCGCCTCTTTTTCCACACTTTGCCAATGGACAAGTTCATTATGCGACCAAGAATCCTTCGAAGCACTCTTCTCAAAATACCATGGCGTCAAGGCCTGGTCCTCCAGCTAGTGGGGAATACTACCATGGCGATCTACAACCCGCACCGATGCCATCTTCAGATCGGACTACCTTGAACCAGTGTTTCTGCACTATCACACTACCCTCCCCTTCTACCTAGGAAGATGGGGACCGAGGAAGATGAACGAGTAGTCCGGAACGCGCTGATCATGTGGGAGATCAGCAAGGTGCGCCCGTGGCAAGCAGAGGTTGAAGAGAACGACGAAGCACGCCGAGATTATGTGAAAGAGTTGAGAAGAATCCGCCCTCTTGCGGATAAGAAATTGAATGTATCTTGATTTTCTTTTAGTTCATGAGAGATGTTATGTGTACTTGATCATCAGAGCTTGGTTTATCATGAATTATATTTCATTAAGCTTGCTTGAATGAGATGAAATTGCCACAGTTGAATGGGCTTGAGTTTCGTGTTTTGAATGGCTTGGAATGATGTGAACAGGCAGAGCCTCTGGAGATAGAAACGGATATGCAATGGGCCGCTACAAGGAAATAACGGTCTTACGACAGGCCGTCAGAATGAGAGTAACAATAGAACCCTGTCTCTAAAGGATATGATGGATAGGCGTTGGGCCGTTATAAGCAAGTAACGGTATTCTCCAGACCGTTATAGTGATGGTTAGCGAAAGAAAGAAGGCCCATGCCTGAAGGAAAATAACGGTCGAAGAGGGGGCCGTTATGTGACTGTAACGGTCTGATGTTGGCGCGTTACATACCTTGAACCTGCATAGTTGTGAACCTTTTTGCTTTGAATCTTGTCCCTGCATTCTGCACACACACTTTAAACATGAATCAAGTTAGATCTGTTCTTAGACTCAACCCCTTGCCTTGAAGCAAGTTAGATAATGACCGTTTCTTGATATTCGGTCAAGGGGTGGAGCCTTTATTAAATAGGCGGAAACATAATGAAAATGCAATGCACATGATGGTATTTTTTGGGAGTTTTGGAAAATATCTAATGTTTTTGGATTTTTAAAGATATTTGTTTTGTTTTGAATTCTTGAAAATATTTGATTTTTTTAGATTTTGAAATATTTGATTTTTTTTGGATTTTGAAAATATTTGATTTTTTTGGATTTTGAACATATTTGATGTTTTGGATTTTGAAAATATTTGATTTTTTTGGATTTTGAAAATATTTGATGTTTTTTTGGATTTTGAAAATATTTGATGTTTTTGGATTTTGAAAATATTCATTGTTTTTGGATTTTGAAAATAGTTACTGTTTTTGGATTTTGAAAAACCAGTGCCTCTCTAGCAACGCGAACCCTTCCTTGTTTTAGATTGAGTCCCAAGATTGGCGTGTAATAGTGTGACAACCCCTGGCCAAGACCTAATCATCATGACGGTGTTTCTACCAATGCCATACCCAGGGTACTAATCTTAGTCCTAAAAGGAAAAAAGATCATGGGGGTAAGCTTAGGCCAGATATGGGAGTTTTTAGGACTTGATTTTCTCACCGCACAACCCTATTAGAGATTTGGTCTGTTGCGCCGGGGATTTTGTGTCCGTCATCGAACCTTTGTCCACCCTAGGCACGCATGCGACCGGGCTCATAACGTCCCGCGGGGAACTGTACTGCCACTCTTGTCATGCCTAGCTTTCTTTTCTTCTTGGAGTTTTTGGAAATTCAGAATCTGTAGACCTTTGAGATAACGCTTTTGATTTTGTCGTAAAGAGCACTCCTTTTCTTTTCTTTTCCTTTCTTGCTTGTGGTGTCAGGTCATAACGGACTTGCCCCTGTTTGAGAGCTCCTCTCATTAGGGTGTTTGGATTGGTTGTCGCCTCCTTATTCACTCCTTGCCCCTGGATTCAGCCGAAGAATGAAGCGGACAGGGACTTCGACTTTCCCCTAAAGCATGGCCAAGGAGAAACGGTGTCTTTTTAAACAAGGGGCCTGACCAGGGATGTCGTGTGGTGTGTGATTGCCTTACTCCGGACCTCTTCTTTTGAAAAATAGGAAGGAAGATCTTGCTGCCGGGGAAGCACGTGGTTTAGACTCTAAGGAAAGAAATGCTTAAGATACAACCCATTCCACGGGTGAGGGAGCTCCTCACCTTCCGCATTCATTAAACGATAAGCATTCCCTGGATAAGCCTCTTTTATTACAAACGGCCCTTCCCAGTTAGGTTGCAATTTAGACCTAGGACCTGCAGACCGAATGAATTTGCGTTTCAAAACAATATCACCCGTCATAAACTTACGTTCAATCACCTTCTTTTGAAAATAACGTGAAACCCTCTTTTGATAAATAGAAACATGATCGGTCGCATTCATCCTCTTCTCATCTAAGAGTTCCAACTGGACCAGCAACGCCTCTCGACGTTCATTGAGATTAAGTTCCTTATCGAGCTGCACTCTAAGGGAAGGGATTAAGATCTCATATGGGAGCACCGCCTCCATCCCATAGGTCAGGGAATAGGGAGTTTGCCTCGTAGGGGTACGGACGGAGGTGCGGTAAGCCCACAGAGCTTCCACCAATCTTTCTGGCCAATCGGAAAATTTATGAGATTAGCACGTTTTCTTGATGATTTTAAGAAGGGTTTTATTAGTGGCCTTGGCTTGACCGTTGCCTTGAGGGTAATACGGAGATGAATGATGTAGTGCAATATTAAACTTCTTACATAGGTCCTTAAGCTCTTGGGAGACGAACTGGGGTCCGTTGTCGGTGATGATGCTGCTTGGCACTCCGAACCGCGAGATGATATTCTTCATGATAAAGTGGCACACCGTTGTAGCTTTGATCTCTGCGTACGCCTCGGCTTCGGCCCATTTGGTGAAGTACTCAGTAGTGGTGAGGATAAAGGATTTTTGCTTGATCTGAGAATTAGGATCACCGAGCGGGCCGACGACGTCGAAAGCCCACATAGAGAAAGGCCAAGGAGCAGTCATAGGATGGAGAGATGAAGCTGGAGAGTGAATTTTATCAGCATGGAGTTGGCATTTAAGACACCTCCAGACATAGAGGGAGCAATCTTCCTCTAGAGTGGGCCAATCGTAGTCCTGCCTAAGGATCTTCTTCGCTAGAGCCTGACCATTGACATGACCTCCACACTCACTAGAATGGGCCGCTTCAGCCACTTTCCAAGCTTCTACATCATCCAAGCATCTCATGAGCATTCCATTAGTAGCGCGCCTATACAGTTCTCCTGCAATGATAGTGTACCTTGCGGCGCCTCTTCTTATTGCTTTACGCTGCTCGGCCTTTGCCCCTTCTGGGAATGACCCTTCCTTCCAAAACAATTCGATTTCATGATACCAAGGCAATTCTTCTTCGTCCAGAATCTCCTCTAGCTCTGTTAATGAAACTTCCTTGAGATCTTCCTTCTCAGCTCTCGCCTCTATAGCTTTCCTAAGGTTGATGAACCAAGGATCTTGAAGAGAGGGCGCGTCCAATCTCTGGACGACGATGGTCTCAGTGCTACGACTGAGAGGGAAAGATAAAGAGGAAGCAAGAGATGCCAAAGCATCAGCTAGAATGTTCAAAGAACGGGGAGTATGGATATAGATCAGCTTACGGAATCGCTTGGCAATGAGCATGACCAAATCTTGATAAGGCTTGAGCTTGGGGTCACGAGTACGGTAAGTGGATAGAACTTGCCGTAGGACGAGCTGAGAGTCTCCTATGATGTTCAAATAACGCGCGCCTAGGAGATAGGTGTGCTTCAAGCCGGCCAGGAGAGCCTCATACTCTGTGATGTTGTTGGTAGCAGTAAATCGAAGTTGATAAGCGAAGGGGATGGTTACTCTCTCTGGAGTAAGCAAGACAGCACTGATCCCTTGGCCTTGAGAGTTGAGTGCACCATCGAAGTGCAGAGACCAAAAGGGATGATGAGAAAGGACAGAGAGATGCTCATCAGGGAAATCATCCTGAGTAGAATCGGTGTGAGGAATAGGGAGATGTGCAAGATGCTCAGCAATGGCATATCCTTTGACTGCCTTCTGAACAACAAAGGTGATGTCAAACTGAGAGAGGAAGCTCTGCCAGCGAGCTAACCTACTAGAAAGGATAGGTTTTTCTAAGAGATAACGGATCGGGTCCATTCTAGAGATCAACCTAACTGGGTGGGCGAGAAAGTAATGTTTAAGCTTCTGAGCTACCCACACTAAGGCGGCACAAGTATTCTCCATAGCGGTGTACTTGGATTCAGCTGGATTAAACAGTCGAGAGAGGTAGTACGCAGCCCGCTCTTTCCCTTCATCATCTACTTGTGCTAAGACCGCCCCTAGGGAGTCCTCAATAACCGAGATGTATAGGATTAGGGGTTTCCCAGGGACAGGAGGTTGCAAAACCGGGGGATTGGATAGATACTCTTTGAGGTCCTTATAGGCCTTCTGACAATCTTGATTCCATTCGAACTTGACCCCCGCCTTAAGCAATTCATAAAACGAACAACACCTCTGAGAATGCTGAGATGTAAATCTTCTAATGAATTGCAGTCTACCAATCAATCCTCGAAGTTCTGAAATGTTCTTTGGCGGAGGCATGTCCATGACGGCCTGTGCTTTATTAGAATCAATCTGGATCCCCCGTTTGCTCACTATGAACCCTAACAACTTCCCTGAGGAGACTCCGAATACACACTTCTTCGGATTCATCTTAAGCTTGTACTCCCTGGCTCTCTGCAGCACCTTAGCTAGGATAGAGGGGTGTTCTTCTTTTGTTCTTGACTTCACCAAGATGTCATCCACGTAAGCTTCCATATATATGTGCATCATGTCGTGGAAGATGGCCATCATCGCCCTTTGATAGGTGGCACCTGCATTTTTCAAACCAAATGACATAACTACATAACAATACGTGCCCCAGGGCATGGTAAAGGAAGTTTTCTCTTGGTCTTCCGGAGTGAGACGGATCTGATTATAGCCCGAGTACCCATCCATAAATGACAGAGCTTCATACCCGGCAGTGTTATCCACTAGGACGTCTATATGAGGTAGCGGGAAATCATCTTTGGGACATGCTTTGTTTAGATCCCTGAAATTAATGCATATGCGCACTTTTCCATCCTTCTTGAGAACAGGGACTATGTTTGCCACCCACTGAGGATACAAAACTACTCTGATGAATCTGGCTTTGTATAGTTTGTCGACCTCTTCTTTGATCCTCAAGGCCATGTGGGGGTTAAATCTTCTTGACCTTTGTTTCACAGGCGTTGCCCCTGGTTTAAGCACGAGTCGATGTTCCACTAAAGAGGGGTCAAGACCTGGCATGTCCTCATAAGACCAGGCGAAGGAATCGCTATACTCCCTTAGGACCTTAATCAATTCTTCTTCTACTTGTGAAGGGAGATTAGCAGCAATCATGATGGGCCTTGGGTCTTCTTCGGTTCCTAGATTGATTTCCTTTGTAGGTTCGTCCACCGACGACGACGGCTCGTCGAATCTTTTCAATCCTTGTGCGTATAAGTCGGCGGTGTCATCTACATCGCTGTCTTCATTAATTGGATCCTTCTCATCCACAATCTCATAGACGCCTAATCCGTCATCGCTCCACACCCCTTCTATTTCCTCGTCGTCTTCAATTACGATTGCCGTAGCAACAAATTCCGGGCACTTCAAAAGAGCATGGCAACGCTGAGCTAAATCTTGCAAGAATCTATCAGGAACAGACCGGGGCGGATGCGCCAGCGAGCGCGGCTCAGCAGAGGAAGGGTTAGATGACCTAGAACAAGACCCTACTTCTCTAGACCTGAATGACTCTACTTTCTTAGACTCGACGGACCCTAATCCTAACATAGGGGACAGAAGACCTAGTGGAAGGGAAGACGCAGGGGACTCGTGCCCCTGGGAGGAAGATGGCGACAGGATAGCGTAATCTTCCACTAAAATCTCCGTTTCAAATTTGACGTTTTTTTTTGGAGATCAGCGGAGACTACACAGCAAGATGGAGGAGGTGGGAGCTGCATAGGGAACAGCTCTGGGAAAATGCAGTCGAAGAAAGGATCAGAAGAAGAGAACCACATCTCGTGGAGTTGGGCGTTGGGAGGAGGAGGAGTGAAGAGAGTGGATAGATCGAGGGGTGGGCACTTCCCGCAAGCACAAGGAATAAATAGAATCTCGGGTGGATCAATGAAAAACGGATTTATTATGATGGGAGGAAGGCGGGGTATGAAGTCCCCTTGCTGGAAAATAGATTGGAGGCGTGAGGGAGACCAAGAAAAGGCAATTAGAGAGCTCCCCTCCTTATGTAAATTAACAATAGGCTGCTTCTTCGGCCTCCATGGCACCAGTCGAACCTCTTGCTTCTTCTGACATTCTTCCTCATGAAAGAGCCCCTGCAAGGCCTGACTGTAGTCGAGCATGTCATCATCTGACCCTCTTGGCAAGGGAGGCGGACTGGCAATTGGACAAACTATATTCCTTTCTTGCTGAATCGACTTTGGAGCTAATGTGCCTGGCTGGAGAGGCCCTTTGACAAAATGCTGACGATAATCCCAGGTGAGCGGCCTAGAATCACCCATCATAGATAATGCTGTCTCTTTGTAGCCGAGACCTCTCCTACCAATTTTTCTTCCCTTAGGTATAGGCTTAGTCATCCCTTGCAGTTGCGCACCGAGGCCTCTCCCCGGTTGATAGGCCAGTTTCAATATAATGTTCCACCCCTTTGAATCTCGAATCTGCGGCTTCACTTTGACATTAACTGGAGTAGTGACGGGCTTAGGGGATGTGTAAGCCCAAGGAAAGTTCAAATCCAACACTGACAGAATGGGCCGGCTGCTTGGCCAGAGTGTGGGAAGAACCTGCTCTGAAATAGCCTTTACTGACTATACTGTGGATAAGCTCTTAACCTTGACGACCCTCCCTTGGAAGGGGAATTTAATGCACTGATGCGCGGTGGAGGGCACGGCGCCGAGTGTGTCAATCCAGGGACGACCCAAGATAGCCTTGAACATAGGGTCGATATCAAGAACATAGAATTCCACGGCCATAGTAAGGGGCCCGAGCTCTGTCTGAATGGTGACTACCCCGTGACATGCCCGTCTTGAGTTGTCATATGCTGCTATAGTGGTGGGGGTAGGCCGTAGTAACTCTTCAGATACGTTGCATGCTCAGAGGGTGCTGAGTGGGCAAACATTAGTTGAGGCCCCTGTGTCAACCAGCGCTGCTTCAATGTCGACTTTGTTCAGGGTAATTGTTATGCAGAGCGGCTTTTGCCGAGCCCCCGGAGGTGCAAGCTCGGTTTCAGAGAATGTGATTGCCGGCCCTTTTGAGATAGTTGCCAGTGCCGTTGGTAGGCTATCAACTGCCATGTCTTCGCTAACCATTACCTTCTGTAAGAAGTCCCTCAGCGCATCCTGATGAAGGGTGGACCTTTTGATCAGCTCCAGCACAGATATTTTGGCGGGTACTCGATCCAGATGATGCAACAAGTCATATTGAGTACCCGACAGAGGTTCAGTTTCTTCTTGCTCGGCCACCGGCTGAGAGGACTGGGGATTAGAAGTAGTAGCGTAATTCCGATGGAACATCTTCCCGCTCCTCAAAGCACAATTTGCCGCGGCATCTGAAGATAGTATGATGGGCCCTGCGGGATGGTTGAATGGAACAAGTGGTGCGGGGGAGGCGGTTTGGTGGAGCGTAGGGTTGGCGAGGTTAATGGGCGGTGCGCGGATGATGGATGAAGGATTGGTGGAAGGCAGGGTGGTGATGAATGTTGATGCGGGTGAAGGGAGGGCTAGCGGCTGGGTAAGAATGGGTGAAGGATTGGGTGGTGGTGTGATGACGGTGATGGGAGTAGGTGATGGAGGGTACGATGGAATGGAGAGTGGTAGAGGATTTGCTGGAGCGGGTGTGAATGGGAGGATGAGTTGAGAGGCCGTCGGCTGTGCAGGGACGATGAAGGGAGGATTGCGGTGGTTATGGTGGAGGGCCATGACCTGCGGTGTGGCGCGATCATCATCGAAAGACCATCCGGCGTTGGGGGGCCGGTGGCTGGACCATGTTTATTTGCGCTGGTGCTGGCGGCTGCTGCTGAGGAGCGGGTGGATGATTTGGCATCGGGTTCTGATGGATGCCCAGGTCTTGTACTTGCTGTGGTTGCTGCTATTGTGGCGGCTACTGTGGCTGCGGTGTTTGATGCTGCTGCACTTGCTGCCCCTACAGTTGCCTTCTCTTTTCTTTAATCTCAATAATGGCCCTATGCATTTCGGCCTAGTCGATTCTCTGCCCTTCATGTAGGTCATACACAAGATCTCAGAACTGAAAACATCCTTCTATGGTATGGCCCGGCTGCCGGTGGTACATACAATATTTAGTCTGATCGACTGCCGGGTTCCAAACAGGCCGTTCCGGAGGAAGTTGGATTGCATTTACTGACATGAGTGCCGAGAAGATATCTGTAAGTGTCTTTGGCAATGGAGGATACTGGGCTCTCCTGGGAGTCGGGCGCTTGCTATTTGGATTGTTGTTGTTGTAGCCGTTGGGTGGAGGGCCGTTATGGTATTGTGGTGGTGGTGATGGTTGTTGTGGTGTGGCGAAGGTGTTTTGTGGAATGGTGAAGGCGGGGGGAGGGTTTTGTGGAGTGGCTTGGAAGTTTTGCGGAGCGGAGTTTTGTGGATTGCGGGGGTTTTGGTTGTAGCGGAAAGGTGCGGCCTGATATGGAAAAGCAACGGCTTGTACTTGCTCATTTGTTTGGACTCCCTCAGTCACCGGCCCTTGTGGTTTCTTGTGGTATTTGGGCTTTTGGTTTTCGAAGAGGGAATGGATGGGGGAGTCCTTGAATTGAGTCTGGATGAAGCGCGCCCGGCTATAGAGTTGATGCATGTTGGCTATGTCATTCATTGCCAGGATGTTGCGGAAGGTCGGGGTGGCATTGGAAATCAGCAGTTTGACCTTGTCTTCCTCTGGAATGTGGCCCGGTACTCTAGCGGCCATTTGTCTCCACCTGTCTACATAGGTGGCGAACTCTTCATCCGGCTTCATCTTCTCGGCCACTAGATCTATAAATGAATATTCCGGGCCGACCCTGTCTTGGAACCGCTGGATGAATTTGTCCTTAACTACCTTGAAACTCTCGGCCTCTTCCAGTGGTAGAGAATAGAACCATTCTAGAGCAACACTGTCCAAAGATTGGCGGAATAAGTACGCCATGAGGCGATCATCATATTGGAACTGCGCCGATTCATAAAGGAAATCTCTCACATGGATGAAGGGATTGTTGTTCCCATCGTACTTGCGATAGTTGGGGAGCTCTGATTGCGGAGGGAACCGGATGTTCTGGAAGCTCGGAATAGGAATATCGGCCAAGGATTGTGGGCCAACCCTTTTCTGGAGAAAGTCGAGTTGTTGCTGCATGGTGGCCCACTTGTCAAGCAAGTCCTGCTCTCGGGAGGGAGCAGGGGTAGTGAAGGATGATGATTGTATTTGAGGGGCAGATGGAATGGCTGTAGCAACAGGCGGGAGCCCGTAAGAAGGAGTGGAAGGATAGACAGTGAAAATAGGAGGCCCATAAGAAGGATATTGGGCCTGAGATAGACCCGGATTAGAATGATTTTGGGCCACTCCTTGCTGGGGGCATAAGAAATCGGAAGGGTTCATAAGGAGCTGCGGAGCTACCGAACCAGAGTTGTGATGATCCACCTAGACAAAGGAAGGGATAGGTGACTTCCCTTTATCGAAAGATTGATGGGCTGAATTAGAAGATTGGCCCATCTCCATGCCAGCGAAAGTGATGGTCCGGGGTTGGACCGGAGTGAGATCAATCGGAGTGGGCTGAACGGACGACCCACTAATGGAAGGATTAGATTGACCTTGGAGAGTGGCAGAGGGAGAAGCATTGGACCCTTGCATAGCTTGATATAAAACTTGGAGTTGGGTCGGATCCAATTGGGCCATCATATGAAGGACGGAGGCCGCGGAAGGAGTAGAGAGAGAAGGGGTAACTTGACCACCTTCCATAGCAGTGGAGGATGGGAGAGGGGCAGTCCCCTCTCTAGAGGAAAATGTAATAACCCTAGGGGGGTTTTCAAGGAGCCCTTGAGGAAGAGAGTCCTCTTGGGAGCGAGGAGGATTGAAGGATGCCATGGTGGACTCGAAGAGGGGATTAGAATAGAACGTGAAGAAGGAACTGACTCGAGAAGACGATTCAGACAGATGAAAACAACTCCACATGCAATGGACAACCTTGACAATATGCAAAGCAACCAATACAAAAAAGAAACACACAATAAGCAACCAACTTAGGTGATTCTAACAAGATGTAAATGATAAAAGATGAAGACACCCAAAATCAACCAAGTTGTTTAAGATGATGCAACAAGGTTCTTATGATTTCTCCTTTGAAACTTTAGTTAATTGATTGATATGTGCTCTCAACAATGGGTTCCTAGTAGGAGATGGATATGGGACTTGGTTTGACTCTCAGTATAACCACTCTTCACTTATGCAGTCCTAGACACGGGGTGGGAGAGATACAACCAGCCCGGCGTCCGTGTGGGAATCCACGGCTCGCGGGGACTTACGGAGCTCCCTACTGTGATTTCCTAGTCGGCCCCAAGGAATATGGAGACGAGAGGTCCTCACAACAAGGTAGGAAAATGCAATCTAACGTATGAAAAGATGAATGACCCTATGTGCACCGGAGTGCATGCAAAGTCTAGCCTAGAATCTAACAATCAATGGTGCACACAATGATATGTAGATATGAGCAAAGCAAGAAGGAGGGGAGTTACCACCCAAGCAATAAGTCACATCAAAAACTACGGAAATAAATGCACCTCGGATGCATACCTGCCAGTAGAATAACGGTCGAAGGACCCTACGTCAGAGCACAATAACGGTCAAAGGCCAGACCGCCAGATAATACATAACGCAGGGGGATGAGACCGTCAGATGAGCCAGGGAACCAAAACCAGACAGAAGTAACCGGAAAACCCGTGGAAGCTCACACAGCAGAACCAAAGTGGCGGTCTAATGCCCCTGCGTCAGAGGACTGTGACGCGGGGACACCGGGCCGTCAGAGAACTCAGAAAACTAGGATGAGCAGTAATCAAAGGGGAAACAAAAGGCAACTCAACAAGCAGATGATGGCAGGTTTAATGATGTGACACGACCTAAGGGTGTACTAGTAACAACCAAATGAACCTTGGACCTAGACTTGCAAGCCCACTTACAAATTGGCGGACTCGATGTTGGCGGACCGATATCGCAACACAACCCTTTTCCCGTGGTGACTAAATGATGGTAGGGTGGATTTGAGAGTCTAAACCATGCTACTTAGGGTGATTGACTTGGCCAATGAGTTCCCCTCCCTTGGATCGGAGCACCCACATCAGTGGGGCGGACGCCGTGCCTTGAGGGTACGGGGGTCTCTCCTCACTCAATCCGCGGTGGCCACTCGTGATCGGGAATCACGGGACCGGGCACTCTCTTCCTTGCCGGCTGAACTAAGAGATGATACTAATAAAACACAAATATTCAGGGAGGGTTCAGCTTATACCTGACTGGTGTGAGGACACCGGCCCCGAGTCGGAGACGTGGGCGAGCGGGGAAGCGTGGGTTCCCCACACGCCGCGCCGGGGAAGCTTGATCTGTCCAAACAAAGTACACCACTACACCTCTCGCAGGAGGGGGATCTTAGGGTGGGGATTAAAGCAATTTCAAATAATACTACCTCCACGTAGGGAGGGGCCTTCAGCCGGCCAAGCGGGATGGGGAAGGCGAGGCAAGAACAACGACTAATAGTGGATGCCGAGTCTGCCAACTGTCTGCGAACAGAGACAGTGGGTTGGTGTTGTAGCTATAGATTCCACTCACAAATTTTGCTGATGGCGAGGTTAGCGGCAAAAGCTTTGTAACAGGAAGGGGAATGCTTCAGAATTTTTTTGATTTCTTCTGGAGAAGCTACAGGTCGGGGCAGAAGATGGAACGGGACCTCTGTTTCTCGGACTAGCAGGGACTGACTTCCAACAGTAGGGTGCAGAGGGTACTCTGGCCGTTCCCGTTGTCAAAATCAGGCGCTGTCAGAGTCGTTGGAATCGTAGTCAAGTTCTCTTCGCATAAAAACTGACAGGGAAGCCTTCTGATGTCGGGGGAGGTCTGAGGACGCCGAACACTGCTGACAGGTCGAAGCAGACTGTGTTGTAGCAGAGTGACGCAGCAGAGGGAGAAAAATGGTAACTTCGGCCACCGGAGGCCAAATGGAACTCCGCTTCCTGATTCTCAAAATAGACAGGGAGACGTAGAACTTTGTAGAAGAAATGGTAGACTGATTGCTCCGAGGTTTGACGTGGCAGGGCTCTCAATCCGGTTCTGGTGCTCAGCAAAATCTGTTCCGCGCAGTCGGGGGAGAACGGAGTTGCTGAACAGCCTCGAGCTCCGATGAAGATGAAACCACCTCTGTTACAAAGAAGACCCGGAGACGCTTCCAACGATGGCTCTTGTGTCTTCAAACTCGTCCGGATGGCGTCGTGGTGGTCGCTGCAATAGACTGATTTATTTGTAACCTGTGGACAGCAACCTGCAGCTCTTGTGTTGGCTTCTAAAGAAGGAGATGGGGGAGGTGTATGTATGAGAGGGGTGATGGGGTGGAAGAAGTAGTGTGTATGGAGGGATGGGGAATGCTAATGGAGATAGGAAGAGGATGGGAGGGGCAGTGGGGCAGGTCCTCAACTGGAGGTAGGGGAAGGTGGAGTCAATGGAGGTGAATGGAGGGAGATGAGAGGGGCGACCAAGGCTAGAAGGGAGGAGAGGGGGGCGGCCAAAACATGGAGGGAAAGTGGATTTCAAATTTGAAATGGGCTTTGGAAGTTGGGTGAATGTGTGGGGAAGAGGATTGATGGTGTTGGAATGGAGGAGATTTGGTTGGAATGGGGAGTATGGTGTTGGAAGAGGGAGACTTCTACCTTGGGACTAGGGGTGTAGTAAATGGAGTGTGGGGAAGTGGGGGCTTTAATGGTGGTAGGTGGGAGTTGGATGTGGAAGGGAGGAGGGGGAGGAGAGAGGAAATATGCGCCCCTTTCCTAATGAGAGAGAGAGGAAGAGGGATAGAGAGAGAATAGGGTGGGGAATCACTCCCCTAGGGCCTCTCACCCAACTATAGGAATCACTCCTTTAAACTAGATTTGAACACTCAAATAGAAGGCTTTGTATTCATTCATTCATTAAGTTCAAATGGAGGAAATGGGGTCCTATATATTGGAAACCCACATTTCTACAAAAGACCCTGACAAAAGACTCATTGACAAATAACCGAAGGGGTAGGGGAGCTCATTGGGCTAAGCCCGAAGAAATGGGCCCAATTAGCACATTACACATTCTAATGACACTCAAACATAGGAAAATAAATGCTAGACCTAGGGACATGACTCTAATAAAATTAAAATTACATCAATGACTCAAATAAAAATTACATTGGACTCAAAATTAAATGGTTAGACCATGCCGGATGAAATAGGAGGTGATGTTCTCATCATACTCCCGGGGTGCGAAGAACTCGACTCCGTCGAGTAAGAGTCTTTCCTAGCTCGCCCATGTCTCCACCATCGTGGTCGGCCCTTCCACCTCATAAGATACTGCTGGATTGCCCTGCTCCTGATGGTGTCGTTATGTTCAACCAGTATCAAATCTTTGTGCTCATGCCGGGCTCTCAAGGTTAGAAGGGGATTCTTATTGGTGGGGTCACTCTTAAAGGGGGGTATGGACTCAATATCCTCGCTAGGTGCCACCGCGGGGCCCTTGCAGGGCACAAGGTCCGCCACACTACAATGAGGGTTGACCCCACATTCCTTCAGAAGGAACAACTCATTGGCATATATACTCAATCGCCCAAAGACCTTAAAGGGTCCAGTCTCACGATCCCTGAGCGTAAAGGCGACTCTAGGGAAGAGCCTCTTTATCCTGACCATCAGATAGTCACCCTCTTGGAAGTCTAGGTTTCTTTTGTGGGTATCAATTCGCCTTTGACAAATCCTTTTACCTTTGATGATGGGCTTGCAAGTATGCAATCCTGAGACATAGTTGGTGAATGCTGGCACTTTATTGGATGTTGGGGGTCCCGGGCACCCAAATGTGGACCTAGCATGTCTAGACTCCCCATGAAGATTAGTGAAGATAGGAGGGCCTGGACCTCCAAATGTAGCTCTATCATGCAAAGGGGTGGTAAATGCCGGGGGACCTGGACATCCAAGAATGCACCTATCATGCTTAAGACTCATGATGAATGGAGGTGGACCATTACATCCGAAAATGGCCCATTCATGCTTCCTACTTGACATGTGGGTGATGTGAATGAATGGAACCGTCTTATGAATCATGCCAAGTGATGTGTTGTGCCAAGACTTATGCATTCCTATCCCAAAGATCACTTCTATGTGTATGGGTGTGGGATGACCTTTGAACTTCCATGTAAAAGGGTCAAACATATCTAGGAAGGTGGACATTATGGAGAGGGGCTCTTTCTTGCTCCCTAGGCAGACGTTATCTATGGCGATGGTTCCCTTTGTGTAGTCCAAGTCTTGTAAGAGGTGATCTTGGTCCAACATGGTTGGTTGGGTTAGGGAAATGTGAGTTGTGGGTAAGGTGGGTGTATCACATGGGTAACTAAGCTCCCATTGGAAGGAATCAAAGGGGTCATGGACTGGGCTTCCTAGAGGAAGGAACTCTATGTCCACATGGCCTATGCATGGTGGGTCATCCTTACTAAGGTCTTCAGTGGGCCAGTTGATCAAGGTACTTGGGATTTTAATGGTAGTGGAGTGGACCATGATGGGTTCTTCATCCATGGGGAGAATGAGAAGGAGGTCACTAGTGTAGCAACCAATGGTGAAGACTGAGGTGATAGAACCATCACATGGGTGGATGAGACTAAGTCTTCTTGGGTGGGCCGCTCCTATGGTCAATAAGCAAGTCAACTTTAGTTGCCATTCTAAACCCTTAAGGAGATCATCCCAACCATTTACCTCATAGTAGGATTGGAATGTGGTGTGATAGGAGTTAATGGGTGCTAATTGGAAAGGGTGCTCCATGGTTGGGGTTTGAAAGTATAAGGCATGAGGGATGGGATTTTGCTTGAGCCATTTGATGATGAGTTCTCCTACGGTCACAACCTTTTGCGTGAGATTGAGTGATTTGGGGAGGCATGTGTTTGTTTGGACGGGGATGAGTTGATGTCTTTCTTCCTTATTGATTGGGGTATGAATTTCCTTGAATGTGGGGAAGAGATTTGTGTTGGTGTCCAATCCCAGGGATTTGGTTTTGTGGGCCGGGTTCTCCTCATGTTCACTCATGACCTCATTCATTCTTTGTAGTGGGTTGAGAGGGCATGGTGGCCGGGTATGGGGCTCCGGTGGGTGAGGGAACAAAAGGTTGTTGAAACCATAGGCTCCCGGGAGATGTGGGGGATGAACTAGGCAAGACCAACGCAATGGGTGGAAGGTGGTATTCCGTTCATCAAGTCATTGTTTTCCTAGGATTATGCAAGGGCCTTTCAAAGTACCAATTTGACACCAAGCTCCATCAAAGTATTTGATTTCTCCAAACCATTTATGAAATTCAACGAAGACTAGGTCTCCGTTGTGCACAATTTGTCCGGTCGTAGAGAGGTGGCTACAATTTCGGGGGATACCCAATTATCTTCTACCATGTAGATGAAGTCAATTTCTGTGGGGCTCCCATTAGGTAGGTATGCTTGGGATATGATGGGAATTTGGGCCTTTTGGTCTGTAGACTCAATGACAATGGGAGGTGGATAATGCATGGAACGATCTGATGAGAACTCTAATGCAAGCGTGCCCATGGACTTGACTTGATAGAGACAAGTCAATGACTTGCTCTGATACCACTTGATGTGACACGACCTAAGGGTGTACTAGTAACAACCAAATGAACCTTAGACCTAGACTTGCAAGCCCACTTACAAATTGGCGGACTCGATGTTGGCGGACCGATATCGCAACACAACCCTTTTCCCGTGGTGACTAAATGATGGTAGGGTGGATTTGAGAGTCTAAACCATGCTACTTAGGGTGATTGACTTGGCCAATGAGTTCCCCTCCCTTGGATCGGAGCACCCACATCAGTGGGGCGGACACCGTGCCTTGAGGGTACGGGGGTCTCTCCTCACTCAATCCGCGGTGGCCACTCGTGATCGAGAATCACAGGACCGGGCACTCTCTTCCTTGCCGGCTGAACTAAGAGATGATACTAATAAAACACAAATATTCAGGAAGGGTTCAGCTTATACCTGACCGGTGTGAGGACACCGGCCCCGAGTCGGAGACGTGGGCGAGCGGGGAAGCGTGGGTTCCCCACACGCCGAGCCGGGGAAGCTTGATCTGTCCAAACAAAGTACACCACTACACCTCTCGCAGGAGGGGGATCTTGGGGTGGGTATTAAAGCAATTACAAATAATACTACCTCCACGCAGGGAGAGGCCTTCAGCCGGCCAAGCGGGATGGGGAAGGCGAGGCAAGAACAACGACTAATAGTGGATGCCGAGTCTGCCAACTGTCTGCGAACAGAGACAGTGGGTTGGTGTTGTAGCTATAGATTCCACTCACGAATTTTACTGATGGCGAGGTTAGCGGCAAAAGCTTCGTAACAGGAAGGGGAATGCTTCAGAATTTTTGTGATTTCTTCTGGAGAAGCTACAGGTTGGGGAAGAAGATGGAACAGGACCTCTGTTTCTCGGACTAGCAGGGACTGACTTCTAATAGTAGGATGCAGAGGGTACTCCGGCCGCTCCCGTTGTCGAAATCAGGCGCTGTCGGAGTCGTTGGAATCGTAGTCAAGTTCTCTTCGTAGAAAAACTGACGCGGAAGCCTTCCGATGTCGGGGGAGGTCTGAGGACGCCGAACACGGCTGACAGGTTGAAGCAGACTATGTTGTAGCAGAGTGACGCAGCAGAGGGAGAAAAATGGTAACTTCGGCCACAGGAAGCCAAATGGAACTCCGCTTCCTGATTCTGAAAATAGACAGGGAGAAGTAGAACTTTGTAGAAGAAATGGTAGACTGATTTCTCCGAGGTTTGACGTGGCAGGGCTCTCAATCCGGTTCTGGTGCTCAGCAGAATCTGTTCCGCGCAGTCGGGGGAGAACGGAGTTTCTGAACAGCCTCGAGCTCCGATGAAGATGAAACCACTTCTGTTGCGAAGAAAACCCGGAGACGCTTCCAACGATGGCTCTTGTGTCTTCAAACTCGTCCAGATGGCGTCGTGGTGGTCACTGCAACAGACTGATTTGTCTGTAACCTGTGGACAGCAACCTGCAGCTCTTGTGTTGGCTTCTAAAGAAGGAGATGGGGGAGGTGTATGTATGAGAGGGGTGATGGGGTGGAAGAAGTAGTGTGTATGTAGGGATGGGGAATGCTAATGGAGATAGGAAGAGGATGGGAGGGGCAGTGGGGCAGGTCCTCAGCTGGAGGTAGGGGAAGGTGGAGTCAATGGAGGTGAATGGAGGGAGATGAGAGGGGCGACCAAGGCTAGAAGGGAGGAGAGGGGGGCGGCCAAAACATGGAGGGAAAGTGGATTTCAAATTTGAAATGGGCTTTGGAAGTTGGGTGAATGTGTGGGGAAGAGGATTGATGGTGTTGGAATGGAGGAGATTTGGTTGGAATGGGGAGTATGGTGTTGGAAGAGGGAGACTTCTACCTTGGGACTAGGGGTGTAGTAAATGGAGTGTGGGGAAGTGGGGGCTTTAATGGTGGTAGGTGGGAGTTGGATGTGGAAGGGAGGAGGGGGAGGAGAGAGGAAATATGCGCCCCTTTCCTAATGAGAGAGAGAGGAAGAGGGATAGAGAGAGAATAGGGTGGGGAATCACTCCCCTAGGGCCTCTCACCCAACTATAGGAATCACTCCTTTAAACTAGATTTGAACACTCAAATAGAAGGCTTTGTATTCATTCATTCATTAAGTTCAAATGGAGGAAATGGGGTCCTATATATAGGAAACCCACATTTCTACAAAAGACCCTGACAAAAGACTCGTTGACAAATAACCGAAGGGGTAGGGGAGCTCATTGGGCTAAGCCCGAAGAAATGGGCCCAATTAGCACATTACACATTCTAATGACACTCAAACATAGGAAAATAAATGCTAGACCTAGGGACATGACTCTAATAAAATTAAAATTACATCAATGACTCAAATAAAAATTACATTGGACTCAAAATTAAATGGCTAGACCATGCCGGATGAAATAGGAGGTGATGTTCTCATCATTTAAATAAGAATTAAAAGCACGATTGCCACAAGCTGTCCCACCGTGATCGCCAAAAAATTATATGTTGATATTTACTTGTCTATCTTCTATCTTTCTTTTGAGGTTTGAAAAGTGATATGGTAAGATGACAAACAAGCAATCAAAGATCTACTCAAACCTATGAACATGTGATCATGAACCTAGGCAATCATAGCTAGCTCTAGTATGGGCATGCTATCTCAATCAAACTACGCTAAGGAAAAGGAAAACACACGCCGGGGCGTGGAGCAAGGAGTAAACAAAAACACACCGTGAAGGTGGAACTAGCAAGGAAAATAGAAAGATATGATGAAGAAGACAGCTAATGCCCAATACCAAGGAAAGATGTAATCGCCACCAAAGTAAAAATAAGTCAAAGACCTGAATATACCTTGGAAATAGGTGGATGAAACACCCGCCCACGGGAGAGAAAACCAGAGAAAGCCTGCAGATCAACTTATAAGTAACGGCCAGAACCCTGTGCGTTACTTGGAAATGACTGCCACACGATAGACCGCCGGAAGAGAGTGACGCGCCTGCACAAGGCCGTCAGATAACCTGCAGTAACAAAGCTTGAATTCTTTTAACTCCAACTCTTCCAGTCGGCTAGAAGATCTGGGCCTCGTGTTAATGAACCTGTAAACCTGCCAAAGATGTAGAAAGACCAAACACAATAACCTCAATTAGTCATTTTCACAAGCATAGCATCAATTCTCAAAGGACTTAACATCATCAAAAGGAGAGTGGATTATCGGGGAGTTTTTTGGTTTTTTTTAACCCCTCTGGGTGTTTTAAAAGCTTGGGAAGATGTTTATATGCATAGAGGACAGTGAAAAACGTGGAGAAAGAGGAGGGACAATGCTTTGATTGTGGAAAAACCAGGGAAGAACTCAAGCATGCAATGATGAACTTGAAAGACCAAAACCAAAGTACTCCCTTGATTATGAGATGGATGGACGTAGGAAGCAGATCCTCTTGGATGAAGATGGCTCCTGAGTTTGGCAGCACTTCGTCGTGAATTCAAATCTTCCTCTCTTGGGCCATGAAGTCAAGGGTTCTATTTATAGACCCTCAAACTCTCAGGTCGAGCAGAGGATAATCAAGCAAGATAAAGAGATAATTCTTAGCAAATCCTTGAAGATAATATCATCAAGAGTCCATAGAATCAAACGGAAGGTCCTGAGGATCAGATTTGAAAGAGATATTGTCAATCCAAACCCTTATCTCGACCACGGAGTAGCAGAGAAAAGGCCTGAACTGCCAAGACTCTCTGAAGGAAGTAACGGCTGCACGACAGACCGCCGCTTGGAAGTAACGCATCAAGGACCATCCGTTACTCTCAACCCTATCCCAAAGGATAAGATCGACGGGAAGAAGACTTAATCAATTGGACTCTGCAAAGAAGCGACGGCCAAGATATAGGGCGTCATACTGAAACAACGGCCTCTCGACATACCGTTATTACCAATGTGTAAGCCAAAGGATAAGCACTGAAAACAAGGCCTTAAGCCTTAGGACTCTTCAAAGAGTAACGGTCCAGGCCCCATGCGTTATAATGAAACAACGCGCCTAGTTCGGACCGTTATTACCATTGAGTTTCAAGAATAGCAATGAAGGGTTGCTAAGCTGTTGCCAACAAAACGCCACCATGAGCCAATTCTTAATTCAGGAATTAAGACCCAAGAAACAGGCCTCAACTGATCAAGAGACTCAATGAAGAGTGAACAACTCGGAGAATCATATAGAATGAAATAAGGAGATGACCCGACTTATTGGGTATAAAACGGGTGTCAACAACAACGATTGTGCTTGTGTGTGTATGTGGCTCATTGAGCAACATGTTTGGTTCTTGATTGATGATTTAAAAAGCACGACTTCAAAGTTCTCACTTCTGGAAGTCAAATGAATGATTCATGTTTAAGAAACTCATGCTTTGAATATCTTGGTTTGCAGCATCAAATCCATGGTTCATGTTTTGGAACTCAAAGGATTGCATCAATGAAGTTCTTATTGAAAAGGGGAGTTAACTCACTCACTGCATTATGTCAACTCCCACTATGTTTCATGCATTTCATCAAATAGGTTTTCAATATCTTGGTTAGGTATTTTTATGCATTCTCCTCATGAGGTTTTTGGGCTGGAAAGATACTCAAACTATTTACTTGAAATTTGATGAATGTGATTTTAATGATGCATACTCATTATATGGACTCATGGTCATTTGGTTTTGACAAAACAAGTGAATGTGCTTAATGTGTGCTTGAAAGTTGATTAATCTAACTCATGTGAACTTTGGTGAAATTAGATTTTATGATGCTCACATGTGTTGCTTATATGCATGTCAAAATGATCACATCTCTAGGTGAGGATTTGATGGTTTGAGAATGTGTTTCATGCATTTTCAATATGTTAGGTTGCAAGGCTTTTTGAGCTAGCAAAGTGTTAATGAACCCCTCATGCAAATATTGGTATATATGAGTGAATGATGTTTTCATGATCCATGATACATAGTTACTCAATGCTCACATCATTCTTGGAATATTTGGCTTCATGATGCACATTCAACTTGCATATGTTCATGTATATTCTCATTGTGATCTTTATGGCCTTGAATGTAAATGGAAGGCCCTTTGTGAATCTTGGTAGGATATGGTTGATATATGTTCTCACATTGCATAGATACCAAGGAACATGTGGTTTTTCAATGCTCACATCAATCATGGAAGTTTTGGTTACAGGATGATCATTCACATGCTTAAATTCATTGTCATATGAACTTGATTTTTTAGTGTGGATGATTAACTTGAGAATGACATTTTATCCTACTTGATTAATGAGTTTTGATGAGTGTGTTTTATATATTTGAACTTGGGGTGATTGAGTTATATCTTTGTATGTTCATTCATGAAGGTTGATTGCATGTTAAAGGGCTTAATCTATTAAATCTGAACTTTTTACAAATCTAGAACACTGTTCATTCCGGTCAACCGACCCAGATGTTCCAGTCGATCGAAATCTCGAGAGAGCCCATTTTCAGCCTGTGTTTTTTAGGTCGACCGCCCCTACCCTTTAGGTTGACCGTTTGCGGCGAAAACCTAAAAATGGGAATCTGAAAACCCATTAAACCTAATCCTTTTGTGATCAAACTTTACCCATTTGCCCCTAAGGTTAATATACACATGTTAAGGGGCTTTTCTATGGGTTTGGTGAAGGGTATGTGTGCCTTTACATGTGCTTTATATATACTCTCATGTGACCTACAATTTTAAGGTGAATCCCATTATTCGAGCTTATATTTCTATCTTGTAGTAGAAGAAGGCCAAGGAGGAGAAAAGGAAAGTTTGGGAAAGGGTTTTGATCTCCATCCGGTCATATATAGGGTTCGTGGAAGAAGAAGAAAAGGAGCAGATCGACGAGAGGATCAAGAGGATGCAAGAATCGCCATCATCCGATCCGAGAGCTTCGAGCAACTCTATCTTTTCATCTTGGAATCAAGGGGGAACAACTTCTACATCTTTTTCCTATCTATTTGTGATATTTTTTATGGGTTTTATTTTGGTTTGAGCATACTTGGATATTTATGTTTATTTCAGAACTAGAGATATTCAAGTGTGTGACCGTCTTAGTATACGGTCGTGTTTGATCGCCTGCGTGCAGTTGTGTGTGTTATTGTGCTGCGGTTGTTGCAGCATCTGTGTATGTGTGCTGTTGGACTTCCGATCCAGAGCGTTTGGGGTTCGTCCCCGTTGGTGCTGTGTCTACAGCGTGAGGAGAGGGCTGCTCGTGGGGATTTATCCCTGTGTGTTTGTGCAGGCGTCGTCCTGCGTGTGTTTGGAGCGTCGCCTCCGTGTTAGGGATTTATCCCAGAGTGAAGCCTCACCGGTTCGGTGAGGGGTGGGCGTAGGGAGCCCGTCGTGGTCCCGAACAACCTTAAAAAGCACGTTGCCTTGTGGTTTGCTTTGTGGGATTGTGTGGTTTGATTGATATATTTGTTTATGTGATCATATGAGATCAGAGAGATTGAGATAATTTAATTATCTTGTTTAGTTAAATCTTCAATCTCGTTAATATTGTTATTTCGGTTACGTAAGTATTTAAATTTACTATCGATTGTAGGGGAGAATTCAACCCCCCTTCTTGTCTACTCGCCTACCCAGGGACCAACAATATGGATTGTGGAACCTCCTGATTCATAAATTAAAATCTAATTTGGGCCAATGAACATCAAAAAATTACAATAATCAGACATAATGTATGGACTGCTGAAATCAAAATGGATAAAATGTGTGAACTCCCAAAGACATGATTTAAACAATTTAGAGTCCATGTTCCATCGAACTAAGCCATCTTCGCAAAGCAATACATCAGTTGGGGAGTATCCTCAGCTACCTAATTCATAGCCTTTAATGTGTGATTCGTCCAGCCATCATGATGCAGGAAAATTCCTATCATATGCCAGTGAAGGGGCTGCGTCTAAAGAAGAGAGCAAGGTTGATTTCAACTCAAAGCATGTTATAAACCCAGCCATTAGAAATCTTCCTCCACTGAATAATGTATCTTTTGACCCAATAAATGTAGCTCATGGAAGTGAGAAGTCTTCTGGATTTCCTCAGATTGGGGTGTAGAAGATTGAATGGGGTAGTCCCAAGGCTTTAGCGCTGCAAAAATTCAACCGCACTGGGCTACTCACACTAGTAAAGCTCAAATTCCGCACGAAATTCATCGCCACTCTGGTATGAACAGCCCAATGCATCATTAAATGCTGCTCGTGTGAGGGCCCATTAAATGCGGGTTTTACTATTTTGGGGGGAGGTTTTTAGCTTTCAACCATTAGAATTGAATCCAACGGTTCATAACAATTAGTTAACATAAGTTTTTTCTGTCATCATGTAACAGAAAATTTTTTCTCATATGTCCCTATTTATTATCAAGGACTCATTTTCCCTCCCAAGACCAAAAAGGAAAAAGGAAAAATAAAGGTGAAGCACTAATATTCAGTCAAAATGAGGTTATGCCACAACAACCAAAAATAGCACGTGTCCAACACAGGAATACCGAGCACGAGTCCAATATCATCTCCTTTCTAATGAGAACTCACTGGGATCCTTAATCAGATTACGCACCCTATCTAGCCCCAAACCAGCCCCCAAGAAACGAACGAGAAGAGAACAAAATACAAAAATACAAAGTAAAAAGTTCATGGGTAACACAGATTAAATGATGCAAGATATTATTTCGTAAACAAAGACAAATAGGAGAAAAACAATCATAATCAAATTGTTTATGGAATTTCAAATGTCATACAGTGAGAATCTTCAAGTGAACAAAATATAACAAGATTGCTCTCAAGATTGAGTTTAGAACAAAACCTTAAAATAAACAGCAAGGCAACATAAGGTCCTCATGAGAATCTTGCAGTAAGTGAGGCTGACTTATAGCACTATGACAGATAAACCACCAATTTGAGTTAAAACACCATTATAAAGCATCCTAAGATGCCACTTACAGCACTAGTACCTTCCTAATCTAGATGAATATAAAAATAAAATAAAATCATTTCCCTTCCATTTTCCCCCTCTTGTGAAACGTCCATATGTGATTAAATCTGATTGGATGGGCTCACCAGCACTACAGCAGAATCCATATCAAGGCAGAATTCCCACACGGGTAAATATTCCACCGAGCAGTTCCCATAGCAATCCACCCATCCCAATTCCTCATCCCCATCATGATGGGCCCAAATGGGTGGCCGAGATCTCCCAAGAACCTCGGTGCTTCCATATGAGCCCCACCCCCACCCTCCACCTGAGTTTTATGGCACCAAAAGACACCATAATACAAGGGCGCTCTGTTAATGTCAATATTTGTAGTTGTTTAAACACTACGGCCGTGTTTGATTGTGGGGAGGGGTGAGTTATTCAGTGGGGGGTGGGGGTGAGGGGAAATCCTGATATTCACAGTTTCCTCTCACATTGATTGATTATCCGGTTTTTCTTATTCCACAATCAAACACACCCTAACTTCTTTGATCAAATGGCTATAAGAGAGCAAGATGGCAGGGTGAGGGATAGAGAATAGGTGAGGGAGGGGCGCTTTCTTTCTGTTCGCTCCTCTCTTCTATTTTTTTTCGGGACAGTGATATGCAAGAAAATAGGTGAGCGATAAACGAAGAGAGGAAGAAAGAGCGATGGGCTACCATGGTGGTCAGGGGTGTGCTTCGGCGGCGGCAAACGGCAGCACAGGTGGCGACCCAGGACGGAGGCCGGCATAGCTTGCTCACGGAGGGCCGATCGTGGGCTACGGGGATGGAGCAGGCGGGGCACAGGGACCACTCTGCATAGCTGCAAGATGGTGGCCGACAGGGGGGACCTGTTGTGGCTCCAGCAGGGCGGCGGGCTACAGGTGGCAAGCGCCAACATGGTGGCGGCGTGTGATGACTGCAGGTGGGCTGTGGCTTGCAACGGCACGGCAGTGCTAGCAGTGGGATTGGGCGCCGACACCTATAGATAGGGTGGCCGGAGGGGTTGACGACGGGGTTGTCATGGAAACCGGATGGCCCATGGAGTAGCTGCGATCACGGTGACGGTGGCCACAGATTCCCTGCTGGTGCGCAACGGACGGTAGGGGAAGGTGAGAGAGGGCGATAGCGTCGAGGGCGACAACGACCACGGGCAACGGAGGTGATGGTGGCTGGCCGTTCTCCCTCCAGTGTGGCCTCAATTGCGGGGAAGGGGGGCCAAGGGGCGGTGACTTTGCTGCCGGCAAGAGAAGCTGAGAGGGTCAGGACGATGGCGACGCCAGTTGTGGAAAAGGGAACTTTCCACGCAAGGAATGAGGGGAGAGAGAGAGAGAGAGGATGCTCGGGGAGTTGATGAGGCGGAGGGAAAGAGAGCAAATAGTTGGTGACGAAATTTCAGAACCACGCGCTCTGGGGGCACAGTTTCTAACGAATAAAAGGCATAATTTTATTATCACCTTTTATGCATTAAATTTGTTAAGGCATAAGTTAGTATTCTGCCATTAATAAAGAATATTTAATATGAATAGAAGATAGATTTTTATTTTACCTTTTAATCTTTAAAATAAAAGGCATAATTGAATTTCATCTTTTATTTTCGGTCTTATATATATAAATTTTTAGTAGTGACAAGAGACGAGGAGATGAAGGGGGCAGATTGGGCGTTGGGAGTTCACATGCGCCAAGAAAGTATTGGGAAGGAAACGAGAAGAGTGCATGGGGGAATAGTTCTGGAAAGTTTAAAAATGAAAAAAATGGATTCACGGCAGTTTGAAGGGGGTGTTATAGGGGCATTTTTAATTAATTTTTGTTAATGTGATGTAAGGGTTCAAAATATTTTAGAGGTAATATAAAAAGAAATACAATTTTGGGACAATTTTAACAAATGCCTCAACTGTCCTTATATCTCATTTTTCTTATAGTGACGGGGAGGCGGAGTGGACATGAGGAAGAGGTGAAGGTGCGATTGAGAGGGAAATGTAAAGAGTTTACGGGAGAAAGTTAATTTTATGGGGGAATAAGTTTTTTGGTTAATTAAGGGGATCAGATACGTACTCTCCAAAATGAAACAAAAATAGAAAGGATTCTCGCGTGTGAAGAGGGCCTTCTTTAGGGGCATTTTTAATAAGCTTCTAATGGGTTCAGAATATTTTAGAAGTAATATTAAATGAAGTGCCTGTATTTATAATATTTTTGAGATAAGTTTAACAAATGCCTCTAAGTAAATTACCTATGCATCTCATTTTTTAGTGACATTAATTAAATAAAATAAATAAAACTACAAAATAAATAAATTAATAGTGAGAAAATTTAGAGTTCGTCCATAATCCTTTGGACAAACTACATACTCAAACATTCAATTTTATAAAATGAAGTAACCACATAGCAAAGTATAAAGTCAGAATAATCAAACACAATACAATTTCTATCTTATTGTTTTCGAAAACAAGAGAATTATTTTTCAAAGTCTTGAAGCAAGTGATAGGATGCTAATGTGGAGAGAGGGTCGACCAACATTAAAATCATAAGGACCAATGTTCTTAAAGTTAAAATTGACTAATCTATTTTGGACTTTTTTGTTCTCTTTCAAGGCTATCAAGAGAAGTTCTTCAAGGGAGAACATCTTTGCTCTCCCACTACTCTGCTCTTCCTCCTCAAACTCTTTTCTCTTATATAATTGGTAGGAAAATAAATCTTCCACTATGGAAGAAACAACCCAGACAGTAAGCTCTCATTACTCACACGAACACTCTTCTCTTATAAAATTGGTAGGAAAATAAATCTTCCATGATAGAAGAAACAACCACGCACACGATTGGCTGGCATCCCACCTAATTCTACCTCCCCTTTCTCTCCCTTCTCTCTCAAATAGAGTACCCACACACCTCCCCACCTCCATCAGACCCCTGCTCCCTCATCAGACCCCCTACCCTTCCCCACCGGACCCCCTCTCACTCCATCCTTGCCATGCAACCCACAAAAAAGGAAAAAAGCTAGAACCTTTTCTTTCCTCCTCTTGACCCTTTACTCCCCCACCAGACCCTCTCCCCGGTAAAAGGGGAAAATGATTTCTTATGCTAACCATCGCCCTTGCACAACCTTCACCTTGTTAAATCCCCACAGAAATGATAGAGCAACGAAGGGGGGTAACAAACATGGTAGAAGAGATAGATTGTTGAGACATCAGTTTTGACGGAACACCTGGCCGAGATTGACGATGATCGCTTCGATGCCCTCACCGGCAGATGGCGGTATCTGAAGCAGTGGCCGCGCACCTTGTTTGACGGCCTCCCCCAAGCGTGCTGCCCCTGCACAACCCTACCCCTCGTTAAATCCCTACAGAAGTAAACCTAGTAGAAGGGACAGCTTCGGCACCCACTCGTCTGAGTATTGCGACGATGATGTACCACGGGATGGGGGCTTGCGATGGTGAGGAAGATGAGATGAAGACGGAGAGCAGGGGAGGGGGTATGGTGGATGGCGCGGCTGGTAGTGAGGAAGAGAAGAAGGGGAAATGTTCCGAAGGTGCAGCTGTGGGGAGTGAGGAAGAGATGGAGGGTGGCGGGTTGGGGGTTTGGAAGGCGTGGCTGGGGAATGAGTAAGAGAGGGAGGGTGGTAGGCTGGGGGTTCCGAAGGCACGACTACGGAGTGGGGAAGAGAGGGAGGGTGGCGGGCTGGGTGTTCCGAAGGTGGGCTGGGGAGGGTGGCACGCTAGGGTAGGTTTATGCTTTTAAGATGGCTGAGGCGGGCTGGGTTCATATCCGAAGGCGGGAGTCTTCAGCACTAAAAGCTTTTAATCTATGGGTTCATTTCCCATAACAAATTTTTGTTGTGGTCTCTTAGGCGTATGTAAATTTTTTATTTTTTATTTATTTCTTTACTTCTTTATTTATTATTTGATTATTTATTTGTTATTTTGATTTTGATAATGATTTTTTATTTTTGATTTTTTATTTTTTAATTATGTGTTTTTAAAAAAAATTTGTTATTATGACATGAGTGTTTGAAAAATACTATTCATTGGCGCCCGCTCTTTCGTCGATATCCGGTTATCTAGTAGTCCGGAGGACCTCCCTTTTGAACAGAATGTAGGGGATCACCGGCTTTATCCCATGGGATGAACATGGCGGCAATACGAGAGCAAACATGCCCCCGGTGAAGCAAACAGTGGAAAAGATGAATAGTATTTTGAATAATAAAAAATATGCATTAAATGCGTTAATAGTGATTGTGTTAGTTCATGCCCAATGCCTTATGCCGGATAACACATCTAGTGTCATGCCAGTTAATATGCACAGTGCCTTGCCGGATATGTATGTGCATTACTTTTGTTTTATTTTATTTTCTTTGTTTTTCTTTTAAGGAGAGGGTTGCCGATTATTGTTGCTTAGTTTTTCTTGTATTATTTTTTTTAAGAAGGGAGATGGGGTGTCTGTTATGGTTGAGCTTTGTTTTGTTTGTTTAATTTTTTTAATAAGGGAGATGGGTCATCGATTATACTTGACATTTGTTATTTATTTATTTATTTTTTGTGTTTTGTTATACATTAAATGCATGAATAGTGATGCTACTGGTTATCAAATAGAAGGCTACCGGATATGTGTGTTTGAAAGAAGAAAGGGGGTGATGATTGTTTTGTTTATTTGTTTATATTTTTTATTTTTTCGTTAACACATTAAATGCATGAATAGTAGTGATGTTGTTTATTAAATAGAAGGTTGCTAGATAGTAAGATCACAAGTTGTCGGCTAGCTTAGTTTAGTTTTTTTAGTTTATTTATTTTTAGTTTATTTATTATTTATTTTATTCCCTCTCTTCTCTTCTCTCTTTTTTTTACTTTTATTCTGGTCATGTATTTACTTTGAACTCCCCAATATATTCGTAATCATTTTTTGTTATTTTATCTTTTTATTTCCTTCTTGTTGCTTTGATTGTTCTTTTTTTTAAGGTCCGGCAAATTTTTGGTAACACCTCCCCTATAATTTAGAAAATTTGTACTCTATTTACGAAACGTAACACGGGACCTACGAGAATGCTCCGAAACCCGTGAATGTTAGAGTGTGGGAGAGAGCGACGACACCAGCGATGGGGAGCTAAGGTTCCTCGCGGGGGCAGTGACAAGGGCTTCGTGGCTCCGACGGTGGCGAGGCCTCCTCCCAACAGTGGTGGTCTCGGCCGCCCGGTTGGGATAGAGTTGGAGAGAGTGACGGCACCGGATTTTCGGGTAGAATATCCACAGATTTTTCATAGCATTTTTGTAAGTCCTGGAACGTGTTCAAGGGCTTAATCAAATTTTATATTATATATATGATATATTAATTATAATTAACTATAATGTATAACAAATTAATTATAATAAAATTATATATAAGTATATTAAATAGTATATAATTTAAGTATAATCATAAAATTATAAAAAATAAGTCAAAACTTTCCGACGTGTTTCCGACCACATTCGATTCCAACAGAAAATGTTGATAAATTTCTGCCTACACTTTCTCGTGTTTTAGGGCTTTCCAACGAAATTTAATTCGGTCGAAAATACGTTAGAATGTTTTGATGTATTTTCAAAAAAAATTATTCCATCGGAAAATATTGCTATTAATAGAAAAATACTTCAGAATTTTCTGACGGAAAAATGGTTTGTCAGAAATACGTCAAAAATTTTCAATGGAAATAATTTGGTCATAACAACGTCGAAACTTTCCGACGTATTTCCGACCATATTCTTTTCCGTCAAAAACTTTTGTTAAATTTTTTGACGGATTTTTGACAAATCATTTTTCCATCGAAAAATAATGCTATTAATAAAGAATATTTAATGATTTTTTGACTGAAAAATCATTTGTCGGTAATATGTCAACAATTTTCGATAGAATAAACGTTGGTCGGAAATACGTCAAAACTTTTCGACATATTTTCGACCACATCTATGTTCGTTGGAAACTGTTAATAAATTTCCACCCACCCTTCCTCCTACTTTCGGGCTTTCCGACAAAATTATTTTCCGTCGGAAATACGTCGCTATTTTTCGACGTATTTCTAACAGAATTTTATTCCGTCGAAAAATATTACTATTAATCAAAAAATATTTGAAGAGTTTTCGACGGAATAAAATTTTGTTGTAAATACATCAAAAAATTCTGACGAAATATAATTTAGTCAGAAATACGTCGAAAGTTTCCGACGTATTTTTGACCATAATCTATTTCGTCGAAAATTGTTGTACCAGCACTCCCACCTACTTAAGACTTTCCGACGAAATGAATTTCGGTCGAAAATATGTCGAAAACATTCGACGTATTTCTGACGACATTTTGATTCCGTCGAAACTTTTCGACGTATTTTCGACCAACGTAAAATGTCAGAAATAAGTCGGTAATTACCGACTGATTTTTGACATATTATTTTTCGTCAGAAAGTAATAGAATGTCCGACGTATTTCCTACGAACTTTTTTCCGTCGAAAAATCCCATCGCTATTTCTGATTTTTCTTGTAGTGTGAGGAAGCAGTCAGTTGGATGCTGTCCACAAGGATCATTTAATGCTCAGATTTGGAACAAAAGTGGATAGGAGTTTTGGCGGGAAAGTTCCCTCTGCAGGGCCAGCAGAGTGACGCAATCCCATGCACACAGGGAACCGTGCAGGTGCCAAATAGAGGAGGTGAGATGTTGCTATGGAGAGCGGTGGACGGACAGACAAAGAGAGGAAGAAGAAGCTACTACTACTACCGCTACTGGCGCACCTTGGAGAAGAAGAAGAAACCTAAGCCAGTTGCATCCACAACAAGAAGAGAAGAAGAAAGCAGAAGGAGAATAGCCCAAGGCCATCGCCTAAAAATTTGAAGCTGCTTGTAAGCACCTCTTCCACCAGCTCCTCGTCCTGCAAGGAAAAGCCATTGTGAAGGAAGCAAGGGTTCAACAAGCAGCCGTCCAAGCTCTCTATCTTTAAGACAGAAACCTTTCTCACGGCCTGAGTTTCACTAACTCTGTTTGGAGTTTTTTCGTTGTTCTTTTTTGTTTGTTCTTATCACAAACTGTGAACCATCCCTACCGGTGTTGTAGGAAGACAGACGGAGGTGTTCTTCGATCTGTGGTGTTTCAGTCCCTATATGGTACTGTAGGAAGACAGACAGAGGGCTTCTCGTGTCTGTGGTTGGCCAGTTGTGTCATTTGTTGTGTTTACAGCGGCTTAGTGCGGTGGCACTAGTGAAGCCTCACTCGGGTTTGAGTTCGAACCACCAAAAAATCCATGTTCTTATGGTTTGCATGTGCTTGATCGTCCTACGCTGGATGCTTGCTTAGGCTTGTTAATTATTTACACTCCATCATCTTGAATATAGGTTCTTGTTTCATGTGCTAGTTGTTTTATTCTACTGCAATCTTTGTTTATATAGAAAAAGAGGGGCAGATCTATTCACCCCTCCCCTCTAGATTAGCCATTCCCACACAATACGTGGTATCAGAGCCAAAGTCTCATGATGAGGTCCAACGACCTTGAGAGAAGTGGTGGAATGGCATCCAAGGGTCTTATGCCCGAAGGACATTCTATTAACAGACCGCCCTACTTCCCTGGATCTAACTACCCTTATTGGAAAAATCGTATGCAGTTGTTCATCCGTGCCGAAGACTATGAGCTCTGGCGAGTTATTAGCAAGGGCCCCTACGAGCTTCCATAAGATGAAGACCTCTGGACTAAGGAGCAGATAAGAAGATCATCAGTCAACTAGAGTGCCAAGCACATCATGTTGTGCTCCCTTCATCCAGTAGAGTTTTCATGAGTATCAACCTGTGCGACAGCCATGGAGATGTGGAATCGCCTAGAGGTAATATATGAAGGCACGTCTCAGATGCGTGAAACCAAAGCTAACATCTTGATTTCTGAGTATGAAATGCTCAGAATGAAGCCTGATGAATCCATTCAAGATATGTATGGTCATTTAACTACGCTCACAAATGATCTAACTGATCTGGGAAAGAAATATACAGAGCAGGACATAGTGAGAAAAATTCTCCGATCATTAACCCCGGCATGGCAAACCAAGGCTACTGTGCTTGAAGAGCCCATAGATCTATCAACTACCACGGTAGAAGAGCTCATAGGGTCACTCATGACCTATGAGATTAACTTAGAGAACAAGGAGATAGAAGTGACCAAGAAGAAGCCTTTGGCTCTAAAGGTCGGACGTAGTCGCCAAACTACCTCTGAGGAATGTGAGACTTCTACTAGTGAGCAAGATGAGGATCAAGTGGACATGCTCACACGTAAGTTCAGAAGCTTTCTAAGAAAAGAAGGTAAGGGCGTTATGAAAAGGAAGCCACATGTAAAGAAAGGTTATAGATCAAGTTTCAAAAATTTTAAGAAAGCTGACAAGATTATTTGTTACTCTTGCAACAAACAAGAACATGTCAAGACTGAGTGTCCTGAAAAAATGAAGAGAGCTGGCCAATGGAAAGGGAAAAGGAAGAATAAAGCCATGGTATGCACGTGGAGCGATGAGGAGGAAGATGACGATGAAACAAGCTCCACGGAAAAGGAAAAGGAAGTCTTCTACCTAATGGCCAAAGGAGATGAAGAATCTGAGGTAAATTCTGTTTTTGAGCACTTCACTACTAGTGATTGACAAGAAGCTTACATAGAACTCATGGATAAGTACGACATGTATAAGAAAGAAAACAAAGCCTTGAAAAATAAAATTAACTCAACTATGCATGATCAAAGCATAAGTAATAAAACTGTCGCCCTGGAATTTGAAATTGAAGACTTAAAAAAATTCATTGAAGATTTGGAAGATGGTAGAAAAGAAATGGCTGACTTAGAAGTTGAAAACGAAGACTTAAGAAATGAAATTGATGAAATAAAAATGAAGATGCAAAGTTATGAAAATGACAGCAAATTATGCAATGAAAAATATGAAGCTATCAAGCAAGTTAATTCTCAACTTCTTGAAAACATTGAAAAACTACAGAAAGAACTTAATGACAAACAACAATCCTTGGAAAAGTTTGTAGATGGTAGAGAAAACCTAGATGCACTGCTAGATACAAAAATGAACTTCAATAAGGAAAGGTTGGGTTTTAATCCCACCAACAAAAAGCAACTTGGTTCGAAAACTGTCACCTTTGTATCCTCCACAAGTGCTTCCACTTCAAACACAAAACCCATCCAAAACCAAGAAAGATCCACCAACAAGGGAAAAGAGAAGGTTGAATCAGTTGAAGTGATAACTCCTGGATCTTCCAAGAAAATCTTTCAAAACAACCAGGTAGGTCAACCTTATTCATAGCACAGGTCTACACATCCTAAAAATAGAAACGACACAGGCCGACACTTCACCCAGCACAGGTCGACACGCCCGTGGTCATCACCTAGTCAGGCCGCCAGACACTACCCAACAGGTCGACACTCCACTTACAGGAGGTTGACTCTTCAGCTAGACAGAAACCATTATAACTGGGGAAAACATAGCACATGTCTACACTCCAGTCACAGGAGGTCGACACTTCAGTCAATCAGAGGCAGTCATGAGTGCAAAGAACAGTTCGACACTTGAACACACACATGTCGACACCTTCACATGGTTGGCCCTATTATTTCTCACACATATACCGACCGAGTCAGGATCATTTTCCCATGAACCATACTGCCATCCATCAATTAAAAACAGTGTATTGGAATAAAAAACAACCCTTTTCACACATCCATCACGAATCAAAAGGTAAGAAACAAAGGAAGAATGTGAAAATGAACAAAAAGAACAATAACATGGCAGTATGCAAGAAAATCAAAAAGGAAAAGAAGATGTGGATTCCAAAGAATATGGTATCATGTTTTGAAGAATTGAAGAGTTTGATGGGACCCAAACTCTGTTGGGGTCCAAACGTTGTCACTTAATTCTCGGTGCAGGAGTGTCTTATAGCCGTACATAATCGATGGTACTTGGATAGTGGCTACTCAAGACACATGACTGGGGACAGAACCAAATTCTATCCTCTAATTGAAAAAGGAGGTGGACAAGTCACATTTGGAGGGAACAACAAGAGAAAAATCATCGGTATAGGTAATGTTGGTAAGTGTCTCTCCAACTCCATTGAAAATGTTCTGTTAGTTGAAAGTTTGGAATACAACTTACTGAGTATAAGTCAATTATGTGATAAAGGCCATAGAGTGATTTTAGAGTCTATCGAATGCAAAATTTTGGAACCGAATTCTGACGTAGTAAAATTTTGTGGTAAGAGAGTCAATAATATATACATGATTGACCTAGATGGTCCTACACATTTGAATTTATGCCTTGCTGCATCAAAATTTGAACTTGCGTGGTTATGGCATCGTAGACTAGGACATGCTTGCTACACTGTCCTGCATAAACTCATGAAGCATTCAATGGTGAAAGGGCTGCTTGAACTCTCATTTAAGCAAAATAATAAAATATGTGATGCATGTGCCCTAGGGAAACAAACAAAAAAATTATTTAAAAATAGATCTGAAATTCTTTCATCCAAACCACTTGAGCTGATTCATATGGACCTGTTTGGGCCAACTAGAAATGCTAGTCTAAGTGGTAGAAGATTTGACAATGTCTTGGTGGATGATTTCTCTAGGTTCACATGGGTATTATTCTTTACGCATAAAAATGATACTTTTGATGAGTTTCAGGCACTCTACATGAAGAGAAAGGAAGACGGTGAGTTCAAAGTTTCTAACATTCAATCAGATCATGGTTGTGAAAGTGACAATGCTAACTTCTATGATTTTTACAGGACTGAAGGAATATCACACATATTTTCATCACCTAGGACCCCTGAGCAAAATGGGGTAGTCGAGAGGAGAAATTGAACACTCATAGAAATGGCTAGAACCATGCTGGCAGAAAGACAACTTCCCATGAGATTTTGGGTTGAGGCAGTAAATACAACATGCTACATCATTAACCGATATATGGTAAGACCTCACACCAAAAAGACTCCTTATGAGTTGTACAAAGGTAAGAAGCCTTCTCTCTCTAATATGAAAGTGTTCGGTTCTAAATATTTTATACATAATAATGACAAAAGAGAATTGGATAAGTTTGAGCCCAAAAGTGATCAAGGTATATTTCTTGGCTATTCTGATAGATCTAGGGCTTTTAGAATTTACAATACTAAAACTCGAGTCGTGGAAGAATCACCCCATGTCACTTTTGATGAACTGAATGGTAATGCTAAAAGTGACAAACCTTGCAGGAATGATGACGGCGATGGGGAGTTCCTTTCAAACAAGGAAAAACATGATCCTCCATAAGAAGAGACAACCAGAAATGATGACTTGGGGGAATCAAGCAAAATAAATGATCAAGCTACTAGTGAAGGTAATGATTCTACTGATATTAGAGTTCTTAAAGATCATCCTTTAGAAAAAGTCATAGGTAGCTTGAATGACCCACCTAGAACCAGGTCACATTTTAGAATTGTTGAAGAATTAGACCAACTTGCTCTTGTCTCTCAAATTGAACCTAACATTATTGATGAAGTATTGAAAGATGATAACTAGATAAATTCTATGCAAGATGAATTAAACCATATTGAAAGAAATAATGTGTGGCACCTTGTTCCTAGACCCTCATCAAAATCTGTCAAAGGCACCAAATGGGTCTTTAGAAACAAACTTAGTGAAGATGGCAAGATAATAAGAAAGAAGGCCAGATTGGCGGCTCAAGGTTACAATCAAGAATTTGTGGTAGACTTTGAAGAATCCTTTGCCCCAGTAGCTAGACTTAAGGCTATCAGAATTTTGCTTGCATTTGTATGCTCCCATAGAATAAAATTATATCAAATGGATCTACGTAAAAAGTGCCTTCTTGAATGGGTTGATCAAAGAAGAAGTCTATGTGGTGCAGCCCCCTGATTTTGAAAGCTCTAACCATGAAGATTGTGTATACAAGCTAGACAGGGTGATTTACGGTTTGAAGCAAGCACCAAGAGTTTGGTATGATAGACTAAGCTCATTCCTCACCAAAAAAGGGTACACACGAGGTAAAGTAGATCAAACACTCTTCACCAAAATGCAAGGTAAGAATATCTTGATTGTTCAAATTTATGTTGATGACATTGTGTTTGGTTCTACAAAATCAAAAATGTGTGAAGAATTTGACAATCCTATGACTAGTGAGTTCGAGATGGGCCTGATGGGTGAACTTCAATTTTTTCTCAGCTTGCAGGTCAATCAAGGAGAAGATGGGTGCTTCATAAGTCAAGCTAAGTACATCTAGGAGTTGTTGAAAAAGTTTGACATGACAAGCTGTAAAATGATTGCAACTCCTATGAGCACTGCAACGTCACTGGATGCGGACAAAAATGGTAAACTGGTGGATGTAAAAACCTATAGCGGTATGATTGGTTCACTGCTTTATTTGACTGCATCCCAACCAGACATGCAGTTTAGTGTATGCCATTGTGCTAGATTTCAAGCTAGTCCTAGAGAATCCCACTTGATAACTGTCAAGTGTATCTTTAGATATCTTGTCGAAACTCAAGATTTAGGATTGTGGTATCCGTCATCCTGTGATTTTTCTCTTATCTCTTATTCATATGTGGACTATGCTGGATGCAAGCTGGATCGCAAGAGCACCAGTGGCTATTGCCAGTTCTGGGAGGGTGTTTAGTCTCTTGGGCCTCCAAGAAACAACACTCGGTTGCCCTCTCTACTGTCGAGGTAGAATATGTTGCTGCGTGGTGCTGTGGCACCCAAGTGTTGTGGATTAAACACCAACTTTAAGACTACTTAGTGGATCTTGGGTGTGTCCCGATTCTATGGGATAACACAAGTACAATCAATCTGGCTAAAAATCCAGTCCAACACTCCAAGACTAAGCACATTGAAATTAGGCATCATTTCCTTAGAGATAAGGTTCTTAAAAAAAATTTTGAACTGCATTTTGTTGATACACTGAACCAAGTTGCTGACATTTTTACGAAGCCCTTGTGTAATGACAGGTTTTCTACACTAAGAAGGGAGCTTGGTCTGTGTAGACCTCAAATCAATAAGGATTGAAGTGTTCAACATCTCTCACTATTGGTGTTCGTTGATTATGCTGAATTGCAATAAAAAGGTTGTACAAAAAATCAGATGCATATATCTTTCATATCAATACATATCTTTATGCATTGACATGCATGGCTTGATAAGTCCATATTCATGATGTATTGCATTGGTTGCTAGCTGGTTTTTGTTTGACCATGGTATATAAAATGGTGATTTGTGGAAAGGTAGGATATGCTTGCCTGAAAGCATTCACCATGTGTGAGGATACACCTCCGCTGAGTACCATGAGTCGATATTGTTTTTAGGCCATGTTGTCAGGGGGAGCAACTTCTTCGAATCATTCTTGCATATATGCTATCTTCATTTTATCAACATTAATAAGTGTACAACCATTGGCATAAATTTCTATATCATAGGTTAATATCTTGCTAATGACCATTGCATATCCTCAGGGGGAGTGACCACTACTCATCATCTTAACTTGACAAGCATGCATATCTGAAAAATTAAATGGATCATTTCTTGTTGTTGTTACTGGTTATTCTGATCGCCCTCTTGAAAAATCTAAAATTTAGTAGCTTCCAATCTGGGTACCATGATCATAAAATTGAGTGGATTTTAATGTAAGAATCCTCTATTATATGACCTTGTGATTGTCCATCCTATAAATCTGATTCAGGTTTAATGATTTCATTGAGTTTTGAGACAAATGTTATGAAATCATCTATTTTCAATGCTTTTAATAGACCTTAACTAGTATTAACATGTTGTACCCTGAATGATACTTCCCGAAAGTCTAAAAATTCCTATTTAAAGGCAACCTTGGTTGAGATACTAACACTAAGTATTATCTTTAAACACCATGAATAGCTGGAATTCTTAACTGCCAAATTTTTGTCAGAGTAATGACGTTGGTTCACTGAGAAACCATGTCCCTTGTCCAAGAAGACAAGTGGGCTGTGTCATGAAGTGCCTTTGTTAACTCTGCAGTAAGTTAAAGATAAATCTAAGGCAGGGCAATGGCTCAGTTGCTGAGAAATATGTCTTCTCATCAAAGAAATGAGGTAAGACAAGTAATGAGGTGACAATGCTATCTCTGTTCAATTTGAGGTATGATAGTCAGTCACACCAAGTACCTAGGGATACTGGCGTCTAAACAACGTGTATCCTCAAGATACAAGGCATGACTGGGCTTAATTGCTCGTAAAAATTCATATGTGCTCAAGGAAAATCATGAGTTAGATAGTAAAAGATCAAAGTGAAATTGGTGTAACTCTGAATTCCATAAGAACTTCACGAGTGTTTAACCTCAATACTAGCGTGTGTAACTCTCAAAGAAGTTGTTGAATCTGAATAAGTCAGGCAAAGGAACGTTGCACATGGCTTCGACATGCAATTCTGGTTCATTTCTATTAAAACATGCACACATATGTTCTTTCAAATTCTTTCCATGAACTCTGATATCATTAGATTTGAACCATGTTATTTGAATAAAGATCATGTCATAAGGTTTGTATAATGGTCGACTCTTAACATAAATATTCTACTTGTTATGAGATTAGTATCAGATTGTGAAACTTCTTGCATTTTTTCAGATCTTCAACTCCTCATACAAGTTATATTTCTCCAAATCTTCCTCATCATCATACCTTCTATTAAAAATTCTTTCTGGCGATGATCTTCTGTCTCTCCACTATTTCTCATCCCATCTTTTTGCTAATGTCAAAGGGGGAGAACATGTTTTCATGAGTCATTTAAGGGGAGAGTGTTGGATTTCCATGCTTTATACTCTCTATGCATGTATCTTGAAAATGCTCTAACTGGATCATAATGATATATAATGACTCATAGTGTTGCCATCATCAAAAAGGGGGAGAATGTTATGTCCTTGCGGTTTTGATACTGTTCAACACCATGAGTCATTGACATTCTATATTTTTGATGCTTTCCAACACTCTGAGTCATTAATATTCCCATTCCCTGACTGTTGACATTGACTGATACTCTCATGACAGATAAGCCAAATACGTCATAAGGGATGGCAAAAGAATGCGCCCAAGTCACCTCAAAGAATCTGTCCGAAGAAGGAAGTGTTGACACCTTGTTCTAGCGTGTCGACACTATGGTCTTCTAGAGAGCATTGAAGATAGGAGTCCTTAAAGGAAGTGTCGACACCTTGTACTAGGAGGTCGACACTATGGTCTTACAGAGAGCGTTATATTGGCAGTTTACCTAAGACGTGTCGACACCTTGTTTCAGTAGGTCGACACTATGGTCTTCTAGAGAGCGTTATAGTGGCAGTTTTACTAAGAAGTGTCGACACTCCCTACACTGGAGGTCGACACTATGGTTCTTCTAAATGCCTTTTAAGCTATTTTTTAAAGCACGTTAGATCCTCTAGGGAATATAAATATGAACCGCAAATACCCAAAAATATAGATTTCGAGGTCTGGAGCAACTCCCAAGGTCAGACATGTGACTCCACCATCATCACCATATCTGAAATGACTATTTGGTGGTAGCCGTGACAGAGTTCAATTATGGCAAATGTCACACCACTTGTTGTTGGCAGCCGATGGGAGATGATCCTAGGAAGGTACACCAAGCATAGAATTGACCTGAGCCAATGAGGAAGCAGTCTACTGGATGCTGTCCACAAGGATCATTGAATGCTCAGATTTGGAAAAAAAGTGGACAGCAGTTTTGCAGTGCTAACTGAGTGACGCAATCCCATGCACACAGGGAACCGTGTAGGCGCCAAATAGAAGAGGTGAGCTGCTGTTGTGGAGAGTGGTGGACGGACAGACAAAGAGAGCAAGAAGAAGCTGATACTACTACCTCTGCTAACGCACCTAAGAGAAGAAGAAGAAATCTAAGCCAGCTGTGTCCAGAAAAAGAAGAGAAGAAGAAAGAAGAAGGATAACAGCCCAAGGCCATCGCCTGAAGATCTGAAGCTAATTGCAAGCTCCTCTTCCACCTGCTCCTCATCCTGCAAGGAAAAGCCATTGTGAAGGGAGTAAGGGTTCTGCAAGCAGCCATCCAAGCTCTCCATCTTTCTGATAGAAACCTTTCTCACAGCCTGAGTTTCACTAACTCTGTTTGGAGTTTTTTCATTGTTCTTTTTCGTTTGTTCTTATCATAAACTGTGAACCATCCCTATCGGTGTTGTAGGAAGACAAACGGAGGTGTTCTTCGGTCTGTGGTGTTTCAGTCCCTACCTGGTACTATAGGAAGACAAACAGAGGGCTTCTCGTGTCTGTGGTTGGCCGGTTGTGCCATTTGCTGTGTTTACAGCGGCTTAGTGCGGTGGCACTAGTGAAGCCTCACTTGGTTTATGTGAGGGGTGGATGTAGAACTCGGGTTTGAGTTCGAACCACCTAAAAATCCATGTTCTTATGTATTGCATGTGCTTGATCGTCCAACGCTAGATGCTTGCTTAGGGTCATTGTCTATTCACACCATCATCTTGCGTATAGGTTCTTGTTTCATGTGCTACTTGTTTTATTCAGCTGCAATCTTTGTTTATGTAGAAAAGGAGGGGCAGATATATTCACCCCTCCCCTCTAGATCAGCCATTCCTACACAACACGTGGTATCAGAGCCAAACTCTCATGATGGGGTCGAACGACCTTGAGAGAAATGGTGGAATGGCGTCCAAGGGTCTTATGCCCGAAGGACATTATGTTAACAGACCGCCTTACTTCACTGGATCTAACTACCCTTATTGAAAAATTCGTATGCAGGTGTTCATCCGCGCCCAAGACTTTGAGCTCTCGCGAGTTATTAGCAAGGGCCCCAACGAGCTTCCAGAAGATGAAGACGTCTAGACAAAGGAGCAGATAAGTAGATCAACAGTCAACTGGAGTGCTAAGCAGATCATGCAGTGCTCCCTTCATCCAGGAGAGTTTTCAAGAGTATCAACCTGTGTGACAGCCATAGAGATGTGGAATCGCCTAGAGGTAATATATGTAGGCACGTCTCAGGTGCGTGAAACCAAAGCTAACATATTGATTTCTGAGTATGAAATGTTCAGAATGAAGCCTGATGAATCCATTCAAGATATGTATACTTGTTTAACTACGCTCACAAATGGTCTAACTGATCTTGGAAAGAAATATATAGAGCAGGACATAGTGAGAAAAATTCTCCGATCATTAACCCCGACATGGCAAACCAAGGCTACTGTGGTTGAACAGCCCAGAGATCTATCAACTACCAAGGTAGAAGAGCTCATAGGGTCACTCATGACCTATGAGATTAACTTTAAGAACAAGGAGATAGAAGTGACCAAGAAGAAGCCTTTGGCTATAAAGGCTGGACCTAGTCGCCAAACTACCTCCGAGGAAGGTGAGACTTCTACCAGTGACCAAGATGAGGATCAAGTGGCCATGCTCACACGTATGTTCAGAAGCTTTCTGAGAAAAGATGGTAAGGGCTTCATGAAAATGAAGCCACAGGTAAAGAAAGGTTATAGATCAAATTCTGAAAATTTTAAAAAAGCTGACAAGATTATTTGTTACTCTTGTAACAAACCAGGACATGTCAAGACTGAGTGTCCTGAAAGAATGAAGAGAGTTGGCCAATGGAAAGATAAAAAGAAGAACAAAGTCATGGTATGCATGTGGAGTGATGAGGAGGAAGATGACGATGAAACAAGGTCCACATAGAAGGAAAAGGAAGACTTCTACCTAATGGCCAAAGGAGATGAAGAATCTGAGGAAAATTCTCCTTTTGTGCACTTTACTACTAGTGATTGGGAAGAAGCCCACATAGAACTCATGGATAAGTGTGACATGTATAAGAAAGAAAACAAAGCCTTGAAAAGGAAAATTAACTCAACTATGCATGATCAAAGCATAAGTAATAAAACTATCACGCCTCGAGCGCGGAAGGAACCCGGAGATGCGTGACGAGTTTATATCAATCATGTCAATCAGAGCGTAAGTGTATTCGACACACATAGATAGAGCGCGCACAAGTAATGATAACCAAGTCATTTATTAATCATAAACCTTAAAGTATTTCTATTACAATTCTTAACGAAAAGCACTAAGACTCAAAATAGCAAAAGTACAATGAATGACTCAAGAAAATAGAAAAGACAGGACTAGATAATGCTTGACGGTTGGGATGGCTCTAAACTCTTCACTCTTGTCTATCCCCATCCGAATGAGTCTCGTCATCGGAATTACCTGAAAAATAGGGGAAAACACTAGGTGAGCGAACGCCTAGTAGGAATTATATCTCAAGTGCTAGCTTGCTTTAAGTAAATTACATGTTGCATGAATGCAAGTATAGCTATGCATGTTCGCGTGAAATGATAGTAGAGAGAGTGTATAGCAAGGAATAATAGCATGGACTAGCAAGATTTTCAAGATTTCCTGAAAACTATATCATGAAGAACAAGCATGTATATTTATCAAGTCATATCTAGAATTGGCTAGCATGTTTCAAGCAAGCAAGTAAATACCCTTTCGGGCCACGTATGTTATGTCATGTCAACTCAAGTACAACTACAAAAGTTTGTGGAATGCCATTTATCTAGAACGACGAGTACTTCGGTGCAATGCCACACCGTGATAAATATTAGCTCCCATGGGAACAAGTACTGTTGGGTGCTTCTCCCAGGACCAGATCGGGCCCTTATATGCTCTTGCATTGGTCATGTATTTCGACATCCACTTTAGCTATAGCCAACATATAATTTCAACGGAATGAACCTTTGTAGGAATATAAGGTTGATCTCGTAGAAGTAGAATCACAAGGATAGAACTTTTAAGTTGGGACATACTACGGTCAAGTCGGTACAATCACGATACTCATAGAAACTGGGTGGATTTGACTCCCTAGTGGGTGCCAAGTGAATAAGAATAATCACTCATATTCTCATGATTGCTCGCCCTTTGTACATGATAAGGTAAGAAGAACTAGTGTCCACATGTAGGGCACTAAATCTTTGAGTGATGGCAATGGTATGGTTTCCATTCCATTAATTTAAGAAACATTCTCAAGGTATCCAACTAGCATACCATGAGGGCCAGGTTACCATGTTTTCTTATAGTGACATGGCAATCAAAAAGTGTCATCGATTTTAGTGGTACAACCTGCTCAATTGGCCTTAAGGGAATCCAAGGCTACGAGGAGTCTTATAGAGGTCCCAATGACTAACTTACCAGTCCGAATAAACGGAATGTCCAACAGAGGGCTCGTATGTCACTAAGAGTTGAGGGGTAATCGATAAAACATCGTGAAACGTGGGACTATACTCACGGAATGGAATATAGTGCCTATATACATAACCAACTGTCAAGGGTTACAGAAAACCATACAAATCAAAAATCAAGTAAAATAGCGCCCGGGGTCAAGTCTCTATTTCATTAAATAGCGCCCTAGATAGGGTCACTATTTCATTAAATGAAGACTTTTAATTGAGTCGCTCTATATATCAAGATATGTACGCGTATCAAATTTCTAGAAATTAGGTGAATGGCGCCTTACCTTCTAGGAATACAGCGCCCTGGCTGCTACCACCTTCTAGGAATATAGCACCCTAGCTGCTGCCACCTGTTGTACCCCTCTGGTTTTGATGATGTCAACCACTATGGCTTTGATGATGTCACACTATTTGTGCATGATAGAAATGTCACAGTATTTGTGCATGCTAGAAATGATTCTTATTCTGAACCTCTCTTGATTGAAATGAATTCCATTGAATACTTGCTATATGCATCATGAGCTTGATGAGCATTTCATGGGTATGCTTGTGCTTGCATCACACTGGAGAGGTCTGTGCATTGCTTAAGTCAGTGCAAGGTTAACTCTCTAAGGCAAAACACAAGGTCGGTGCTAATCTATCTAAAGTTGATGCATTTTCTTTCTCAGTGCAATGTTTTGGCTGAACACATTGCATTGCGTCTCATTTGCACTTATGTCTCTGGCTGCGTCTCTATCACGTCTTTGCACACCCAGTGTCTCATGGATATTTGCGTCTCATTCTGCGTCTCAGTACAAGTGTTGCGTCTCGGTCTGTGTCTCATGCCATGTCTAAGAGTGCGCATACAAGGTCGGTGCAATGTTTTGTTTTTGCACGGTCGATGGAAGAGTCTCTCTCACGCATGATCAACCTCAGTGCATATCATGTCTCTCGTGCATTTCACAGTCGGTGTAGTTTTTGTCTTTCCCCTATTGAGTAGGTGCAGTTTTCACCTGGCCATTCATAAAGTCGATGCATGCTCACACATGTTGCATATAGATGTATGTACACATCTTGCCATATGAAACATAATGTCAGTGCATAATTCATGTACAAACAAGGTCTATGCATTTCCCTGTTAACATGCATATAGGTATGTGCTTTCAAGTCTGTGCCCACTTGCTTGGCAGATGGAAGTTGGTGCATGCTTGTCACAAGGTCCTACTTACTCTCACAGTAAGTTGGTGCATTGGTCGTCCTACACTCTCATACTTGATGCATTATCTATTTTCCGTCTCATTAAGTCGGTGCAATAACTGTGATTGCACAACGTGGTAGGTCAGTGCATCATTCAGTCCATGCTCTCTCCTCAGGAAACTCGATGCAAGTTTGCTTAGACTGCATATCTGATCTCGGTGCAAGTTTTGTCTTAGGCAATAAAAGGCCGGTGCACTTTTTGCTGCTACACGCTTGCACACAGTCGGTGGAAGTTCTGTCACATGACCTCGGTGCATGTTTATGTTAGTTCATATCTAGGTCAGTGCTGGTTTGTAGTCGGTGCAACCTTTGTTAATGCACGCAACTAAGTCTGTGCATGTTGATCTCAAGGCATTTCAAGTCTGTGCAACGCTTGTACTCTGTGTATTCATAATCAGTTCATCTATTGGCCTTATACTAGAATCAAGTCCATGCATGAGTGTGTGCAAACACCACATTGAATCTGTGCACTTCAACTCTGACATTATATTTACTCAGTGCAATCTCTTTACATCTTGTATAACTGTATGAAGATGACTTTATGTTTGATGCCTTGGCAGGTGCTTTTTTGTGGAGGTTACGAAGGGCACATGATCTAGGAATGGAGGAGGTGCCAGGATCGTGACACGTGGAAAAGCAGTTGAATTGGGATGCTGCCACGTGGCCTAAGAATGTTAGATCTAGATCAGGCATTTGGGCGGGAAACGTGGAGAGTACGTGCCACACTCTCTACTGCCAAGATAAATAGAAGATTCCTCGTTCAGAGGAAGTTGCTGGAAGATCAAAAAAGCTTTTGGTAGCAGAAGAAGAACTGAAGGAGACAGAGAAAAAGAGCTAGGAAGATCCAGCCTAAAAGAGAGTTGCAGAGAAAGAAGAGAGTTCGTGAGTTCGAGAGAGGAAAGAGAGGCAGTAGAAGAGAAAGAGAGATAGAGAGAGAAATAAAGAGTTCGAGAAGAAGAAGAGAAGCTTCATTAGAAGATCTGTCCCTACTGGAATATGGATCAAATCTAATCCAGTCAGCTCCATGGGAGCCACATTTGTGTTGCTATCATTTACAACTTTCAGTTGCCGTGTTCTCTTATCTTTTGTTTTCTTTGGAACCTTATTCCAAGCTGTCAGTCAGAAGAGCAAGCTGTGTTGCTCAGTAGTTGCAGAGGATCAGTTCCTCTAGACGGCCAAGCTGTATTGCCCAGCGGTTGTAGAGTAGGATTCCTCTTGTCGGCTAAGCTGTATTGCCCAGCGGGTCAAGCTATTAGGCAGCGGATGGCTAAGCTGTATTACCCAGCGGAAGCAAGCTGTGATGCTCAGCAATTTGTAGGCAAGCTGTAAGGCCCAGCCGTTCAAGCTGTGAGTCAGCAGGAATTCAGACTCGGGTTGAGTGTGGGGTGGACGTAGGTCTAGAGGACCGAACCACCTAAAAATCCTTTATGCAGTGGCTTGATTGCCTTGTATGATCCGCTAAATGTATGCTTAGGCACGATCTGTTTCTTCAGTCTTGTGGGTATTTGGTTTGCACACTGAACACTTGATTCCGGTTCCATGAGAACCAATTTGTTTAGATGAGCTGACTATTCTATGTAGCTCACATAGGGTAGATCAAGAGATTTATTCATCTGATCTCTTTCTCATGCTTGAATTGAGGACCCAAGTCTATCTAGGCTCCTTTATGCCTTAATTCCACATATCTGATTGTTAGAGATTTTAATTGGGAGAAATTTTTAATAGGGGATTCATTCAACCCCCCCTTCTGAATCCGGGCCTTGCACCTAAGTGGTATCAGAGAGGGTCTCTGAACTTCCAGATCCAGCGATCTGCAGAGGATCCTACTAGCTATCGGTGCATCACTGTCGTCTGCATATAGTTTTCAAATTGCTTGTTGATTTGCCTCCATGGCTCATCCACCGGTTTTCGACGGTACGAATTTTAATATGTGAATTAAATACTTGCATATGTTTGTTAAGATTGTCGATCCAGATATGTGGAAACTAATTTCACATGGTCCACACAGTCTACCAAAGAACAAGTCCAAATGGACTGACAGCCATAGATTGATGTGGAATGAAAGTAAAAGAGCCTTGGAACTGATGAAGGTAGCGACTAACAAGGCACTCCACTCTTGCTTTTATAATTGCAGGTCAGCTAAGGAGATACTGGACAAGCTGAAGACTGCCAGCCATGGAAATGAAGACCGATGCATGATGGCAAATACCAGTAATCAAAATAGCAGCTAAAATGAAGAAGAGGAAGATGATCAGGTAAACCACTTCGAGAATTATACGTTAGATGATTGGGAGGATGCATATGGTGAGCTATTAGAGTCACATGAGATGTTGAGAAAACAATATAAAAAGTTGAAAAAATGAATTTGATCTGAATAGTTCAGAGTCCTCATGCGAAAATTGCTCAAAACTGAAACAGTCCTATGATACATGCTTGTCTGATGTCCAAATGCTTAAGAAACAAATTAGCTTATTTACAAGGGAAAATCAAGAACTTGCATGTGAAGTTATTGAACTTAAAGAAAAACTTAGTTCGACTAATGATGATCAGGTTCGTGTCATTAATCTTGTTCAGAAGGAAGAATTGTTGAAAGATCTTGAATGTGTTAATTCAGAGCTAGAATAATTGAAATATGAAAATAATGATCTCAGAAATCAAATTGAACAGGCAGAAAAGAAACTTGAGAATTATGTGAAGGAAAATTACTTGCTTCATGAAAAACTTGAAGCTGTTAAAGGTGTAAATGCAGAACTTTAGAAAAGTCTTGATGATACTGAAAAAAAAATTTCCATGCTGAATCAAAATGTTTCAGTAAATCAATTTGTAATAAATGTGAATTTCTAAAGGAAATGAATGAAAGCCTTCACAGTGATTTAGTATGGCATCAAAACTTAATTGCATCCTTGGTGGAAGAGAACAAAAAATTGTTGGATGAAAAATTGGAAACTAAACAAAGAGAGGAAAGGCTGAGTGAAGAGTTGAACTCTGATAACAAAAGTGAACAGATTGAACAATTAAAACTAGAAAATCAGAGACTCAAACATCTTAACTCTGCTATGTCTGAAAAACTCTTAACTATAGAAAAAGGAAAGTCAGCCTGCATAAAAGAATCTAAAAAATTGCACAATCTCGAACAAGAAGTTGAGAACTATAAAATGGCAAACAAAGTGCTAAAAGAGTGTATGAATTGCAGTGAACAAGAAATTGTTGGTTATGAATTACATATTGCATCCCTGGAAAATGAGATTAAGGACTTAAGGAATTCTTTATCCATATTTGTTGAAAGTCAAGATAATTTGGATAAACTACTGGGGATGAAAGTGAATTTTCAGAAAGAGGGGCTGGGGTATAATCCACTAAATAAGAAGAGCTTTGGAAACAGAATTCATACATCATTTCTAAGTAGCTCAGAACAAACCAACATCAAAACTCCATTGGTTTTTCAGTTCACTGCATAGAAAAATCCAAACCTAGCTACTATTTAGAAAAATCAGAAACTTATTGAAAAAGCTGAAGGAAATGGACATTTGCAGAACAAGCCTACACACACTCATGTTAAAAATATGCATGCTGTCCACAACACTAACACACATATTCATGCACACAAGAAGAGAATTTCATGCCATTATTGTGGTAGGCTCGACCATTTGATGACTGCCTGCAAAATGATGGAAAAAGATGATCTAAATGCTAGTAAAATGCATGCTAGGAAAACTTATCCTAAAAATCATGTATTTCAGAATAAAAAACTTTCCTGTTTTCATTGTGGCAAGATGGGCCACATTGTCGCTCACTGTTGGCATAACCAGGGGAGAGGTGTTTATTTCAAATCTGCTAAATTCCATGCAAATCAGTATGCTGTTGATAGGAATAAATCAGTTGTAAATGGAAAATGTTTTGCATGTTTCAATTGTGGAAAGCCAGGTCATAAGGCAATTGAATGTTGGCATGCTCAGGGTAGAAAACTAAATTTTAAATTTGTCAACTTCTCTGCACAGAAAAATGTTTTTATTCTTGGTCCTAAAGGTGAGCACATTGAGTGCTACAATTGTGGGAAGGATGGCCATACAGTCAAGGACTGTTGGCGGGCTAAAGAAAGGAAAGTGTTTCATAGAAAGCATGAACACAATTTAATTATAACCAAAAATTCAATGTTAATTCTTTCATGCACAAAAAGTACACAAAACCTGTTAGTTCATGTTATTATTGTGGTCAGTTAGGACATTCAATGTCTAACTGTTTTATGATGAAGTCTGATGATCTATTTGCTCAGAAAATGTGGAAAGCACTCTCTAGAGGTGCCATTGACAATTTAGGACCCAAGAATTCTTGGGTTCCTAAATTTGCAAAATAAGGAATTGTTCTTGCAGGTGTGCCTTGGGGCTGAAGAATAAAAGGGGGTAAATAAACCAAGGCACCCAAATAGGTAAAACCCCATGCAGGTAATAGTTTGCACTCTTCACATCGGTTCAATTGAATTTCTTAGGAACATATTTTAACTGCATATCATGTTAAATCTTATTAGTTCAAAAGTTTCATGCATACATTTTTTTTATTTGTTTTGACATTTGCATTGAGCTACATGAGTTTATTTGTTCATACTTTGAGCTATGTATGCACATATTCATTGAAGAAATATTGAATTCATTCCTCATGCTCTTATGCTTTGGTGCTTGAGTGTGCACATAGAAAAGGTTAGAAACTCATGAGCACAGTCTGCACATTCATGATGCATAATTTTTCAAAACTCCCTGCATTCTGTCATTGCACTTGTTGCATTTAAAGTCCTCATACACTGCATATAGTCAGGGGGAGTTTGGTTATCCCTGCATAATGTTCATGACATTCATGTTCAGGAAATATTTCTAGGAGAGTCATTGCATATGCATGCATATAGAGTAGTGTATTGCATATCATCAAATTTGAAAAAAAATCCAAAAAGAAATGACTCACTGCATCTAGGCAAGGGGAGCATTTTAGACTCATTAGTCTTTTTCAATCTTAACCCTTCTTGTCTAGTCACTCAAATCACTCTCCTATTCTTGTGCATTGGTGATTTTAATCAGCTGAACTCTCAACTATTTTGAAGCTGAATTCTATGTCTGCTTCTCATTAAATTGCTAAAAAAGAGCTTTGCTTGAATACTACCTCGTCAAACTTGTCAAGATAATCTGACTGAATTCTAGTCTTTAATACTGGTTTCTGAACTGCATTGTATTAATACTCACCTCTTGTTGCATCATTGTTGCCTTCTGTTGTTCTCTCAATAAAAATTTCTTGTTGCCTCCATTGATTTGCTGCACGGTCAATGTTGATCTATCTGAATTTGAAAGATCTCAATCTATGTACCCTAATCATAAATCTGACATTTTTTGAAAATAAGAATCTTCTATTATACTGGTTTAAGAATGACTGATAAATCAAATTGATTTAAGGCTTATGTATACATTAAGTTTTGATTTAAAAGACTTGAAAATATCTGAACCATTATGTTTAATAAATCTTAACCAATTGTCTCATGTAATTTCATGCAAAACCTTCAGAATTCTGAAAATTTCAAAGACATGGCTTTCTTTGGTTAAGATACATGTAGATAGTATTATTCTTAAACATTTCTGTGTAATGAGCTTTGTCTGAAAAATCTAAAAAAGTTTGAAAGAATATAAAGTCAAAGCAATGACTTTGGTCACTGAGAAACTGGGTTCTCTATCAAAGAAATAGAGTAAGCCCATGCCATGAAGTGCCACAGTTATCTCTCTTATAAAAATGATTAAAAATCTGGCAGAGCAATGGCATGGTAGTGTTGAGTAACTGGAGATTCTGGCCTCTGATCAAGGTGTCTCCTCATGTAAAAAGACACTCCAAATTGCTAACTCTGTTCTCTTATTGAGAGGTAATATGATTGTCACACTGAGTAACTGGGTCACTTCACCTGAGACGTGTTGTGCCTCACGTAAAAAGGTGTTGATTTAATCAAACTTGCTCAAGAAAAATAAGTGCTGTTCAATAGAAAATTTCTGAAAAACAAGTGTAATCAACAAAAATTCAGATACACTCATATTTGTTTAATCTGAATGCTATATAGTGTAACATCCTAAGGAGTCATCAAAATTGATTGAGTAAGATTGAAGGAGGTCAAACATGTATGTCATATGTGCAATTGGTTCATCTCTATTAAAAGATGTTTCAGATATGAGTATTGAATTTTTCTGATAAACTTTGTATACATCATTCCTAAATCATGTTGGTAAGTTTAGACTCATTCATAATCTTTTATAATAGAAGAGTCTGAAATTCGCTTATCAAGATTTATGAATTTGGTACCCTACAAAAAATCTTTCTGACTCATCTATTCATTGGCAATCTAGTCAATACCTTGTTGATGGAATTCAATTTGAAAGTACTCAGTGACCTGATGTTTCTTGAGCACGACCTGTGTTTTAGATGACTTCTCATTCCATAACAATTGGTATCAGATTCATTTCTGAGCACAGTCTTCCGCGTGTCATTCCATTTTAGATGCCCTTAAAGGGGGAGATTTGCTTGTGATCCTATCTGCAACATTGACTTGATTAGTGCTTGTCTATCTAATTGTCCCTGTGTTTGCTGATTCCCTTTCTTTATTGACTCATTCAAAGGGGGAAGATTTTAGTTCAATCATCTCATGCATTCTTATTGTCTCAAACTATTTTCTTTATGATGAAGTCAAAGGGGGAGAATAGTTTGACATGAGCCCGTGTGACTCATAGTGTTGCCATCATCAAAAGGGGGGAGATTATTGTATCCCTGTGGTTTTGATGATGTCAACCACTATGGCTTTGATGATGTCTGCGATGACCCGGATCCCGGATACCGGATATACCCGATAGGACTACCGAGTAAACCCGATACCACTTGGAACCCGTGAGGCCTCCCAAGAGCGGTAAAGCTCCGAAGTGATAAAAGGATTATCGTGTAGTACATTGAAGCCACAGAGATAGTACAGTAAGTAATTAAATTTTATTAGATCGGTTTGCTAAAGTAGAAGAAATAAAATTACTTTTTAATTAACAGTTTAAGTTTAACAATTAAACCAGAGTCCAATCCAAAGGAAAGACAAGCAGTACAGTGCAACATAAAAGAAAGACATACACTGAGGTCGGGGGAATCCCGACGTAGGTACCGCTGGCAGCTACGGACACGTCACACCAGGAACTGTGGAAGCAGAACTACGCCACCCACCTGAAAAGTAGGGGTGAGCCTCGTGTCACTGACCCAATAGGGGTCACGCGGATCCCCATTGAAAAACACGCAGTAACACGGAACAACAAAACAGCAGTAGTAGCAAAGTAGGAAAACTACCACTAGAAAGCTATAAAAGAAGACCGAAACGGAAGGAGTAGGAACAGCTAAAAGAAAAGGGAAAAGCCGTACTGAAAAAAACACGGCTGCCGAACTAACCTCGGCCCCTAGGCTACTCCAAACAACAACAGCAACAGATTGGTAAACTATGAACTGACGAAGTCAGGAGTTGTCGATCTGCTGACACAGCATAAGGCCCTAGGCGAAAGCCTGCGAAGACAGGTGAAAAGCCTAGAGAAAACCTAGACAGACGGAGACAGACTCTAAAGCATACATGACTTGATTGCCGTGCACGCACTTCTAGATACAACCACACACACACTACTAGAACATCGTGCATAAGACACAACACTGACCTTGGGCAAGACCACGAGAGGGCTAACCCAGAAAGGTCATGACGTACGAGAACCATGATGGTCACGTGTCACGTGTCACGTGACAGAAGTGCCCCCTCACTAGAAGAACAGCCAGATGCGTCCATTGGCGTCTTATGTTGCGCCTACAAGCGTCTCGTCTACTATGCCGCCTGAAGCAAGACAGAGACTAAGACACACTCAGAACCTGAACGGGCCTACGGTAACCAGTGACTAGACAGGGTAACGCCCGTCGACGTCAATCCAAAGCCCCTGACCACCTGTGCACACACCGACTCTTGCTGGAGAGCCAGGCCTCTAGCTAGTTTTCGCCACCCAGCAAGACGCCACTGCACAGCGGGGGCCCACGCAAACTAGCTTACAAACCGTATATCGGGAACTACCACGCCACTACTCTCGGGTGGGTCGACACGTCGTAACGTGTCGCCAGGCTACGACTAGTAGAGGCTCACTAGACAAAGAACTCTGAAACAAGAGTGTTGTAGTACAGATAGGCAAGGAAGCACTGTCACACGTACTACGAAGCACCAAGGTAGCATGACAGCTGTCGACAGACTCAGGACAAGGCAACTAGACCTAAAAACACAACGATCCTTGAGTCTCACGACTCGGAGTCAAGATCATCGTACAAAGCAGAACAAGCCGCCAATCGGTCTATTCCTAAGCTAGAAGAAACAATTGTAGAAAATGACACACGGGGACACGAGGGAACACCAAGACCCTCAGCACATCTGGACACATCTGGACACATAAACCGAGGTAGGATGATACCTCGAGGCATCCAGAACCAATGTCTCGGGCTGGACATAATCACCGAGACACACACAAGGTCGCCTATCAACCACTGGGTCATCCCCGGTTGATCGGAACCAGACAATGACGACTCCACAGTAGGAAGGAGAATCCTACTACAAGTAAAAAGATTACTAGCTACCTCATAACGTAGTCTTAGCCCTCATAGGATGCCAGGAGACATCCACGGAACAACGGGCAGACCACAAGGTCAAGCCAAGACATATAGAAACCGGAACGGTGGGAAACGACACTCTGGGCATAGGCGATCCATCACTCGGCCACCAGGAAAACCCATCAGTCAAGGAGGAACATGCTACGCACATAGAGATAAGGACAATGGAGGTCATAGATGACGTTGTTGGGGAACTGCGGCAGTCAAAGAGTAGACCGCACTCAGTTGACCCTTAACCGACTCATCTGGAGAACCACCGACACCCAGACACCACCCTAAACAACCTAATAGATAGACACAGGATAGCCATCACGGCCAACAAACAAGATGACAAACTCAACTAGTTGGGCGGTCACACAAGGACCACTCAACGGGATGAACGGTCCGGACAGGACCACTCAACCAAACAGACCCAAAACACTAACGGTGGATGGGCAGTTAGGGCTGGACCGCCCATGGCGTTGAGCGGTTAATGGATAGCCGCTCATGTCAACCGACCTACTATAGTGTCGGTCAGAGCGGTTTTGACCATGCCGCTCGACGTAGCCGACACAAAAAGCAGTTCTGGATAGACCACCCAAGGGGGATGAGCGGTTTAGAATGGACCACTCAAGGGGGATGAACGGTTCGGGACTGACCACTCAACCCAACGGGAAGATGAACGGCTGGGAACCAGCCGCCCAAGGGGGGATAAGTTGTCTATCGAACGACCACTCAACCTCAAACCGACATACGATAAGCGGATCGAAGCCAGCCGCCCATACACATGAATGGTCTCTGGTGCGACCATTCAAGCGTCATGGCGAGCAAACCCAGGGGTTCGTCCGATCGTGACCTTTCCACACCCCGTTCATCCCGAAACGAAGGGGATACAACCACAGTCACCCTTGCAATCACATAGACTCCGAACGGAGTCAAAACGACGCACGAATCGCAAGAAAAGGGTGATTCTAACGAAATCACCCCAAAAGGGTTTCCGGACTTCTTGGAGCCCTACCGGTCAAACGGGACCACCAATCGAGATGAAATCAGTGACTATGGAACGCTGACGTTCCATGGAGTCCATTGACAGTAACTGATCTAAAAACTGTCGCCGTTTTCCGACGAACCCTACGAAACCCACGAAACCCCGGTTTAGGCTAAATGAGCCCAAACTCGGCCGTTTCCACACCAAACGACGTGCAATGGCAGGGAAAACGTGCATGAGGAAGTGGTGTTCCGTCTCCCTGCCTCCACCGAAGAAACCGTGCACCGAGGCGACTAAACCATGCCAAAAACCACGTCGCGAGCTCGACCGTCGGCTTTGAATCCACCGTTCGAGATCGCGCCAAAACCAATCCGATCCTCGCCCGATCGAGCACCTCATGGACCCCACGCCGTCGCCACCTTGCCCACGAGCCTCCTCCGTCTGCAGCCGGAGCCGGGAGGGCGAGAAAGGAGAGAAAACGGGAGAGAGAGAGGGTCGCGCGCGAATGAACGGGAGGAGAGAGGAAGAAGAAATAAAAAAGAAAAAGAAAAAGAAATTAGGAATTTTCCTAATTTCTGAAAATTTGATAATTAGCCCGAAAATGGATTAATTCAAAAAAATACATAAAAATAGTCGAAATGATCGTCGGGAAGAGTACATCGCAACTGCGGCGTCCACGAGTCGATGAACTGAGAAACAAACTCACCGCAAGGTTTCGTAACTAGTATGTGAGAAAAACCCACACGGATCGTAAAACTCAACTCAAGACGCATAAAAGCGATCTGAAACTCTCCGGAAAGGATCCGAAAGACCCAATAAGAATCCAGGGTATTACAATGTCACACTATTCGTGCATGATAGAAATGTCACACTATTTGTGCATGATAGAAATGATTCTTCTTCTGAACCTCTCATGATTGAAATGAATTCCATTGAACACTTGATGTATGCATCATGAGTTTGATAAGCAATTCATGGGTATGCTTGTGCTTGCATCACACTGGAGAGGTCTGTGCATTGCTTAAGTCAGTGCAAGGTTAACTCTCTAAGGCAAAACACAAGGTCGGTGCTAATCTATCTTAAGTCGATGCATTTTCTGTCTTAGTGCAATGTTTTGGCTGACCACGTTGCATTGCATCCATTTGCACTTGTGTCTCTGGCTGCGTCTCTATCACGTCTTAGCACACCCAGTGTCTCATGGATATCTACGTCTTATTCTGCATCTCAGTACATGTGCTACGTCTCGGTCTGTGTCTCACGCCATGTCTAAGGGTGCGCAAACGAGGTCGGTGCAATGTTTTGTTTTTGCACGGTCGATGCAAGAGTCTCTCTCACGCATGATCAACCTCGGTGCATATCATGTCTCTCGTGCATTTCATAGTCGGTGCAGTTTTTGTCTTTCGCCTATTGAGTCGGTGCTGTTTTCACCTGGCCATTCATAAAGTCGATGCATGCTCACACATGTTGCATATAGAGGTCTATACACATCTTGCCATATGAACACATAATGTCAGTGCATAATTCATGCATAATTCATGTACAAACAAGGTCTATGCATTTCTCTGTTCACATGCATATAGGTATGTGCTTTTGAGTCTGTGCACACTTGCTTGGCAGATGGAAGTCGGTGCATGCTTGTCACCAGGTCTTGCTTACTCTCATAGTAAGTCGGTGCATTGGTCGTCCTGCACTCTCATACTTGATGCATTATCTATTTTCCGTCTCATTAAGTCGGTGCAATAACTGTAATTGCACAATGTGGTAGGTCAGTGCATCATTCAATCCATGCTCTCTCCTCAGGCAACTCGATGCAAGTTTGCTTAGACTGCATATCTGATCTCGGTGCAAGTCTTGTCTTAGGCAATAAAAGGTCGGTGCACTTTTTGCTGCTGTACACTTACACACAATCGGTGCAAGTTCTGTCACATGACCTTGGTTCATGATTATGTTAGTACATATCTAGGTCAGTGCAGGTTTGTAGTCGGTGGAACCTTTGTTAATGCACGCAACTAAGTCTGTGCATGTTGATCTCAAGGCATTTCAAGTCTATGCAATGCTTGTACTCTGCGTATTCATAGTTAGTGCATCTATTGGCCATATACCGGAATCAAGTCCATGCATGACTGTGTGTAAACACCACATTGAATCTGTGCACTTTAGCTCTGACATTATATCTACTCAGTGCAATCTCTTTACATCTTGTATAACTATCAGAAGATGACTTTATGTCTGATGCCTTGGCAGGTGCTTTTTCGTGGAGGTTATGAAGGGCACGTGATCTAAGAATGGAGGAGGTGCCAGGATCGTGACACGTCGAAAAGCAGTTGAATTGGGATGCTGCCACGTGGCCTAAGAATGTCAGATCTGGATCAGGTATTGGGCGGGAAATGTGGAGAGCACACGCCACACTCTCTGGTACCAGGATAAATAGAAGATTCCTCGTTAAGAGGAAGTTGCTGGAAGATTGAAAAAGCTTTTGGTAGCAGAAGAAGAACTGAAGCAGACAGAGACAAAGAGCTAGGAAGATCCAGCCTAAGAGAGAGCAGAAGAGAAAGAAGAGAGTTCGTGAGTTCGAGAGAGGAAAGAGAGGCAGTAGAAGAGAAAGAAAGATAGAGAGAGAAATATAGAGTTCGAGAAGAAGAAGAGAAGCTTCATCAGAAGATCTGTCCCTACTGGAATCTGGATCAAATCCAATCCAGTAAGCTCCATGGGAGCCACAATTGTGTTCCTATCGTTTACATCTTTCAGTTGCTGTGTTCTCTTGTCTTTTGTTTTCTTTTGAACCTTATTTCAAGCTGTCAGTCAGCAGAGCAAGCTATGTTGCTCAGTAGTAACAGAGGATCGGTTCCTCTAGACGGCCAAGCTGTATTGCCCAGCTGTGACGACCCGAGGATCCGAGTACCGGAAAGGAACCGGCGCGTCTCGAATCTCGGCCCGCCAACCCACGAGCCCGAAGACTCGGAAGGGTAGAAAGGAGTGGTGTGGGGTATAAGAGAAGCTGCAACGTCCACAGAGATAGCACAATAATCAAAAGGAAATGCATATAATAATAAATAATTCAAACTGCTACAAGGTCCACAGTGTCTCATGTCCAAAGAAAGTACAGTCAACAGGAAAGAAAGTACAACTACATGGGGCATCCCCCGGCGTACAACAACACGGGGCATCCCCTGGAGTACAACTACACGGGGCATCCCCCGGCTCTGGCAGACTGGCAACTAACCCTGGCTGGAAGAACCACGCTGAAACTCGGCCGCGCCTCCCGTCGACCCTGCCTCACCTGAAGAGCAGGGGTGAGCCTCATCTCATTGGCCCAGTAGGGATCCCGCGAATCCCCACCTCGCACGAAAAACGAGGAAGAAGAAGACAACCCTACCAACCGAGAGTACGGTAGAACCGACAAGCTAAAGTAAATAAACGGAAAAGTCGCCTACTCTAACGGTACCGTAGTACGGAACCTCGGTCCAACAAAACACGAGTCCACGCCTGCCAGTGAACAGGAGCACCATCCACAAGAAGAACGACCGGATGCGTCCCCTGACGTCTTACACCGCATCACAAGTGTCTAGCTACAACGCCCCGGGCGTGAGACTCAGACACGCAACAAGTACCACAACAAGGACTAGCTGGGGTCGCACTCGTCAGTGCGTGCCCTAAGCCCCCAACTACGTGTGCACACACAGACCATCTGCTCTAGGTCGGGTCCTCTAGCTGGTTTTCCCCCCCACCGGACTCTGGTGGCAAAGGCAAGGGGCCCTACGGTAACCAGCCTAAAAACCGCGTCACACTGGGTCTCGCTCTCCACCACTCCCAGGTGGGTCCGCACACGCGTGCGCAGAAAGCTACGACTAATGGACAGGTCACTGGAAGTAAGGACTAATCCACGGAAACCACCGACCAAACACTAGCACGGACTCACGATGATCATACGATAGGCATAGATGCCGGGGACACGCATGAGGTCCAACCGTCCCTCAAGTCACGCGGCACCCCTACCGAGGTAACTGACTCTCCGGGGAACCCCGGGCGCCCCTGTGGCTCTCACTGGGTGCCCACGGCATCCCTAGGGCCACACGCCACAACCGGGTCCGCAACTCACCCAACCGGAGGTCATGCTACCCGCAAAAACACGGTTCGGGGGAGGGGATGGTCGCGCTAGGTATCCCTAGCGCGACACCGAAGAACGCGCTAGCTAAGGCTAGCGCGATCTTCCATGTCACGCCGCCCAAAGCCAGCGCGTTCACACCTGAACGCGCTAGTTTTGGGTAGCGCGATCTGGACATCGCGCTACCTGAACCAGGCACGTTCCCCACCGCCTTACTGTTCGTCTTCTCAGACGGACACGCTCGGACGACATGGCGCGTTCATCAAGAACGCGCCACTGGACTATAGCGCGACAACGGGCCGAGCCCGGTTTCGCGAAACACGCCCAAAAACGTAGATCCACGCCCATTCACCACTCCTGGTGAAGGGAAAACAATGGGGAATCACCCCACAACACCCTAGCATGCATCTAGGACCCCCAAATCGATTAAAAACCTCACGAATCGACGGATCCGGCGCTCAAACCCCAAACATGGAAATAACCCTCCCGGCATGAATCTAGCCCCTCTCGGCCTCTCCACGGCCTAGAAATCGCGGGGGAATGCTAGAAAGAGGGTAAGGATTCGTCCCCCTACCTCAAGGAAGCTCGAAATCCACCGAACCACCGCCGAAATCAAAGATGAAGCTTTTACTCCCACGAACGCCCCGCCTCTCGCCGCGAAAAGCACGCCACCGGGACCGCCTTGCCGCCGCCGCCGCTGCCACGCCGTTGCCGGAGTGAGGGGGGCCGCGTCTCGGTCGCCCGGGGGAAGAAGATCGGCCGCGGGGGAGGGGGAGCTCTCACGGTGAAGGAAGGAGGAAGAAGAAGAAAAGAAAAGGTAAAAAGGAAAAAGAAAAAGAATTGATATATAAGGAAAATCCGGAAAATCGGAAAAATCCCGAAAAATAGAAAAGTACACCTGCTCGACCGTCTCAACGCGCTGATCGTAACGGTACCACCCGCGGGCTGGTGAACGACCCGGTTCAGCCGCTACAGGGTTCCGAAGGATTCGCCGAAACCCGTACGCGGAAATCGGAAAACGCGCACGGAAAAGCCACGGACACACTCCGGGCCTCTGAAACGACTCCGGATCGCGCCGATCTGAACACGAAAGATGTCCGAAATGAAATTTCGGACACAACAGGGTCAGACACTCCGACAAACCAGATCCGAGACCCATAACAAAGGATCCGAAGGATCCGGGACACTACAGCCCTCCCCCCTTAAACGAATTTCGTCCTCGAAATTCAAGGACAAGGCACAAGGACGGGGGAAAGACTCACACAAACAAATAAGGATACAGCTCCCGCATCTCATCCTCGCGCTCCCAAGACGCCTCGCCGCCAGAATGACGCTGCCAGACCACCTTAACCAAAGGAATAACCTTGTTCCGCAGGCGCTGCTCTCGCCGATCCTCAACGCGAACAGGAAACTCCGGAAGGGATAGATCTGGGGTCACCTCAGGCCAAACGGCATCCTCGAGAACATGAGAATCATCGGGCATGTACTTCCGAAGCATCGACACGTGGAACACATCATGCACGGCGGAAAGCTCCGGAGGTAGCTGCAACCGATAAGCAACTTCCCCAACGCGCTCAACGATGGGAAAGGGACCAATGTAGCGGGGACTCAGCTTCCCACGCCTACCGAAGCGCATCACGCCCTTCATGGGAGACACTCTCAAGAAAACTCGATCTCCCACAGCAAAGCTGAGGGGTCGCCTCCTCCGATCGGCATAACTCTTCTGCCGGCTCTGAGCTGCCAACATCTTCTGCCGAACGAGATGCACCACCTCAACACACTGCTGCACCAAATCTGGTCCGGTCAAGGCACGCTCGCCCACCTCGAACCAATCAAGCGGAGTCCGACAAGGTCGTCCATACAACGCCTCATAGGGAGCCATACCGATGCTCGAATGATAGCTGTTGTTGTAGGCAAACTCCACTAATGGCAGATGGTGGGTCCAACTCCCCTGCCACTCCAAGCAACACGCTCGCAGCATGTCCTCCAAAGTCTGGATGGTCCTCTCAGACTGACCGTCCGACTGAGGATGATAGGCCGAGCTGAATGCCAACTCGGTGCCTAGAGCCTTCTGGAAGCTCCTCCAGAATCCAGAAGTGAAACGGGGGTCACGATCCGATACAATGGAGATAGGAACTCCATGCAACGGGACGATCCGCTCCACATACAACCGAGCCAAGCGCTGCACGCCCCAACTGACTTTGACCGGCAGCAATCGCGCCGTCTTCGTCAGTCTATCCACTAGCAACCAGATACTATCCTCCCCACTGGACGTCCTCGGTAATCCAACCACAAAGTCAGTGGTCACATGGTCCCACTTCCAAGCAGGAACATCCAAGGGCTGAAGTGTGCCTCCTGGTCGCTGGTGCTCAGCTTTCACCTGCTGACAGGTCAAACACCTGGCCACAAATTCCGCAACATCTCTCTTCATGCCAGGCCACCAAAACTGCCTCTTCAGGTTCTGGTACATCTTAGCCGATCCGGGGTGCACGGCATACCGACTCCCATGAGCCTCACGCAAAACCGTACGCCGTACCTGCCCCTCGGCCGGAACGTACAACCTACCTCTGAATCTCACAGCTCCATCCTCACCAAACTCCACCTCGGCCATCGACAGAATACGGGGTAGCTCGGGGTCCGCTCGCTGGGCCTCAGTCACCTGTCGACGCACCGCGGGCGTGACAGTCAGACTCGCAAGGACAGCCGAACCCTGGTCCTGAGGGACCTTGAGCCTAAAAGTCATGACCGGGACCTGCTCCCAAAGCTTCCACTTCCTCAACAACATCTGACTGATCGTCACTCTCCTGCTCAGAGCATCAGCCACGACGTTCATCCTGCCAGGCTGATAAGACAGAGTAACGTCATAATCCTTCATGTACTCCATCCACATACCTCAAACTCTGGTGATCAGTGAAGAGCTCAAACCGCTCGCCGTACAAATAATGCCTCCAAATCTTCAGAGCGAAGATCACCGCTGCTAACTCAAGATCATGAGTAGGGTAGTTCGCCTCATGTGGCTTCAACTGCCGCGACGCATACGCCACAACTCTCCCATGCTGCATCAACACAGCACCGAGGCCTACCCCGGAAGCATCTGTACACACCACGAACCCACCCGAGCCAGATGGCAACACCAAAATCGGAGCAGTGGTAAGCAATCTCTTCAGCTCCATGAAGCTCCGCTCACACTCCTCCGTCCAGACGAACTGCACCTCCTTCCGCGTAAGCCTGGTCATCGGGGCCGCAATACGAGAGAAATCCTGAATAAACCGCCGATAATAACCTGCAAGCCCCAAGAAACTCCGAATCTCCGTGACAGAACTCGGCCTCGGCCACTGCACCACCGCCTCGACCTTGGCCGGGTCCACGGAAACACCATCACCAGAAATAACATGTCCTAGAAAGTGCACCTCTCGGAGCCAGAACTCGCACTTGCTGTACTTGGCATACAACTGGTGATCGCGTAGGGTCTGCAATACCACTCTCAAATGCTGTACATGCTCCTCAGCAGACCGCGAATACACGAGGATATCGTCCACAAACACGACCACAAACTGGTCCAAGTACGGACGAAACACCCTATGCATCAAGTCCATGAATGATGCGGGGGCATTGGTGAGCCCGAACGGCATCACCAAGAACTCATAATGCCCATACCTCGATCGGAACGCCGTCTTCTCCACGTCTGACTCTCGAATCCGCAGCTGGTAATAACCCGATCTCAAATCGATCCTCGAAAACACCTGGGCCGACTGAAGCTGATCGAACAAGTCATCAATCCGCGGCAACGGATACCTGTTCTTGACAGTCACCTGGTTTAACTGACGGTAGTCGATGCACAGCCTCAAACTACCATCCTTCTTCTTCACAAACAATACCGGCGCACCCCACGGGGAATAACTAGGACGAATATACCCCTTGGCCAGCAACTCCTGCAACTGCGCCTTCAGCTCTCGCAACTCAGCAGGCGCCATCCGATAAGGGGCCTTCGACATAGGCGCCGTACCCGACACCACCTCAATCACGAAATCAATCTCTCGCTGCGGTGGCATCCCTGGTAGCTCCTCGGGGAAAACATCAGGAAACTCGCACACGACAGGAATGTCCTCTACCTCAGGACCCTGCCGCTCGACCAAAACCACGGATGCGAGAAAACCCTGACAACCTGCATCAAGCAAACGACGTGCACGAAAAGCCGAAATAAGCAAGCTGGAAGAGGAAGACCGAATACCTTGGAAATAGAAGGTGGGTCCACGGGGCTGTCGGAAGTAGACCTTCTTCGAGCCACAATCCACCAAGGCATGATGAGCCTCGAGCCAATCCATGCCCAAAATCACATCGAAGTCCTGAAGCGGTAACGCGTAGAGTCTAACCGGCAAGTTCCGCCCTTCCACCCACACAGGTACCTTCTCAAAGCAGTACGGGGTGACCATGAAGTCACCGGTAGGCAACTCTACCGCCAAGTCACAGGACACCTCGGTCACCGGGTCCTCCACGCTCTGAGCGAAAACCTCCGAGATGAACGAATGAGAAGCACCTGAATCGAACAAAACACGAGCCGCACAACCCAAAATCGAGAGAGTACCTTCCACCAAATGTGATGCCTCAGCCTCCGCCCTGGTCAGATGAGTCACTTTACCTCGGGATCTCTGCCCACCCATAGTAGCTGACCGTGCCAACTGAGGGAACTATCCCTGCTGCTGGTACTGCTGCGACTGTGCTGACGACTGCTGGGGCCGAAACTGCTGCTGCTGCTGAAACTCGTGCGGCTGGCGCGGTCTCTGCGGACAGTCACGTGCCATGTGCCCTGGCTGGTCGCACCTGAAGCAAATCACGGGCGCCGAACACGGTCTGCCTGGATGAGAACCACCGCACCTGGGACAGCCATCTCGCGAACCGGTCATCGAACTCTGACGCTGAAAAGCCGCAGGCTGCTGAACACTGCCCAACGACTCCTGCCCCGACTCCTTACGATCCTGACGCCTCTTGCTAAAACCAGCTTCCTTAAGCAACTTCTTAAGCTTCGACTTGAAGGATGAACCTGGCACCGGAGCCGCAGTCTGTGTCGCCACTGATCCACCTGCTGAGAGCTGGGCGGTACTCTGCTGCTGCATCCCTGTTGGCTGGCTGAAATCTGCCTGCACCTGACTAGCACTGCTCGGCCCTCGAACCTTCTGCAAATCTCTCTCCAGCGCCGCTGCTGCCTTACATGTCGCATCCAAACTGGTCAAACCCGACGCAAGAAGATGATGCCTCAACTCTAGCCTCAGACCACTAACAAACTGATCAGTCTTCACCTCCTCGTCCGCCATGATATGAGGAGCATAACGGCCCAACTCGATAAACCTGGCACGGTACTCCATCACCGTCATGTCACCCTGAGTCAGCTCCATGAACTCTCGCAACCTCTGCGACCGGACAAAGGACGGACAGAAGGCTCGCTCGAAAGCCGTGACGAACTCCTGCCATGCAATCTGCCAAAGAGGATGAGATCGGAACACTGAACCCCACTCCGATGTCCACCAAGTACGAGCCGATCCCTGAAGACGATGAGTGGCCAGCGCCACTTGCTCCTCCTCGGGGCACTCCATCGCACTGAAAATCCGCTGCACATCATCCAGCCACTCTCTGGCCACCTCAGGATCTGACTGCCCACCAAAAGAAGGAGGCTGATACAGCAAAAACTCCTTCAGCACGCGACCGCGACCACCTCGAGCCTGATCCTCACCAGCTTCGCCACCCTGCTGTTGACCTCCCTGCTGCTGACCTCCCTGCCGCTGCTGAAACACATACTCAAACATGCCTCGGAAGAAATCGTCCATCCCTGGAGCTCTCGCATCTCTAGATACACCCTCAGAAATCGAAGCCCTGCTCTGCTCCTCCGGACCCCCACTAGACTCTCCCTGCTGGGCACGAGTCCTCCTCCGTGGCGCCATAACACACCTGGCATCAAAAGCACCGGGAATCAATAAAACACACGACCCAAAGCCAGTCGCCGACTGTACAGGACATTCATGGACCTTATGGACCACTGCAATTCGTTCCAAGTTCCGATATACCTCAACAACCTCGCTCTGATACCAGCTGTGACGACCCGAGGATCCGAGTACCGGAAAGGAACCGGCGCGTCTCGAATCTCGGCCCGCCAACCCACGAGCCCGAAGACTCGGAAGGGTAGAAAGGAGTGGTGTGGGGTATAAGAGAAGCTGCAACGTCCACAGAGATAGCACAATAATCAAAAGGAAATGCACATAATAATAAATAATTCAAACTGCTACAAGGTCCATAGTGTCTCATGTCTAAAGAAAGTACAGTCAACAGGAAAGAAAGTACAACTACACGGGGCATCCCCCGGCGTACAACAACACGGGGCATCCCCCGGAGTACAACTACACGGGGCATCCCCCGGCTCTGGCAGACTGGCAACTAACCCTGGCTGGAAGAACCACGCTGAAACTCGGCCGCGCCTCCCGTCGACCCTGCCTCACCTGAAGAGCAGGGGTGAGCCTCATCTCATTGGCCCAGTAGGGATCCCACGAATCCCCACCTCGCACGAAAAACGAGGAAGAAGAAGACAACCCTACCAACCGAGAGTACGGTAGAACCGACAAGCTAAAGTAAATAAACGGAAAAGTCGCCTACTCTAACGGTACCGTAGTACGGAACCTCGGTCCAACAAAACACGAGTCCACGCCTGCCAGTGAACAGGAGCACCATCCACAAGAAGAACGACCGGATGCGTCCCCTGACGTCTTACACCGCGTCACAAGTGTCTAGCTACAACGCCCCGGGCGTGAGACTCAGACACGCAACAAGTACCACAACAAGGACTAGCTGGGGTCGCACTCGTCAGTGCGTGCCCTAAGCCCCCAACTACGTGTGCACACACAGACCATCTGCTCTAGGTCGGGTCCTCTAGCTGGTTTTCCCCCCCACCGGACTCTGGTGGCAAAGGCAAGGGGCCCTACGGTAACCAGCCTAAAAACCGCGTCACACTGGGTCTCGCTCTCCACCACTCCCAGGTGGGTCCGCACACGCGTGCGCAGAAAGCTACGACTAGTGGACAGGTCACTGGAAGTAAGGACTAATCCACGGAAACCACCGACCAAACACTAGCACGGACTCACGATGATCATACGATAGGCATAGATGCCGGGGACACGCATGAGGTCCAACCGTCCCTCAAGTCACGCGGCACCCCTACCGAGGTAACTGACTCTCCGGGGAACCCCGGGCGCCCCTGTGGCTCTCACTGGGTGCCCACGGCATCCCTAGGGCCACACGCCACAACCGGGTCCGCAACTCACCCAACCGGAGGTCATGCTACCCGCAAAAACACGGTTCGGGGGAGGGGATGGTCACGCTAGGTATCCCTAGCGCGACACCGAAGAACGCGCTAGCTAAGGCTAGAGCGATCTTCCATGTCGCGCCGCCCAAAGCCAGCGCGTTCACACCTGAACGCGCTAGTTTTGGGTAGCGTGATCTGGACATCGCACTACCTGAACTAGGCGCGTTCCCCACTGCCTTACTGTTCATCTTCTCAGACGGACACGCTCGGACGACATGGCGCGTTCATCAAGAACGCGCCACTGGACTATAGCGCGACAACGGGCCGAGCCCGGTTTCGCGAAACATGCCCAAAAACGTAGATCCACGCCCATTCACCACTCCTGGTGAAGGGAAAACAATGGGGAATCACCCCACAACACCCTAGCATGCATCTAGGACCCCCAAATCGATTAAAAACCTCACGAATCGACGGATCCGGCGCTCAAACCCCAAACATGGAAATAACCATCCCGGCATGAATCTAGCCCCTCTCGGCCTCTCCACGGCCTAGAAATCGCGAGGGAATGCTAGAAAGAGGGTAAGGATTCGTCCCCCTACCTCAAGGAAGCTCGAAATCCACCGAACCACCGCCGAAATCAAAGATGAAGCTTTTACTCCCACGAACGCCCCGCCTCTCGCCGCGAAAAGCACGCCACCGGGACCGCCTTGCCGCCGCCGCCGCTGCCACGCCGTTGCCGGAGTGAGGGGGGCCGTGTCTCGGTCGCCCGGGGGAAGAAGATCGGCCGCGGGGGAGGGGGAGCTCTCACGGTGAAGGAAGGAGGAAGAAGAAGAAAAGAAAAGGTAAAAAGGAAAAAGAAAAAGAATTGATATATAAGGAAAATCCGGAAAATCGGAAAAATCCCGAAAAATAGAAAAGTACACATGCTCGACTGTCTCAACGCGCTGATCGCAACGGTACCACTCGCGGGCTGGTGAACGACCCGGTTCAGCCGCTACAGGGTTCCGAAGGATTCGCCGAAACCCGTACGCGGAAATCGAAAAACGCGCACGGAAAAGCCACAGACACACTCCGGGCCTCCGAAACGACTCCGGATCGCGCCGATCCGAACACGAAAGATGTCCGAAATGAAATTTCGGACACAACAGGGTCAGCCACTCTGAAAAACCAGATCCGAGACCCATAACAAAGGATCCGAAGGATCCGGGACACTACACCAGCGGTTGTAGAGGAGGATTCCTCTGGTCGGCTAAGCTGTATTGCCCAGTGGGTCAAGCTGTTAGGCAACGGATGGCTATTGCCCAGCAGAAGCAAGCTGTGATGCTCAGCGGTTTGTAGGCAAGCTGTGAGGCCCAGCCGTTCAAGCTGTGAGTCAGCAGGAATCCACACTCGGGTTGAGTGTGGGGTGGATGTAGGTCTAGAGGACCGAACCACCTAAAAATCCTTTGTGCAGTGGTTTGATTGCCATGTATGATCCGCTAGATGTATGCTTAGGCACAATCTGTTTCTTCAGTCTAGTGGGTATTTGCTTTGCATAGTGAACACTTGATTCTGATTCCATGAGAACCAATTTGTTTAGATGAGCTGACTATTCTATGTAGCTCACATAGGGTAGATCAAGAGATTTATTCATCTGATCTCTTTCCCATGCTTGAATTGAGGACCCAAGTCTATCTTGACTCCTCTATGCTTTAATTTCGCATCTCTGATTGTTATAGATTTTAATTAGGAGAAATTTTTAATAGGGGATTCATTCAACCCCCCCTTCTGAATCCGGGCCTTGCACCCAACACCACCTTCTAGGAATATAGCGCCCAGGTCAGGGTCGCTATATAGAATAGTGATAGGTTCTTGTATTTGGTCTTGAACAGTAGCACTTTTCAATTAAAAATAATTTCGCAGGAACAAGTACATGGACATGTAGAGAAAAATATTAGGAATCTAGCAGTATACTCATGCATTAGATTAGATATCATGGCTCTCCGTTATTCAATTTTGAACATGTGTGTGTTTCTTAAATTACTGAAGGAATAACGACTGTTTACACCGTCGAAATTAAATAGCGCCCTAGAGGGAGGCGCCTCTTACTGAAACACACAGACACTACAAAAAACCTTCTGGAAACAATCTAACAGACCTATATGCATGATCATGATCTGATATTTATTAGATTGGGCATGTACATGAGAACACCTACCTTGTAGTGATTTGGATGAGAGGATCGTGAAGAGATTGAAGATCAGTAACAAGAATAACCCCAGAAACGATTCTCTGTTTGCAACAGAGAACTGGGTAGAAGGAGTGACAGCAACATCAGCAAGAGAAAGAGCAGCAACTCCTCGGCAGCCTCAGGGATGAAGAAGAGGGAAGAAAGCTTCCTGCTTTCTTCTTTTGTTCAAAGGAAATCTTCAAAAGAAAAAACTTATAGCTTATCCACCGCAACACATGAAAAAAAGAAGCAGAAGGCTTCCTTCTCCTTTACTCAGTGAAGCAGTACGTAGGTCGATGTCGGGATGAAGGGGAGCAACTAGTTTTTCTCTCAGCGGCAAGGGATCGCACGAATAGTAGTAACCGGAGCTTGTTGGTAGTAACATGGTATTTATATAGTAGAGAATCCTAATGGGGTTTAAGAGTTCGATTGGGATCAAAGTTGTCATGGAAGGAATCCTACTAGTATTTAAACTTTCCACGTATCCAACCTTTCTAGATTAATACTATCCTGAGTAGCAGTTTGCTTCCCAGTTCAAACCAAACACTACAGTCGACTTACCAATTTTCCTACTGCAAGAAAATAGCGCCCAGAGGAGGGGCGCCCTTCATGTAATTAGCACCCAAGATAGGGGCACCCTTCATGTAATTGGCGCCCCCATGTGGGGTCTTCAATTCATCAATGAGCCCCCTTAGAGGAGTCTTCAATTTATGAAATGGCGCCCTAAGAGGAGGCGCCCTTCATCTTTGGCCCATTTGTTATATGGTTTAAGTGTAAGGCCCATTTGATATAAATATATATATGTGGGTTTAAGAATATATATGGGTTGGGCCTTGAACGTTTAGTTTGTAATCCATTTAGGATTTTATTCCTTTAATTCACCAGGGTGGCTACACCCTCCCCTACTTAAAAAGAATTTGGTCCCCAAATTCAATGGTATATAGACGTGGAGGGTGCAAAGTACATACCGTTCGTAAATAAGTTGTGAAATCTCTTCTTCATGGATTCCTCGGTCTCCCACGTGGCTTCTTGTTCCGAGCATTTGTTCCATTGAACCTTGACCATGGGAATTGTCTTGTTCCTTAATGCACATACCTTGCGATCAAGGATCTTCATGGGTTTTTGTTCATAAGTGAGATCCTTTTGTATCACCAGGTCTCCATGATCTATGACATGTGATGGATCGTGCACATATTTATTCAACATAGATATGTGGAAAATATTATGGACGTCGGACAATTGAGGAGGCAAGGCAATATGGTAGGCAACCTCGCCAACTCTTTCTAATACCTCAAAAGGTCCTATGTACCTTGGTGTAAGCTTGCCCTTAACACCAAATCTCCTGATTCCTTAGCCTGGAGAAAATTTTAAGAATACATGATCTCCGACTTGGAATTCTAGATCTCTCCTTCGGGTATCGACATAAGTCTTTTGTCTAGATTGAGCTACTTGAAGTCTCTCTCTAATCAGCTAGATCCTCTCGGAAGTATCTCTGACCATGTCTGGGCCTAGTAGTTGTTTCTCGCCAACTTCATCCCAGCACAAAGGTGATAGGCAACTCCTTCCGTATAAGGCTTCGAAAGGTGCTATCTGTATACTTGCCTGATAACTGTTGTTGTATGCAAACTTGACCAAAGGCAAGTGATCATGCCAGCTTCCACCAAAATCAATGATGCAAGCTCTGAGCATATCTTCTACTACCTGATTTGTTCTCTCGGTCTAACCATCCATCTGAGGATGAAAGGTTGTACTAAAGTTGAGTCTTGTCCCCAACGAATGTTGTAGACCATTCCAAAAATGAGAAGTAAAACGAGGGTCTCGATCAGACACGATTGAAACTTGAACTCCATGAAGTCTGACTATCTCCTTGATGTATAATGCAGCAAGAACGTTAATTGACCATCGACTCTTGATTGGCAAGAAATGTGCTAACTTGGTCAATCGGTCTGTGATGACCCAAATTCTATCATATCCTCCTTTAGATTTAAACATACCCATTATGAAGTCCATACTGATATCCTCCCACTTCCACTTGGGAATATCCAGAGGATGAAGCTTACCGACATGTTTTTGGTGTTCTACCTTAACTTGCTGACAAGTGAGACAACGAGACATGAAATCCGCTACCTCTCTTTTCATGTTAGGCCACCAAAAGGTCCGCTTCAAGTCTTGGTACATCTTGGTAGATCCAGGATGTATCATGTACCTTGATCTGTGGGCTTCTTCTAATATCTTCTTCTTTAGTTCTGCACAATCTGGTACACAAGTTGTCTCTCTGAATAATAGTCTTCCATGTATTGCTAGTTTGAAATCAGATCGCTCTCCTATCTTGCCCTTTATTTCCACTAATACTAGGTCGTTGTCCTGAAGACCTTGTATTTCAGAGAGTAGATCGGGTTGTATCCTCATATATGATAGAGTAATACACATGTTTGCCTCGTCCATACTTATGTTGAGGTTAGAGAATTGTTCTAACACTTTCCACTCATGAATCATACAATTGGCTAGTAATGCTCTTGGCTTTCGTCTGAGGGCATCGGCTACAAGATTACCCTTTCCAAGATGATATTGGATGGTGAAGTTGAAATCCTTAAGATATTCTAGCCAACGTCTCTGTCTCATATTCAATTCCTTTTGAGAGAAGAGATACTTGAGACTCTTATGATCGGTGTATACAACGAATTACACTATGTATAGGAAATGCCTCTAGATCTTTAATGCAAACGCTACCGTAGCCAATTCTAGATCATGGACCGAGTAGTTCTCTTCATGCTTCTTTAGTTGTCGGGAAGAGTAAGCTATGACTCTTTCTTGTTGCATTAATACACATCCAAGGCCAATGCCAGATGCATCATTATCAAACAAGACGTGAGCATACTTGGAACAAATCTTGAGTGTACCTTCCACTAGTCCGCCTTCCTCTTGTTCTGTCTCCTGAAGAGCTTGAAGACGTGCATTCTTCTTCACCGGGCACTTTTCATCTCCGGCTTGATCATTAAGTAACGGACAATCGGGAATCCGATGTTCACGGCTCCCACAACGGAGGCAAGCTCTGAGTCTTCTCCAACATTCCTCGGCCCTATGACCGGTCTTGTCACAATGTTTACACACCTCCTTAGAAGGTGTGGTAGTAATAGAGAAAGGTTTGGTCTTCTTGAACTTCTGCTCTTGGGAGGGAGTACCTCCATCATTGGCTCTCTTCTTAGTGAAGGAGGGCTTTGAAATTTCCAAGACTTATAATAGGCTCTTTCTTGTTCTTCCCACGGATCTTATCGGACAGCTCCGTGGCATCTTCTAATAATTGGGTTCTTCGAACCATATCCGAATAGACTTGAATGTCCATCGGTGCCAATTGGGTAATATATTGAGGTCGAAGCCCATTGAGAAATCTTCTTGCTTTCATCTTCTCAGTACTGACTAAATGTTTCACGTACCTTGACAGCCTAGAAAATTGGGCCTCATATTCAGCCACTGGCAGAGTTCTCTGTTTGAGTGAGGCGAATTCTGCGGCTTTCTTTTCTTGCACTCAGTCGAAAAAGTATTTGTTATTGAAGTGCTCGGTGAACTCCGCCCATGTAATGGGTTCTTCACCTAGGGTGGCTTCTACGGACTCCCACCAGGAATGGGCGTCTCTTTCTAATTGGAAAGTAGCTAGCAATACCTTCTCTTCATCCGTGCATTGCATAACACGGAATATCCTTTCCACTTCTCGGAGCCAATGCCCAGCATCATCGGGATCTGAGGAGCCAACGAACTTTGGGGGGTTAATATTTTTGAAACTACGGTAGAGATCACTAGCTCCACGGTTTCCCGGGCCTTGCGCCACTTGCTGTAGTGCCTGTGTCATGCCTTGAATAGTGCGTTACATGTTACGCCACTGGGCACGTTCAGCAGCCATCGTCCTACAAGAATTTTAATAATTAATCAATATGAGATTGCCCAAAAGTTTGAGTACCTAATTTACCTTAACCCATGGTTCTACCCAATTCTCACCGGGTAAAGGTTTAAACCTATCCTTGGACTTGGGTTTCTTAGGAATTGAATATCCTAGGCTCTGATGCCACAAAAACTGTTACGCCCCGAGCGCGGAAGGAACCCGGAGATGCGTGACAAGTTTATATCAATCATGTCAATAAGAACATAAGTGTATTCGACACACATAGACAGAGCGCGCAGAAGTAATGATAACCAAGTCCTTTATTAATCATAAACCTTAAAGTATTTCTATTACAATTCTTAACGAAAAGCACTAAGACTCAAAATAGCAAAAGTACAATGAATGACTCAAGAAAATAGAAAAGACAGGACTAGATAACACTTGACAGTTGGGATGGCTCTAAACTCTTCACTCTTGTCCATCCCCATCCGAATGAGTCTCGTCATCGGAATTACCTGAAAAATAAGGGAAAACACTAGGTGAGCGAATGCCTAGTATGAATTATATCTCAAGTGCTAGCTTGCTTTAAGTAAATTACATGTTGCATGAATGCAAGTATAGCTATGCATGTTCGCGTGAAATGACAATAGAGAGAGTGTATAGCAAGGAATAATAGCATGGACTAGCAAGAATTTTCAAGATTTCCTGAAAACTATATCATGAAGCACAAGCATGTATATTTATCAAGTCATATCCAGAATTGGCTATCATGTTTCAAGCAAGCAAGTAAATACCCTTCCGGGCCACGTGTGTTATGTCACGTCAAGTCAAGTACAAGTACAAGAGATTGTGGAATGCCATTTATCTAGAACGACGAGTACCTCGATGCAATGCCACACCGTGATCAATATTAGCTCCCATGGGCACAAGTACTTTTGGGTGCTTCTCCCAGGACTAGATCAGGCCCTTATATGCGGAAGCATTGGTCATGTATTTCGACATCCACTTTAGTTATAGCCAACATAGAATTTCAATGGAATGAACCTTTGTAGGAATATAAGGTAGATCTCGTGGAAGTAGAATCACAAGGATAGAACTTTTATGTAGGGACATATTATGGTCAAGTCGGTACAATCACGATACTCATAGAAACTGGGTGGATTTCACTCCCTAGTGGGTGCCAAGTGAACAAGAATAAGCACTCATATTCTCATGATTGCTCGCCCATTGTACATGATAAGGTAATAAGAATTAGTGTCCACATGTAGGGCACTAAATCTTTGAGTGATGGCAATGGTATGGTTTCCATTCCATTAATTTAAGAAATATTCTCAATTTATCCAACTAGCATACCATGAGGGCCGGGTTACCATGTTTCCTTAGAGTGACATGACAATCAAAAAGTGTCATAGGTTTTAGTGGTACAACATGCTCAATCGGCCTTGAGGGAATCCAAGACTACGAGGAGTCTTACAGAAGTCCCAATGACTAACTTACCAGTCCGAAGGAACGGAATGTCCAACGAAGGGCTCGTATGTCACCAAGAGTTGAGGGGTAACCGATAAAACATCATGAAATGTGGGACTATACTCACGGAATGGAATATAGTGCCTATATACATAACCAACTATCAAGGGTTACAGAAAACCATGAAAATCAAAAATCAGGTAAAATAACGCCTGGGGTCAAGTCTCTATTTCATTAAATAGCGCCCTAGATTGGGTCACTATTTCATTAAATGAAGACTCTTCATTGAGTAGCTATATATATCAAGATATGTGCACGTATCAAATTTCCAGAAATTAAATGAATGGCGCCTTGGCTGCTGCCACCTTCTAGGAATACAGCGCCCTGGCTGCTGCCACCTTCTAGGAATATAGCGCCCTGGATGCTGCCACCTTCTAGGAATATAGCGCCCAAGTCAGGGGCGCTATATAGAATAGTGACATGTTATTGTATTTGGTCATGAATAGTAGCACTTTTCAATTAAAATAATTTCGCGGGAACAAGTACATGGACAGGTAGAGAAAAATAACAGGAATCTAGCAGTATACTCATGCATTAGATTAGATATCATGGCTCTCAGTTATTAAATTTTGAACATGTGTGTGTTTATCAAATTACTAAAGGAATAACGACTGTTTACACCGTCGTTAAATTAAATAGCGCCCAAGAGGGAGGCGCCTCTTACTGAAACTCACAGAAACTACAAAAAACCTTATGGAAACAATCTAACAGAACTATATGCATGATCATGATATGATATTTATTAGATTGTGCTTGTACTTGAGAACACCTACCTTGTAGTGATTTGGATGAGAGAATCGTGAAGAGATTGAAGATCAGTAACAAGAATAACCCCAGAAATGATGCTCTGTTTGCAACAGAGAACTGGGTAGAAGGAGTGACAGCAACAACAGCCAGAGAAAGAGCAGAAACTCCTCGGCAGCCTCAGGGATGAAGAAGAGGGAAGAAAGCTTCCTACTTTCTTCTTGTCTTCAAAGGAAATCTTCAAAAGAAGAAACTTATAGCTTCTTCACGGCAACACACGAAAAAAAGAAGCAGAAGGCTTCCTTCTCCTTTGCACGGTGAAGCAGTACGTAGGTCGATGTTGGGATGAAGGGGAGCAACTAGTTTCTCTCTCAGCGGCAAGGGATCGCACGAATAGCAGTAACCGGAGCTTGTTGCTAGTAATAGGGTATTTATAGAGTAGAGAATCCTAATGGGGTTTAAGAGTTCGATTAGGATCAAAGTTTTCATGAAAGGAATCTTACTAGTATTTAAACTTTCCATGTATCCAACCTTTCTAGATTAATACTATCCCGAGTAGCATTTAGCTTCCCAGTTCGAACCAAACACTACTGTCGACTTACCAATTTTCCTACTGCAAGGAAATAGCACCCAGAGGACGGGCACCCTTCATGTAATTAGCGCCCAAGATAGGGGCACCCTTCATGTAATTGGCGCCCCCATGCAGGGTCTTCAATTCACCAATTAGCGCCCTAAGAGGAGTCTTCAATTTATGAAATGGCACCCTAAGAGGAGGCGCCTTCATCTTTGGCCCATTTGTTATATGGTTTAAGTGTAAGGCCCATTTGATATAAATATATATATGTGGGTTTATGTATATATATGGGTTGGGCCTTGAACATTGGTTTAGTTTTAAATCCATTTAGGATTTTATTCCTTTAATTCACCAGGGTTGCTACAAAAACTCTCCCTCGAATCTGAAATTGAGGACTTAAAAAAATTGATTGAAGATTTGGAAGATGGTAGAAAAGAAATGGCTGACTTAGAAGTTGAAAATGAAGACTTAAGAAATGAAATTGATGAAATAAAAATGAAGATGCAAAGTTATGAAAATGACAGTAAATTGTGCAATGAAAAATATGAAGCTGTCAAGCAAGTCAATTCTCAACTTCTTGAAAACATTGAACAACTACAGAAAGAACTTAATGACAAACAATAATCCTTGGAAAACTTTATAGATGGTAGAGAAAACCTAGATGCACTGCTAGGTACAAAAATGAACTTCAATAAGGAAGGGTTAGGTTTTAATCCCAACAACAAAAAGTAACTTGGTTTGAAAACTGTCACCTTTGTATCCTCCACAAGTGCTTCCACTTCAAACACAAAATCCATCCAAAACCTAGAAAGATCCACAAACAAGGTAAAAGAGAAGGTTGAATCAGTTGAAGTGATAACTCTTGGATCTTCCAAGAAAATCTTTCAAAACAACCAGGCAGGTCAACCTTATTCATAGCATAGATCTGCACATCCTCAAAATAGAAATGACACAGGCCGACACTTCACCCAGCACAGGTCGACACGCCCGTGGTCATCACCCAGTCAGGCCGCCAGACACTACCCAACAGGTCGACACTCCACTTACAAGAGGTCGACTCTTTAGCTAGACAGAAACCGTTATAACTGGAGAAAATAGAGCACAGGTCGACACTCCAATCACAGGAGGTCGACACTTCAGTCAGCCAGAGGCATTCATGAGTGGGTAGCACAAAGAAGAGTTTGACACATCAACACACACAAGTCGACACCTTCGTATGGTTGGCCCTATTATGTTTCACAAACATACTAGCCGAGTCAGGATCATTTTCCCATGAACCATACCACCTTCCATCAATTGAAAACAATGTATTGGAATAAAAAACAACCCTTTTCACACATACATCACGAACCAAAGGGTAAGAAACAAAGGAAGAATGTGAAAATGAACAAAAAGAACAATAACATGGCAGTAAGCAAGAAAATAAAAAATGAAAAGAAGATGTGGATTCCAAAGAATATGGTATCATGTTTTGAAGAATTGAAGAGTTTGATGGGACCCAAACTCTGTTGGGGTCCAAACATTGTCACTTAATTCTCGGTGTTGGAGTGTCTTGCAATTGTACATAATCGAAGGTACTTGGATAATGGCTGCTCAAGACACATGACTGGGGATAGAACAAAATTCTATCTTCTGATGAAAAAGGAGGTGGACACGTCACATTTGGAGGGAACACCAACAAAAATATTATCGGTACAGGTAATGTAGGTAAGAGTATCTCCAACTCCATTGAAAATGTTCTATTATTTGAAAGTTTGGAATACAACTTACTGAGTATAAGTTTTTTTTTTTAATAGAAAAACCTTACCTAGGGCTCAGTGGGAGAGTGCACCCCTAACCAGAGGTTGGGAGAAGCCACTCCACCATTGGACACTAGGAGGCAATTTTATATCATAAGAGGTAAAGAGTATTACATCAATCTGATACTAGGCAAGCCTAGATAGTCCAGTCGAGCTGCACCTTTTATAATGGAAGGCAGCTCACTGTTTGAATAGAAAGAATTACATTGATTGGAGCATGCTAAAGATGCAAGTAAATCAGCAACAGTGTTGGCTTCTCTGAAGATGTGAGAGATCTTGTCTTGCTGTGATGTGATGCTCCAGATAGCCCTGGCATAGCTTAGAATGGACCAAGGACAACATAATTCTTTATTAATAATCCTAACAAGGGTGAGTGAATCACATTCAATCAGAGTTGGATTTGCATTCACTGTCTTCAAGTATTTAATGCCATCCAAGAGAGCTCGAGCTTCTGCAATTAAGCTATTTGAGTGGCCATAGAAATGAGAGAATGCAAGAATTATTTTCCCTCTATGGTCCCTGATAATTCCTCCTCCTCCAGTGACTGTAGAATTCTTACATGCACCATCTGTATTAAGTTTAAGAAATGGCCAAGGGGGACATATCCATCTTACTAATTTCACCTGGCTTTTACAAGCATTTTTATAAGATATGCCCCACTGATCCAAGATGTTTCTGAAATTAGATTTGTATTCTTTGAGAGGAGCTGCCGAACAAAGCCTCTTAATCTGGAAAAGAAGTTGATGAATACACCTATTTTTGGAAAACATTTTTCCTTCAAGTTTAACCTTATTCCTGGCTGTCCAGATTTCCCACATCCCATATCCAATGGAGGCTAGGGTGAGGACTGCAAAAGCTGAGCCTGGCTGGGCAGTACAGATGGAATTTAGAATGAATTCCTTAATGGTGCGCCCTTGAAAAAATAATCCAGCTGCTTTAAGTGAAGTCCAAATAGAGACTGCTATATCACTGTGAATGAATAAGTGATTGATGTCTTCTACCTGCGATATTCTGCAGCAGCAACATTTGGAGCATAAAACAATACCTGCTCTTTGTATATTAGCATCAGTCGGCAGACAATTATTCATTATCTTCCATAAATGAATGGAGATTTTAATGGGAACCCAATTAGACCACAGCCGACTCCATGAGATAACAGCAGTTGACTGATTATTAACAATATAACCATTGGTGGATGCCACTGAACACTGACCAGAGGAGGAGAGACTCCAAACACCCAGGTCCACTTCCTGAGTCAAAGTAACAGAGCTGATGGCTTTCTGAATTCTATTTGGCAGTAATGCATGTATGAGAGCAGATTCTTCAGCTGAAGGATTCAGTATAACATCTTTGACTGTTGCTTTCAGGTTGGGGATCTGATCATCAGATATAAATTCACTTAGGCAGTGTTGGCCCATCCAATTGTCAAACCAGAAGCTAGTGTTTTCCCCATTACCAATGATAACCTTCTTAAATTGAGTTATGTAATCCTTGGCCTTCAACCAACTTCTTCTAGTAAAACCTTTCATATTCCTGAAGTTGACATCTCTGATATGTTTTTGATGCATATATTTTGCTCTAAAGTAAGAGGCCCATAATGACTCACTGTGAAGTGCATTCCAAAGCATTTTTACCCGCAGTGCAGTCTCCATATTCCTAAGGGACTTGATGCCAAGACCCCCTACTGACTGAGGCCTACATAGTACCTGCCAAGACTTCCAATGTCTCTTGTTGCCATAAGAAGAGGATCCCCAAAAAAAATTTGCAAAGGCCTGTTCAATCAGCTTGTGTGTGCCACAGTGCAGAGGAGTGGAAGACAGGGAGTAAATTGGCAAGGAGGTGAGCACATGTTTAATAAGGACTAATCTGGCCCCTTGAGATAAAAGATTTACCTTCCACCCTGCTACTCTCTTGTGAATGGAATTGACAATCCCTGCAAAGTAGATCTTTTTTGTTCTACCAATCACTAAAGGCATACCAAGATATTTATGAGGAAAGGACAGTTTTGTGAATCCTGTTAGTCTCTGAATTCTCTGTGTAACTGATGAAGGCTGCCTCGGATGAATGAGAAATCCACTTTTACTGACATTGATTAGCTGCCCTGAAGCTTGCTCATACAAATGGAGAATACTGAGGAGATTTCTGATTGAAGAAGAAGAGGCTTTACTGAGAATTAAAGTATCATCTGCAAATAGTAAATGGGAAATTTTTGGACATCTCTGAAACCCTGCAAACCATTCCACCTGACCATTGTTGAAAGCTTCTCTAAGAGTTCTGCTCAATGCTTCTTCCGCTATGACAAATAAGGAAGGTGCAATTGGGTCACCTTGACGGATGCCTCTAGTGGATTTAAAAAATCCAGCAGTGTCTCCATTCAACAAAATTGAGAACCAGCAGTTATTGATCATTCTTTCAATAAGGCTAATGAATTTATTGCTGAAACCAAACCTGAGCATTACTGAAAAGAGGAAATCCCATTCTAGCCTGTCATAGGCTTTTGCCATATCAAGTTTGAACATTACATTCGATCCTCTTGTTTTTCTGCCCAGTTCTTGAGATAGCTCTTGAGCAAGAGCTATATTTTCAATAATCTTTCTCCCCTTTACAAAAGCTGATTGCTCAGGTGAAATAATTTTGGCCAGGGTTAATGCCAATCTTCTATTGATAATAGAGGAAATTATTTTATAGAAGAAGTTACAAAGACTAATAGGCCTGTAATCAGAAATTTCCACAGCATTTAAATTTTTTGGGATTAGGGCAATCAATGTTGAAGTTACATATCTGGGAAGAGGATCCCTGGAAGAGAAGACTTCTTGCACAGCACTAATTACCAGAGGCGCAATGATGTCCCAAGTTTTGTGGAAAAAAGTACCAGAAAATCCATCGGGTCCAGGTGCACTGTCAGCTGAGAGATTGAAGACTGCTTCTTTGATTTCAGCTTCGGTAGGAAGAGCACACAAGCAGTCATTGTCCTCCTGATTTAATAAGCAGGGAATGCAATTCAGGAAGGAATTGTCAATGAGGTGATCTTGAGAAGAGAAGGCCTGCTGAAAATGGGAAACAGCTATTTTTTTCATATCCTCATGATCAGAAGACAAATTACCAGCATGGTCTTTCAGAGAATGTATCTTATGTTTCTTTCTCTTTGCCAAAGTAGATATATGGAAAAACTTTGTGTTTCTGTCCCCCTCCAGCAGCCATCTAATACCAGATTTTTGTCTCCAAAAGTACTCCTGCTGTAGCAGTCTTTCTGATAATTTTGTTTTTGCTTCTTCTAAAACTGTCAGGTTAGCATTACTAGGCTGCACATCATAGAGATGCTCAGCTTGGAGAACAGCATCCTCAGCATTAGACAGATTTACATGAACATTGCCAAATGTTTGTTTATTCCAAATCCGCAGCATCCTTTTCAAAGAGTTCAGTTTGAGATACAAACAATGCATAGGAGAAGAAGCAACTGGGCTTGATAACCAGCAAGCCTTAACACTATCAAAGTAATTCTCATGCAAAATCCACATTTTCTGAAAACAAAACCTGCTGAATCTTCGATCATGGGACAGCATTTTCACAAGCAGTGGGGCATGGTCAGAAGCCTCCCTGGATAGATGCTCAATAGATATGGGCATAGCAGTAAGCCAATCTGTGTTGATGAGAACCCTATCCAATCTGGCCCAGATTCCTCTGCTTCCAGATTGGTTATTGTGCCAGGTATATTTTGAACCAGTGTAACCACCATCTAATAAAGCACAATCAGATAAACAGTTTTTGAAGTCTGTCATTGCAGAAAGGTTTGGAGAGTTGCCTCCTAGCTTTTCATCCACATTAGTAATACAATTGAAATCCCCAGCTACAATCCAAGGTCCTGATATCCTTGATTGAATGGTTAATAAAGATGTCCACAGAGATTGCCTTTCATTGACATTGCATTTGGCATATACAAAAGTTGAATAGAAATCCGAAGAATTTGCATTTGTGTGTAAGACTGTGATCTGTTGCTCATCCCTGCAAACAACTGAAAAATTCAAATTATCTCTCCAGAGAATCCAGATATGAGCTATCCCATCAGTATTAGCAACTGCTTTATCCATGCCCAGACGTCTGCATATGTTATCCATTTTTCCAATATGTATCTTTGGTTCCAAGAGCACAATACAGTCAAGATGATGTGTTCTAATTAAGAATTTAACTCTGCCAATAGATACATCATTCCCTATTCCTCTGATATTCCAGATGATGCAGTTCATGATAAATGTGTGGAATCAGGGATATTTCCTGTGGAACCAGTCCTTAACATTGATCTGGTGGTTACACCTGAGCGTTCATGATGCAAAACCATAGCATTTTGAGCTTCCGCTTGGAGGGCTATTTCTTGTCTTTTTGAATTAACCTCTTCAGCCAAATGAGGGATTTTCTCTTGCAGAACAGTTTGAGCAGCATGGCCTGGGTAAGTAGGGCCGGGGACAGAATCACAAATAACATTTTGGTTTGAAGGGAGCTCCAGAGGAGGACAGACCAATTCAGCAACAGTTGATGCTGGCTCAGTCACTAGCTGATTGGTCATTTTTTCAGGAACCCCTGGTTCCAATTCATTAACAATTGGTGAATTAACTCGACAGGAAGCAATCAATGCTGAATTCTGATTGGAGCATTCACCAATTATTAAGTTCCTGATAGAGCTCAATTCAGTACAGTTAGGCTGAAAAGATAAGTCATTAGCATCCCTAGCTTGGGGAACAATAGTATCTTCTTCAACTGAATCTGTCGAATTGGGACCTACATTAACATCAGGAACCTGGGAAGCATTTATATTAACTGCAACTGAAGTCTTATGGTTGTTAACTGGTTGCCATATAGCTTTACCTTTTGATTCAGCTATAGTCGGAGCAGGCTTCACTGATACAGTAGGATTTCTTAAGCCCTTACATTCAGCCACCATATGGCCAATACGAGAACAAGCAGAGCAATAGGATGGAAGGTCCGGGTACACAACATCCTGCCAGGCACCTCCACCTGGACATCCAATCCAGACTCGGGGTGGGCGGGGTTTGGATATATCCAACTCTATGCAGGCCCGGGCAGCAGTTGTTTGAGACAGGTTCAGAGTACAAGGATCAACTTTCAAGACCCGACCCACATTACCAGCTATAGAGCGAATCAAATGCTCAATGTAGAAATTCACCGGAATGCCTGGGAAAGAAATCCATACCGGAAGGATTGGCGAATCCGTTGATGGCGAAAAGTCCATAGTCCATTTGAAAAATCGGAATAGCCGTCCATGAACATACAACGTCTCCTTCAACAACAGAGAAAGGTAATCCTCATAGTTCCGAAATCTTAATAGAAGATGTCTTTTGTCCAGGGCGCTAATCATGAAGTCATCCTTGAATCTGCATCTACCGTTCAAATGGGCTCTGATGTCCGAGAAGGGAGGCCTGCCCTGAGGCGTACGAGCAACCAAAGAGAAGGCTAGGGGATCCAGGGACGCTGAAATCTCCTCCTGGGTAAAGAAAACTGCGGGCTCCCCTTTATCAGTTCGCGCCGGAGCATGGACAGAGCCTGGGACTACAGGGGGCGCCATGGAAGAAGAAAGGACCTCGGCAAAAGTCCTGGAGCCGTTTGCCGTTGGAAGGCCGAGACCTGCATGGGGAGTCAGAGAAGCTCGTTGCAGGGGAACCACGGGGGGACCAGCCACCAAGGGGGCCGCGGGTGGCCCCCCGGGGTCAACCATCGGGGAAGACGACAAAGGAGACTACGCCGGCATGAGGGTTTCGTACCTCCTCCCCAAGACCTAGAGGCTGAGATCCTGAGTATAAGTCAATTATGTGATAAAGGCCTTAGAGTGATTTTTGAGTCTCTCGAATGCAAAATTTTGGAACCTAATTCTGACGTAGTAAAATTTTGTGGTAAGAGAGTCAATAATATATACATGATTGACCTAGATGGTCCTACACATTTGAATCTATGCCTTGCTGCATCAAAATTTGAACTTGCGTGGTTATGGCATCGTAGACTAGGACATGCTAGCTACACTATCCTGCATAAACTCATGAAGCATTCAATGGTGAAAGGGCTGCCTGAACTCTCATTTAAGCAAGATAAAAAAATATGTGATGCATGTGCCCTAGGGAAACAAACAAGAAAATCATTTAAAAGTAGATCTGAAAGTCTTTCATCCAAACCACTTGAGCTGATTCATATGGACCTGTTTTGGCCAACTAGAACTGCTAGTCTAAGTGGTAGAAGATTTGGCTATGTCTTGTGGATGATTTCTCTAGGTTCACATGGGTATTCTTCCTTACGCATAAAAATGATACTTTGATGAGTTTCAGGCACTCTACATGAAGATAAAGAAAGACGGTGAGTTTAAAGTTTCTGGCATTCAATCAGATCGTGGTGGTGAATTTGACAATGCTGACTTCTATGATTTTTGCAGGACTGAAGGAATATCACACAGATTTTCATCACCTAGGACCCCTAAGCAAAATAGGGTAGTCGAGAGGAGAAATCGAACACTCATAGAAATGCCTAGAACCATGTTGGAAGAAAGATAACTTCCCAGAATATTTTTGGCTGAGGCGGTAAATATAACATGCTACATCATTAACCGATCTATAGTAAGGCCTCACACCAAAAAGACTCATTATGAGTTGTACAAAGGTAAGAAGTCTTCTCTCTCTCATATGAAAGTGTTCGGTTCTAAATATTTTATACATAATAATTACAAAAGAGAATTTGATAAGTTTGAGCCCAAAAGTGATCAAGGTATATTTCTTGGCAATTCTGGTAGATCTAGGGCTTTTAGAATTTACAATACTAAAACTCTAGTTGTGAAAGAATCACCCCATGTCACTTTTGATGAACTGAATGATGATGCTAAAAGTGACAAACCTTGCAGGAATGATGACGACGATGGGGAGTTCCTATCCAACAAGGAAAAACATGATCCTCCATAAGAAGAGACAACAACAAATCATGACTTCGGGGAATCAAGCAAAACAAAAGATCAAGCTACCGGTGAAGGTAATGATTCTACTGATATTAGAGTTCTTAAAGATCATACTTTGGAAAAAGTCATAGGTAGCTTGAATGACCCACCTAGAACCAGGTCATATTTTAGAATTGTTGAAGAATTAGACTAACTTGCTCTTGTCTCTCTAACTGAATCTAAAAATATTGATGAAGCATTGAAAGATGATAACTGGATAAATTCCATGCAAGATGAATTAAACTAGTTTGAAAGAAATAACGTGTGGCACCTTGTTCCTAGACCCTCTTCAAAATCTGTCATAGGCACCAAATGGGTCTTTAAAAACAAACTTAGTGAAGATGGCAAGATAATAAAAAATAAGGCCAGATTGGTGGTTCATGGTTACAATCAAGAATTTGGGATAGACTTTGAAGAATCCTTTGCCCCAGTAGCTAGACTTGAGGCTATCAGAATTTTGCTTGTATTTGCATGCTCTCATAGAATAAAATTATATCAAATGGATGTACATAAAAAGTGCCTTCTTGAATGGGTTGATCAAAGAAGAAATCTATGTGGAGTAGTCCCGTGGTTTTGAAAGCTCTAACCATGAAGATTGTGTATACAAGCTAGACATGGCACTTTACGGTTTGAAGCAAGCAACAAGAGCTTGGTATGATAGACTAAGCTCGTTACTCACCAAAAAGGGGTACACATGAGGTAAAGTAGATCAAACACTCTTCACTAAAATGGAAGGTAAGAATATCGTGATTGTTCAAATTTATGTTGATGACATTGTGTTTGGTTCTACAAAATCAAAAATGTGTGAAGAATTTGCCAATCTTATGACTAGTGAGTTCGAGATGAGCTTTATGGGTGAAGTTCAATTTTTTCTCAGCTTGCAGGTCAGTCAAGGAGAAGATGGGTGCTTCATAAGTCAAGCTAAGTACATCAAGGAGCTTCTGAAAAGGTTTGACATGATAGGCTATAAAATGATTGCAACTCATATGAGCACTACAACGTCATTGGATGCGGATGAAAATGGTAAACTGGTGGACGTAAAAATCTATAGCAGTATGATTGGTTCACTACTTTATTTGACTGCATCCCGACCAGACATGCAGTTTAGTGTATGCCATTGTGCTAGATTTCAAGCTAGTCCTAGAGAATCCCACTTGATGGCCGTCAAGCGTATCTTTAGATATCTTGCTGAAACTCAAGATTTGGGATTATGGTATCCCTCATCATGTGATTTTACTCTTATCTCTTATTCAGATGCGGACTACGCTGGATGCAAGCTGGATCGCAAGAGCACCAATGGCTATTTGATGTGAAACAGAAGTGGGGGGGTCTTCTTCATTCTGCCTAGGGTCGCGCTATATCGTTTACGCGCGTTCTGAAGAACGCGCTATATCATTTACGCGCGTTCACAGACAGCAACCCAGGACGACGGGTCTTCAATTCTAGCCCTCGTGGATGACTTTAGGGGTTCAAAACACAAGGGGAAAGTACACAGGACGATGGACAACACACGGGGAATGCTAAAATTGAAATCAAACCAACCTAATACTAGCTAGGATAACTTTGGTGAAGGTGGATGTGGGGTGAGCGGCGAGGGAAGAAAGGTGGACGTAGATGATGCTAGGGCCGTGAGGAAGCTTGGCTGGGGCCTCTCACCCGAACCCTTCACGGGGACGGTGCAACCGAGCTCCATCCTAACCTTAGCAGCATCCTTGGTGGTGGTGAGGGAAGATGAACGGCGGTGGAGGAAGAACGGAGATCCGAATGGGGCCTCACACCCGACCCCGTGTCAGAGCCGGTGCATCCAGAGCTTCGATCGTCCTCCATTGAGGGGGAAAAGAGAGAGGATCAGGAGAAGATAATTGTGCATCGCACCCGGAGAGGGGAGGAGGAAAGAGGGTTCCAAAGATTGGGGGAGATAGCCATGGCTACACTCATAAACTCTCATAGATTCATTGCTTATTTTTTTTATCAAACGAGATGGGATACATATATAGGGGAAGGGGAAGACACAACGACGCTAGAACATTGATTACAACCATGGAAAATAGCAAACATTGAAGACTTTTGAGAGTTCCAAGCACCGAAAAGTTGGACCGTCAGCAACTGCGTTTCTGTCTAAGATCGCACTAGGGAAACCTAGCGCCTTCTTCCAGGTCGCGCTACCCAAAGGTAGCGCGTTCATCTTCGACCTGGCAGGTTCCACGATCCGCTTCGGCCTGGCAGCTTGCTTGATTCCCCTCAAACCCCTCCACTTGGGAAGGTTCATCCTCGTACCTTGTCGCTCAAGATCCCAGTCTGTGAGAACAGCCTGGTTCCCTAAGCTCTGATACCAAATGATGTGAAATAGAAGTGGGGGGTCTTCTTCATTCTGCCTAGGGTCGCGCTATATCGTTTACGCGCGTTCTCAAGAACGCGCTATATCGTTTACGCTCGTTCACAGACAGCAACCCAGGACGTTGGGTCTTCAATTCTGGGCCTCGTGGATGACTCTGGGGGTTCAAAACACAAGGGGAAAGCACACAGAATGATGGACAACACACGGGGAACGCTAAAATTGAAATCAAACCAACCTAATACTAGCTAGGATAACTTTGGTGAAGACAGATGTGGGGTGAGCGGCGAGAGAAGAATGGTGGACGTAGATGATGCTAGGGCCGTGAGAAAGCTTGGTTGGGGCCTCTCACCCGAACCCTTCGCGGGGACGGTGCAACCGAGCTCCATTCTAACCTTAGCAGCATCCTTGGCGGTGGTGAGGGGAGATGAACGGTGGTGGAGGAAGAACGGAGATCCGAATGGGGCCTCACACCCGACCCCGTCTCAGAGCCGGTGCATCCAAAGCTTCGATCATCCTCCATTGAGGGGGGAAAGAGAGAGGATCAGGAGAAGATAATTGGGCATCGCACCCGGAGAGGGGAGGAGGAAAGAGGGTTCCAAAGATTGGGGGAGATAGCCATGGCTGCACTCATAAACTCTCATAGATTCATTGCTTCTTTTTTTTATCAAACGAGATGGGATACATATATAGGGGAAGGGGAAGACACAACGACACTAGAACATTGATTACAACCATGGAAAACAGCAAACATTGAAGACTTTTGGGAGTTCCAAGCGCCGGAAAGTTAGACCGTCAGCAACTGTGTTTCTGTCTGAGATCGCGCTAGGGAAACCTAGCACCTTCTTCCAGGTCGTGCTACCCAAAGGTAGCGCGTTCATCTTCGGCCCGGCAGCTTCCCCGATCCACTTCGGCCTGGCAGCTTGCTTGATTCCCATCACTATTGCCAGTCTCTAGGAGGGTGTTTAGTCTTTTGGGCCTCCAAGAAACAACACTCGGTTGCTCCCTCTACCGTAGAGGCAGAATATGTCGCTGCGTGGTGTTGTGGCACCCAAGTGTTGTGGATTAAACACCAACTTCAAGACTACTTAGTGGATCTTGGGTGTGTCCCAATTCTGTGTGATAACACAAGTGCAATCAATCTTACTAAAAATCCAGTCCAGCACTCCAGGACTAAGCACACTAAAATTAGGCATCATTTCATTAGAGATGAGGTCTTTAAGAAAAATTTTGAACTACATTTTGTTGATACATTGAACCAAGTTGCTGACATTTTTACCAAGCCCTTGTGTAATGACAGGTTTTCTACACTAAGAAGGGAGCTTGGTCTATGTAGATCTCAAATCAATAAGGATTGAAGTGTTCAACAACTCTCACTATTGTTGTTCATTGATTGTGCTGAACTATAATAAAAAGGTTGTACAAAAAATCAGATGCATATATCTTTCATATCAATACATGTCTTTATGCATTGACATGCATGGCTTGATAAGTCCATATTCATGATGTATTGCATTGGTTGCTAGCTGATTTTTTTTTGACCATGGTATATAAAATGGTGATTTGTGGAAAGGCAGGATATGCTTGCCTGGAAGCATTCACCATGCATGAGGATACACCTCCGTCGAGTACCATGAGTCGATATTACTTTTAGGCCATATTGTTAGGGGGAGCAACTTCTTTGAATCATTCTTGCATATATGCTATCTTCATTTTGTCAACTTTAATAAGTGTACAACCATTGGCACAAATGTCCATATCATAGGTTAATATCTTGTTGATGACCATTGCATATCCTCAGGGGGAGTGTCCACTACTCATCATCTTAACTTGACAATCATGTTTATCTGAAAAATTAAATAGATCGTTTCTTGTTGCTATTATTGGCTGTTCTGATCACCCTCCTGAAAAATCTGAAATTCAGTAGCTTCCAATCTGGTTACCATGATCATAAAACTGAGTGGATTTCAATGTAAGAATCCTCTTTTATATGACCTTGTGCTTGTCCATCCTATAAAACCGATTCATGTTTACTGATTTCATTGAGTTTTGAGACAAATGTTATGAAATCATCTGTTTTCAATGCTTTTAATAGACCTTAACGAGTATTAACATGTTGTACCTTGAATGATACTTCTCGAAAGTCTAAAAATTCTTATTTAAAGGCAACCTTGGTTGAGATACTAACACTTAGTATTATCTTTATACACCATGAATAGCTGGAATTCTTAACTGCCAAATTTTTGTCAGAGTAATGACGTTGGTTCACTGAGAAACCATGTCCCTTGTCCAAGAAGACAAGTGGGATGTGTCAAGAAGTGCCTTTGTTAACTTTGTAGTAAGTTGAAGACAAATCTAAGGCAGAGCAATGGCTCAATTGCTGAGAAATATGTCCCGTCATCAAAGAAATGAGGTAAGATAAGTCATGAGGTGACAATGCTATCTCTATTCAATTTGAGGGATGATAGTCAGTCACACCAAGTACCTAGGGATACTGGCGTCTAAACAATGTGTATCCTCAAGATACAAGGCATGACTAGGCTTAAGTACTCGTAAAAATTCATGTGTGCTCAAAGAAAATCAAGAGCTAGATAGCAAAAGATCAAAGTGAATTTGCTGTAACTTTGAATTCCATAAGAACTTCATGAGAGTTTAACATCAATACTAGCGTGTGTAACTCTCAAAGAAGTTGTTGAATCTGAATAAGTAAGGCAAAGGAAGGTTGCACATGGCTTCGACATTCAATTCTGGTTCATTTCTATTAAAACATGTATGCAGATGTTCTTTCAAATTCTTTCCATGAACTCTGATATCATTAGATTTGAACCACGCTATTTGAATAAAGATCATGTCATAAGGTTTGTATAATGGTCGACTCTGAACATAAATATTCTACTTGTTATGAGATTAGTATCAGATTGTGAAACTTCTTGCATTTTTTTAGATCTTCAACTCCTCATACAAGTTGTATTTCTCCAAAACTTCCTCATAATCATACCTTCTATGAAAAATTCATCTTGGCTCTGATCTTTTGTCTCTCCACTATTTCTCATCCCATCTTTTTGCTAATGTGAAAGGGGAAGAAGATGTTTTCATGAGTCATTTAAGGGGAGAGTGTTGGATTTCTACGCTTTATCCTCTCTATGCATGTATCTTTAAATTGTTCAAACTGGATCATAATGATATATAATGACTCATAGTGTTGCCATCATCAAAAAGGGGGAGAATGTTATGTCCTTACAGTTTTGATGTTGTTCAACACCAAGAGTCATTGACATTCCATGGTTTTGATGCTTTCCAACACTATGAGTCATTAATATTCTCATTCCCTGACTGCTGATATTGACTGATACTCTCATGACAGATAAGCCAGATACGTCATAAGGGATGGCAAAAGAATGCGCCCAAGTCACCTCAAAGCATATGTCCGAAGAAGGAAGTGTCAACACCTTGTTCTAGCGTGTCGACACTATGGTCTTCTAGAGAGCATTGAAGACATGAGTCCTTAAAGGAAGTGTCGACACCTTCTACCAGGAGGTCGACACTATGGTCTTCCATGGAGCGTTATATTGACAGTTTACCTAAGACGTGTCCACACCTTGTTTCAGCAGGTCGACACTATGGTCTTCCAGAGAGCGTTATAGTAGCAGTTTTACTAAGAAGTGTCGACACTCCCTTCACAGGAGGTCGACACTATGGTTCTTCCAAAAGCCTTTTAAGCTACCTTTTAAAGCACGTCAGATCTTCTAGAGAATACAAATATGAACTGTAAATCCCCAAAAATACGGATTTCGAGGTCTGGAGCAACTTCCAAGGTCTAACATGTGACTCCACCATCATCACCATATCTAAAATGGCTTTTTGGTGGTAGCTGTGACAAAGTTCAATTATGGCAAATGTCACACCACTTGTTGTTGGCAGCCAATGGGAGATTATCCTAGGAAGGTACACCAAGTATAGAATTGACCTAGTCCAATGAGGTAGCAGTCTTCTGGATGTTGTCCACAAGGATCATTTAATGCTCATATTTGGAACAAAAGTGGACAGGAGTTTTGGAGGGAATGTTCTCTCTGTCGTGCTAGTTGAGTGACGCAATCCCATGCACACAGGGAACCGTGCAGGTGCCAAATAGAGGAGGTGAGCTGCTGTTGTAGAGAGTGGTGGATGGACAGACAAAGAGAGCAAGAAGAAGCTGCTGCTGCTACCGTTGCTGGCATAGCTTTGAGAAGAAGAAGAAATCTAAGCCAGATGTTTCCAGAGCAAGAATAAAAGAAGAAAGAAGAAGGAGAACAGGCCAAGGCCATCACCTGACGATCTGAAGCTGATTGCAAGCTCCTCTTCCAGCTACTCCTCGTCCTACAAGGAAAAGCCATTGTGAAAAAAGTAAGGGTTCTGCAAGAAGCCATCCAAGCTCTCCATCTTTAAGATAGAAACCTTTCTCGTGGCCTGAGTTTCACTAACTATGTCTGGGGTTTTTTCATTGTTCTTTTTCGTTTGTTCTTATCATAAACTTTGAACCGTCCCTACCGGTGTTGTAGGAAGATAGATGGAAATGTTCTTCGGTCTGTGGTGTTTCAATCTCTACCTGGTATAGTAGGAAGATAGACAGAGGGCTTCTCGTGTCTGTGGTTGGCCGGTTGTGCCATTTGCTGTGTTTACAGTGGCTTAATGCGATGGCACTAGTGAAGCCTCACTTTGTTTAAGTGAGGGGTGGACATAGAACTCGGGTTTGAGTTCGAACCACCTAAAAATCCTCATTCTTGTGGTTTACATGTGCTTGATCATCCTATGCTCGATGCTTGCTTAGGCTCGTTGTCTATTTACACTCCATCATCTTGCGTATATGTTCTTGTTTCATGTGCTAGTTATTTTATTCCGCTGCAATCTTTGTTTATCTAAGAAAAGAGGGGCAGATCTCTTCACCCCTCCCCTCTAGATCAATCATTCTCACACAATAGTTGCATTGTTGTCATTGCTAGCCCCGGCTACTGCTATTGTTGTCATTGATTCAAGCTGTTGCTGGTGCTCAAGCTAGCGTTGCTGATGTTGCTTGTTGCTTGATGTTGTTGCAACAATAGTTGTATCGACGCCAAGGCTTCCCTACGTCGACCCAGCCTATTTGTTCAAGGGTGCGTCGACTCCTTAAGTGTATTGTGTCGACACAACCTTCTTGCGGTCTTGTTAATGTTGTTGCTGTTGGTATTGGCTTTGCTGGTGCGTCGACTCCATGTGACCATTGCGTCGACTCAATCTTCATACCCTACCTTGCTCCTAGCTGTTGCGTCGACGCCATGGCTTTGTGGTTTAAGGGTGCATCGACTCCATTGTTGTTGTTGCTGGCCTGACTGTTGAATTCTGCTGGCACTGGATTTATGCTGCTTGACACTGAATACTAGTTGTTGCTAGCAACTGCGTCGACTCCTTATCTTCATTGGGTCGACGCATTCTTCTTGTGCTGCTGAGTCTGCTGCTTTTCCTCTTGGAGGCAAGCTGTGAAACACCCAATTGGTCGATCAAACCTTCTTCATTGGTTGACTGGCCAGATGCGTGAGTCGACCTGATTTCCAAACAGTGTCGACTCCATGCCAATTTGTAGGGTTTTCTTTTTTGCTGACTTTTTAGCATATCCGTTGGCATCCTTTGACATACTTTGACATGAACACTATGCAAGTTGACATCATCAAAATCATATTAGACTCATCAATGAGTCATAGTCAGACATCATCAAAACTTGAGACACAACAAGCTTGTCACCTATGGCGCACTAGTTTCCATTATTTGCCCAAGATCACGCCCAAACTACTTAGTTCATAATTTCACAATGGGGCCTATGATCCACCTTTCACCCAAGGGCAAGCCCAAATATCTGAAGGCCTCTCCATACCTGACTATGACCCTTGTCCATATACTTTTAACTCTGGTCAGAGAGATCGATAAAAGTTTTCTTCAGAATCTTATCAAGACTAGACCCAAAATCCTCCAGAACAAAATTTTCAAAATTGGGCTCAATACCCAAACGACTCTTATGATCAAGCCAATTGTGGAGCACAAACCACATACTCTCCACCACCTCACTATCAGACTAATTACCTTTCAAATCCTTATACATCACAGTTTGACTCTCATCCCACTTATCTATCTCCTCTATACACAGATTTGAATAAGGGGGAGATGTTTAATCAATTGAATCAGTTCATCCAGGCCAATCAGCAAACGTTTTAGGCCCAACTACAATCCTTTTCCAAGATTGAGACTGTAGCAACTCAGAATTTTATATACATGTATATATGAAAAGACATAATAAAAGATGAAATAAAAAATTACAAAATATTCTCCTTTAAGTCTAAAAAGTATAGAATATATTAATAAAAAATCCTAATCCCACATGATAATGCAAACAACAAGATTGGTGACGTAATTCTGAGCAGGCGAAGTCGTCAGTACTATAGCTATAATTAACCATTAGCCCTAATTTAATCTTGATAATTAACCAACACTGCAGTGACACAAAAGAAATAGATTAAGGATGATTAACCATTAGCCCTAATCTAATCTTGATTAAGTCAAAATTGTCACTGCATATGTCATTAGATGGGAAATCAAAAATTATTGCGCCAAAATTTGAAATTTCTTTGTTCTTTGTCAACATGGGTTAGTGAAATAAAGAATTTAGATTAAACTCCATATAGTTTAATTAAAAGATTTGACGTATCAATATGATTAGATCCTGCCCTACTTGAAGCACAAATCTATTGGAAAGGATTGTTGGTCATGGAGAGAAGAAAAAATTGAAGTTTGAAGGTGTACTCTTCGTTCTACCTCTTCTTCCTTTTAGATCTTCAAATAGGTAGGTTTTCTCTCAAGCTAAACGAAATTTTGAGCTTCCTACTTATTCATTTGCATGTATACTTCGATTAAATGCAAGTTTTATTCATCATGATCATGTGTTCATGGCCTATTTTGAGATTTATAGTCAAAATACTAGAGTTTTCAACATAAGAACGACTTTCGATTTTCTATCTGAGAATGCGACCTTCATAGAAACCGCGACCTGAACACGACACCTCGACTGACCGTGACCTTAAAGAATGCAAAGGTCATCCCAACTACGTTAACAAGAAAAGTTTATAATTTTGATAAAACATGTCTTATCTGCCTGACGCCTTTTATATTGTTCATATTTAAACGTGTCGCCTTTAGTGTACACTATTTTGAATTTTTATTTAAAAATTTCAAGTTATTTTCAGAATGCATCCATCTACCCAATTGTGATATAGCCGTTGACTTGAGAACGTGTCACCCTTACTAGATGCGATTGAGAATTTTATTTAAAAAATATATATATTTTTTCCTGAATGCGTCCTGTTTAATTGCCGGGATTTGTTTGAATGCGTCCTTTACCCTCGACGCAATTTAGAAAATTTCCCCCAAAAGTTGAAAATTGTTTTCGAAATCATGTTCTTGTTGTAATCATGCTATCTTGACTAAAACTAACTAGGTAATGAACTCGTAAAGATATCTTTAAATGTTCAAACAACCATGCTCTCATTCAGTAAATTCTTGTATATGATTGAGCTTGTCTGTTTGATCTAAGCTCTATCTAAAAGCTTGAATCTTCTTTCAATGAGTTTCCTTGAATCATCTTTCAATGAATTTTCTTCACATATGAACATATTAGTTTACACAATAATGGTTTCTGTTTGATTTATGTGAATACATGTTCCCGACGAGCCATGTAGATGCCTAGCAAATTGATCAAGAAAGACCAATGTCTATGGACAGAGGTTAACAGAAAAATGCCTAAGGGACCTTGCGAATACAAGGAGAACCTTCCACTGTGATGTGACACAATGATGCAGTAAGTGGTTAAGGTCCCTTGGACTTAATTCGTAAACACAATCACAAGATTCGAGCAAACTTGGAAGATGCCGTCTCACCGTGCGCACCCGTTACCCGTGGTGACTCGATGATGTCGAGTTGAGGTGGTGGAGAAAGACCCATGCTGGTAGAGGGCCAGCACAACTAAGGTTCACCCTCCCGAAGGTATGATGCCCACAATCAAGGGCGGCCGGGTGCCTTGGAGGCACTAGGTCACTCACTCACGATTATCCACGATGACCACTCAAGATGGTGGCTCCGGGAATGGGCACTCTCTTACTAGTCAGCGGACTAGCTTGGCGGATATTAAATAGACAGATATTAGGGGAGCAAGGGCAGAAGCTCACCTGGTTGGTTTGAAGAAACCAACCCCGGTCGGAGACAATGGGCGAGCGGGGAAGTGTGGGTTCCCCGCACACTGCGCCGGTGAAGCTTGAACCCTGTTTAGATAATTACCATCCCTACACCTCTCGCAGGAGGGTGGACTTGGGGTGGGGATGATTGATTTACACACAAACACTACCTCCACGCAGGGAGGGGCGGTAAGCCGGCCAGGCGGGGAGGGGAGATTTGCTAAAAACACGAGAGGGGAAGCCGATGCCAGATCTGCCTGCTCTCTGTGATGGATGACTGACAGTCGGTGCTGAGGCCGTATGTCCCAATCTGGAATTTTGCTGATGACGAGACTAGCGGGGAGCTCTTCGTATCTGGAACTAGAATGCCTCTGAATTTTGTGGAATTCTTCTGATGCCGATGCTGGTCCGGGTGGAGGTCCGAATAGACTGACAGAATCTAGGCGAGGCAGCTTCAGGTTTCTGACAGCAGGTTGCAGAGATGGTCCTGCTGGCTCCCGGACTCCGAATCACGAACCGCTGAAGTTGTTGGAACCGTGGATGAGTCCCCTTTGCAGCAAAACTGACGGGGAACCCGTGTGATGTCGGAGAGGACTGGGGGCTCTGAATAGTGGAGGTAGGTCGATGCAGATTGTGGGAAGCAGACCCGCGTAGCCAAGGGAGAAAAATGGTAACTTTGACCCACGGATGCCGAACGAAGTTCCGCTTCTTGATTCTGAAAGTAGACTGGACAAGGGAGAACTTTATAGAAGAGCTCGTTCCGGATTCCTCCGTGGTTCGTCGTGGTGCAGCTTCTATTCTGGTTCAGATACTCTGCAGGGGCAGCTCTGCGCAGTCGGGGGAGATCGGCCCTCCCGGACAACCCCGGGCCGCGAATTTGACGGGATCACCTCGCCTGCAAAGCTGATGGGGCGACCTTTCCAGAAATGTATGGTACGCCTTCAGATATTTCCGTATGACTCCGTGGTTACTTCTGCAAGACGACCCTTTCTTCTGTCACCTACAGGCTGATCAATGTGAAGAGAATGGTGGTGGAACTAGGTTGATGTAAGTGGAGGGTTAGCAATGGTGGTGGTGGAGGTGTTGATGGTTGATGGGGGAGGGATGTTTCAGAGATGGTGAGTGGGGTGGAGCAGGGGATTAGGAGGTCTAAGAGGGAGGTGGGGTGAAAGGGGCGCAGCTAGGAGGGTGTTGGTGGTGGGGGTTGGCCAAGGGGATGGGCTTGATGGGGTCGCAGCTAGTGGGGGGGGAATGGGATTCAATTCCCCTTAGGGATGTAAATGGGTGTGTGGGGGAGTGGAAAGGATGTTTGGGGGAGAGGGAAGGGTGCCTTGGAGGTTGAAAGGGTGTATGGGGAATGGGAAGGGCTGCTTGGGAATATGGAGGTGTTAATGGGAGTTATGGTTCTTGGGGAGGTGAAAGGGTGGGGGGGTGAGGTGGCTGATGAGGTGGCAAGGGGGGGGGGGGAAGGTGAATGGGCAGGTTCGCCCAAGGGAGAGAGAGAGAGAAGAGGAGAGAGAGGGGTTCGCCCCCTGTATAGAGAGAGAGAGAGAGAGAGGGAAGACAATGCTAGTGGCTCAAATTTTACTCAATGCTTCATTACCTTGAAATGGAGGGTTTGGGGCCCTATTTATAGGGAATCCCCAATTTACAAAAAGTCCCTGCAAAATAGACTAATGACACATGACTAGGGAAGAAGGGGGGGGGGCAAGTGGGTCAAGCCCAAGTGTTTGGGCCCGAACCTACATGATGACCACAAGACATAGGAAAATAAACACATAACCTAGATACTGGACTTAAATAAAAGGCAAATTACATCAAAATGACTCAAGATAAAGACAATAAGTGCACAAAAGGTGATCCACCAGAGTACTGCAGTGAACTGGATGCCATGGAGCTCAAGTCTGGACCTCGTCGAGGGGGAGGGAGGTCCCGAGCCAGAGGGAATCGTGGGTGATGCCCTCATCATTTCCCCCGGGCCGCGAAGAGCTCGACTCTGTCGAGTAGAGGCCCTCCCTGCTGTGATACTGCTCCAAGAGGTCGGGGTCCAGCCGCTGGAGGTCCTCCCGACTCACCCAGGCATCATCCGAAGGTGGCCATCCCTTCCACCTAACCAGATATCGCTCATACACCTTGCTCCGTGTGTTGGTGATCTGTTCATCTAATATCCGCTCCACTTGATCACGCTGGTTTCTCTGGCCAGATGGAGTTCTTGTTGGTGTGGGGGCTCTCTCAAGGGGTGGGATAGGCTGGATCTCCTCACTGGGTGTCACCGTGGGACCCTTATAGGGCACCAGGTTAGCCACATTGAAAGTGGGACTTACTCCGTACTCTTCGGGGAGGTCCAACACATAAGCATTTGTGCCAAGGCGCCTCAGCACCTGAAAGGGGCCAGCTCCACGCGACTTCAACTTTGAGACATTCCCAGGGAATAGCCTCTCAGTTCTCACCATCACAAAATCACCAACTTGGAATTCCTGGTGGCGGCGGTGGGAATCGGCTGATTTCTTATACACCTCATTGCTTTTGTTGATGTGTTTGCGGATTGTCTTCATGCAACTCTGTGAACGTTGACTCCTAGTGGATAATGGGGGTCCTCGACAACCAAAAGTGGACCTAGCATGCCATGGTGCTACGTAGACTTTGATGGACCTAGGAGGACCGGGACATCCATAGGTGAACCTATCATGCAAAGGGGTGTTTGATGTTGGGGGTCCCGGACATCCATGAATGCTTCCTTCATGCTTAGACTTCATGATGACTGACTTTCGGGGGCTGGGGCATCCAAATGGAGTCCTAACATGTATGGGTTTCCTAACAATGTTTACTGCCAAAGGGGGACCTGGACACCCAGATGTAAACCTATCGTGCATCAGTCCTAGTGCGTGAGTGACACAAATGATGTGACTACCCTGACCACATGATGCGAAATGTTGCGACACATGTATTCCTATCAAGATGGTCCCATCTGTGAGATTTGGGGGTTTCCACTCATGGGGGTCGAAGCGGTTCCAAGGGGTGGACATCTTGGGATGGGTCACTCCCCTATTTCCAAGGTTGATGTCACCCTTGGCATTGACTCTCATAGTGTGGGCTGAATTTCGGAATGGGTGGGTTAGGTCTGACATGGTGGGTGAGAATAGGAGGGAGTGGGTGGTGAGTGAGGAGTACTTGGAAGCGCATAGGAAGTGGCCAAACATGTCAAGATGGGTTAAGGGGTGGGTGACGTTGAGGTGGGTTTCAATCCAAGTGACCGCCCTAGAGTCCCTAGTACACATAGGGAAGTGGGAATCATGAACCTGGTGGGACCTATCGTAATGCTCCTTGCAAAGGGACGAGGGGTAGGGAAAGATGTAGGAGGGCAATGAGGTGGGTGGGCAAATAAGGGCTAGTGGGAAGGGATCATGTGGATCTAGGGGGACTTGGGTTGAGGGGATTGAGGCTTCTTCCCATCCTAGACCTGGGGCACTCCAAAGCATACACTCCCTAGTGTGGGCTAGGCACTCGTCTCCTAATGGGGTAAGTACCAAAGCGGATTCCCTAGGTTGAGTGCCCTTTTCTTGTGGTAGGGGGGTGGCGTAAAACTCATCGGGCTCGGGTTGAAATAATACGAGCTCACTCATGCAAGGACCCTTGGTGTAAATGGAGATGATGGACCTGATAGAGGGCAGTGAGAAACTAAGGTACCCCGTATCACTCACTCCTAAGGCCAGCATGTTTGTCACCTCTATTTGCCTTAGTATGCCTTTAATCAAGTCCCTCATGGCTCCTACAAAGCAAAATGAATGATAGGTTGCGTGGAATGGTAGGGTGGGCACGATTGGGTTATGGTTATCCATGGCGGGGCGCATGATGTGGAGGAGGAGGTCTTGCTTAAGCCACTCAATGAGGGGTTCCCCTAAAATCACAGTCTTCATAGAGGGAGGGGTGGGGGGACTTGGTTGGTCATCTGGCAACTCTAGGGGAAGGATGTTCCTAGTTAGGCTCGCTGTGGTATCTTTGGATAAAGATGAGCCTTCTTGACCCAACCCTTGGCATTGGGCTTCATATTCTTCCTCCCAATCTAGGGGAGCCTCATATTCTTCGATTACAATCTTATCCCTTTGGGGTGTGGGGATCTTACTCTCCAAGGGAATGGGAAGGTCTTTTGGGGATGGGGTGATGAAAGTTGGGGCGTGGTGTACTTGGGGTGGTGATGTTTGGACCCTAACGGTGGTCTTGGGCTGACTGGGAGAGAAAGGAGGAGTGGGAGTGCTCCTCGGGTTATGGTTCTCAAGGTAGGAGTGAGAAGGTCGGGGAGCATAGATCTTCCTAAGCTCAATCTTCATATCTTTCCATGATTCTATGGGTTCTTGCCTCCAAATCCTTCTTAAGCCCACTACGCGTTCCCACTCCTTCTTGGCTTGTCCCCGAAGCCGCCATGTGGCCCTGCGGACTCTAGCGTGTCCATAGACCCTAGTCTTGTCAAAGTGTTTATCCATGGTCACCTCCCACTTTAGGTAGGCATTAGGACTAGATCCATCAAAACTAAGGTCCCCTTCTAGGATGATGTCCACGAGGAGAGGGTCAATCGGACTCTTGTGGAAGGTCATGTTGGGGGGACTGAACCAATGGGGAGTATACATGATGATGCACTGGGTGGCCCGATGATGACTCTAAATGCGAATGCACCCTAGGACCAACTTGTAGAGAGACAAGTTTTGAACTTGCTCTGATACCATTTTATGTGACACAATGATGCAGCAAGTGGCTAAGGTCCCTTGGACTAAATTCACAAACACAATCACAAGATTTGAGCAAACTTGGAAGACGCCGTCTCACCGTGCGCACCCGTTACCCGTGGTGACTCGATGATGTCGAGTTGAGGTGGTGGAGAAAGACCCTTGCTGGTAGAGGGCCAGCACAACTAAGGTTCACCCTCCTGAAGGTATGATGCCCACAATCAAGGGCGGCCGGGTGCCTTGGGGGCACTAGGTCACTCACTCACGATTATCCACGATGACCACTCAAGATGGTGGCTCCGGGAATGGGCACTCTCTTACTAGTCAGCGGACTAGCTTGGCGGATATTAAATAGACAGATATTAGGGGAGCAAGGGCAGAAGCTTACCTGGTTGGTTTGAAGAAACCAACCCCGGTCGGAGAGGATGGGCGAGCGGGGAAGTGTGGGTTCCCCGCACACTGCGCCGGTGAAGCTTGAACCCTGTTTAGATAATTACAATCACTACACCTCTCGCAGGAGGGTGGACTTGGGGTGGGGATGATTGATTTACACACAAACACTACCTCCACGCAGGGAGGGGCGGTAAGCCGGCCAGGCGGGGAGGGGAGATTTGTTGAAAACACGAGAGGGGAAGCCGATGCCAGATCTGCCTGCTCTCTGTGATGGATGACTGACAGTCGGTGCTAAGGCCGTATGTCCCAATCTGGAATTTTGCTGATGACGAGACCAGCGGGGAGCTCTTCGTATCTGGAACTAGAATGCCTCTGAATTTTGTGGAATTCTTCTGATGCCGATGCTGGTCCGGGTGGAGGTCCGAACAGAGTGACAGAATCTAGGCGAGGCAGCTTCAGGTTTCTGACAGCAGGTTGCAGAGATGGTCCTGCTGGCTCCCGGACTCCGAATCATGAACCACTGGAGTTGTTGGAACCGTGGACGAGTCCCCTTTGCAGCAAAATTGACTGGGAACCCGTGTGATGTCGGAGAGGACTGGGGGCTCTGAATAGTGGAGGTAGGTCGATGCAGATTGTGGGAAGCAGAGCCGCGTAGCCAAGGGAGAAAAATGGTAACTTTGACCCACGGATGCCGAACGAAGTTCCGCTTCTTGATTCTGAAAGTAGACTGGACAAGGGAGAACTTTATAGAAGAGCTTGTTTCCGGATTCCTCCGTGGTTCGTCGTGGTGCAGCTTCTATTCTGGTTCAGATACTCTGCAGGGGCAGCTCTGCGCAGTCGGGGGAGATCGGCCCTCCCGGACAACCCCGGGCCGCGAATTTGACGGGATCACCTCGCCTGCAAAGCTGATGGGGCGACCTTTCCAGAAATGTATGGTACGCCTTCAGATATTTCCGTATGACTCCGTGGTTGCTTCTGCAAGACGACCCTTTCTTCTTTCACCTACAGGCTGATCAATGTGAAGAGAATGGTGGTGCAACTAGGTTGATGTAAGTGGAGGGTTAGCAATGGTGGTGGTGGAGGTGTTGATGGTTGATGGGGGAGGGATGTTTCAGAGATGGTGAGTGGGGTGGAGCAGGGGATTAGGAGGTCTAAGAGGGAGGTGGGGTGAAAGGGGCGCAACTAGGAGGGTGTTGGTGGTGGGGGTTGGCCAAGGGGATGGGCTTGATGGGGTCGCAGCTAGTGGGGGGGGGGAATGGGATTCAATTCCCCTTAGGGATGTAAATGGGTGTGGGGGGGAGTGGAAAGGATGTTTGGGGGAGAGGGAAGGTGCCTTGGAGGTTGAAAGGGTGTATGGGGAATGGGAAGGGCTGCTTGGGAATATGGAGGTGTTAATGGGAGTTATGGTTCTTGGGGAGGTGAAAGGGTGGGGGAGTGAGGTGGCTGATGAGGTGGCAAGGGGGGGGAAGGTGAAGGGGCAGGTTCGCCCAAGGGAGAGAGAGAGAGAGAAGAGGAGAGAGAGGGGTTCACCCCTGTAGAGAGAGAGAGAGAGAGAAAGATCTAGAGAGAGAGAGGGAAGACAATGCTAGTGGCTCAAATTTTACTCAATGCTTCATTACCTTGAAATGGAGGGTTTGGGGCCCTATTTATAGGGAATCCCCAATTTACAAAAAAGTCCCTGCAAAATAGACTAATGACACATGACTAGGGAAGAAGGGGGGGGGGGCAAGTGGGCCAAGCCCAAGTGTTTGGGCCCGAACCTACATGATGACCACAAGACATAGGGAAATAAACACATAACCTAGATACTGGACTAAAATAAAAGGCAAATTACATCAAAATGACTCAAGATAAAGACAATAGGTGCACAAAAGGTGATCCACCAGAGTACTGCAGTGAACTGGATGCCATGGAGCTCAAGTCTGGACCTCGTCGAGGGGGAGGGAGGTCCCGAGCCAGAGGGAATCGTGGGTGATGCCCTCATCACACTGTCTCACCTCTTACCTAGCTGTGATTTCCTTGAGTTCTGCTAACCACTTGATTGTGAAAAAATTAATCGACACTTATTTTGGAAAGTTTTCTGCGAAAGCTGATCAAGTGCTGACTAGTAACTCATTTCCTTTATTGTCTTAATATTGTTGAACATGATTTTAGACACGCCAAAATTGACGGATGGTTCCCTTTTGTGAGTTGGTGCGCGGATAAACGGGCTTCGGCTTAGTATCAGCTCGCGAAATCAGTTTCTTGACCCAGTCTGGGCAGCTTAACAATATTATCCTTGATTATCTTATATTTTCATTTGTTTTACTTTTTCCTTTAAACCCAGTATGCATTCATATAGGACTTTGAATCAACGTTGAAAAATCATTCTGATAAGCTGATTGGAGAGTCAAATTGATCTTAATCTTTCCAGATATGAGATATTCATTGCTGAATGGAATCTTGAGTTCATTTTGTCGCTGTTTTGGGTCATTTCCTCGAAAGCTCCTTGTTTGGATTTCTATCCTCTTATTTTGATCCTTTCCCTTGATCCACCTTGGCTGCAGCACGTCCACATTGGCTGGTAACCGCTCCCCAATGGTGAAACCTACAGGTTTGTGACCTGGGGGTACTTCCACCGTGCTGGAAGTTGATCATCTTCTTTTATCTCCTTCGTGCCCGCGTGCACAGTCCCTCTTTTATCCAAACATCGTTGATTTCATTGAATTTCCCGAGATTGCTTCATCTTGAACTGTTGATTTAATTGTCATCAAGTGATGTTGATTGCGTGTCTCATCACACCTTGGCATCTACTTTTCAGTTTGCTCTGCTCCCTTGTAAAGCAGACGCCAAGGCGGGGCAGCTGTAGACACGCCAAAATTGACGTTACTATGAGTGCATCTCATATTGACTTGTAATGTCCCATTTTGACCCTCAAATTAACTTTGTTTGAGTGGTTTTTCTCACTTTTCTTGGATTTCTTCCTTTTTTTCTCCCTTTTCTTATTTTTCTCTATTTTTTTAGATTTTTTGGGAATTTTTCTCTATTTTTATAATTGACGACTTGACGTGGGGCGTCTTTTAAATAACGGCTTAACCTTGGGCGTTTCTCAAAGAATTGACGACTATCAATAGGGGCGTCCATTCTTTCATTTTCCCATTTTTCTGGATTTTTCTGGATATTTTTTGGAATTTTTTTGGAATTAACGACTTAACAGGGTGTTGTGCCCCTGTGTGGTTTTGATGATGGCTGACACACCATGAGTCACACTGAGGTGTTGTGAGGTGTGCTAATTAATATAGATGACTGTTTGACTGCTTAAATATCTGATTGTTTGCTTGAATAGCTAATTCATGAATATGGCTAGATTGGGTTAACGTAGTGGCTAATTGTTCATGCAGTCTTGTCTTAAATGTCCTTTGTCTTATATGCTCACAGTAGCTCAATATTATTTTTAAAGCACATGGTGCTGAGTAATGAGCAGTGTATTATCTTCGTGGAATATACACATATATATATCATTGATATATATCTGGACAACCAATGAGATATGAATGGCATGTTTGTGATTAAGTCTTGATTCATTAATCTCTTCGTTTGAATTAATTCCTGATGCAAGATAGGAACAGGGTCGATGCTAGAGCTTAAGGCTTCCACGCACCAGTGAAGATGCATCCACGGATACTCTTCACAGCGTTAACTCTATGCAAAGGCTGCATCAACTCAGCCACTCAAGAAGCAGAGGCCTTGTCTGAAATACTCTAATGCGTCAACGCACCAGTGGAGCAGCGTCGACGCAACGGCTTAAGAGACGCCAATATACAAGGCAAGACAGGCTTTATTGTACATGTTCGTGCGTCAACGCCACCAACAAGCAGCGTCGACGCAGCGGCGGAAGAGAGGCCAATACACACTTCTGATTTTCATCCGTGCGTCAACGCCACCAACTGGCAGCGTCGACGCAGCAGTTCAAGAAAGGGGCCCTGGCTGTCTTCAACGCGTCAAAGCTATCCATAGCAGGGTCGACGCAGTGGGACAAATTCAAATATGTTCATGCAAACAAGCTGAACTATTAGTTGCAAAAAATACACCAACGCGTCAACGCAGCAGTGGAGCAGCGTCGACGCAGCAGTTAAAAAGGGGTAGACTGTTTGTTCACTGGACTGCCGATGCCGATGCGTCAACGCCACAACTGAGCAGCGTCGACGCAGCAGCTAAAGAGACGAAGCTAATGGCTTACTGGAATGCCTCACTGCGTTAACGCCATTGCTTGACAGCGTCAACGCAGCAAGTCAGATTGCTGTCATTGAGCACGTGAACTGCGACCGTGTCTAGCACGTGATTCGAAGTGCGTGGCTCGTGATCCCAGGATGGATGAGGTACCAGGATGCTGACACGTGGCCAAAAGAAGAAAAAGCTCCAAAAGACACGTGGAACGAAATTATACCACGTGGACCAGTCAAAGCTCACTAGGGCACCACCGCCCCATCCTTTCATCTCGGCTATAAATATTCTGCCTCAGCCTCCGAGGGAGATATACTCTTGAAGAAGAAGAAGAAACTCGAGCAGTGAAGAAGAGAAGGAGTCCTAGCCGTGAGCAGCAGAGAGAGCAGTGCCCAAGCACATCAGAGAGCAGAAAGAAGAGGAAGAAGGAAGAAAAAGGAAGTATTCGTGAGAAGAAAAAGAGAGTGAGCATAGAAGAAGGAATCCTGAAGATCAGTCCTTCGAGCCTGGCTACTTGGATCAAATCCAGAGCCATCTGAGTTTCATTCCTATTCTGCTGTCTTGTTTTGTTTTTTGTCTTTTCTTTAAGGTTTCTTTGTTGTTCTTCCGTGTCTCTTGTGAGAACGGGTTCCTCCTGTGCCATCAGGAGAAGAGAGGTTCTTCACCTCTGGTCAGCAAGCAGCTGGGGGCTGTCTTGTGGGTTCCCTCTTGGTATAGAGGAAGAGAGGACTCGTCCTCTGGTTGCAAGTAACAGGGTGTCACTTGGGTGTTCCCTACGGGCTAGGAGGAAGAGAGGACTCGTCCTATGGTTGCAAGTGATAGGGTGTCACATGGGTGTTCCCTCCGGGCTAGGAGGAAGAGAGGACTCGTCCTCTGGTTGCAAGTGACAGGGTGTCACTTGGGTGTTCCCTTCGGGTAGGAGGAAGAGAGACCTTGGTCTCTGGATTTCCGTGGCCGTGGGTCACTGGTGTTTCCCTCCTGGGTTGGAGGAAGAGAGGAGCATGTTCCTCTGGAAAGCTGTGTGACAGCGTATGTTGGCAAGCTGTGTTGCCCAGCAGTTTTAGTGAATCCACATTCCGGTTGGGAGTGTGGGGTGGACGTAGGCAGACTTGTGTCTGGCCGAACCACCTAAAAATTCTCTGTGCAGTGGTTGTGATTGTTGTGTATCCTTCCGTTTCATCTACCCCATTCATAGGTATCGCATGTTTTTTCCTTGCTCAGCTGTTTATGAATTACATTGAATATCTCCTTTGCATGTGATGTGCTTGATAGATGAGTTAGAGGACTTCTTGTCCTACATCGATTGAATTTCGGGTTCTGCTCAACAGATAAACCTCTTCACTAAGAGTGAAGGTTGCTGCATCTCCAGTTAAGATTTTATTTCCGCTTTAGTTTTATAATTGGACAAGTTTTTATAAGGGGATTCATTCACCCCCCCCCCCTCTGAATCTATAGCACATGTTCTAACAATTGGTATCAGAGCGGTTACTGCTTCAAGATCCAACGATCTGCAGTGATCCTCGTGCTTCTCGGTGCTTATTCCGGTTTGCTGCTCCTTGATTTTTTGCCTAATTGATCATAGCCTATAAATGGCTCTTCCACTGGTTTTCAATGGGTCTAACTTTGATTCATGGTTCAGTAGTTTGCGTAACTACGTCAATCTAGATAATCCCAATTTGTGGAAGTTAATTACTCATGGTCCTCATAGGTTACCACGAAAAGAGTCCAAATGGACTGATCATCATAGATCATTGCATAGAGAAAATCAGAAAGCTATAAATCTGATAAAAGCATCCATTAACAAGGCCTTACACTTTTGCCTTCATGATTCCAGGTCTGCTAGGGATATTCTGGACAAGATGAAACTAACTTGCAGAACAGGGAAGGAAAACTGCATGATGGCTGATGGGAGCGACCATAGCAGCAGCCACAGTGATAAAGAAGAGAACGAAGTTTAGGTAAATCCCTTTGCGGACTATACCTTAGATGATTGGGTAGATGCTTATTCCAAGCTGTTAAGATCTAGCAATAAATTGAGCAAGAAAAATAGATCTATGAAAAAACGGTTAGATAGGTTTGAGAATTCTAAACTTACTGGTGAGGACAGTGATACTCTGAAAACTAAAAATCAGATATTTAGAAGACAGCTGACTGATCTTGATTCTATTACTTCAGATCTGGAATATCTGAAATCTGAAAATGCTAGACTCAAAAAACAAACTGAGGAATCTGGATCTAAATCAGTGAGCCTTGAAAATGAAAATAGATTGATTTCTGAAACTTTGGAGACTGTCAGAATAGAAAACTCAGAACTTCAGAAAAGGCTTGAAAATCTTCAATCTGAAGATGAACAAGAAGTGTTTAGTGAATGTCAGACCTCTTAAGTGTTTTGAAATTTGATGATGAAATCCTAGAACAAAATGGTAAAATGAGACAGGAGATCTGCAAGCTAAAACAATTAAATACAGCTATGTCTGAGAGACTTATCACTCTTGAAAAAGGGAAGAGTGTTAGCCTGGATAGCTCTGATGAGCTAATGGAAGCTGAACAGGAAATTGAAAGTCTTAGGACTGTTAATCAAATGTTGAAAGAAGATGCTGTTTGCTATAAAAAGAAAGCTGATGAATATGAAATCCATGTATCAAAGCTTAGATCAGAAGTTACAGAATTGAGGAAATCTCTTGAGAAATTTGTCAGTGGAAAAGAAAATCTTGATAAAATTCTTGGATCTAAAGTGAATCTCCGAAGAGAGGGTTTGGGCTACAAACCAATAAATAAAAAGAGCTTTGAAAGTAAGCTTCAAACTTCATTCGTGAGTAGCTCTAAGTCTGGCAGCACATTGAATGTGCCTATTTTTGAATTTAGTGCTAAGAAGAATCAAAATTCCACTGACAGCCCTAAGTCTGAGAAACAAGTTCAAAAATAGAAAAAGACTGTTCATGTTCAGAACAAAGATTCAAGGAACTCTCATGATAAAACTGAGAATGCTGTGCCTAAATTGAACAAACACATTCATGCAAATAAAAAGAAAATTTCATGCCATTACTGTCATAGGTTTGGTCACTTGATGCATGAATGTAAATTGATGGAACAGGATAATAGAATGCATGCTAGAAAGTACAATAACAAAAACAGTCCTGTTGAAAAGAAAAGAAAAAGTTATTGTTATCATTGTGGAAAAAACAGGTCATGTTAGTGAACAATGTTGGTTTGCCAAAGGTAAGGCAAATATTTTTCAAATTCTAATCATGTCAATTTGTATGAAAATCAGCATGTCTTTAAGAGGAACAAAAATGGGTCCAGGGGCCAACACATGGTGTGTTCCACCTGCAGCAAGTCAGGCCATAGGGCGGTTGACTGCTGGCTTAATGTTGGTAGAAGAAATTCCATCTTCTGCTATCACTATGAGAAACCTGGCCATACAGTCAAAGACTGCTGGCATTCTCAGAGAAAGAAGGTCAACTCTAAATTTGTTAAACAAAGTGTGTTTGGTAGGAACAAATCTGTTCAAACAAGAAAATCCCTCACATGCTTTGAGTGTGGAAAGCAAGGTCACAAGGTGACTGATTGCTGGTTTTCTGACCATCTGAAACAAAGTGGTGGTAAAAACAGAAACATTCATGCTCATGAATTTAGCACACCTGCTTACATGCATAGTAAGAAATTCAGACCGAGTGGTTCATGTGATTATTGTGGTCAGTCTGGACATTCCATGCCTAGTTGCTATATGAAAAAGCATGATGATATGATGGCTCAGAAGCTTTGGAAAACATCCCATCAAAATGCCACTAACCCTGCAGGACCCAAGGAAACTTGGGTACCAAAATGTGCCAAGTGAGAAACTTTTTGCAGGTGTGTCTTGGGAACGAGAAATAAAAGGGGCAAATAAACCAAGACACCCTAAGAAGGTAAACCCCACTCATGCACTTCTCAGGTAAGTCTCTTGACTTTTTAATGAGTCTGCTTAGATGGCATTAGGTATATAGATAGATTTGTTAATTAGTGGTTTAAACATGCATGTTTGCATTTCCATGCAATAGTTGTTGCGTCTGGATATGCTCATTCTGTGACTGCATACATCTGAAATTTATGACTCATGAATGATTTTCAAATGTTTTGAATGCATACCGTCAGGGGGAGCTGCACTGCATATCATGCACATTTGACTAGTCTAATACCCTTCAGGGTCTTCATGCCCTTCATGAGTAGTTAATGCATCTAATTGCATCTAAGAGTGGCATCATTTAATCATGAAATTTTTCAAAAGAAAAGGGAGGGTTTCAGTTTATGCATTTAGTGAGGGGGAGCATTTCTCATTATTCATTCATGTAATTGCATGTGACCATCATACCTCTCATCAAAGCTCATGTCTGATGACTAATACTCACCTTCCTGTTTGAACTGCAATCTTGACAAACTCCTTGGTGATTGTAAAATGCATTGTATTTCAGCCTCTTGCTTCAACTCTTGTCAGCCATTGTCACTCATACTATCAATTGGTATCCATTGGCATTTGTTGACTTGGCTGTACCTGAAAAATGCTCTTGCCGTCCTTGAAGTCCCAGAAAGATTTCTCTGCGCATATCTTGATCATAAATCCGAAAACATTGTTTTTAAGGAAATTTCTATCATATAGGACTATGAATGTCTGAAGCCTTCAGCTGGGTGAAGTTTCATGTATTTCTTGTGTTTGCTTATGAATTCTTCCTGAAAATATCTGAGTTAGTCTTAATAAACTTTAACCAACCCTTTCATGTTGTGTCTTTTAAACTCTTCTGAAATCTAAAAGTCTGAAATCATGATTTTCCTTGACTGATTTGTATGAAAATATGTATTGTTTTTAAACATCAGGGAATATGGATTATGTCAAATACCAAATCTTGTCAGAGCAATGTCTTTGGTCACTGAGAAACACATCTCATTCATCAAAGAAGTGAATTAAGATATGTCATGAAGTGCCATAGTTATCTCTGCTTAAATATATTGATTAAAAATCTGGCAGAACAATGGCAGGCACACTGAGAAATACATGTCCCTCATCAAAGAAATGAGTTTCAGTGTGTCATGAGGTGTAAATGCTATCTCTGTTCTTAAGAAGCATGACAGTTAGTCCTTCCAAGCACTTAGGGATACTGGCGTCTAAACAACGTGTATCCTCCAGTTGTAAGGATGTACTTAACTTAATTGCTCCTGAATATTGTTGTTAAAAATTCGTTGCCTATCTAGCATATCATCTGAAATTGTTTGGAAAAGAATCTTCTTTCAATAGAAACTTTGACAGAAATAAATGGTTTCTTGTTTGTTTATCCTCAATACTATCGATTGCATTTCTTGAGGAAATCTTTGAAATTAAGTGAGTAAGAATGAAGAAGGTTAAAAAGGTCTCTCAATATGAAAACTTGGTTCACTTGTTATTAAGAAAACTGATATCAGATATGAGTAGAAAAGGCTCATGTTTAAACCTTGCATACATAAAATTCTGATCTGGTTTGTCAACGTAGGTTCATTCATAGGTTTCTATGATGGAAGAGTCTGTAATCATCTGGTTAAATCAGATTTATGAAATTTGATATTCCATTGCAAAATCTTTCTCATTCCTTCTGAATTTTTTTTTCTCTCTCATATTGGACTCCAGTCATTCAGACCAATCTGACTGTTTCCTTTGCACTCAATTCTATCAATTGGTCCCAACTGTTAACTTCCACTCATATCTTGGGCCTGCATAAGCATGGTGGATGCATAAGGGTTGTATGACTAAGGGGGAGCTAGTCAAACTAAATGCATAACATGCCTTTCAGGTTTTGACTCATGCATAGTTCCAATATCCTACATGAATTGTCAATGACTGTGCACTCATATAGTTAATTGCACTGCATTCATAACACCTTTTTAGTTGACGATTTTTGATTGCATTCATATAGTTAATTGCACTCAGATAGTCAATTTTCAATGTTATTTTTGCTGAGATGACCTTATGTTCTGATGCATAAGTCACTGCTTGCTGTATTCATGGGTCGACCCCATGGGTCGACTCCTGCAGTCCTGGAATCAGATCCAATTCGAACTCCCTGTGTGCTTGCTGCTATGCTCCACTTCGTTAAGGGAAATTTGTTATGTCAGAAATTTTCAATTGGTGTCAGAAAATAGCTGCTCTTTCCATAATTCAAAAAAAAGGGGGGGGAGACTTGATTCATGCATTTTATTGAGCTCCTAACTCCTTACATGATTGAGTTCTTCATACTTCAGTGCACCTGTGTGATTGAAGATATGACACATCTACAGGGGGAGAAGCTCTTGAAAGGATACATTTGGAAGATATTGTCACCAAAGAAAAGGCCTCCTTCGAACCATCAACACTTCCAAGGGATGTATAACATTCCTGTGCTTTACTGAATTGTTACCCTATTTCATTTTTTTTGATGACGGCAAAGGGGGAGAAGAATCTAATCTGAGTCAGTGTAACTCATAGTGTTGCCATCATCAAAAAGGGGGAGATTGTTGTGCCCCTGTGTGGTTTTGATGATGGCTGACACACCATGAGTCACACTGAGGTGTTGTGAGGTGTGCTAATTAATATAGATGACTGTTTGACTGCTTAAATATCTGATTGTTTGCTTGAATATCTAATTCATGAATATGGCTAGATTGGGTTAACGTAGTGGCTAATTGTTCATGCAGTCTTGTCTTAAATGTCCTTTGTCTTATATGCTCACAGTAGCTCAATATTATTTTTAAAGCACATGGTGCTGAGTGCTGAGCAGTGTATTATCTTCGTGGAATATACACATATATATATCACTGATATATATCTGGACAACCAATGAGATATGAATGGCATGTGTGTGATTAAGTCTTGATTCATTAATCTCTTCGTTTGAATTAATTCCTGATGCAAGACAGGAACAGGGTCGACGCTAGAGCTTAAGGCGTCCACGCACCAGTGAAGATGTATCCACGGATACTCTTCACAACGTTAACTCTACGCAAAGGCTGCGTCAACTCAGCCACTCAAGAAGCAGAGGCCTTGTCTGAAATACTCTAATGCGTCAACGCACTAGTGGAGCAGCATCGACGCAACGGCTTAAGAGACGCCAATATACAAGGCAAGGCAGGCTTTATTGTACATGTTCGTGCATCAACGCCACCAACAAGCAGCGTCGACGCAGCGGCGGAAGAGAGGCCAATACACACTTCTGATTTTCATCCGTGCGTCAACGCCACCAACTGGCAGCGTCGACGCAGCAGTTCAAGAAAGGGGCCATGGCTGTCTTCAACGCGTCAAAGCTATCCATAGCAGGGTCGACGCAGTGGGACAAATTCAAATATGTTCATGCAAACAAGCTGAACTATTAGTAGCAAAAATACACCAACGCGTCAACGCAGCAGTGGAGCAGCGTCGACGCAGCAGTTAAAAAGGGGTAGACTGTTTGTTCACTGGACTGCCAATGCCGATGCGTCAACGCCACAACTGAGCAGCGTCGACGCAGCAGCTAAAGAGACGAAGCTAATGGCTTACTGGAATGCCTCACTGCGTTAACGCCATTGCTTGACAGCGTCAACGCAGCAAGTCAGATTGTTGTCATTGAGCACGTGAACTGCGACTGTGTCTGGCACGTGATTCGAAGTGCCTGGCTCGTGATCCCAGGATGGACGAGGTACCAGGATGCTGACACGTGGCCAAAAGAAGAAAAAGCTCCAGAAGACACGTGGAAAGAAATTATACCACGTGGACCAGTCAAAGCTCACTAGGGCAACACCGCCCCATCCTTTCATCTCGGCTATAAATATTCTGCCTCAGCCTCCGAGGGAGATATACTCTTGAAGAAGAAGAAGAAACTCGAGCAGTGAAGAAGAGAAGGAGTCCTAGCCGTGAGCAGCAGAGAGAGCAGTGCCCAAGCACATCAGAGAGCAGAAAGAAGAGGAAGAAGGAAGAAAAAGGAAGTATTCGTGAGAAGAAAAAGAGAGTGAGCATAGAAGAAGGAATCCTGAAGATCAGTCCTTCGAGCCTGGCTACTTGGATCAAATCCAGAGCCATCTGAGTTTCATTCCTATTCTGCTGTCTTGTTTTGTTTTTTGTCTTTTCTTTAAGGTTTCTTTGTTGTTCTTCCGTGTCTCTTGTGAGAACGGGTTCCTCCTGTGCCATCAGGAGAAGAGAGGTTCTTCACCTCTGGTCAGCAAGCAGCTGGGGGCTGTCTTGTGGGTTCCCTCTTGGTATAGAGGAAGAGAGGACTCGTCCTCTGGTTGCAAGTGACAGGGTGTCACTTGGGTGTTCCCTCCGGGCTAGGAGGAAGAGAGGACTCGTCCTCTGGTTGCAAGTGACAGGGTGTCACTTGGGTGTTCCCTCCGGGCTAGGAGGAAGAGAGGACTCGTCCTCTGGTTGCAAGTGACAGGGTGTCACTTGGGTGTTCCCTTCGGGTAGGAGGAAGAGAGACCTTGGTCTCTGGATTTCCGTGGCCGTGGGTCACTGGTGTTTCCCTCCTGGGTTGGAGGAAGAGAGGAGCCTGTTCCTCTGGAAAGCTGTGTGACAGCGTACGTTGGCAAGCTGTGTTGCCCAGCAGTTTTAGTGAATCCACATTCCGGTTGGGAGTGTGGGGTGGACGTCGGCAGACTTGTGTCTGGCCGAACCACCTAAAAATTCTCTGTGCAGTGGTTGTGATTGTGGTGTATTTTTCCGTTTCATCTACCCCATTCACAGGTATCGCATGTTTTTCCCTTGCTCAGCTGTTTATGAATTACATTGAATATCTCCTTTGAATGTGATGTGCTTGATAGATGAGTTAGAGGACTTCTTGTCCTACACCGATAGAATTCCGGGTTCTGCTCAACAGATAAACCTCTTCACTAATAGTGAAGGTTGCTGCATCTCCGGTTAAGATTTTATTTCCGCTTTAGTTTTATAATTGGACAAGTTTTTATAAGGGGATTCATTCACCCCCCCTCTGAATCTATAGCACCTGTTCTAACATAGGGGACGTTATTTTGATTTTAAATGAAATAAAAATTAAAAAAATGAATTTACAACATATGCAAGGGCGTCATTTTCAATTTGAATATTTTAATATTATTTTAAACCCTCTTCTAGAGGTGATTTGGTGGCCTTCCTGGTGTCAGAAAAATACGAACAAATAGTAATTAGAATCAGCACATTGAGATGCACCTCCAACTAAAAAATGGAAAAATAATATTGAGAAATGAAAAATGGCCCTATTTTGAATATTTTGAATTAATGACCTTGAATCGGACGTCAATTAAATTGACGCCCGAATCCCTGGTCGTCCATTCTTTTTGGCTTTTTATCATTTTGATTAACGCCCCTGTGGAAGGCGTTATTTTCAATTAACGCCCCCAAGCCGGTCGTCTTTTTCATTGCTATATTTTGAGAGTTTAGGTCCGACCGGGATTTGTGTTAAATTATAAATAACGCCCCTTTGCGAGTCATCAATTTTTAAAATGACGTTTCCTCCGCGGGCGTCATTTTAAGAAGCGACCGGCTCCAGGTCGTCATTTTTTGTTGAATTCCAAATTTTCCCAGAACCGCCTTCTTTCCTCATTTTGGGCCCCTTTTAACTTCGGAATGGCTTTCCATGGCAGGAGGGACTCCTTCCAATGTTTAGCTCTTGTTAAACCAAGCTATCCTAATTGTTGTGGGACTTAAACCCCTCCAATCTTCCCTATAAATAGAGCCCCTGCGGCTCTGTCGAAAGGGATCTTCCTTTTTTTTACAGGGTGATGCTGCTGCTGCTTGGCACAGGAGGGAGCTCCCTGCGTCCACTGCTTCATCCTATTGGAAGGGCCTCTCTCCCGAACGCTTAACAAAGCCATACGCAGAGAGCAGTCCTTCATATCACAGGCTTTTCAGTTTTCTTATTTTCTTTTTTTTCTTCTTTATTTATACATTAGTTCATATGCACGTATGTTCATCCCCTGTTTAATCACACTACTCAACCACGTTGAGTCTTTCCTTACAGTGCAACACTTGCACTTGCTTTGCCATATTCCCATAGTGCAACACTTGCACTCCTTTTGCTTTATACATATATTTTGCATTCATCATACCTCCCATACCCTTTTGCATAGGGGTTTTAGGGCCAACACCCAACAGGTGTGTTCTTATACATGCTTTTCATGTTTATCTCTATTATGAATTTGATGCTACACTCACCTTGGTTCTAATCCATATTCTTTTATTGGTGTTTGTTAATCTTGCAAGGGTAATCAATCAAGAAGAACTCTCTTCATCGGCCGGCCGATTGAAAGAGAAGGATACACTCACAATTCCCCGCATTTGAGGTATTTATATTCGCGATCCCTCCCTTGATTATTATTGTTTATATCTTTTGAGGCTCTCGCGTCTCTGGCGATCAGTCTCCTTATTAGCACCTCGTGCATGCTTATTTTTATTCTTTTAATTGTTCTAAGTGGATTTCTTAGAATCTACAAATTCAAATTGGCGATCACGGTAGGACCCCTTTTATTTTTCTTTTGATTACCCTTTCCCCTTGGGCACCCACGTGTGCCATCTCCCCTTTGGCACCCACGGTGCACCTCCCTTTGTGCTCCACGTAGCACTTTCCCTATGTGATTGGTTAGTTTGATAGATTTTTAGAAATTCCATTTATCCACCTCTTAAAAAAAATGATGAGCATGTTATATCCCATTTCATGTTGCTGATTGCCATGATTCCCATATTACGATTGTGAGTGTTTTACTGTTGTTATTATCCCTGTTTGAGATTTCTGGCCGTTGGACTATTTCTGGAGACAGAAGGAATTAACGCCTCTTACCAAGGCGTCATTTTCTTTGGACGCCCCTGTCAGAGGCGTCTTTCACTTGAGTAGCGCCTTACTGTAAGGTGTCATTTTTATTATCATGGTTTATTCATGTTGAGTAATGCCATTTGACGCCCCTGCTCCCGGGCGTCCATTCTATAGGTAGCGCCTCACCTTAAGGCGCTATTTTTACTCTGCTTGCACTATTCACAGTGATTAGTGACTGACACTCAGACGCTGCTTCTTGATGTAGTGACCTTTCCCAGGTCGTCATTTTGTTATGTGTTGTTATCTGCTTGATACTGCCTGCTGCATTCATCTTTGCATTGGTTTGGGAGACCTCCTCTCTCTACACTAGGATCTCACACACCTCTCTTGGGATTGGGACGACCCTCCATTGAGCACTCCATCTCTTTGGACCGGAAATTCCTTTTCTAAGACCTCCGTAAGTCCCCACACCCGTGGATTCTCTCACGGACGCTTAGGCAGGTTGTACCTTTGAAGTCTCCGGGTTTTAGGTGGCCCATTCATGGTGAGAATCAACCTAGTCGGCACTAGAGAAAAGAGCATTTGAAATTAGGTCCAAGACCTTGAGTGATCACATCAACTTTGTTAAAAATCACTTTAACTCACCAAGGATCAAACAAAAGAAATCAAAGGTAACCATCCCAACTTGTTTGCTATCTCTGTGAACTGTTTTGATTGCACATTGCATTGTTTGGATTACCTTGATAAGAAAGTCAACATATTTAACTCAATTAATGTTCATGAGGGTGATCAAACTAGCACATCTTATTCCTCTCAATTTCAACATATTCATCACAACTCTCACCATAATCTTTTAAAGGGACCATGCCCTCACTTTCACGGTGTTGCCCCACCCATGGGCAATATCCAATCTCATGGTCCCTTGCCTCAGTTGCGAGCCATCACTCCTTCGGGGACGTCTCCTCCCGACGACCAGAAGGTCTCCCAGATCATTCACACCTTAGATCATCTCACCCCTCAGCAAATCCAAGCCCTTCAGGCCGCTGTTGAGGGCGCATCTCATTCATCTCATCCTCCTTTTACTCTTATTCGGGTGGCCCATCACCCGCCTCCTTCATCCACACATACTCCTATTCGGGTGGCCTATCACCCGCCTCTTTCTATTCCTCCCTATTCCCGGCCCCAAGGCCCATATGTTCCTTCCAACCTGGCCCGGCCGGGTCCTCATTTGGGTCAGCTCGTCACGCCCCCTCCACGGCCTTTTTATGTGGCCCCTTCTTCAAGGCCCTGCCAACTCTCTATTACTCAGGTCACACCCCTCCAACAAACGCTTCTTGACAAAGTCACTTCATTGGAGGAACAATTAAAGAGGGTTACTCACCCACGGCCCGCTCCTTCTACTCCAATCAATCCTCTCCACGCCGCTCTAAACGACATTACAAAGATGGAGAAAGATTGGAAGGATAGGAAAGACGACTACAACATCAACAGTACAAGCAAGCAAGAGCCGGCAGGTCTCAACGTTCCAGTGGACGCCGTCCATTCTCCACCCATTCACCCAATTCACGCATATGGCTTTCCGCCCCCGCATACACAATACCATTACATTCCACCACCCACATGCACGCCTTCACTACGGTGTCCACTTGAACCTGCTAATGAAGAACCGGCGATTGAAGAATTTGAGGCGGCATATGACGAAGCTCTGCAAGCACCCCTTCCGAGTTTCCTTCCCTTCCCTCTCTCTCCGCTACCACTGGATGAACCCCTTGCTCAGGACTATGCCACAGTCCCCGATCCAACTCCCATTTATGAGACCTCTTGGTGTTACGATGACGGGTCGACATTCCAATCACCCATACCACCACACCATGAGTCTCATCCTATCCCTAACACCTCGCGCCCCATCTGGCATTTTCAATGCACTAAACCTTCTCCATTCACACCTCCCGTAACCACACCAATTGCCTCCACTCCATCGGCCTCCGCCGAGCCTCCATCACCCTCCACTACGTCGGTCTCCTTCGAGCCTTCTATTACTACTCCTCTTTGTTCACCACCTCAACCCTCCATTATCTCTTTAATCCCAAAACCCACTATGCCTATTACCCCTATTCCACTACTTAACCCTTCACCCTTACCCGTGGCTAGTCCAGAGCAAGATCCACCCCTTTTTGCACTCGAGCAAACCCCGACTGCTTCCGAGCAAAGGGAGAAGCCCGACGTGTTTGAACCTTCGCTTCCACTCACCCTTTCTTCAACCCCTTCCATTATATCTCCACCGTCCATGGAACCTTTCACCTCCGCTTTGCCTTCCTCTACCACTCGGAATGGGGTGCTTTCGTCAAGTACTTGCGCCGAAGATAATCAAGAGCTGGGCAAGAAGGATTTGGCCGCGCTATTCAAGATGCAAGAATTTGTTTGCCGGATGCCAGGCCGTGTTGTTGTGCCGAGCATGGTCGAAGAGGCCAAATCCCCGCCACTGCTCGCCAAGAGAGAATGTCAAACTTTGATGCTGTGTAAGGGCCGGGCAGGGCACCCCTTGTTCCAACTTTCAGATCTTAAACCCATTATTCCATACAAGGGGCACATGACCATTTTGTTCAACACTCCCTATACACCACAACCCCTGGGCAACACAATGCTTCCTATCCCGACTTTCCAACTCCCTCGCACTATTGCTTCCCACTCTACAAGGGAGTTGTCATTTACCATTGAAGCTTCATCATGGGCTTGTGCTTTATCTACTGGGCCAATTAGCTATACACTTTCATTGCCATGGAGGGGTGGTTATCTTGGTGCTAAGGGGCCTTCCACTATTTCGTCCACCTTCTATTCAATGTCATCCACATTCTTGGCTATCACATTTTCTTCATGGGCCACTCCAAGGGTAAGGAGGGAGATCTCATCCTTTCTCCCTTCATGTTCTTCATATTCTTTGCATCTCATGCATTCTGTTGCATCCATGCATTCATCGCATCTGTTGCATTGCATTCGCATACATTTGCACTTCTTCTTTCCCGGGTTTCCGGACCTGTATCTTCCCCGCCTTCCGGAACCTCCGGATCTTCCGCATTTCCCATCTTATTCATCTTCATCCTCAGGATCTTCGGGTCCCCTTACACTTACCGGGCATTGTTCCCCCTCCAATCTTCCCTCAGGGCATCGCGCCCTTTTCCAGCTCTTGCATCCGCACTCCCCTGATTTCTCTCCCATCCTCCTTGGGCATCGCGTCCCATGGTATCTTCCCCCTCCGGAACCTCCGGATCGTGCTCTTTGGGCATCACGCCCCTGCACACCCTCAAGTCCGGATCTTCTGGGCTTCTTACTGATTCTCCCAGGGCATCACGTCCCTCGTTCTTTGCTTCCTCCGGAACCTCCGGATCCTTCACCCCTCTCTTTATCCCTTGGGCATCGCGCCCCTTTCCATCTTCTTCCTCCGGAACCTCCGGATCTTTCTCTTCTCCTTGGGCATCGCTCTCTTTTCTATCTTCCTCCTCCGGAACCTCCGGATTCTCCATCTTATTCTTTCTATCTTCTTTCGGGGCATCCCGACCCTTCTAATTCCATCCCTCCGGAACTTCCGGACCCTCAATCTTTCTTTCGATTCATCTTTCTGCTCCTCCGGGACATCACATCTTTCATCTTTTTCTTCCTTTTCCATCATCTTTTTCCCTATTTCTTCCCAGGGCACCGCGTCCCTCGATATTTTATTCCTCCGGATCCTTCGGATTCTTCTTCCCCTCACGATTTTCCTCCTTCCCCTCCAGACCCTCCAGATCCGCCTCTTTCCATCTATCAATTTCTTCTTCTAATTCCTCCTGATCATGGGTCCAACCCAACTTCTTCCACATCCACTGCCTTGGGCATCTGCCCTTTCTCCCACTGCTTCCGAGGCTTTAGTCCTCACTCCTCCTTCTAATTCTCCGCTCCTTCTGTAGACTATTCCATGTGATCAGGGTCTCCGCACCTTAGTGAGGGAGTTCTAGCCCTCGCCTCTCTTCCTTTTCTCCTTATTCGTCTGGGTCTGGTCTAACTACCACTCCTTCTTGTTAAGCCACTTCCAAATCCTTTGCTTCCAATCCTTTTATCTGCCACTTGAGGACAAATCCCATGTTGATCAACCTCGCCCCTGGCAGCTGCTTCAACAAAGATCGCAAGGTAATGTTGACGTAAGTAAACATTTTTTATGATATCATTACCTCATTTGCCTCACGCATGATTTTCAAAATGAAGTGCTTCTTAACAAGATTAAGAGTGGTGTTTTAGACCTTCATCTTAGGCTTTTGTTTAATTCAATTATTCTGAAAAGAGTCTTTAGGCTTGCTTTTGCAGCACCTTTGGTTACAAAAACCCCACGCTGGGAATTCGACATTCTCTCCCCGCTTGTTAAGAGCAACCCTTAGCCGGGCACCGCACACACTTCACGGCGTCCTTAGCCGGCTCCTTTGGTTAAACACCGTTGCTACTTTGGCCATGCTATGAGTATATCTGAAAGTCTTTTATCTTCTTTACTCGGCCTAATGCAGGTGCAAGAGGTTGACGGATGTGATGACCAATCTAAGTAATCCCCAATACGAGAGAAGTCTCAAATAGGGGCAGTCTTGTCCCAAACTAAAATTAAATTTCATGATACATCTAGCCAAAAGGGCTATTATGAAAATCAAGTCAAAATCTCGATAAATGTAAAATTATGAATTATGGCATGTCAAGAGAGGCAAAGTCCCCGCAGGGAAAACCCTGGTCGTATGCATGTTAAGGGTCTAAAAATCAAAGGCATAAAGTCCCGGCACAACAGACCACCTCTTTGAGGGGTAATACCTTGGAAGGAATTCAAGTCCCGACATCTCTCATCTTGCATAAAGCTTATCCTCAATTATTCTTCTCTTCTCCCTCTAAGATCGAATGTTTCTCGGGTATGACCTTGGTAGGGGCATCGTTATACAATGGTAGCCGGTCGTAGGGCGCCACCTTCAATGCACGTCCGGCTTTTGGTAATTTTTAGCGAAAGAGAAAGGAACAAAGACCCCTAGCCAGTGGTTTAAAAACACCCTTTGATGCTGCATTAACGAAGTCTAAACCAAAATCCAAAAAAAAAATAGAATATTTTCTGATCCAAATAAAAAAAAATAGAATATTTCCCGATCAAAAATCCAAAAAAATTGAATATTTCCTAAACCAAGTTCCCAAAAAATTGAATATTTTCAAAAAAAAATCCATAAAAAATTCACATATTTTCTAAAATCCATAAAAATTGAATATCTTTTTCAAAACTCACAAAACTTGCATATTTCAAAATCTAAAAATTTGCATTGTATTTTCTGATGGTATTTTTTTGCAGGAACAAGAATTTTGTATGGACCAAGGGCACGGGATGAGTCCTCTCCATTCACCGCTATCAATCTTTTGATTCTTCCCAATATCATCATGATTCGTCACTATGGACACTCCTGATTGTCATCTCTCTATATTGGGCATTAATTGATCGTTCATCTCCCAAAATCTTTTAACAAACTCCTGCTGATTTCACTTGATCACTTTGCCACTGGGCATTACTTGATCCTGATCATCCAATCTCAATCTCACATGCCAAGATTGTCATCTTCATGATAAAACAACAAACAATGATGCTTTGTAATGATATGACTTAACTCATGATATTCATGCTAAACATGCTTCGCTTTGATTCATGCTTGAATGCTATCCACACCAAGCTTTGGTTGCTTTGATGTCTATGTTGCTTATTGATGCTTTGATTCATGCTATGCTTGCTATGCTTTATTCATTGCTTGTTATCTTTTATATCTTGGCTAATGCAATTTTGAGCGCAGGATAAGAAGCTCTTGGTCCCACCGTCCGGGCATCACCATTTCAAAGTCCCACGGTGTTTGCATCTCATCTCCCAGTTCCCTCATGCTCATTGCTATCACCATATTCCTGTATACATTCTTACTATATGTTACATACGCTACTAGATTATATCAAGGACCTTGTGGCTTTGGTAAATCTAGAATTTGAGTTCCCCTTCATCAAAAATAATGATGATTCCAGAGGAGTCTTAGTCATACGGATAGGCCATTGAGTTGTCCAAGACTGGGGACGATGGTTCCCTTTTGTGAGTTGGTGCGCGGATAAACGGGCTTCGGCTTAGTATCAGCTCGCAAAATCAGTTTCTTGACCCAGTCTGGGCAGCTTAACAATATTATCCTTAATTATCTTATATTTTCATTTGTTTTACTTTTTCCTTTAAACCCAGCATGCATTCATATAGGACTTTGAATCAACGTTGAAAAATCATTCTGATAAGCTGATTGGAGAGTCAAATTGATCTTAATCTTTCTAGATATGAGATATTCATTGCTGAATGGAATCTTGAGTTCATTTTGTCGCTGTTTTGGGTCATTTCCTCGAAAGCTCCTTGTTTGGATTTCTATCCTCTTATTTCAATCATTTCCCTTGATCCACCTTGGCTGCAGCACGTCCACATTGGCTGGTAATCGCTCCCCAATGGTGAAACTTACAGATTTGTGACCTGGGGGTACTTCCACCACGCTGGAAGTTGATCATCTTCTTTTATCTCCTTCGTGCCCGCGTGCACACTCCCTCTTTTATCCAAACATCGTTGATTTCATTGAATTTTCCGAGATTGCTTCATCTTGAACTGTTGATTTAATTCTCATCAAGTGATGTTGATTGCGTGTCTCATCACACCTTGGCATCTACTTTTCAGTTTGCTCTGCTCCCTTGCAAAGCCGACGCCAAGGCGGGGCAGCTGTAGACACGCCAAAATTGACGTTACTATGAGTGCATCTCATATTGCCTTGTAATGTCCCATTTTGACCCTCAAATTAACTTTGTTTGAGTGAGTTTTCTCACTTTTCTTGGATTTCTTCATTTTTTTTTCTCCCTTTTTCTTATTTTTCTCTATTTTTCTGGATTTTTTAGGAATTTTTCTCTATTTTTATAATTGACGACTTGACGTGGGACGTCTTTTAAATAACAGCTTAACCTTGGGCGTTTCTCAAAGAACTGACGACTATCAATAGGGGCGTCCATTCTTTCATTTTCCCATTTTTCTGGATTTTTCTGGGAATTTTTTGGAATTTTTTTGGAATTAACGACTTAACAGGGGACGTCATTTTGATTTTAAATGAAATAAAAATTAAAAAAAATGAATTAACGACATATGTAAGGGCGTCATTTTCAATTTGAACATTTTAATATTATTTTTAAACCCTCTTCCAGAACGTGATTTGGTGGCCTTCCTGGTGTCAGAAAAATACGAAAAAATAGTAATTGGAATCAGCACATTGAGATGCAACTCCACTTAAAAAATGGAAAAATAATATTGAGAAATGAAAAATGGCCCTATTTTGAATATTTTGAATTAACGACCTTGAATCGGACGTCAATTAAATTGACGCCCGAACCCCCGGTCGTCCATTCTTTTTGGCTTTTTATCATTTTGATTAACGCCCCTGTGCAAGGCGTTATTTTCAATTAACACCCCCAAGCCGGTCATCTTTTTCATTGCTATATTTTGAGAGTTTGGGTCCGACCGGGATTTGTGTTAAATTATAAATAACGCCCCTTTGCGAGTCGTCAATTTTTAAAATGACGTTTCCTCCGCGGGCGTCATTTTAAGAAGCGACCGGCTCCAAGTCGTCATTTTTTGTTGAATTCTGAATTTTCCCAGAACCGCCTTCTTTCCTCATTTTGGGCCCCTTTTAACTTTGGAATGGCTTTCCATGGCAGGAGGGACTCCTTCCAATGTTTATCTCTTGCTAAACCAAGCTATCTTAATTGTTGTGGGACTTAAACCCCTCCAATCTTCCCTATAAATAGAGCCCCTGCGGCTCTGTCGAAAGGGATCTTCCTTTTTTTTACAGGGTGATGCTGCTGCTGCTTGGCACAGGAGGGAGCTCCCTGCGTCCACTGCTTCATCCTATTGGATGGGCCTCTCTCCCGAACGCTTAACAAAGCCATACGCAGAGAGCAGTCCTTCATATCACAGGCTTTTCAGTTTTCTTCTTTTCTTTTTTTTTCTTCTTTATTTGTACATTAGTTCATATGCATGTATGTTCATCCCCTGTTTAATCACACTACTCAACCACGTTGAGTCTTTCCTTACAGTGCAACACTTGCACTTGCTTTGCCATATTCCCACAGTGAAACACTTGCACTCCTTTTGCTTTATACATATATTTTGCATTCATCATACCTCCCATACCCTTTTGCATAGGGGTTTAAGGGCCAACACCCAACAGGTGTGTTCTTATACATGCTTTTCATGTTTATCTCTATTATGAATTTGATGCTACACTCACCTTGGTTCTAATCCATATTCTTTTATTGGTGTTTGTTAATCTTGCAAGGGTAATCAATCAAGAAGAACTCTCTTCATCGGCCGGCCGATTGAAAGAGAAGGATACACTCACAATTCCCCGCATTTGAGGTATTTATATTCGCGATCCCTCCCTTGATTATTATTGCTTATATCCTTTGAGGCCCTCGCGTCTCTGACGATCACTCTCCTTATTAGCACCTCGTGCATGCTTATTTTATTCTTTTAATTGTTCTAAGTGGATTTCATAGAATCTACAATGATCCTTTAAATCATCTTTAAACTTCTCTTGTAAACTTCACTTGTACTTCTTATACTATATGCCTTTGAAGGAAAATTTTTTACTAGATCTATGCTTTAGCCATAAACTATCATTTAGAGGTGTTGGAGCTAAGTGCCATGTAAGATAAAGTGTTACATCATGGGAGCTATGGTGAGGACACCATAACACACGAGCGGCACGAGTCGGCGAGCCACCGGTACCGTACGCGGAGCACCACCCGAGCTACAGCGGCTTCCATCTGGCTCGGAGACAGCTTGGAAACTCCCCCCTGAGTCTCGATATTTATAGTTTATTGGGACTTTGTTTGTGTGTATTTTGTGTTTTATTCGGATTGTAATTCGGATTGTTAGAGGGGTTTATGTGTAAAATGGGACCACCTGGGTCCCGCGGGCCCCCCATCCCTTCTCCCATTGATCCACCTCATCTCTTGGGCCCATGTGGGGTCAGTCAACCCTCCGTGGTGGGCTTCTAGAAGGGTTGGACCAAGGGGGGGACAAAGGGAGTAAAATTTCAAAATGGGATGCCTTAAAGTCAAGGGGGCGCCACTAGCGTATATATTATATTTTAATAGGATTTGAATTGTTATTTTATTTGATTTTAAATCACATGGGAGAAATAGTTTATGGACTCTCTCTTTTACCCTCCCCAACCCTAGATCTAGGGTTAGTTGAAGTCTTTTTGTATTTCATATATATTCCTTGTATTTTCATTTGATTGGAATTAATGCCATAAAAATTCAAAATTTCCTTGGAGCTGCATAGCTTGGTGCGCCCTCCTCCTCTCTCCTCCCCCCTTCTTGCACCTGTGATAGTTGCTTCCAGAGGTGTGAAGCCTCTCATTCAAGTCTCTTCTGAGTGGGAAGCTCAGATCTATCGCCGCCGCCGCCATCGAGCCGCCGTCGCACTGCCACCGCCACCTTACAGAAGTTCTATCTTCATCCAAAAGCAGCCCCTTCCATGAATTTTAACTCTCGGATCTGAGATCTTCTTGATCTCAAACTTTCAGGGTGAGTTCCAGAGGTCCCCCTTACGTTCCAAAAAATTTGGTTTGGCCTTTAGATTCCGATTTCCATTTTTCCATTTTCGTCCAACTTTTCCTTCCAGATCTGCCAGGTTTCTGTCTACTGTGACAGCAGCCCTGATCATCCTAACTTCGACCCACTTTTTGATTTTTCCCGGAGCCCCCTAATTTTACTGGAGGTTCTTTCCACCATCCCCTCCACCCACGAATTTTCGTGGAATTTCAAAAGGCCTACACCTATTTTCTAAAAATCACTTTCAGATCCATTTCAGTTCTGTCAGCCCCTGCCCAGAGCCGACCACCATCTAGTATAAAATACTTGTCCCTATTCAAACCTCCACCAAATCAGTCATAAGAATTTTTGAAGGGCTAGAGATCTGAATCAGAAGGCTACCCCGCAGTCAATGCCAACTCTCAGGAAATTCAGTTTCTGCCCAGTCAGATCTGAAACTGAGAGCATGCCGGCTCTAAAATCACCCAACAGAAGCACAGCTTCGGTGATTTTTTTCTGAGTCCCAAAGGGTCGAAGGACTTTGAGAGATCTTTCCAACGATACCTCTTGTGCGCCGATCCGACATCGGGAGTGATCGCAGCAACCGATCTCGCCGGATCGCGCACCTGAAAATAGAAGCAACCAGTCCGTGGGTAGCAACTCAAAATCTTGGAGATCGGAGCCGATCGGCCTCCGACCGGCGCTCCCGCACGACCGCCTTCCAGGGAGGCGCACCACCAGGGGTCTCCATCACAGCGGGACCCACCTCAGTAGACTCGGAGGACAGAGTGGTCCGTGGGCCCCACGAACTCGTAGATCGCGTCGTTCGGATAGCACGAAAATGCGGATTCGGCACCGACGGAGCGACATCAAGATGCTACCCATCAACCCAATTCGCGTGACTCCCGGGCCCCACATGTGACCTATTACCTCCCTGTGTAGAGTGAGTCAAATTTTTGTACCATGGTAAAACTTTGTAAACCGAGAGTCCAGTTTTGGCCGGGGTTGTCTTCCCCACGCCGGGTGCGTGGAGGTACGCTCGTAACTCCTTGGCATTATTTTGCTTAGCTAGTATATGGTCGTATGCCACTTTGAGAGCGTAGGATTCTAGCCCATGAGTCCAAGTCACCACTGTGAGCGAGAGAGTGACCCGTCCCGTGGCTCGATCCAGGCACGGAAGTGAGTCAGACTACCCTTAACTCTGCCGGTTTCTCAACCGCGCACGATTTGTGTTTCCCTCGCTTGGGACGATGAGTGAGCTTATGTTTCTATTAGCGACGTATAGGCCAAAGGAGCTCTTAGTGTTGGGCCTAGTATCTCTCATGCTCGTATGTTGCTGGTCGTGTTCGCATTTAGAGTCCGAGGTCCATATCACTTAGAGTCGGTCCCCGTGTCCGTCCCGCATCAGTTTGGTATCAGAGCGAGTCAAGTCTAGAGTAGTCGTTGCATAAGTCTTGCACGGTCTAAGTCGAGTCTAGGATCATCATTATTTTTAAAACAAAAAAAAGTGTTTTAAAAGTGCATTTCATCTCGATAATTCGGTACATTAAAAGATGTTGTTCGAACATTAGGCTACGCCTATCGGGAAAGTCGCACACTTGCGGGAGCGATCTCCGGATCGATTAACTCCGCCACGTACCAGATATTGGTTTAGGTCTACGTGCATTAGTCGGTGTTTGCATCAGTTTGTGTCTCCCAGTTCGTCTGTCTTTGCAAGCCCACCCGTCGAGGTACCCAATACTCGCTACCATCACCTATGGCGGATTCCCAAGCCCGTCGCTCCGATGAGTCCTTGACGGCCGAGATGTTCCGAGCCATTATGGATCATCTTGACACGCGTATGGATGGCCTTAGTACCCGTCTAGATGGCGTAGGGACGCGTCTACAAGGGAGGATGAAAGCCCTCGAGGATCGGGCCAAAACTTAAGACCAGTCCATCCAGGGTCTTGTAGGGAGGATTGCCGTCCTCGAGAGGGCCCCAGCGGCGGCACAACCCGTGCCGACCAATGGTCAACAAGAGCCGGCCCAGTAACCTGCTGCGCCAAGAGCTCAGGTGGTCGATGTTGGGAGGCAAAAGGTGCATGAGGTGACTGACTATGCTTCTGATAATGAGCAAGGGGGAAATGGTCGTCAAAATCAACGACGGAATCGTGATGACGATGATGACGACCGCATTCTTAGGGGCGTGCGTGCGCACCCTCCCACTTTTAGCGGGCCCTTGGACCCGAAAGTATATTTAGATTGGGAGGCCGGCATGGACCGATACTTCGAGTGGTTTGAGATGACGGACCACCGGAGAGTTCGATACGCGAAGATGAAGTTGCATGGGCAGGCCCAAACTTATTGGACCAATGTGGAGAGCCTGCTAAATCAGCGACGTCAACCCCCGATCGGCACTTGGGATGACATGAAAATGAAATTGAGGGAGAAGTACCTTCCTGCCACATACCGCCAACGTCTCATAGACAAATGGCAAAGTCTCTCCCAAGGGAACCGATCCGTGACCGAGTACACCGCCGAGTTTGATGAGTATTATTTGTGGTGTGGAGTTACTGAAGATAGCACCTTGACCATATCACGCTTTCGGAGAGGTCTGCGGCCAAACTATCAATACGAACTTTTTCACCGCAATGCTACGACTTTGGAACAAGCGTATCAGGTTGCTCTCGAATTGGAGCAATTCGAGGCCGAGTTCGAGTCTCCCCATCGGTTGGGCTCCTTTCCCCTTCGTAGTGTCGAGCCCCATGGCTCTTCTGGCACGTATCCAAGGGCCCCCGTGGCCTGACCTCAGGAGCCCACTCGTCCCGAGCCTTTCACTCCTTGGCCTCGCCCTCCACCCCCGAGGGACCTTCCTCGTCCCCAACATCTTACGGCACCCACAGCCTGTCCACCGGCACCCGCACCTCCTGCCCATCCTTTGTTGCCTTCACCTCCTATCCGTCGAGAGGATAAAGGGAAAGGACCCATGATTGGGGAGCCTAGTGGATCACGACAGTAGTGTTATCGCTGCAATGGGTTTGGTCATTTTGCCAACCAGTGTCCCACCCGCCAGTCTCTTGTCATTGGGGACACACAGGCCGAGGATACAACCCCTACGGATCTAGAGTTAGTCAGCTATGAAGCAGATCCGGAGCTAGCTGATGAGTACTATGAGGCCGAAGGTAATGGCCCGGATGCCCAGCATTCGGACGATACCCACTTGGGGGTCGTCAGGTGTATTCTCACCCAGCCACAGGCCAGTGATGACTTGCGACGGACCACTATCTTTCATACATTCTGTCGGCTGGGTAAGCAAGTTTGTAAGGTGTTCATCGATAGTAGGAGTTGCATCAATGAAATCTCCACTGGCACTGTCTCCAGTCTTGGTCTTACACCCGTGGATCATCCTTGCCCCTGTCGAGTATCATGGGTGGATTCCACCTCCATTCCGATCAGGCTGCGGTGTTTGGTCCCACTGCAGTTCCGTGCCTACCATGACGATATCTGGTGTGATGTCCTCCCCATAGAGGTGGACAGCATTATTCTTGGTAGGCCGTGGTTATTTGATCAGGATGCCACACTCCATGGCCGGTCGAACACCTGTACCTTCGACCATGCTGGCCAACGGATTACTCTCCACCCCCATCAACCCAAGATCCCATCAGTTAGGGGTCCAACTGGCCCTAGTACTCCTGTGCCTTCCGTCCTCGGGCCCAGTACCCCATCCCCATCTTGGGCTATGACCGTTACATCTGGCCCAGACGAGCCCTCGACTAGGAGGTTGATGATGATTAGTTCCCATGAAATGGATCAGGAGGCTAGTCGGGGCTGCCCTGTATTTACTATTACGGTCCGAGAGGTGGAGCCGAACTCCGAGGGTGAACTCCCACCCGATGTCTTTCCTATTCTGCAAGAGTTCGCTGATATTTTTCCCGAGGAGCTTCCCGAGGGACTCCCACCCATGCGGGATATTCAGCATGCTATCGACCTGATTCCAGGCTCCTCATTGCCCAATCTTTCTCATTATCGCATGAGTCCCACGGAACATACCGAGCTAGAACGGCAGGTCGATGAGTTGATGCAGAGAGGGTCTGTTCGAGACAGCAGGAGTCCATGTGTTGTTCCCGCATTACTCGCCCCAAAAAAGGATGGCACGTGAAGAATGTGCATTGATAGTCGTGCCATCAACAAAATCACCGTGAAGTACAGGTTCCCTATTCCTCGCCTAGATGATATGCTAGACATGATGGCCGGTGCCACTATCTTCTCGAAGATCGATCTTGAGATTGGGTACCACCAGGTGAGGATTAGGCCAGGTGATGAGTGGAAGACCGCATTCAAGACCAAGGATGGTCTCTATGAGTGGTTGGTTATGCCCTTTGGGTTGACCAATGCCCCAAGCACTTTCATGCGGCTCATGACTCAGGTCCTTCAACCTTTCATTGGAGTCTTTGTGGTAGTGTACTTCGATGATATCCTTATCTATAGTCGCACCACGGGGGACCACTTACATCACCTTCGGCAGGTCTGTCTACTCCTGAGGTGAGAGCAGTTGTTTGCGAACCCACAGAAGTGTGCCTTCATGACACCTCAGCTTACCTTCTTGGGTTTTATTGTGTCTAGTACTAGGGTCTCCGCTGATCCGGAGAAGGTCCGGGCCATTGTTGAGTGGCTGGAATCCCGTATGGTCCATGATGTCCGCAGCCTCCATGGCCTTGAGACATTCTATCGTCGTTTCATCCGCGGATTTAGCTCCGCCACTGCCCCGATCACGGACTGTATTCGGAAGGGCACATTTGTATGGACGAAGGCCATAGCTGCTGCCTTCAAGGACATCAAGGAGCGCATGACCCAGACACCTATCCTTCGATTGCCAGATTTCTCAAAGGTGTTTGAGGTCTTTTGTGATGCGTCAGGTGTTGGGATAGGAGGAGTGTTGAGTCATGAGATCCACCCGGTCACTTATTTCAGTGAGAAGCTGAATGACACGAAACTGCGATACTCCACTTATGATAAGGAATTCTACGAAGTTGTTCAGGCTCTTAGGCATTGGAGGCACTACATATTACATCAGGAGTTTATCTTATACTCCGATCATGAGGCTTTGAGGTACCTCCATTCCCAAAAGAAGCTTAATGCGCATCACAGCTGTTGGGTTGAGTATCTCCAGTAGTTCACATTTGTGCTAAAACATAAGGCTGGAGTGGAGAACAAGGTGGCCGATGCCTTGAGTCGGTGAGCGTGTTTGCTTACCACCATGAGTGCTAAGGTCATAGGGTTAGAGAAGATGAGAGAGGCCTATGTTGACTGTCCTGACTTCGGTCAGATTTATACCACTCTCCAGGCCGGACCCTCGAGAGACCTTGATGATTATGTGCTTCAGGAGGGTTACCTCTTTCATGGAGGTAGGCTTTGTGTTTCCCGAACTTCGGTTCGAGACTTCTTAGTCTGGGAGCTACATGCGGGAGGTCTAGCCGACCACTTTGGTCAGAACAAGACTATCAAGGCTATTGAGCATATGTTTTATTGGCCGAGCTTGAAGCGTGATGTTGCTCATATTGTAGCTCAGTGCCGTACATGTGCTACGGCCAAGATGAAGAAGCAAAGCTCGGTCCTTTATACACCTCTTCCCATGCCTGATGCTCCGTGGCATGATGTTAGCATGGACTTTGTTTTGGGATTGCCACGTACCTCTAGGAAGCATGATTCGGTCTATATGGTTGTTGACCGATTCTCGAAGATGGTGCTTTTTATTCCCTGCTCGAAGACTTCGGATGCTTCGGGGGTAGCCCGCCTATTCCTTACTCATGTGGTGTGCAAGTTTGGATTGTCTCGTACCACAGTGTCTGACCGTGATGTTAGATTCACCAGTTATTTCTGGAAGACAATGTGGCATATGTTGGGTACTCACCTCAAGTTTTCCACTACATATGATTCCCCAAACAGATGGTCAGACCGAGGTGGTCAATAGGAGTCTGGGTGACCTTTTGAGGTCTCTTGTCAGGGATCATCTAGGGGATTGGGATCTCATATTACCATTGGCAGAATTTGCATATAACGATTCGGTTAACAGGTCTACCGGTATGAGTCCATTCGAGATTGTCACAGGTCGAAGGCCTAGGAAGCTAGTGGATCTTATTCCCATGCCCATCCATGCACGAGTGTCGGAGTCTACCGAGTCGTTTGCTAGGCATGTTAGGAGTCTGCATGATGACATTCATCATCACATTGAGGCCAGCAATGCACAGTATAAGGAGTTAGCCGATGCCCATCGACACCACCGTGAGTTCCAATAGTGTAAATATGTCATGATCAGGGTAAGACCTGAACGGTTTCCCTCTGGAATCGTAAAGAAATTGCAAGCTCGCAGAGCCAGTCCATTTAGAGTGTTGAAACGCGTTGGATCCAATGCGTATGTTGTGGACTTGCCCGAGGAATATGGTATAAGCTCAACTTTCAATGTATCAGATCTAGTTGCCTATAGGGACCTAGCGGTGATCCCTAGTGAGACTTTTGAGCCATCCCCTCCCATTGAGAGTGATCCCACACCTGAGTGTCCATCTCCAGCCCCTTTTCCACAGCAGCGAGAGCATATTGATCATATACTAGATGAGCAGGTGACAGTTACCAAGAGTTGATCTTACCCGCGCTACCTAGTGCGTTGGAGAGGGTGACCCGCCACCGAGGATACTTGGATCACACGGGCCGAGTTGTAGAGGATAGATCGGGACATACTGGAGTGGTACCAGAGTGATGAAGACACTTACTCGACAGGGTCGAGTTTCTCCCACCCGGGGAGAATTGGTGCGGACACCAGAGCACACGAGCGGCACGAGTCGGCGAGCCATCGGTACCGTACGCGGAGCACCACCCGAGCTACAGCGGCTTCCATCTGGCTCGGAGATAGCTTGGAGACTCCCCCCCGAGTCTTGATATTTATAGTTTATTGGGACTTTGTTTGTGTGTATTTTTTGTTTTATTCGGATTGTAATTTGGATTGTTTGAGGGGTTTATATGTAAAATGGGACCACCTGTGTCCCACGGCCCCCCATCCCTTCTCCCATTGATCCACCTCATCTCATGGGCCCATGTGGGGTCAGTCAACCCTCCATGGTGGGCTTCTAGAAGGGTTGGACCAAGGGGGGACAAAGGGAGCAAAATTTCAAAATTGGATGTCTTAAAGTCAAGGGGGCGCCCCTAGCTTATTATATTTTAATAGGATTTGAATTGTTATTTTATTTGATTCCAAATCACATGGGAGAAATAGTTTATTGACTCTCTCTTTTACCCTCCCCAACCCTAGATCTAGGGTTAGTTGAAGTCTTTTTGTATTTCATATATATTCCTTGTATTTTCATTTGATTGGAATTAATGCCATAAAAATTCAGAATTTCCTTGGAGCTCCATAGCTTGGTGCACCCTCCTCCTCTCTCCTCCCCCCTTCTTGCACCTGTGATGGTTGCTTCCAGAGGTGTGAAGCCTCTCATTCAAGTCTCTTCTGAGTGGGAAGCTCAGATCTATCGCCGCCGCCGCCATCGAGCCGCCGTCGCACTGCCACCGCCACCTTACAGAAGTTCTATCTTCATCCAACAGTAGCCCCTTCCATGAATTTTAACTCTCGGATATGAGATCTTCTTGATCTCAAACTTTCAGGGTGAGTTTCAGAGGTCCCCCTTACGTTCCAGAAAATTTGGTTTGGCCTTTAGATTCTGATTTCCATTTTTCCATTTTCGTCCAACTTTTCCTTCCAGATCTGTCAGATTTCTGTCTACTGTGATGGTAGCCCTGATCTTCCCAACTTCGACCCATTTGTTGATTTTTCCCGGAGCCCCCAATTTTACTGGAGGTTCTGTCCACCATCCCCTCCCCCCAAGAATTTTCGTGGAATTTCAGAAGGCCCACACCTATTTTCTAAAAAGCATTTTTAGATCAATTTTAGTTCTGTCTGCCCCTTCCCAGATCCGACCATTATCTAGTATAAAATACTTTTTCCCCACCCAAACCTCCACCAAATCAGCCATAAGAATTATTTATGTTTTCCTCTCTCTCCCCTCTAAAACTTTCATGAAGGGTTTGAGATCTGAATCGGAAGGCTACCCCGCGGTCAATGCCAACTCTCAGGAAATTCAGTTTCTGCCCAGTCAGATCTGAAACTGAGAGCAGGCCGGCTCTAAAATCACCCAACAGAAGCACAGCTCCGGTGAATTTTTCTGATTCCCACAAGGTCGAAGGACTTCGAGAGAGCTTTCCAACGATACCTCTTGTGCGCCGATCCGACATCTGGAGTGATCGCAGAAACCGATCTCGCCGGATCGCGCACTTGAAAACAGAAGCAACCAGTCCGTGGGCAGCAACTCCAAATCTTGGAGATCGGAGCCGATCGGCCTCCGACCGGTGCTCCCACCCGACCGCCTTCCAGGGAGGCACGCCACCAGGGGTCTCCATCACAGCGGGACCCACCCCAGCAGACCCGGAGGATAGAGCGGTCCGTGGGCCCCACGAACCCGTAGATCGTGCCGTCCGGACAGCACGAAAAAGCGGATTCGGCACCGATGGAGCGACATCAAGATGCTACCCGTCAACCCAATTCGCGTGACTCCTGGGCCCCACATGTGACCTATTACCTCCCTGCGTGGAGTGGGTCAAATTTTTGTACCACGGTAAAACTTTGTTAACCGGGAGTCCAGTTTTGGCCGGGGTTGTCTTCCCCACGCCGGGTGCGTGGAGGTACGATCATAACTCCTTGGCATTATTTTGCTTAGCTAGTATATGGTCGTATGCCGCTGTGAGAGCGTAGGATTCTAGCCCGTGAGTCCATGTCACCGCTGTGAGCGAGAGAGTGACCTGTCCCGTGGCTCGATCCGAGCACGGAAGTGAGTCGGACTACCCTTAACTCCGTCGGTTTCTCAACCGTGCACGATCTGCGTTTCCCTCGCTTGGGATGACGAGTGAGCTTGTGTTTCTGTTAGCGACGTATAGCCCATAGGAGCTCTTAGTGTCGGGCCTAGTATCTCTCATGCTCGTATGTTGCTGGTCGTGTTTGCATTTAGAGTCCGAGGTCCATATCACTTAGAGTCGGTCACCGTGTCCGTCCCGCATCAAGCTACCTTTTGAGGCCAGAATGATGGAAAGTGCTATATAACGGGAGCCACCTATTGAGCATATAGGGGTTACCTATAGAGTTCTACATGGTATGTTTAGTTATGTGCTATACTATGTTTTATGAGCTTTTTTTGAAATTCAATTGGCCATTTTATTACTGCATTGTTCTAGAAATTACTTGAAACTTTGGGTCCACCTGGCACTTAATGCCTGGTAAAATTTTGGGTCTTGGTTTGGTCCTGGGCGAGCAAAGCTCGAAAGTACTTGTGCTAGAGGGAGTTGAATGATCAGGTGTGATATTGCACCAACTGACATGTAAGATTGAACTATACAATTCACTTGTTACATGCTTGACTTGTTATATGCTTGACTTCTTATTTAATGTGTACATGACATTGTTGACTAAATGAGTTAACATTCTTGTTATATGGTCAAATTTACATTCTCTATATGTTCTTGATCTTCATTCTTATTGTTGAATTCTATGATATATATTCTAGAAATTCATGACTTCTTAATCTTTATCTCTATCACCTATTTCATTACATGTTTTATTTTGTGGGTATCTAGATTATTCAATATGCTAATCACTTAAAGTTGCTCGATAAAGAGATATAATTCTTACTGAGCTTTTAGGTCACCCTACATGTTTTGATAATTTTCAAGAAATCCCGACGCGGATGCGAATGGGCTGGAGTGATTGAGAGTACCGAAATTCTTAGAAGATTTTCTTTCCCAGTCTGTCTTTTTAGGGAATAAATGTATTGAGTTTGAGTAGTATTGAAAAACTTGAAAAGTCATTTGTAGAAAATGTCAGATTTTGAAATAAAAATATGGCTTTGTCCACTTTGTTGTTAATATTCATTATTTATATCTTGACGGACCTATTTATAATTGTTCACGCCTTAGTATTCTGCCTCGATCGGGGTGTAATAGTGGCCCACATGAGCCAACTTAATGAAAAATGATGGGAATGAAAGTGGACCAAATGTCTAGCTACCCCACTGCAAGCCATGAATATCAACTTCCTAGATTTGACCATAATGAAAATTTATACGATCAACTCATGATTCTCCAATCCATAGATCATATCACTTTTTACTTAGGAAATGAGGGGCTTATGGAGGGGTCATACAAAGTGGACAAATTAGAGGGAGCTAGTAGCAATCTTGGTATCAATCTGGAAGAGCAGTTCAAGGACCCCAAGCCTAATTCCATCTGTGAATCGGGCTATGATGAGTTTGTTGATCTTAAGTGAGGGGGAGAAGAAGTGGAAGTGGAAGTGGATTTGCTATTTAATGATCAAATTTTATTAATATCCCTTCGTAAACTTGATGCATCCTTGTTCCAAGTGAAGGACAAAAAATTGTAAGAGTGGAGAGAGAATTGAGTGTTTACAGAAACTATTCTTCTTGGGTATGGGAAGAGACAGGCATTCCACCTGAAAGTAATTTTGACTAGGCATCTCCTGATTTAGGAGAGGATATGGATCTCTTACCCATCCCTTACCTTAGTGAATTCAAAATCATCTCGATCAATCTACAACTAGTCGACGGGTCATATCCATCTAAAGTTATGAGTGTCCTTGTGTTGAGGAACACACATATTTCATTCTCGATCATTCTTACCACCTTGACACTCGCCATGTGATGGAATCCCCAAAAATCCATTGCACCCCAACTCTTTCTCACCTCAACAATACACAATTAAATCCTAAAATTAAGGTTGTAGAAGTAAAATTGGGGGATATTAAGGTCCGTATTGATGTGTTCAATACTTATAAAGACCTTAAGTATGAAGAGGAATATTTTATAATTGAAGATATGATAATTCCTCCAACATTTTCTGATGAGGGGGGCCCGTCCAGATTACTAGACCCACCTTGTCATACTTTCGGCCCACATGCGTGCATGCATAATATTTTTTCCCAGTGGTAAAAGGGCTAGAATTTAAAGGAGTATAAGATCACTTGGTGGCTCATCCTACATTCAACATGTTGGCTATTGAGCTACATGGCGTTTGGTTGAAGATGTTAAACTTGACGGTACTTGGGAGCGACCCAATGTTTTTATGATTCTTATTGTGGTTTTGTTATATCATGTAGGTTTAAATAAATGACAAGTTAAGCGGAGAGATGCTTGAATGTGCCCTCACCAATACTCCATGTGGCAAGTACGGACGCTGGTGAAGGATCACTTCTACACATCCCAGGTTGTACCTTTCCTTCTTAAAAAGTTCATGTTTACGTTGTTCTATTTTTCATATTGTTTATACCATTGAAGATAATGTCATTTAAGTTGGGGGGATGGGAATCAATCTGAAAATTAAAAACAACCTATTGAAATTTTTGAAAAAAAAAATCAACTAAGTTTTTTATGATTCAAGCTCTCACAAAAGAAAATCTGGAATGGAAAAGACTGTGGAGAAGGGTGATGGAATATTTTTAATATCCAGCTATGAACTAACTTAGAATCTCCTAAAATTCCATTAGCACTGAAAAAAAATCACTTGCATACTAATGAAACAAGCAGGACAAGTCTTTGATCATTTAGTGTGGTGTTTGATACTTTGTATTTTTCAGTGAAAAAATATTTTTGGAAAAAAACTACCTGTTAAATAAAGTGTGAGGAAAATGTTAAAAAAATAGAGGAAAAAAAACCATGGAAAATGCCCTAGATCTTAATAACCGGGCATACTACACCTAAGGCAAGTGCTAAGATTCACATCAAACGGTGAACGGATGTACAACACCATATGTTTGAAATAAAAAAGAGAAAAAAAGAAAGAAAAATAAGCAGAGTGAGTTACCATGCTTGCAGTTCTGATCGAGGAGATGTAGAGTTGAAAGACACCTACCTTAAATGGCAATATGAGAGATGTAATTGTCCAACTGTGGATTTAGATTCTACGAGCACAAGTGCTATTGAATTTTAGGTGTATTGTAAAGTTATGTGCATTAATTATCAATTCCAAGGCCAATGGTTTTCAAAGCCCTGATCCTAAGTTAATTATGTAAAGGAAGATCTTAAAATTAATGAGGTATGAGAATTTTAAACTGTTATTTGTCATTAATTTATAATTATTTACATTACTAAGGGACTAGCGCTGAGTAAGTTGAGGGGTGTATTAAGCACACATTTATTCATATTTATTTATGTTACATGCATCATTTATGAGCTTTAATTAATTAATTATGCAAATTTTATACTTTAATCTCTATCTCACACAAAGTTGAGTTTTTTCTACAATTATTTAAAATTTAAACATAACTTAATCAAAGAGATTTAAGAAATATTTAAGAAGATTGAATATTGTAGAATTCAATATGTCTTAATAACACCAATCTTTTTTTTTAGGGGGGGGCTTACATATATTTTTTTGCATGTTGCACAAAGTTCACTAAGATTATAATTTTTTAAATAGTAGATGAATAGTGGTCATCTTCTACGACAAAGGCGTAGCCCTTGCAGTGGAGGCCGGAGGACGGCCGGCTGAGGCCGAGGTTGGAGGCATGGCTCCGATGGTGACCAGCAATGGTCAGCTAACGGAAGCATCGCCTGTGGGCTTCTCATGGCCAGACTGGGCTCTACAGACCACTCGTGGCCCATCTTTGCGGCGAATAAAGGTTCGGGAGCACTGGCTACGGCGTTGGCCGGCCACGGGCTCACTCGTGACTGACATTACAGGAAGGTGGTCAGCATGGTGTGGGCTTCAAGGGGATGCCGGCGTAGAGCTCAATGGCAAGGAGGAAGATGACAAATGCCAATGAAAAGAGGAGGCCAAAGTTGAGATTGGCGGTAGGCTCACAGAGTGGAGCTAAAAGAATAGGGTGTTCGCAGTGGGGCCTCTACATGGGGGTGTCCGAAAATGGAATGCACGGTGGCAGTGTGCAGGCTGGCCAACTATGACGTGGAGGAAGAAGAAGCCAGTTGTGGGTGGCGTTCATGCATGTGCCAACGACAGAGGAAGAGGAGTGGAAGAGCACGACCATGGCAGTGCATGCATGAAGGATGACATCCCTGTTGGCATCGAACAATGTGCAAATAGCAACAATATGGTGGCCATGTTCACAAACAAAGGTGGGCCACGCCATGGATGAGGGGAGAAGAAAGAAAGAGAAAGAACAAACACCAGACGCATGATTGGTGCTGGGAATCGTCAACTGGGGAAGTTTTACCACTAGTGCGTGGTGGCTTTGGATCAAATGTCAGCCATTGTGGCGGGGTTGCCATCTTTTCACTAACAACCACATGGCAACTTGTGTGAGGGCATCAAAGGGAGCAAGTGAATGTGCAGGTGGGCTTTGAAATTCACAGAAGAGGGCCTGGCTTTGGCCCTACAAAAGGAGCTATGATGGCTGCCCAAGGGAGTCTCTTTCCCCCTAAAACTTCAGTCTTCGTAGTTAGTGTTAGCTTTAGTTTTTATTTTTAGAAGTGTTGAGTTCCCCTCCATTGGAGTTTAGGCTAGTTTAGGAAAGCCTGTGTCTTTATTCTTTCCCCTCTGTTGTTGTAATTTGTCTCCTTATTTTGCTTGTAATTTTTATGGACATTTAAATTTGCTTTAGTTTAATGTCAAGATTAGTCCTTGTTGTTATTTATTTCTTGTTATTCTTCTTCTTCTTCTAAATCCCACTCTAAATTTTCTTTTATTTAGCACAATCTCTTTCTATCACTCTCAAATTTCTCTCTAAAATTCTTCTTCTTTCTTTGTCAAGTTTCTTCCAAAGTCATTTCAAGAGAGATGGTTCTCGCGACTTCGGTCGAGTGCACGTACTCATCCACGATGACTCGTGAATCAAAGGCTCGAGGACACGAGGCTGGTACCCTTACAACCACGGCCGCTATTTGTGTTATTTAGCATTTAAATCTGTTGAGTTAAACTTTCTCTCTCTAGATCCCTATCTTTCTCTCTCGTACCCTCCAATTTCATTACATAGATTTATTTCATGTCCGTTTAAATTTTAGAAATCGAAAGAAATCACCATTGAATTTCTCTCTAAAGAAACTCAAAGTTTTCAATTTAAAAATCCCAACCTCCCTGTGGATTCGACCCATGCTTGCCGTTATAATACGCCTTTTTATTTTATTACGAGTAGCTATTTTAAGATTGGTTACCGTGTGTGTTTTTAATGACCAACTTTTGGCACTTTAGGCAAAGTTATAGAGGGCTTGTGAAATTGGGGACAGAGGCTAATGGGGTGGTGGACTGTCATAGAGGGCATAGGAAGGTAGGGCGGCATCATTAGAAGATAGAAGACGTGAAGGGGGGAGGGTGGAGAGGCTAGGGAAGAAGGTAGATAGGGTCTCCGATTGGCTGGCTGTCACAAGGGGCTTAGGAGGGTAGGATGACATTGCTAGGGGCTTGGGAGGCAAGGGGGGAGGTGGATAGGGTGGCCATCTGATTATTGTGGAGCGCATAGGAGGCTAGGGTGACGTCTTAAGAAGGAGAAAAGGAGATTGAGCGGAGATCCCAAAGCAACCAAGGAGAAAGGCAGATGGGGACAGCGGCCAGCTAGCTAACGTAAGCAGTTTGGGAGGGTGTGACTAGCATCGTAGAGGGTTTGGGAGCCCTAGGGGAGGTGGATTAGTTGTCTTGCTAGTTAGCCGGTGGTGTTTCAGGTCAGGCTGGAGAAGAGGTAGAAGATGATAGAGGAGAATGTAGTGAGTGATGTCATGTGCAATCCCCTTGTTCCCCTCATGTGTTGGTTTTTAAAATGAAAATAGGGTTTGCGGCGTTTTTATTTTGAGCATGATTATCAAAGGATGGTATTCATTCAAAAAAATAGGAGAGGACTTACCAAATGGGTTCAAGTGGGGTTCTCATTCATAAATTTTATTTTAGGATTAAAAAGAGGTAAAAAATGTTTGCCGCCCCCTTCCCTTGATCCCACATCCAGGTCCAGGGATGCATACATACTCGATCCATTACATTGTGAGTTTGGAATATCCGCTGGTATTAAATGCCAAACCATCAAGGATCTAAAACACAGACCCATAACATTTGTACATAATACGAAATTCACATCATCCATTACACTACAAATTGTCATCTCTTTGTTCACACTAGTGTCATGTCTCATATATAGAGATTCCAAAATTTACATTCATGTACATAGAGAGAATGCTAGACTTTATGTCCTATGTATTGCTGACTTCGAAAGCTCCCAAGATCTCCTGCTCCACCAAGTCCCTTGGTGGGCAACCCAATTAATGGTCTCCTAAAAAATAGTTAGAATGTGGCATGGGTCTTAAGGCTTAGTAGACATCAGAACTGGAGAGGGGAAATCTAACCGCCCATACGGAGAGGGCAAACGAGGTCCGACCCGACCCAACGAGGCCCAGCTCCTTGAAGTAGTAGCCCTCGGGCCCTCTAAAGATAAGCCTAATAACTCACTCGGAACAAGCACTTCCTAGGCGGCCTTCGGGTTGGGAAGTCCGAGCATCAATTCGATCGGGATAGCTCCATCGGAGCCCTGTATTCTATGCCCAGACCACGCACTCATCGTTCGGGAAGACATCTCCTGAGCCAGTGCCTCATGCTCGGGCCAACTTATGGAAGCTTATCTGTACGACCGTTACGTGTCCCTTAAAAGCCGAGAGCTCAAGGGGATAGGGGAGATCAAGAGTACACGTGCTATAAAGAGCCCGCAAGGAGGACATAACCCCCCCCGAAACTCCTCAGCTTACTGGGATCATTCACTCAATGAGCCATTATTTAAACTGGAAGAACCCTCCTGTGAGAAGGAAAGCCAAGAACCCTGAGCGGGAACCACTTCACCTTTTGGTGGAGAGGGATCTCGCGCTCCCAACTTCCTCCTAACTCCTCCCTTCGCACCAGTGCTCTACTACAGTCGCTGACTTAAGCATCGGAGGGTCTTGTTGTGCCCCTGCGGTCATTTGGCAATTTGTAGTTTTGATAATGATTAACATTATGAGTCATTTAACTCAATGACACTATGAGTTCAATTCTAAGTCTCATTCTCAGATGGTTGATGTGTTCTCTTGACAGATAAATCCAAAGGAGCAAGCCATCTGAAGTTGAAAGTCACTCAAGATGTAAGTGTAGGGAAAAGAAGGTAAAAGTCACTCAAGATGTAAGTGCATAGAAAATAAGGCAAAAGTCACTCAAGATGTAAGTGCACGGAAAATATGGCAAAAGTCACTCAAGATGCAAGTCCACGGAAAATAAGGCAATGATGAAAATCCCTTCAAATCGTTTCTTTCATATGTGAAGAGTCACGGCTATCAGAACAATAGGCTGGCTTCAGAAAGTGCGGATACTTCTCACAGAAGTGCTGACACTTCACGCAGAAGTGTTGACACTTCGCACAGAAGACCTGACACTTCAGACACCCTGGCACCCAGAAGTGTCGACACTTCATCTTGAAGTGTCGACCTGATTGCCAAACAGAATGCATTGTAAACACAGTGAAGCTGAGAAGTGTCGACACTTCATCTCGAAGTGTCGACCTGTCTGCCAAACAGAAGCATTGTAAATGCTGTGAAGCTGAGATGTGTCGACACTTCATCTCGAAGTGTCGACCTGTCTGTCAAACAGAAGCAGCTATTGTTCACTTTGTGTTTCTCAACATGGGCAGCCCCTTTTATTGGATTTGTTTAATCCTAAAGTCACCCAACCTACCATGCTTTGTGGATCTGGTCTGGGGCTTGTCTATGTACCATTCAAAGAGATATAAAAATAACATGAAGGGGTTAGAAACCCTAATGGATCAAGGGCGATCAAAGAGAGGCTAGAAGAGGCTGTCCAAGGGAAGAAGAAGAGGGTACCGTAGCCGTGAACAATACTTCGTGCAGAAGTTCTTCATCCATTCCAAGGTGTTTTAAGCTCATATCCAAGCTAGCAACTTCCAAGGTAGTGTACAAGCAAGGAAGACTATCAAGGGGATCGAAGGAAGCTGATTTCACAAGGTAGAAGAAGCCATTACTGATGAATCAAGAGGAGAGCTTTGCGAAGAAGAAGAACCCTTTGTTGGTGATCTACATCGTGTGAAGACAAGAAAAAAAAGAGGTAGCCCTTGCTGAAGCATCAGATTCACCTCCTTCATTTCAAACAAGATCTTTTTGATTCTAGCATATCTCCATATCTTGTTTGAATATTTTCATCTTGTTCTCTTTTCATTTTGTTCAAGTTATTGAAACTATGAATCGTCCCTACCGCGGTTAGTAGCAAGGCAGTTGGAAGGTGATCCAATCTACGGTGTTGTCGTCCCTACCGGTGGTTAGTAGGAAGGCAATCTGAAGTTCTCCGATCTGTGGTTTGGTGTGCTGCACTAGTGAAGCCTCACCGGGTTTGGTGAGGGGTGGACGTAGGATTGGGGATTCAGTTCGAACCACCTTAAAATCTCGTGTGTTATTGTTTGATTGTGTGATTGCTTTGTGTTAGATGCATGCTTAGGTTCAATCTTTATTTTACTTGTGCATTCTGCTAAGCCAATCATTGTGTGCTACGCTAAGCTAGTTGTATTCCGCTGCTATCCTTTTTATCTAGTTTTAAAGAGGGGTGTTCTGCGAAAAGAGGGGCAGATCTATTCACCCCTCCCCTCTAGATCCGCCATCGACTACTCAACAAGTGGTATCAGAGACTAATATCTCATTATGGGGTCCAACGACCTTGAGAAAAATGGTGGATTGTCATCCAAGGGTTTATTACCTGAAGGACATTCTGTGAATAGGCCTCCTTATTTTACTGGATCTAATTATCCTTATTGAAAATAACGTATGCAGGTGTTCATTCGCGCCCAAGACTACGAACTCTGGCGAGCGATCCGCAAAGGTCCGTATGAGCTTGCGAATGATGAGGAATTGTGGACCAAAGAATAAATAAGAAAATCTACTGTCAACTGGAGTGCTAGACACTTCATGCAATGCTTACTCCATCCAGTATAATTCTCCAGAGTAGTTACCTGCACAAATGTAAAAGAAATGTGGGACAGGTTAGAAGTGATTTATGAAGGAACCTCTCAGGTACGAGAAACAAAAGCCAACATTTTAGTTTTTGAATATGAAATGTTCAGGATGAGGCCTGATGAGTCAATTCAAGACATGTATGCTCGCTTAACTGTGCTTACTAATAGTCTAACTGATCTTGGAAAGAAATATTCAGAGCAAGAAATTGTAAGGAAGATTCTTAGATCACTAACCCCAGCATGGCACACGAAGGCTAACGTGGTTGAAGAATCCAGAAATCTTGCAACTACCAAGGTAGATGAACACATTGGGTCATTGATGACCTATGAGATCAACCTAAAGAACAAAGAGGCTGAGGTGCCTAAGAAAAAGTCCCTACCTCTTAAAGTAGGACCTAGCGGTCAAAGCACTTCTGATGAAGGTGAGGCTTCTACAAGTGAGGGAGATGAGGATGACGTAGCCATGCTCACATGTAAGTTCAGAAAATTTCTGAGAAAGGAAGGTAAGAGCTTCATGAGAGGAAGGTCATAGGTAAGGAAAGGTTTCAAATCCATTTCTGAAAACTTTAAGAAATCTGACAAGATCATTTGTTATTCTTGCAACAAACTAGGGCATTTCAAGACTGAATGTCCTGGAAAATTCAGAAAAGTTGACAAATGGAAGGACAAGAAGAAGAACAAGGCCATGGTGTCCACGTGGAGCGACGAAGAAGAAAGTGATGATGGAACCAGCTTCTCGGACAAAGAAAAAGAAGATCGTTGCCTCATGGCCAGAGGTGACGAAGAAACTGAGGTAAACTCTCCATTTGAAAATTTCATAATTGATGATTGGGAGGAAGCATATATACAGCTCATGGAAAAATATGGCATGTTCAAAAAGGAGAATAAATCATTGAAAAAGAAAATTAACTCGTTTGTGCATGATCATGATATGAATCATAAGACTGCTTCACTCGAAACTGAAATTGAAACCTTAAGAAAATGATTGAGAACTTGGAAGAGGGAAGAAAAGAAATGGCTGACTTGGAAATTGAAAATGAAGACTTGAGAAATGAGATTGATAGCATGAAGCTAAAAATGCAAGCCTATGAAAAGGACAATAAATTGAGTAAATAGAAGTATGATGCTATCAAACAAGTCAACATTGAACTCCTTCAAAACATTAAAAACCTACAAAAGAGTTGAAGGATAAATAATAATCTTTAGAAAAGTTTGTAGAGGGAAAAGAAAACCTAAATGCATTGCTAGGTACAAGAATGAATTTCATCAAGGAAGGGTTGGGTTTTGATCCCACAAACAAAATGCCAATTGGGTTAAAAACTGTCACATTTGGTTCCTCTTCTGATGCTTCTACCTCAAACACAACACCCAAAGGTAAAGAAAAGGTTGAAGAGGGAGCCACTAAAATTCCCAAAAAGATTGCTCAAAAGCCTAAGAAAAGTAAACCTTCCCCACAACAAAGGCTGACACTTCCTTGGCCATCCCTAGCTCAGCCTTCCAGAAGCCATTATAACTGGGTTGCACATAGGACAGGTCGACACTCCCATTCGTATAGGTCGACACGACCTTGCTTTTGGGGGAATTGTGATTCCTTTGTGCATCAATCCTATAAGCCTCAATCCCCTAGGTGGCAAAACAATCATTTTCAACCCAAAACCAACCAGTGGCCTCAATAATTTAAGAAGTAAACTTCCTCAAACTTCCACAAAATCTAATAAAGAGCTTCTAAACAAAAAGTGAATGTCAAACCTGAAAAGAAAAATCAAATCCCTACACTAAGCAAAAAAACATGAATGCTAGGAAGGTTTGGATTCTAAAATAAATGGTATCATGTTTTGAAAATATGAAGAAGTTGGTGGGACCCAAGTTTTGTGGGGTTCCAAACCCCATTGCTTAATTCCTTGTGCAGGAGTGTCTTACAGCCATGCATAACCAGTGGTACCTTGATAGCGGCTGTTCAAGACACATGATTGGGGACAAAATAAAATTTTGTCTCTTGGAGAAAAAGGAAGGCGGACATGTCACATTTGGAGGGGACAATAAAGGAAGAATCATTGGAACATGTAATGTAGGTAAGAGCCTCTCCAACTCCATTGGAAATGTGCTGCAAGTTGAAGGGTTGAAATACAACTTGCTCAGTATAAGTCAATTGTGTGATAAAGGTCACAAAGTGTTGTTTGACTCTCATAAATGTAGAATCCTTGAACCAAAATCTAACAAGGTAAAATTTTCTGGTAAAAGAGTCAACAATGTTTATATGATTGACTTAGATGATCCTGCTCATATAAACCTCTATCTTGCTGCACCAAAGTCTGAGCTTGCATGGTTATGACATCGTAGAGTAGAACATGCTAGCTACAATGTCTTACATAAACTTTTGAAGCATTCAATGGTGAAAGGTTTGCCTGAACTATCTTTTAAACAAGAAAACAAATTGTGTTATGCATGTGCCCTAGGTAAATAAACAAGAAAATCCTTCAAGGCTAGATCTACAAATATGCAATCCAAGCCACTCGAGCTGATTCATATGTACTTGTTTGATCCAACCAGAATTGCTAGTTTAAGTGGTAGAAAATATAGATATGTCTTGGTGGATGATTTCTCTAGGTTCACATGGGTTTTCTTTCTCACACATAAAAATGATGCTTTTGATGAGTTTCAGGCACTCTATATGAAGATAAAACAAGACGGTGAGTTCAAAATCTCCAACCTTCAATCTGATCATGGTGGTGAATTTGAAAATACTGAATTCTATAATCTTTGCAGGGCTGAAGGCATTTCACATCAATTTTCATCACCAAGAACCCCTGAGCAAAATGGTGTAGTTGAAAGAAGGAACCGAACACTCATAGAGATGGCTAGAACAATGCTTGCCGAACGGTAACTCCCAAGGAAGTTTTGGGCCGAGACGGTAAACACAACTTGTTACATTATCAACCGATCTATGGTAAGGCCACACACCAAAAAGACTCCTTATGAGTTGCTGAAAGGTAATAACCCCTCTCTCTCACACATGAAAGTGTTTGGGTCTAAATGCTTCATCCACAATAATGACAAAAGAGAATTAGATAAATTTGAGTCCAAGAGCGATGGAGGTATATTACTTGGATATTTTGATAGATCTAGGGCTTATAGAATTTACAACATTAAGAGTCAAACTGTGGAAGAATCATCCCATGTCTCCTTTGATGAATATCATGATGATTCTAAAAATGATAACTATTGCAGAAAAATGATGAAGACGGGGAATTCCTAAGTATAAAGGAAAAGAATGATCATCCACAAGAAGAAACAAGAGAAGATGGTGACCTAGCTGAATCAAGCAATGCAAGGGATCAAGCTCCAAGAGAAGATAATGATTCTATAGACATTAGAATTCTTACGGATCATCCTTTAGAAAATGTCATTGGAAGTTTGAATGATCCACCTAGAACTCGGTCACATTTTAGAATTATGGAAGAATTAGATCATCTTGCTCTTGTCTCCCAGATTGAACCCAAGAATATTGATGAAGCATTAAAATATGAAAATTGGAAAAACCCAATGCAAGATAAATTAAACTAGTTTAAAAGAAACAAAGTTTGGCATCTTATTCCTAGACCATCATCATAATCTGTCATAGACACTAAATGGGTCTTTCGGAACAAACTTAGTAGGGATGGCAAGATAATAAGAAACAAGTCTAGATTGGTGGCTCAATGGTATAATCAAGAGTTTGGGATAGACTTTGAAGAATCTTATGCCCCAGTAGTCAGACTTGAGGCCATCAGAATTTTACTTGCCTTTGCATGCTCCCTTAAAATAAAGTTGTATCAAATGGATGTAAAAAGTGCTTTCTTGAATGGTTTGATCAAAGAAGAAGTTCATGTGGAGCAACCCCCTGACTTTGAGAACTCTAACCATGAAGATTTTATATACAAGCTAGACAGGGCACTTTATGGCTTGAAGCAAACACCAAGAGCTTGATATGAGAGACTAAACTCGTTCCTTATTTAGAAAGGGTACACACGAGGTAAGGTAGACCAAACACTTTTCACCAAGAAGCAAGGTAAGAACATATTGATTGTTCAAATTTATGTTGATGATATTGTGTTTGGTTCTACTAAATCTAAAATATGTGAGGAATTTGCTAACCTCATGACTAGCGAATTCGAAATGAGCCTAATGGGAGAACTCCAATTTTTTCTCGGTTTGTAGGTCAACCAAGGAGAAGATGGGTGCTTCATAAGTCAAGTCAAATACATCAAGGAGCTGCTGAAAAGATTCAACATGACAAGCTGCAAAATAATTGTAACTCCTATGAGCACCACAACATCACTAGATTCTGATGAAAATGATAAATTAGTGGATGTAAAAATCTATAGAGGTATGATCGGCTCCTTACTTTATTTGACTGCATCCCAGCCAGATATGTAGTTTAGTGTTTGCCTCTCAAGCTAGTCCTAGAGAATCGCACTTGACTGCGGTCAAATGTATCCTTCGATATCTTGCCAGAACTCGAGATTTGGGATTGTGGTATCCGTCATCATGTGATTTATCTCTTATTTCTTATTCTGATGCGGACTACGCTGGATGCAAGCTGGATCGCAAGAGTACTAGTGGCTACTGCGAGTTTCTGGGCGAGTGTTTAGTTTCTTGGGCCTCTAAGAAACAACACTCGGTTGCCCTCTCAACTGTAGAAGCAGAATACGTTACTGCAGGGAGCTGTGGCACCCAAGTGTTATAGATTAAACATCAACTCTAAGACTACTTAGTGGATCTTGGTTGTGTCCCAATTCTGTATGATAACACGAGTGCTATCAACCTTGCAAAAAATCCAGTACAACACTCTAGGACCAAGCATATTGAGATTAGGCATCACTTCATTAGAGATGAGGTCTTTAAGAAAAATTTTGAACTGCATTTTGTTGATACACAAAATCAGATTGCTGACATCTTCACCAAGCCCTTGTGTAATGACAGGTTTACAACACTAAGAAGGGAGCTTGGTCTTTGCAGACCTTAGGCTAATAAAAATTTAAATGATGATCTTCTTCAATTTGGTTGTGTATTTTTGCAGATTGATTCCCATGCATTGTTTATATGTAAATATGTCATTCTACATGTGGTGTAGCATTGCATGTACTTGCATAATAAATTTGAATTCATGTTCATGATGCATTGCATGTGGTGTAGCATCATTCTTGCATGGCCATGGTATATTAAATGATGAAGTGTGGAAAGACATGTTATGCTTATCTAGAAGCACTCACCATGCGTGAGGATACACCTCCACCAAGTACCATGCGTCACTGTCGCGTGTAGGCCATACAATAAGGGGGAGCTATTTTTTTTGAAGCATTCATGCATATGTTTCATCTTCATTCTGTTACCATCCTTGAATGCATCCACTGCATATCCTTAGGGGGAGTCTTGCTGCTACTATTACTCTTTTGCATCTAAACTTCAATGGCTTCCAGTCTGAAACTAAGATCCTGAAACATATAGAACTATGGCATAAGAGCTTTCTATTATATGAACTGATGATTGTCTATCCCATAAAAATTGTTCAGATTTAATGATTTCCTAGAAGCTCTGATATTTTTTTTTGAAATCATCTATGTTATGTGGTGTTAATAGACTTTAACTAGAGATTGCATGTTGTGCCTTGAATGACTATCCTAAAATCTGAAAATTCAAACGTCATAGCAACGTTGGTTGAGATGCAAAAGCTTAGTATTGTTGTTAAACACCTTGATGAGCTGGAATTCCTGAAAATCAATTAGCCAGAGCAATGATATTATTGCACGGAGAAATATACCACGTCCTCTAAATAAGTGACGAATGATATGTCATGATGTGCCCCTGTTATCTTTGTCTTAATTAAATTGGACTCCAGGCTTAGCAATGACATAATTGTTGAGAAATATATCTCCTCATCAAAGAAATGAGATAGGATATGTTATGACGTGACTTTGCTATCTCTGTTCACACTGAAGCATAACAGTCAGTCTTACCAAATACCTAGGAATACTGGCATCTAAACAACGTGTATTCTTACGGATAAGAGGCATGTACTAGACTCGATTGCTCGTAAAATATGAGTCATGCACATACAAATGAAAAAGATCATGAACAATAGTACTCAAATCATAAATTTCCATGCTTTAGTCATGCTTGTTTAAAGTCAATACTAGTTTGTGCTATTCCCGATGAAGTTATTGAATATGGATGTATAAGCCAAAGGAAGGCTAACCACTGCCATGATATGTACTTCTGGTTCATTTCTATTAAAACATGGATGTAGATGCTTTTCAAACTCTATTGTTGATCTCAGATTTCATTAGCTTTGAACCATGTATATTGCTCAAGGCATGTTTCAGATCTGCATATAATGGCTTGCTCAAAACTCCTATTCAGCTCTGATCCCTAAGACATTTGTCACCGTCTCTACCTTTTCCCTCCTTTTTGTTGTTGTCAAAGGGGGAGACTAACTTTGTGAGACGGGGCTGTGAGACGGGGGAGAATAGCTTTGTGAGACAAGGTAACCCTCATCATGCATACACTCATGGGGGAGAGCAGCATCCATAATCAGGAGGAACTTGAATAGCATTCACATTCATTCACATGCTCTGATCATCCATGCATACATATCCACATTCACATGCTCTGATCATCACTGTGTATCTTGAGCTGCATATGTTATAAAATTTGTCATCTTGGACATTACTGCCAGATAATGACTCACAGTGTTACCATCATCAAAAAGGAGGAGAATGTTGTGCCCCTGCGGACATTTGGTAATTTGTAGTTTTGATAATGCCTAACATTATGAGTCATTTAACTCCATGACACTATGAGTTAAATTGTAGGTCTCATTCTCAGATGGTTGATGTGTTCCCTTGACAGATAAATCCAAAGGAGCAAGCCATCCAAGGTTGAAAGTCACTCAAGATGTAAGTGCACGAAAAACAAGGCAAAAGTCACTCAAGATGTAAGTGCACGGAAAACAAGGCAATGATGAAAATCCTTTCAAATCACTTCTTTCATATGTGAAGAGTCACGACTATCAGAACAACAGGCTGGCTTCAAGAAGTGCTGACACTTCTCAAAGAAGTGCTGACACTTCGCACAGAAGTGTTGACACTTCGCACAGAAGAGCTGACAGTTCAAACACCCTGGCACCCAGAAGTGTCGACCTGTCTGCCAAACAGAATGCATTGTAAACACAGTGAGGCTGAGAAGTGTCGACACTTCATCTCTAAGTGTGGACCTGTCTGCCAAACAGAAGCATTGTAAATGCTGTGAAGCTGAGAAGTGTCGACACTTCATCTCGAAGTGTCGACCTGTCTGCCAAACAGAAGTAGCTATTGTTGACTTCGTGTTTCTCAACGTGGGCAGCCCCTTTTCTTGGATTTGTTTAATCCTAAAGTCACCCAACCTACCATGATTTGTGGATCTAGTCTGGGGCTTGTCTATGGACCATTCAAAGAGAAAAAAAAATAACACGAAGGGGTTAGAAACCCTAATGGATCAAGGGAGATCAAAGAGAGGCTAGAGGAGGTTGTCCAAGGGAAGAAGAAGAGGGTATTGTAGCCTTGAAATGTACTTCGTGCAGAAGTTCTTCATCCATTCCAAGGTGTTTTAAGCTCATATCCAAGCTAGCAACTTCCAAGGCAGTGTACAAGCAAGCAAGGCTATCAAGGGGATCCAAGGAAGCTGATTTCACAAGGTAGAAGAAGCCATTGCTACTGAATCAAGAGGAGAGCTTTGCGAAGAAGAAGAAGCCTTTGTTGGTGATCTACATCGTGTGAAAACAAGAAGAAAAAGAGGTAGCCCTTGCTGAAGCATCAGATTCACCTACTTCATTTCAGACAAGATCTTTTCGATTCTAGCATATCTCCATATCTTGTTTGAATATTTTCATCTTGTTCTCTTTTCATTTTGTTCAAGTTATTGAAACTGTGAATCATCCCTACCGCGGTTAGTAGGAAAGTAGTTGGAAGGTGATCCAATCTATGGTGTTGTCGTCCCTACCGGTGGTTAGTAGGAAGGCAATCGGAAGTTCTTCGATTTGCGGTTTGGTGCGCTGCACTAGTGAAGCCTCACCGGGTTTGGTGAGGGGTGGACGTAGGACTATGGATTCAGTCTGAACCGCCTTAAAATCTCGTGTGTTATGGTTTGATTGTTCGATTGCTTTGTGCTAGATGCATGCATAGGTTCAATCTTTATTTTACTTGTGCATTCTGCTAAGACAATCGTTGTGTGCTACGCTAAGTGTAAGACCCCAAATTCTTTAGAAACTTATTTATAAAGTTATTTGTAATTATTTGAAATTTATTTGAAATTATTCGAAATTAATGAGAATTATCCAAATTAATTAGATTAATTAATTAATTAATAGAATAAGTCATTTTTCTACTATTTTCTAAAAATCCCCAAAAATCACATCTTGTAGAATTAATTTTGTTTATGAACTTTGTCTTATACAATTAAGCCTAATAAAATCGTTTATTAAGCCGAATTAGCGAACTAAGTCTTCCGAACTTAATATTTAATTAATTACGGAATAGTAGAAGTGAAATTTTATCTAACATATAAAAATTCATAAAAATAGTAATTAAATGATAGATGCTTCGACTAACACTTTTGTCTTCTTGAAGTAAGCCTAATTAAATCATTATCTAGCCCTAATCAGTGGTTTAAGCCTGACTTATAACCCACCTAACCCAAATTCAAATTTACTATTCACCCAAACTTTGAACATCAAATTCGAGCTTGATTCTCAACCAAATGGGGTGATTCCAGAGGTAAATGAAAGGTATTACATAAAGGAACATTTACCCTCAATCAATTTGAGGTAAACTTAGCCCCAAAACGTGCTGCCGACATAGTAAGGTCAAGTCAAGGATTTCGACGCCGTTTCTAAACTCGTAGCTTGCAGCAGCAAATACTCCCAATTCAGAAGGCTCCAGAAGCTCTATGAGCTATCAAAATGAAGCCCTACGAGTCTTCTTTCATTTGGCTGCTGTGGGGTTCGCTGAAATTTCGGATCTGGAGAGATCTAGTTCGATTTGTGGAGGTCGGTCAGTAGGCCGTTGGCTTCCCTTCATCCTTCTTTGATCAATCGATTGAGGTAGGAATTCTCAACCAAATCTTGATCATGAGTATAGAAAATTATACCTCTCATCGAGCTCTTTCCATTGATGGCAAAAGCCCCAATTTTAATTAGGTATCCGTGGAGATATCGAGGTTTTAGTGAGGTGCTGTCAAGTTGTTCTTTATTCTAGGTTTCGAGTTCCTTCTTCAATTTGAGGTAGGTGATAACAGCCCAATTTCTAATTAACATATATGAATGTAATCAATAGCATGTTAGCTTTCTTTTGACACCAAAATCCCCAATTTTTATAGATCATGCCTAGAGTATTTCGTGTGTTATTAGAAGCATGCTAGCAAGCTAGACTTTACTTGTGTTCTTCATAGAATAGGTTGTATTTCATTGGATTCCTATCGAAATTCGTGATTTAAAATTATGTTTTATGACCCTAAGATGCATATTATTAACCCTAGAGTCTATGGTTATGATCCCAATACTTTTAGACCCCAAATTCGTGGAGATTTCATCGCTTTTTGGGTCTGGAAACCCAGGGGTCGACCCATTTCAGCCCTGCAAGCAGCAGCTTGCTGCCTTGCAGGGGTCGACCCAATGGGTCGACCCACAACCTGCAGGGGTCGACCCATGGGTCGACCCATGCAGCCAGGTAGCCAGGGGTCGACCCAGGGGTCGACCCATCCCTGGAATTTTTCCAGGGGTCGACCCATGCATTGTAAACCCGTTTTTTTTGATGATTTGACCCGGGGATCAATCCGGATCATCGGGGAATCAAACCATTCAACCTAAACACTTTGAAAACTACATTTTTGAGGAACTAATGACCTATTCATGTACCCTTTTAGTTTCAATTAACATTGGTCCATACATGCAAACTTAGTATAAAAACACACCGTTTATCATCTTCATTTCAATGCATACAAGATTAAATAGAAACCCACATAATTAGTGGTTAATGGTGTAACTAAATCTCTGTTAATGCATTCTATTTCACTCCTGTGGGAGTTGTTCTTTGCCTTATCATCTTGAATCAGCTTCTTGGCAATTGTCTTAATGCAAATGATAATGGTTAAATCATGATATCTTAACTTGATGATTAGGATTAATATGTTAATTAGCTTGTTTGATTGCTGCTGTTGTACAGTAGCGCAGCACGATTAACTCTTGTTGTGACTTGATTTCAATCTCCTTGATGATTATACTTACCTTGAAATTCTGGAAATGAATCTCCTTCCTACTTGAAGTTGTTATTGCTACTTAGTTTAAACCTTGGAATTCTGGCCATAAACTGTGGAAGTCTAGATTCGTGGGATCATTGATCCAAAGAAATCAATGCCTGGCAAACAATTAAGGGCTCGGTCTAGTCCTGGGAAGAGCGCCCGAACACTACGTGTACCCCTGGGAGGTGAATGACTAGGTGTGGCATTTGGCACCAGTACTTGACATGTGTTAAATCTAGGACTGTCCACTACTCTCTCCACTACTCTCTACATTACTTTCTACTACTTTTCACTTTCCACTTGTCACTGTTCTATACTCTACTTGTGGTTACTGTACTTGCTCATTACTTGGACGTGGAAATGAAATTACATACGTGCTTGACATGACTTGAATTGACTTGATATGGCCAACTTTTATTGTTATCTCCTGTAGTAAATTCTTGTCTTACTATTCTATTCATTATATTTCTTGACCTTGCAAGATCTTTGAATTTCGTTTCATCATCGTTATCTTTTTATCGTTTTTATCATTTGTAGCATGACATTTTGAAAAATGTAATTAAACTGTTAATCACTTATACATGTCTGTTATTTCCTACTGAGCGTTAGCTCACACCCCCGTTGTTTCCCCCTTTTCCAAGCTTTTCAAGTGACGCGCTTACCGATGGGGAAGGGCAGGAGTGATGTCTTGAGTGTATCAGTTCTAGTGTGTTAGCAGTGTGTTATTGTTAGTTGTGTTTGGAGATCATTTAGTTTCAGTTTGTTATTGAGTTTTAGTGGTTGATTATTCCAGTTGTATTAAGTTGAACTTGAGGATTATTGTATTAGTCGTGGTTTATTATTAATCATTTAGCATTTCCATCTTGTAGCACTTGTGTATTGTTTTAGATTTAGTTCCCTCTCTTGCTAGCGTGTCCCTAACTGTACGTCCCGATACTTCCGCCTTGTTCGGGGCGTGACACTAAGCTAGTTGTATTCCGATGCTATCCTTTATATCTAGCATTAAATAGGGGTGTTCTGCGAAAAGAGAGGCAGATCTATTCACCCCTCCCCTCTAGATCCACCATCCACTACTTAACAGGTCTTCCCCGGGGATTCATCCCTCGGCACCTCTTACTTGTTCCCTTCTTGCAGTTCATACTTCAAGGATACGTGGTTATCTTCCTCCCCGCTCAGGAGTAGCGCGAGATCACCCCTCTTCATCTGGCGCCGTCTGTGGGAAACAAACAAAGTGCCATCATGGTGCGAAGGAGTTCTGGCAGGAGGACTACCGGTGACAAGGGAAAAGCCCTGGCGATTGAAGAAGGTGCACCTCCCCTCCCCACGGAGAATTCCCCATCAGGCAACCACGCCAATGAAATACCTCCGTCGGTGGCGGGGGAACAACTTCCCGGCGGGAGTACCGACGCACTCCAAACCCTCAACGCAAAACTGGATGTCCTCGTGGATCTCATGAGGGCCCAGGCGGCCAGGGAGGAGAAGTCGCATCTGATGTGAAACATTGACGGGAATGCAGAAAGTGACAATGATCCCTTGGACTTAACTCACAAACACATTCACAAAAATCGAGAAAGCTTGGAAGACGCCATCTCACCATGCGCACCCGTTACCTGTGGTGACTCGATGATGCCGAGTCAAGGTGGGGGAGAAGGACCCTTGCTGGTAGAGGGCCAGCGCAACTAAGGTTTTCCCACCCGAAGGTAGGATGCCCACGATCAAGGGCGGCCGGGTGCCTTGGGGGCACAAGGTCACTCACTCACTATTATCCACGATGACCACTCAGGATGGTGGCTCCGGGAACGGGCACTCTCTCACTAGCCAGCGAACTAGTTTGACGGATATTAAATAAACAGATATTAAGGGGGGAGCAAGGGCAGGAGCTCACCTGGTTGGTTTGAAGAAACCAACCCCGGTCGGAGACGATGGGCGAGCGGGGAAGTTTGGGTTCCCCGCACACTGCGCCGGTGAAGCTTGAATCCTGTTTAATTAGTTACACTCACTACACCACTCACAGGAGGGTGGACTTTGGGTGAGGATGATTGAATTACATGCAAACACTACCTCCACGCAGGGAGGGGCGGTGAGCCGGCCAGGCGGGGAGGGGAGATTCACCGGAAACGCGAAAGGAGAAGCCGAGGCCGAATCTGCCTGCTCTCTGTGATGGCTGACTGACAGTTGATGTCGAGGCCGTAGATCCCGTTCTGGAATTTTTCTGATGGCGAGACCAGTGGGGAACGCTTCGTATCTGGGACTAGGATGCGTCTGAATTTTTCAGAATTCTTCTGTTGCAGTTACGGGCCCGGGACGAGGTTCGATCAGGGAGATAGAATCTGCGCGCGGCAGCTTCCTGTTTCTGACAGCCGTTTGTAGAGAGTGCCCCGACTGCTCCTGGACTCCGAATCATGAACCGCCGGAGTTTCTGGAACCGTGGACGAGCCCTCTTCTCAGAAAAACTAGCGGGGAAGCCGTCTGATGTTGGAGAGCACTGGGGGACTCAGAAGAGTGGAGTCAGGTCGTTGCAGACTGTGGGAGGCAGACCCGCGCAGCCGAGGGGGAAAAACAATAACTTTGGCCTCCGAATGTCGAACGCGGTTCTGCTTCTTGATTCTGATAGAGGACTGGTGGAGGAAGAACTTTGTAGACGGGCTCTTGGCCTGAATCTTATGCCGTTGGTCATGGTGCAGCTTCCAATCGGGTTCAGGTGCTCTGCAGAGGGAGTCCTGCTCAGTCGGGGGAGAATGGTTCTCCCGGACAGCTCCGACCTCGGATTGAGACGAAACCACCTCGCCTGCGAAGATGACTGGGAGAGCTTTCCGTCGATGCAGACCACGCCCCCAGGAGATCCGGGATGGAGGCTGGGGCGGTGCTTCAACAGACTGTCAGTCTGCTGGTATTCAGCTGTATGCAAATGAGAAGGGAGAAAAGGGTGGAGGGGTGGTTCCTTCGGTGGAGGGGTGAGGGAGATGGATGCCTTGGTGGAGGGGAGTGATTTAGGAGGTGGGAGGGGTGGTGAGGTGGAAGGTCAGGGGCGGAGCTAGCGGGGAGATGGGCTGGGTGCGCAAATGGTCAAGGGGGGAGGTGGTGGAGTGATGGGGGCGCAGGTAGCTTGGGAATAGGGAGGGCTTCCTTTGGAATTGGTGAGTTGGGTTAATGGTGGTGTTAATGGAAGTCTAGGGAATAGGAAGGGGTTGCTTGGGGATGAGAAAGGTTGCCTAGGATAGGGGAGTCTTCCTTGGGAAGGTGAAAGGGTGTATAGGGAATGGGAAGGGTTGCTTGGGAAGTGGGGGAAATTGAAGTGGAGTTAAGGGCCTTGGGAAGGTGAAGGGGTGAGAGGCTGATGTGGCAGATGAGGTGTTAAGAGAGGGAGGTGAAGGGGCAGGTGCGCCCAACGGAGAGAGAGAGAGGGATAGAGAGAAAGGGGTTCGCTCCTTTTAGTGAGAGAGAGAAGAAGAGAGAGAGAGAGCTAGAGAGAGAGAGAGATGCACAATTGCTTTGGCAAACTTTATCAAATCTTCATTAGCTTCAACTGGTAGGATTGGGGTCCTATTTATAGGAATCCCACAATTCTACATAAGTCCTCACCTTTTGGACTAATGACAAAAGACCAAGGGGTGGTAAGGGGAGCCCATGGGCCAAGCCCATTGAAGTGGGCCCATTAACCCACTAGGCCACCTAATGACACTTAGACTTAGATAAATGACTCACTAACTTAGGTACATGACTCAATAAAAGGGAAAATTACATGATTAAGACTCAGAAAGAACTGAAAATTACATAGCTAGACTCAAAAAATCGAGATGAACACAATGGCGAGCATCGGGACCTATGGAGAAATGGGAAGTGGTAAGCGATGTCCCCATCATACTCCCAGGGTGCAGAGAACTCGACTCTGTTGAGTAAGGGTCCTCTCTGCTACGGTACTGCTCCAATAGGTTAGGATCCAGCTGCTGGAGATACTCCCGAATCACCCAGGAGTCAACCGAAGGTGGCCGTCTCTTCCACCTAACCAGATATCGCTCATACGCCTTGCTCCGTGTGGTAGTGATATGTTCATCTAATATCCGCTCCACTTGATCACGCTGGTTTTCTCTGGCCAGGTGGAGCTCTCGTTGGTGTGGGGGCTCTCTCAAGAGGTGGAATAGACTGGATCTCCTCACTGGGTGTCACCGTGGGACCCTTGTAGGGCACCAAGTCAGCCACATTGAAAGTGGGGCTTACTCCGTACTCTTCGGGGAGGTCCAACACATAAGCATTTGTGCCAAGGCGCCTCAACACCTGAAAGGAGCCTGCTCCACGAGACCTCAGTTTTGAGACAATCTCAGTCCTCACCATCACAAAATCACCGACATGGATTTCTTTGTGGCGACAGTGGGATTCGGCTAATTCCTTAAGAACCTTGCTGCTCTTGTTGTTGTGTTTGCGAATGTTACCATGCAATGTCATGAATGATGATCCTATAGGGATGAAGGGAGGGCCTGGACAACCAAATTCAGCCCTATCAAGTGTTAGATTGGTTTTGACAGACTTAGGAGGACCAGGGCATCCATGAATTGACCTATCATGCTTAGAAACCATGTGGACATTGATGCACTTAGGTGGACCGGGGCAGCCACAAATGGCCCTATCATGCATGAGGTGGATGAAGAGTGGGGGAGGACCAGCATGTCCAAATGTAAACCTGTCGTGCACTGGACCTAGTGTGTGAATGATATAAATGACGTGACTAGCCTTACTACATGATGCAAAATGTTGTGACACATGCATTACAATCAAGATGGTCCTATCTTTAGGTGGGGGTGGATTCGGGCGTTTCCACTCATAGGGGTCGAAGGGGTCCAAGAAGGTGGACATTTTGGGATAGGTCACTTCCTCATTTCCTAGGTGGATGTCACCCTCGGTCATGGCTCTCATAGTGTGAACTAAGTAGTGGAATGGGTGGGTTGGGTTCAACATGGTGGGTGAGGGTGGGAGGGAGTGGGTGGTGGGTAAGGCGGCTAGGTCCCATGGGTTCAATGTCTTCCATAGGGAGGGATCAAAGGGGTCATGGAATGTGTTACCAAGGAAGGGGTATTCTATCTCCACAAGGTCTTCAAATGATGGTGAGTCCTCCTCCTCAAATGAAGTAATTGAACCGAAGTCCTTGACGGGTTGGTTGGCCATGAATGGAGGGCTTGGCATCCTACCCGAAATAAGCAACTCTAATTCGCGGATAGCATCGGGCTCTTCGGGTGTTGGGAGGAATAAAAGAAGGTCGCTAGTGTAGCAACCCACAGTGTATATCGAGGAGATGGACCCGACACATAGGTGTAGGAGGTCAAGGCTCCTAGGTTGGTTGGCTACAGTGGTCAACATGCCAGTTAACTCCATTTGCCAAGATAGACCCTTAAGAAAATCCCCTAATGTTTCCACTTGATAGGTGTTGATATTTATTTGTTTATCTTCTATCTTTCTTTTGAGGTTTGTAGAGCGATATGGTAAGATAACAAACAAACAATCAAAGATCTACTCAAACCTATGAACATGTGATCATGAACCTAGGCAATCATAGCTAGCTCTAGCATGGGCATGCTATCTCAATCCAACTACGCTAAGGAAAAGGAAAACACACGCCGGGGCGTGGAACAAGGAATAAATAAAAACACACCGTGAAGGTGGAACAAGCAAGGAAAATAGGAAGATATGATGAAGAAGACAGCTAATGCCCAATACCAAGGAAAGATGTGATCGCCACCAAAGTAAAACAAGTCAAAAGAACCTGAATATACCTTGGAAATAGGTGGATGAAACACCCGCCCACGGGAGAGAAAACTAGAGAAATCCTGCAAATCAACTTGGAAGTAATGGCCAGAACCCCGTGCGTCGCTTGGAAGTGACGGCCACACGATAGACCGCCGGAGGAGAATGACGCGCCTGCACAAGGCCGTCAGATAACCTGCAGTAACAAAGCTTGAATTCTTTTAACTCCAACTCTTCCAGCCGGCTAGAAGACCTGGGCCTCGTGTCAATGAACCTGTAAACCTGCCAAAGATGTAGAAAGACCAAACACAATAACCTCAATTAGTCCTTTTCACAAGCATAGCATCATTTCTCAAAGGACTCAATATCATCAAAAGGAGAGGGAATTACCAGGGAGTTTTGATTTTTTTTAACCCCTCTGGGTGTTTTAAAAGTTTGGGAAGATGTTTATATGCTTAGAGGACAGCGAAAAACGTGGAGAAGGAAGAGGGACAATGCCTTGATTGAGGAAAAACCAGGGAAGAACCCAAGCATGCAATGATGAACTTGAAAGACCAAAACCAAAGTACTCCCTTGATTATGAGATGGATGGACGTGGGAAGCAGTTCCTCTTGGATGAAGATGGCTCCTGAGTTTGGCAGCACTTCGTCGTGAATTCAAAATCCCCCCCTTTTGGCCATGAAGTCAAGGGTTCTATTTATAGACCCTCAAACTCTTAGGTCGAGCAGAGGATAATTCAAATAAGATAAAGAGATAACTCTTAGCAAATCCTCGAAGATAATATCACCAAGAGTCCATAGAATCGAACGGAAGGTCCTGAGGATCAGATTTGAAAGAGATATCGTCAATCCAAACCCTTATCTCGACCACGGAGTAGCAGAGAAAAGGCCTGAACTGCCAGGACTCTCGGAAGGAAGTAACGGCTGCACGACAGACCGCCACTTGGAAGTAACGCACCAAGGAATGACCGCCATTTTCAACCCTATCCCAAAGGATAAGATCAACGGGAAGAAGACCCAAACAATAGGACTCTGCAAGGAAGCGACGGCCAAGGCATAGGGCGTCAAAGTGAAACAACGGCTGCACGGCAGACCGTTTATCAACGTGGAATCAAAAGGATAAGCTTTGCAACGAGGCCTTAAGCCTTAGGACTCTCCAAAGAGTAACGGTCCAGGACCCATCCGTCAGAATGAAACAACGCGCCTAGAACCGACCATTATTATCATTGAGGTTCAAGAATGAAATGAGGGGCTTGCTAAGATTCATCCAATGAAACGCCACTAGGAGACATATCCGATCAAAGAGTTCAGACCCAAGAAATAGGCTTCAACTAATCAAGAGACTCAATGAAGGGTGAATAACTCGGAGCATCGTATAGAATGAAACAAGGAGATGACCCGACTTATTGGGTATAAAACGGGTGTCAACAGATGCCCCTCCTTAACGTCCTCTTTGCAGGGGAGCGAGCGGAGGTGAAGCGAAAGTGAAATGGAACATGAAGATGAAGCGGAAAGGAAGCGGAGTGTATCAAAAAGAGGGCGTTAAGGTAACGACACCCGTTCTTTACCAACAAGCGATAGGAATTTTCTGGAAAATTTTGAATTGATCACAAGGAAATAGCCAGCCAAAGGGATGCGAGTCTGGAGGAACTAATTAACTAAGGAAAGGAAACACGGCTAGCCGTCGGAGGCAACGGAGAAGAAAGAGACTAAACTCCAGACAGGAATCTTCAGCGAACCAGATCAAGCGAGCAGATCGAAGGAAACTTTCTAACTCAGAATGGAATGATTCTCCTCATCCAGAATTAAGAACACAGCTGCTCACCATCATCGAGACCTTGAACAAATGAAGCTTCACGAATGCTCAAAGAATGCGCATGATGCATGCTGGGCTAAAGGAAAAGAAATCTTCAAAACAAATGCAAAGAAAGATAAAATATCAAATACTCGAGAATAATATTGCTAGATCGGAGAAATCAGAGTCAGGACACTATCTGCAACCACGGTGTGCAAGATAGAACCATCGTCCCCAAATTTTCCAATCTAACGGCCTATCCAACGATTAAACGTGTGAACTTAGATCATCATCATTTTTGTTTAAGGGGAACATCAGATCCTAGGACACATGAATGACCAGTCGGTTCTCGAGGTAATATATCATAAGTAACATATAGTAATGCATCAAGGGAGTGAGGGAACGAGATACAATACCTGACTTACCTGCCTGACGGACAGTAAAGCATGATTTTACTCATAATTCCTTCATGAAAGATAGGTTAGCCAATAATAAATATGATCATGAATCAAGGCATAACCATTTGTACATGCGAGAGGCATCAATAAGGAACAACATGGAAGAAAATGGAACCATTTTGACATCCAATACACCATTTAATTCATCAAGAAACTTGCAAGTTTGTAACGGTCTCATGTACGTTCGTCACATCAAGTAACGGACCACCCCTAGTCCGTCATAAACCAGACGGTTCACATTCTGCAATAAAACAGGGCCAACACATGTAACAGTCAGATCCAGACGCGTCAGAAGGATGTGACGGTCGGTCGATAGACCGTCACATTTCCTGAGCGTTGAAAAAAAATAAAACCGAACGGTCATGGCCATTCATTCCACATTCAACACCCCAAAAACTCCAACCGAGAAAAAACCACCGGCGACCACCGTCCCACTATTACCATGGCCGGCGACGAGGCTCCCCAGCCACCACCACAGAAGAGAGAGAGAGGGAAGAGGATGGCAATACGGCGGTTCCACTGCCGGCTTGAACGGGAGGCGATCCCGCCGGTGGAAGAAGAACAACGGGCGAGGAGAAGTCCAAGGGAGGAAGAAGAAGCTCCCACGGCCACGGAGGACGAAGGGGAAGCTCCCTTGGGTGTAGAGGAGCCCAAGGAACCGAAGAAGAAGAGGAAGAGAGCCATGGACCACGAGGTAGGCCCCCGCCCTAATTTTCCAATGTTTGATTTTTTGTGTTTATTTATGGATGCATGTGGGGAAAAGGGGTAGAAATGGGTCTATGAACCCACTAGGAACAATTGTAGGCCATTTGGCCATAGTGGGAGACCACGGGGATGCAAGGGAAAAAATTCCCAAACGCAGACCATGTGATGGTCCTGCCAGCGACCGTCACACGCCCAATGCATCAGGCTGCGTCCGTTAGAGTCAAACGACGCCCTAGCACAGGGCCGTCACTCATGCCAGGGACTTAAACTGTTTTTATAGGGTTTTCAATTTTCAAATTTTTGTTTTCTTTTTAATCATGAATGTTTATGCAATGATTATATGATGCAATTGGACTAATGAATGATCTAAATTGTAATGCAGGGGAAGAGAAGATCGCGGATCTCCTGGCTACAGATCCGGGCAGTGTACCAGGCATTGCCCGACTACCAGAGAGAGAGATTAGCCAGCATGGGATTCACCGAGGTGCTCAGCATCGAGGTGATCCGGATGGACACGCCGCTACTGTACGCCTTGCACGAGAGATGGGACCCGATCAGCCAAGCTTTCATCTTCCCGTGGGGCCACATAATCCCCACGCTAGAAGACATAGCGAGGATTACCGGATTGAGAGTCCACGGAGCCACGGTGACAGGGTGGACATACGGCGACTACCGAGAGATGGCGCAGCAGCTGCTCGGGCTAGATTTGATCAGGCCGGGACAGTCCTCCTCTCAGCTTTCGAGGTCAGTGCTGCAGGAGAGCTTAGGCTTGAGAGGAGCGGCGATCACCGTGGGAGAGCTACCCGAGGAGCATCTGGGCAGAGTGATAGACCAGGTGCGCCCTCGCGTGGCGGCGGAGGCAGGACCAGAGGGGGATAGAGTGCTCAGACGCTTCCTGATGCTGCTATTCGGGAAGCTCCTCTTCGCGACTCGGGCAGATGTCATCAGCTGCAGACTGCTGCCGATGATAGAGGATTTGGGCAGAGTCAGGAGATACGCCTGGGGAGCGGCAGTGCTCGCATTCCTGTTCGAGTCCCTCAGCACTACGGACAGGCAGACGATGTTGGGTGGCTTCTCGCCTTTCCTACAGGTAAATGCACTTCTCATGTTTTCTATTATGCCATGAATATTGATGCTATGATTTATGCAAATGATTTATGCAATGATTTATGCAATGATTTATGCAATGATGCGACTGACTCGATTTCTAAATGCAGATCTGGAGCTATATGTACCTCCCGGGCATCGGGAGAGGCGCATTACTCCATCCCGACCGCATACCGATCGCGAGGCGTTGGTCGGTGGCGAGGGACACAGGGTCGATCATTAGACTGACCTGGACGATCCAGGACGACTTGGATTCCTTCCCGCATACATCGGTAAGTCCAGAACTCAAAATGATTTCTATATGCTTCTAAATGCTTCTAAATGCTTTCTAAATGTTTTCTAAATATCTCTAATATCTTTAATGCTTTTATATGCTAATGAATGAACTAAATGCTCTCAGGTGAGATGGACCCCATACCGTGACGAGGGTTATATGGGAGAGCCATGGGTGGAGGCGGCCTTATCGTACCGGGGGCGAGACATATGGTTGCATTGCATCCATATCATCGAGCCTCTGCACTACAGGCTGATCCTGCGGACCCGGGGACTACACCAGCCCGAGGTGACCTTTCCACGCCACAGCGATGACCACCCCGGCAAGTCAGCAAGGGGCATCAGCGGCAATGTAGATTGGTGTGCCCGGAAGGTGAAGTACGTCCACGATTGGAATAGGCGGGGCCAAGCGGTGAAGGAGCGAGATGAGAGCGACGAGGCATATCTGAAGGCCTTCACTCGACTCTACGGCGACCGGGTGTACCGAGGTACCCGACGACCGGTATGCAAACTAAAACTCTAAACTTTTCTATTATGCAATGTGCAATGTGATATATGCTGACTCATGCTTTCTAAAATGCAGCTAGACCCTGAGGGACGGATAGCCGAGCTGGAAGGGCTACTCCACTCTACCATCCAACAGCGGGATGGGTACCGGTCTGTCCTGGAGCTCCTGGTGAGACTAAAAACTTAAATGCTCATGATTTATGCAATGATGTTCATGATGCAAATGCCAATGTCAACTAACTATGACTTCTAAATGCAGCGGGCCGAGGGAGCCCAACGCGCTAGACCGGATGCCCCATCGTCTTCCTCGCAGCCTGCGGGAGGCAGGGCTGAGCAGGATGCCGACTTTGCTCGGGCGATTCCCCGGGCCGAGGAGGCGGAGGCCACCCTCGCGGAGCGGGTAAGAGACTAAAAATGCTTATGATTATGCCTAATTAAATGCTTCATGACTAATGATATGAAATGCAATCTACAGGCGAGGGATCTAGCAGCAGCAGTGGCCGAGGCCAGCCAGGCGAGAGCTGAGGTAGAGAGAAGCCGGGCCGAGACCGATCGAGCCCGAGCAGAGACAGAGCTGGTACGGGCAGAGATGGCCCGGCTGAGAGCGGAGACCCCGCGACGCCCAGATGATGCAGAGATGGAACAACTCCAGAAGGAGTTAGCGCGGGCACGAGCTGAGGTGGATGAGCTTCGGATCGAGATGGCCGACTTGGATCGCTACCGGACCAAGGCACGGGAGACCGGCGTCAGATCTGTACACTGAAGATCGAGCTGCGGACACTGGAGCGGACGGTCCGGATGATGGGCCGGGGACCGGAGCGGAGTGCCTCCCAGAGTGGGGTACAAAGGAGTGCTGCCCCTAGCGGCTCAGTAGGGGATTTCCTTGTAAGCTCCTCCGCCCAGCGGAGGAATGAGAGGGCAGAGAGAGGACAGCAGGAGGAGAGTGCTTCCATAGCACCGCCACCCGTGAGGAGACCTGAGGATGGGGAGGATAATGGTGGCCCGGCTGATAGACCGGCCGAATGATGCCTTTTTATGTTTTCTTTATCACTTGTATAGAACCTTTGGCAAAATGGAATGAGATCCCTTCTTTTTAGTTTTCTGTTTTGTTTTAATTTTATGCGAGCGTGAATGAATGAATGTGAAAAATGCAGGATGGACGAAATGTGAATGAATGAATGAGATGTATGCAGGAATGCATGTATGAAAATGGGAAGAAAATGAGGTGTACAATGTGAAAGACCGCCAGGTCTAGGCAAGGGCAGAAGGAATAGCCTGAACTCAGCAGCAGAGAAAGTGACGGTCTAAGATCTGACCGTCATAATCAAACGACGCTCTGGTGAGAGACCGTTAATCATCAGAGGCCCACTCTGGCAGTGGGGCATCAGGATAAACGACGGCCAACCGAGGGTGCGTCAAAGACAAATAACGGCCAAGGTTCAGACCGTTGATCATGGCAGAACGATAGTTGGTCAGGGCAACTAGTAGGAAATGCGACGGTCTGAAGGAGACGCGTCAGAATTAAGAGACGGTCATAAGCAAGACTGTCAGGAAGTGTTTAGCCCAGAAGAGAAGGAACTGAGTGGCTGGGAATGCGACGGCTCAGGGTTTGCACGTTACAGAAAGCAACGGTAGACCCGTAGACCGTTATTCTCCACAGAACATGATTCGGGGAATTGAAACCCACAGAAAATGCGACGGCCAAGGGCTGGCGCGTCGGAATGAAGTAACGGCCGCACGATGGACCGTTAGAATCTGGGTTGTAATCCGAAACGGATTGAGCCGAGATAACTAAAACCCGAGGTTTAGCCACTTAGTCCATCACTAGAACTTATCCTGATTGAAGATAAAGCCTTCTAGCCCGAGTCTTATCCTTCCAAAGTTAAATATAAGCCTTAGCAACTTGGAACCTTAATCAAAATCGCAGCTTTACTGAAACCTCGGTTCTAGGGTTTGAAGAGCTCTTCCAAAGAGCAGAAAGCATGATGAAGAGGAGCTTCGAGGTGATGGCTATGGAGGAGAAAGCTTACACCGGCCCCAAAGCTGCAAGAAAAGAGCATGGAGAACTCCAGCGGCTGACGTCAATTCCCAAGCACTTAAGCTCCAATGCCCAAAGAGTGGTAAGTTCTCACAACTCATCCAAAGTTCAGAATTTTGCTGCACTTATTCTTTTCATGACTTCCTTCTTTCTTTTCTCAAGCCCCTTCCTGGTCCAAGGTGCTATTCCAATCTGAAGTGGGTGGCTCCCATGGTAAAGGCACTTCCCATAGAGATCACCTCAATCCTTAAAGCATGGCACCTTCAACCCCTCTTGGTTTTAGGCAAGAATTTCCAGAAATTATCCTTGGATTGGCCAAGCCTTTCAGCACTTGTGGAAGTATGGCATCCACAAACTCATACTTTCATCTTCCCTTCCTTTGAAGCAACCGTCCTTTTAGAAGAGGTAGAGACCTACCTAGCCCTTCCTAAGACTAAGGTGGGGGATGAAGACCGGGTTTGCTACACAATAGAGCCCATCGACCCGTCGTTGATCTTGAGTGATTTCATTCACAATCCAAAAGACGTGAGAACCATGATCAGCCCACACCACATTCACTTGATACACTTGGCACAGTGGATAGTGTCTCATTGTAAAAATAAGTGGGAGAGACATGAAGCAATAGCCAAGGCGGTGGCGGTTTGCTTGTGTGGAGTCTTTCTTTTTACCACTACCGACCACCTCTTAGACATCCAAAATCTTGGCATTATTAGCGGGCTGTGGCGGGGAATGTCTATCTCTCAAGCGGTCCTCTCATACCTTTATGAAGGACTAAGCTCGGCTTGCATAGGAGACCCCTTGTTTGGTTCCATGATACTCCTTGAGTGTTGGATGGGAATAAGAATCAAATTCCTTCCTAAGGAAGACATAATTTCAGCAAGCCGGATCTTCAGGAGCCACCCTCTCTTCTTTATTGGAGGGGTATTTGGATATTCTCCTCAGGTTGAATGCAAGACGGTGGATAAGAAAACTCGGGACGAATGGCGCCTCTTCCTTAACATTCTTCCAATGGATAAGTTCATCATGCGACCAAGAGTCCTCCGAAGCACTCTTCTCAAAATACCGCGGCGTCAAGGCCTGGACCTCCGGCTAGTAGGGAACACTACCATGGCGATCTACAACCCGCACCGATGCCGTCTTCAGATCGGATTACCTCGAATCAGCGTTTCTGCACTATCACACTACCCTCCCCTTCTACCTAGGAAGATGGGGACCGAGGAAGATGAACGAGCAGTCCGGAACGCGCTGACCATGTGGGAGATCAGCAAGGTGCGTCCGTGGCAAGCAGAAGTTGAAGAGAACGACGAAACACGCCGAGATTACATGAAAGAGTTGAGAAGAATCCGCCCTCTTGCGGATAAGAAATTGAATGTATCTTGATTTCCCTTTTTGTTCATGAGAGATATCATGTAATTGACAATCGAAGTTGAATTTATCAAGAATTATATTTCATTAATCTTTGCTTGAATGAGATGAGATTGCCATAGTTGAATGATCTTGAGTTCCATAGTTTGAAAGGCTAGAATGATGTGAACAGACAGGGCTTCTGGAGTAAGAGACAGATATGCACTGGGCCGCCATAAGGAAATAACGGTCCTGCGACAGGCCGTCATAATGAGAATAACAAGAGCCCTGTCTCTGAAGGATATGACGGATGGGTCTTGAGCCGTTATATTCAAGTAACGGTAGATTCCAGACCGTTATAGTGATGGTTCAGTGAAAAGGAAGAAGGCCCATGCCTGAAGGGAAATAACGGTCAAAGATGGGCCCGTTATATGACTGTAACGGTATGATGCTGTCGCGTTACACACTTTGAACCTGCATAGTTGTGAGCTTTTGCTTTTGGACTTGTCCCTATATTCTGCACACACTCAAACATGAAACAAGTTAGATCTGTTCTTAGACTCAACCCCTTGCCTTGAAGCAAGTTAGATAATGACCGTTTCTTGATATTTGGTCAAGGGGTGGAGCCTTTATTAAATAGGCGAAAACATAATAAAAATGCGATGCATGCTATGCATATGATGGTATTTCTGGGAGTTTTGGAAAATATTTAATGTTTTTGGATTTTTAAAAATATTTGTTTTGTTTTGGATTTTTGAAAATATTTGTTGTTTTGGATTTTGAAAGATATTTGATGTTTTTGGATTTTGAGAATATTTGATGTTTTTGGATTTTGAAAATATTTGATGTTTTTGGATTTTGAAAATATTTGATGTTTTTGGATTTTGAAAAACCAATACCTCTCTAGCAACACGAGACCTTCCTTGTTTTAGGTTGAGTCTCGAGATTGGCGTGCAATAGTGTGACAACCCCTGGCCAAGACCTAATCATTGTGACGGTGTTTTTACCAATGCCATACCTAGGGTACTCATGTCAGTCCTAAAAGGAAAAAAGATCATGGGGGTAAGCTTAGGCCAGATATGGGAGTTTTAGAACTTGATTCCCTCACCGTACAACCCTATTAGAGATTTGGTCTGTTCTGCCGGGGCTTTTATGTCCGTCATCGAACCTTTGTCCTCTTAGGCATGCATGCGACCGAGCTCATAACGTCCCGCGGGGAACTGTACTGCCACTCTTGTCATGCCTAGTTTTCTTTTTCCTTTGGAGCTTTTGAAAATTCATTCACAGACTTTGAGATGATGCTTTTGATTTTGTTGTAAAGAGCACTCCTTTTCTTTTCTTTTCCTTTCTTTCTTGTGGCGTCAGGTCATAACGGACTTGCCCCTATTTGAGACCTCTTCTCGTTAGGGAGTTTGGATTAGTTGTCTCCTCCTTATTTACTCCTTGCCCCTGGATTCAGCCGAAGAATGAAGCGGACAGGGACTTCGACTTTCCCCTAAAGCATGGTCGAGGAAAACGGTGTCTTATAAGCAAGGAGCCCGACCAGGGATGCCGTGTAGTGTGTGATTACCTTACTTGGGACCCTCTTTTTGAAGATAGGGAGGAAGTTCTTATTGCCGGAGAAGCACATGGTTTAGATTTTAAGGAAAGAAACGCTTAAGATACAACCCATTCCACGGGTGAGAGAGCTCCTCACCTTCCGTGTTTACTAAACGATAAGTATTTCTTGGATAAGCCTCCTTTACTACAAACGGCCCTTCCTAGTTAGGTTGCAACTTGGACCTAGGACCTGCAGACCGAATGAATTTGTGTTTCAAAATAATATCACCCGTCATGAATTTACGTTCAATTACTTTCTTTTGAAAATAACGCGAAACCCTCTTTTGATAAACAGAAACGTGATGAGCCGCATTCATCCTTTTCTCATCCAAGAGTTCCAACTGGACCAGCAACGCCTCCCGACGTTCATCGAGATTAAGTTCCTTATCGAGCTGCACTCTAAGGGAAGGGATTAAGATCTCATATGGGAGCACCGCCTCCATCCCATAGGTTAGGGAATAGGGAGTTTGCCCCGTAGGGGTACGGACGGAGGTGCGGTAAGCCCACAGAGCTTCCACCAATCTTTCAGGCCAATCAGAAAATTTATGTGCTTCGCATGTTTTCTTGATGATTTTAAGAAGGGTTTTATTAGTGGCCTCGGCTTGACCGTTGCCTTGAGGGTAATATGGAGATGAATGATGCAGTGCAATATTGAACTTCTTACATAGGTCCTTAAGCTCTTGGGAGACGAACTGGGGTCCGTTGTCGGTGATGATGCTGCTTGGCACTCCGAACCGCGAGATGATATTCTTCATGATAAAGCGGCACACCGTTGTAGCTTTGATTTCTGCGTACGCCTCGGCTTCGGCCCATTTGGTGAAGTACTCAGTAGCGGTGAGGATGAAGGATTTTTGCTTGATCTGAGAATTAGGATCACCGAGCGGGCCGACAACGTCGAAAGCCCACATAGAGAATGGCCAAGGAGCAGTCATAGGATGGAGGGACGAAGCTGGAGAGTGAATTTTATCAGCATGGAGTTGGCATTTAAGACACCTCCGGACATAGAGGGAGCAGTCTTCCTCTAGAGTGGGCCAATAGTAGCCCTGCCTAAGGATCTTCTTCGCTAGAGCCTGGCCATTGACATGACCTCCACACTCACTAGAATGGGCCGCTTCAGCCACTTTCCAAGCTTCTACATCATCCAAGCATCTCATGAGCATTCCATTAGTAGCGCGCCTATATAGTTCTCCTGCAATGATAGTGTACCTTGCGGCGGCTCTTCTTATTGCTTTACGCTGCTCGGCCTTTGCCCCTTCTGGGAATGACCCTTCTTTGCAAAATAATTCGATTTCATGATACCAAGGCAATTCTTCTTCGTCCAGAATCTCCTCTAGTTCTGTTAATGAAACTTCCTTGAGATCTTCCTTCTCAACTCTCGCCTCTACAGATTTCCTGAGGTTGATGAACCAAGGATCTTGAAGAGAAGGTGCGTCCAATCTCTGGATGACGATGGTCTCAGTACTACGACTGAGAGGGAAAGATAAGGAGGAAGCAAGAGATGCCAAAGCATCAGCTAGAATGTTCAGAGAACGGGGAGTATGGATATAGATCAGCTTACGGAATCGCTTAGCAATGAGCGTGACCAAATCTTGATAAGGTTTGAGCTTGGGGTCACGAGTACGGTAAGTGGACAGAACTTGCCGTAGAACGAGCTGAGAGTCTCCTATGATGTTTAAATAGCGCGCGCCTAGGAGATAGGCGTGCTTCAAGCCGGCTAGGAGAGCCTCATACTCAGCGATGTTCTTGGTAGCAGGAAATCGAAGTTGATAAGCGAAGGGGATGGTTACTCCCTGCGGAGTAAGCAAGACAGCACCGATCCCTTGGCCTTGGGAGTTGAGCGCACCATCGAAGTGCAGAGACCAAAAGGGATGATGAGAAAGGACAGAGAGATGCTCATCAGGGAAATCATCCTGAATAGAATCGGTATGAGGAATAGGGAGATGTGCAAGATGCTCAGCAATGGCATATCCTTTGACTGCCTTCTGAACGACAAAGGTGATGTCGAACTGAGAGAGGAAGCTCTGCCAGCGAGCTAACCTACTAGAAAGGACGGGTTTTTCTAAGAGATAACAGACCGGGTCCATTCTAGAGATCAACCTAACTGGGTGGGCGAGAAAGTAATGTTTAAGCTTCTGAGCTACCCACACTAAGGCGGCACAAGTCTTCTCCATAGCGGTGTACTTGGATTCAGCTGGATTAAACAGTCGAGAGAGGTAGTACGCAGCCCGCTCTTTCCCTTCATCATCTACTTGTGCTAAGACCGCCCCTAGGGAGTCCTCAATAACCGAGATGTATAGGATTAGGGGTTTCCCAGGGACAGGAGGTTGCAAAACCGGGGGATTGGACAGATACTCTTTGAGGTCCTCATAGGCCTTCTGACAATCTTGATTCCATTCGAACTTGACACCCGCCTTAAGCAACTCATAAAACGGACGACACCTCTGAGAATGCTGAGATATAAATCTTCTAATGAATTGCAGTCTACCAATCAATCCTCGAAGTTCCGTAATGTTCTTTGGCGGAGGCATGTCCATGACGGCCTGTGCTTTATTAGGATCAATCTGGATCCCCCGTTTGCTCACTATGAACCCTAACAACTTCCCTGAGGAGACTCCGAATACACACTTCTTCGGATTCATCTTAAGCTTATACTCCCTGGCTCTCTGCAGCACCTTAGCCAGGATAGAGGGGTGTTCTTCTTTTGTTCTTGACTTCACCAAGATGTCATCCACGTAAGCTTCCATGTATATGTGCATCATGTCGTGGAAAATGGCCATCATCGCCCTTTGATAGGTGGCACCTGCATTTTTCAAACCAAATGGCATAACTACATAACAATACGTGCCCCAGGGTGTGGTGAAGGAAGTTTTCTCTTGGTCTTCTGGAGCGAGACGGATCTGATTGTAGCCCGAGTACCCATCCATAAATGACAGAGCTTCATACCCAGCAGTGTTATACACTAGGACGTCTATATGAGGTAGCGGGAAATCATCTTTGGGACATGCTTTGTTTAGATCCCTGAAATCAATGCATATGCGCACTTTTCCATCCTTCTTGAGAACAGGGACTATGTTCGCCACCCACTGAGGATATAAAACCACTCTGACGAACCTGGCCTTATATAGCTTGTCGACCTCTTCTTTGATCCTTAAGGCCATGTGGGGGTGAAATCTTCTTGACCGTTGTTTCACAGGTGTTGCCCCTGGTTTAAGCACGAGCCGATGTTCCACTAAGGAGGGGTCAAGACCTGGCATGTCCTCATAAGACCAGGCGAAAGAATCGCTATACTCCCTTAATACCTTAATTAGATCTTCTTCTACCTGTGAAGGGAGATCAGCAGAAATAATGACGGGCCTTGGGTCTTCTTCTGTTCCCAAGTTGATTTCCTTTGTAGGTTCATCCACTGCCGTCGACGGCTGGTCGAATCTTTTTAGTCCTTGTGCATATAAGTCGGCAGTGTCATCTACATTGCTGTCTTCATCTATTGGATCCTTCTCATCCAAAACCTCATAGATGCCTAATCCGTCGTCGCTCCATTCCCCTTCTATTTCCTCTTCATCCTCAATCACGATTGCTGTAGCGACGAATTCCGGACACTTCAAAAGAGCATGACACCGCTGAGCTATATCTTGCAAGAACCTATCAGGAACAGATCGGGACGGATGCGCAAGCGAGCGCGGTTCAGAATGGGAAGGGTTGGATGACCCAGAACAAGACCCTACCTCTCTAGACCTAACGGACTCTACTCCTCTAGACTCGACGGACTCTAACCCTAACCTAGGGGACAGAAGACCTAGTGGAAGGGAAGGCGCAGGGGACTCGTGCCCCTGGGAGGAAGATGGCGGCAAGATAGCGTAATCTTCCACTGAAATCTCCGTTTCAAATTTGACGTTTTTTTTTGGAGGTCAGCGGAGACTATACAGCAAGATGGAGGAGGTGGGAGCTGCATAGGGAACAGCTCGGGGAAAATGCAGTCGAAGAAAGGATCGGAAGAAGAGAACCACCTCTCGTGGAGTTGGGCGTTGGGAGGAGGAGGAGTAAACAGAGTGGATAGATCAATGCGTGGACATTTCCCGCAAGCACAAGGAATGAATAGAATCTCCGGTGGATCAATGAAAGATGAATTTATCATGACAGGAGGAAGGCGGGGTACGAACTCCTTTTGTTGAAAGATAGATTGGAAGCGTGAGAGAGACCAAGAACAGACAACTGGAGAGCTCTCCTCCTTCTGTAGATCAACAATAAGCTGCTTCTTCGGCCTCCACTGCATAAGCCGAACTTCTTGTTGCTTCCTCTGAGATTCTTCCTCATAAAAGAGCCCCTGCAAGGCCTGACTGTAGTCGAGCATGTCATCATCTGACCCTCTTGGCAAGGGAGGCGGACTGGCAATTGGACAAACTGTATTCCTTTCTTGTTGAACCGGCTTTGGAGCTAATGTGCCAGGCTGGAGAGGCCCTTTGACAAAATGCTGACGATAATCCCAGGTGAGCGGCCCAGAATCACTTATCATAGATAATGCTGTCTCCTTGTAGCCGAGACCTCTCCTACCCATTTTTCTTCCCTTAGGTATAGGCTTAGTCATCCCTTGCAGTTGCGCACCGAGGCCTCTCCCCGGTTGATAGCCCAGTTTCAATATAATGTTCCACCCCTTTGAATCTCGAATCTGCGGCTTCACTTTGACATTAACTGGAGTAGCGACGGGCTTAGGGGATGTATAAGCCCAAGGAAAGTTCAAATCCAATACCGACAGAACGGGCCGGCTGCTTGGCCAAAGTGTGGGAAGAACCTGCTCTGAAATAGCCTTTACTGACTGTACTATGGATAAGCTCTTAACTTTGACGACCCTCCCTTGGAAGGGGAACTTAATGCACTGATGTGCGGTGGAGGGCACGGCGCCGAGTGTGTTAATCCAGGGACGACCCAAGATAGCCTTGAACATAGGGTCGATATCAAGAACATAGAATTCCACGGCCATAGTAAGGGGCCCGAGCTCTGCCTGAATGGTGACTACCCCGTGACATGCTCGCCTTGAGTTGTCATATGCCGCTATAGTGGTGGGGGTAGGCCGTAGTAACTCTTCAGATATGTTGCATGCCCGGAGGGTGCTGAGTGGGCAAACATTAATTGAGGCCCCTGTGTCAACCAGTGCTGCCTCAATGTCGACTTTGTTCAGGGTAATTGTTATGCAGAGCGGCATTTGCCGAGCCCCTGGAGGTGCAAGCTCGGTTTCAGAGAACGTGATTGCCGGCCCTTTGGAGATGGTTGCCAGTGCCGTTGGTAGGCTATCAACTGCCATGTCTTCGCTAACCATTACCTTATGTAGGAAATCCCTCAGTGCATCTTGATGAAGGGTAGACCTTTTGATCAGCTCCAGCACAGATATTTTGGCGGGTACTCGATCCAGATGATGCAGCAAGTCATATTGAGTACCCGGCAAAGGTTCAGTTTCTTCTTGCTCGGTCACCGGCTGAGAGGATTGGGGATTAGAAGTAGTAGCATAATTCCGATGGAACATCTTCCCGCTCCTCAAAGCACAGCTTGCCGCGGCATCTGAAGATAGTATGATGGGCCCTACGGGATGGGTGAATGGAACAGGTGGTGCCGGGGAGGCGGTTTGGTGGAGCGTAGGGTTGGTGAGTTTAATGGGCGGTGCGCGGATGATGGATGAAGGATTGGTGGAAGGCAGGGTGGTGATGATGTAGATGCGGGTGGAGGGAAGGCTAGCGGTTGGGAAAGAATGGGTGAAGGATTGGGCGGCGGTGTGATGGTGGTGATGGGAGTAAATGAGGGAGAGTATGATGGAATGGAGAGTGGTAGAGGATTTGCGGGAGCGGGTGTGAATGGGAGGATGAGTTGAGAGGACGTCGGCTGTGCAGGGATGATGAAGGGAGGATTGCGGTGGTTATGGTGGAGGGCCATGACCTGCGGTGTGGCGCCATCATCGTCGAAAGACCATCCGGCGTTGGGGGCCGGTGGCTGGACCATGTTTACTTGCGCTGGTGCTGGCGGCTGCTGCTGAGGAGCGGGTGGATGATTCGGCATCGGGTTCTGATGGATGCCCAGGTCTTGTACTTGCTGTGGCTGCTGCTGTTGTGGTGGCTGCTGCGGCGGCGGTGCTTGATGCTGCTGCACTTGCTGCCCCTGCGGCTGCCTTCTCTTTTCTTTAATCTCAACAATGGCCCTATGCATTTCGGCCCAGTCGATTCTCTGCCCCTCATGTAGGTCATACACAAGATCTCGGAACTGAAAACATCCTTCTATGGTATGGCCTGGCTGCCGGTGGAACATACAATACTTAGTCTGATCGACTGTTGGGTTACAAACAGGTCATTCCAGAGGAAGTTGGATTGCATTCACAGACATGAGAGCGGAGAAGATATCCGTAAGTGTCTCGGGCAATGGAGGATACTGGGCTCTCCTGGGAGCCGGGCGCTTGCTATTTGGATTGTTGTTGTTGTAGCCGTTGGGTGGAGGGACGTTATGGTATTATGGTGGCGGCGATGGTTGTTGTGGTGCGGCGAAGGTGTTTTGTGGAATGGTGAAGGCGGGGGGAGGGTTTTGTGGAGTGGCTTGGAAGTTTTGTGGAGCGGCGTTTTGTGAATTACGGGGGTTTTGGTTGTAGCGGAAAGGTGCGGCCTGATATGGAAAAGCAACGGCTTGTACTTGCTCATTTGTTTGGACTCCCTCAGTAACCGGCCCTTGTGGTTTCTTGTGGTACTTGGGCTTTTGGTTTTCGAAGAGGGAATGGATAGGGGAGTCCTTGAATTGAGTCTGGATGAAGCGCGCCCGGCTATAGAGTTGATGCATGTTGGCTATGTCATTCATTGCCAGGATGTTGCGGAAGGTCGGGGTGGCATTGGAAATCAGCAGTTTGACCTTCTCTTCCTCCGGAATGTGGCCCGGTACCCTGGCGGCCATTTGTCTCCACCTGTCTGCATAGGTGGCGAACTCCTCATCCGACTTCATCTTCTCGGCCACTAGATCTGTAAATGAATATTCAGGGCCGACCCTGTCTTGAAACCGCTGGATGAATTTGTCTTTTACTACCTTGAAACTCTCGGCCTCTTCCAGTGGTAGAGAATAGAACCATTCTAGAGCAACACTGTCCAAAGATCGGCGGAATAAGTACGCCATGAGGCGATCATCATATTGGAACTGCGCCGATTCATAAAGAAAATCCCTCACATGGATGAAGGGATTGCTGTTCCCATCGTACTTGCGATAGTTGGGGAGCTCTGACTGCGGAGGGAACCGGATGTTCTGGAAGCTCGGAATAGGAATGTCGGCCAAGGATTGTGGGCCAACCCTTTTCTGGAGAAAGTCGAGTTGTTGCTGCATGGTGGCCCATTTGTCAAGCAAGTCCTGCTCTCGGGAAGGAGCAGGGGTAGTGAAGGATGCTGATTGTATTTGAGGGGCAGATGGAATGGCTGTAGCAACAGGCGGGAGCCCGTAAGAAGGAGTGGAAGGATAGACAGTGGAAATAGGCGGCCCGTAAGAAGGATATTGGGCCTGAGATAGGCTCGGATTAGCATGATTTTGGGCCACTCCTTGCTGAGGGCGTAAGAAATCGGAAGGGTTCATAAGGAGCTGCGGAACTACCGAACCAGAGTTGTGATGATCCAACTGGACAAAGGAAGAGATGGGTGACTTCCCTTTATCGAAAGATTGATGGGCTGGATTAGAAGACTGGCCCATCTCCATGCCAGTGAAAGTGATGGTCCGGGGTTGGACCGGAGTGAGATCAATCGGAGTGGGCTGAACGGGCGGCCCAATAATGGAAGGGTTAGATTGACCTTGGATAGTGGCAGAGGGAGAAGTATTGGACCCTTGCATAGCTTGATATAAAACTTGGAGTTGGGTCGGATCCAATTGGGCCATCATATGAAGGACGGAGCCCGCGGAAGGAGTAGAGAGAGAAGGGGTAACTTGACTACCTTCCATAGAAGTGGAGGATGGGAGGGGGGCAGTCCCCTCTCCAGAGGAAAATGTAATAACCCTAGGGGGGTTTTCAAGGAGCCCTTGAGGAAGAGAGTCCTCTTGGGAGCGAGGAGGATTGAAGGATGCCATGGTGGACTCGAAGAGGGGATTAGAATAGAACGTGAAGAAGGAACTGACTCGAGAAGATGATTCAGACGGACGAAAACAACCCCACATGCAACGGGCAACCTTGGAAATGCGAAAACAACCAACAAAAAACACTCAATAAGCAACCAAACTTAGGTGATTCTAACAAGATGTAAGTGATAAAAGATGAAGACACTCAAATATCAACCAAATTGTTTTAAGATGATGCAACAAGGTTCTTATGATTTCTCCTTTGGAACTTTAGTGAATTGATTGATATGTGCTCTCAACAATGGGTTCCTAGTAGGAGATGAATATGGGACTTGGTTTGACTCTAAGTGTAACCACTCCTTCACCTATGCAACCCTAGACACGGGGTGGGAAAGGTACAACCAGCCCGGCGTCCGTGTGGGAATCCACGGCTCGCGGGGACTTACGGAGGTCCCTGTTATGATTTCCTGGTCGGCTCCAAGGAATATGGAGACGAGAGGTCCTCACAACAAGGTAGGAAAATGCAAGCTAAGATATGACAAGATGAATGACCCTATGTGCACCGGAGTGCATGCAAAGTCTAACCTAAAATCTAGCAATCAATGATGCACACAATGATATGGAGATATGAGCAAAGCAAGGAGGAGGTCAAGTATCACCCAAGCAATAAATCACAGCAAAAACTGCAGAAATAAATGCACCTCGGATGTGTACCTGCCAGGAGAATAACGGTCGAAGGACCTTGCGTCAGAGCATAATAACGGTCAAAGGCCAGACCGCCAGATAATATATAACGCAGGGGGATGAGACCGTCAGATGAGCCAGGGAACCAAAACCAGACAGAAGTAACCGGAAAGCCCGTGGAAGCTCACACAGCAGAACCAAAGTGGCGGTCTAATGCCCCTGCGTCAGAGAACTGTGACGCGGGGACACCTGGCCGTCAAAGAACTCAGAAAACCAGAATGAGCAGTAATCAAAGGGGAAACCAAAGGCAACTCAACAAGTAGATGATGGCAGGTTTAAACAAGAATCAAAAGCACGATTGGCACAAGCTGTCCCACCGTGATCGCCAAAAAATTATCTGTTGATATTTATTTGTCTATCTTCTATCTTTCTTTTGAGGTTTGGAGAGCGATATGGTAAGATAACAAACAAACAATCAAAGATCTACTCAAACCTATGAACATGTGATCATGAACCTAGGCAATCATAGCTAGCTCTAGCATGGGCATGCTATCTCAATCCAACTACGCTAAGGAAAAGGAAAACACACGCCGGGGCGTGGAACAAGGAATAAATAAAAACACACCGTGAAGGTGGAACAAGCAAGGAAAATAGGAAGATATGATGAAGAAGATAGCTAATGCCCAATACCAAGGAAAGATGTGATCGCCACCAAAGTAAAACAAGTCAAAAGAACCTGAATATACCTTGGAAATAGGTGGATGAAACACCCGCCCACGGGAGAGAAAACCAGAGAAAGCCTGCAGATCAACTTGGAAGTAACGGCCAGAACCCCGTGCGTCGCTTGGAAGTGACGGCCACACGATAGACCGCCGGAGGAGAATGACGCGCCTGCACAAGGCCGTCAGATAACCTGCAGTAACAAAGCTTGAATTCTTTTAACTCCAACTCTTCCAGCCGGCTAGAAGACCTGGGCCTCGTGTCAATGAACCTGTAAACCTGCCAAAGATGTAAAAGACCAAACACAATAACCTCAATTAGTCCTTTTCACAAGCATAGCATCAATTCTCAAAGGACTCAATATCATCAAAAGGAGAGGGAATTACCGGGGAGTTTTGGTTTTTTTAACCCCTCTGGGTGTTTTAAAAGTTTGGGAAGATGTTTATATGCTTAGAGGACAGTGAAAAACGTGGAGAAGGAAGAGGGACAATGCCTTGATTGAGGAAAAACCAGGGAAGAACTCAAGCATGCAATGATGAACTTGAAAGACCAAAACCAAAGTACTCCCTTGATTATGAGATGGATGGACGTGGGAAGCAGTTCCTCTTGGATGAAGATGGCTCCTGAGTTTGGCAGCACTTCGTCGTGAATTCAAAATCTCCCCCCTTTGGCCATGAAGTCAAGGGTTCTATTTATAGACCCTCAAACTCTTAGGTCGAGCAGAGGATAATTCAAACAAGATAAAGAGATAACTCTTAGCAAATCCTCGAAGATAATATCACCAAGAGTCCATAGAATCGAACGGAAGGTCCTGAGGATCAGATTTGAAAGAGATATCGTCAATCCAAACCCTTATCTCGACCACAGAGTAGCAGAGAAAAGGCCTGAACTGCCAGGACTCTCGGAAGGAAGTAACGGCTGCACGACAGACCGCCACTTGGAAGTAACGCACCAAGGAACGACCGCCATTTTCAACCCTATCCCAAAGAGATAAGATCAACGGGAAGAAAACCCAACAAGTTGGACTCTTCAAGGAAGCGACGGCCAAGGCATAGGGCGTCAAAGTGAAACAACGGCTGCACGACAGACCGTTATTATCAACGTGGAATCAAAAGGATAAGCTTTGCAACGAGGCCTTAAGTCTTAGGACTCTCCAAAGAGTAACGGTCCAGGACCCATCCGTCAGAATGAAACAACGCGCCTAGAACCGACCATTATTATCATTGAGGTTCAAGAATGAAATGAGGGGCTTGCTAAGATTCATCCAATGAAACGCCACTAGGAGCCATATCCGATCAAAGAGTTCAGACCCAAGAAATAGGCTTCAACTAATCAAGAGACTTAATGAAGGGTGAACAACTCGGAGCATCGTATAGAATTAAACAAGGAGATGACCCGACTTATTGGGTATAAAACGGGTGTCAACAATAGGATGATTGGATTGTGGTGTGATAGGTGGGTAAGGGTACTATTGGATGGTTTTGTTCCATAGGAGGGCAAACATGGGCCATGAGATCTCTAAATGGGTTCTTCTTTAGCCAACGTGAAAGGGGTTCTCCTAAGATGAGCTCGGCCCCTACTAGGGAGGGTGGTGTAAGGTGAAGACCACCATGTGAAGTTTCTTCTTCTTCCTCGACATGGGTGATCTCCATGGCGGGGGTTGGGTCCGGAGTATTCACCACTATGGGGTCGGGTATGGGGATCATGGTTTCCTCTACCAAGGAGGTGAGTAAGTCCATTGTTTGTGGGGTGATGATGATTGGCATATGGCTCTTTTGGGGTGGTGGGTAATGGGGGACTTGGGATAGGATGGGGAGGGGTAGAAGTGGAGGCCTAGGTTGGGCATCTTGTAACTCATGGGGGAGGGTGCACCCCATTTGGCTCAATGGGTCTTCTTTGGGTAGGAATGAGTTCTCTTGACCTATTTGGGCCTCATATTCTTCTTCCCAATCTAGGGGATCCTCGTAGACTTCGGTCACCTCCTTAAGTTCCTATTGGAAAGGGGTGGGAGGAGGTTTTGTGGTGGGGACCGTGGAAGCTTGTGGGGTGTGGGTTTGATGGAGGATTTTGGGTTGGGTGGTGGCCAATTTGGTTTGAAGGGTGGTGGTGATCAGGATTGGAATCTTTTGAGGCTGTGGAGTTTGGGCCCTAAGGGTGGTATTGGGTTGACTGGGAGAGAAAGGAGGAGTGGGAGTGCTCCTCGGGTTATGATTCTTAAAGTAGGAGTGGGGTGGTCGGGGAGTGAAGATCTTCCTAAGCTCAATCTTCATCTCTTCCCATGATTCTATGGGTTCTTGCCGCCGAATCCTTCTTAAGCTTACTATGCGTTCCCACTCCTTCTTGGCTTGTCCCCGAAGTCGCCTTGTGGCCCTGCGGACTCTAGTGTGTCCATAGACCCTAGTCCTATCAAAGTGTTTGTTCATGAAGGTTTCCCACCTAACATAATCACTAGGATGTGACCCATCAAAGGTGATACTCTCATCTATAAGGTTGTCCGAAAATGGGTGGTCGATCGGACCTTTGTGGAGGGCTGAGTGGGACCAAAGATAGGTAGCCATGTAGATGGGCCGAATGACTCTAAATGCTTATGCGCCCTAGGACAAGACTTAGTAGAGACAAGTCTAGAACTTGCTCTGATACCAACTGATGTGAAACATTGACGGGAATGCAGCAAGTGACAATGATCCCTTGGACTTAATTCGCAAACGCATTCACAAAAGTCGAGAAAGCTTGGAAGACGCCGTCTCACCGTGCGCACCCGTTACCCGTGGTGACTCGATGATGCCGAGTGAAGGTGGGGGAGAAGGACCCTTGCTGGTAGAGGGCCAGCACAACTAAGGTTTTCCCTCCCGAAGGGAGGATGCCCACGATCAAGGGCAGGCGGGTGCCTTGGGGGCACAAGGTCGCTCACTCACTATTATCCACGATGACCACTCAGGATGGTGGCTCCGGGAACGGGCACTCTCTCACTAGCCAGCGAACTAGTTTGACGGATATTAAATAAATAGATATTAAGGGGGGAGCAAGGGCAGGAGCTCACCTGGTTGGTTTGAAGAAACCAACCCCGGTCGGAGACGATGGGCGAGCGGGGAAGTGTGGGTTCCCCGCACACTGCGCCGGTGAAGCTTGAATCCTGTTTAATTAGTTACACTCACTACACCTCTCGCAGGAGGGTGGACTTGGGGTGGGGATGATTGAATTACATGCAAACACTACCTCCACGCAGGGAGGGGCGGTGAGCCGGCCAGGCGGGGAGGGGAGATTCGCCTGAAACGCGAAAGGAGAAGCCGATGCCGAATCTGCCTGCTCTTTGCGATGGCTGACTGACAGTTGATGTTGAGGCCGTAGATCCCGTTATGGAATTTTGCTGATGGCAAGACCAGTGGGGAACGCTTCGTATCTGGGACTAGGATGCCTCTGAATTTTTTGGAATTCTTTTGTTGCAGTTGCGGGCCCGGGACGAGGTTCGATCAGGGAGACAGAATCTGGGCGCGACAGCTTCCTGTTTCTGACAGCCATTTGTAGAGAGTGCCCCGACTGCTCCTGGACTCCGAATCATGAACCGCCAGAGTTCCTGGAACCGTGGACGAGCCCTCTTCGTAGAAAAACTGGCGGGGAAGCCGTCTGATGTTGGAGAGGACTGGGGCACGCAGAAGAGTGGAGGCAGGTCGTTTCAGACTGTGGGAGGTAGACCCGTGCAGCCGAGGGGGAAAAACAATAACTTTGGCCTCCGGATGCCGAACGCGGTTCTGCTTCTTGATTCTGATAGAGGACAGGTGGAGGAAGAACTTTGTAGAAGGGCTCTTGGCCGGAATCTTCTTCCGTTTTTCGTGGTGCAGCTTCTAATCGGGTTCAGGTGCTCTGCAGAGGGAGTCCTACTCAGTCAACGAGAATGGTTCTCCCAGACAGCTCCGACCTCGGATTGAGACGAAACTGCCTCGCCTGCGAAGACGACTGGGAGAGCTTTCCGTCAATGCAGACCGCGCCCCCAGGAGATCCGGGATGGAGGCTGGGGCGGTGCTTCAACAGACTGTCAGTCTGCTGGTATTCAGCTGTATGCAAATGAGAAGGGAGAAAAGGGTGGAGGGGTGGTTCCTTTGGTGGAGGGGTGAGGGAGATGGATGCCTTGGTGGAGGGGAGTGATTTAGGAGGTGGGAGGGGTGGTGAGGTGGAAGGTCAGGGGCGGAGCTAGCAGGGAGATGGGCTGGGTGCGCAAATGGTCAAGGGGGGAGGTGGTGGAGTGATGGGGGCGCAAGTAGCTTGGGAATAGGGAGGGCTTCCTTTGGAATTGGTGAGTTGGGTTAATGGTGGTGTTAATGGAAGTCTAGGGAATAGGAAGGGGTTGCTTGGGGATGCGAAAGGTTGCCTAGGATAGGGGAGTCTTCCTTGGGAAGGTGAAAGGGTGTATAGGGAATGGGAAGGGTTGCTTGGGAAGTGGGGGAAATTGAAGTGGAGTTAAGGGCCTTGGGAAGGTGAAGGGGTGAGAGGCTGATGTGGCAGATGAGGTGGCAAGAGAGGGAGGTGAAGGGGCAGGTGCGCCCAAGGGAGAGAGAGAGAGGGGTTCGCCCCTTTTAGTGAGAGAGAGAAGAAGAGAGAGAGCTAGAGAGAGAGAGAGATGCACAATTGCTTTGGCAAACTTTATCAAATCTTTATTAGCTTCAACTGGTGGGATTGGGGTCCTATTTATAGGAATCCCACAATTCTACATAAGTCCTCACCTTTTGGACTAATGACAAAAGACCAAGGGGTGGTAGGGGGAGCCCATGGGCCAAGCCCATTGAAGTGGGCCCATTAACCCACTAGGCCACCTAATGACACTTAGACTTAGATAAATGACTCACTAACTTAGGTACATGACTCAATAAAAGGGAAAATTACATGATTATGACTCAGAAAGAACTGAAAATTACATAGCTAGACTCAAAAAATCGAGATGAACACAATGGCGAGCATCGGGACCCATGGAGAAATGGGAAGTGGTAAGCGATGTCCCCATCAGCATCTCCCCCGGAAGAGCCCTCCTCGTGGAGACGCCTCCCAGCAAACCGCTGGAGGCCGTTTCACAGTCCGGGGGCGGTGGCTCCTTCGCAACCTGTCAGGAGGACCACCGCATGCCCCTCTCCCAGAGCAGGAAGCCTCCTCTACCCCGAGGAGGGAGAAGTCCGGAGCACAACGATAGTTCCTGGAGACCGAGGTCCCTGAGGAGCGCCGGGACAGCATGCAAGTGCGCCCCCCCAACCCTTCGGGCCAGCGACAATCAGAATTGTCCTTCCGGCTGTGAGACTGTAATGCCCTGGAATCTTATCAGATTCTTATTAGGTCTTTCGTATCCTTATTGGAGGGTTTCAGATCACTTTTGTGGGTCCTGAGTTGAGTTTTATGATCCGTGTGAGTATTGGGGAATCTATCGGCATTTCAGCTGGTATCAGAGTAAAGGGTACTCAACCAGCAGAAATGCCAACAGATTCCCCAATACTCACACGGAACGTAAAACTCAACTCAAGACCCACAAAAGCGATCCAAAACCCTCCAATAAGCACTAGAAAGACCTAATAAGAATCCAATAAGAATACAGGGCATTACATGCACACATTCGGCACCATCGCAATTCTTGAAAATCGTAATATACCACGCCACGAGTACTGATCCTACTAACAACCGATCACAAGCGGCCTAAGTTCAAACCAAGAAGAGCACCAGCTTCAGCATAAGGCACAAAGAGACTCCACCAGAAGGGATGAGAAGTATCAAGCTCAACAAACAGAAGCTCACCAGGAAGGAAGATCCTAGGTTCGCCCGAGCATCTTCTCAATTAGGGAATCTAATCGACCCCTTCGACAGAAGTGAAACGCATCAGGAGCTGGATAGACTTAAGCTGGGATGATCAAAACAACGTAAGAATGTGCATGGTCATCATACCAACGCTAAAAGTTATCAGCCACCTGAACATGCCGCGGAAAAATCTCGAACAATGTACTACAGATTTAAGCCTTCCGGCGAACTCTGCCAAGTACAACATGATCGAGACGAATACCATGTTGAAAAAGGAGCATCCTGTCACATCCTATGTGTAGTGAGCCTCCACTAGCCATAGCCTTACGACACGTTATGGCGTGTCGACCCATGTGGCAGGGCAGTTCCCGAGATATGATTTTTAAGCTAGTTCCGTGGGCCCCCGGCTCTTCACCATAGCGTCCTGCGGGGGGGGGGGGGGGGGGGGGGGACTAGCTAGAGGCCTGGCTCTAGGCACGAACCTGTATGTGCACACGTGGTCAGGGCCTTTGGACTTGCGCCGACGGGCGTGACCCTAACTAGTCACTGGCGACTGTAGTTCCTGGTTCTGACAGTGTCTTAGTCTCTGTCATCTTGTAGGCATCGTAGACAGACACTTGTAGGCGCAGCATAAGACGTCAGTGGACACAGCTGGCTGTTCTTCTAGTGAGGAGGTGCTTCCGTCACGTGACATGTTACTCTGACATTTCTCGTGCGTCGTGACCTTTCCGGGTTAGCCCTCTCATGGTCTTGCCCGAGGTCAGTGTTGTGTCATGTGCACAACGTTCTAGTCATGTGTGTGTGTGGCCGTGTCTAGAAGAGTGTGCACGATAATCGAGTCATATATGCTTTAGGGCATCTATGTCTATCTAGGTCTTTTCTAGACTTTTTACCTGTCTTTGTGGGCCCGAAAGATCTGCAACTCCTGACTTTGTCAGATCAGGGTTCGCCTTCCTGTTGCTGCCCGGAGTAGTTCAGGGAGCCAAGGCTGGTTTGACAGCCGCGCTTGTTTTGTACAACTTTTCCCTTTTCTTTTAGTTGTTCCTACTCCTTCTGTTCTGGTTTTCTTTCTCAACTTTGTAGTTTAGTATTCCTGCTTTACTACTCCTGTTGTTTACCTACTGTTTTAGCATGTTACTGCGTTGTTTTTTATTGGGGTTCCGCCTGACCCCTACTGAGCCAGTGACACGAGGCTCACCCCTGCTTTTCAGGTGGGTGGCGTCGTTCTGCTTCCGTGGTTCCTGGTGTGGCGTGTCTGTAGCTGCCAGTGGTACCTGCATCTGGGTTCCCCCGAGCTCAGTGTACGTCCTTCTTTTTTGTTGACTGTACTGCTTGTCTTTCCTTTGGACTGGACTCTTATATAATTATAAATTGAAACTGTTAATTAAAAAGTAATTTTATTTCTGCTACTTTAGCAAACCGATCTAATGAAATTTAATTGCTTACTGTTGTATCTCTGCGTCTTCAATGTACTACATGACAATCATTTTATCCCTTCGGAACTTTACAGCTCTTGGGAGGCTTCACGGGTTCCAAGCAGTATCGGGTTTACTCGGTAGTCCTATCGGGTATATCCGGTATCTGGGATCCGGGTCGTCATAGCTGTAAAGCTCTGAAGGGATAAAATGATTGTCGTGTAGTCCTATCGGGTATATCCGGTATTCGAGATCCGGGTCCTCACAGCTGGTATCAGAGCAAAGGGTACTTAACCAGCTGAAATGCTGACAGGTTCCCCAATACTCGTACGGATCGTAAAACTCAACTCAGGACCCACAAAAGCGATCTTAAACCCTCCAATAAGGATTCGAAAGACCTAATAAGAATCTGATAAGAATCCAGGGCATTACAGAGACTTTGAGAGGCATTTCGCAAACTAAGAGCGCGCCCTCCACGCCTTGTAGAAGACCTCTCCTGCGGAGGACGAGGAGTGATCCCCGTTCTCTGACTATATCTTGAAGGCCGAGATCTCCCCCAGGATCTCACTTCCGACCTTCAAGTCGTATGACGGCCAGGGAGACCGGCCGATCATTACGACAGCTTTGATGCCCTGATGACCTTGCATGGGGCATCAAACATGATCAAGTGCCGAGCGTTCATGACCACTCTGGTCCAGGGTGCTCAGGCATGGTTCAGGGCCCTCACCACCGGCAGCATTCACAACTTCAAGTAGTTCGTGCGAGTGTTCAAGGAAAGCTTCACCGACAGTGGTCCACCCCGGTCAGTAGCGGGATTACTGGCACTCAAGCAGGAATAGGGAGAGAAGTTGCGGGCTTATATCAACCGATTTAAATCGGAAGCCCTATGCATCCCCCGCCTGGATGTTGCCTCGGCCATCACCGCATTGACCGGGAGTACCCATGACGAGAACCTGTGGCGCGAGCTAGTGCTTCATCCTCCCACCTCCCTCGCCGAGCTAGTGACCCTGGCACTACGCCACGCAGAGTGCGAGGAAGTCCTCAGCGCCTGCCGAGGCATGACAGGCTCGGGTCTAGAGGGGGACAAGAAGTAACCGTCTGAACAAGGGACGGGCCAAGGAAAAAGGTAGAACAAGGATGGAGACCGCAAAGAGCCGTTCTGGAGGTATGAGCGGTATACCCCCCTTACCGCTCCCGTCTACGAAATCTACGAAGACATCAAAGGCTCGGGTCTCTTCCACCAGCCCGAGCCTATGAAGGCCAAGCACCGCAATCGCCGCAAGCATTGCCTGTTCCACAGCGATCACAGGCATCACACTAGCGATTACCATCAACTTCAAGATGAGATTGAGTGCCTCGTCCGCCAGGGACACCTATCCTGATACGTGGTCAGGCAGAAAGAAGACCGAGGCACCCCTGAAGAAATCAACAATGCCCCCCGCATAGTCCACATCAACATCATCGCGGGTGGCGCGGCATCAGGTGGAGATAGAAACCGAGGAAGAAAGCGTCACGCCAAGCGGGCGAGCTGAGCCTCTATAGAGCACCCTACGGCCTCGCAAGCGAGCGAACCGCAGGCCGTGGTATTCTCCGACCAGGACCTGGAAGGGTTAACCACCCCGCATGATGACACTCTCGTTGTATCGGCTACAATAATCATTGTATCATAGATTGGATCTTAGTTGACAATGGTAGTGCCCCTCATGTATTATCCTATGAATGTTTCCTCAACATGGGAGAGAATCCATCTAAACTCCGCCCGATCAGAACCCCCCTATGTGGGTTCAACGGCCAGGCAACTTATCCCAAGGGAGCCCTAAGCCTGCCAGTTAGTATCGGCACCCCACCCAAAACCATTACGGTTATAGTGGACTTCATCGTAATTAAGGGGATGACGGCATATAATGCCATCTTCGGCCGAGGTATCCTCAGCCGAATGAAAGTGGTGCCTTCTACCTTTCACCAAAAAATGAAATTCCCTACCATGTATGGCGTGGGGGAGGTCCGAGGTAACGAGACATTGGCTAGATGGTGCTATATAATCTCGGTTGAAGCCACTAGGCTGGAAGGGAAAAATAAAGGAGTAAAGGAAGCCGAGGAGGGACCAGTAACATCTGAGCCCGGCGACAAGTTGCTAACAGTCTTCCTCAACGGTGACCCGACTCTAGGAGCCAAGATCGGAGCCGATCTACCACTTGAAGAACAAGAAAAATATGAAGATTTCCTTGGCCAGTACATCCAAGTCTTTGCATGGTCTGACGAGCACCTTCCCAAGATCTCGGGAGACGTGGTGACGCACAAGCTCAACCTCGACCCAACGGTGAAGCCTGTCCAGCAACGCAGGAGAAAGCACGCCCCGGAGAAGCAAGCAGTCATCAAAGAGTAAGTTATCAAGGGACAAAAGACTGGCCTCTTTCGTTTGGTCTTGTACCCTACATGGCTTGCCAACGTCATCCTGGTACCGAAGGCTTCAGGGAAATGGCGAATGTGCGTGGACTTCATCGACCTCAACCAGGCTACCCTGAACGATTGCTACCCGCTGTCGAGCATCGATCAACTAGTCAATTCAACCTCTAGCAATGAGTTGCTCAGCTTCCTGGACGCCTACTCCGGTTACCATCAGATCACGATGTACCCGAAGGACATCGAGAAGATTGCCTTCATCACTGACTTCGGCGTACACTGCTACACTCGAATGTCGTTCGGGTTGAAGAACGCTAGAGCAACATATTAGAGACTGATCAACCACATCTTCGAGGGACAGCTCGATCAGAACGTCGAGGCCTACATTGATGACATGCTCGTCAAAATGCCGAAGGCCGAAGACCATCTCGTCGACTTAGCCGAGACCTTCGACACCCTCCAAAGGTGCAACATGAAGCTCAACCCTGCTAAATGTGCCTTCGGAGTCAGATCCGGGAAGTTCCCAGGCTTCCTGGTAACTCAGCGTGGGATCGAGGCCAACCCCGACAAGGTTCAGGCCATCTTGGACATGCGGCCGACCACCTGCATCAAGGATGTTCAACGCCTTACGGGGAGCATTGCTGTGCTCAACCGCTTCCTGTCCCGAGCGGCTGAACGATGCCTACCTGTAGCACCCCTGAAAATTTAAGGAAATAAAATTCTTTAATAAATTAAACTTACATGAGAAGGACAAATAAGTTATAAATGTAGACACTTAGTGGGCCATGATAAATTGATCATCTTGGTCCATTAACACAAGATATGTAAAACCCAAAGAATATAACTCCCGTATATACACTAAATGGGCCTGACACACATGTAAATTACATTTTTTTTAGGAACTAAAAGTAAAATGAGTCATGATATAAAACTTGACCATTAACTAATTATATATATATATATATATTTAATACCCCACATGAATAGGATCATTGTAATTAAATGGGCCCCTTAAACACCCATCTAGCCTTCAACCACATTTACACATGGCCCTTAACTAAGTGTCAACTGAAGCCTTAAATGGGCTTAACACTAATATAAGTAGAAAGGGGATAATGGGCTTAAAACAAAAAAAGGGGGGTCACCAAGCTATATGAGGCAAGGGCCCAAATCAAGAAAAAAAAATATAAATATGTGTAATTTAGAAGAGGATCAACATGCATGGTTGGGAAAGTTAGAGTCTTAGTATGAAGACGGCTGGCAATGATCCTGCGTGAGGAAAAGTCCCTCACTAGTAGGATTCTTACTTTAGAACATGTACACTAATAGGATTAGAGCACCCACAGATCTATAAGTACCCCTTCTTCCAATCGAGGCCGGCGGTAGTCGACCTACTGCTACTTCTTCATCTTCTTCTTCCTACAACAACGAACCCTGTTCTCCTGCTGTCGACTGCGACTACTGCTATTGTGATCACGCGGAGGGCCTCTCTTCTGTGCTTCACTATTGTTGCTATTGCCCCTCTGCCACTGTTGTTCTTGATTCCCGGGAAAGGAAAAGAACATCTGCTGTTGCTATTCTTTTCTTCACAGAGCTACGGAGGCTCTGTTCTAAGTACAACAGGAAGAACTGTTGTAGTTTGCTATCTTAATCTCTCTGTTCACCGTTCAAATCATCACACGAGGTAGGTGATCTCTCTCAAGTAAAAATATTTAATAATAAAATTGGCATGATCAAGCTATTGTTGATTTTACGTAGGTGTTCTCGACATGAAGCTATAGCGTTTAATATTAAACCTTAATATAACATCTACATGTACCATAATCTTTAACGTATCTATAGGTGATCTCTCCAAGCCTAAACATGTTAATTACCTGCAAAAATTCTCATGGTTGTTAGCTGTTCTCAGCAACAAGCTAAACAGTTAATACCTGTTAACCCTTAATGTGATTTCTGCATGCGTATATCTTGATCTTCTAGTGCATCCCTGGGTATCCTCTCTGATGGCTAGAGATCTCCTGAAACGTGCATATAAAATCTGCATATATGTAGTTATTAATCGATTTAGCATGTTTTAGCATGTTTTGTATCGGGAGATTAGTAGCCTCCATGATGAAGGAAATAGTGACCTTTATATGGTCGCGAAATCAGTGAATAACGGCAGAATCTCTTCCGTCATTTCAATTGGGTGACATTAATCATGTTGTCAATAGCTTTGTGAATTATCTTGAAATTTAATAAACTATCAAGTTTATACGCTGAACACTATAACTAGTTAGTTATGGAGTTCCTGATTTGTCGGCCTGTTCGTGGGAGTCTGAGTGACCTTTATTCATGAAAATTTATGGGTATACTAGTGGGGTGGAGACCGAGGTAGTGAGAGTGGTTGCACCATTTTCCGTGTCTCCTATCTCAAGATCCCCCATCTCTCAATGAAAAATTATTTTGAACGTCTGGCTAGGTAGAGTTTTTCGAGCCCTTCATTTTGGTATATAGATTGCGCAATTCTGACATGTGTACATCTAGAACGGGAGTCAAGAAAGGGAGGTTAAAAAAAGTGACACTATTCATTTGTTATAAATGACGACACACTCAGTGTCGTTGAATTCTTTCAACGACACTCTGCGAAGGCGTTAAATCATTTATTAATATATACATATATATATAGAACTTGTAGCTATATCTTTAAAAATTCATATCTATTAAATTATATAACATAAAATTGTAAAAATTATATATCTGGAATTCTCATATTTTTCTCCTAATTATCATATATTTTATTTCTCTAAATTATTTTAAATAAATAAATGTGTCTTTGAATGTATATTTTTGAAATTATTCAATTAAATAGATATTGACGTGATTTCTTGTTAAATAAATTAAGTTAAAAATTATAGAATTAACGTCCCTCCAAGTGGACACTAATTAATAAATGACACTACTCATGGATGTCAATTAAAATAACTTTATTTAATAGTTAATTATATAATTGGATGGACGTGAATTCTATAATTAACGCATTCATGTTCTCACCGTTTTCTTCCGATTTTGACCCATACCTCGGGTCTTTTGGCACTATCATCTCACGTCCGTAGATGGAGCCCCTTTTTCATGATTGGTTCACGTTATACACCTCAACTCTCGGTGACATACGAGCCCTCCGTTGGACATTCTGTTCCTTCGGACTAGCAACTTAGTCATTGGGACCTCCGTAAGTCTCCGCTAGCCTTAGATTCCCTCACAGCAGCCGAGCTGGTTGTACCCTAAAAACCTCGGGATCCGATCCGTGTCACTTTAGTTTTCCATTAGTCTTGACACTCCTTTTGGAATCTTCTTGTCATCAATTCGAGAACATAACCCTTTGACTCTGTATTTGGCCAAATCTGATTCTGAAACATTAAGGGCTGTGGGTCCGCGACTTTTCAGTGCCAGGTAGGACTGAAGTCCAATTCTGTAAACCATGGTAATTCTGGGTGTGGCATTGCACCAAACTTTGTACATCTGTTATATTCTGTTATTCTGTTATATCAATCATTCTGCAAACTCTGTTAATTCTGTTAAATCTGTTATTCGGATAATTTGTTGCTTGGTTATTTTGATAATTTAGATATTATGCTAGATTGCTTATATTTATTGGAACTCTGTTATATTCTGGCCAATTCTGAAGTTATGTTCATCTAAGTACCTGTCCTTGTTATATTCTGATAGCTTGTCCTTGACTCTGCATGGGAATTCATCCTTATTTATCTTGAGCTCGTAACTACCTTTGACTTTAATATTCATCTTTCTCGTTAGATTGATCATCATGATTTTCTAGTTCCATGCCTTCCATCGTCATGAACATGTTAATTGGCTAATCACTTATATTCTGCTTGATGAGAGATGTAATTCCTACTTAGCTTTTTGCTCACCAGCCTATTTTTAACATTTTTCAGGTAATGACATTGAAGATAGTCCATCAGATGGGGAAGGGCAAGAGTGTTGAGTGTTGTGGAAAAAGCAAGCTGGTGTCTTTTAGTTTTCTTGAGTCTTTTCTCTTTATAAAGTATTTGAGTCTTTTCTTGTTCCCATATAAGTGGAGTCTAGTTATGTAATTGACTTTTGATTATCAATAAAGATTATATTTTGTCCATATTATATGGCCTTGGAAATTTTGTGTCTTATGTATGCTCTGATTATTCACGACTGTATCACTGCCGCGTTCTGAACTACACGTTTCGCTGCTATCGGTTCGGGGCGTGACACTACCCTTCTTCAAATTATTGAGGGCAAATGGCATCTGCTACGTTCACCTGGGATGAGGAATGTCAGAAGGCGTTCGCCAAACTCAACAAATTCTCGGCCTCACCCCCAGTGCTATCCAAGCCAACCCCGGGCGAAGCTCTGCACCTTTATCTCTCGGTGACCCCTTCCACGGTGAGCTCGGTCCTAGTCAGGAATGACACAGGGATTGAGAGACCAGTTTACTATACCAGCAAGGTGCTTAATGAGGCTGAAAGAAGGTACCCCGCAACCGAGAAACTCGTGCTAGCATTGGTTACCTCAGCCAAGTGCCTCTGACCTTACTTTCAAGGGCACTCCATCGTCGTATTGACCGGCGAACCCCTGAAGAAGATTCTCTTTCACCCTGAAGCCTTGGGATGCCTCGTCAAATGGGCCATCATGCTCAGGGCCTGCGACATCTCATATCGCCCCCGCTTGGCCATTAAGAGATAGGCCCTCGCGGACTTCATCGCCGAAAGCACCGTCCCGACTGAGGAAGCACTTCCACCTGCACACGGTCTCACCTGGGACCTGTTCGTCGACGGGTCCTCCAACTCAGCTGGAAGCGGTGCCGGTATCCTTCTCAAGTCCCCCAAAGGAGCGGTGCTGCGGTACGTCTTGAAATACAACTTCCAGGCATCCAACAACACCTCCGAGTACGAAGCCCTTATCTCAGGGGCCAGGATGGCTCGACGACTAGGAGCCAAGCGAGTCAGGATCCACACCGACTCCTAACTGGTCGCTAGCCAGGTTAATGGTGATTACGAAGCTCGGGAAGGACAAATGATCAAGTACCTCCAGGTGGTCAAGAGGATGGCCCAACTCTTCGAGAGCTTTGAGGTAGTCCGGATAGCCCGGGAGGAAAACTCCCGAGCGGACGCCCTCTCTCGCCTTACCTCCTCCCTCGACCCTGAAGGTACACGATCGGTCTTCCTCGAAGAGCTCGAGCGATCGAGCATCGTATCCAAGCTTATGACCATTGACCCAGTGCCCTCGAGCGACTGACGAACCCCCTATATATCCTTGCTTCGGGATTCTCAAGAGCCCCCCGACCCTCGGGAGGCTCGAAAACTCAAGTACCAAGCTCGATGTTTTGTCATGCCGGATGATGACTTGTACCGCAGATCTTTCTCTGGTCTCCTCCTCAAGTGCATCAGCGTCGACGAAGCCAGCTGAGCGGTTCAAGAAGTACACGAAGGCATCTGCGGCGCGCACCATGGAGGAAGATCGCTCGCCAGGATCTTGCTTCGGTAGGGTTACTGGTGGCCCACTCTCCAGCGCGACTGCACGACCTATGTGCAGAAGTGTGACCGATGTCAGTGCTTTGACCATCTAATCCACCAGCCCGCCACGGAGCTCATCACCCTTGCCGTGCCATACCCCTTCGCTCGGTGGGGAATAGATATTCTAGGGCCGTTTCCCACGGCTCAAGCTCAAGAGAAGTTCATCATCGTCGCCATCGACTACTTCACCAAATGGATCGAAGTCGAGGCCACCACCAGGATCACCGAGTCAGTCGTATGGAGTTTTGTTTGGAAGTCGATCATTTGTCATTACGGTGTCCCCCGAGTGATAGTGAGTGATAATGGTTGGCAATTTGATTCTCATTATTTCAAAGACAAATGTGCCGACCTAAACATTCACAACCACTTCACTTTGGTAGCCCACCCTCAGGCCAACAGACTGGATGAGAATGCCAACAAAACTATCTTAAAAGGCATCAAAACCAGCGTCGGCAAGGACAAGGGAAGCTGGCTTGAAGAAACTACCGAGTGTACTATGGTCGCACCGAACTACTCCTAGAACGGTCACCGGTGAAACACCTTTTTAGCTGGTGTATGTCACGGAAGCCATGGTTCCATTGGAGGTCGGCAATCCCTCTCTCCGAGTTGTCCACTTCGAACCTGAGGTGAACGAGCAGAAACAGCTAGAAAACCTCGACTTAGTGGATGACATCCAAGAGATTGCAAAGATCCGAGCAATGGAATACCAACGGCGCATCACTCGATACTACAACTCCAGAGTCCGAGACAGACACTTCCAGCCAGGGGACTTCGTCCTGAGAAAGGCCGAAGCCTCTCGACCATTGGAGACGGCGGGGAAGCTAGCCCCTACCTGGGAAGGCCCCTACCGAGTGGTCGAGACGCTCGGGAAAGGGGCGTATCGACTGTCCACCATGGAAGGAACACCCATCCCTCGGACATGGAATGCGACTACACTTCGTAAATTCTACTTTTGATCATCTGGCAAGCACACACGTGTAAGCAAAGTGGAAAAAAACATTCTTCTATTTTCATTAAACTCTGGTGTACATCAAGTAGGCCGCAGCCAATACAATATCCATGTACAACAAAAAATCACATCCACTGGTACTATGACGTGAGCGAAAAGCTCGGCAAACCCGGTAGGCACTCCTACGTCCAGCCACTGACTATGCCTCGTCCGAAAACTGGCTCGGATAAGGGATAGCCGGCCCTGTTGGCTCGAGAAGCTCGAATGAAAGGTGCCAGAGGGATTGGAAGGACAACAAAAAAAAAGGAGAGAAAAAAAAAGGAAAAACAAGAGAAGGCCTCCTCTGCTGACTCTTTGGAAGGAGGACGGAAGCCGAACAGAGAGCAAGCACTATCTAGTGGTGCAAGGCATCCTCCAAAGAGTGAAAGCGGAGGGAGGGGGAGGCTGAGGCGAGAAGAGAGCTTGAAAAGCTCCCCCACTCAATTTGGATGGCGTCGGCGGGACAGGGACAGGAAGGTGACATGCTCCTGCATGTCGAACCCTCTCCCAAACTGACCCACGGCTGTTGAACCCTCTTCCAAACTGGAATAGCAGGAGCTCCCCTCCTACTGCCATCTACATCATTGTCTTCTGAAGCGCTCTCCATGCTCTGCTGAGATCGACAACACAACACTTCGCAGAAAGGGAAGAAGGAGAAACCGTCAGGGATGTCCTTAAGCGATGGAAAAGGAGGAGACGCCCCTCAAACCTTTTATAGGCTGAAGGGGGGGTTGATTGCCTTAAATGACTCTCCCCTTAAAAACACGCTAAAAGGAACCTTCCCTGAGGCGGTTTCCTCATTTCCCAACATTCCCCCCTAGCGTGACGCGCGAAGTGGCAAGTCATTTACGGTGGAATGGAAAAGCGGAAAGGTGCCAGTGCCATGTCAGTTATCAAACAGATCGGCACATGCGATATCTGCGGAGAAAATCGGTGACTACGGATACGGTAGTCGAATCACACCAAAAGCGGTAAGAAATAATCAATTCAGCACTTAATATTGTCGCTACTATACTTTCCAAAAAACAAAAAGGTCTTACACATCTACAAAAGGGAAAGAAAGGAAAAGCTTGTACATCAGGCCTCGGGCCCATCTCCAGGCTCGGTAGACAAGGCCCCCTCAGCACCAAATGATATGCCCCTAGTATTCTTGGCGACAGCTGACCCAGGCACTGACCCCACCTGCGTGGGAACTATCTCGGTCTCGTGCTCTCCCGAGGCTGCTGGAGTTAGCGATCGCTCGGACGAGCTCGTGGACTCCCGACCCCCCTCTTCGCTCAACGTATAATGGGAAGAGTCAGTGGAACCCCAGTCCGAGTCATAGCGTTGCCCGGATCGGAAGCGTCATCCCGGGCGACCCGCTTGCCCTTGTCTCGGGCACGGGAAGAACCCTCCGAATCTTGGAGATCGCTCGGAGCTGGCGTATCATCCCCATCGACGATCTCCAACTCGGCCGGTGGTGCCTCATCCTCAACCGCTCGCCTCTGGTCTTAACGAAGAAGAGCAAATTATAAGAAGGAAGGCACTTACTCTACAAGAAAGAGAACAAGTCCCTGAGATCCTCACCTGTCGGCAACAGCGCTCGAGAAAGATACTCCTAGATGTTGGACGAGGTCACCAACTCAGCAATCGGCCAGTGATTCTACAGAAGGATAGCAGCATCCCTCTCCACCTCCAGGGGGGCCTCCATTTGCTTCGAAGGAATGTTCGGGTGAATGTTGTCCGTTGTCGAGAAATTCCAGACTACACCGACCGCCGACGCACCCACCCAGAAATATTGGGTCTTCCACCCCTTGTGAGAGGAGTCCTCCACGGAAAGGGACACGTAACTCTTATTCCGTTTTGCCTGGACGAAGAAGAAGCCCTTCCCCACATGAAGATTCTCCTTCAGCTCGAAAAAATAATGGAAGAGGTCCAGCAAGGTGCTCATCCCACACTAGACACAAAGGAAAATGAAGGAGAAGATGAGGGTATAAGAATTAGAGACTAGCTAGACAAGAGCCAACCGGTAGAACCGAAGCAACTAGGCAACAAAGGAATGGAGGTGCAGGCGAAAGCCACACTTCCAGGCCAAGAGGAAGGAACAAAAGAGGCTAGAACGAGTGGCCAGACTAGACATATAAAGCTCAGCCGCAAGGAATTGAAATCACCAAGGTAGCCCATACTGGTTCTCCAGTCGCCTCACCTCAGCCCCCCCCCCCCCCCCAACTCGCTGCGGAGAGGCTCCGACTGTACCAAGAAAACCCTTGGGGTCTGTTCTTTTTGTCGCCACTCGGCCTCAAGATTTTGGTCCGCCATTGAACAGATGGAGGAACATGAAGAAGAAGGGGAAAGCTCTGGATCAAAGGACTCCGGATGAGAAGGAAGTTGACGGATCGCCGCCGCGGTAATCTATTCTAGCTCCGCTAAAGCTGCTGTTATTCTCCGCTCCTCTGAACTGCTCTTACGGTGCATGAGACCCCCTATATAAATGAAAAGGATGGCAAAACCCTAAACCCTGGAGATAAAGGGATGCAAATAATGTGCCATGCTTATAACCCCTAGCCGGAGGCAGCGCGGCGTTCTGATCTCCCGAGGAGGGGCCTTCTTTTACTCATCATGACGGGCATATTCTAAGGGCAAGCCACATCATGTGGCCCCTGCAAGAGAGAGATCTCCACCCAACTAGAGCCACGAAAAGTCCAGCCCAAATGCTACTCAACCGAGCCTAATTTTTGCTCGGGAGTAGGAGGGGGACAAGTGGATAAGGGAAATCTAACCACCCATACGGAGAGGCCAAACGAGGTCCGACCAGACCCAACGAGCCCCAGCTCCTTGAAGTGGTAGCCCCCGGGCCCACTAAAGATATGTCTAATAACTTACTCAGAACAAGTACTTTCTAGGAGGCCTTCGGGTTGGGAAGTCCGAGCATCAGTTTGATCGGGAGAGCTCCATCGGAGCCCCGTATTCTCTGCCCAGACCACGCACTCATTGCTCGGGAAGACATCTCCTGAGCTAGTGCCTCATGCTCGGGCCAACTGATGGAAGCTTATCTGTACGGCCGTTACGTGTCCCTTAAAAGCTGGGAGCTCAAGAGGATAGGGGAGATCAGGATTCCACATGCTATAAAGAGCCCGCAAGGAGGACATAACCCCCCCCCCCCCCCCCGAAACTCCTCAGATTACTAGGATCAATCACTCAACGACCCATTATTTAAACTAGAAGAACCCTCCTGTGAGAAGGTAAGCCAAGAACCCTGAGCAGGAACCACTTCACCTTTTGGTGGAGAGGGATCTCACGCTCCCATCTTCCTCCTAACTCCTCCCTTCGCACCAGTGCTCTACTACAGTCGCTGACTTAAGCATCAGAGCGTCTTCCCTGGAGATTCATCCCTAGGCACCTCTGACTTGTTTCCCTTCTTGCAGTTCATACTTCAAGGATACGTGGTTATCTTCCTCCCCGCCCAAGAGTAGCGCGACATCACCCCTCTTCAAGAACCATTAACATGCCTACCATATAATAGTTGTTATAACAAGCCTTATACAGTAAACCCATATTAACATGCATTCTAATCTATTTTACGTATAATCTATGCCAAAGGAAAATGAAGCACAACAATATTGTGTGACCATTTGCATATTGTTAGTAGATGGGCACACCTTAGAGGGGGGTGAATAGGTGTGCCAAATAAAATAAATTATATATTAAAATTTAATGTTGAAATGCAACAAAAATAAAAACATAGAATCGCCAGCAAACCATAAGGACATAGAGATTTTACACTGGTTCAATATGTTCCCCTTGATAGACCTATGTCCTAGCCCCGTAGAACCCGCAAAGACTTTCACTAACCTTGCCAACTAAAGTTACACCGGCTAGTTTTTCAGGGTCTAGCTCCCAAGCTGATCTTATCAGGTCTTAGAAAACCTGACAACTAGTGTCCAAGATTAGCATCCCTAGTTATTCTTACGGTCACAGCAAAGCAACAAACACCTACGTGACTTAGTTTTTTCGGTGGTCTAGCACCTCCTGGCTTTCCAGGAGCTAGTCACCCAGTTGATTTCCACAAAATCAGTAGACCAACCTAGCACACCAGTGCTAGTAATCCTAGAGCAACGAATGCACTATACACTGTTAGTTTACACAGATTCAAGAATTCACAGTTGTGCTCCTTGACGAGTAGATGATGGAAATTGTAATGCGCAAAGAAAAATGAATTAACTGATGGACAAATAGAGGAGAATGGGAGGAATGTCACAAAGATACCGATTACTCCTCTTTAACACTTCCTAGATAGAGAGACTTCTGGGATGATGCTTTCAATACAGGGAAATCTCTCCTTGACTTGAATGTGTAGGAAGCTTGTGCTCAAGGATCACTTTGCTAGTTGAAGTTTATTGATCATTCTGCTCAATGAAATTCACTCGTTGGTTGTTCTTCTGGAGCTACAAGTTATTTATAGCACCAGGCTTCATTGTATCCGTTAGAAACATTTTTTTTCAACAGTCGGATCCCAATCAAACTAGTTGGTAGATCCTATTGGCTACTATGCTTCCTCCAACTTTGTAAGTGAGCGTGCATTGTTCTCATGGTATTAGGTGAATTAGATCTTCTATTACGGAAGATACATATGTCTGCCCTTTTTTTTCTTTTCTGTAACATACCCTCTGACTGTTGCCGTCTGTATGTCTGAAATAATGTTTAAAATATTTCTCTCATGCAGGGACGTGAGATAAGTTAAGCAAATTGAAAGTACAAGTGATAGTGAGTAAAATATGTAGAAAGTAATTCAAGTTTTGCACATAAAAATATATCTCCCGATATTGGGTGGTGCATAAAAAGATTATGTAATGTATTTATACATCCTAAAAATGAAAAAGTATCTCAATATATACTATGCATTTAATGTGGATGTATTGTTAAGTTGAGTTTTCAACGCTATATTTTAGAAGGTATTAGTGTCTGTGATTTTACCGAAAAAAGGCATTAGTAAGATTTTAAATAATGTGTGTACAATTTACGTGTATAGTGTTGTAGAGTTTAAGTGTTGTGTAGACACTTTACAACATAGTTTATCGTTTAGCACAATCAATAGAAATATATATTTGATATATATACCACCTTATTTGAATGGAGGATAAAATTAAGGCGATGCCATTTTATATTTTAATGAAAGTAAACGAAGTATCATCTACCTATTTGTCTAAGTATTCTATTTTAATATTTTATTTTAGACAAAGCATCGTCTATCCTTAGTTTTCCTCATTTTTCACTTAGACGAGATATCATCTAACACTTCACCTCTCTATAGTCTTATTAGACGAAGTATCATATGATCCTTCAACTTGATAGATTAGATGAACTTTTGTTTATCACAAGTTTTGTCATTTTCTACTTGGACAGAATATCATCTAACTCATCGTCTATCATGAGTTAGATGATGTTTCATCTAACGCTTCTTTACTTAGACGATGTCTCATCTACTTTGAGCTTTTACCGTTTTCCTCTTAGACGGAGATTAGTCTATCAACTCTCACATTGACTACCCTTTCTATCTTGGACAACATATTATCTAACTAGAGACTTTAGATGACATATCGTCTATTGCTACTTTGTACACATTGTAACGCCCCGAGATCCGATCCCCAAAGTTTTGGGGATTAATTTTTTATCCTTTTATCGGACCCCGAAGCAATCACTTCGTACGTATCGCGGAAGCATAATATTATGTAACATGCATACATTCACATGAGAGAGAAACCACATGTTACAAGTAATGTAGGTAAGCATCTCAACCATTCATAATCTCCAAAAATAGTACATGTGCATGTCCCAGATTACACATGAGCCCACATGGGCCTTCCACCCCACACCCCTACATATAGCAAAACATTCAACCGTAGCATACCTATACGGACTGTGCTAACTCTATTCCTATGCTGTTGCCTCCACCTCAACCTCCTCCTCTATATTTCCTGAAAAGCGTGTATCACAAGGGTGAGTGTGATGCTCAGTAGGCATCCTAAACAAACTAGGGTTAACTTGCATCTATATAATCATTTATATGTATTTTTTAGATGTTAACAATAGCATAGTTCATTTAATATTATCTACTTAAAATAACTCAAACAAGGAAAGTACAGATTCTTTAACTAGTGTATGAACACCCATGCATGCAGCAAGACCCCGGCAGAAGAACAATTACCTATTATCAAATTTTATGAGAGTTCATATTATTTCCATTCATGGAACCGGACAGCTGTCGCAAACACAGGAGCCCCACACACATAACGAACAAAAGAGTACTGCACAGACCCGAGAGTGAACTCCCACCTAGATTCTTGTGGCCCAGTGACGTTACGTATCACCGTCCCACAAAGGCCGCCCCACAATGGGACCGAAGATTGAATCAATAAGATTTTAAACTAGGGTGTTACGTATCGTCATCCCCTGGGATCTTTTACTTCTGCGACGTTACGTATCGCCGTACCGCAGAAGGACCGAAGTCCAACCTCACAGAATGCTATTGTTTTCCCTCCATGGCATACATATTCTTACTTGATATTACTAGCATGATGCTCATAATTTTCATGATTTTAAGGGGCTAAACATACTCATAGTCATTCTTCTAATGAGTTACTCATGCTCATAGATATGCTGCAAATAGTTTAAGATGGCTAAACACACCCGTAGTCATGTTCAAGTTACTATATGAAAGTACAGGTTCATCCTTCTAGGCTACACATGCATAGAAAATGACTTATATCTGAGAGTACAGAATTTTTGGGTACATGAAACCTTTACAGTGGGTTACTAACTTATCCTTCTACCATTTTTTAATTTTTCAAATTTTTACGAAATAAAATGCCCTTTCAAAACTCTCCTTTTCTATATTTCTGGAAATCTAGACAGACCCACAGGTGCACCAACCTTGCCTGTACCTGCTCAGACTTGCCTCAAGGACCTCAACACATGTGCATCGACCTTACCTAAGTCTGTGCAGCACGTGCACCGACCTTACCTATCATCATCATCATCATCATCATTATCAGAGCCTTATCCCAATTAATTGGGGTCGGCAACATGAATCCTGTTCCGCCAAAGATTTCTATCAAGTGCAATATTCATATTTAAACTCAAGGAACTAATGTCCTTCCTAATAACATCGCACCATCTCATTTTAGGTCTTCCTCGAGCTCTTTTACTAGCATCCACTAAGATTTAGTCACATCTTTTAACCGGCGCTGAGTTAGGGCGACGAAACACATGTCCAAACCACCTGAGTCTATTTTCTCTCATTTTGCTATCAATTGGAGCTATCCCTAAGTCCTTACAGATGCGCTCATTCCTAATCTTATCTTTCTTAGTCTTGCCACGCATCCATCTCAACATCATCATCTCTGCTACACACATTTTGTGGATGTGTTCCTTTCGTACTACCCAACACTCGGTACCATATAACAAAGCAGGTCTCACAGCCGTTCTATAAAACCTCCCTTTGAGTTTCACAGACATACGACGATCACAAAGGACACCTGATGCACTTCTCCATCTTAACCAGCCTGCCTTAATCCTATGCGTAACGTCATCATAAATCTCCCCATTATCTTGTATGATAGACCCTAAATATCGAAAGCTACTACTCTTCGGAATGTTATGTCCATCAATTAGAACCATGTCTTCCTGAACCACTCTCCCATTACTAAAATTACAGTGCATAAACTCTGACTTACTCCTACTAATTTTAAAACCTTTAGACTCCAAGGCAAGTCTCCAACGCTCTAACTTAGCATTTAGAGCATCAATACTCTCATCAATTAAAACAATATCGTCTGCAAATAGCATACTCCAAGGGATATCCCCATGCAATTGTTTAGTTACTTCATCCATAACTAAGGCAAAGAGATACGGACTTAGTGCAGAACCTTGATGCAAACCTATAGAAACGAAAAATTCACGAGTCTCCCCAGCAATAGTTCGAACACTAGTAATAGCACCGCCGTACATATCTTTAATCAAATCAACATATCCTTGAGAGATTCCTTTCTTTCTTAATGTCTACCAAATCAATTCTCTCGATACTCGATCGTACGCCTTCTCGAAATCAAGAAAAACTATATACAAATCTTTTCTCATCTCTCTATACTTCTCCATTAGCTGCCGTAGTAAGAAAATAGCTTCTGTAGTAGATCTATTTGGCATAAAATCAAATTGATTTTTCGATACAGTAGTCATACATCGGAGGCGTTTTTCAATTACTCTTTCCCAAAGTTTCATAGTATGACTCATAAGCTTAATTCCACGATAATTATTACAACTTTGAATATCTCCTTTGTTTTTATAGAAAGGAACTACAACACTTTTTCTCCAAACTTCTGGCATTCTCTGTTCCTTTAAAATTTTATTAAAAAATTTAGTTAGCCACTGAATACCAATATCTCCTAGGCCTTTCCATACTTCAATAGGTAAGCCATCTAATCCTAAGGCCTTGCCCACTTTCATTTTTCTTAAAGCATCCTCCACTTCTGACATCTTAATACGACTGAAATATTGATATTTATCAAATATTGTAGACTCTTGGGTACCTTCTAGAGATAAATCCTTGACGGAATCTCCATTAAGTAACTTCTGAAAATAGCTATGCCACCTCCCTTTAATCTCACGATCCTTAGTTAAAACCCTTTGATCTTCACCTTTAATGCACCGAACATGATCTAAATCTCTAGTTTTCCTTTCTCTTAATTTAGCAAGTTTAAATATGTCCTTTTCACCCTCTCGGGTTCCTAATTTATTATATAAATCTTCAAATGCCTTTGATTTAGCTTCGCTAACTATTTTCTTAGCTCTCTTTTTAGCGATTTTATAGGCTTCTAGGGTTTGGTCATTTTTGTTAGTTTGCCAAACTTTAAAGCATTTCTTTTTTACTCTAATGGTATTTTGGATTTCCTCACTCCACCACCAAGTCTCTTTGTCTAAATTCTTTTTACCTTTAGATTCGCCTAAGAGTTGTTTTGCAACCCTCGTTATACAATTTGTAACATTATTCCACATTACATTAGTTTCTTGTTCTAAATTCCAAATATTATCCTTTAATAGATGATTTTTAAATGTTTCTAAACTTTTACCTTTTAAATTCTACTATTTAATCTTTGAATAATTATTTATAATGATCTTTCTTTTGAATTTAGGGATAGTGACATCCATTACTAACAACCTATGTTGAGGGGCTAGACTCTCACCAGGAATAACTTTACAATCTTTACATAAGACTCTATCGACCTTCCTAATGAGAAAATGGTCAATTTGACTTATATGTGTTCCACTCTTGTATGTTATTAAGTGTTCGTCCCTCTTCTTAAAGAAGGTATTAGTAATTACTAGATCATAGGCCACAGCAAAATCAAGAATAGTGTTACCCATATCATTTCTATTACCAAAACCAAACCCTACATGAATACTCTCATAGCCTCTATTATCTATACCCACATGACCATTAAGATCCCCTCCAATAAAGATTCTCTCTTCACTAGGGATATTTTGGATCAAACTATCAATAGCCTCTCAAAATTACTTTTTAATGCTCTCTTCTAATCCTACTTGAGGTGCATATGCACTAATTATATTCAAAATATCCTCACCTAAGATAAGTTTAATTAACATTAGTCTATCCCTCAATCTATTTAATTCCACAACTCTGTCTTTTAAATTTTTATCTATTATTATAGCAACACCATTTCTAGAGTTATTATTACCCGTATACCAAATTTTATATCCATCAATGTCTTTAGCTTTATGTCCTTTCCACCTAGTTTCTTGTAGGCAAGCTATGTTAACCCTCCTGTCCTTCATTAACTTAACTAATTCTAAACCCTTACCTGTTAAAGTTCCTAAATTCCAAGTCGCTAGACGGATCGTATGTTTTTGGACTTGCTTCTTTACCCGTGTGCGTCCAACCCTACACGAGAACCCTTGTCTATTTGACACCGCAATGGGGCGCCATTGCGGCGCGTCGCTTACGGGGAATGCCCTAGCTAGCCCTTGCTCACTTGTCATTCCATCCGGATTCTGATGTAACGCGTCGCTTACGGGGAACGCCCTAGCCAGCCCTTGCTCACTTGTCATTCCATCCGGGTTCCGATGTAACGCGTCGCTTACGGGGAACGCCCTAGCATTAGCACATAATGTATTTGGATCAAAATTCATGTTGGAGATGTGACAAAATTTTACTGCTGGCTGTCGACCTAACACAAACCCTCCTCTTTTCTCATCCGGGCTTGGGACCGGCCATGGCAGAGTTAATATGCACCGACCTTACCTATGCATAGACCAAATGTGCACCGACCTTAGTTATGCTTATACCAAAACATGCACTGACCTTAGTTATGCATGGACCAAATGTGCACTGACCTTAGTTATGCTTGGACCAAACATGCATCGACATTACCTATGCATGGACCAAATGTGCACCGACCTTAGTTATGCTTGGACCAAAACATGCACCGACCTTGCCTATCCATGGACCAATGTGCACCGACCTTAGTTATGCTTGGACCAAACATGCACCTACCTTACCTATGCATGGACCAAATGTGCACCGACCTTAGTTATGCTTGGACCAAATATGCACCGACCTTAGTTATGCTTGAACCAAAACATGCACCGACCTTACCTATGCATGGACCAAATGTGCACCGACCTTAGTTATGCTTGGACCAAACATGCACCGACCTTACCTATGCATGGACCAAATGTGCACCGACCTTAGTTATGCTTGGACCAAAACATGCACGGACCTTGCCTATGCATGGACCAAATGTGCACCGACCTTAGTTATGCTTGGACCAAACATGCACAGACCTTACCTATGCATGGACCAAATGTGCACCGACCTTAGTTATGCTTGGACCAAACATGCACCGACCTTGCCTCAAAGGCTGACCTTCCCAGGGGCTCTGCAAATCCTTAGAGACACAGAGGTAACTCATGGAAGCCCAAAACTTGATGAAACCAAAAACCAAAATGAACATGGTGGTGGTCCCCACGTGCCCTTAATCCATTTTTAAAGTATATAAAATATATTTAAAACCGTTCTAATGCAATATTGACCCCTAAAGTTTGAGGTTATGTGTCTACCTTTGAGATGCTAACCGACGATCCAGGGATAATATCCACACCCCAAATCCACCTAAAGCTTTTCCTTCTGATCGGGTGATGAGTTCTACACCCTAGATCGACCCAAGACTTCGCTACAGGTTCACCCTTTACAAAATGCCAAGGTTCCTCACCTCTCTTGCTTACCCAAGAGAAACCGTAGGTGGTGGGTGTTGAGGATAGGTGTTGCTAAAGGATGATAACCCTTGGAACCCACTTCTTTATATAGGTTTCAAGCCTCCCAAGGCCTTTCCCACGTCCAGCAAGGTTCAGCCCAGCCCCAAGGTCGCTGGCTTAAAGAGGGTTTAATACTAAACATATCTTCGGGTTTGAACAGGTGTGACCCTTCGACCACTGATCATAAATGTTAGTGGGCGTACTTTTCAGTTGGGAATTAGGTTGGGATGTCTTCATATGAAATAAAGAGGACTTATAGATCTAACTCTCAGTCATGGTTTCATTTAATTTCATCATTTCTAGCATGAGTTACGATTTTTGTAATATTAATCATTATTCCTCCTCTGTTCCAGTCGCGACCCTTCGTCTACCTGGTCATAAATGTGAGTGGGCGCGTTCTTCCATAGGGATTTGGATTCGGATGTCTTCAGATGAAATAAAAAGGACTTCTTGATCTAACACTGGGTTGTGGTTTCATCGAATTTCCGCATTCCTAGACCAAGTTATGATTTTCACAATATTATCATTTATTCTCCTTTATTCTAGTTGCGACCTTTCGGTAACCCGAGGTAATCCGGGTATAACTCTAGCATCCAGGTAGTATTGGGCCTCGACCTCAACATAGAAGATGTGGATGACATCCAATGTGAAATTATGGACTTAGGTTTAGGTTATTTCATTAATCACAGAAAAAGTTATGAATTTCCCATTAATTACGTGTGAATTCGCTTAAAGTCACACCTCTTCGTGACAGCTAGCAGCAATAGGCTCAGGACCATGGGTTTTGATGCGAATTGGGTTTCCACCTCAACAGAAGAGTTTGGGTCAAGGGCTCAATCGTTCTAATGGGACAAGTTTCATCTCATTTGGTTGACTGTGGGCCGAGAGATCCTTATTTCAACAGGTGAGCATTTCTCTGCAACTATTTCAACCTATTATCATAAACTCCTTATTATATCCTATTAGGCCTATTATTCAGAAGTTAGACTCTTCAGTAAAATTGTTCCTTACCCAATGGTCGTCGCATGGGCTTGGTTTCACCTAATTCTATTTTTCTTATGTTGAGTTATGAATTTTCTAAGGGTTCTTCAGTAATCTATCTAGGTCTCTAGCTCGTTGAGTTCATGGACCCGAATTTTGCACAATTGGGCCAGTGCCCAATCGGTGGTCATAACACACATAGACGGAGTATCGTCCAACTGTTTACACTTAGAAGATATATCATCTAATCTTCCATCTAGCTATTTTTCACTTAAATGATATATCATCTAATCTTTCATCCATCGGTTTTCACTTAACTGATATGTCATCTAATCTTCCATCTAACGGTGATGTATTGTCTAATTATCCGTCTATCTGGAAGACTTAGACGGAAGATTTTCTATCATAGTTTCTTGTCCTTTTGCTCATTAAAATAAATATCATCTGTGTGAAGTTTGATTAGACAATGTATCGTCTATCACTTAGCCGTTAGTTTACTTAAAGGATATTCAATTTATTCAATTCTATCTAACATATTTAATTGATCATAATTTAAATTAATGAATGTCACCTCCAGCTATGGAAACTCAGAGCACGACAGTTATACCTTATTAATCATAGCAATAACGAAATGATATCCACTAATACTCATAAATGGGACTCCAACTTTTCTACAAAATAGACAAAGCCAACTTTTATTATTAAATCAAATTCCAATAAATATTACATAAGGACTCATTATTGTCTCAAATTACAAATTTCTAAAATATCCAAAAAGGTCTCAATTACATGACTCTCAAATTCAACCGAGACTCAATAAAATCAAAAGACATTGGGTCGTCTTAAACATCAAAAGACATCGGGTCTTCTTAAACTTCATGGCACTCGTTCACTCATGGCCCTCTCCATCAGATTGAATCTCTTCATTCGAATACCTAAAAAATAATTAAATAACACTGGATGAGCAGAAGCTCAATAGAAATTATTTCTCATGTATCAGATAAAATTTAAGTAATTAACATATTGGCAATGCAATAATGATGACATGATTAAATACATAAGGTAGATTTGCATAATAATAACTAGATACGATGCGAGAACATGATTCAATAGGATCAAATAATTCAATAGAAGGCATAGAGGTAGCAAGATTTACATGAGCAATTCAAGGATATAACAGTTGCATGTAACAATTTCCAATGGACAATATTCAATGAAACATTTTCAAAGATTGGCCATATTTAAGAATACCCATTTGGGACAAATATATCAATCATATAACATGTCAATCATATAACAAGTAATTATTCAGATAAATCTTGCAATTCATATAGGTGAAATGGCATGCCACAAGTCATTTGACTCCTATGGTTATGAGTAATTCGACTGCTCCTTTTTGGACCAGACAGGGCCCTATATGCACACGCATTGGGGTCAATGGACCAAAGTCCCACTTAAAAATTGTAGATAATTCCATACAACAATTATGACCAAATAGAATTTCAATAATGAACCTCATGTAATCAAGGTATAAAACTATAAAAGCATTCATGATTCATGCAAGAAGTCAAAAGAAGATCAAGCTTGTGTAAATAACAATTGTGGTTTACCTAAGGAGCAAGAGATACTGTGACAATAGCCACATTCCACAGTAACAAGACTAAAAACACGTGCCAAATCTCACTTGTGTTGTCAAACCCGAATTCACATGATATATAACATAGTCAATCATATGGGTGCATTTAGAAACATCAGACAAAATGTTGTCAAGATAGAAAATGTGATCCGTCAAAAACTAGGTTGAATGTAGCCAAGGCTACGATCATAACTAGACAATCACAATGCAGTCTGACCAGTGGACGCATTCATAATAGGGTCCTCCTTAATGTGGTCTATCGAGGTGCCACCTTCAGGGAACAGAAGCATGAACATGGTTTCTAGGGCCACCATGTTCAGAACGGGCAGAATAGAACCTCATTCCATGGTTCTAAAGGCCGGTTGAATCACATCTTAGACCAGTAAAATGATATTCTAGGAAGTTTTAAGGATTTTTAGGGTACAACTAGCTTGGCGTCCATGTGGGGATTCATGGCTAACAGACATATACAGATTCCTTAGTGAAGAAATTTCAGTTCGACGGAAGGAATATCTGGTAGAGGGTCTTAACGTCACCAAGAAATAGGCTATGCAAGGAAACTAAAATTAGAGTAGACGTTTAGATACATGCCACTGAAGTGACATGATCTTCAAAATAAAACAATAATCACATCACGTAATATATCAAAATGCTGATTGAGGAGGGTAAAACCCACCAGGCCTAGTGTGACCCATCAGCACCAAGCTCGCGACGGCCCAACGGCCAGGCGGCCCAACTAAGGCCCACGGAGAATTCGCCAACCCACGGGAAGTATCGACGTGAGCTTCTCGGGCGCTGGGAAACTCTCCAGCAATTGAACGTTGCCCCACCATTATAGGCCCTTCCCCAACATGGACGAGGTGATGCCTATAGCACCAAGATCCTTGCCCTCAAGGTTCTCTTCCGGAATAAATAGGCGCAGAATGAAAAACTTCCCCCGTGATCAAGGAGGTGTTACTCTATGACCTATGCCTTTCCCTATTGAGGAATGGACCCTCACCGCTAGGGTGACCTATATAAATAGGCCTCCGAACAGATGCCAGTGGAGGGAGAGAGAGAAATACACAGACACACATAGAGGAAAAGGAGAGAGACAGATAGAAAAAAGTAGAAGCACACAGACATGAGCGAGTTCCATCGTTTCGAGCACCCCACGACTCCCCGAGCATGCCCTGTGCCCAGAGAGCACTCTCTGAGCACCCGCCAGACGTGGTGAGCACTTTGGGGACCCGATTTTCACGCCTAGGCTCGCCCATTCTATTCTCAGGCTCTCTCTCACTCTCTGCCTCCTACTATTTTCCTCTCAATGTGTCCCTAACTTAAATATCGAAGGGTTGTCCTCTAGGGTAACGCCTACGACTCCTTCTGACGCTGTCTTTTTAATGCTTGCAGGCTTCCATGGGTTGCTGGATGACCTTCTCTAAAAAATAAATCTTAAAATTATGGTATGAGGTCTAGAGACCATTTTCCCACCTCTACAATTTTTGGCGCTCTCTGTGGGAAAAAGACTAACAGCCATGGCACCCCGTGGAAGCTACCACAACACTATCAACTGAGGTCGAGGATCCAACTAGGCCCCAAGTTCTCGATGGGGACCAGGAGCTACCCCAGAACGGAGGGGACCCCACCATGGCAGAATCCCACGACCACACAGCCCACTCTACTCCAACCCAGAGATGGTGCAATGGCTACGATGCTATGAAGGAGTGGAACATGAGTTAGAGGGGAAGGTCCAATACTTGGACGACGTCCTCTAGATGGCAAAGACTCAGGGGCTTATTGACGATGACACCCACATCCATGCCCCTTCTCCAAGGAGATCTTGGAGGCCCCCATTGCTCCAAAGTTCCAGTTGCTATCGTTCACCCCATAAGTCAGCACCTTTAATTCGGCTGACCATATGCACAGGTTTGAGTCAAACTTGGTGTTCCACTGGGCCTCGGATGCTATGAAATGTTTAGCGTTCGTCACCACTTTGCGAGAAAATGCTCAGACTTGGTTTGAGTCCTTTCCTGCCGAGACCATTACCTCCTTCCAATAGCTGAAGAAGCTATTCAAAGAGAACTTCATCGGCTGCTGAAAGGAAGTCAATGTTGGGTACGTAGTAGGATCTAGAGGGGGGGTGAATAGATCATTCGGAAAACTATACCCGAATTAAAAATCAATCCGATCACTTAATGAACTATGGAGTAATGGAACTCTAATGTTCCATAATAATATATGCCAGACCATACTGAGATAATGCTCACAAGTAATAAAGATAGCACTCAATCAGATGATGGCTCACAGAGAGCCTGGATCGAACATCCAGTGGGTATGTGCGTTTACAAAGTAGAGAGCACTGGAACTTAAGGACTGTCCCTACACGGGACACCCACCAAACACTTGAGTGCATGTGAGAACCGAACTAGTTAGAGTGTGTGTGTGTAGTGTGTAGACATATCAGAAAGTGTGTAAGTGTGAAACACCCAAGTCCTTGTGAATGAGGATAGAAGAAATGGATCAAACGCACTTGCACAAACCACTGCACAATATTTTAAAGGTGGTTCAGTCTGTAAACCCGCAGACCTACCTCTACTCCTCACCAAACCGGTGAGGCTTTACCACGCTACAAATACAGCAAGAGGGACAAGTCCCCTACAACCATTGATACACAGCTTAACATGAGGACCCAGTCCTCACGAGGACACAGTCCTCATGCTACTACTCATAGTAATACGCGGGGATGAACCCCCCCTCCCCACACACATGCTACTACACGCAGCAACACATGGTGATGAGCCCCACACACACGCTGCAGAGCTATAGCTCCACACGGGGACAAGGCCCAAAAGAAAAACAAATAAAATATGTTGCAAAGATGCAGCAAAATCATGGGGACAAACCCCACAGACACACATGGCTGAACCCAGCCAAGAACCACTCCGGTCTCTAAAATAGAGCACCAAAAAAACACTACTGTCAATGCAGCACTACACGTAGAAAGTAAATGTAGAGTTTCAAAAAGAAAGAAAAACGAAACTGAGAAACCAACTGTAGCTTCAGATCAAAGTCATGAAGCTGTAATGGTCGATCTAAACTCAGTTCAAGTTCTCTCAACTTTCTTTGAGGTTTTCTCTCTTAGCACTGGAGTCCCTCAGCTCGGCTACACTTTTTCTTCTTCTTTTCAGTGCTGGACTGGCTCAGACTAGGTGCTGGGCTGCTCCTCTCTTCTCTTTTCTTCCTCACAAATTTTCTTCTAAAGGCTCAGACCATCTCCACTCTTTTCCCGCTCTTTTCTTCTCCAGGGCAGAAACAGCCTCTTCTTCAGATGGAGCTTCATATTTATAGAAGAGAGGGTAGAAAGGTTTCATCCCAGATCTGCATTCTGATTGGTCTAAAATAAAATAAGATTCTTTTGACCAAGGACGTTTTCAGATCTGTGCTCTGATTGGATCATGATAAAAGTAGGATCTTTGTCTAGAACCTTTTTCCAGATCTACTTTTCTGTCAAATACTTTGATAGAAGTAATCTGATTTGTCCACTAGAAAAAGGAGGGTGCCTTGTCCTTGAAACTTTTCAGAGATAAAATCTGATTGGTCCTCTGTAAAAGAGAGACACCATGGAAAGTGACTTTTCCCAAATTTGTTTTCTAACAGATCCTTCTCACAAAAAGGTATTCTGACTGTCCCATGATGAAAAGGACATATCTCTCTCCTAGGACCTTTTTGGACCTTGAAGCATGTGTCCTGGAGACTTGTGTTGTTGAGCCATAAGTGATAACGTGAGCCCAACTTGTTTCTGGTCCACCCCGGAAAGGGTTGACTCCCTGGGTCGACACTCGTACCTTATGCAAATGTTTTGCATAAAGAATAGTCAAAATAGAACGCAGACAAAAGGAAGTCAACTCCCTTGGTTGACTCTTCCTTTGAACCAAATTGTTCTGTGTAGAGTCTGGGCAGAATAGAACCTGGACTGAAGGGGGTCGACCCTAGGGGCCGATTCCTCTGCCTGGTAGAGCCCTGTTTCTTTAGTGCTGGATGCTGCTGGCGCTGCTAGCTGCTGTGGTTGTTGCTGCTAGCTACTGATGTTGTTGCCATTGTTGAAGGCTGCTGCTATTGCTTCTTTTCCTGGCCTTGCTGAAGTTGATGCTGGTTGCTACTAGTGTTGCATTGACGCCAAGGCTTCATTGTTCAAGGGTGCGTCGACTCCGTAAGTATGTTGTGTCGACACAAGCTTCATGTGGCCTTGTTAATGCTTGCTGGTTCACCACTGGCTGCTGGCGGCTGTTGTTTTGTGCTGCTAGCTACTACTGGTATTACTACTGCTATTGTTGCACTTCATGAGTCGACTTGAGGCTTTGCTGGGTTGAGCTTGCATGATTAGAAATATTTTTTTACTTGCTTGAGTGGAGCTTCAGATGGGTCTTCATATATGCTGCCTGGGCACACAAATCTGTCGACTAAATCTGTCGACTGGAACAAAAAGTCAGTCGACCTGGGTAATATCTGTCGACTGATTTTTCATATCAGTCGACTTAGATATGGATGGGCCAACTGATTTTTGCATTCTTCTGACAATTCTTCCTCAACGCAGCCCATCTTCATGGCATTAGCTCAATATGCTAACCAACCTCTTTGAAGACACTTACCAGCCCATTTGAAGACACTTTCTAGCCCAAGAGAAGTCCTGCAGCAAGTTGGCTTCTTCTTGCTAAAAGTCTTCAAGGTCTGTCGACTTGAGGGTGCAAAGGCCGATTGATTTTGAAATATATGTCGACAGAATTCCATATCAGTCGACTGATTTTGCCTAGGTCGACTAAATTACTCTATCTGCAGAATAAAGTCTATTGACTCATTTTGGCATGGCCAAGGTGCGTCGACTCCATTGTTGTGAGGAGATTGTGTGGGATAATGTATGTCTCATGTTGTGTCTCCTTTAACTTGATTCTCTGAATTTAATTTATTATTAAGTTTTGATGATTGGCAACAATACATTTTATCTTTAGTTTTTGAATATTGAAAAATTGTGATATTCTGAATCTACTTTTGATTGTGGCAACACTGTTAGTATTTTATAGCTTCTCATGCTAGTGTGTATGTGTTTCTCACTAAGGTCCGTGCCTGTTCGTACATGAAGGTCGGTGCATGCTCATGGTGCTGCATATGAAGGTTGGTGCAGGCTCATAGTGATGCATATACAAGTCGGTGCATGTCTTCATGTAAGCGTATAAGGTTGGTGCACATTGTCATTAAGGTCGGTGCACATGTTCAATGTTGCATGTCAGGTTAGTGCACATGAAGAAATTGTTGCATACAAAGGTCGGTGCACGTTGTCATTAGTACATACTAAGGTCGGTGCACATTGTCATTGTTACAAACAAAGGTCTATGCACATTGTCATTAGTACATACTAAGGTCGGTGCACATTGTCATTGTTGCATACAAAGGTCCGTGCACATTGTCATTACTGCATACACAGGTCAGTGCACATTATCTTTGTGCACACTAAGGTCTGAGCAAATGCATGTAAAAGGTTTGAGCATTTTCACATTAACGTCAAAGCACATGCATTCATGTCAGTGCACATGCTTACTCATGTCTGAGCACATGCATAGATTCTTGTCTAAGCAGGTTGGTGCACATGCACATATAAGGTCTGAGCACCTTCACACAAGTCAGTGTACAAGCTCACGTAAGGTTAGAGCACACACAATAAAGTCAGAGCACATTCACATCTTTAGTTTGTTTAGGTCAGTGCACATGTGATGGGTGTTGGTTATTATGTGTTCCTTCTTTGCAAGATGAGTATGAAATCAACGATGATGAGAATATGAGCAAACAATGAAATCAATCAACCTATGAACATGAACTTAGGCAATCAACATGAACTCTAGCATGGGCATGCTATCTCAATCAGAAATAAACTAAGCAAATAAAGAAAAACACACGCTGGGGTGCGGAGCAAGGAAATAAAGGAAAACACACCGTATAGGTGGAACAAGTAAAATAAAGAAGAGACGTAATGAAAGAGAGAGCTACTGCCCAAACTAAGGAAATATGTGATCGCCACTAAGGTAATAAACAAGCCAAAGACCTGAAAAGTACCTTAGAATAGGTGGATGATGCACCCGCCCACGGGAGAGAGAAAGCAATCATGAAACTGCAGTTCCGTGAAATGTAACAGTCGAATGCAGATGCGCCACAGAAGTGTCACTACCAGAAAAAGTGGGATTTCAGACGGATATTTCAGATGGATATTTTTCCGTCTTAAAATCCGTCTGTATTTGTGACGGATTAGTTTTTGTTACAAATTCCGTTGTTATTAAAGACATACTATATTCCCTCTGAATATCCGTCTATAATTAGAGACGGAATATATTCCGTCTTTATATCCGTCGTGATTTGGGACGGATATTCAGACGAAAATAATTCGTCTGAAATCCGTTACAAATATTTATTACCTCTAGTGAAATTTTCCCCCTTCTTCCCCCCTTCCCCCGCGACGGATCGAGCTTTCCCCCTTCTTCGCCCCTTCCCCCGCGATCTCCGTCTCACTCCCACTCTCCCTCTCACTCTCTTTCCACTATCTCCTTGTCGAGGAGAGGTCCACCGGTGCCGTAGTCGCCGTCGCGGCTAGATCCGCCGTCGCCATCGAAGCCTTCCTTGTCATCATCATCGTCGCCAGAGCCGCCCTCGCAGTCGCCGTCGAAGCCTTCCTCGTCATCGTCGTCCCCGCAGAGCCGCCCTCACCGTTGCCGTCGAAGCCATCCTCGTCGTTGCCGTCAAACCCATCCTCGTCGTCACCGTCGGTGGCGCGTTGTCGCCATCCTATCCGGTCTGGTAAGTCCCCTCCCTCACCCTCTCTCTGTAAAACTCTCCCTAACTGCCGCGCCTCCTCCATTGCCATTGCTGCATTTGTTGTTTCTTTTTTTTTTAAGCTTGGGGATCATCAGGGAGGGCGGGGGTTCTAGCCGATCTGAGAGGGGGAGGTTGGTCTGGGAGGGGGAGGGCTTCCAACAACTATTTTGGGGGAGGAGGGTCAGGCTCGGAGGGGGCCGGGGGTGCTCTGGCAGAGGGCGGTTCAGGCATGCAGGGGGATTCAGCAGGGAGTCCTGGGTGGGGGCTACGGGTTAGGAGGGTTGGGGGTTCCAATGGGGGGTCCGGAGGAGGGTTTCGGTGGGTGAGGGGCTGTCTGGGACTGGGGATTTCAGGGAGGGGGTCTCTGACATGGGGTCCGGGGTGGGGGCCACTGGCTAGCAGGGTGGGGGGTTCCAGTGGGGGGGGAGTCTGGGGGAGGAGGGTTCGATTGCGGCAGGTCTGATGGGGGGTTGCTCTGCGAGTGGGGTGGTTCAGAGAGGGGGGATCCGGCAGGGGGTCTCGGGTGGGGGCTCATCTCTGGGAGGGTGGGGGGTCCGGGGGAGGAGAGTTCAGGTTGGTCCAGGGGGACTACTCTGGGAGTGGGAGGTTCAGGGAGAGGTGCTACAAGGGGTCCGCGGTGGGGACTGCTGGCTGGGAGGGTGTGGGGCCGCGAGCTCGCCTGAATATTGCTAGAGGGAGAAAGGGGGTAGGGAGGGGTTGGGAGGACTGTTGGTCGAAGGGTGGGGGTGGGGGTGCAAGATCACGCGAGCCACTCCGACGGGTGCGGGGGGGGGGGGGGGGTTAGTGGGAAGAGACTGGAGAGGGGGGGTCCAGTAAGATGACGTTGGCAGCCATCATGAGGGGGATCAATATGAATGCATTGTTTATGCAGAGCCCAAGTGGCAGCTGACATCTTGCTATGCAAGAGAAGGTGAGTGGTTGACTCAATCTGAGCATTTGGACATCATAAGTATTTAGAACACAAAGATATTCCACTCTGCTGGACTCTTCTATCAGTGGGTAAAATTCTATGGATGAGCTTCCACAGGAATAGAGAAACTTTGGGGGGAATGAAGGTAGACCAAATGAGAGAGTATGGAAAGGATTGATCAGCTACAGTCAAGTGCTTCCTCCATGAGCTGATAGTAAAATCTCTTGTTACAGTGAGAGACCATACCCTTGTATCATTGGGCAAAGGATCTTTGTTGATATAAAATGTGGCTGCCCGAGCAATGTTTTGTGGAAGAACATGCCGAATAACATTCCAATTTGGATTGAGAGTATTACTCAAATCTTGAATGGTGATATTTTTGTCCTCGATGAGCCTCCATTGACTGGGTAAAATAAGGTCACTGAGGGGTTTATCACCAAGCCATGTATCTTTCCAGAATGAAAATAGACTAGGGGCTTTGAAGAATCTGTTGTGTTTTAGAATTTGGTCCTTAGTAGCTAGCCAATCCATTCTCGGAGCATGTATCTTAAGGATTTAAGTTTAAGACAAAAAGTAGTGATAGCAGATGAAGCAATAGGGATGGTTCTCCAATATTGATCAACAACCTTAAAAAAAAGCTCATGGCTAGTCCACATTTGCTGAAAGTAAAATTTACTCTTAAATTTGTTGGGAAACATCAATTTAATAAGTAAAGGCGCGTGATCTGAGGCCTCTCTAGATAAGTGTTGCACCGTGATTGGGTACAAATTCAGCTAATTAGTATAAATGAGAACCCTATCTAATGTAGCCCAAATCCCCTTCTTGCCTTGTTGATTATTGTGCCATGTATACTTAGAACCCACATAACCAGCATCATATAACATTATTGTGCCATGCTCCAAAGATTCCAAACTGAATGCACGAATTGCAACCATAAAGGTAGGTTTAGTTCTGAAAATGGGAAAACTGGGAACTCAAGTTCAGACAGTGTAAACGTCATCTCACGTGCATGAATTCAAGAATTTCATTCTACATGCCTGAGTTCAAGCATACTTTGCCATGAATAAGCCCAAAGGGGTTTCGTTCTGCATACAAGAAATTAGAAATGCAAACTTAGTGCATGAACTTAGAGGTCCCATTGGTGTATGGCTAAGTTCGGAGAAGGTTCCCATATACATAAATATAGAAATTTGTTTCTGAATGCATCTACTTGTAAATAAAGGAATAATTTTTTAAAAAAAATTAGTGCGCCCACAACAATAGTCGACTTATAGCAATAGGTAAATACTCAAAAAAATCTGCTTGTGATTTCCGTCGGAATATCCGTCTGCATTTCAGACGGATTATGTCGATCAGAATATCCGTATGAAATTCCAACGTTATTTACAACGAACAATATATCATCTGCATTTAGTCTTAAATACATACGACATATCATAGATGGTCAGAATTACCGTATGAAATTTGTAACGGAAGAATTTCTGTCTCAAATCCGTGGGAAAAAATTTCTTTTCCCTAATACACGCACGACCCTCTCACCGTGCCTTTGCGTCCGGGAGACCGTCACCCACCCTAGCTAGCTCCCGCGTCCGGGAGGCCAACAGGGAGGGGGTCGCTGGGGGGTGGGAGGTGCACTGGGTGGGGGGGAGGGGCTAGCAATAGGGGGATTTCGGTGGGTGGGGGGGAGGGGGAGGAGCAGCAAGAGGTGGTCGCTGGGGGGAGGGGGGTGCGGTGGGTGGTGGGGAGGGGAGAGGGGGAGGTGCCAGCAGGAGGGGGGCTCCGGTGGGGGGGAGGGGCCTGTAGGAGGTCTGGGAGGGGGTCATGACTCGCGACGAGTAGAACACTACAACAATATCATGACCCTATCTAACCCTTGTGAGGTATATGCTTAATCACCATCCCGGGTAAACGAAGTGTCACTAACAGTGCAAAAAAAGCCAGACAGGAAGTAGCACACAAAAGTGTAATCAGCGGGATTTAGATTAGAGATAGCGGCGATCAAAGACCAAGATGATCTAGCAAGGTCACTAGAAAGGAACAAATGGTCCTTTATTTTAGCATGGGGCATTCGATAGTAGAGACACATAGAGCATATGCAAACACCGCACCTGATCTGATTATCAGTTGGCACTGCCGAATGGTAGACCCTCCATAAGAAGAGAGAGGTATTTGATGGAATAAAGGAATCCCATATCTTCAAGGAAAAAGAACACATGGATGCTGAACCAAGAGTCCTATGAAAGGAGGCAACAAAAAATAAACCGATGCTATTGGGGCACCAAAATCTCTGATCCGGCCAGTCATTAATTAATATAGAGAACACATTTGTAAACGAAACCTGTTATGTCTACAATTCTTCTGATAACAACAAGAGAAGCTTTATGGGAAACTATAAAGCTGCTTTTATTGCTGTTAACTTTCTGATCAGGAGAATCCTCATAGTCTTTTATGAAAGCCAACAGACATCTGACGTTCTTGGATGAACCATTAGAAAACACCAATGTGTCATCGGCATACAGTGAGTGAGATATTTGCATACTACCACGAGACACATGAAAGTGTTAAACCTTCCCACTGCTAAAAAGGCTGGTAATGCCTGTGCCTAAAGCTTCTTCAGTAATGATAAACAAAGCTGGGGCCAAGGGGTCACCCTATCGGACACCCCTTGTGGATTTAAAATAAGCAGTTGTCCTTCAGCAGAGACTCCTTATCACACCAATCTCCATTGTCAGTTTTGATTTTGTCAATGGTCATTCTAGCTCTCCTTTGTTTCACTTGAAGATGATAGAACTTTGTGTTTCGGTACTTGGGAGAGCAACGAAGACCTGGAAATCAGTCATGGAATTGATATAGCCCATAGTGCCCCCCTTCTTCTCCTCGGGAGATAAAACAAGATTAAAGTCACCCCCCTTCTTTTGGTCAACTAGATATCCTAGGAATCAAACACTTTGTAAATTACTTAGGAGACTTTATACATCCTGACTTTGACATATTTGTCTAAGTTGCACACACAAGATTAGATTGTTATTTTTTTAGTCATAATTAGACATCATCCAAATACTGAACACAACACATTGGTCTAGTTCTAAACAGCCCCCCTCCCCCTCCCCTGGGGCTTGTTCTTTATAAGAGAACCCACCCACCCAATTGAACCTTGTCTTATGATGATAAGAAGATATAGAGAAATGGAATGACCACATATCTTAAGTAGTACATATATACAAAGATGTGGATAAATGCAAAGAAATCAGAATTCTCTATAGCAATAGGTAAATACCCAAAAATTTCATTTTGTGCTTTAAAATTATGTGGAATTTAATTGCATGTAAATATATTTTTAAATCTGATTGTAATAGAAATTTGATGTTAATTTGACTAGAAATGTAGATTGTTTAGCTTCGTTGTTCTTCATTTGAAAAATTTTATAATTTGGGTGTTATTTAATTTGATATGTGCATAATGATTATTGCATTGTTATTTAATTTTATGTTATATAAATGCATGGGGTATTCCCTGTGAGTTGAGGTGCGTGGGTGCGACCTAACATTACACGCACCTCAGGAGAGCGCGTTAAAACCGTGTCAATGTGCCTTCCCGTTCAAGACTTTGGGATTGATGTGTATGTTCTCATTTGTTTATGAGAATGTATATATCTACCTCAAAGTCTTGAATTGTCCCGTTTGGACAGTCTGTGAATGTTTGATCGCACTTAGGCAGTCATTTACTATATATGTTTGTATGGTTTGTTGAGAATGTCGGTTGCGTCTCCTCACTCTTCTCTGATATACCATTATTGATTTTGAGTGTTTTCTTAACCACTTACTTGTAAGTGTTTAAGAAAATTTCAAAATCAATAAATATATTTGGTATATCGGAGAAGTGTGGGGAGATGATGCCGAAATTTTTAGCAAATCGTGCAGCACATATAGTAAGTGATTATGCGATCAAACCTTCATGGATGGGTTAAAAAGTGATAATCTAATCAATATTCCTCTTCCAATTGCAAATGGTCTATGATGAATGATGTGAGGAAAGGGTCGGGTGTAATATTATGAGTAATGATTTGAAAGTTAGGATGTGTATTGTCATTTATTGGGTGCAGGTAAAATGTCGACAGATCGTTCATGGATGTATCGTAGAATAGTTGACCGGGTGGTGTCAGATGACTTTAAGCTTGGGGTTGAGAGTTTCATTCAATTTGCATTGGGGAATCCAAATGCAGCAATAGATCGCGACGGTCACATTCGATGCCCTTGTTCAAGTTGTAGAAACTTGAGGTGGTGTTCAACATGGGATGTGCAATATCATTTGTACACGAAAGGGTTCGTGGATGGTTATACGAATTGGATGTGTCATGGTGAGCAATTCTTGAGGTATGAGCCCGACAATATTACAGGCAAAAGTGGGTACGTGGATATGGTTGTAGATGCTGCTAGTCCTAGTTTTAATATTCACGATGAAGCGCCGAATAAGACAGCCGGAAGATTTTATGAACTACTTAGGGATGCTGATGAGCCACTGTGGGATGGTTGTGAAAATCACACTCGATTGTCTGCAGTGTCACAGTTGTTGAACTTGAAATCTGAATTTCACATCAGTAAGACTTGTTTTGATCGTCTCCTCCTCTTGATCAAGAGTACGTTGCCTCGAGACGAGAAGTTGCCAGAAACTTTTTACCGTGCAAAAAAGATGGTCAATGACTTAGGACTTGGATATGTGAAAATAGATGCATGTCCGAATCATTGTATGTTATATTACAAAGATGATGCAGATAAGATATCATATTCCATTTGTGGCCATGACCGATTCAAACCTAAGGGGGGGGTCAATTCAAAGGCAAAAGATGTACCTTACAAGGCGTTGCGATACTTCCCTCTTGTGCCTAGGCTGCAGCGACTGTATATGTCCTCAAAGACGGCTCGGCATATGACATGGCACACCGAAAGAGTACGTCGTGCCGATGATATAATCAGTCATCCTGTCGATGGTGAAGCTTGGACTCACTTTAGTCATACTCATCTTACCTTTTCAAGGGAGTCACGTAATGTTCGATTGAGTTTATGCACAGATGGCTTTAATCCATTCGGTGGTTCAGTGGCAGCTTATTCTTGTTGACCAGTGTTCATGACACCGTACAACTTTCCGACAGAGTGGAAGAAGTCGATCCGACGGAGCTAAATGTTGATGTTAGAGGGGAGGAAGAATCAGATGAAGATGAAGATTTTGAATCTCATGAGACTACTATGGATGACGAAGATGATGAAGTTGAGCTAGATATATCAACATGAGGGAGGCATGTTTTGATAATTTAGTAAGAAGATTCTTACTTTTAAGCATAATTTTAAATAACATTTGTCTAGCCTTATATAATTGTGGATTAATATGTATTAATTGTTTTGTTATTAATAAGAAAATGGTGCGAGGAGGTCGTACTAGGGGTGGGAGGAGATCTAGCAGTGAGAGGGGCACTACTACCTCCTCGCTACCATCTTCTTCAGACACAGGTATATTTGATCAATAAGTTAGCTATATAAATATTTTAATTATTTACAAATTTAAAAGAATTTATTTATAGGTGCAAGTGTCGGCTCACCACCACTTGTACATACGCCACCACCTCCAGCTACAGGTATGTATATTTTAATTTAAATTCTTGAACATTTGTTCTACTTATGAAAATAAGTTCTTGCAGGTCTTAGTGGCCTCCCACCTGTTGTGCATACGCCACTCCCACAACCTCCCGCTGCAGGTATGTATATTTTAATTATATGTTCGTAATATTTGTATCACTCCACATGACAATAAATTCTTGCAGGTCTCAGTGGCAAAAAGACTCGAGGATCATGTATGTATATTTTAATTTAAATTCTTCAATATTTGTTCTACTTATGACAATAAATTCTTGCAGGTCTCAGTGGCCTCCCACCTGTTGTGCACAGGCCACCCCCACCACCTCCCGCTGCAGGTATGTATATTTTAATTATATGTTCGCACTATATGTATCACTCCACATGACAATAAATTCTTGCAGGTCTCAGTGGCCTCCCACCTGTTGTACATACGCCACCCCCACCACCTCCCGCTGCAAGTATGTATATTTTAATTATATATTCGCAGTATATGTATCACTCCACATGACAATAAATTCTTGCAGGTCTCAATGCCCTCCCACCTGTTGTGCATACGCCACCCCCACCACCTCCCGCTGCAGGTATGTATATTTTAATTATATGTTCGCATTATATGTATCACTCCACATGACAATAAATTCTTGCAGGTCTCAGTGCCCTCCCACCTGTTGTGCATACCTCCACCAGGAGATGAAAGTGACTTGTCAGAACTGACGGAATCCAAATCGGATGCCCGGTTTGAGCTCGGCGCTCAAAGTTCATTTCTAAAATACACTTGGTTCAAATGAACTGCCAGGTCGGGGCCGGGGTCTAAAACTTGAAATACCGGCCGGATGACCGTGCCGATTGTTCCAACACGACCGGGGAGATGAAAGTGACTTGTCAGATTTGACGGAATCCAAATCGGATGCCCGGTTTGAGCTCGGCGCTCAAAGTTCATTTCTAAAATACACTTGGTTCAAATGAACTGCCAGGTCGGGGCCGGGGGTCTAAAACTTCAAATACCGGCCGGATGCCCATGCCGATCATTCCAACACGACCGGGGAGATGAAAGTGACTTGTCAGAACTGACGGAATCTAAATCGGATGCCCGGTTTGAGCTCGGCGCTCAAAGTTCATTTCTAAAATACACTTGGTTCAAATGAACTGCTAGGTCGGGGCCGGGTGTCTAAAACTTGAAATGCCTGCCGAATGCCCGTGCCGATCGTTCCAACACGACCAGGGAGGTGAAAGTGACTTGGCAGAACTGACGAAATCCAAATCGGATGCCCGGTTTGAGCTCGGCGCTCAAAGTTCATTTCTAAAATACACTTGGTTCAAATGAACTGCCAGGTCGGGGCCGGGGGTCTAAAACTTGAAATACCGGCCGGATGCCCGTGCCGATCATTCCAACACGACCGGGGAGATGAAAGTGAGATGAAAGTGACTTGTCAGAACTGACGGAATCCAAATCGGATGCCCGGTTTGAGCTTGGCGCTCAAACTTCATTTCTAAAATACACTTGGTTCAAATGAACTGCCAGGTCGGGGCCGGGGGTCTAAAACTTGAAATACCGGCCGGATGCACATGCCGATCATTCCAACACGACCGGGGAGATGAAAGTGACTTGTCAGAACTGACGGAATCCAAATCGGATGCCCGGTTTGAGCTCGGCGCTCAAAGTTCATTTCTAAAATAAACTTAGTTCAAATGAACTGCCAAGTCGGGGCCGGGGGTCTAAAACTTGAAATACCGACCGGATGCCCGTGCCGATCATTCCAACACGACCGGGGAGATGAAAGTGACTTGTCAGAAATGACAGAATCCAAATCGGATGCCCGGTTTGAGCTCGGCGCTCAAACTTCATTTCTAAAATACACTTGGTTCAAATGAACTGCCAGGTCGGGGCCGAGGGTCTAAAACTTGAAATACCGGTCGGATGCCCGTGCCGATCATTCCAACACGACCAGGGAGATGAAAGTGACTTGTCAGAACTGACGGAATCCAAATCGGATGCCCGGTTTGAGCTCGGCGCTCAAAGTTCATTTCTAAAATACACTTGGTTCAAATGAACTGCCAGGTCGGGGCCGGGGGTCTAAACTTGAAATACCAGCCGGATGCCCATGCCGATCGTTCCAACATGACCGGAGAGATGAGAGTGACTTGTCAGAACTAACGGAATCCAAATCGGATGCCCGGTTTGAGCTCGGCGCTCAAACTTCATTTCTAAAATACACTTGGTTCAAATGAACTGCCAGGTCGGGGCCGGGGGTCTAAAACTTGAAATACCAGCCGGATGCCCGTGCCGATCATTCCAACATGACCGGGGAGATGAAAGTGACTTGTCAGAACTGACGGAATCCAAATCGGATGCCCGATTTGAGCTCGGCGCTCAAAGTTCATTTCTAAAATACACTTGGTTCAAATGAACTGCCAGGTCGGGGCCGGGGGTCTAAAACTTGAAATACCGGCCGGATGCCCTTGCCGATCGTTCCAACACGACCGGGGAGATGAAAGTGACTTGTCAGAACTGACGGAATCCAAACCAGATGCCCGGTTTGAGCTCGGCGCTCAAACTTCATTTCTAAAATACACTTGGTTCAAATGAACTGCCAGGTCGGGGCCGGGGGTCTAAAACTTGAAATACCAGCCAGATGCCCATGTCGATCATTCCAACATGACCGGGGAGATGAAAGTGACTTGTCAGAACTGACAGAATCCAAATCGGATGCCCGGTTTGAGCTCGGCGCTCAAACTTCATTTCTAAAATACAGTTGGTTCAAATGAACTGCCAGGTCGGGGCCGGGGGTCTAAAACTTGAAATACCGGCCGGATGCCCGTGCCGATCATTCCAACATGACCAGGGAGATGAAAGTGACTTGTCAGAACTGACGGAATCCAAATCGGATGCCCGGTTTGAGCTCGACGCTCAAACTTCATTTCTAAAATACACTTGGTTCAAATGAACTGTCAGTTCGGGGCCGGGGGTCTAAAACTTGAAATACCGGCCGGATGCCCGTGCCGATCATTCCAACATGACCGGGGAGATGAAAGTGACTTGTCAGAACTGACGGAATCCAAATCGGATGCCCGGTTTGAGCTCGGCGCTCAAACTTCATTTCTAAAATACACTTGGTTCAAATGAACTGCCAGGTCGGGGCCGGGGGTCTATGGTGCGGACACCCGAGCAGTCGATCGGCATGACACGCCGAGCCACCGGTACCGCACGCAGAGCACGACACGAGCCACCACAGCATCCATCTGGCTCGGAGACAGCCTGGAGACTCCGCCTTGAGCTTCCCCATTTATTATATTTAGCTAGACTTTATGTGTGTGTAATTTGTATTTATTTCGTTGCATTCGGTTTGCCATTTTGAGTGTAATAGGGGCTTACGAGCATTTCGGACCCCGTGGGCCCCACGGGCCCCCCGGGCCCCACCACATTGGGCCACCTCAGCCTAGGGTCCCACGTGGGGCCAGTCAACATGCCACATGGGAGCATCTAGAACATTGACTTGTAATTGGACACATGGGGGACAATGGACTTGAAAAGTCCAAATGGGAGGCCACCTACCCCCACCCACCATTCAACCCTCCCTCCTTGGTCCAAGGGCCGCCCCCCCCTTTTATTTTTTATGTATTTTTTTTGTGTGATGTTCACATCTCATCCCCACCCTCCATCCCCATCCCCTAGATCCAATGGTTGTGGATGGATGAGAGATGTAAGGTATTTAAACTTGTATTTTCCATTTTAGTGAATTAATGCATTCATTTGGAAGAAAAAACCTTGGAGCTCCAGCTTGGTGCGCCCCTCTCTCCCCCCTTGCAGCTGTGAAGGTTGCCTCTTGGTGGTGTGACTCCACCCTATCAGTTCCTGTCACGCCCCGAACAAGGCGGAAGTATCGGGACGTACAGTTAGGGACACGCTAGCAAGAGAGGGAACTAAATCTAAAACAATACACAAGTGCTACAAGATGGAAATGCTAAATGATTAATAATAAACCACGACTAATACAATAATCCTCAAGTTCAACTTAATACAACTGGAATAATCAACCACTAAAACTCAATAACATGACTAAGACTAAAAGCTCTCCAAAATACAACTAAAGAAGGATAACACACTACTAACACACTAGAATTGATACACTCAAGACATCACTCCTGCCCTTCCCCATCGGTAAACGCATCACCTGAAAAGCCTGGAAAGGGGGAAACAACGGGGTGTGAGCTAATGCTCAGTAGGAAATAACAGACATGTATAAGTGATTAACAGTTTAATTACATTTTTCAAAATGTCATGCTACAAATGATAAAAATGATAAAAAGATAACGATGATGAAACGAAATTCAAAGATCTTGCAAGGTCAAGAAATATAATGAATAGAATAGTAAGACAAGAATTTACTACAGGAGATAACGATAAAAAGTTGGCCATATCAAGTCGATTCAAGTCATGTCAAGCACGTATGTAATTTCATTTCCACATCCAAGTAATGAGCAAGTACAGTAACCACAAGTAGAGTATAGAATAGTGACGAGTGGAAAGTGAAAAGTAGTATAAAGTAATGTAGAGAGTAGTGGAGAGAGTAGTGGAAAGTCCTAGATTTAACACATGTCAAGTACTGGTGCCAAATGACACACCTAGTCATTCACCTCCCAGGGGTACACGTAGTGTTCGGACGCTCTTCCCAGGACCAGACCGAGCCCTTAATTGTTTGCCAGGCATTGATTTCTTTGGATCAAAGATCCCACGAATCTAGACTTTCACAGTTTATGGCCAGAATTCCAAGGTTTAAACTAAGTAGCAATAACAACTTCAAGTAGGAAGGAGATTCATTTCCAGAATTTCAAGGTAAGTATAATCATCAAGGAGATTGAAATCAAGTCACAACAAGAGTTAATCGTGCTGCGCTACTGTACAACAGCAGCAATCAAACAAGCTAATCAACATATTAATCCTAATCATCAAGTTAAGATATCATGATTTAACCATTATCATTTGCATTAAGACAATTGCCAAGAAGCTGATTCAAGATGATAAGGCAAAGAACAACTCCCACAGGAGTGAAATAGAATGCATTAACAGAGATTTAGTTACACCATTAACCACTAATTATGTGGGTTTCTATTTAATCTTGTATGCATTGAAATGAAGATGATAAACGGTGTGTTTTTATACTAAGTTTGCATGTATGGACCAATGTTAATTGAAACTAAAAGGGTACATGAATAGGTCATTAGTTCCTCAAAAATGTAGTTTTCAAAGTGTTTAGGTTGAATGGTTTGATTCCCCGATGATCCGGATTGATCCCCGGGTCAAATCATCAAAAAAAACGGGTTTACAATGCATGGGTCGACCCTTTGGGTCGACCCCTGGAAAAATTCCAGGGATGGGTCGACCCCTGGGTCAACCCCTGCAATCCTGGCTGCATGGGTCGACCCATGGGTCGACCCCTGCAGGCTGTGGGTCGACCCATTGGGTCGACCCATGCAAGGCAGCATTGCTGCTGCTTGCTGGGTGGAAATGGGTCGACCCCTGGGTTTCCAGACCCAAAAAGCTATGAAAACTCCAAGAATTTGGGGTCTAAAAGTATTGGGATCATAACCATAGACTCTAGGGTTAATAATATGCATCTTAGGGTCATAAAACATAATTTTAAATCACGAATTTCGATAGGAATCCAATGAAATAAATCCTATTCTATGAAGAACACAAGTAAAGTCTAGCTTGCTAGCATGCTTCTAATAACACACGAAATACTCTAGGCATGATCTATAAAAATTGGGGATTTTGATGTCAAAAGAAAGCTAACATGCTATTGATTACATTCATGTATGTTAATTAGAAATTGGGCTGTTATCACCTACCTCAAATTGAAGAAGGAACTCGAAACCTAGAATGAAGAACAACTTGACAGCACCTCACTAAAACTTCGATATCTCCACGGATCCCTAATGAAAATTGGGGCTTTTGCCACCAATGGAAAGAGCTCGATGAGAGGTACAATTTGCTATACTCATGATCAAGATTTGGTTGAGAATTCCTACCTTAATCGATTGATCAAAGAAGGATGAAGGGAAGCCAACGGCCTGCTGACCGACCTTCACAAATCGAACTAGATCTCTCCAGATCCGAAATTTCAGCGAACTCCACAGCAGCCAAATGAAAGAAGACTCGTAGGGCTTCATTTTGATAGCTCATAGAGCTTCTGGAGCCTTCTGAATTGGGAGTATTTGCTGCTGCAAGCTACGAGTTTAGAAACGGCGCCGAAATCCTTGACTTGACCTAACTATGTCGGCAGCACATTTTGGGGCTAAGTTTACCTCAAATTGATTGAGGGTAAATGTTCCTTTATGTAATACCTTTCATTTGTCTCTGGAATCACCCCATTTGGTTGAGAAACAAGCTCCAATTTGATGTTCAAAGTTTGGGTGAATAGTAAATTCGAATTTGGGTTAGGTGGGTTATAAGTCAGGCTTAATCCACTGATTAGGCCTAGATAATGATTTAATTAGGCTTACTCCAAGAAGACAAAAGTGTTAGTCGAAGCATCTATTATGTAATTACTATTTTTATGAATTTTTTTATGTTAGATAAAATTCCATTTCTACTATTCCGTAATTAATTAAATATTAAGTTCGGAAGAATTAGTTCGCTAATTCGGCTTAATAAACGATTGTATTAGGCTTAATTGTAGAAGACAAAGTTGATAAACAAAATTAATTCTACAAGATGTGATTTTTGGGGATTTTTAGAAAATAGTAGAAAAATGACTTATTCTATTAATTAATCTAATTAATCTAATTAATTTGGATAATTCTCATTAATTTTGAATAATTTCAAATAAATTCCAAATAATTACAAATAACTTTCTAAATAAATTTCTAAAGAATTTGGGGTCTTACACCCTCCCCTACTTAAAGGAATTTGGTCCTCCAAATTCACTGCACTAAAACTGAGAGTAGAAAAAGATCGCTCACCTAGAATAGATCGGGATACCGCTTTCGCATAGTCTCTTCGGATTCCCATGTAGCTTCTTCGGTCCCACGCCGACTCCACTGAATCTTGACCATCGGTATCGAACGATTCCGGAGTTGCTGATGCTTCCGGTCCAAAATCTTGACAGGTCTTTCCTCATAGGTCAAATCTTCCTTCAGTTCAAAATCCACTTGTTGAATGATATGAGTGGGATCGTACACATATTTCCGTAATATAGACACATGGAAAACATTATGTACGCCAGACAAATACGGTGGTAAAGCCAGTCTGTATGCCACCTCTCCCACTCTATCTAGAATCTCGAATGGACCAATGTACCTCGGACTCAGCTTGCCATGAATGCCAAATCTTCGGATCCCTCTCGTCGGAGAGACCTTTAAGAACACATGCTCGCCAACCTGAAATTCCAATGCCCTTCTCCTGTTGTCGGCATAACTCTTCTGTCTTGACTGGGCTACTTGTAACCGGTCTCGGATAACACGGATGTTCTGTGATGATTCCGAAACAAGATCTGGTCCAAGCCACTGTTTCACACCTACCTCGTCCCAACACAACGGGGAACGACAACTTCTACCATATAGTGCTTCAAAAGGAGTCATCTGAATGCTAGACTGATAGCTGTTATTGTAGGCGAATTCAATTAATGCCAAATGCTCACTCCAATTACCACCGAAATCAATCATGCAAGCTTGCAACATATCTTCCACTATCTGATTGGTTCTTTCAGTCTGTCCATCTGTCTGTGGATGAAAAGCAGTACTGAAATTCAGACGAGTACCCAAAGACTCTTGCAGTCCCTTCCAGAAATGTGAAGTAAATCTGGGGTCTCGATCAGATACTATATTCACTGGGATACCATGCAATCTCACCACTTTCTTTATATACAAAGCAGCCAATACATCAATCGTCCACTTGGACTTAATTGGTAAGAAATGAGCCGACTTTGTCAATCGATCGACAATCACCCATATCGCATCAAATCCACCACGAGTCCTAGGTAGACCCATAATGAAATCCATGCCAATACTTTCCCACTTCCATTGGGGTATGTCGAGTGGTTTCAATTTCCCTGTTGGTCTGAAATGTTTGGCCTTAACTTGCTGACATACCAAACATCTGCTCACAAAATCTGCAACTTCTCTTTTCATATTCGGCCACCAAAAGGACCTTTTCAAATCTCGGTACATCTCAGTGCCTCCAGGATGAATGGTATATCTGGATCTATGAGCTTCCTCAAGAATGTTGTTCTTTATTGTAGCCTCATACGGAACACAAGTTCTGCCTTTAAATAATAATCTACCATCATCGGCCAACATGAAATCAGGTCTGCTAGTCAAGCTTCCCTTGATCTCTACCAACTCGGGATCATTATCTTGCAAGGACTTGATCTCTATCAATATTTCAGGTTTAAGTTGAATCTGAGCAATCAAGATCCGATCATTGTCAATATTGAGATCCAGACTAGATAATTGTTCCAACAATCTCCATTCTTGTAACATGAGACTTGACAATCTAGCTACCGGCTTCCGGCTTAATGCATCTGCCACAACATTACCTTTGCCAGGATGATACTCAATCGAGAAGTCGAAGTCTTTCAAGTACTCCAACCATCTCCGCTGCCTCATGTTGAGTTCCTTTTGAGAGAATAAATACTTCAAACTCTTATGATCCGAAAACACTGTAAAGGTTTCACCATATAAGTAATGCCTCCATATCTTTAAAGCAAACACGACTGCAGCAAGTTCCAAATCATGAACATGATAATTATCTTCGTGCTTCCTCAACTGCCTAGAGGAATAGGCAATCACCTTCCCATGCTGCATGAGTACACAGCCTAAGCCAATACCTGAAGCATCAGTATAAACAACGAATCCTCCTTCACCAGAAGGTAAAGCCAAAACAGGTGCAGTAGTCAAACACTCCTTCAGAGTGTGAAAGCTTCGCTGACAATCATCTGACCAATCAAACTTGTTCTCCTTGCGGGTTAATCTTGTCATAGGTATTGCAATCTTGGAGAAATCTTGAATAAATCTTCGGTAATAGCCTGCCAGGCCTAGAAAACTTCTAACTTCAGTTACACTAGTAGGCTGCTCCCAATTCTTCACTGCCTCAATCTTCGAAGGATCAACAGAAATACCTTCCTTGGTGATAATATGTCCGAGAAAGGACACTTCTTGTAGCCAGAACTCACACTTACTGAACTTAGCATATAGCTGATGATCTTTCAATAGTTGCAATGCCATTCTCAGATGCTCAGCATGCTCCTCCTCATTCTTAGAATAAATCAGGATGTCATCAATAAAGACTATGACCCATTGATCAAGATAGGGCCGAAATACATCGTTCATCAACTGCATGAAAGCTGCTGGAGCATTTGTTAGACCAAAAGGCATAACGACAAATTCAAAATGACCATACCTGCTGCGGAAAGCCGTTTTATATATATCCTCTTCCTTAATCCGCAACTGGTGATATCCAGATCGAAGATCGATCTTAGAGAAATATTGAGCTCCCGCTATCTGGTCAAATAACTCGTCAATCCTCGGCAAGGGATATTTGTTCTTGACAGTCTACTGGTTTATTTGCCGATAATCAATGCACAACCTCATCGAACCATCTTTCTTCCTGACGAACAACACAGGGGCTCCCCACGGAGAAGTACTAGGACGAATAAAACCCTTCTCGAGTAATTCCATCAGTTGCTGCTTCAGTTCCCTCAGTTCCGCAGGAGACATACGATAAGGAGCCTTAGAAATAGGAGCTGTGCCAGGAATAAGATCAATAGAAAAGATAACTTCCCGCTCAGGCGGAAGTCCTGGTAGTTCTTCTGAAAGACATCAGGAAAATCTTGGACAACAGGAATGTCCTTAATCTCCATCTACTGCTCAGGAGTTGCACAAACAAAGGCTAGAAAAGCCTCACACCCATGCCTTAAAAGCTTATCAGCTCGAAGAGCCGAAATGAGTGGTACGGAGTTATGGTGCTTGACTCCCGTAAAAGATAAACCAGAATGTCCAGTAAAAGTCACTGAGCTAGAACTACAGTGAACATTGGCCTCATACTTAGCCAACCAATCTGCTCCTAGGATTACATCATAATCCTTCATATCCATGCAGACCAAATCTGCTGGAAAGTTCTGTTCACCAATCATAACCTTACTAGAAGGATAGAAATACTGGATTGTTGATCTAGTGCCAATAGGGGTTGAAATCTCTAACAGAGTATTCATCAAAACAGGTTCCACAGCTAATGACTTAGCAAATCTCCGTGAAATAAAAGAATGTGTTGCACCAGTATCAAAGAGAGCAAACGCGGGCTTATCGATTATAGTAAGGGTACCTTCGACGAGTCCGCCATCATCAGAAATCCCAGTTTCATCTTCATGTAAAGCTTGAAGCTTGCCTTGTGGTTTCTTGAAGACTAGAGGTTTTGCCGGTGTAGCTTGTTCCGATATGAGAGGGCAATTGGGGATACGGTGCTCCTTGCTTCCACATCGCAAACAGGCGCCTAGCTTGCGCCAGCACTCCTCTATCTTGTGACCCGGATGATCACAATAGTTGCACACGCCCTTGAATGGAACAATAGGGCCAGGCTTCTTGTCTTCATGCCTCGGCATCTTGCCCTTCCATGATCCGGACCCGCTCCACGAACCAGGTCCACTAACAGGCCTCTTCTTGGTATACCCGGGTTTGACACTCCCGGAACCCGTAGGTAATTCTTTCTTGGTGCCTTTCCCACGGATTCTCTCCGTCATTTCAAGAGTATCCTCTAGAACTTGTGCTTTCCTTACCATCTCGGAATAAGTGGAAATCTCCATCGGTGCCAATTGGTTGATATAATGAAGCTTCAAACCATTGAGAAAGCGCTTCGCCTTCATCTTCTCGGTGGAAATGAGATGTGTAGCATATCGAGAAAGCCGTGCGAATTGAGCCTCATACTCTGCCACGGACAAACCTCGCTGTTTCAAGGCCGCGAACTCTGCCGCTTTCTTCTCTTGCACTCTTTCGGAAAAATACTTGCTATTGAAGAATTCCTCGAACTCTTCCCACATAACCTGCCGATCTCCGAGAGTTGCCTTGATAGAATCCCACCAAGTACGTGCATCATGTTCCAGTTGAAATGTGGACAAAAGGACACGCTCCTGGTTGGTGCATTGCATAACTTCAAAGATTCTCCCCATCTCGTCTAGCCAGTGCTCGGCTTGGTCAGGGTCAGTCGAACCAGCGAATCTAGGCGGATTCATTCCGCGGAAGTTCCGGTATAGATCACCGGTGCCATGCTGTGCCGCTCCTACCTGAGCTACTTGCTGAAGGGCCTGAGTAAGGCCTTGAACCGTACGCTGCAGGTTCCTCCATTCAGCACGATCAGCTGCCATCTACACGAGAAATAGGTTACTTAGGTTCAAATAAGATAGATAATTACACGATTAAGAAACGAACTTAACCCAAGTTCTACCCAATCTCACCAGGTCAGGTCCTAGACTTTTACAATGTTAGGGATCTAGTGCACCTAGACACGACCAAAAACTCGGTACCTGGCGGAGGTAATCGGTCCGAAGACCACTCGCGCAAGTGTGCGACCTTCCCGATAGGCGTAGCCTAACGTTCGGGCAACACCTTTTTATATACCGGTTATTGGGATGCAATGCAAGAAAACTTAAACTTAGGAAACCTAGGAATGTGAAACCTAGGGCTCTGATACCAACTAAACTGTCACGCCCCGAACAAGGCGGAAGTATCGGGACGTACAGTTAGGGACACGCTAGCAAGAGAGGGAACTAAATCTAAAACAATACACAAGTGCTACAAGATGGAAATGCTAAATGATTAATAATAAACCACGACTAATACAATAATCCTCAAGTTCAACTTAATACAACTGGAATAATCAACCACTAAAACTCAATAACATGACTGAGACTAAAAGCTCTCCAAAATATAACTAAAGAAGGATAACACACTACTAACACACTAGAACTGATACACTCAAGACATCACTCCTGCCCTTCCCCATCGGTAAGCGCGTCACCTGAAAAGCCTGGAAAGGGGGGAACAACGGGGTGTGAGCTAACGCTCAGTAGGAAATAACAGACATGTATAAGTGATTAACAGTTTAATTACATTTTTCAAAATGTCATGCTACAAATGATAAAAACGATAAAAAGATAACGATGATGAAACGAAATTCAAAGATCTTGCAAGGTCAAGAAATATAATGAATAGAATAGTAAGACAAGAATTTACTACAGGAGATAACGATAAAAAGTTGGCCATATCAAGTCGATTCAAGTCATGTCAAGCACGTATGTAATTTCATTTCCACGTCCAAGTAATGAGCAAGTACAATAACCACAAGTAGAGTATAGAACAGTGACGAGTGGAAAGTGAAAAGTAGTAGAAAGTAATGTAGAGAGTAGTGGAGAGAGTAGTGGACAGTCCTAGATTTAACACATGTCAAGTACTGGTGCCAAATGCCACACCTAGTCATTCACCTCCCAGGGGTACACGTAGTGTTCGGGCGCTCTTCCCAGGACCAGACTGAGCCCTTAATTGTTTGCCAGGCATTGATTTCTTTGGATCAAAGATCCCACGAATCTAGACTTCCACAGTTTATGGCCAGAATTCCAAGGTTTAAACTAAGTAGCAATAACAACTTCAAGTAGGAAGGAGATTCATTTCCAGAATTTCAAGGTAAGTATAATCATCAAGGAGATTGAAATCAAGTCACAACAAGAGTTAATCGTGTTGCGCTACTGTACAACAGCAGCAATCAAACAAGCTAATCAACATATTAATCCTAATCATCAAGTTAAGATATCATGATTTAACCATTATCATTTGCATTAAGACAATTGCCAAGAAGCTGATTCAAGATGATAAGGCAAAGAACAACTCCCACAGGAGTGAAATAGAATGCATTAACAGAGATTTAGTTACACCATTAACCACTAATTATGTGGGTTTCTATTTAATCTTGTATGCATTGAAATGAAGATGATAAACGGTGTGTTTTTATACTAAGTTTGCATGTATGGACCAATGTTAATTGAAACTAAAAGGGTACATGAATAGGTCATTAGTTCCTCAAAAATGTAGTTTTCAAAGTGTTTAGGTTGAATGGTTTGATTCCCCGATGATCCGGATTGATCCCCGAGTCAAATCATCAAAAAAAACGGGTTTACAATGCATGGGTCGACCCCTGGAAAAATTCCAGGGATGGGTCGACCCCTGGGTCGACCCCTGCAATCCTAGCTGCATGGGTCGACCCATGGGTCGACCCCTGCAGGCTGTGGGTCGACCCATTGGGTCGACCCATGCAAGGCAGCATTGCTGCTGCTTGCTGGGTGGAAATGGGTCGACCCGTGGGTCGACCCCTGGGTTTCCAGACCCAAAAAGCTATGAAAACTCCAAGAATTTGGGGTCTAAAAGTATTGGGATCATAACCATAGACTCTAGGGTTAATAATATGCATCTTAGGGTCATAAAACATAATTTTAAATCACGAATTTCGATAGGAATCCAATGAAATAAATCCTATTCTATGAAGAACACAAGTAAAGTCTAGCTTGCTAGCATGCTTCTAATAACACACGAAATACTCTAGGCATGATCTATAAAAATTGGGGATTTTGATGTCAAAAGAAAGCTAACATGCTATTGATTACATTCATGTATGTTAATTAGAAATTGGGCTGTTATCACCTACCTCAAATTGAAGAAGGAACTCGAAACCTAGAATGAAGAACAACTTGACAGCACCTCACTAAAACTTCGATATCTCCACGGATACCTAATGAAAATTGGGGCTTTTACCACCAATGGAAAGAGCTCGATGAGAGGTACAATTTGCTATACTCATGATCAAGATTTGGTTGAGAATTCCTACCTTAATCGATTGATCAAAGAAGGATGAAGGGAAGCCAACGGCCTGCTGACCGACCTTCACAAATCGAACTAGATCTCTCCAGATTCGAAATTTCAGCGAACCCCACAGCAGCCAAATGAAAGAAGACTCGTAGGGCTTCATTTTGATAGCTCATAGAGCTTCTGGAGCCTTCTGAATTGGGAGTATTTGCTGCTGCAAGCTACGAGTTTAGAAACGGCGCCGAAATCCTTGACTTGACCTAACTATGTCGGCAGCACGTTTTGGGGCTAAGTTTACCTCAAATTGATTGAGGGTAAATGTTCCTTTATGTAATACCTTTCATTTGCCTCTGGAATCACCCCATTTGGTTGAGAAACAAGCTCGAATTTGATGTTCAAAGTTTAGGTGAATAGTAAATTCGAATTTGGGTTAGGTGGGTTATAAGTCAGGTTTAATCCACTGATTAGGCCTAGATAATGATTTAATTAGGCTTACTCCAAGAAGACAAAAGTGTTAGTCGAAGTATCTATTATTTAATTACTATTTTTATGAATTTTTATATGTTAGATAAAATTCCATTTCTACTATTCCATAATTAATTAAATATTAAGTTCGGAAGAATTAGTTCGCTAATTCGGCTTAATAAACGATTGTATTAGGCTTAATTGTAGAAGACAAAGTTGATAAAAAAAATTAATTCTACAAGTTGTGATTTTTGGGGATTTTTAGAAAATAGTAGAAAAAATGACTTATTCTATTAATTAATTAATTAATCTAATTAATTTGGATAATTCTCATTAAATTCGAATAATTTCAAATAAATTCCAAATAATTACAAATAACTTTCTAAATAAATTTATAAAGAATTTGGGGTCTTACAGTTCCGGTCATCGCCGCCGCCGCCACGAGCCGCCACCGCACCGCCATCGCCTTCATCGGAGTTCTGCCCGCGCAGTACCACAGCAGCCTCCACGAAATTCAGCCATCAACCACGAGCTCAGATCGACCTAGGAATTTTACTAGAGGTCCCAGGGGTGTCAAGAATACCCCATAAAATTTGGTTTGTCATTCAGATCCCGTTTCACAATTTTTAATTTTCGTCCACCCTTCCACTTTGGTTCTGCCAAAATTCTGTCTAGGTTCCCATCCGCTATGAGTTTCAAGTCTTAGGTCCTTTTTTTGATTTTCTTTGGTTCGTCCAATTTAACTGGGTGTTCCTTGCATCCATCCCTTCATCCACCATTTTTTTTAATTTGTTTTTCGTCCATTTCATATTTTCTAAAATTCGTTCTCAGTCCTAGCTACAGTTCTGTTCCCTAATTCCTAGATCCGACCACCAGACACTCCAAAAATCCTATCAAATCACCACCACCTCCAAATCCAATTCTAAAAATTGTCCCAACTTCATGGTTCGATTGTCTACAAAGTTGAAGAAGAGCTCGAAGTCTGATTCCTACGGCAAGTAGGCGGTCAATGGTGGTTCTCAGACAAGTACCCTGTAAATCTGATGTCTCGGTTACTGTACAACAGGGATTTGTAAATTCATTAAAGTTTAGATCCGACTAGATCCATCAGATCTCTCTGAGTCTAGATTGAAGCATTTGAAGAGAGCTTTCCAACGATAGCTCATGCGTCCCGATCCGACGTCGGGATCGACCGCAGCGGCTGTTTTCGCCGGAGCGCGCGCAGGGAAAACAGAACTGAAATCGGTGGGCAGCCATTCCACAACTTGAAGATCGGACCCGACCGGCCACCAATTGGTGTCTCCGGCCGACCGCCGTCCGTGGAGGCGCGCCACCAGCGGTCTCCATCATAGTGGGACCCACCTCCGCAGATCCGGAGGACAGCGCCATCCGTGGGCCCCACGGGCCCGCAGAACCCACCGTTCGGGAAGCACGAAAACGCGGAGTTCGGCGCGTCGAGTCGACATCAAGATGCTGCCTGTCAACCTGATTTGCGTGATCCCCGGGGCCCACATGTGACCTTTTACCTCCCTGCATGGAGTGGGTCGAATCCTTTTGTACTGTTGTGAATTATGTTAACCGGGGGTCCGTAAGTCAGCCGGGGTGTCTTCGCCACGCCGGGTGCGTGGAGGTAAAGGTCTTAACTTCTTGGCGTTACATTGCTTAGCTAGTATACGGTCTTAGGCCACTGCCGAGAGTGTAGGTTCCTAGCCCGTGTGTCCATGTCACCGCTGTGAGCGTGAGAGTGACCCGTCCCGCGACTCGATCCGAGTCCGGAAGTGAGTCTGACTACCTTGAACTCTGCCGGTTCCTTAACCGCGCACGATCCACGCTTTCCCTCGCATGGGACGCCGAGTGAGCTTGTACTTCTGTTAGCGACGTTTTGCCACTAGGAGCTCGTAGTGTCGGGCTTAGTGTCTCCCTGGTGTGTATTGTTGGTCGCGTCTTCATCTAGAGTCTGAGGGTGGCACTGTATAGTGTCGTCTCTCGTGTCCGTCCCGCATCAGTTTGGTATCAGAGCAGTCGAGTCTAGGGTAGTCGTTGCATAAGTCTTGCATAGCCTAAGGTTACCCCACACACACCTTCACTCGGTATATCCAAAGGTGTTGTCCGACCGTTAGGCTTCGCCTACCGGGAAGACCACACACTTGCGCGAGTGACCTTCGGGTCGATTACCTCCGCCGCGTACCGAGTCTTGGCCGTGTCTAGGGTGTAGTCGAGTCTCATTCTTTTCAAAATAAAAAAAAAAGTGTTTTAAATTGCATTCTTTCAAAATACCAAAAAAGGAGTGTTTTCAAATTGCAATTAGGTCTAAGTGTATCATTTAGTGTGTTTGCATTAGTCGGTCGTTGTCACCTAGTCCGTACGTCTTTGCATGCTCACCCGTCGAGGCACCCAATACTCGCCACCACCACCTATGGCGGACTCCCGAGCCCGTAGTTCCGATGAGTCTTCCACGGCCGAGATGTTCCGGGCCATCATGGATCGTTTAGACACGCGTATGGATGGTCTTAGTACGCGTATGGATGGCATAGGGACGCGTCTAGAAGGGAGGATGAAGGTCCTCGAGGATCGGGCCGGGGTTTCGGAGCAGTCCATTCAAGGCCTTGTTGGGAGGATTGCCGTCCTAGAGAGGGGCCCAGTAGCGGCGCAACCCGCGCCGACGAACGGCCAACAAGAGCCGGTGCAGCAACCCGCTGTGCCAAGGGCTCAGGTAGAGGATGTCGGGAGGCAACAGGCGCCTATAGTGGATGATTATGCCTCCGACAATGATCACGGGGGTAACGGTCGTCGTCATCAACGACGGAATCGTGATGACGAGGATGACGACCGCATTCTTAGGGGTGTGCGTGCGGACCCTCCCACTTTTAGCGGGTCCTTGGACCCTAGGGTGTATCTAGATTGGGAGGCCGGTATGGACCGGTACTTCGAGTGGTTTGAGATGACGGACCACCGAAGAGTCCGATATACGAAGATGAAGCTGCAAGGGCAGGCCCAAACTTATTGGATCAATGTGGAGAGCCTGCTCAACCAGCGACGTCAACCCCAAATCGGTACCTGGGATGATATGAAACTCAAATTGAGGGAGAAGTACCTTCCTGCCTCATATCGCCAACGTCTTATAGACAAGTGGCAAAGCATCTCCCAAGGGAACCGATCCGTGACCGAGTACACCGCCGAGTTCGATGAGTATTATTTGCGGTGCGGGGTCACGGAAGAGAGCACCATGACGATATCCCGCTTTCGGAGAGGTTTGCGGCCTAATTATCAATATGAACTCTTTCGCCGCAATGCCACCACTTTGGAGCAGGCATATCAGATTGCTCTCGAATTGGAGCAGTTCGAGGCCGAGTTCGAGTCACCCCATCGGTTGGGCTCCTTTCCCCTTCGTAGTGTCGAGTCCCGTGGCTCATCTGGCACATATCCGAGGGCCCCCATGGCTCGACCTCAGGAGCCCGCTCGCCACGAGCCCTTTGCTCCTAGGCCTCGCCCTCCACCCCCGAGGGACCTTCCTCGTCCCCAGCATCTTACGGCCCCACCCATAGCCCGTCCCCCGGCACCCGCACCACCCGCACATCCTTTGTTGCCTACGCCTCCTATCCGTCGGGAGGATAAAGGTAAAGGACCTATGATTGGGGAGCCTAGTGGATCACGGCAGCAGTGTTATCGCTGCAATGGGTTTGGCCATTTCGCCAACCAGTGTCCCACCCGCCCATCTCTTCACATTGGGGACACACAGGCCGAGGATACCACCCCTGCGGGCCTAGAGTTAGTCAGCTATGAGGCAGATGAAGAGTTAGCTGACGAGTACTACGAGATGGGAGGTGAAGCCCAAGATGCCCAGCAGTCGGACGATACCCACGTGGGGGTCGTCAGATGTATCCTCACCAAGCCACAGGTCAGTGATGACTGGCGTCGGACCACTATCCTTCATGTATTCTGTAGGCTGGGAAAGCAGATTTGCAAGGTGGTCATCGATAGCGGGAGTTGCATCAATGCAATCTCCACGAGCGCTGTCACTCGTCTTGGTCTCACACCCGTAGACCATCCTTGTCCCTATCAGGTATCATGGGTGGATACCACTTCCATTTCGGTCAGGCTGCGGTGCTTGGTCCCGCTGCAGCTCCACTCCTACCGTGACGAGATCTGGTGTGATGTTCTCCCCATGGAAGTGGGAAGTATCATTCTTGGTAGGCCATGGTTATTCGACCGAGATGCTACACTCCATGGTCGGTCGAACACCTGTACCTTCGACCACGATGGTCAGCGGGTCACCCTCCAACTCGTTCGGCCCAGGAGCCCATCGGTCCGGGGTCCTACTGGCCCTAGTACTCCAAAGCCTTCCGTACCCGGGCCCAGTACCCCATCCCCCGCTCGGACTATGACCGTTAGCTCTGGCCCAGGAGAGCCCTCGACCAGGAGATTGATGATGATTAGCTCCCGGGAAATGGAGCAGGAGCTTAGTCAGGGCTGTCCGGTGTTTGCCATTACGGTCCGAGAGGTGGAGCGGGACTCTGAGGGTGAGCTCCCACCCGAGGTTGTTCCCATTCTGCAGGAGTATGCTGATGTATTCCCCGATGAGCTTCCCGAGGGACTCCCACCTATGCGGGATATTCAGCATGCCATCGACCTTGTTCCGGGCTCTTCTTTGCCCAATCTTCCTCATTATCGCATGAGTCCCACGGAGCATGCCGAGCTTAAACGGCAGGTCGATGAGTTAGTGCAGAGAGGGTCTGTTCGGGACAGCATGAGTCCATGTGCTGTACCCGCGTTACTCGCCCCGAAGAAGGATGGCACGTGGAGAATGTGCATTGATAGTCGTGCCATCAACAAAATCACCGTGAAGTACAGGTTCCCTATTCCCCGCCTGGATGACATGCTGGACATGATGGCAGGTGCCACTATCTTTTTGAAGATTGATCTTAAGAGTGGCTACCATCAGGTGAGGATTAGGCCAGGTGATGAGTGGAAGACCGCTTTCAAAACCAAGGACGGTCTATATGAGTGGTTGGTCATGCCTTTTGGGTTGACCAATGCCCCTAGCACTTTCATGCGGCTCATGACTCAGGTCCTTCGACCTTTCATTGGAGTCTTTGTAGTGGTGTATTTTGATGATATCCTTATCTATAGCCGCACCACAGGGGACCACTTAGACCACCTTCGGTAGGTCTGTCTACTTCTTCGGCGAGAGCAGTTGTTTGCGAACCCACAGAAGTGTGCCTTCATGACATCTCAGCTTACCTTCTTGGGTTTCATTGTGTCTAGTACTGGGGTCTCCACCGATCCGGAGAAGGTCCGAGCCATTATTGAGTGGCCGGAACCCCGTACAGTTCATGACGTCCGCAGCTTTCATGGTCTTGCGACATTCTATCGTCGCTTTATCCGCGGATTTAGCTCCGTCACTGCCCCGATCACGGATTGCATCCGTAAGGGCACATTTGTATGGACGAAGGCCGCATCTGCCGCCTTCAAGGATATCAAGGAGCGCATGACTCAAACACCTATCCTTCGATTGCCTGATTTCTCGAAGGTGTTTGAGGTCTGTTGTGATGCGTCGGGTGTTGGGATAGGAGGAGTTTTGAGTCAGGAGTCCCACCCGATCGCATATTTCAGCGAGAAGCTGAATGACGCGAAACTGCGATATTCCACATATGATAAAGAATTCTACGCAGTTGTTCAGGCTCTTAGGCATTGGAGGCACTATCTTTTACATCAGGAGTTTGTCCTATACTCCGATCACGAGGCATTGAGGTACCTCCATTCGCAAAAGAAGCTTAACTCGTGTCATAGTCGTTGGGTTGAGTATCTCCAGCAGTTCACCTTTGTGCTTAAACATAAGGCTGGAGTGGAGAACAAGGTGGCTTATGCCTTGAGTCGGCGAGCATGCTTGCTTACCACCATGAGTGCCGAGGTCATAGGGTTAGAGAAGATGAAGGAGGCCTATGTTGATTGTCCTGACTTCGGTCAGATTTTTACCACTCTCCAGGCCGGACCCTCGAGAGACCTTGATGAGTATGTGCTTCAGGAGGGTTACCTCTTTCGAGGTAGCAGGCTATGTGTTCCCCGAACTTCGGTTCGAGATTTCTTAGTGTTGGAACTACATGCGGGAGGTCTAGCCGGCCACTTTGGTCGGAACAAGACTATTGAGGCAGTGGAGCATCGATTTTATTGGCCGAGCTTGAAGCGCGATGTTGCTAACATCGTGGCTTAGTGTCGTACATGTGCTACGGCCAAGATGAAGAAGCAAAGCTCGGGCCTTTATACGCCTCTTCCCGTGCCTGATGCACCGTGGCAGGATGTTAGCATGGATTTTGTTTTGGGATTGCCACGTACTTCTAGGAAGCATGACTCGGTCTATGTTGTTGTTGACCGTTTCTCAAAGATGGCCCTCTTTATCCCTTGCTCGAAGACTTCGGATGCTTCTAGGGTAGCCCGCCTATTCCTTACTCATGTGGTGTGCAAGTTCGGGTTGCCTCGCACTATAGTGTCTGACCGTGATGTTAGATTCACTTCCTCTTTTTGGAAGACACTATGGCATATGATGGGTACGCACCTCAAGTTTTCCACTGCATATCATCCCCAGACAGATGGTCAGACCGAGGTGGTCAATAGGAGTCTGGGAGATCTTTTGAGGTGTCTAGTTAAGGACCGCATTGGGGATTGGGATCTCATTTTACCCATGGCTGAGTTTGCATACAATGATTCGGTGAATAGGTCTACCAGCATGAGTCCATTTGAAATTGTCACAGGTCGTAGACCTAGGAAACCCGTTGACCTTGTCCCCATGCCTATCCATGCTAGAGTGCCGGAGTCGGCCGAGTCGTTTGCTAGGCATGTTAGGAGTTTGCATGACGACATCCGTCGTCACATTGAGGCCAGTAATGCACGGTACAAGGAGTTAGCCGATGCCCACCGACACCACCGAGAGTTCCACGAGGGCGAATACGTCATGATCAGGGTAAGACTTGAACGGTTTCCCTCTGGAACCGTTAAGAAGTTTCAAGCTCGCGGAGCCGGTCCTTTTAGAGTGTTGAAACGCGTTGGATCCAATGCGTATGTTGTGGACCTGCCCGAGGAATATGGTATAAGCTCTACCTTCAATGTATCGGATCTTGTTGCATATAGGGACCCAGCGGTGATCCCTAGTGAGCCTTTTGAGCCATCTCCTCCCCTTGAGAGTGATCCCACACCTGAGTGTCCACTTCCACCTCCAGCCCCTTTTTCACGGCAGCGTGAGCATATAGATCGTATACTGGACGACCAAGTGACAGTTACCAGGAGTGGATCTTACCCGCGCTACCTAGTGCGATGGAGAGGACGGCCCGCTACTGAGGACACTTGGATCACACATGGTGAGTTGCAGCAGATCGATCCGGACCTTTTGGAGCGATACAGGAGCGATGCAGACCCTTACTCGACAGGGTCGAGTTTCTCCCACCCGGGGAGAATTGGTGCGGACACCCGAGCAGTCGATCGGCATGACACGTCGAGCCACCGGTACCGCACGCGGAGCACGACACGAGCCACCACAGCATCCATCTGGCTCGGAGACAGCCTGGAGACTCCGCCTTGAGCTTCCCCATTTATTATATTTAGCTAGACTTTATGTGTGTGTAATTTGTATTTATTTCGTTGCATTCGGTTTGCCATTTTGAGTGTAATAGGGGCTTACGAGCATTTCGGACCCCGTGGACCCCACGGCCCCCCCGGGCCCCAGCACATTGGGCCACCTCAGCCTAGGGTCCCACGTGGGGCCAGTCAACATGCCACATGGGAGCATCTAGAACATTGACTTGTAATTGGACACATGGGGGACAATGGACTTGAAAAGTCCAAATGGGAGGCCACCTATCCCCACCCACCATTCAACCCTCCCTCCTTGGTCCAAGGGCCGCCCCCCCCCTTTTATTTTTTATGTATTTTTTTTGTGTGATGTTCACATCTCATCCCCACCCTCCATCCCCATCCCCTAGATCCAATGGTTGTGGATGGATGAGAGATGTAAGGTATTTAAACTTGTATTTTCCATTTTAGTGAATTAATGCATTCATTTGGAAGAAAAAACCTTGGAGCTCCAGCTTGGTGCGCCCCTCTCTCCCCCCTTGTAGCTGTGAAGGTTGCCTCTTGGTGGTGTGACTCCACCCTATCAGTTCCGGTCATCGCCGCCGCCGCCACGAGCCGCCACCGCACCGCCATCGCCTTCATCGGAGTTCTGCCCGTGCAGTACCACAGCAGCCTCCACGAAATTCAGCCATCAACCACGAGCTCAGATCGACCTAGGAATTTTAATGGAGGTCCCAGGGGTGTCAAGGATACCCCATAAAATTTGGTTTGTCATTCAGATCCCGTTTCACAATTTTTGATTTTCGTCCACCCTTCCACTTTGGTTCTGCCAAAATTCTGTCCAGGTTCCCATCCGATATGCGTTTCAAGTCTTAGGTCCTTTTTTTGATTTTCTTTGGTTCGTCCAATTTAACTGGGTGTTCATTGCATCCATCCCTTCATCCACCATTTTTTTTAATTTTTGGTTCGTCCATTTCATATTTTCTAAAATTCATTCTCAGTCCCAGCTACAGTTCTGTTCCCCAGTTCCCAGATCCGACCACCAGACACTCCAAAAATCCTATCAAATCACCACCACCTCCAACTCCAAATCTAAAAATTTTCCCAGCTTCATGGTTTGATTATCTACAACGTTAAAGAAGAACTCGAAGTCTGATTCCTACGGCAAGTAGGTGGTCAATGGTGGTTCTCAGACAAGTACCCTGTAAATCTGATGTCTCGGTTACTGTACAACAGGGATTTGTAAATTCATTAAAGTCTAGATCCAGCTAGATCCATCAGATCTCTCTGAGTCTAGATTGAAGCATTTGAAGATAGCTTTCCAACGATAGCTCATGCGTCCCGATCCGACGTCGGGATCGACCGCAGCGGCTGTTTTCGCCGGAGCGCGCGCAGGGAAAACAGAACTGAAATCCGTGGGCAGCCATTCCACAACTTGAAGATCGGACCCGACCGGCCACCAATCGGTGTCTCCGGCCGACCGTCGTTCGTGGAGGCGCGCCACCAGCGGTCTCCATCATAGTGGGACCCACCTCCGTAGATCCGGAGGACAGCGCCATCCGTGGGCCCCACGGGCCCGCAGAACCCGCCGTTCGGGAAGCACGAAAATGCGGAGTTCGGCGCGTCGAGTCGACATCAAGATGCTGCCTGTCAACCTGATTTGCGTGATCCCCGGGGCCCACATGTGACCTTTTACCTCCCTGCATGGAGTGGGTCGAATCCTTTTGTACTGCTGTGAATTATGTTAACCGGGGGTCCGTAAGTCAGCCGGGGTGTCTTCGCCACGCCGGGTGCGTGGAGGTAAAGGTCTTAACTTCTTGGCGTTACATTGCTTAGCTAGTATACGGTCTTAGGCCACTGCCGAGAGTGTAGGTTCCTAGCCCGTGTGTCCATGTCACCGCTGTGAGCGTGAGAGTGACCCGTCCCGCGACTCGATCCGAGTCCGGAAGTGAGTTTGACTACCTTGAACTCTGCCGGTTCCTTAACCGCGCACGATCCACGCTTTCCCTCGCATGGGACGCCGAGTGAGCTTGTACTTCTGTTAGCGACGTTTTGCCACTAGGAGCTCGTAGTGTCGGGCTTAGTGTCTCCCTGGTGTGTATTGTTGGTCGCGTCTTCATCTAGAGTCCGAGGGTGGCACTGTATAGTGTCGTCTCTCGTGTCCGTCCCGCATCAGTCTAAAACTTGAAATACCGGCCGGATGCCCGTGCCGATCATTCCAACACGACCGGGGAGATGAAAGTGACTTGTCAGAACTGACGGAATCCAAATCGGATGCCCGATTTGAGCTCGGCGCTCAAAGTTCATTTCTAAAATACACTTGGTTCAAATGAACTGCCAGGTCGGGGCCGGAGGTCTAAAACTTGAAATACCGGCCGGATGCCTGTGCCGATCGTTCTAACATGACCGGGGAGATGAAAGTGACTTGTCAGAACTGACGGAATCCAAATCAGATGCCCGGTTTGAGCTCGGCGCTCAAACTTCATTTCTAAAATACACTTGGTTCAAATGAACTGCCAGGTCGGGGCCGGGGGTCTAAAACTTGAAATACCGGCCGGATGCCCATGCCAATCATTCCAACATGACCGGGGAGATGAAAGTGACTTGTCAGAACTGACGGAATCCAAATCGGATGCCCGGTTTGAGCTCGGCGCTCAAACTTCATTTCTAAAATACAGTTGGTTCAAATGAACTGCCAGGTCAGGGTCGGGCGTCTAAAACTTGAAATACCGGCCAGATGCCCATGCCGATCATTCCAACACGACCAGGGAGATGAAAGTGACTTGTCAGAACTGACGGAATCCAAATCGGATGCCCGGTTTGAGCTCGGCGCTCAAACTTCATTTCTAAAATACACTTGGTTCAAATGAACTGTCAGTTCGGGGCCGGGGGTCTAAAACTTGAAATACCGACCGGATGCCCATGCCGATCATTCCAACACGACCGGGGAGATGAAAGTGACTTGTCAGAACTGACGGAATCCAAATCGGATGCCTGGTTTGAGCTCGGCGCTCAAACTTCATTTCTAAAATACACTTGGTTCAAATGAACTGCCAGGTCGGGGCCGGGGGTCTAAAACTTGAAATACCAGCCGGATGCCCGTGCCGATCATTCCAACACGACCGGGGAGATGAAAGTGACTTGTCAGAACTGACGGAATCCAAATCGGATGCCCGGTTTGAGCTCGGCGCTCAAACTTCATTTCTAAAATACACTTGGTTCAAATGAACTGCCAGGTCGGGGCCGGGGGTCTAAAACTTGAAATATCGGCCAGATGCCCATGCCGATCATTCCAACACGACCGGGGAGATGAAAGTGACTTGTCAGAACTGACGGAATCTAAATCGGATGCCCGGTTTGAGCTCGGCGCTCAAAGTTCATTTCTAAAATACACTTGGTTCAAATGAACTGCCAGGTCGGGGCCGGGGGTCTAAACTTGAAATACCAGCCGGATGCCCATGCCGATCATTCCAACATGACCGGGGAGATGAGAGTGACTTGTCAGAACTGACGGAATCCAAATCGGATGCCCGGTTTGAGCTCGGCGCTCAAACTTCATTTCTAAAATACACTTGGTTCAAATGAACTGCCAGGTCGGGGCCGGGGGTCTAAAACTTGAAATACCGGCCGGATGGCCATGCCGATTGTTCCAACACCACCGGGGAGATGAAAGTGACTTGGCAAAACTGACGGAATCCAAATCGGATGCCCGGTTTGAGCTCGGCGCTCAAACATCATTTTTAAAATACACTCGGTTCAAATGAACTGCCAGGACGGGGCCGGGGGTCTAAAACTTGAAATACCGGCCGGATGGCCATGCCGATCGTTCCAACACGACCGGGGAGATGAAAGTGGCTTGGCAGAACTGACGGAATCCAAATTGGATGCCCGGTTTGAGCTCGGCGCTCAAACTTCATTTCTAAAACTGACGAAATTCAAATGAACTGCCAGGTCGGGGCCGGGGGTCTAAAACTTGAAGTACCAGCTAGATGCCCATGCCGATCGTTCCAACACGACCGGGGAGATGAAAGTGACTTGTCAGAACTGACGGAATCCAAATCGGATGCCCGGTTTGAGCTTGGCGCTCAAACTTCATTTCTAAAATACACTTGGTTCAAATGAACTGCCAGGTCGGGGCCGGGGGTCTAAAACTTGAAATACCGGCCGGATGCCCGTGCCGATCATTCCAACACGACCGGGGAGATGAAGGTGACTTGTCAGAATTGACAGAATCCAAATCGGATGCCCGGTTTGAGCTCGGCGCTCAAAGTTCATTTCTAAAATACACTTGGTTCAAATGAACTGCCAGGTCGGGGCCGGGGGTCTAAAACTTGAAATACCGGCCGGATGCCCGTGCCGATCGTTCCAACACGACCGGGGAGATGAAAGTGACTTGTCAGAACTGACGGAATCCAAATCGGATGCCCGGTTTGAGCTCGGCGCTCAAAGTTCATTTCTAAAATACACTTGGTTCAAATGAACTGCCAGGTCGGGGCCGGGGGTCTAAAACTTGAAATACCGGCCGGATGCCCATGCCGATCGTTCCAACACGACCGGAGAGATGAAAGTGACTTGTCAGAACTGACGGAATCCAAATCGGATGCCCGGTTTGAGCTCGGCGCTCAAACTTCATTTCTAAAATACACTTGGTTCAAATGAACTACCAGGTCGGGGCCGGGGTCTAAAACTTGAAATATCGGCCGGATGCCCGTGCCGATCGTTCCAACACGACCGGGGAGATGAAAGTGACTTGTCAGAACTGACGGAATCAAAATTCATTTCTGAAATACACTTAGTTTAAATACTGTTTCAGGCTAGTGGTTGATTTATAAAATATGCAGTTATCAGTTTGATATGTTTACTTTCAATTTATGCTAATTTCTTTGCACTAATTTTTTTATCTATGAATGAATGTTATTATTTTTTTAATATAGGGGGATCCTTCTGCGGGCGGCGACAGAGGAGATGAGCAGGGCGGTGAGGATACGGACGATGAGGATATGGACGATGTACCGGATATTTCTTGATATTCTGACGGATCAGCAGGGTTAATGTCTTTTTTTTGTGGTATTTATTTGATCAGAATTTTATTTTTCAGTGGTGTTTATTTGATTAGCAGGTTCCCAATATTTTTTTTCAACATGTAGAATTTCTTGATGTTTATTTATGATTAAACAGGTTTTGTAAAATAATTTAAGATTTTTTAAAAAAAAACGTAGATTTCAGACAGATTTTCAGACGGGATGTGCGACGATTTTTGTCCGTCTATTATCCGTCGTAAAATCAGTTTGAAATATAGACGGATTTCAAACCACATTTCATACAGGAAATGAGTTGAATTTCAGACGGTTATTGTATCCGTCGTAATATCCGTTTGAAATAGCGACGGATTTCGGACGACTTTTCATACGGTACATGATTTCAGACTAAGAGTTGGGCTTCATTTTAAGACGGTAACTATATTCCGTCGTAATAGCCATCTGAAATTTCAGACGGATTTTCACACGGAAAATATGTCCGTCGTAAATTTCAGACTGATAATTTCAAATTTCAGATGGAAATTACTCGTATGAAAGTCAGACGGAATTTGTGACTGATTAAATTCTGTCTTCGTTTCAGACGGAATTTCCGACGGAAACATAAACTGTCACAAATTTGTGACTAAAAATTTCAGACGGTCGGTTTCAGTCTTAAATATGTCACAAATCCATCACAAACGTGGTTTGTGACGGATTTTCAGACGGATTTCAGACGGATATGGGCCGTCTGAAATCCCACTTTTTCTGGTAGTGTGTGACGGCTCCACGATAAGCCTCTAAGTGACTCTAACGCGTCCCTGATAAACCGTTAGAGATTCTACAGAATAGAAGTTGGGAATCTGTGATCTCCAAACTTTCCAACCGGCCAAGAAGCTTGGGCCTCGTACTGTGTACTCTGTAAACTTGCAAAAGAGTGTAGGACACAAGAAAACAACCCAGATTAGCCCAGGAGCAAAGTAGTATCTATAAATCAAAAGAACTTAAGAACATGCAAAAAAAGGGGAAATACCGGGGAGGTTGGTTTTTTTTACCCCTCTGCGGCATTTAAAAAGATGGGAGGGATGTTTAGGTGGGTGCAGAAGATGCAAGAACATGGTAGAGGAAGAGGGACAATGCTATGATGCTTAGAAGAGGGAAAGAGACACTAAGATGATGACTTGACTGAACTAAACCCTTGGAAACAATAATCCATGGACTTTGGAAGCAGATGGACGTGAAAAGCAGCTCTCCATGGTTGGTTCTAGCTCCAAAATGTGGCAACACTTCGACGCGAACTCCAGATGTCTCCTCTTCAAGCCATGAAGTCAAGGGTTCTATTTATATACCCTCAAACTCTCAGGTCGAGTAGGGAATAACCCAGCTAGAAAGTAGGACATTTCTTAGCAAACACTTGAAGATAATACTCCCAATAGTCCATAGAAATAATCAGAAGGTTCTAAGGATCAAATTTGAAGGAGAAATCATCAGATCAAACTCTTAATTCGGCCACGAAGTAGCAGAGAAAGAGCAGTTATGCTAGAACTCTCTGTTTGATGTAACGGCTGCACGATAGACCGCCACAAGGATGTAATGCCACAGAAGTGGATCGTCACACAACCTTATCTACCAAAAGATAAGATCAACGGGCGAAGTTTTCGAACATAGGACTCTGCAGGCATGTAACGGCCAAAGAGTGACATGTCACAAACAAAATAACGGCCGCACGATAAACCGTCACATCCAACGGATAGGCTAATCGATAAGCTTTGAAAGAAGTCTTCAGCTTGAGGACTCTGACATGATGTAACGGTCAAAGGTAAATGCGTTATAGCTCTATAACGCGCCAGGAATGGACCGTTGGAGTCAAGGGAGTAAAAAAGAAATGAAGGTTTGCTAAGCTTCATCTAGCGGAAAGAGATGAGGAACCAGACCCAACCAAGGAGACATGACCCATGAAATAAACCTCAAATTTGACCAAGATGACTCAACAAGGGTGAACAACTCGGAGCATCATTTAAAATGAACAAGGAGATGACCCAACTTATTGGTCATAAAATGGGTGTCAACAGATGCCCCTCCTTAACGTCCTCTTTGCATGGGAGCGAGCGGAGGTGAAGGGAAAGTAAAATGGAACATGGAGATGAAGCGGAGATGAAGCGGAGCGAACTGAAAAGCAGGCGTTAAGGCAAATGACACCCGTTCTCAACCAACGAGCGATAGGAATTTTCCAGAAAACTTCGAACTAATCACAAGGAAATAGCCAACCAAATGACATATGTCTGGCGGAACTAATAACTATGGAAAGGAAAACACGGCCAGCGGTCGGAGCAACGGAAATGAAAGATGAGTAACTAAACTCCAGACAAGAATATTCAGCTAACCAGACCAAGCGAGCAGACCGAAGGAAACCTTCTAATTCAGAGTGGAATGATTCTCCCTATTCGAGATCATGACACAAAGTTTAATCACTATTACTGAGACACCTTGGACAGATGAAGGTTCATGAACACTAAAAAGATGCGCATGATGCATGCTGGGATAAAATAAAGAAATCATCAAAATGAATGCAAAGAAAGATAAAATAGCAAGATACTCGAGAATAGTATTGCTAGACCAGAGAAACAAGGGTCAGGACACCATCTGCAACCACGACGTGCAAGACAGAACCATCATCCCCAAGCTTTTCCAATCTAACGGCCTATACAACGATTAAACATGTGCACCTAGATCATCATCATTTTTGTTTAAGGGGAACATCAGATCCCAGAACAAATGAATGACCAGCCAGTTCTCGAGAAAATATATCATAGATACCATATAGTAATGCATTAAGAGATAAGGGATCGAGATACTATACCTGACTTACCTTTGCAACGAACGGCATGATGGCTTACTGGCGTTTATGATTTCATTCATAGAAAGGTTAGCCAACAATATTTAACCATAAGCATGAAATGAGGCATAACCATTCATGAACATGAATTTCATTGATAAAATAAGGGATTTGAAAGCACAATGATCATCCAATCATCAAATTTTTGACAAATAGGGCATTATCATTCACCAAATGCTTTAAAATCTATGACGGTCTAAGAGTGATGCGTCAGAGACTGTTTAATGGTCTGAACTTGACACGTCACACAGCGTCGGTTTACATTTTGCCAAGCAAGATAACTTATCCACCTGACGGCCACATAGTAACGCGTCAGAGACTGTGACGGTATGACGATAGACCGTCGCATTTCCTGAGCGTAAAAAAAAAACAACAACCGAATGGCCTCTCCCTCTCCCATTCGTTCAAACGCCCAAAAAAAATGCCAAAAACACACCGAGCCAAAAATATGCCACCGAACAACCTTCACCGGCAACCATGACCGGCAATGAGCTCCCCCGGCCGCCCATGGCAAGGGAGAAAAAGAAGGCGATTAAGAGATTTAGGGCTCGAGTGGATCAAGAGGAGGTCCCCCTGGCGGAGACCGAGCAACCGGCAGCGACGGTGGAGCCAACGACGGAGGAGGACCCTCCCACAGTCGAGGAAGAAGGGGGAAATGCTGTGGAGGAGGCCATTGACGGTGAAGAAGGCGCCACAGCACCAGAGAGGAAGAAACGAGGACGGGACCACGAGGTAGGTCCCTCACCCCAAAATCCCATTTTCAATTTTTATGTTTGCATGTGTGTTTGAGGGGAAAGAAATGGGTCTGGGGACCCATTCAAATCAATTGTAGGCCACTGTGGCCATTTCCACGAGCTAGGGAAACATGGGGGATGATGCCCTAACGGGGATCACGTAACGGTCCTTGTAGTGACCATTACGGTTCCTGACGTGCCATCCTTGGTGCGTGAGAGTTCTGTGACGCGCCAGGGCATGGCCGTCAGAGAAACCAGAACCAGAACTATTTTTTAGGTTTTTGCTTATTCAAGTTTTTTGGTGTTTTATTCATATAACATGCAATGACTTTAAACTAATGAAATGACTAACTTTTATCCTACATGTGTGCAGGGGAAAAGAAGAACCATGATCTCATGGCTTCAGATTAGGGGGGTGTACCAGGCGCTGCCAGAGTATCAGCGAGAGAGACTAGCTGCTATGGGCTTCGGTGAAGTCCTCAGCATCGAGGTGACATGGATGGACACACCATTGCTATATGCGCTGCATGAGAGGTGGGACCCAGTCAGCCGAGCGTTCATCTTCCCATGGGGTCATATGATCCCAACATTAGAAGACATCGCGAGGATCACAGGCTTGAGAATCCATGGAGCAGCGGTGACCGGCTGGACATATGGAGATTATCGAGTGCTTGCCCAGGAGCTGCTAGGGCTGGATTTGGTGAGACCGGGGCATCCATCATCCCAGCTGTCACGGTCGAGACTCCAAGATAGCCTGGGTCTACGGGGAGCAGCTATAGCAGTTGGGGAGCTTCCAGGGCAGCATCTGGACAGAGTGATAGAGCAGGTCCGCCCGAGAGTCGTAGCGGAGGCAGGACTAGAGGGAGATAGAGTGTTGAGGAGCTTTCTAATTTTGTTATTCGGAAAGCTGCTATTCCCGACCCGAGCGGATGTGATCAGTTGTCGGCTCTTGCCATTGCTGGAGGACCTTAGTAGAGTAGGCAGATATGCATGGGTAGCGGCAGTACTCGCCATCCTATTCGAGTCACTGAGCACGACCGACCGATAGATGATGATGGGTGCCTTCTCGCATTTCGTGTAGGTAATTTCTAAACTCTAAATGCTTCTATATGCTTATGATTATGAATTCTATTTGCTGACTTTTGACTCCTAAAATGCAGATCTGGAGCTTCCTCTACCTCTCAGGGATCAGGCGAGGTACGTAGATGTATCCGGGATGGATCCCTATTGCAAGGCGATGGATTGTCGCGAGGGACACGGGGTCGATCAGCAGACTGACTAGAGCCATCCAGGACGATCTGGACTCATTCCCACACACATTGGTAAGCTCCAGAACTTGAATCCTTCTAAAAAAGTTTTGAAATGCTGCTAAATGCTTCTGAATGCTGCTAAATGCTTCTAAATGGACTCAATTGCCTTTTCAGGTGCGCTGGACACCGTACCGGGATGAGGGCCACGAGGGACAGCCGTGGGTCAAGGCTTCCCTGGCATACAACGGGTGAGATGTTTGGCTGCACTGCATCAACGTCATCGAGCCCCTGCATTACAGCTTGATCCTGAGGACGCGGGGACTTCATCAGCCAGAGGTGACATTCCCCCGTAGGACCGACGAGCGCCCGGGAAAATCATCAAAAAGCATTAGTGGGCACATCGATTGGTGCGCCAGGAAGGCAAAATATGTGCATGATTGGAACAAGAGAGGCCGGGCTGTGAAAGATCGAGTAGATAGCGATGAGGCCTACTCCCAGCGGTACGACGACCAGGTGTTCCGAGGCATTCGACGACCGGTATGAACTTCTAAACTCAAACCCTTGTCTATTTAACTTTTAATTCCTATATGTACTGACATAGTTTTTGAAATGTAGTTAGACCCACAGGGACACATTACCGAGCTCGAGGGACTCCTCCATGCCACCATCCAGCAGCGGGACAAGTACCGGACTGCTCTGGAGCTCTTGGTGAGTTTCCCTAAACTTAAGACTTAAATGCTTATGCTAATGATGCAAATGGACTGATTTTGAACTTCTAAGTGCAGCGGGCCGAGAGAGCCCAGAGAGCAGGATCGGATGCTCTGTCCTCATCTTCACAGCCTGCTCGGGGCAGAGCTGTGGGGGATGCAGAGTTCGCTCGGGCGATAGCTCGGGCCGAGGAGGCGAAAGCCACCCTGGTGGAGCGGGTAAGAACCTAAACCTTAGTTCCTTCGGACTTAAATGCTTATGATTATGCAAATGTTTAATTGACTGACAATGATTAAAATTCAAAATGCGGGTGAGAGAGCTGACCGCGGCGGCAGCCGAGGTGGGACGTGCTCGAGCGGAGGGAGAGCGAGGGCGGTCGGAGGCAGAGAGACTCCGGATAGAGTTGGCTTAGGCACGGGCTGAGGTAGAGAGACTTCGCACCGGGACAGCGGACTTGGAGCATTACCGGACCGAGTCCCGGGAGACACGGCGTCAGATCTTCGAGTTGAAGATCGAGCTGCGGACGATGGAGCGGATGGTGCGGATGATGGGTCACGGACGGGAGCGGAGTGCCTCCCAAAGTGGTACACGGAGGAGCGTTGCCCCGAGCGGATCAGTGGTGAACTTTCTTGCCAGTTCATCCGGCCAGCGGAGGAATGAAGAGGCGGAACGGAGGGAGCAACGAGAGGAGGGGAGCATCTCCATGGCCCCACCAGCAAAGAGACCTGAGGGTGCTGGTGATAGTGACGGCCCGGGTGACAAACCGGTCAAGTGAATTTGTATTTTCTTTCTTTATTTGACACCCACATTTGTACATGACTCATGTGAAATGAAATGAAATGGAATGATAGAAATGAATGGAAATTTTTTTTTGTGTTTTTTCTTTTAATATGCGGGTGACTGAAATGGCTATGGGGATGAATGTATGAATGTGTGTGTGAATGAACGGGGGACAAAGTGTAAGACTGGCAGGTTAGACTAAAAGAGGGATTGAAGGAAAAAAAATAAAAAAACAAAAAATATGCAGCAGAGGGTGTGACGGTCCACGGGTGGAGCGTCAGGGCCATGTAATGCATTAATATTAGCCCGTTAGAACTAACAGAGTGAAGGGGAGTTGAAAGCCTATAGCAGGAAATGTGATGGTCCAGAGTTGGAGCGTCAGAGACTGTGGCGGTCCAATATCAATGATGACAGAATGAAGGGGAGATGAAAAACCTGTAGCAGGAAATGTGACGGTCCAATTGTGGAGCGTCAGAGGAGTGTGGCGGTCCTACGATGAACCGTCAGAGAAAAACTGGAATCCGAGACGGATTCTACCGTGAGAGCCCGTACTGGAGACAAAGAGACCTTAACCCACACTAGAACCCTCCTAGTCTTGGGATAAGGCTTTCTAACCCATGTCTTATCATTCTAGCATCAAAATCAAGCCTTTATAGATAGGAACATGCCCAAAAATCGCAGCATTCATAAATTCTCTGCTACAAGGGCTAGAACTTCATCAAAATAGCCAAGAACACCATGAAGAGGAGCTTCGGAGCGATGGGTTTGGACGAAAGGGTCTACACCGGGCCCAAAGCAGCAACGAAAGAGCATGGGGAGCTGTAAATATTGACTTCCATGACCAAGCATCTAAGCTCAAGTGTTCAAACAAGGGCAAGTCCCAATTGAATTCAAAAGTTCATCAATTTCTGCACTTTTCATGCTTCTCACGATCCTTCTCTCTTCTTCGTCTTCTTTTCCTTTTTTCTCTAGCCTTTTCAGGACCCAAGGTGTTATTCCAACTTAAAGTGGGTGGCTCCCATGGTCAAAGAACTCCCATTAGAGGTCTTATCAATCCTTAGGGCATGGCACCTCCAACCTCTATTAGTTTTGGCCAAAAACTTCTAGAAATTATCCTTAGATTGGGCAAGCATTTCAGCCCTCATAGAGTTATGGCATCCACAAAGACACACCTTCCTCTTCCCTTCCTTTGAAGATACAGTCCTATTAGAGGAGGTAGAGACCTACCTAGCCCTTGCTAAGACAAAAGTGGGGGATGAAGACCTAGTGTGCCATACGGTTGAACCCATAGACCCATCCTTGATTCTAAGTGATTTTATACATAACCCGAAGGATGTGAGGACCATGATCAGCCCCCGCCACATTCACTTAATACCCATGGCTCAATGGATAGTCTCTCATTGTAAGAATAAGTGGGAGAGATATGAAGCCATTGCCAAGGCTACTTCAATTTGCTTATGTGGAGTCTTCCTTTTAACCACCACCGACCACCTTCTAGATATCCAACACCTTAGCATCATCAGCGGGTTGTGGCGGGGCCTATCCATCTCTCAAGCGGTCCTTTCATATCTTTAAGAAGGGCTTAGCTCAGCTTGCTTAGGAGGACCTCTATTTGGCTCAATGATACTCCTTGAGTGTTGGATAGGAGTGAGAATCAAGTTCCAACCCAAGGAGGACATACCTTCAGCTAGTCAGATTTTTAGGAGCCACCCTTTATTTTTCATTGTAGGTGCATTTGGGCTTCCTTCACAGGTTGAATGCCGGACGGCGGTCAAGAAAATGTGGGATGATTGGCGCCTCTTCCTCAACACCTTGCCAATAGAGAAGTTCTCAATGCGGCCAAGAGTTCTTCAGAGCACCTTGCTCAAAGTACCACGATGGCTAGGCCTTGATCTACAGCTAGTGGGGAACACTATCATGGCGATCTACAACCCGCATTGGATAGGGGCTTCTCACCCAATTGGATTCACTCCACTAAACTAAGTCTTTGAACTCTCAAATGGCAATTTTTCATTGATTGATTCATTAGTTCAAAATGTGGGGAATGGGGTCCTATATATAGGCAACCCATATTTTACAAAAAGTCCCTGACATTTGACTCAATGACGAATAACCGAGGAAGGTGGGGGGCGCCCATGGGCCATCCCAATGAATTGGGCCCAATAACAACCTAATCAATCCTAATGACACTCAAACTTAGGTAGATGACTCAATGACCTAGGTACTTGACTCAAATAAAAGGAAAAGTACAATGACATGACTCAAATAAAATATGAAAATTACATGACTCGATTCAGAAAAATATGACGGACACAATGGAGCTATGCCGATGAGCAATCAAAGCTGTGGAAAAATGTGAAGGGCGAGAGATGCCCCGACCATCTGTTCTTAGGCCCAACCCCTTGCCTGAAGTTAGAGGATGACCAATTCTTGATATTTGGTCAAGGGGTGGAGCCTTATTTAAATATGTGGAAGATATAATGAAAAGAATGCAATGCATGCGATGCACATGATGGTATTTTTGGAGTTTTTTTGTAAATATTCAGATTTTTGTGAGCTTTTGAAAATATATGATTTTTTGGATTTTAAAATATATGATTTTTTTGGATTTTAAAATATATGAATTTTTTGGATTTTGATTTTAAAATATATGAATTTTTTGGATTTTGAAATATATGATTTTTTTGGATTTTGAAAACCAGTGCCTCCCCCTTTTAAAAACGTGGGTCCTCCCTCTGCCATCGAGAGTTCCCGAGGTCGGCGTTCAATGGAGGTGACAACCCTTGGCCAGGGCCTGACTTGCGTGACTGTGCTTCTACCAAGGCCATACCCCGGGTATTTGTCTTAATCCTAAAAAGAAAAATAGAATGCGGGGGTAAGCTTAAGCCAGATATAGAAGTTTTTTTTAGCACTTGAGGTCCTCTCTAGATAGCCCATTCAGAGACTCGGTCTGTTGCGCCAGGGCTTTGCGTCCGTCATCGAACCTTTGTCCACTCTAGGCACGCATACGACCGGGCTCATGCGTCCCGCGGGGAAACTGTACTGCCACTCTTGCCATGCCCATCTTTTTTCATTTTCTTGGAGCTTTGAAATTATAATTGACGGACTTTCGAGATAGACTTTCACTTTTGTCACGATTGAGTGCTCCTTTTCTTTGCTCTTTTTCCTTTTTCTTTTTTATGGTGGCGTCAGGTCATAATGGACTGCCCCCATTTGAGACCTCCTCTCGTCGGGGTGCCTAGATTGGTCGTCGCCTCCTTATCCACCTCTTGCCCCTGGATTCAGTCGAAGAAAGAAACGGACAGGGACTTTGACTTTCCCCCAAGCATGGCCAAGGAGAAACGGTGTCTACAAAGTGGGAAACCCGACCAGGGACGTCGTATAGTGTGTGATTGCCGTTCTCGGGGTCCTCTTTCAAGGTGAAAGGGAAGAACTCCTTGCTATCGGGGTGGCACTGGCTTAGACTCTAAGGAAAGAAATGCTTAAGATACAACCCATTCCAAGCGTGAGCGAGCTCCTCACCTTCTGCGTTCACTAAGCGGTAAGCATTCCCTGGATAAGCCTCTTTGAGAACAAACGGTCCTTCCCAGTTAGGTTGTAATTTAGACCTAGGACCTGCAGACCGTATGAATTTGCGTTTCAAAACCATATCACCTTTTTGAAATTTGCGCTCAATTACCTTCTTTTGAAAATAACGTGAGACTCCCTTTTGATAGACAGATACGTGAACAACCGCATTCATCCTCTTCTCGTCTAAGAGTTCCAATTGGACGAGCAACGCCTCTCGACGTTCATCGAGATTAAGTTCCTTATCGAGTTGCACCCTTAGGGAAGGGATCAGGATCTCATAGGGGAGAACCGCCTCCATCCCGTAGGTGAGAGCATAGGGGGTTTGCCTCGTAGGAGTACGGACAGAGGTGCGGTAGGCCCATAGGGTTTCCACTAACCATTCTGGCCAATCAGAGAATTTGTGAGATTCGCATGTTTTCTTTATGATCTTGAGTAGGGTTTTATTAGTGGCTTCGGATTGACCGTTTCCTTGTGGGTAATATGGAGATGAATGATGCAATGCAATATTAAACTTCTTACATAGGTCCTTGAGCTCTTAAGAGACGAACTGGGGTCCGTTGTCGGTGACGATGCTGCTTGGCACTCCGAACTGCGAGATTATATTCTTCATGATGAAGCGGCACACCGTTGTAGCTTTAATCTCCACGTACGCTTCGGCTTCGGCCCACTTGGTGAAGTACTCTATGACGGTGAGGATGAAGGATTTCTGCTTGATCTGAGAATTGGGATCACCGAGCGGGCCAACAACGTCAAAAGGCCACATAGAGAATGGCCAAGGAGCAGAGAGAGGATGAAGAGATGAAGCTGGAGAGTGGATCTTATCAGTGTGGAGTTGGCATTTAAGACACCTCCGGACATAGAGGGAGCAATCTTCCTCTAGAGTGGGCCAATAATAACCATGCCTAAGGATCTTCTTTGCTAGAGCTAGGCCATTAACATGACCCCCACACTCACTAGAATGGGCTGCTTCGGCCACCTTCCAAGCTTCATCATCGCCTAAGCATCTCATAAGCATTCCATTGGTAGTGCGCCTGTATAGTTCTCCTGCAACAATAGTATACCTTGAGGCGGCTCTTCTTATTGACTTGCGCTGCTCGACATTTGCCCCTTCCGGGAACGGTCCATCTTTGCAAAATAACTCAATCTCGTGATACCAGAGTAATTCTTCTTCTTCCAAGATCTCTTCTAGTTCCATCAAAGATACTTCCTTAAGATCTTCCTTCTCAGCCCTCGCCTCTATAGTTTTCCTAAGGTTGGCGTACCAAGTGTGAGCGACGTCACGCGATTCGGGGAAGCGGAGAAGACGCGGAGCGCACGGGCTCCTTCTTTTTTTTGTTGCAGCACAGAAATAAGAGAAAAGAGAAGGGGCCACCACGAGAGATTACTCCGGCGGGGCGAGCGGGATAAATGTAAGATAGCAAAATATGGGGGTTAAACGGCAATAGCGGGAAGTGACTCGCCGCGCCCTCGGGGGGACGGGAATGGTGCATAAATTAAATAGTAAGAATTGAAACGACCATTGGGGAAGTGACTCGCCGCGGCCTCGAGAATATGAATAGATAAGAATATAACATATAAGAACGGGAATTTAAACGGCCATTGGGGAAGTGACTCGCCGCGGCCTCGAGAATATGAGCAGAATATAACAGAATATAAAGAGAATATAAGAACGAAAATTTAAACGGTCATTGGGGAAGTGACTCGCCGCGGCCTCGAGAATATGAATAGATAAGAATATAACATATAAGAACGGGAATTTAAACGGCCATTGGGGAAGTGACTCGCCGCGGCCTCGAGAATATGAGCAGAATATAACAGAATATAAGAACGAAAATTTAAACGGCCATTGGGGAAGTGACTCGCCGCGGCCTCGAGAACAAGATGTGATCGCCAGGGGCCAAAAGACCCCAAAATAAAGAAAGTGATCGCGCCTACCTCAAGAGCGGGAGATGGCGGGTTGCTTCTTCCTCCTCCTTCGGCCGGCCGACGGAGAGGGCTTTCCTTGGTTACCCTTGCAAAATAGTAGACAATAAATGAACAGAATTAGAAAATGGCAGTGTAGTAACAATTCCTTGCAATAAAAGTAACGAGATCGTGACCTGACACACACCTGGTTGGTGTGGTTTTAAACCCCTCTCGGACTCGAGTAGGAGGAAAATGCGATGATGAATGCAAGAAGTATGCAAGAGACGGCGCCCTTATGTAGGGAGATAGAGGATGCAGTATGATGAATGTAAAGAACTGTGGAGAAAAGGGGGAAGAAAAGGCTTATTGGAGGAGCCGAGGGTGAGATCTGGCAGAGCTCCGGCAGCGTAGGGACGACGTGGAAGCGCGGTGGATGAAGGTAGCCTTCCTCTCGCGAGCCTGGACACCCGAGAAGCCGGCAGAACCTCCACCTACAAAAGACCCCACGGGTTAGAAATGACTCCGTAGTCTCTGGGCTCCGGCAGCCTATCGGATCTCTTAGAAGCTCCCTCAGAACTGAGGGGGTGAGCCTCTATTTATAGGGCTCCGGAGGGTGGAGGCGTCCAGGACCCTGGACACCTCCATCAGGGCCGAACTAATATTTTATTCTATTTTTATTTATTTTTTCAGAATATTTTTGTGGAGGCGTCCAGGGCCCCGGACGCCTCCAACAGGTCCACCGAACACCACCGACGGCCGCACGCGGTTTGGCACAACGCGCGGTTTTGTGAGCGGCGCCTCGTGATTCAGAAATGGGCGCGTCCAACTGGCTGGACGTCTCCATAATTTGGCTTTTTTCACACATGACAAACCGTCGTTCGGTGGGCGGCGCCCGTGAGGTAGTTGATGGAGGCGTCCAGGGGCCTGGACGCCTCCATTAATATTTTTTATTATTTTTGTTTTATTTTTTTATGCCAACTGGCATTATGTATTATTTATATTTGTTTTCATGGAGGCGTCCAGGGGCCTGGACGCCTCCATAAATTATTATTATTTTTATGTTTTATTTTTATACCAAAACTGGTATCACGCATTTTTTATATTTTGTTTTTATGGAGGCGTCCAGGGGTCTGGACGCCTCCATTAATTATTATTATTTTAATGTGTTTTTTGTATTTTTATATATATTAAAGTTATGGAGGCGTCCAGGAGTCTGGACGCCTCCATTAAGACCCCCTCGGGTCCGCTGAAAAGGCGTCGACAGCTCCCCGACAGGCACCCTTCCTGGTTTCGGAACCTCTGATGCGTCCGACTAGTGTTAATGCCGTCCGAATGCCGTGACGAGACGATTCCGGATGCTGAGAAGGGCGGAAGAAGACTCAAGAAAAGGAAGCACTCAAGTGATTCAAAACGCGTAAGCCGTCGCGGGGCGTTGTATAGTGATATGAGACTTTCTGAGGAGACGTCAGGAATAGCGTGTCTACAGCTGCCCCGCCTTGGCGTCTGCTTTGCAAGGGAGCGACACGTAGTGGAATGGTTTCGAAGTGGAGTGAAATGAAGTGGGAGCGGACTGATAAGTTGATGCCAAGGTGTGATGAGACACGCTTTTGACGTTACTGTCTGGAATCTTTCCTGAAGTTTCAATGAGGCGACCTTGAAGGAGGTCTTTCAAGTCTTGACGGTTGCTTGGACGGAGATCAAATAAGGGAGGGTGAAATGTGCACTCAGGCACGAAAAAAAAGGAGACCAACTTCTCGGTGTGGAAGTACCTTGGTCATAAACCTGCAGGTTTCACCTTTGGGGAGCGGTTACCAGCCAACGTGAAAGTGCTGCGGCCAAGGTGGGTCAAGCAAGGTAAAAAGTAAAGGAATATCTGAGGGTCTGTCCAAACAAGGGTCTCCTTTGGAAGAGCAACGTAGGGCCGTTTCAAGGAAACTCAGTATTTCATTCGGAGTGGAATATCTCATATTTGTAAGAATTGAAGCACAGCGACTTTCGCAATCGAATCACTTGAATGATCTTTCGCAATAAATCAAAGTCCTATATGAATGCATGCTGGGCTTAAAGAAAAATTTAAAACAAACTAAAATAGAAAATAGCCAAGGATAATATTGTCAACTTGTTAAGAACGGGTCAGGATACCGATCCGGTGAGCCGACACTGGGCTGGGGCCCGTTTATCCGCGCACCAACTCACTGAATGGAACCATCATCCCCATGCTACCACATGTTAACGGCCTATCCGTACAACCCAAATTCTTCGGGATCATCACTGTTTTTGTTGAAGGGGAACTCAAATCCCGGATTCGTTCGAGTCGCAAGGTCCTTGACATGTTCTAGTAGCGTAGGTATCATATACTATGATGCATGACATGGTGGGACCAACCATTGAAAGGTGGGACAGGAGACAGGATAAAGACGTCCGTTAGTAAAACCTGTACAGACTAGCAAAGGTTAATAACATCAGAAAGTAACAGAATCGTAATAGAATCGCACCACAATGGAAAGGAGATCTAGCCAAAATCTTGACAATGACCACTGATGTGACATGTTTTGTCCTGTAGCGATCTTTCCTTCCTATAAGAACTCCCCTTAGGCTAGTTCATTCAAATGCACCAAGGTGGGTTTTGGAAGCTCAGGAGAGGAAGGAGAGGGGGATCTAGAGATCTCAGGATGGAAGGAGAGTCTTCCCGCGTTATGAAGAGGAGCAGGCCTAGCAGCGAGATCAGGCGACTCTCCGACCTCGAGGGTCATCTGAGTGGGACGATCATGTCACATATGGTAAGCTGATTCTTTTCAAATTTCTCCACATGAACCTTCTTCTTACTTCCTTCCTTTCTTCTTCTTTCTTTTCTCTTCCAGCCATATCCACTCTTCCCAGGCCCGAGGAAGTTTTCCAAACTGCCATGGCTTTCAAAGCTAACTTCCAACATCTCCATCGGCATGAGGGCCATACTCTCGATGTGGCACCTGCTGGGGCTCCTTATTCACGCCAAACACTACGAGAAGATTCGTATGGAGTGGGCGGCTATGGGCGCACTAGTGGAGATCTGGCATCCCCAGACCCACACTTTTATCTTCCCGACCTTCGAGGCGACCATCCTCCTCGAGGAGGTGGAACTTCTGCTCGGATTGAAGAAATTCAAGAGTGACGGGAAGGTGAAGGCTATGCGGATGCTGACACGGGGGACTTCCGAAAGCGTCCTTGGAAGCTTCATGCCTCCCGACGCAGCCCGAAAGGTTCGTACTCAAAAGGGAATTGATTTGCAAAAGCTCGGGGAATGGGTCATGGAGGCCTTGAGAGGGTTACTAGACGATGACTATTTGGAGGGAATCATGAAAGGGTTCATCATTTGTCTGGCGGGTGCTCTCTTGTTTCCTTATACCGACAACATGGTGGAGGAAGACTAACTGAGTGCTATTTGCGGGATCTGGCGTGGAAAGAGGGTGGGACCCGCTGTCCTTGCCTACCTATATAGTGGCCTTACTGCCTCGAGCCTGGGTAAGCCTCCTTTTGGTTGCGCACTTGTCCTGAATTGCTGGCTGGATTTGCATTTCAAGTTTGATCACCGTGAGGGACTGCCAACCGCTTCGAAGCTCTTCCAACAAAGCCCGCTTCATCACATAGCCGACGTGTTAGGCTTTGGTGGCACTGTAGCGAACCGTGTTCCGTGGCTGAAGAAACGTGAAGACTGGCGGTCCCACTTCCGCATCGTGACACAAAGCTTCTTCACTTGCGCACCGGCATGTTTTCTTTCGCTTGATCTCCTCATGAGGCCTTCTCCCGAAGTTGATCTTCAACTGATCGGCGCGACCGAGTTTGTCCTTTATAATGCGCATCGATGCTGCCTCCTGGTCGGCATTCCACGCCATTCGTTCCCACTACCGACTGGCATCGTTCCTTTGAAGAAGAGAGAGTTGGGTACTGAAGCGGATGCGAAGGAAGCGAAGGCCGTCAAAGCACCCTGGAAGACAAGTGTTGCGGAAAAGGCCTTAGCACATGTGGGGGAAGAATGTGAGCTGTGGAGGGCTTATGTGACCAAACTGGGGAAGTTAAGGCCTAAGGCGCCTAAACCCCTGATGTAGCCTATTCTGCTTCTCTGATGGAATAAAATCTGGCATGGATGTTTTGGACCCCCGTCCCCTTAATTATTATTATCTTTTTTTTGGTTTTTCTTTTTCTTTGTGTTTTTTCTTCTTTTGTTTGGATTATATACATACTCTTATCTTTTTTTCTTTTATTATATTTTTATGAAATTTTTATTATGGGGGCGTCCAGGGGCCTGGACGCCCCTAATTTTTTATTTATAATTTTTTTAGTTTTTTTTTGTTTTGGGGGCGTCCAGGGTCCTGGACGCCCCTAATTTTTTATTTTTTATTTTTTTTAGTTTTTTTGTTTTGGGGGCGTCCAGGCGCCTGGACGCCCCTACGTTTTTGAATTTTGAAAAAAATAAAAAAGGTGGGGGCGTCCAGGCGCCTGGACGCCCTAAATAAAGTGGATTCTATATATATGGGGGGGCCTCCCCCCTTTGCTCATTTACTGCTCATTCAAACGACCCAGTCAATCCAGACGACCCATTCTTAGTCCCAATGGAGCAAGGAGGCCCAAGCCAGGGTGGAGAGAAGCACAAACGACGAGCTCGTCGTCCGAGGAGGCTGAGGGACGATGCCGAGGAGGCTGCAGCGGCGGAGGAGATTGCCGTGGAGGAGGAGGCTCCTCCTTTGGCCGTGGAGGCTGCTGCGGGTGCTGGCGACGTGGGAGATGACGATCACGACCCGGTAAGCCCCTCGGAACTTTGATCTGTTGGTTTAATAGGCTGGATAGGCGAACGAGAGGCCGTGTGGTGAGGGCCGGTGTGTGAGGGAAGGAGGCGTCCAGGGGCCTGGACGCCTCCACATTTTCTTTTTTTCCTTTTTTATTTATTTATTTACTTAAATAATAAAAGGGTTTTTTACATAAATACCCTCATAAATATTGGTTATGCCAAATATACCCTTCATATAGGCATATTATCAACAATATCCTCTAAATACTGTAAATGATTGCGGTTATACCCCGTGGTTCTCTTTCGTTAGAGATATATAACGAATATCGTTAAATCCTCTAAAATACCTAAAATACCCCGCGTTTAACTTCTGTTAAAGATACATAAGGGTCTTCTTCCACCTCCCAACATCTTCACAATGCGAACGACAGCCTCCCCAACTCAGGCGGCCGACTGACAAGGTCCCCATCGCAGGCGGCGGATTGGCACCCACGGCAACACACCCTCTGTCGAAGAAGCCTCCCCATCTCACGTCGCCTTCCACCTTAAGAAATCCGGCGACATATATCGGGACCGTCTGGGGCTGAGCAGCCAGTGTGCGCTGGCCCTGAGGTGCAGGCTGACGGCGAGGTTAACCCACGATCACTGTCCGGTAGATTTCAGCGGCGGACAAAGAAAATGAGTGATACGACCACCGGACAATCTAGTATTAGACGTTCATTAAATACATCGGAGTGTTATGAAGTTCCACAATGCTATTGTAGGAAAAGATGTAGGATATACATTTCGTCTCAGAAAAAGATGTGTGTGTGTGTGTGTTTACAGGAGGACGATTGTTGTGGCTTTTTTGTTTGGGTTGATGATGCGCATCATAATACCGTAGACTTGAAGCATCAAATAATTTCTATGGAATCATCGATCGAGAAGAAGTTGACTATGCTAGAGAGAAAAATTGACATAATACAAGCCAAGATAGACATGACAACCGATGATAGTGGAAGAGGGAATGACTTACGATTGAAAATGGGATTTAAGAAGATAGTAACGCCCTTACTGGGGCTGGACATATTATACTTTGTCTTTCAAAATGATTGTGTTTGTGTGTGTATGCATTTCATTGAGCAACATATAAATATGCTCTTGAGTGTCAAAAATGCTCTTCTGTGTGTTAATATGCTCTCCTACATATAAATATGCTCTCCTGAGTGTCAAAAATGCTCTTCTGTGTGTTAATATGCTCTCCTACATATAAATATGCTCTCCTGAGTGTCAAAATGCACTTCTGTGTGTTAATATGCTCTCCTACATATAAATATGCTCTCCTGAGTGTCAAAATGCTCTTCTGTGTGTTAATATGCTCTCCTACATATCAATATGCTCTCCTGAGTGTCAAAATGCTCTTCTGTGTGTTAATATGCTCTCCTACATATCAATATGCTCTCCTACATATAAATATGCTCTCCTGAGTGTCAAAATGCTCTTCTGTGTGTTAATATGCTCTCCTACATATCAATATGCTCTCCTGAGTGTCAAAATGCTCTTCTGTGTGTTAATATGCTCTCCTACATATCAATATGCTCTCCTGAGTGTCAAAATGCTCTTCTGTATGTTAATATGCTCTCATACATATCAATATGCTCTAGATTTATTCAATCTACTATTTCTAGATTTATTCATGCTCCATCATGTAGGAATGTGCTGTTCATGTGGTTGTCAGATAGATATACACTACTTGATCTTATCTACACTCTGTCTGCATAGTATGGACAGTTGTGGGTCGACCCCCCCTTCTGAAGTCTATACTGTTAGAGTGTGGAGTCAGAACTCGTGCGCCTCTGCACAGGATCACACTCTGCTCCAGGAGCGCATCCACTGCTTCAGGGGAGCATTCTCAGCATCAGGGGAGCATCCTTCAGTGCCAGGGGAGCAATCGCTGCTCCAGGGGAGCATATGCTATCTGGGTTCTAGCAGGGAAGCACATGCTGTCTCTGGAGGGCATTCATTGCCTCTAGAGAGCATCACTGGCGTCAGGGAAGCATGCATCGCGGGTTCAAGACATCTCGATGTCACTTGATGCGTCGACGCAGTCTTGGCAATGCGTCAACGCAGTCTTGGCAATGCGTCGATGCGGTCTTGGCAATGCATTGATCTGACTGATGGTGGGGGAGCATCTGCAGTTGCTGGAGGGCATGCTCGGTCCCAGGAGAGCATCTGGGGGGACAGGCGAGCATGCGCTTCTGATGTATCCTGGAAGATGATTTCTGTTTATCAGGGGTATTACTATCCTTAATGCCCTGACTAATGACGCCCTAATCACCTAGTATAAAAGGGTGGGCTGTCTCTTTGTATTGTAACATATCTGTGATTATCTTAGTGGTTCACAGACCTGTTCATAGAACATGTTCACATAATGCTTTTCACAGAACCTACAAGACAATCATTCACATATAAACTCACAAACCATTTACAGAAGTTGTTCACATAATGCAATTAATCACAGAACCTACAAGACAATCATTCACATATAAACTCACAAACCATTTACAGAAGTTGTTCACATAATGCAATTAATCACAGAACATGTTCACATAATGCAATTAATCACAGAACCTGTTCACAGAACCATTCACAAATATCACAGAAAGCCACATTTCACAGCAAAAGTGTCATTGTCACAGCAAGATGACAACTTCACATATTAAACTCACAAGACACAAGTTTAAAGTTACAAATGGTCAATTACCACCACGGGACACAAGCTCTCTAAAGCAAATAGTGTCATTGTCACAGCTAACATGCCAACTTCCACATTAAACAGCCAAAATTTTAAAGACAGTCATAAAAGGTCACATGCCAACTTCAACTTCAACCCAACCCTACACATTTCTGAACCTAGAATTCACCACCCGGCCACGACCCCGAGCAAGAACTGTAGGAGCCCTACTCTGCACTGGGATAGAACTTGAGGAAGATGTCTGGGAGGGAATTGCACTAGATCCACCTGCAGCACTGGAATTAATTTGATTGGATGAGTGGAGGCCTTCTTCTGTAATACTAGTTTTCCCTTCCACATTAGCTTGCCCTGTCAAGCTCCCCTGTGAACATAATGCACAAATATAAGGATTACATTTTATAGTAACAAGGAATTTAAATGGATCATTTACAATGATGAAATGGTCATGTAAAAAGACTACCTGACCCTGTGTTTGACCTGATGTTTGGTTACGACCCATTTGCTTTCTAGGCCTACCAGGAGGCCTCCTGCATGACATAATTTTGTATGAGTGCTAATTAAATTACTTTCATATACAAAAGTGTGTCATATATTATTACCTTGCTTGTGGAGTAGAAGTTTGACCCAATGTTGATACTGGATTCTTACATGTCTTTGCATGATGTCCAAATTGACCACACCTTTTGCACTTATGGGCCTTTGTAATTTTTTTGGCTTCATCTGGGTCCCTGATTCTCTTCTTTTTAGGTCTTCCCGGTGGCCTTCTCACAATGGGGGGCAGAACTTTTATTCCAAGTTTAATCCATTGTGTCTTGTCAGGCATAGGACTGATGCCCAAAGCATAAGTGGATTTATAAGCTACCACTGTGTAACATCTATCAATATAATCCTCCCATTTAATACCCCTTCTGCTTGCTAAGAATGCACATGCATGTATGCATGGGAGACCTGTTCTCTGCCAAGTCATACAGGTACAACTTTTCTGGTTCAAGTCTACAACTTCACGTGTTTCTGGACCTATCACCTGAGCAGTCTCGTTAAATCCTGTCTCCACTAAAAATCCACCCAATTTTCTTGACATGACAGATATGTACTTCCTGGCCCTTGGCACCAATACATCGGTCCATTTTTCAGCCCTTGACCTCCTAATGTGCATGGTCTTCATCATTTTGGAACGGATAACATCTATGCAGTCCAATATAGGTCTCCAACGTGCATCTGAGATGTAGGCATTGAATGATTCACTTAAATTGTTTGTTATATGATGGCATTTAGCAAGTGGATGGAACTGTGACCTACTCCATACGACTCCCCTCGTAGACGCTGATGTCAAATAAGCATGTGCCTGGGGAGAATTTTCTTTTATTTGCATCATCCAGTCTAAGAAATCAACTTCAGTATATGATCTTGCAGCATTCCACAGCAGTCTCTTCATGAATTCACCTGGAAATGACTTCTTGAAATTCTTATAGAGATGTCTAACATAGACCCTATGCTCAACACCTGGGAAAACAAGCGGGAGCCCGTCTTCTAACCCCTTTTGTCTGTCAGACATGAAAGACAAATCACTAGGCATACCAATGGCCTGCTTCAGAGCATCCAAAAACTATGTCCAGCTATCTGCATTTTCTCCTTCCACTATTGCTATGGCTAGTGGAAAAATTCCATTGTTCCCATCAAACGAGGTGGCAGCTAGTAAGGTACCTCTAAAGATACCTTTCAAGTGACAGCCATCCAAGCCAATTAGGTGCCTGCATCCCAACTTAAAACCCTCAATACAAGCCTTTAAACATACAAACATCCTGAAAAATCTGTCTTTGTCATTTGTTTGATATTTGACCACACTGTCAGGGTTCTTTAACACTAGTTCATGCTGTAGGTCAGGTACTCTGCCATACATTGCTTCCCAAGAACCATGGATTTGCTCTAATGCCATTTGCTTGCCTCTATAAACCCGGTGGTAAGGAATGTCCACATGGTATTGAGCATTCAACCTTCTTGAAATTTCTTTCACTGTAACATCTCCTTCAGTCCTAAGCCACCCAATGCATGTACTTGCCACCCACTTCTGAGTGGCCATATGATTCCCAGCCTTATTTGCCTCCGTACAAGTGTGTTCAGATTGAAAGTTCTTTATCTGAAATGTATGGCCATCAGGTAAACGAGAAGCATGCATTCTCCACTTGCATCTCTTCTCAGCACAAACTACTATGACCCTAGTTGGTTCTGATTTACTGTACTGGACTGCAAATTCATTTTTGATTGCATGCTGGGCAAGTGCTAATCTGAATGCATTAATATTGTCAAATCTACTTCCTAAAGACATATCCGGATCATGAATGATTCGGACAATAAGGGTACCCTCACTGTCCCCTTCCTCTACCTCCATGTCACACTCAGAGTCTGAGGAGAAGAAACTATCACGACTGTCATCAGTATAAACCTCATCATCAGATATATCACCCTCCCTAAATAGAGTCTCTGCCTCATTATTGCCTGGAGGCTCAACCTCAACATACTCACTATCATCTCCTAATGGATTCCAGTCTGGATCATCTTCTGAAGGCATTGCATTTTTTGCATTAGACTTTCTTCTAGTCACAGATGTTACCGTCTTCATTTTTGGATCAGAAGAAGCTAAAGGCACGCCAATATATTGGGTGGCAACATAAAGCACAATGCACAAATCATGGCTATACTTATCAAAAAGAGAAATCGCATCCTCATCTGAACTAATTCTCACATATTTCTTAGGACTCGACTTCGGTACTAAAGCATAGAAATCAATCGTCTGGTCATGGCCCCATTTGGTGACTTGAGAAGCTAACACTCTTAACTCCCTCAAATGAGCATAATCCCTTTCAAAGGAGTAGGTTTTCTGTCTAAAACCTATGGGGATCATTCTTCCTTCTTCCTCGGTAGTCTTAAAATGCCCTCCATAGTGAAGTTTCAATGTAAATGTGTCTGCCATAACTGTGCTTTCGATGCTTAAAATAAGATAGAATAAAAAAGCAAAATAAAGGGGATGATAAGTTTGTATATAACACATAAGTAAGTGCAAACAGTCTTAGTAAATAGGTCTTGTACAATTAGCAAAAAATACAATTCAAACCTCAATTAGTAGGTATAGACCACAAGCACGGCCACCTTGATTCACTGCTGTCTAGATTGGAATACCCCCTACACATATAGAAGACCGTACTAAACGTTACTCTAAATAAATAAATCAAATAAACTATACACAAACAAAGGAATCATGCCACAATCACCTTCACCCCAGCAAGTTTATTTTCTGTAGGGTAGAGTTTACGCATTCACTTGCTATGTCTCATTCTGAAGCTGCAAATACGCAAAAATGCCCAATCTCAGACGAAGACAATAAATAATGCAAACCCTAAACCCTAATATTATCATCCTCATCAGCATATGTTCCTACCGGACACATTAACTAACCGTCGACCAGGAAATAGAAGAAGATGGCATCCACAGTCAAAAGATAAAAAATAGGGTTTTTTACATGTCGAGGGACAGAGATAGAGGAGAGGGAGACCATACTAAGAGGGGGACCGATGGGGCCGTGAGGGTTCAGAGAGAGTATGGGAGACTTACCCAGTGGAGCAGAAGAACCCTTCCGTTGTGTGAGAACCCTTCCATCGCGTGAAGGCCGTTGCAGGTCAGCGATGGAGCGGGATAACCCTTCCGTCGCGTGAAGGCTGTTGCAGGTCAGTCGGAGATGGAGTGGGAGAACCTTCCGGTGCGTGAAGGCCGTTGCAGGTCGGAGATGGCAGACGATCCCGATGGGACCGTGAGGTCGTGGGTGAGGCTGGTGAAAGGTTTACGAAGGGGGAAACGACATCGTGTGGGCGAGGGTGGTAAACCGAAGGGTAGATTAGTCATTTACTACCGTAACCATAGTTAAACTTGAGTCAACATCACGTCAGTGACGGGAAGGGTATAGCCGTAATCATTTACAATATTTAGAGGATATTTTTGATAATATGACTATATGAAGGGTATATTTGGCATAACCAATATTTACGAGGGTATTTATGTAAAAAACCCATAATAAAAATAGAATTAAAAATAAGGAGGCGTCCATGGCTTGGGACGCCTCCATGATAATATATGAATATTTTTTATTTATTTTTGTTTTGGTTTTTGTTTTTTTCTAAAAAAAAATAAAGAAAATGTAAAGGAGGCGTCCAAGGTTTTTGACGCCTCCAAAAAAACACAAATATATATTTTTTAAAAATAAAAATAAAATAAAATAAATAAGTAGTATATACAGTGTTATTGTTTATTACTATTCATGATGCTGATGTGTTCTTTGTTGATTTCGTGGTGTGCAGGGCGTGATGAAGGGCCGGATCAGCTGGTCCCTAGTGGTGGCAGCATACCGTGGGCTGCCAGACTTTCAGAGGGCGCGTGTGGACGCCATGGGCTTCGGAGCTTTCCTTAGGATCGAGCCCTTTCGGCTCGACCTTCCTCTTATCCAGGCATTGAGGGAGCGGTGGCACGCACCGAGCCGGGCGTTTCTGATGCCCTGGGGACACATGGTGCCGACACTAGAGGACGTGGCTCGGATCACCGGGCTACGAGTTGACGGAGAGGCGGTGAGCGGGGTCACCTACCCCGATTACCGAGAGAGTGTCCTGGACCTGCTGTGGGTAGAGACGAGCGTGACGGACAGGGACAACAGGGTAGTCGGCCGAGTGGAGATCATGGAGGCGCTCGGATTCGTCGACCCGCGCCAGCGGGTTAGCGAGACTGGAGCGGAGTTTCTGGCACGACTGGAGGGAGATGCCCATGCAGCTTTCACCCAGGACCCGAGCAAGCGTGAGCTGGTGGATCTAGACCTCCGGAGGTTTCTTTTCTTCTTCCTGGGCCGCCTTCTGCTGGGGACGAAGGGGGATGGCATCCACTGCCGCTTCCTCGGGATCCTGGCGAACGTTGACTGAGTGGGGCACTACGCGTGGGGAGCGGCTCTGCTTGCCCATTTGATTGCTGATCTCTCCCAGACTTCAGAGAAGGAGACGACAGTCAGTGGCTTCGCACCTTTTCTCCAGGTAAACATTTTATTTATGCATTCCCACAGTTAAATATGCAATTATTGTACTAATGATGTATGATGGATGCAGGTGTGGAGCTATTACTATTTCTCGATGGGGAGGGCTAGGCATGGGAACAGGAGGGCCGTGCCTCTGGCGCGGCGGTGGAGGCCGGTCGTGGTAGCGGCACCACACAGCTACCAGCTAGCGTCACTTCGTCGGGAGCTGAGCGAGTATCCCGAGGCCATGGTATGATGCGTATGATTTTTTGTGTTTTCTTATGTGACTGAATGGCAACTAATATGATGTATGTATGGTGATGCAGGTGGTGTGGAGACCCTACCTGGGCATGGGTGACGCTGGCCAGCCTTGGGTTGTAGCGGGTCTTCCTCGTTTCAGGCGAGACGTGTGGGTCCATTGCCTGAACGAGATCGAGCCGCTTCGGCTGAGGCTGGTTATGAGGACGTTGGGGCTAGCCCAGGAGTGGGTTGATGTAGATGAGCCGGCCCGCATCGGGCGGAAGACCAAGGGGAAGGTGAAGATTGTGGACTGGCGTACGCGCTTCCTGGCACAGTACCAGGACTGGCAGCAGGGCGGGGTCCCAGTGGTGTCCCATGTACAGGACAGTACTGATTACCTGAGACGGTACCGGGCTACGTACGGGGACCGCCTCTTCCTTGGTGGTATGGCAGGGGTAAGCGAAATGAAAATGCTTCACCCTTCTATATGTATATGCATGTGGCACTAACTTATGTGCAATGCAGGATGCTCGTGACAACATGATCGCCGACCTGCGGGCTCAGTCGGCGGACGCTAGGCGGCAGTTGGTGGCCATCCGACAGGAGTTGGAGATCCTGGTGAGTCTATGCAATGTATTTTTTGTGACCTGGATTTTTGATGCTTAGCCTTTGACCGACGTTTGCCCCATGTTTCAGCGGGCCCACCAGACAGCGGCAGCCGGGATGGCTGATGGAGCGGGTTCCAGTTCGCGGGGCCCTCCTCCGGAGGTTTCTGCCCTCCAGGAGCAGCTGGCGTATGCGGTGGCCCGGGCTGAGGAGGCCGAGCGTGACCGCGAGGCTCGAGTGAGTGTCTGCCTGACCTCGACTCTCCTTCTGGCTGCTCTCCTTCTATCACTGTTCTCTTACGGTGCATGCGTGCTTCGACAGGTGGCCGAGATTCGGGAGGCCCTGGCCCGTGCTGTTCGTGCCGAGCAGGAGCGCGATGCTCGGGTTGCGGAGCATGACGTCCGGATTGCGGAGCTAGAGGAGGAGCGACGATGGGAGGCTGAGGAGCTTCCTCGTGACGTAGTGGATCTGCGGATCACCCTCGAGCTGTCGAGGAGAGAGGCGATGAGGGAGAGAGAGGAGAGGGAGAGGGATAGGGAGAGCGTGGAGAGAGAGAGGGAGTACAGGATGACAGAGCGACATCGAGATTGGGACGAGAGGAGAGCTCTGGTGGCCTTGGTGTCGGAGCTCCGGATGAGTCTTGGCATGGCGGAGGGGAGACTTCGGGAGAGTGAGGAGCGATATCAGACGACGAAGGAGCGCGGGGCGTGACTTCGTCAGTCCGGTTCCTTTTCTGTGGGCAGCTTTCTAGTTTCTTCGGCCAAGGAGCGTCGCCGCACCTTGGAGGCCAGCATGGTGCCCCCTGGAGAGGTGAGCACGGCTTCTCAGGGTTCGCAGAGGTCACAGAGGCCCCCTAGGGATCCCCGTCAGAGGAGGGAGGAGAGAGATGACCAGGAGGGTGATGGTGAGAGTTAGAGAGTTGCTTGTACACTCCATCCTCCTTACTGCATGATGTATTTTCGGCTATTATATGAAATGAAAATGGCTTTCTTGTGTTGTGTGTACTTTTCTCTCTCCCACACTTTCTTCTTTGCACTGAGTTGTCCTTCGAGGCACACTCCACGAGACCCTGCCTGAACAGCGGGGAACTACACTTTGCACGGGGGGATTCTGTTTCCTTTCTCCCCTTTTTGGGCGCGTCCAGGCGCGAGGACGCGTCTTAATCCTTGAATTCAAATTTAAAGCGCCAGGTGGCCTTTCTTCTCCCGTGCCTTACCCGCAAACGAGCCCGCCTTCCGCCGAAACTCACTTGTCCCCCTTTTCGTCTCCTTCCTCTCTTGATCGATGGAGTTCGGTGGTCTAAACCACGGCGAAGGTGGAGAGGGACGCGGGACCCCTCGTCCGAGGAGGGACGCGCAAGAGCACGATACGGCGTCCATGGAGGAGGAAGGGCCGCTTCGGGCCCCCGAGGGACCCGAGGGGCCCAATGGCGCGGAAGGAGGTGAACACGGCTCGGTGAGTGCTTGGTTTTCCCCCTCTTTGATCCATTTTGAGTTTTGAAGCAAGCCGTGCGAGGGGGGAAAGGGTTCGGCGAGTGTTCTACTCAAATGATGGACGCGTCCTAGACAGGGGACGCGTTCTTTGTTATGATGCGAAGTCCTTCTTTCTTGGTGCAGGACATGGCGAGGACCCTGGGCCTGGCCGATGAGTGGGTGAGTGCAGACGAGCCGAGCCGTTTCAGGAAGGAGAGTCGCGGCAAGGCGAAGCTTAAAGATTGGCGCATACGTCTCCCTGGGCAGCAAGGGAGCGTACTGGTGCAGGATAGTGTCGACTTCCTGCGGCGATAGAGAGAGAGTTATGCGGGGCTTCCCCAAGCCAGGGATACGCGCGACGTCGACGGGTCGCGTGCCCAATTAGCCGAGGTCAGGCGGCAGCTGGCCGCCACTCAACAGGAACTGTCGCTCTTGGTAAGCTAAGTGCTGCATTTTCTATTTTTAAATGTGGAGCTTAGCTGACGGCTGTTGTTTGTTCGTTCCAGCGTGCCCAGCAGACAGCGATGGTGGGAGTGACTGGCGGCGCATCTTCCAGTTCCTCGGCCCCTTTTCTCGAGATTGCCTCCCTTCGGGAGCAACTTGCTGGTGCGGTGGCTCGGGCTGCCCGGGCGGAAGAGGAGCGTGATGCCTGGGTGGCGACTGTAGCAGAGCTGCGACATCGCGGTGAGGAGAGACCTTCTCCAGACATTCTGGAGTTAAGGGTTCTTCTGCAGATGATGAGGAGAGAGGCAGAGAGAGGGAAAGCTGAGAGAAGGTCCGAGCGACAGCGGGATCAGACCGAGAGGAGGGCCTTGGAGGCCTAAGTGAGGGAGCTCCAGCTGGGCCTTCAGGCCGTCGTGCAGAGGCTAGGAGGGATGGAGACGCGCTACGAGAGAGCGCGAGAGTTCGGGGAGCGACTGCGCCTGGCTGGTCGCTTTGTCGCTAGTGGCTTCTTTGCCATGCCAGGGGAGGAGCAGCGAGTCATTGCTGTGGAGCCGGCGCCACGAGGCGAGGCGGGTGCTACTGCACAGGGATCCCGGAGGCTTCTGAGGGACCCTCACCTCAGGGGAGAGGAGAGGGACGCCTAGAGGGACGAGCATGAAAATAATGGCAAGAGTTGGCGAGCTAGTGGACCCGCCACCTCTCTATGATTGTAGTGTTTATGACAGCTTATGTAGAATTATGGAGTGATTTGATTTTCTGCTGCTTGTTTGTTCTCTTGTGCGTTCCTTCTTCCCTACACTTCTTCTTTGGCACTGTTTCCATGTGATGGGTCTGCCGAGACTCCACCCCAAGCAGAGAATCATGTCTTGTTGTGACCATTTTCCACGGGAATCTCCCGTCGAATTCAATAATGACGGCCCTAGTCCCTTTTCCCGGATGTTGTGTCAAATTTTACGGACGTCCTCCAAAACATGATAGGGTATCCCTAGACAACATAGGGGGCTAGTCGTCATATTCTTCATCCCATCAATCACCCTGTGCGAGCGGTGAAGTGACGGACGGGACCGCATGGTAGGTGCCTCATCGCGAGGGCTATCATTATAGGTGATGGAGGCAATCTTGGCATGCACTCCTTCTATTTCTATAAATTCTTGTCCCTTTTATCCTCCCAGGTATATCGAGAGCTAACTCGAGGAGCACAACTTCTCACGGGAGAGGAGGAGTTTAAAATTCTGAGAGTTGGATGGAGGGCGAATCTTCCCACTCCTCGAAGAGAAGTAGGTCCAGTGGCAGTAATTCCAGGAGGCTTTCGGACCTCGAAGGGCACTTCAGCGAAAGGGCCCAATCACAACTCGTAAGCTGAGCTTTCCTGCCCTTTTCTCATTCTTTCTCCTTCCTTTCTTTCTGACCAAACCTCCTCTCCATTTCTTATGCACGCACAGAGTGTGATGAAATCACACATTTCATGGGAGTTAGCGGTGGCCGCATACAGGGGTCTCCCGGATTTTCAGAAGGCCAGGCTAGACGTGATGGGATTTGGTGCCTTTCTTCGGATCGAGCCGATCCAGCTCGACCTGTTCCTGATCCAAGCCTTGTGTGAGAGATGGGACCCAGTGAGTCGGGCATTCCTGATGCCCAGGGGGCACATGGTGCCCAGCTTGGAGGACGTGGTCCGGATCACAAGCCTGAAGGTGGAGGGCGAGGCAGTGACCGGGGTCACTTACACGGACTACCGAGAAGGTGCCCAGAAGTTACTGGGTTTGGACCTAGATGGTCGGAAAAATAGGTTGGTAGCTAGGGCGTCCCTCATGGATGCATTAGGGCTCACCGACACTCGTCGGCAGGACGATGAATCCTATGAAGAGTTCATGGAAAGGATGGAAATAGGATGCCGTGCCGTGTACTGCACAGATTTCGGCAACTGGGAAAGATGCAACATAGATTTGAGGAGATTTCTCCTCTTCCTTTTGGGGAGATTGGTGCTGAGCTCGAAAGGGGATGGTATCCAATGTCGCTTCCTGGAGCTGCTGTCAGACCTTGAAAGAGTAGGATACTATGTCTGGGGAGCTGCCATGCTGGCACACTTGTTTGCAGGCCTGTTTCAAGAAGCGGATCGTGAGATGGCTGTGAGTGGTTTCACACCATTCATCCATGTATTTTTGGTTTTGCTTGTTTTGTATTTTTTTTGTATTTTTGTAAGGTACTAATGACCTGCGCCGAGCAGCTGTGGAGCTATTATTACCTCCCCATGGAGAGAGCGCGGCATTGGTGACCCGTGATGGTGCCGCTAGCCAGGCGGTGGGAACCCATCATGAGTGCGGCACCCCTAACCTACCAACGGATGGTGCTAAGGCGGGAGCTACAGGAGTTCCCTGCAGCGATGGTAAACTGGAGACCGTACTCAGACATGATCGATGCCGACCAGCCGTGGGTTCTAGCAAGTCGTGCCCGGTTTGGACGGGAACTGTGGATGCACTGCCTGAATGAAATCGAGCCGCTTTGGCTACGATTGGTTATGAGGACTTTAGGACTGGCTCAGGAATGGGTGGATATGGCTGCGCCACCTCGTGTCGGGAGAAAGACACGAGGACCGGCGACCTGCATTGACTGGCGCGTGCGGTTCCCTGAACAGTATGAGGACTGGCAACGGGGTGGCATGATTGTAGAATCACATGCGCGGGATAGCGAGGACTACTTGCGTCTATATAGGACAAAGTACGCAGAGCGGTTCCAACCCCGGGGATTTGTGGAGGTAGGTTTCCCCTTTTTCTCTTTTCTTCTTTCTCCTTTTTTTGGTTTTCTGGTGGAAATGCTGACTCGTATGGCTGCAGGATATCCGTGATACGATGATAGCGACTTTACGAACTCGCTTGACAGAGATGGAGCAACGGTTGGGCGATGCCGGCAGAGCTACGAGTGCCTTGGTAGGTGTACAGTGCGTTCCTAATTAGAACCGCAGATTCCAGATGTTGGCTGCTAATTCACGTGGTCGTAGCATGCTCAGATTGGCACGGCTTCCCCGGCGATGGGAGTAGGTGGTGCCTCTTCCAGCTTATGGATTCCCACCTCAGAACTTGACTTGCTTCATGAGTAACTTGCTCACGCCACGCAGCGTGCTGCGGAGGCAGAAGGGATGCTCTGTATACAAGTAAAAGTTTCAGTGTTGAGTTCTCTTTGTTTTACGTCTTATCGCGTATCTGAGATGGTACACTCGGTAGGAAAAGGAGACGGAAGAAGCGCTTGCCCAAGCTGCACGGAAGGAGGCTAGGATAGTAGAACTAGAGAGAGAACTGCGGCGTCATCCTGATGACGACTCTTCTAGGGATGCCGTGGAACTGAGGATCACTCTCCAGTTGGAGAGGGAAGACCGCGAGAGAGAACATGCAGAGAAAGAAAGAGACGCAGAGAGAGAAAGAGCCAACAGATTGATTGAAAGGGAGGAATGAAGGGCCATGGAGGCCCAACTATTCGAACTCTGAATCAGCCTTGGTCTTGCTGAACAGTGGCTGAGAGATGGTGAGGAGCGCTACCGAAGAGCACGAGAGTGTGGCTTTCGTGTTGGTAGCTTCTCTGCTGCTTCCGTGGATCAACGTCGGGATGTGGGAATAGGAAGGGGAGTACAGAGCGGTAGGAGTACCACTTTTCGTAGTTGGGTAGCACCTTTGAGAGCGTTTTGCCCGGAGAGTAGTGGGACGAGTAATGCAGAGAGAGAGGGCGGAACTTGATGTAATTTTTTTTGTTTTTTTGGAATAAAATACAAGGTTCGGTTTGTTTATTTTTCACCTTTGCTTCTGTTGCCTGAATCCCTACACACATCATTGAAACAAACAAATCAGAATATCTGTTCTGACTTGGCCCCTTGCTCAATAAGCAAATGGTCACTGTGACTGTCCTTGATAACTGGTCAAGGGGCCAAGCCTTTATTAATAAAGGCAAGATAAAGATACGGTGATGATAAATGCGACATGCAAGCACACGAATGCAAGCGGTATTAAAAGTGAGATGCTGCACGCAAATGCAATCATGCAAAATTGATTTGTTTTCTTTTTTATATTTGATATTTTTTTGTTTTATCATAAAAAAGATTTTTTTGTTTGCAAATATGTACATTTTCTCTTTTCTATTTTTTTGTTGTTTTTATCATTTCAATTTTTTTTGTTTTGCTAACGCCTGGCAAGCACCCAAATGGCACCTAACCTACGTGAGACAGGGGTTTCTTACTAACCTCCCAGGTATCCTAAGTGCACATCTAGGTTGATTTGGGCCTCTAGACCCCTCGAATGATGATCCCGTCGGCTAAGACTTACCCTGATGACAATACCGTCATGTCATGTTTAGGCTCCCAGTCGCTTCGACCACAGGGATTCACCCAAAAGGTGTTTGAGGTAAGAGATTTGTCCGACCCGGGTCTGTTTCCTCACAACTCTAGATGGTATATGATGGAACACCCTGGAACCCCAATGACCAACCGTGCGACGCTGACCCGGAATCAGACGCCGTCGCACCCATAGGTGACGCGCTTGCATTGGCCTAAGTTCGAGGTTAAACAAGAAGACGTCAAGGCGGTAAACATGGGTCTTGACCAGCCAGAAACACAGAGACTCCTTCGCAGCGATAGCTTTTGCTTTTCAAAGTAGGCAACCAAACGTGTATATTAAAATAAGGTCGTAGACCCTGGGCAGTTTTCACCTTTCAGAAACCCCATCGAACCTTCATCTTTAGAGGGAGAAGGAAGAGTGTAGGGGATAAACCTCCTGAGAGGACCGGCAAAGCCGTTAACCCAGCGAACGAATAAGGGCCCATTAACTCTTTCCTTTCGGACAACTTCAGACCAAATCTCGAGCATTTACATTCCATAGCCCCCCCCCCTTTTTGTGGATTCGAACTTTTGCTTTGAGGGGTTCCATTTATCGCATCAAGCACGGTCACGACCCGGCTTTTCTCTTGATTTTGATTTTGTATTTCTTTTTGTGAGGGAGATATAGTCATTTGACGTTTGTGGGCTCCCTTTTCCTATGCCTGCGGGGACACTGCCCTCTTCTCGTGCTCTGATCAATGCTCGAGGAAATGGATCCTACTCTTGCCTTTGGGGTTTGAGTTTCCGTTTCTCATGCTCAGCGTTTTAAGGGCGCCGACTGTCTCATTTGGTCGAAGAGAAAAGAATAAAGATTACAGCCTCCGGAGATCTTCTGGGTGGGGCCCCACCGTAGGTGATGCTACCTGACTTTTTTTGAATAAAATACATAAGTGAGCACATGTTAGCTTCCTTCGAGCGAGCATAGGCCGACGTGGCCGGACAGAGATCTCCACAGTTCTGGCAAACCAAGACCCGATGCCTACCAAGCCTTAATGGGCCCTATCCTAACATGAAGGTTAGATGCAGGGACTTAACTACATGGTGACTGCCAGGCATCGGCATTTTGAATTTTACATATTTTTAGTGGTTTTCGGTATTTCTTTGTTTTTGATGTTTTTTTATCTTTTCATCATTTTTGTTTGTTTGTTTTGTGCTAAGGGTAGTATTTCGTAAGATAAAGCCCATTCCAAGGGTGGGATAACTCTGTCCCTTCGGTGTTGATTAGCTTGTAGGCGTTGCCAGGGTACACGGCTTGAATTACAAATGGTCCTTCCCAATTGGGTTGGAGCTTAGAACGCGGCCCTCCAGATTTGACAAAAAATTTTTTACAACCATCTCACCGACTTTGAATTTTCTCTCAATGACTTTCTTTTGGTAAAAGCGAGCGAGTCTATTTTGATACACATGCGCGTGTTCGGCAGCGGCCAGTCGCTTCTCATCCAAGAGTTCCAACTGGGCGAGGAGTGATTTACGACGATCGTCGAGGGGAAATTTCTCGTCCAATTGTACCCTGAGAGAAGGGATCAGAGTCTCGTACGGGACTACCGCTTCCATACCATAAGTAAGGGCAAATGGAGTCTGCCCGGTGGGGGTACGGATTGAAGTGCGATAGGCCCATAAGGCTTCGATAAGCTTTTCTGGCCAGTCTGAAAACTTACTAGACTCGCAGGTTTTTTTGATGATTTTGAGCAATGTTTTATTGGTGGCCTCTGCTTGGCCGTTACCTTGTGGGTAATAAGGTGATGAATGATGCAATGCAATTGCGTACCTTTTGCAGAGGTCCTATAGGTCCTGAGAAATGAACTGTGGCCCATTGTCGGTGACGATTGTACTTGGGACGTCGAATCTGGCGAGGATGTTCTTCATGATGAACTTGCAGACTGTTGACGCCTTGATTTTCGCGTAAGCTTCGGCTTCAGCCCATTTGGTGAAGTATTCCGTCGTAGTAATGATGAAAGATTTCTGCTTGGTGAGGGAATTGGGATCACCTAGGGGACCCATGATGTCGAATGCCCACATGGAGAAAGGCCACGGGGAGGATATTGGATGAAGTGAGGAAGATGGTGAATGTATTTTATCGGCGTGAAGTTGACACTTGACACACCTACGGACATAGATAGCACAATCCTCTTCCATAGTGGGCCAATAAAAGCCTTGGCGAATGATCTTCTTGGCGAGCATCTGACTATTTACGTGGCCACCGCACACACCCGAGTGCGTCTCCTCTACACATTTCCAAACCTCATCGTCACCAAGACATCTTAACAGAATACTAGTAAGGCTCCTCCTATAGAGTAGACCTCCAACCAATGTATATTTCTGAGCCACCCTTCTTATGGCTTTCTTATCCTCTGCGGTGGCCCCTTCAGGATAAGACTGATCTCGGCAGTATTTGATGATTTCATAGAACCATGGTTTCTCTTCATCAGCCAGTTCTTCTTCAACCTCTGCTAACATGATCTCCCTCTTCTCAAGGATATCTTCCTGCAGGATCTTCCTTGCTATCCTGTCTTTGATATTTACGTATGAAGCATCATCGATTGCAGGGGCGTGAAGTTTGTAGATGGAAATGGACTCAAACCATCTTCCTAGAGGGAACCTTATGAATGATGCCAATGAGGCGAGGGCATCGGCGAGATTATTCTGATGACGAGAGACATGAACAACGATCAGTTTGGTGAACATTTTGGCAAAGGCAGCAGTGAGTTCTTGGTATGGCTTGAGTTTGGGATCGCGAGTGCGATATTTAGTGAGCACCTGGCGAAGGATGAGTTGACTATCACCTACGACTCGAAACTCAGTGATACGAAAAGAATGAGCGAGTTCTAGGCCAGCTAGAAGAGCTTCATATTCAGCTATATTATTGGTAACTGGAAATTTGAGCTGGTATGCCAATGGGAATGTGAGGCCTTCGGGCGACAGGAGGGCGACACCGATTCCTCTCCCTTGAGAATTCAGAGCTCCATCAAAATATAGCGTCCACATTGGCTCATCTGATTAGTTGACGGACATTAGTTCCTGATGGGGGCATCCCTTGCCCCTCCACTTTTTCTGAAGCTCGGATTGATCATCGGTGTACGCCATTATGTTCCTCATGTGTTAGTGAGTCAAGTCATGTAATTTCTTTATTTTATTTGAGTCTTAATCATGTAATTTTCCCTTTATTTGAGTCATGTACCTAGGTTAGAAAGTCATTTTCCTAAGTCGTGTGTCATTATGTTGGTTCATTAGGCTATTGGGCCCAAATAGTTGGCTAGGCCCAAGGGCGCCCCTCCCTTGGAGTATTTGGTCATTATGTCAGTTGTCAGGGTCAGTATGGTCATGTGAAATGTCTTGTGCCTATAAATAGGCCACCCCACTCCTCATATGTAAGAACTAATGCATGAATATTGAATTCCAGAAAAACTCCAAATCCCTCTAGCTTCCTCTCTCAATATCTCTCTCTCTCTTTATCCCTCTCTCTCTCTCTAAGGGGTCCCCCCCTCTCTCTCTCTCTCTCCCTCCACCCCAATTTTCGGAATTTTCTCTCTCCTCCCCATTCACCCCTCATTAAGACCTCTCCCCTTCCCCATACACTCATTTAACTCCCCCCCCAACCCAAGGTGGCATCCTCCAATCCACACCCCACCTCCCAACCCCCAACTACCCAACACCACTTCCTAAGCACCCCTTCCTCTCCCCAAGGTTGAAGGGGCTCTTCCCTAAGCCCAAATTTGAATTTCCCTCTCCTTGGGCTGTGCCCTTTCATCTCCCCCCCACCCCCAAGCTCCCAAATTCGCCCCCCACCTCCCCCTTGGTCAAACCAAGTTCACCCCCCTCCCCCTTGCTCTCCCCTTGCACATCTCCTCATTCTATCTCTGTTTCAGGTAGCAGAGTTGCAGCGACTTGCAGAGGCAGCCACGACCGTCCCTCACAGATTCAGGTGACAAGGCCTACATTGCTGGAATCGTCTGCGAGTTAGCTTTCCAACAAAGGTGGTCTCGCCAGCTTCCGAGGTCGGAGCTGTCCGTAGGAGCCGATCTCCCTCGGCTGTGCAGAAGACCCCAGGCAGAGAGCCAGAGCGAGAGTGGAAGCTCGGCCACGGCGAACCTTTTGGGATTCAGAACAAGTGTTCTTCAGAAAAATTCTTCCCTCTCAAGTCTTCTTTCATCCTCAGAAGCAGAGCTGCATTTGGACATTGGCATCTCTAGTTACAAATTTTCTACTCCAAGTGTGTCAGGTCAGTTTACAGGAGCCAGAACCGACACCCCTCTACTCATCTGATCGTCCCGGTCTTCTCAGACATCTGCCGACCTCGCCGTTGGTGCTGACAGAAAGAAGACTCGACCACGGTTCCAACGGTTCAGGTCTCGCCTCAATCAGAGCTTGGTAGTGATCGTGGCACCCTCTGCGACCAGCCACATTGTTCTGCACCAGACAGAGGCAGAACCAATTAGTCCGGTTCCAGACTCTTCCCCGGCCAGCAACTACTGTACCAGGCTCAGCAAAAATTCAGAAATCATCCTTGGTCCGTTAGCAAGCTTTTGGCGCAAGTCTCATCAGGTTCTGAGCTCGGTGGAATTTTTGGCAGCGTCAACATCGACCCCCTATCCATAAATACAGAAGAAAGGTAGAACCGGCGGAGCTCGGAAAGTCGGTCCTCTTTGCATAATTCCCCACCCCGCTTGGCTGGCTGAAGGCCCCTCCCTGCGTGGAGGTAGTTTTGGCTGTAATTCACTTAATCCCCACCCCGATATCCCCCCCTTGCATGGGGTGTAGTTCATGTCATTATTAAGTCACAGGTTTGAAGCTTCAATCGACGCAGCATGCGGGTGCAAACCCTCGCCTCCCCGCTCGCCCCCGTCTCCGGCCGGAGTTCGCATCTTCACGCCGGCTACGTGAGCTACTGAACATCCCTCATTGCTGTAATGGACTTGCTTAGCTTAGTATTGCTTTAGTTACTCCGTCGGCGGAATGAGAGTGTCCGATTTAAATTGCCACCAATATGAGTGACCACCGCGGGCGAGTTGTGAGAGCATCCACTTAACCCACACCCTTGGTGTGTTGGCCGCCCATGATTTGGGCATCCTAGGCCCATTTGGGGTTCTTCCCAAGCTAGCCAACCACTGGAGCCTAAAGGTCCCGCCTCGGACCCTCTCCAACATCGCCTAGTCGCCATCGGGTACTAGTGTGCGCCATACGGGTGAGCTCGCTAGTGTGAGTCCGCTGCTCAAACTTGAATGCTTACAAATAGGTCTAAGGTTGGTTTCACATCAAGTGGTATCAGAGCAAGTTCACAACTTGTCTCTATCAAGTTGGTCCTAGGGCGTGTCTATGCATTTAGAGTCTTCGGTTGCATCTCTTTTGTCCACTAGCATGGCTACTTCATGTAAGTCACATCTATCTCACTCGGCCCTCCGCAAAGGTCCGATTGACACCCCTTTGGGCATAGTCTTATTTGAGGACCTTATCTTTAATGGATACCACCCTAGTGCATATTTAGAGTGGGAGGAAAACATGGACAAATACTTTAAGAGGAATCCAATGACTGAACCCATGAGAATCTACCTTGCCAAGAGTCGACTTGTGTACCATGCCGAGGATAGGTGGAAGTTCATTGAACAATTTAGGAGGGTTATGAGGCTAGAGCCTATTAACACATGGGAGAACATGAAAGCCGAACTTAGGAAAGTCTACACTCCCCGACCTCCTCCCTCCTACCCGGGTTACCAAAAGTCGAGGGGCACTCCCACTCCTCCAACCCCACCCGTCCAAACCCTTACCACTAGAACCCAAGTGTCCAAGGCCTCCACCTCCCCACCTAACCCCATGAGGGCCCCCACACCCCAACCAAAACCCCCTTCCCTAACCTACACTAGTCAAGCCCCTTTAGCCCCCACTTCCGCCCCAAACGATCCCAAGGGCAAGAGACCCCTAACCGACCCAATTCCCTCCATGATGACCACCACTCATCCAACCCTCACCATTCAAAACCAAGTGGACACCGTGTCCACCCCTCCACCTAGGCCCATAATGGCCACCACCCCCAAACCCAAAACCCCTCACCAAACCCGTACCCCACAAGCCTCCTTGACCACCACCCCAAACCCACCATCGTCCCCAAAAAGGGACACATCTCCCAAAACAAATCAACCCAAAACCCCTCACCCAACCCACCTCCCACTTCCTACACCAATCTTTCCCCAACCTAGGCTTCCACTACTTCCCCTCCGTATCCAAAACCAAGTTTCCCATTACCCACCACCCCGGGTACACCATGCACCAACCATCATCACCCCACCCTCAATAGACCTTCCCATTCCCTTGAGAAAGGAGACCACAACCATCCACATGGGAGTAGATACCATTCCGGAACCCATCCCCATCCTTGAGGAAACCCAAGTTCATACCTATGGTGAGGAAGAATCACAAATGTCCCCTCCACATAGCTTGGACCCCCAAGAGCCACAAGCCTTCACAAATAGCACCGTAATCATAGATGGGCCCCCAGCTAGATGGCTAAAGGAGAGACCAATTCACCCCATCATGTCCTATGTTTACCCACCCATGGAGCAAAACTTTCCCATTGTACCCTTCCACTCCTATCACACCACAATCCAATCCTACTATGAGGTAGAATGTTGGGATGATCTCCTCCAAGGTCTAGAGTGGCAATTAGACTTGACTTCTTTGTTGACCCTAGGGGCTGACCGACCCAAGAGCCTTGACCTCATCCATCCATGCATTGGGTCTATCACCTCGATTTGCACTATTGGTTGCTACACTAGTGACATCCTTTTCATTCTCCCCATAGTGGAAGAGCCCATCCCGGTCCACTCCCCTACCATTGTGATTCCTAGAACCTTTACCAACCAACCCACCCCATACAACGGCCCAACCATTTCATTAGAGGAAGGCGACTCCCCACCATATGAGGACCTTGAGGACATGGAGTACCCCTATCTAGGTGACTTTTACCATGATCCCTTTGACCCTTTCCTATGGGAGCCTAGATCTCTATGTAACCCACTCACCTTATTCACCACCCACCTTACCCTATCCTTACCGCCCATATTAACCCAAACCCCTCCCTTCCTAGAATCGGGTTACACCAAGGGAGCATTGACCATAGGCAACATAAACCTTGGGATTGAAGAATTGTTCCACCCCATGATGCCTCCCTTCTTAGATCCCTTTGATCCATACGAGTGGAAGCTCAAGCGCCACCCCACACCCATGCACATGGAAGTCATCTCTAGGATAGGAGTGCATGAGTCTTGGCACAACACACCACTTGGCATGATTAGAAAGTCGGGTCCATTCATTCACAACACCCACATGTCAAGTAGGAAGCATGAGTGGTCCCTAGTTGGGTGTAACAGTCCTCCCCAATTCACCATTGGTCTTATGAATGCTAGGAGCATACATGGATGTCCGAGTCCCCCGACATTCGTCATACCCATGCATAAAAGGTTCATCTATGGATGTCTCGAGCCCCCGAAGTCTATCACAGTCCTCATGGCATCAAAGCATGATCGAACTACATTTGGCTGCCCCGGACCACCTTTACATACCATACATTGTCCACTCCCACCGCATCATAAAGCATGGCATATGCATCCAAGCAAATATCAAGTAGCAAGCGGTGAGATTCACAATAAGCAAGCAAAAACTCGTGAGCGCCACTTGAAACTCCAAGTTGGTAACTTGACGATGATGATTTTGGAGTGGCTCTACCCTGGGGTCACCTCCAAATTGAGGGCACGAGAACTTGGACCTTGCCAAGTTCCGAGTGGCTTTGGCAACCCGGCTTATGGGTTGAACTTTCAAAAGGGTTTTTGGGATTCTCCCCATCTCTCATGTGGCGGATCCAGCACCCTCTAGGGGCACCGCGGTGGATCCTAGTGAGTGCCTTGAGCTTACACCTATCCTTGCGAGAGACACCTTCGGAGTGCCACCACAAATTAGCCCGAGAGCCCGACGTGAGCATACGGCAGCAATACTAGGCAAGCAAGACATCATAGCCAGCATGAGGGTATGACCGAGCCACATTGTCGAGCTGAAGCGCCGTTCCCCGACTATGGTCGCGGGTTGAGTATGGAGATCATGGATCGCCCAGAGCCGCAGTTCGGTGTGCTACTTCCCCCGTGGGCCCATACTCGACAGGGTCGAGTTTTCCCCACCCTGGGGGTATGATGGGGACATCCCTTGCCCCTCCACATTTTCTGAAGCTCGGATTGATCATCGGTGTACGCCATTATGTTCCTCATGTGTTAGTGAGTCAAGTCATGTAATTTCTTTATTTTATTTGAGTCTTAATCATGTAATTTTCCCTTTATTTGAGTCATGTACCTAGGTTAGAAAGTCATTTTCCTAAGTCGTGTGTCATTATGTTGGTTCATTAGGCTATTGGGCCCAAATAGTGGGCTAGGCCCAAGGGCGCCCCTCCCTTGGAGTATTTGGTCATTATGTTAGTTGTCAGGGTCAGTATGGTCATGTGAAATGTCTTGTGCCTATAAATAGGCCACCCCACTCCTCATATGTAAGAACTAATGCATGAATATTGAATTCCAGAAAAACTCCAAATCCCTCTAGCTTCCTCTCTCAATATCTCTCTCTCTCTTTATCCCTCTCTCTCTCTCTAAGGGGTCCCCCCCTCTCTCTCTCTCTCCCTCCACCCCAATTTTTAGAATTTTCTCTCTCCTCCCCATTCACCCCTCATTAAGACCTCTCCCCTTCCCCATACACTCATTTAACTCCCCCCCCAACCCAAGGTGGCATCCTCCAATCCACACCCCACCTCCCAACCCCCAACTACCCAACACCACTTCCTAAGCACCCCTTCCTCTCCCCAAGGTTGAAGGGCTCTTCCCTAAGCCCAAATTTGAATTTCCCTCCCCTTGGGCTGTGCCCTTTCATCTCCCCCCCACCCCCAAGCTCCCAAATTCGCCCCCCACCTCCCCCTTGGTCAAACCAAGTTCACCCCCCCTCCCCCTTGCTCTCCCCTTGCACATCTCCTCATTCTATCTCTGTTTCAGGCAGCAGAGTTGCAACGACTTGCAGAGGCAGCCACGACCGTCCCTCACAGATTCAGGTGACAATGCCTACATTGCTGGAATCGTCTACCAGTTAGCTTTCCAACAAAGGTGGTCTCGCCAGCTTCCGAGGTCGGAGCTGTCCGTAGGAGCCGATCTCCCTCGACTGCGCAGAAGACCCCAGGCAGAGAGCCAGAGCGAGAGTGGAAGCTCGGCCACGGTGAACCTTTTGGGATTCAGAACAAGTGTCTTTCAGCAAAATTCTTCCCTCTCAAGTCCTCTTTCATCCTCAAGAAGCAGAGCTGCATTTGGACATCGGCATCTCAAGTTACAAATTTTCTACTCCCAGTGTGTCAGGTCAGTTTACAGGAGCCAGAACCGACACCCCTCTACTCATCTGATTGTCTCGGTCTTCTCCAACATCTGCCGACCTCGCCATTAGTGCCAAAAGAAAGAAGACTTGACCGCGGTTCCAACGGTTCAGGTCTCGCCTCAATCAGAGCTTGGTAGTGATCGTAACACACTCTGCAACCAGCCACATTGTTCTGCACCAGACAGAGGTAGAACCAATCAGTCCGGTTCCAGACTCTGCCCCAGCCAGCAACTACTGTACCAGGCTCAGCAAAAATTTAGAGATCATCCTCGGTCCGTTGGAAAGCTTTTGGCGCAAGTCTCATCAGGTTCTGAGCTCGGTGGAATTTTTGGCAGCGTCAACATCGACCCCCTGTCCATAAATACAGAAGAAAGGCAGAACCGGCGGAGCTCGGAAAGTCGGTCCTCTTTGCATAATTCCCCACCCCGCTTGGCCGGCTGAAGGCCCATCCCTGCGTGGAGGTAGTTTTGGCTGTAATTCACTTAATCCCCACCCCGAGATCTCTCCCTTGCATGGGGTGTAGTTCATGTCATTATTAAGTCGCAGGTTTGAAGCTTCAATCGACGCGGCGTGCGGGTGCATACCCTCGCCTCCCCGCTCGCCCCCATCTCCGGCCGGAGTCGGCGTCTTCACACCGGCTAGGTGAGCTACTGAACATCCCTCATTGATGTAATGGACTTGCTTAGCTTAGTATTGCTTTAGTTACTCCATCGGCGGAATGAGAGTATCCGATTTAAGTTACCACCAAATTGAGTGACCACCGCGGGCGAGTTGTGAGAGCATCCACTTAACCCACACCCTTGGTGTGTTGGCCGCCCATGATTTGGGCATCCTAGGCCCATTTGGGGTTCTTCCCAAACTAGCCAACCACTGGAGCCTAAAGGTCCCGCCTCGGACCCTCTCCAACATCGCCTAGTCGCCATCGAGTACTAGTGTGCGCCATACGGGTGAGCTCGCTAGTGTGAGTCCGCTGCTCAAACTTGAATGCTTACAAATAGGTCTAAGGTTGGTTTCACATCAATTCCTCATCTGGAAACTCTGATTGGACGGGATCGAACTTGGGAAGAGGATGGTGAGCGAGATGCTCGGCTATGGCATAGCCTTTAATCACCTTTTGCTGGATGTAGGTGATGTCGAACTGAGAGAGAAAACTTTGCCAGCGTGCTAGCCTATCCGTAAGGACGGCTTTCTCCAGAAGGAATTTGATAGGATTCATTAGAGCAATCAAGTGGACCTCATGAGCCAAGAAGTATTGCTTCAATTTCTGCACTACCCAAACGGGGGTAGCGCATGTTTTCTCCATGACGGTGTAGTTCTGCTCACAGGGATTGAGAAGTTTTGACAAGTAATAGGTTGCCCGTTCCTTGCCTTCTTCATCAGCTTGTGCGAGGACGGCTCCCACGAAGTCATCCAAGAGTGAGACGTAAAGGATCAGAGGTTTTTCTGGTTTGGGTGGAATGAGAACGGGTGGACTAGCCAGATATTCCTTCAACCCTTCAAAAGCTTTCTGACATTTAGAATTCCAGTGGAATTCTACTCCTGGCTTGGTCAACTCGTAGAGAGGTCTACACCTTTGTGAATGTTGGGACACAAACCGACGAATAAACTGCAACCTCCCAATTAAACCTCGGACTTCCCTCAAATTCTTGGGAGGCGGCATATCCTTGATAGCCTTAGCTTTGTCGGGATCTATCTCGATCCCTCTTTTACTCACAATGAACCCCAGCAATTTACCCGACGACACACCAAACACACTTTTTCGGGTTCATTTTCAGTTGGAACTCCCTTGACCTCTGCAAGACCTTAGCCAAAACTTCTGGATGTTTCATCCTGGTCCTTGATTTCACCAATAAGTCATCCACATACACTTCCAGATATATGTGCATCATGTCATGAAATATGGCCATCATAGCTCTTTGGTAAGTAGCTCCAGCATTCTTTAACCCAAACGGCATGACCACGTAACAATATGTTGCCCAAGGGGTAGTGAATGACGTCTTTTCCTTATCTTCTTCTGCCAAACGAATTTGATTGTATCCTGAAAATCCATCCATGAATGAGAGGGTTTCATATCCTGCCGTGTTATCGATCAACACATCAATGTGAGGCAAGGGAAAATCATCCTTTGGACACGCGCGGTTAAGGTCCCGGAAGTCGATGCAAATCCTGACTTTCCCATCTTTCTTCATAACCGGGACAATGTTCACCACCCATTGAGGATAAAGGACGACTCTAATGAACCTGGCTTTGTGGAGCTTATCGACCTCTTCTTTCATTTTCAAAGCCATCTGAGGGTGGAAACGCCTTAACCTTTGTTTTACCGAGGTGGACCCTGGTTTTAGGGTTAAACGGTGTTCGACCAAGGTTGAATCTAGACCCGGCATATCCTCGTAGCTCCATGCAAACGTGTCCTTATATTCCTTGAGAACCTCAATTAATGCCTCTTCTTCAGAGGGTGGTAGGTTGTCACTTATGAGGATGATCCTAGGGTCTTCCTCAGTTCCCAAGTTGACTTCTTTGGTGGATTCTTCTACGGCGGTTGACGGCTCGTCGAATCTCCTCATTCCACTTGCGTATGCGCCCGCCGCATCCTCATATTCTTCACCCTCATCTTCAGTGGGGCATTCTTCATCCGTGATCTCGTAGACTCCATACACTTCATCAAATGCACAGTCGCCCTCACATTCTATTTTCGATAGCTGGATGGGATTTTCTAACAACTGGGGGATGACAAGAAGGGCCTGACACCTGGCGGCCAAATCCAGAAGGAATCGACGAGGGATCTGCCTACCCTTGGATTTCTTCCTAGGTACTACCCTTGGTCTATCATTCCTAGATTGACTGACAATATTTACAGAAGAAGAGGAAGACGAAGAGGATGGTGTAGAATATACAGGAGAAGACCCCTCAGGGGAGGGGTAGAAAAGGTCACTCATCGGACCTTGGACGGGTGGTCCGTAGGGCGGTACGCACCCGTGGGAGATGTAGGAGGTTTCCTCAACGAAGATGTGTTGTTGGGGAGTTTGAAAATTGACGTTTTTTTTGAGTTTTCATTTTTAATGACAAAGCAGTGAAAATCCACATTAAGACCTTAGGTTTCCTCATTAAGACCTCTCCCCTTCTCCATACACTCATTTAACTCCCCCCCCAACCCAAGGTGGCATCCTCCAATCCACACCCCACCTCCCAACCCCCAACTACCCAACACCACTTCCTAAGCACCCCTTCCTCTCCCCAAGGTTGAAGGGGCTCTTCCCTAAGCCCAAATTTGAATTTCCCTCCCCTTGGGCTGTGCCCTTTCATCTCCCCCCCACCCCCAAGCTCCCAAATTCGCCCCCCACCTCCCCCTTGGACAAACCAAGTTCACCCCCCCTCCCCCTTGCTCTCCCCTTGCACATCTCCTCATTCTATCTCTGTTTCAGGCAGCAGAGTTGCAACGACTTGCAGAGGCAGCCACGACCGTCCCTCACAAATTCAGGTGACAAGGCCTACATTTCTGGAATCGTCTACCAGTTAGCTTTCCAACAAAGGTGGTCTCGCCAGCTTCCGAGGTCGGAGCTGTCCGTAGGAGCCGATCTCCCTCGACTGCGCAGAAGACCCCAGGCAGAGAGCCAGAGCGAGAGTGGAAGCTCGGCCACGGCGAACCTTTTGGGATTCAGAACAAGTGTCTTTCAGCAAAATTCTTCCCTCTCAAGTCCTATTTCATCCTCAAGAAGCAGAGCTGCATTTGGACATCGGCATCTCAAGTTACAAATTTTCTACTCCCAGTGTGTCAGGTCAGTTTACAGGAGCCAGAACCGACACCCCTCTACTCATCTGATTGTCTCGGTCTTCTCCAACATCTGCCGACCTCGCCATTAGTGCCGACAGAAAGAAGACTTGACCACGGTTCCAACGGTTCAGGTCTCGCCTCAATCAGAGCTTGGTAGTGATCGTGGCACCCTCTGCAACCAGCCACATTGTTCTGCACCAGACAGAGGCAGAACCAATCAGTCCGGTTCCAGACTCTGCCCCGGCCAGCAACTACTGTACCAGGCTCAGCAAAAATTCAGAGATCATCCTTGGTCCGTTGGAAAGCTTTTGGCGCAAGTCTCATCAGGTTCTGAGCTCGGTGGAATTTTTGGCAGCGTCAACATCGACCCCCTGTCCATAAATACAGAAGAAAGGCAGAACCGGCGGAGCTCGGAAAGTCGGTCCTCTTTGCATAATTCCCCACCCCGCTTGGCCGGCTGAAGGCCCCTCCCTGCGTGGAGGTAGTTTTGGCTGTAATTCACTTAATCCCCACCCCGAGATCTCTCCCTTGCATGGGGTGTAGTTCATGTCATTATTAAGTCGCAGGTTTGAAGCTTCAATCGACGCGGCGTGCGGGTGCATACCCTCGCCTCCCCGCTCGCCCCCATCTCCGGCCGGAGTCGGCGTCTTCACACCGGCTAGGTGTGCTACTGAACATCCCTCATTGCTGTAATGGACTTGCTTAGCTTAGTATTGCTTTAGTTACTCCGTCGGCGGAATGAGAGTATCCGATTTAAGTTACCACCAAATTGAGTGACCACCGCGGGCGAGTTGTGAGAGCATCCACTTAACCCACACCCTTGGTGTGTTGGCCGCCCATGATTTGGGCATCCTAGGCCCATTTGGGGTTCTTCCCAAACTAGCCAACCACTGGAGCCTAAAGGTCCCGCCTCGGACCCTCTCCAACATCGCCTAGTCGCCATCGAGTACTAGTGTGCGCCATACGGGTGAGCTCGCTAGTGTGAGTCCGCTGCTCAAACTTGAATGCTTACAAATAGGTCTAAGGTTGGTTTCACATCAATTCCTCATCTGGAAACTCTGATTGGACGGGATCAAACTTGGGAAGAGGATGGTGAGCGAGATGCTCGGCTATGGCATAGCCTTTAATCACCTTTTGCTGGATGTAGGTGATGTCGAACTGAGAGAGAAAATTTTGCCAACGTGCTAGCCTATCCGTAAGGACGGCTTTCTCTAGAAGGAATTTGATAGGATTCATTCGAGCAATCAAGTGGACCTCATGAGCCAAGAAGTAGTGCTTCAATTTCTGCACTACCCAAACGGGGGCAGCACAGGTTTTCTCCATGACGGTGTACTTCTGCTCACATGGATTGAGAAGTTTGGACAAGTAATAGGTTGTCCGTTCCTTGCCTTCTTCATCAGCTTGTGCGAGGACGGCTCCCACGGAGTCATCCAAGAGTGAGACGTAAAGGATCAGAGGTTTTTCTGGTTTGGGTGGAATGAGAACAGGTGGACTAGCCAGATATTCCTTCAACCCTTCAAAAGCTTTCTGACATTTAGAATTCCAGTGGAATTCTACTCCTGGCTTGGTCAACTCGTAGAGAGGTCTACACCTTTGTGAATGTTGGGACACAAACCGACGAATAAACTGCAACCTCCCAATTAAACCTCGGACTTCCCTCAAATTCTTGGGAGGCGGCATATCCTTGATAGCCTTAGCTTTGTCGGGATCTATCTCGATCCCTCTTTTACTCACAATGAACCCCAGCAATTTACCCGACGACACACCAAACACACTTTTTCGGGTTCATTTTCAGTTGGAACTCCCTTGACCTCTGCAAGACCTTAGCCAAAACTTCTGGATGTTTCATCCTGGTCCTTGATTTCACCAATAAGTCATCCACATACACTTCCAGATATATGTGCATCATGTCATGAAATATGGCCATCATAGCTCTTTGGTAAGTAGCTCCAGTATTCTTTAACCCAAACGGCATGACCACGTAACAATATGTTCCCCAAGGGGTAGTGAATGACGTCTTTTCCTTATCTTCTTCTGCCAAACGAATTTGATTGTATCCTGAAAATCCATCCATGAATGAGAGGGTTTCATATCCTGCCGTGTTATCGATCAACACATCAATGTGAGGCAAGGGAAAATCATCCTTTGGACATGCGCGGTTAAGGTCCCGAGAAGTCGATGCAAATCCTGACTTTCCCATCTTTCTTCATAACCGGGACAATGTTCGGCACCCATTGAGGATAAAGGACGACTCTAATGAACCTGGCTTTGTGGAGCTTATCGACCTCTTCTTTCATTTTCAAAGCCATCTGAGGGTGGAAACGCCTTAACCTTTGTTTTACCGAGGCGGACCCTGGTTTTAGGGTTAAACGGTGTTCGACCAAGGTTGAATCTAGACCCGGCATATCTTCGTAACTCCATGCAAACGTGTCCTTATATTCCTTGAGAACCTCAATTAATGCCTCTTCTTCAGTGGGTGGTAGGTTGTCACTTATGAGGATGATCCTAGGGTCTTCCTCAGTTCCCAAGTTGACTTCTTTTGTGGATTCTTCTACGGCGGTTGACGGCTCGTCGAATCTCCTCATTCCACTTGCGTATGCGCCCGCCGCATCCTCATATTCTTCACCCTCATATTCAGTGGGACATTCTTCATCCGTGATCTCGTAGACTCCATACACTTCATCAAATGCACAGTCGCCCTCACATTCTATTTCCGATAGCTGGATGGGATTTTCTAACAACTGGGGGATGGCAAGAAGGGCCTGACACCTGGCGGCCAAATCCAGAAGGAATCGACGAGGGATCTGCCTACCCTTGGATTTCTTCCTAGGTACTACCCTTGGTCTATCATTCCTAGATTGACTGACAATATTTACAGAAGAAATGGAAGGCGAAGAGGATGGTGTAGAATATACAGGAGAAGACCCCTCAGGGGAGGGGTAGAAAAGGTCGCTCATCGGACCTTGGACGGGTGGTCCGTAGGGCGGTACGCACCCGTGGGAGATGTAGGAGGTTTCCTCAACGAAGATGTGTTGTTGGGGAGTTTGAAAATTGACGTTTTTTTTTCGTTTTCATTTTTAATGACAAAGCAGTGAAAATCCACATTAAGACCTTGGGTTTCCTCATTAAGACCTCTCTCCTTCCCCATACACTCATTTAACTCCCCCCCCAACCCAAGGTGGCATCCTCCAATCCACACCCCACCTCCCAACCCCCAACTACCCAACACCACTTCCTAAGCACCCCTTCCTCTCCCCAAGGTTGAAGGGGCTCTTCCCTAAGCCCAAATTTGAATTTCCCTCCCCTTGGGATGTGCCCTTTCATCTCCCCCCCACCCCCAAGCTCCCAAATTCGCCCCCCACCTCCCCCTTGGTCAAACCAAGTTCACCCCCCCTCCCCCTTGCTCTCCCCTTGCACATCTCCTCATTCTATCTCTGTTTCAGGCAGCAGAGTTGCAACGACTTGCAGAGGCAGCCACGACCGTCCCTCACAGATTCAGGTGACAAGGCCTACATTGCTGGAATCGTCTACCAGTTAGCTTTCCAACAAAGGTGGTCTCGCCAGCTTCCGAGGTCGGAGCTGTCCGTAGGAGCCGATCTCCCCCGACTGCGCAGAAGACCCCAGGCAGAGAGCCAGAGCGAGAGTGGAAGCTCGGCCACGGCGAACCTTTTGGGATTCAGAACAAGTGTCTTTCAGAAAAATTCTTCCCTCTCAAGTCCTCTTTCATCCTCAAGAAGCAGAGCTGCATTTGGACATCGGCATCTCAAGTTACAAATTTTCTACTCCCAGTGTGTCAGGTCAGTTTACAGGAGCCAGAACCGACACCCCTCTACTCATCTGATTGTCCCAGTCTTCTCCAACATCTTCCGACCTCGCCATCAGTGCCGACAGAAAGAAGACTTGACCACGGTTCCAACGGTTCAGGTCTCGCCTCAATCAGAGCTTGGTAGTGATCGTGGCACCCTCTGCAACCAGCCACATTGTTCTGCACCAGACAGAGGCAGAACCAATCAGTCCGGTTCCAGACTCTGTCCCGGCCAGCAACTACTGTACCAGGCTCAGAAAAAATTCAGAGATCATCCTTGGTCCGTTGGAAAGCTTTTGGCGCAAGTCTCATCAGGTTCTGAGCTCGGTGGAATTTTTGGCAGCGTCAACATCGACCCCCTGTCCATAAATACAGAAGAAAGGCAGAACCGGCGGAGCTCGGAAAGTCGGTCCTCTTTGCATAATTCCCCACCCCGCTTGGCCGGCTGAAGGCCCCTCCCTGCGTGGAGGTAGTTTTGACTGTAATTCACTTAATCCCCACCCCGAGATCTCTCCCTTGCATGGGGTGTAGTTCATGTCATTATTAAGTCGCAGGTTTGAAGCTTCAATCGACGCGGCGTGCGGGTGCATACCCTCGCCTCCCCGCTCGCCCCCATCTCCGGCCGGAGTCGGCGTCTTCACACCGGCTAGGTGAGCTACTGAACATCCCTCATTGCTGTAATGTACTTGCTTAGCTTAGTATTGCTTTAGTTACTCCGTCGGCGGAATGAGAGTATCCGATTTAAGTTACCACCAAATTGAGTGACCACCGCGGGCGAGTTGTGAGAGCATCCACTTAACCCACACCCTTGGTGTGTTGGCCGCCCATGATTTGGGCATCCTAGGCCCATTTGGGGTTCTTCCCAAACTAGCCAACCACTGGAGCCTAAAGGTCCCGCCTCGGACCCTCTCCAACATCGCCTAGTCGCCATCGAGTACTAGTGTGCGCCATACGGGTGAGCTCGCTAGTGTGAGTCCGCTGCTCAAACTTGAATGCTTACAAATAGGTCTAAGGTTGGTTTCACATCAATTCCTCATCTGGAAACTCTGATTGGACGGGATCGAACTTGGGAAGAGGATGGTGAGCGAGATGCTCGGCTATGGCATAGCCTTTAATCACCTTTTGCTGGATGTAGGTGATGTCGAACTGAGAGAGAAAACTTTGCCAGCGTGCTAGTCTATCCGTAAGGACGGCTTTCTCCAGAAGGAATTTGATAGGATTCATTAGAGCAATCAAGTGGACCTCATGAGCCAAGAAGTAGTGCTTCAATTTCTGCACTACCCAAACGGGGGTAGCACAGGTTTTCTCCATGACGGTGTACTTCTGCTCACAGGGATTGAGAAGTTTGGACAAGTAATAGGTTGCCCGTTCCTTGCCTTCTTCATCAGCTTGTGCGAGGACGGCTCCCACGGAGTCATCCAAGAGTGAGACGTAAAGGATCAGAGGTTTTTCTGGTTTGGGTGGAATGAGAACGGGTGGACTAGCCAGATATTCCTTCAACCCTTCAAAAGCTTTCTGACATTTAGAATTCCAGTGGAATTCTACTCCTAGCTTGGTCAACTCGTAGAGAGGTCTACACCTTTGTGAATGTTGGGACACAAACCGACGAATAAACTGCAACCTCCCAATTAAACCTCGGACTTCTCTCAAATTCTTGGGAGGCGGCATATCCTTGATAGCCTTAGCTTTGTCGGGATCTATCTCGATCCCTTTTTTACTCACAATGAACCCCAGCAATTTACCCGACGACACACCAAACACACTTTTTCGGGTTCATTTTCAGTTGGAACTCCCTTGACCTCTGCAAGACCTTAGCCAAAACTTCTGGATGTTTCATCCTGGTCCTTGATTTCACCAATAAGTCATCCACATACACTTCCAGATATATGTGCATCATGTCATGAAATATGGCCATCATAGCTCTTTGGTAAGTAGCTCCAGCATTCTTTAACCCAAACGGCATGACCACGTAACAATATGTTCCCCAAGGGGTAGTGAATGACGTCTTTTCCTTATCTTCTTCTGCCAAACGAATTTGATTGTATCCTGAAAATCCATCCATGAATGAGAGGGTTTCATATCCTGCCGTGTTATCGATCAACACATCAATGTGAGGCAAGGGAAAATCATCCTTTGGACACGCGCGGTTAAGGTCCCGGAAGTCGATGCAAATCCTGACTTTCCCATCTTTCTTCATAACCGAGACAATGTTCGCCACCCATTGAGGATAAAGGACGACTCTAATGAACCTGGCTTTGTGGAGCTTATCGACCTCTTCTTTCATTTTCAAAGCCATCTGAGGGTGGAAATGCCTTAACCTTTGTTTTACCGAGGCGGACCCTGATTTTAGGGTTAAACGGTGTTCGACCAAGGTTGAATCTAGACCCGGCATATCCTCGTAGCTCCATGCAAACGTGTCCTTATATTCCTTGAGAACCTCAATTAATGCCTCTTCTTCAGAGGGTGGTAGGTTGTCACTTATGAGGATGATCCTAGGGTCTTCCTCAGTTCCCAAGTTGACTTCTTTGGTGGATTCTTCTACGGCGGTTGACGGCTCGTCGAATCTCCTCATTCCACTTGCGTATGCGCCCGCCGCATCCTCATATTCTTCACCCTCATCTTCAGTGGGGCATTCTTCATCCGTGATCTCGTAGACTCCATACACTTCATCAAATGCACAGTCGCCCTCACATTCTATTTCCGATAGCTGGATGGGATTTTCTAACAACTGGGGGATGGCAAGAAGGGCCTGACACCTGGCGGCCAAATCCAGAAGGAATCGACGAGGGATCTGCCTACCCTTGGATTTCTTCCTAGGTACTACCCTTGGTCTATCATTCCTAGATTGACTGACAATATTTACAGAAGAAGAGGAAGACGAAGAGGATGGTGTAGAATATACAGGAGAAGACCCCTCAGGGGAGGGGTAGAAAAGGTCGCTCATCGGACCTTGGACGGGTGGTCCGTAGGGCGGTACGCACCCGTGGGAGATGTAGGAGGTTTCCTCAACGAAGATGTGTTGTTGGGGAGTTTGAAAATTGACGTTTTTTTTTCGTTTTCATTTTTAATGACAAAGCAGTGAAAAGAGATTGGAGGAGAGAGAAAAGTGGTTATGGCTAGAGGATTGTGAGGCTCATAGAGCAGATCATGGTTGAAGACCTGGCGCGGGTTGAAAAGCCACCGTAGGTATGTAAGCAAAGAAGGGGACCTGGGAAGATCATCAGACAACTGTCTGGCCCAGGAAGAAAATATCAGCAAAGACTGAGACGAGTGGATGGAGAAGATGGCAGCTAATGAGCCGTCGACGGCAATGTTGAGGACGGATGAAGATCCGTCGATGACAGGGTCCTTCTGGCGAGGACGAGGATAGTTTGGAACCTTGGCAAGAGTGGTAATATTCTTTGGCGTTCCGGAGATCAATGGTGGTCCTTCAAGCTACAGAGACGAGAACATCCTTTCCAGTGCAACGGAAATGTCCCGTATGTCGAACCATTTATTCCACTCGCATTCTGGATCTTTGATCTTGCCTTTTTTGGTGATCCTCGGACATTTTTCAGCCAAATATACAGCATGTGATCTCCCATATGCTTCTCGTGGGTGATCTCCCTTCTGAACAACGGGTCCTCTGTTGAAGTGGTTTGATAGAGTGCATGTGAGGGGCTCCCAATCCGCCTTGAACGGTCCTTTGAAGCCTAGGCCAAACCTACGGTTCGAACTAATTTCCTTTGGCGGTTTGAGCCTACCCTGTAACTGTGCACCCAGACCTTTACCCTGTTGGTAGCCGATGTTCCTCATAATCTCCCACCCTTTGGAGTGAAAAGGGAGATATGATGTTGCGGTTATCCTGACCGGCTCCTTTGGTGCTAGTGGAACGTGAGATGAATCACGTACGTCCAGTAGTGACAATATGGGTCGATGAGACGGCCAAACAGAGGGCAGAGAGGTGTTGATAGCATCCACTGTGTGAAGGATAGGTGTACTGACCACTTTAATAATTCTCCCATTGTAAGGAAACTTCATGCACTGATGGTTGGTGGAAGGCACAACGTCCATGGCTTCGATGTAAGGGTGACGCAGTATAGCCTTGAATGTGGGGTCCATGTCGAGGACATGGAATTCCGTGGGAATTGACATGGGGCCTAGTTCTGCCTTCAGAATAATCATCCCCTGTGGCGGCCTTTTACTATTGTCATAAGCCGTGACCGTGATCGAGGAAGGTCTTATTTGTTCCTCGTCGACCCCACACAACTGAAGAGTGCTCATGGAGATCACATTTATGGATGCACCCGTGTCCACCAGACACGGGTTTATGGATACCCCATTAATTTTTATTGAAATGCACAATGCATATTTTCGAGCCTCCTTGGGAGCGAGCTCGTAGTTGTGGAACATGATGGCCGGTTGTGTGTCCGTTGGGGCCAGGACGGTAGAGATCTTCTCCACGGGGAGGTCTTCATTAACCATGACTTTTTGAAGATATTCCATCTAAGGCCGCCTGGTGGGATGTGGATCTTTGAAGTAGCTCCAGGATGGAGATCCGAGCAGGCGTCTTGTCCAAGTGTTTCAATAGATCATACTGTGTTCCAGGGATAGCTCTTTCTGGTTGTTCTCCATCATCCTTCTCTGGCTGAGATCGCTCAGGATTCTGACTGTTGTGGGGAAAAACCCTATGGAAAATCCTTCCACTCCGGAGCACCATTGCCTGCGGCTTTTGTACCTCTGTGGGGGTAGCATTGGGTTTTAACAGAGGTTTGAGGGGTAGTGGTGGAGGAATGGTCGATGAAGCAGGGGTGATGACGGGAGCAGGGATTCTGATGAGGGGTTTGTTAGGTGGAGGCATGGTGAAGGTAGAGGGGATATCACGCGGATTATGAAGGATAAGGGGTCTGGAAGGTGGAGGTGGAGACGAAGTAGAAGTGGGTAGGGCTTGAAGCGAGCAATGATTTTGAGGTGGGTGATGGTTAATGAGTGGTTTTGAAGGTATTAGTGGTGATACGGTGGAGAAAGACAGGGTTATGTATGGTTGACGGATGATAAGGGGTTTAGAAGGCGTATGGGTAAATGTGGTAGAGGAGGATGGTGAAGTGGGGGAGTGGGAGAAGATGAGAGGGTGTGAAGGCATAGTGGAGAGTGTCGGTTGATAGGGGATCGGGATACGGATGAGAGGGCGTAATGGTAGTGGAAATGGTGAAGGTGATACTGACGCGGGTTGATGAGAGAGAGGTGCTACCCGGGCAAGGCAAGGGTGTTGCGTGATGATAGGATTGGCGGTAGAAAGAATGGAGGTACTTTCCTGGTGCCACACCTGCTCTCTCCCGACTTCCGGGAAGGAGGAGATGGGGTTAACCTGATGATTGGGCTGTCGGTGCTCCGGTAATGGATTCTGGATTATGCCCATGTCGGGCTGTTGTTGTGGGGCATGCTGAAGCTGTTGTTGTTGTTGTGGTTGCTATTGCTGCTGCTGTTGTAACTGCTGCTGTTGTAACTGCTGTTGTGGCCTATGAGGATGTCTCCTAGCCTTGAGAGCCGCGGCGTATCGTCTCATTTCATCCCAATCTATTTGATGTTCATCATTCATATCATGGATGTAATCTTTGAAATGGAAGCAGTAATCTACTGTGTGTCCTGGCTGCCTGTGGTAGACGCAGTATTTGGAGGTATCAACATTCGGGGGTCACACGGGCCTTTCTCTGGGTAGGGCGAGTTGGTTTGATGCCATGAGGGCATTAAAAATGTCTGCTAAGGTTTCTGGCAATGGTGGATAGTAGGCTCTCTTGGGACCGACCGGCCTCCTTTGTTGCTGTTGGGGACCATAGTTCCCCGGGGGTGGAACTTTGTTGTACTGAAGTGGTGGTTGTTGTTGCTGAGGTTGTGGTTGTTGTTGCTGGGGTTGACGTAATGGAGGCATATTATCCTGGGGTGGATTATTTTGGGGTGGAGGACGAAGAGGGAAAGGACCTGGTTGGAGGGGAAGTTGGGGCATTTGTGGAGGCCTTGGGTTGACTGCATAATTGGCATTGTTGACCGCACCCACTTGCTAATTTGTCACGACCCCTTCTGTGGCTCCGCCCGGGACACCAGCGCCTGTCTTTCTGACCACTTTGGGCTTCGGTGACTCAAACATGTTCATAATGGGGGAGTCTTTTAACTGAGTTTGGATGTACCGGGCCCTTTCATAGAGTTCCTCCATTGTAGTAAGTTTATTCATGGCCATGATGTGTCTGAACTGTGGGGTTGCATTAGACACAATCATCTTCACTTGTTCGGGCTCGGAGAGGGTATCCCTTATTCTTTCCGCCAGAGACCTCCATCTATCAGCATAGCGGACAAAATCCTCGTCGGGTTTCATCTTTTCGGCCACTAGGTCGGTAATGGAGAGTGAGGGACCGACCCTATCCCTATATTTCTGCAAGAACCTTCTCTGGACTATTTCAAAATTCTCGGCCTCGCGGGGCTCCAAAGAATAGAACCACTCTAGCGCGGGACCATCCAATGATCTCCGAAAGAGGTATGCCAGGGACCTCTGATCGTTTTGCCAATAGGAGGATTCATAGATGAAATCCTTGAGGTGAATGAAGGGGTTGCCGGTACCATTATATCTGCGGTACATGGGCATTTCGGAGGGAGGAAGATGAATGACGGGAAGGATTGGCAAAGCAACCTCCGCGGTGGCTTTCACGTCCACCATTCTTCTCAGATTTTGAAACTGCTCGTCCATACGATTGAACCTATTGAGGATCGATTGAGCAAGCTCCTCTGGAGGTGAAGGTGGCACTTGCCACTGGGGGAGAAATTGTCCCCCGGAGACTTGAGGGGGGAACCCCGAATGAGAGGGAGCTGTCGGACCGCTGACAGTTGGCCCTGGCTGAAGCGATATGTGGGGAACAACGGGAGTTTGAGATTGTGACGGGAACTGGAATGAGGGTGGTTGTTGGCTCGCTTGTCCTTGAAGCGAGGGAGACTGGATGGCTTGCGCCAATGAAGGAGATGGAATGGCCTGCACGGACTCTTGGAGAGGTGCGATGGCCGGAGTTGATTCCTGGGGCGTGGGGGAAATAGATTTCCCCTTTACAATGGCCTGGAAGGCCTGGAGCTGTTCAGAGGTAAGCTCCGTGTTGGCGAGGACGCCCAGTAAGGAAGAGATATCCTATGGTGGGGACGTGTCCCCGGCAATAACATGCACCTCATGCGAGGGCTCATGAGAAGGACCCGAGTCCATAGCATAGACTCGCGGGTCGGCTGACAAACCACGACTAGGGTGGTTCTCTTCAAAAGACTCGTGAGCCATGCTCACAGTTTTCCCGGAACGTAAAAACATACACTAGCAAGCAGGTAGCAGAGATTATCAAACAAGTGGATGCCTTTACGCCTTTTTTGTGTTTTGATTTTGATGATTTTTTTTTGTGTTTTTAGCGAGATCCGAAGTTCACACAAAATAGGGACCCTAGTTTATTTTTGTTTCACCGCCGTGTCATCTAGGGTCTCTCGTCTCACCACGAATGGGATGACTAACTCCGGGGAACTTCAATGGTACAACCAGCCCAGTGAACGAAGAGGAGATTCTTCGATGTCGGGGACTTACGGATTCCCAGTGGAGGAGATTCTAGTCCGTTGAGAGGAATTCTCAAACGGAGAGTCCTTCCTTCACCGGGAAAGGATGATCCTTAGAAAAAATGAAAAAGGATATAAAAGAGGGATGAATGTATGCAATGGAATGCTGACAGAGATATAGAGTAAGAAAACAACAGAAATAACAAACATATAATAAACACCCAACCAATCACAACTGACAGTGCTGCCGTGAGCACAACGGGGGCGCGCGAGGGCGCCAAGGTGGAGAGGCACGGACGGTGGCGAACTTGCAAGGGTAGCCAAAAGGAAGCAGTAGTGGTCCCACCGTGATTGCCAATCTGTGAGCGACGTCACGCGGTTCGGGGAAGCGGAGAAGACGCGGAGCGCGCGGGCTCCTTCTTTTGTTTGCTGCAGCACAGAAATAAGAGAAAAGAGAAGGGGCCACCACAGGAGATTGCTCCGGCGGGGCGAGCGGGACAAATGTAAGATAGCAAAATATGGGGGTTAAACGGCCATAGCGGGAAATGACTAGCCGCGGCCTCGGGGGGACGGGAATGGTGCAGAAATTAAATAGCAAGAATTGAAACGGCCATTGGGGAAGTGACTCGCTGCGGCCTCGAGAATATGAATAGATAAGAATATAACATATAAGAACGGGAATTTAAACGGCCATTGGGGAAGTGACTCGCCACGGCCTCGAGAATATGAGCAGAATATAACAGAATATAAAGAGAATATAAGAACGAAAATTTAAACGGCTATTGGGGAAGTGACTCGCCGCGGCCTCGAGAATATGAATAGATAAGAATATAACATATAAGAATGGGAATTTAAACGGCCATTGGGGAAGTGACTCGCCGCGGCCTCGAGAATATGAGCAGAATATAAAGAGAATATAAGAACGGAAATTTAAATGGCCATTAGGGAAGTGACTCGCCGCGGCCTCGAGAACAAGATGTGATCGCCAGGGGCCAAAAGACCCTAAATTAAAGAAAGTGATCGCGCCTACCTCAAGAGCGGGAGATGACGGGTTGCTTCTTCCTCCCCCTTCGGCCGGCCGACAGAGAGGGCTTTCCTTGGTTACCCTTGCAAAACAGTAGACAATAAACGAACAGAATTAGAAAATGGCAGTGTAGTAACAATTCCTTGCAATAAAAGTAACGAGATCGTGACCTGACACACACCTGGTTGGTGTGATTTTAAACCCCTCTCGGACTCGAGTAGGAGGAAAATGCGATGATGAATGCAAGAAGTATGCAAGAGACGACGCCCTTATGTAGGGAGATAGAGGATGCAGTATGATGAATGTAAAGAACTATGGAGAAAAAGGGGAAGAAAAGGCTTATTGGAGGAGCCGAGGGTGAGATCCGGCGGAGCTCCGGCAGCGTAGGGACGACGTGGAAGCGCGGTGGATGAAGGTAGCCTTCCTCTCGTGAGCCTGGACACCCGAGAAGCCGGCAGAACCTCCACCTACAAAAGACCCCACGGGTTAGAAATGACTCCGTAGCCTCTGGGCTCTGGCAGCCTATCGGATCTCTTAGAAGCTCCCTCAGAACTGAGGGGGTGGGCCTCTATTTATAGGGCTCCGGAGGGTGGAGGCGTCCAGGACCCTGGACACCTCCATCAGGGCCAAACTAATATTTTATTCTATTTTTATTTATTTTTTTGGAATATTTTTGTGGAGGCATCCAGGGCCCCGGACGCCTCCAACAGGTCCACCGAACACCACCGACGGCCGCACGCGGTTTGGCACAACGCGTGGTTTTGTGAGCGGCGCCTCATGATTCAGAAATGGGCGCGTCCAGCTGGCTGGACGTCTCCATAATTTGGCCTTTTTCACACACGACAAACCATCGTTCTGTGGGCGGCGCCCGTGAGGGAGTTGATGGAGGCGTCTAGGGGCCTGGACGCCTCCATTAATATTTTTTATTATTTTTGTTTTGTTTTTTTATGCCAACTGGCATTATGTATTATTTATATTTGTTTTCATGGAGGCGTCTAGGGGCCTGGACGCCTCCATAAATTATTATTATTTTTATGTTTTGTTTTTATACCAAAACTGGTATCACGCATTTTTTATATTTTGTTTTTATGGAGGCGTCCAGGGGTCGGGACGCCTCCATTAATTATTATTATTTTAATGTGTTTTTTGTATTTTTATATATATTAAAGTTATGGAGGCGTCCAGGAGTCTGGACGCCTCCATTAAGGCCCCCCCCCGGGTCCGCTGAAAAGGCGTCGACAGCTCCCCGATAGGCACCCTTCCTGGTTTCGAAACCTCTGATGCGTCCGACTGGTGTTAATGCCGTCCGAATGCCGTGACGAGACGATTCCGGATGCTGAGAAGGGCGGAAGAAGACTCAAGAAAAGGAAGCACTCAAGTGATTCAAAACGCGTAAGCCGTCGCGGGGCGTTGTATAGTGATATGAGACTTTCTGAGGAGACGTCAGGAATAGCGTGTCTACACCAAGGATCCTAAAGAGAGGGTGCATCCAGTCTCTGAACGATGATAGTCTTAGTGCTCCGACTGAGAGGGAAAGATAGAGAAGAAGCAAGGGATGCTAAAGGGTCGGCTAGAATGTTCTGAGATTGGGGAGTGTGGATATAGATCAACTTATGGAATTGCCTAGCCAGGAGCGTGACCAAATCTTGATACGGCTTGAGCTTAGGGTCACGGGTGCGGTAAGTGGACAGAACTTGCCGCAGGACGAGCTGAGAGTCCCCTATGATATTGAAGTAACGTGCACCTAAAAGATAGGCATGCTTCAGTCTGGCTAGGAGGGCTTCATACTCGATGATGTTGTTGGTAGCATGAAATCGGAGTTGATAAGCAAAGGGAATCGTTAGTCCTTCTGGAGTGAGCAGAACAGCGCCTATCCCTTGGCCCTGAGAATTGAGCGCACCATCGGAGTGCAGAGACCAAAAGGGGTGATGAGTAAGGATAGAGAAATGCTCATTGATGAAATCATCCGGAATAGAGTCAGTGTGTGGAATAGTAAGATGGGCAAGATGCTCAGTGATGGCGTATCCCTTGACCGTCTTATGAACGATGAACGTGATATCAAACTGAGAGAGGAAGCTCTGCCAGCGAGCTAACCTACTAGAAAGGATAGGCTTTTCTAAGAGATAACAGATCCGGTCCATTCTAGAGATCAACCTGACTGGGTGGGCTAGGAGGTAATGCTTAAGCTTCTGAGCTACCCACACTAAGGTGGCACAAGTCTTCTCCATAGCGGTGTATTTGGCCTTAGTCGGGTTAAACAATCTGGAGAGGTAATAAGCTGCCCGCTCTCTTTCTTCATCGTCTACTTGTGCTAAAACTGCCCCTAGGGAATCCTCAATGACTGAGATGTATAGGATTAGTGGTTTCCCAGGGACAGGAGGTTGCAAAATTGGGGGATTGGATAGATAGACATTTACGTCCTCATAGGCCTTTTGACAATCTTGATTCCATTCAAATCTGACCCCCGCCTTTAGCAATTCATAAAATGGGAGGCACCTTTGAGAATGTTGGGATATGAATCTTCTGATGAATTGCAATCTACCAATCAGTCCTTGAAGTTCCGTAATATTCTTTGGCGGGGGCATGTCCATGACGGCCTTTGCTTTGTTAGGATCAATCTGGATCCCCCGTTTGCTAACTATAAAGCCCAACAGCTTCCCTGAAGAGACTCCGAAAACACACTTCTTCGGATTCATTTTCAGCTGATACTCCCTAGCTCTTTACAGCACCTTAGCCAGAATAGCGGGATGTTCTTCTTTGGTTCTTGACTTTACCAAGATGTCATCCACGTAAGCTTCCAGGTAGATATGCATCATGTCATGGAAGATAGCCATTATCACCCTTTGGTAGGTGGCACCTGCATTCTTCTGACCGAACGGCATAACCACGTAACAATACGTTCCCCAGGGCGTGGTGAAGGAGGTTTTCTCTTGATCTTCCGGAGCGAGACGGATTTGATTATAGCCTAAATAACCATCCATGAATGATAAAGCTTCATACCCGGCGGTGTTATCCACCAGAACATCTATGTGAGGCAGCGGGAAATCATCTTTGGGACATGCTTTGTTAAGATCCCTGAAATCAATGCAAATACGCACCTTTCCGTCCTTCTTGATAACAGGGACTATGTTTGCCACCCACTGGGGATATACGACAACTCTAATGAATCTAGCTTTGTACAATTTATCGACCCCTTCTTTAATCTTCAAGGCCATGTAGGGGTGAAATCTTCTTGATCTCTGTTTTACAGGTATTGCCCCTGGTTTAAGTACGAGTCGGTGTTCCACTAAAGAGGGGTCAAGACCCGACATGTCCTCATAAGACCAGGCAAAAGAATCACTATACTCTCTCAGAACCTTGATCAGATCTTCTTCTACACGCGGAGGGAGATTAGCGACAATAATAATGGGCCGTGGGTCTTCTTCAGTTCCCAAATTTATTTCCTTCGTAGGTTCATCCACTACCAACGATGGCTCATCGAACCTCTTTAATCCTTGTGCATACAGATCGATAGTGTCATCTACGTTGCTGTCCTCATCATCGATCGGGTCCTTTTCATCCAGGACTTCATAAACACCTAGTCCGTCGTCGCTCCACACCCCGTCTTGCTCCTCATCGTCTTCTATCACGATCGTTGTAGCGACAAACTCTGGGCACTTCAGAAGGGCATGACATTTCTAAGCTAGATCCTGCAAGAACCTATCAGGAATGGATTTGGAATGATGCGCAAGCGGGTGCGGCTCGGATGAGAGAGGGTTGGACGACCTAGAACAGGACCCTACTTCTCTAGACCTAACAGACTCTACTTCCCTAGACTCGACTGACCCTACGTCTGACCTAGGAGAAAGGAAATCTAATGGAAAGGAAGGAGCAGGGGACTCGTGCCCCTGGGAGGATGATGGAGACAAGATAGCGTAATCTTCCACCGAAATCTCCGTTTCAAATTTGACGTTTTTTTTTGGAGATCAGTGGAGATCATGTAGCAGGATGGAGGAGATGATGGAGGAGGAAGCTGACGAGGGAAGAGAGATGGGAATAAGACACCAAAGAATGGATCAGAACAGGAGAACCACATGTCGGAAAGACCGGAAGAGGAGGTCCATCTAGTGGAGAGATTAATGGGCGGGCATTTCTCGCATGCACAAGGTATAATTAATACCTCGGTTGGCAGTTCCGTGAAGCATGGATCAATCATGATCGGAGGTGAGCGAGGTATAGGTTCTAGGTGTTGAAAAAGAGATATGATACGGGAAGGAGACCAAGAAAAGACAATGGGCGAGCTCCCCTTCTCCCATGGATGGTAAGCTGGCTTCTTCGGCTTTCGCTGTACAAGTTGGACTTCTTTATTTTTTTTGGCAGCTTTCTTCTTCATAAAACAGCCTCTCGAAGTACTGGCTGTAGTCAATCATATCATCAACTGGCCCTTTGGCAGTAGAGGTGGACTGGCAACCGTGCAAGCTGTATCTTTATTTTCTGACTGTATCGATTGTGGATTTAATGTTCCTAGCTGGAGGGGTCCTCTTAAAAAGTGTTGGCGGTAATCCCAGGTAAGTGGCCCTGGGTCACCCAAAATTGATACCGCGGACTCTCGATAACCAATACCTCCCCTGCCCATTTTCCTTCCCTTGGGCACCGGCTTGGTCCGCCCTTGTAACTGCGCACCGAGGCCTCTCCCCGGTTGATAACCCAGCTTTAATATAATATCCCAACCCTTGGAATCTCGGATCTGGGGCTTTACTTTGATGTTAACATGTGTAGTGGTGGGCTTGTGAGGTGCATAAGCCCAAGGGAAATCTAGATCCAGCATAGAAATAATAAGCCGACTACTGGGCCATAAGGTGGGCAAAATCTTATCTGAGATAGCTTTAACAGACTGGACCGTAGATAAGCTTTTGACCTTAACCACCCTCCCGTGAAAAGGCAACTTAAGACATTGATGCGCGATGGATGGCACAGCACTGAGATTATCAATCCACGGATGACCCAAGATAGCCTTGAACATAGGGTCAATGTCCAACACATAGAATTCAATGGGCATAGTGAGAGGCCCAAGCTCAGCTTGAATAGTAACAACCCCGTGACATGCTCTCCTCGAGTTGTCGTATGCTGCTATAGTTATGGGGGTCGGCCGTAGAAGTTCTTCTGACAAGTTACAAGCCCTGAGAGTGCTGAGCGGGCATACATTGATAGATGCCCCTGTGTCAACCAATGCCGCGTCAATGCTGACTTTGTTCAATATAATAGTGATGCAAAGTGGTATTTGCCGAGCTGGAGGTGCTAGCTCGGTTTCAGAGAATGTAATTACTGGCCCTTGGGAGATAGTTGCCAGTACCGTAGGTAAACTGTCAACTGCCATGTCTTCACTAACCATCACCTTTTGAAGAAAATTCCTGAGAGCATCTTGGTGAAGGGTAGATCTTTTAATAAGCTCGAGCACAGATATCTTGGCAGGCACCCTGTCAAGGTGATGCAACAAATCATATTGGGTACCTGGTAGTGGTTCGGCTTCCTCTTGCTCAGCAGCCGGTTGGGAAGACTGGGGATTTGAAGTAGAAGCATAATTGCGATGAAACATGCACCCGCTCCATAGGGCAAAATTATAGGCTACCGCGGCCTCGGATGCGCTCAGGATATGTGATTTAATAGGCCCAGTGGTGTGAATGAATGGTGCAGAACAGGGCGCGGTGGAAATAATGGGAGTGGGAATGGAGGTAACAGGTTGTGATGACAGAATGATGGTCGGAGGATTAGTGATAGCGGGTGTGAGTGAAAGTGGGGGTGTAAGGGTAAGTGGAGGCGTAATGAGTGGAGGGTTATATGGAGGCGTGGTGATGGTGGGTGCGGGTGTAAGGGTGTAAGGGTGAGCGGAGGTGTAATAAGCAGAGGGTTAGATGGAGGCGTGGTGATGGTTGCGGGGGTGAGCAATGGAGTGGTAGTGGATGAAAGGACAAGTGGCCTAGTAGGTTGAGGAGGGGTTTGGTGTGTGGGCGTGAGGAAGGTGGAAGCGAAGGAGTGGTGGTAGTTGTGGTGGAGGTCCATGACCTGTGGTGAGCCGTCATCGTCAAAGGACCACCCGGCATCGGGAGCCAGGGGTTGAACTACATTAACTTGAGCCGGTACCGGCGGCTGAGGCTGTGGAGCCGAAGGATGGCTCGGCATTGGGTTCTGATGGATCCCCAAGTTTTGAACCGACTGCTGTTGCTGTTGCGGCTACTGTTGCGGCTACGGTGCTTGTTGCCGCTGCACTTGCTGCCTCGACACCTGCCTTCTCTTTTCTTTAATCTCTGTGATGGCCCTATGAATTTCTGCCCAATCAATCATGTGTCCTTCATGAAGGTCATAGACTAGATCTCTGAACTGAAAACACCCTTCAATAGTATGTCACGGCTGCCTATGGAACATGCAATATTTCATCTGATCAACGGCCGGGTTCCAGACGGGCCGTTCCAGAGGAAGTTGGATTACACTAACTGACATGAGAGCCAAGAATATGTCCGTGAGGGACTCGGGCAAAGGAAGGTACTGGGCTCTCTTGGGTCCCGGGCGCTTGTTGTTGTTGTTGTAGCCGTTAGGTGGAGAGACGTTATGGTATTGCGAAGGCTGTGGAGGTTGTTGCAGAGCGGCGAAGGTGTTTTGCAGAGCGGCGAACGTAGGCGGAGGATTTTGTGGAATGGGTTGAAAGTTTTGTGAAGCGGGATTTTGAGGAGTGCGGGGGTTTTGTGGAATACGGAATGGTGCAGCTTGGAAAGGGAAGGTGACGGCTTGTACCTGTTCATTGGTCTGGACCCCCTCGATGATAGGCCCTTGAGGTTTCTTGTGGTATTTAGGCTTTTGGCTCTCAAAGAGCGAGTGGATGGGAGAGTCCTTGAATTGTGTTTGAATGAACCGCGCCCGGCTATACAATTGGTGCATTTTTGCTATATCATTCATAGCAAGAATGTTATGGAAGGTCGGAGTGGGATTAGAGATGAGTAGTTTGACCTTCTCTTCCTCCGGAATATGGCCTGGCACCCTGACGGCCATCTGCCTCCATCTGTCTTTATATGTAGCAAATTCATCATCTGGCTTCATCTTTTCGGCCACCAGGTCTATAAAAGAGTATTCTGGGCCGACCTTGTCTTGAAACTGCTGGATGAATTTATCCTTTACTCTCTTGAAACTCTCGGTGTCCTCTAGTGGCAGATAATAGAACCATTCAAGCGCGACCCCGTCTAACGATCGGTGGAACAGATACGCCATAAGGCGGTCATCATACTGAAACTGGGCCGATTCATATAAGAAATCCCTCACTTGAATAAAGGGATTACCGTTCCCGTCATACTTGCGGTAATTGGGGAGCTCGGATTGCGGGGGGGATCGAATGTTTTAGAAGTTTGGGACTGGAATGTCTGCCAAGGATTATGGGCCAACCAGCTTTTGGAGGAAATCAAGCTGTTGTTGCATGGCGGCCCATTTATCGAGTAGTTCCTGCTCCCTGGAAGGAGTAGAGATAGTGAAAGACGGCATTTGGGGAGCAGAGGGATAAACAGATGGAGGAGGCGGCCCATAAGAAGGATATTGGGCCGAAGGAAGACCCATATTGGTGTGGACTTGGGCTGTCCCTTGATGAGGGCGTATGAAATAATTCGGGCCGACAAGGACCTACGGCACCGATGGGCCGGACATATGATGGTACGTGATAGAAGAAGGAGGGACAATGGTCTTTCCCTTATCCAAGAATTGTGGGGTCGAACCGGAAGACTGGCCCGCTTCCAAACTGGAGAATATGAGGGTCCTAGGTTTGATCGGAGTGAGGTCGATTGGAGCAGACTGGATGGCGGACCCATCGACCCTAGGTTGAACAACAGATGGATTGGACTGACCTTGTACGATCGTGGAAGGTGGGGCATTGGACCGTTGCATAGCTTGATAGACGGCTTGAAGTTGGGCCGGATCTAATTGGGCCATCATTTGGAGGATGGAATTGGCGGAAGGGGTAGGAAGATTTCGAGTGGATTGCGTTCCCTCCATAGGGATGGAGGATGAAGAAGGGATGTGCCCCTCACGGAATGGAAGGAGATAACCCTAGAGGGATCCTCTAGGAGCCCTTGAGGAAGAGACTCCTCTTGGGAACGAGGGAGATCGAAGGAAGCCATGGCAGATTCGAAAAGAGGTTTGGAATAGAACTTGAAAAAGGGATTGCCCCTAGGTGATGAAGCTTCTAGAGATCGGAAGCAACTCCACATGCAACGAAAGACCTTAGACGAAATGCAAACAACACCAAACAAACACATAATGAGTGATCCAAACTAGATGACTTTAACAAAGATGTAAGTGAGAAAGAGATGAAAACACCCAAGGTCAACCAAGTTATTTAGATGATGCACCAAGATTTTTTTATGATTTTCTCCTTTAGAACCTTAGTGATTTAATTAACGTGTGCTCTCCACAATAGGTTCTAATAGGGGAAAGATATGTGGCTTGGTTGACTCTAAATGTAATCACTCATTCACTTATGCAACCCTAGACACGGTGTGGGAAAGGTACAACCGGCCCAGCGTCCGTGTGGGAATCCACGGCTCGCGGGGACTTATGGAGGTCCCTGATGTAATTTCCTGGTCGGCCCCAAGGAATATGGGGACGAGAGGTCCACACACCAAGGTAGGAAAATGCAATCTAGAATATGAAGATATGAATGAACCTATGTGCACCGGAGTGCATGCAAATTCTGTTGGGTCCCACGAGGTGCAAATGGATCTAGAAGGGGGGTTGAATAGATCCTATCAAAAGCTTTGGCCTATTTAAAAACTCTTAGCTATCAGAAGCATGAACCACTCCTATAAAGTGAAAGAATCACCTAGGCACAATGCACAGCGGAATTAAGTAGAGTGGCTCAAATGAAAAGACTCGGATTACAAGCGGTGAGGCGTCAACACTTCTTTAAGCACATTAGTGATCTTGAGAGATACAAGCCTTGTAGTGCAGGGATCATAAAGCATAATACTAGAGCATGAAATAGCTTGCAACAACCATGCGTGTGTGTGTGCTATGTTGATCACTCAAAGTGCATATGTGTGTGAATGCAGTGGTGATCAACCAAGGTGCATGCGAGTCTAAGCAAGGGAAACACTTAGCAATACTTTCACCTTGGCGTCTGTGTGCAAGGGTGCAGCAGGCCGCCCAAGGGATGCAGTCAAAGTGCTAAGCTCAATTAAACCATAGATAAAACCGAAAGTGCAAATATGAGTGCTTGAGTGTGTAAACAAGATAACCAAGTATGGAAGCACACGAACCTGTGAATGGGGGTAGAAGATATAGAGCAATCGCACACAATGAACATCTCACAACACAGGGATTTTTAAGGTGGTTCGGTTGCAACCCTACAACGTACGTCCACCCCTCACCCAAAATCTGGTGAGGCTTTCCTGCTGACTCACAACTTGACGGGGGACACGCCCCATACCACAGAATAGAGAAAGCCCTCTTTTGTCTTCCTACACACAAAGCCGGTAGGGACGACTATACCGCAGATCGGAGAACTTCCGATTACCTTCCTACTAACCACCGGTAGGGATGATCTTCAGTTTCAATAGATTGAATGAAATGAAAATAGAGCAAGATGAAAATACTCAAACAAGATATGGAGATATGCTAGAATGAACTAGATCTTGTCTGAGATTGTTGGATCTTGAATGTGTTGCTTTGATCTTCCTTTGATCCCTTTGAGTTGATGGAGAAGATATATGATGTAGCTTTGATCTTCTCTTGAGTTGATGAAGAGGTTTGGATGTAGCTTTGATCTTCCTTTCGATCTCCTTTGTGAGCTTGCTTGCTTCTCTTCTTCCTTGGAGATTGAGGGCTTCAGATGTAGGCTTGAATCCCTTGGATTGGATGTAGAACTTCTGCACGGAGTACTGTTCACGGATACAATACCTCTTCTTCCTTGGAGCTCCTCTAGCCTCTCTTCATCTCTTTTTGCTCCAAAGGATCAACTAGGGTTTATAACCCTCTTGTGTTTGTTTTATATCTCTTTGGATGGTCAATAAACACATCCCAGACCAGATCCACATTTTGTGGGTGATTAGGTGACATTTGGATTAAAGAAATCCATGGGGAATGGCCTTTCTCGAAGTGGAAAACAAAGTCAACATTGAAGGCTCAGGGCTGGCGGTCGACCTATGGCTTCTGACGGTCGACCTCTACTGAGAAACGCTATAGACGGATGTTCCCTGGGATTTTTGGTCGACCGCTGCTGGGCTGGCAGTGGACCGCCACTGAGACTCGTGCAGACTGGGCGCTGCTGGCTGGGGTGGTCGACCGCCCCTGGGCTGGCGGTTGACCGCCAGCTGGGCAGAACCTGGGTTTTCTCGGGTCGATCAGTTAACTGCTTTAGCTCCATCGCTTGACTCCTTTAGCAGCTCGTTCATGTCTGTGGCATCACCCTTGACAGTCTACAAGGTGTCAACTGAGTCTTTGACTTTGGGTTCTCTTGGTTTTGCTTCTTTGTGCATTGACCTTAACTGTCTTGAAGACTTCTATTGATTATATTGCTCTTATAATCAAAATTTTATTCCGGGGGCTCCGCCCCCGAAAACCCACGCAAGGGCCGCTGCCCCCGCGACCTTACCGCGCAGGTCGATCCACGTGCGAGGGCGCAACATTGAGCTTTCACATTTGCCATCTCCACTCCATTCCTTATATTATCTTGTAGCATGCTATCAAGAAGTTGCACCGACCTTGAACCATCCATAAGGCAAGACATGCACTGACCATATGAAGAATATGCAATGACCTTATGTGTGATGCCATTCACCTTGATTTCTATGCTTGAAACATGCTAGATTTCTGTGCCTGCAATATTGTCATATGCCTCTATATTTGTGCATCCAGTTGCCTAGATTTGTGTGCCATTCTTGATCTTTTACACTGAAAGTATAATGACCACCAATATTGTATTGTCATGTGCCTTGATATCTGTGTACTATAAGTATGATGACCTAAAATGTATGAATATTAACATTATCAAATGCATGTATAGTTCATTAATGACTACAGAGGCAGACATCATCAAAATCATAAAATTAATCATGTTGCACACATGTTCAACAAATTCTAGCCTAAAATCTAGCAATCAAATATGCACACAATGATATGAATATGTGAACCAACCAAGGAAGAGACAAGATAGCACCCAAGCATGAAAATCACAGCAAAAACTGTGGAAATATACTACACCTCAGGATGCGTACTTACACTGGAGTGTGTGACTGTCTAGGATACCCGGGCCAGAGAATGTGACGGTCCATGACTGGACCGTTAATGATATGTAACGCATGAATGTACAACCGCCAGAAGAACCAGAGAACCAGAAACAGCAGGAAATAAAAAGAAAATCTAGGGAAAACACGGGCAACTAAGGCAAACAAAGGACAACGGGTTTAATAGAGATTCAAAAGCACGATTGGCACTAGATGTCCCACCGTGATCGCCAAAAATTCTGTTGGTTATTATGTGTTCCTTCTTTGCAAGATGGGTATGAAATCAACGATGATGAGAATATGAGCAAACAATGAAATCAATCAACCTATGAACATGTGCAAGATGAACTTAGGCAATCAACATGAACGCTAGCATGGGCATGCTATCTCAATCAGAAATAAACTAAGCAAATAAATAAAAACACACGCCAGGGTGTAGAGCAAGGAAATAAAGGAAAACACATAGTATAGGTGGAACAAGCAAAATAAAGAAGATATGTAATGAAAGAGAGAGCTACTGCCCAAACTAAGGAAATATGTGATCGCCACTAAGGTAATAAACAAGCGAAAGACCTGGAAAGTACCTTAGAATAGGTGGATGATGCACCCGCCCACGGGAGAGAGAAAGTAATCAGGAAACTGCAGTTTCGTGAAATGTAACGGTCAAATGTTGATGCGCCACAAAAGTGTGATGGCCCCACGATAAGCCGCTACGTGACTCTAACGTGTCCCTGATAAACCGTAAGAGATTCCATAGAATAGAAGTTGGGAATCTTTGATCTCCAAACTTTCAAGCCGGCCAGGAAGCTTGGGCCTCGTACTATGGACTCTGTAAACCTGCAAAAGAGTGTAGGACACAAGAAAACAACCCAGATTAGCCCTTGAGCAAAGTAGTATCTATAAATCAACAGAACTTAAGAACATGCAAAAGGAAAGGGAAATACCGGGGAGGTTGGTTTTTTTAACCCCTCCGAGGCATTTAAAAATATGGGAGGGATATTTAGGTGGGTGCAGAAGATGCAAGAATGTGGCAGAGGAAGAGGGACAATGCTATGATGCATAGAAGAGGGAAAGAGACACTAAGATGACAACTTGACTGACTAAACCCTTGGAAACAATACTCCATGGACTTTGGAAGTAGATGGACGTGGGAAGCAGCTCTCCTTGATTGGTTCTAGCTCCAGAATGTGGCAGCACTTCAACGTGAACTCCAGATGTCTCCTCTTCAAGCCATGAAGTCAAGGGTTCTATTTATAGACCCTCAAACTCTCGGGTCGAGTAGGGGATAACCCAGCTAGAAAGTAGGACATTTCTTAGCAAACTCTTGAAGATAATACTCCCAATAGTCTATAGAAACAATCAGAATGTTCTAAGGATCAGATTTGAAGGAGAAATCATCAGATCAAACTCTTAATTTGGCCACGAAGTAGCAGAGAAAGAGTAGTTCTGCTAGAACTCTCTATTTGATGTAACGGCTGCACGATAGACCGCCACAAGGATGTAACGCCCCAGAAGTGAACCGTCACACAACCTTGTCCACCAAAAGATAAGATCAACAGGCGAAGTTTTTGAACATAGGACTTTGCAGGCATGTAACGGCCAAAGAGTGACACGTCACAACCAAAATAACGGCCGCATGATAAACCGTCACACCCAACGGATAGGCTAATGGATAAGCTTTGAAAGAAGTCTTCAGCTTGAGGACTCTGACATGATGTAATAGTCAAAGGTAAATGCGTTATAGCTCTATAACACGCTAGGAATGGACCGTTAGAGTCAAGGGAGTAAAAAAGAAATGAAGGTTTGCTAAGCTTCGTCTAGCGGAAAGAGATGAGGAACCAGACCCAACCAAGGAGATATGACCCATGAAATAAACCTCAAATTTGACCAAGATGACTCAACAAGGGTGAACAACTCGGAGCATCATTTAAAATGAACAAGGAGATGACCCAACTTATTGGTCATAAAATGGGTGTCAACAATGGGGACATCAGAGCAAGATCACTAACTTTCTATTTTACATTGGAGTCCATTTAGTTTACATTTATATCCTTGGGAAAGTATGTTTGCAATTATAAGGCTTTATAAGCCAATTTGTCATTCCTTAAGATTCTTTGGGTTTTTGTGTAAAAGACCATGTAGGCCATGCAGGACCCTCCACTCATACCTCATTGGTCCAAGTGGCATCTTGGGGTCCATGTGGGGCTGGTCAAAGGTCCTAGGTAGCTTCTAGATGGTTTGACATTCAAAGGGGGACAATGGGTAGAAAATGACAAGATTCCACCCTCCTTGGTCAAGGGGGCACCCCCCCATATAAGGTATTCTATTATGTTCCAAATCACATGGGGAATTAAATATTCTCTATCCCTAGTATGTCCCTCCCTAATGCTAGATCTGAGGTTAGTTTAGGTCATTTACCTTTTGATATAAATACCATGTATTTCATAATATATGAGAATTAATGAGAAGAAAATATTGAATTGCCCAAGAGAGCATGGTGCGCCCCTCTCTCCTCTCCCCCTTGCAACAGTGATTGCTGCCCATTCTAGGCTGTGAAGCCCTCATCTTGGTGTGACTCCAAGATCTCCAACCTCTGCTGGATGCGACTTCCGGCCGTCGCCTTCCGTTCGTGCCGCCAATGCATCTCCATCGCCATCGTCGGAGCTCTGTCCAAATCAGGATAGAACCTCAATCCCATAATTGTATCTTTTTCCATTGCTGTCTGATCGAGCCCAAACTTTGAGGGCTTGTGCTCCCTGTCTCCCCTAGTCTCCAGTTTAAATTTCGTGCCATTTGGCATTCATTTGGTATTTTTTCAATATTTTTGTTCTTCCCCTCAGTAATTTGCTGATTTGTAGATCTGTAGGATAGTGTTCCCTTCTCGTATTTTTCCCACCCCATTATCAATTTTCAGAAAATCCATAAGAATTCTTAGATGTTTCTAACATCCACCCCTTCCACCAGTAATTTTCGCAGCACCCATAAAATTCTCCTACTCACCGGTCAAAGGTCAGTTTCAGGCAGATCCCTTTCTGTCCTGAGTGTCAGTAAGCAGATCCACAGAAACAACACAATGTTGTAGAGCCTCCCATTTCGCATCCATTCGTTGGATGGACCTACAAATATTATATGTTGTAGTTCTGGGAGTCCTCTTTCCAACGCCGCTGGTCTCACCTCTATCTGATTCCGGATCTGAGCGAATTAATTCTTTCCGCCGAGGCGCGCAAATATGTTCCATGTGTAGGTCCGAAATAGCAGTCCGGGAGAAATTCACAAACAAATACCAAAGGTCAACTTCTGGAACTGCCACTTCAGATAGTCGTTCAGGGACATCCTGCCATCGTCCCAGCCATGCGGCGCTATCAGAAGATCTTAGGAAGGTGACGTTCCTTTGGAGGCAACGACTTGCTGTCCAGTGAGTTAGAACTGAGTCGGTGCAGCACCGGGTCGGTGTAGGACTGAGTCGGACCAGCAGGTCGAGTTCGCCCAAACGCACCTCCAGCTTGCTGCCCGTCAACCCAGGGTCGGTCCTCCCTAGCCCCACTTGTAGCCCTTTACCTCCCTGCGTGGAGTGGGCAATATAATTCACTGATGTAATTAAATTTTAACCATTGTTACCGGGAGTTACCGTACTTGGCCGGGATCGTATTCCCCACGCCCGGAGCGTGGAGGTATCATGTTCGCTCTCTTACTCGGTGTTTGCTTTACTCGTATTTATTCGTATATGCCGCTGCATGTGATTGGTAACTAGCTAGATATCTATTTTTATCACCGCTGCGAGAGAGTGAGTGTGACGCGTCCCGTGACTCGATCCGAGTACGAAAGAGCCGACTACCCGACTCATTGCCAGTTTCTCAATCACGCACGGTCCAGCATTCCCTCGCTAGGGACGAGTCGCGAGCTAGAGTCCCAGGTCGCGTGTCCGTCCGGTATCAATTTGGTATCAGAGAGCCAGTTGAGTCTAGGGTAGTCTTTGTGTCTAAGTCTGCAAAAAGAAAAAAAGTGTCTAAGTCTAGGTGTCACATTTGCATACCATTATTCGGTATATAAAAAGGTGTCGCCCGACCATTAGGTTATGCCTATCGGGGAGGTGATTCACTCGCGTGAGAGGATCTTCGGATCCCTGGACTCCGCCAGCTACCGGATCTTGGTTTACGTCTAGGGTCCTTAGTGTGCAGTAGTTAGTGCATTCCAACCTTGTATAATCGTGTCTAGTGTCTTGTCCAAGTGTCAGCATGTCCGTCTTATAGTTCCCCATTTTTAATGGACTCCTGGTCACCTAGGCGAGATAACCGTTGGCACACCCATGCGTTGGGCAACCATCCTCTCCACTTCCGTAGGCCCAAAGCCTCAGATTTTTATGGCTAATGACCCGGGTGACTACCTCAATTGGGAGGCCACCATGGACACATACTTTGATTGTCATACCATGTCCGAAGCCGGGCAATTCTATTTTGCAAAGGAGAGGCTCCTCCAAGAGGTGGCCGAAAAGTGGAGAGACATCGAAGGCTTGAGAGAGGTTAGGAGGTAATGGCACATCGAATCATGGTGGGACATGAAGAGAGAGCTTAGGAGGGTCTACCTTCCCCATCCGGTCCCTTCCAACCCGTCCCACCCATTTACTTCCAACCCCGTGGGTCACACCTCCAGCCGACCCCACCAACTCACTTCCACCCAAGTGGGTCATAATCGGAGGCAAGGAGCCCCGCACTTAGATGAGCCCCGACCCAAGCCTAGGCCGGTTGATTACGGGTGAGTCCACCGCGATACCCCTACTCCAACCCATACCATTGCTGAACTTGTGCAAATGATTTCAGAACGGGTGGATAAGAGGTGCGCTTATTTTGAGTCGCTGGTCTCCCCTTGCCCACCTCCGAGGCAGGAGGTTGCCATACTCGAGCCTAGGGAGGCCATAGCCCATAGCCCCAAGCCGGCCCCACCTACGGGGTCCCAAGGACCACTTCCCCTCTGGGAGGACATGCCTTCCTTGCCCATGAGAGCTCTTTTGCCGCCACCCTTGCATCTTTATTCGGAGCCATCTCATTTGGACCCACATCATCCTGAGCCACCCGTGTTTCTCACGGGAACGCCTTTCATAGCCGAGCCGCTTCTTAGCTGGCTCAAGGATGGCTTGGTCCCTACCCGACCTTGCTATCCACCCATGGACCCCACCTTACCTATAGTGCCCGTCAACTCCTACCACATGACATTCCGGTCTAGTCACCATGTTGATACCTTGGGTGACCTTATTATGGGTCTACACTGTCAATGGATATTGACGCACTTATTGGCCCGAGGCTTCGACCAACCCACAAGTCGTAGCTTCACCCATCCAGCCTTCGGGTCCATTACATCCGTGTGCACCGTGGGTTGTGTCACCACGGAAATTCTCTTATTCCTCCCTTTGCCGGTCGAGCCTACCTACATTCCTTTTATCCCGATGGAGGAACCATATCTTCTATATACTGTTCCGTCCACCACGATGGATGAAGGTGACCACCCACACCATCAAGAATTTCACAATTGGGAACGTATCACGTGGGAACCCATCTCATGGGGTCATACCTTTTTTGACCCTTTTGACCCCTTCACTAGTGAACCTCCCGAGCTACCATATCCACTCCACTTCTACCTTGCTGAGGAATTCCTCTACCACACCCCTCCCACTCGGGCCTGGCAACCTTCACATGGCAATAGGTCCGAACCATCATATGGGGGTAAAGACAACTTTGGCTCTCCTGGCCAACCCAAATCCCATAGGAGGACAATGCATGACTGGGTCATACTTGGGCGTCTAGATGTTTCCCATGCCACCAACCTCCGGTTACATAACATGCATGCATGGCACACATTCGGGTGTCCTGGTCCACCCTTGCATGTGTATGGGTCAGACTAACAATAGGTTTGTCTAGGGTCTCGTGTGTCTGTACATGCATGTGTCGTGTCGAGTCGATCTTTTGTACGCTAGCGTTGTCAGTCCCTTTCGAGTGCGATACTTGTCAGACTTTGGGATCGGCTCTACCTCTATATATCTGATCTAGTCACATAAGGGACCCAGCGGTGATTCCTAGTGAGTCTTTGAGCCGCCTCCCTCCTTTGAGAGGGACCCCACCCCGGAGTGTCCATCTCTGGCCTCATTCCCCAACAGCGAGTGCATATAGAATCTAAATGGGATGAGTAGGTGTTGATTACTTGGAGTGGAGCGTACTCCACGCTTCCAGGTTCGGTGACGGATCCGCAGGAGCTACTCGAGTAGCCGCACCCCTTACTCGACGGGGTCGAGTTCTTCCCACCCGGGGAGAATTGATGGAGACATCAGAGCAAGACCACTAACTTTTTATTTTACATTTGAGTCCATTTAGTCTGCATTTATATTCTTAGGAAAGTATGTTTGCAATTGTAAGGCTTTATAAGCCAATTTGACATTCCTTAGGATTCTTTGGGTTTTTGTGTAAAAGACCATGTAGGCCATGCAGGACCCTCCACTCATTCCTCATTGGTCCAAGTGGCATCTTGGGGTCCATGTGGGGCTGGTCAAAGGTCCTAAGTGGCTTCTAGATGGTTTGACATTCAAAGGGGGACAATGGGTAGAAAATGTCAAGATTCCACCCTTCCTGGTCAAGGGGGTGTCCCCCCCCCCCATATAAGGTATTTTATTATGTTCCAAATCACATGAGGAATTAAATATTCTCTATCCCTAGTATGTCTCTCCCTAACCCTAGATCTGAGGTTAGTTTAGGTCATTTACCTTTTCATATAAATTCCATGTATTTCACAATTTATGAGAATTAATGAGAAGAAAATATTCAATTGCCCAAGAGAGCATGGTGCGCCCCTCTCTCCTCTCCCCCTTACAGCAGTGATCGCTGCCCATTCTAGGGTGTGAAGCCCTCATCTTTGTGTGACTCCAAGATCTCCAACCTCTGCTGGATGCGACTTCCGGCCGCCGCCTTCCGTTCGTGCCGCCAACGCGCCGCCACTGCCATCGCCGGAGCTCTGTCCAAATCAGGATAGAACCGCAATCCCATAATTGTATCTTTTTCTATTGTTGTCTGATCGAGCCCATACTTTGAGGGCTTGTTCTCCCTGTCTCCCCTAGTCTTTAGTTTAAATTTCGTGCCATTTGGCTTTCATTTGGTATTTTTTTTCAAATTTTTTTCTTCCCCTCAGTAATCTGCTAGTTTACAGATCTGCGGGATAGTGTTCCCTTCTCGTATTTTTCCCACCCCCTTATCAATTTTCAGAAAATCCATAAAAATTCTCAGGTGTTCCTAACATCCACCCCTTCCACCAGTAATTTTTGCAGCACCCATATAATTCCCCTACCCACCGGTCAAAGGTCTGTTTTAGGCAGATCCCTTTCTATCCTGAGTGTCAGTAAGCAGATCCACAGAAACAACACAATATTTTAGAGCCTCCCATTTCTCATCCCTTCGTTGGATCGACCTAAAAAATTATATGTTGTAGTTCTGAGAGTCCTCTTTCCAACGCCGCTGGTCTCACCTCGATTTGATTCCGGATCTGAGAGCATTAAATCTTTCCGTCGATGCGTGCAAATCTGTTCCCTGTGCAGGTCTGAAATAGCAGTCCGAGAGAAATTCACAAACAAATAGCAAAGGTCAACTTCTGGAACCGCCACTTTAGATAGTCGTTCAGGGACGTCCTGCCATTGTCCCAGCCAAGCGGCGGCATCAGAAGATCTCAGGAAGGTGACGTTCTTTTGGAGGCAACGGCTTGCTGTCCAACGAGTCAGAACTGAGTCGGTGTAGCACCGAGTCGGTGTAGGACCGAGTCAGACCAACAGGCCGAGTTCGCCCGAACGCACCTCCAGCTTGCTACCCGTCAACCCAGGGTCGGTCCTCCCGGGCCCCACTTGTAGCCCTTTACCTCCCTGCGCATAGTGGGTAATATAATTCACTACTGTAATTAAATTTTAACCATTGTTACCAGGAGTTACCATACTTGGCCGGGATCGTCTTCCCCACGCCCAGAGCGTGGAGGTATCACGTTCTCTCTCTTACTTGGCGTTTGCTTTACTCGTATTTATTAGTATATGCCGCTACATGTGATTGGTAACTAGCTCGATATCTATTTTTATCATCGCTGCGAGAGAGTGAGTGTGACGCGTCCCGTGACTCGATCCGAGTACGGAAGAGTCGACTACCCGACTCATTACCGGTTTCTCAACCGCGCACGGTCTAGCATTTCCCTTGCTAGGGACGAGTTGCGAGCTAGAGTCCCAGGTTGCGTGTCCGTCCCTCATAAACATGCATTGCTTTGCTCTGATAGGTTGGTGCATCTATTGTTATCTTACTAAGACAAGTCGAAGCACATGCTTTAGTATGCTACATCAGGTCTATGCATGTCCTCACTAACAGCACATCAAGTCGGTGTACATTCGAGTCTTGTGCATATCAAGGTCTGAGCACATGCTGCATCTTGCTCCATAAGGCCTATGCATCAATGTCAGATCTATACATTGATTTTTTTTCATGATTCTGTCATATAACTACCTAATTTTCATGGCTTTGTTATATCGTGATTATCTTTATAAATCATGCATAATTCTGTAAGTCTTAAATATCTCTCTAAACCACTTATGACTATAAGGTGTTTGATTAAATGACTTTTATCTTGGTAACATGGATTTATGTCTGAAAAGCCTCTATAACCACTTGGGTCGAACATTTACAGCGTAGGCTTAATTATAAGTTAGTTTGGTCACGTGGCTTAAGGTTCAATTTAAAAGGGCACGTGATCCAACGCTAGTATGGACTGGAGATTTAGCCACGTAGACAGCACACCTTCAGCATCTTAACACGTGGACCTCCAGCGGAGCAATCCTTTTTAAATTTCCCTGAGTTGGAATGTGTTTCCCACGCGCAACACTCTCGCGAGCCTATAAAAGGAGGCCAGGTCGGTCAATTAATATATACAAAGAAGAGAAGCAGAAAGAAGGAGAGGATATACATCTGAGAGAGCTCTAACAGAGAGAGAAGGAGAGCAACCGAGGAGATAGGAATCTGAGAGGAAGATTATGGAAGATAGTTGCAGCAAGTTGAAGAAAAATAGAGTATCAGAGTGTTTACTAACTGAGTGAGTTATATCTCAACTACTGGATCAGATCCAGAGTTGAATTGCTCTATTGTGAGCTACAGTTGCATTTCTATTATTGTTCTTTGTTTCATCTTTTCCTTTCAAATCTCTTGTAAGCTGTGTGTCAGCAGAGCAAGCTGTGGAGTTTAACAGGCGAGGTTGAATCCTCGCACAGCAAGCTGTGAAGCTCAGCGATGGAAGCTGTGAATCAGTGGTCTAGCAAGCCGTGAAGCTCAGTTGATTGTAGGGATCTAGTCCCCGAAGCTGTGGATCAGCAGATTCAAGCTGTGAGTCAGTAGTAAGTCTTACTCAGTTGAGTAAGGGGTGGATGTAGATCTCAAGCTTGAGATTGAACCACCTAAAATTACTTTGTTCGTTGTGTGTTTGCTTATCTGATCTTTGCCACTCTTCTAGATGAATGCCTAAGAAAGTCTAGTTCTATTTTCTCTGATCTATCTGCATATTAATCTGAAGTCTTCTATATTGGATTGATTGCAATTAACCGTGCCTGTTCGCTGAAGATTGAATCTATTCTGAACTGAATTGAAATTCTTTATCATAATTCTGGTTTATAATAGATAACTTTGTGGTATATAAAAAGGCTAACTCAGAAGGATAGATTACATCTATCTGGAAAACTTACCCTTGTGTGAGGAGATTATCTAATCAACCCTCCGCCTAGTAACATATTGAGTTATCAATTCAATGAACTATTGATTCTATAGATGATGATTCATATTGGTTTAGTTGTGTGATTTACAGTAGTTAATTCCTAATTCTGCATTTCATTTAATTGCTGCAAATCAACTTTATTTTAGGGGTAGATCTATTTACCCCCCTCTAGATCTACATTTATTCATTCCAACACGTGGCATCAAAGCCTAACTCTCCCTAAGGGATTCACATCTCGGAGAGGTTAGCTGAAATGGATGCTAGACGATTAACTGCAGAAGGTCACTCAACTAGTAAGCCTCCTTACTTTGATGGAAATAATTATGCATATTGGAAAAATCACATGCAGGTCTTCCTTCGTGCGAAAGATTATGAGATATGGAAAGTTGTGAGCAAGGGACCATTCGAGCTCCCTGATGATAAGGAAGTACGGAGTAGAGAGCAAATTCAGAGATCTACATTGAATTGAAGTGCTATCAATGCGATTTAGTGCGCTCTGCATCTCACAGAGTTTTCAAGAGTTTCTTCCTATTCTACTGCTAAGGAAATGTGGGATAAGCTAGAGGTAATCTACGCGGGTACGTCTCAGGTGAGAGAGACTCAGGCTAACATGTTAATCTCATAATATGAAGCCTTCAAGATGAAAGTAGATTAGTCCATCTCTGAGATGTATGCCCGATTGATGGTTATCACCAATAGTCTGAGGAGTCTAGGTAAGGTATACAGTGAGTATGAATTAGTTAGAAAAATTCTCAGGTCTCTGACTCCAATTTGGCACACCAAGGCCACTGTTATGGAGGAGTCCAGAAACTTAGCCACCACCACTGTAGACGAACTCGTAGGCTCTCTCATGACATATGAGTTGAATCTGAATAAGGTGGATGAGTCAAAAAAGAAGAGGAAACCACTTGCACTGAAAGTAACGTCTAGCAACAAAGGTTCCTTAAGTGAACACAGTTCTTTGAGCTCAGAAGAAGATGCAGATGAGTTTGCCATGCTTACGAGAAAGTTTAAGAAGTTTCTTAGAAAGGAAGGAAAAGGGCTTAGAAGAAAATATTATTCTGGGAAGAAGCAGCCAAAATATAGATCTAAAATTGTCAAGAAAACTGATGCTAATGTTTGTTACAATTGCAGGAAAGCTGGTCACCTGAAGGCAGACTGCTCCGAGCTACAAAAGGAGAAATTTAGGTCAAAGAGCAAGAAAGCATAGGCAATGGTCAGTACCTAGAGGGACGAGGATGAGGGCAGTCATAGCAGCACATCAGACAGTGATAAAGAAGACGGACTCTGCCTAATGGCCAAAGATGATGAGAAGGAGGATGAAGAAGAGGTAACTTCTCCATTCGAGAATTATACTCATCATGATTGGGAAGATGCTTATGCAGAAATCTTAGATAAGTATGATAATGTGCGTAGGGAAAATAGGCATTTGAAAATAAGAATAACTTTTTTAGTGAATGATACATCCCTGAATGATAAAATCACTTGCCTAGAAATAGAAGATGTTAGCTTAAAGAATTCTCTTGCTGAATGTGAGAACTTGAAAACTATTTTAACTGACATAAGGAATAAGAATGAGAGTCTGAAAAATGTGATTGATGAAATGAAAACTAGAATGCTGAAATTTGATGAAGAAACCAAAATTGCTACTGAAAAATATGATGTGCTTATTGGAGTGAATAATAAATTGAAAGAGACAATTGAAAATCTCGAAAAGGAGAATAAGGATAAACAACAATCCCTTGAAGGCATGACCCAGGGAACTGATAATCTAAATGCCATTCTGAGAACAAGGGTAAATTTCAGAAGGGAAGGATTGGGTTTCAATCCAACAAATAAAAAGAGGCTTGATGTAAAAACCATGACATTCGTTGCTGAGAAAGGAACATCAAAATTCAAACCTCTAATAAGAATAAACCCTGAAGAGAGCAACAACAAAAATTCTGTGAAAAATGTTAATCAAAACAAGCCCAGTGCCAAAGACAAGGGTAAAGGAAAGATTGAGCTGTCTAATGGGTCATGCACACACACTGCCACACCTCAGGCTAGAGGACAGGTTAGGGGTCAATGTACTAAAGATCAAGTCCAAGGAAAACCCCAGACCAAAACATCCCAGTATCCACAGAAAGGTCAAGGCAGCTACCAACATCCACAGACCTATTTTTCATTTCACTACCCCTATTATTACCACCCTGGTAAGATAGGTCGAGGCAGTCCGAGCAGGAGGTCAGTGCAGCAGTCACATTATAGTAAAAAACATAAACCTCAATCCTGGAACACCTTTGGGCAACCTAGGTTCAGGAATTTCAGAAACTAGAACTTTTATAGCTTTGTTCACTCTATGTCTGGTCAGCCTAGGACCCACACTGAACACTCTCATCCTAATGTTCATTGGGTTAATCACTGGCACAGAAATTTTCAGGCTAATAATAAGAATGCAAAACCACAGAAGCTACCAACTAAAGTTCAAAATGCTAATGTGAGATAGAACAAACAGAAAGTAAAGAAATCCACAACTCAATTGAAGACAACAAATCAAATGTGGATTCCAAAACACCTTCTATCCTGCTTGCATGATTTGACTATTAGTATGAGGCCCAAACATTTTTGGGTTCAAAATTTTTTGACTTGATTTCATTTGCAGGTATGCCTGGCAGCCAACCAAAACAAATGGTATCTTGACAGTGGCTGTTCCAGGCACATGACTGGGGATAAAGAAAAATTCTACATGTTGGTGACGAAAGATGTTGGTCATGTTACTCTTGGAGGTAATACCAAGGGAAGGATCATTGGGTCAGGAAAGGTTGGTAAGTGCTCTTCCTGTTTTATTGAAGAAGTTCTATTAGTTGAAGGGCTAGCTTATAATTTGTTAAGTATTAGTCAGCTTTGTGATAAAGGCCATAAAGTTATTTTTCATTCTCTTGCATGCACTATTTTTGAACCCAATTCTGAATCTGTAAAATTTATTGGCAAGATAGTAAATAACATCTATATGGTAGATTTAGATAATGTAGCACGCATCAATCTATGTCTCACTGTCAATAAGGATGACTTAGCCTACCTGTGGCATCGTAGGTTAGGACATGCCAGCTATAGTGTGCTTCATAAATTGAATAAATATTACATGGTGAAAGGTCTTCCTGAAATTTCTTTCAAATAGGACAATAAAATTTTTGAGGCATGCACCCAATGTAAACAAACCAAAAAGTCATTTAAGTCCAGAACTGAAAATCTATCTTCCAAACCTGATGAGCTGATTCACATGGATTTATTTGGACACATTAGATCAACTAGCTTATCTGGAAAAAGATATGATTTTGTGTTAGTTGATGACTTTTCTAGATTTACTTGGGTATTTTTCTTGTCTTACAAGAATGATGCATTTGAGGAATTTTAGGAGTTCTTTCATAAATAAAATAGACATATGAACAGCTTATTTCTAATATTTTGTCGGCCTCCACTACTTCCCCTCCCTATCCTAACCCAAGCCTCCCTTTACCCACCACCCCGGGTGCACCATGCGCCGATCATCATCACCCCACCCACAAAGGACCTTCTCACCTCCTTGGTAGAGGAACCCATAATCCCTACACAAGACCCCATAGTGGTGAACACCCCGAATCCAACCCCCACTTTGAAGGAAACACATGCCCAAGACGAGGACAAAGCCTCACATTACGATCTTCACTCTATGCCCTCTCCTCTAGTTGGGAGTGAACTCATCATAAGTGGTTCCTTGGCTAGATGGTTAAAGGAGATTCCAGCTCACCCGATCATGGCCCACTCTTCCTTGGAGCGACACCTCCCCATAGTGCCCTTCATCTCTTATCGCACCACGATCCAATCATCTTACCAAGTGGAGACACTAGGGGATCTTCTTAAGGGCCTAGCATGACAAATGGAGTTGACTGGCATGTTGACCACAATGGCCGACCGACCTAGGAGCCTTGACCTCCTATACCTATGTGTCGGGTCTATCACCTTAGTTTGCACAGTTGGTTGCTATATGAGTGACCTCCTTCTATTCTTTCCTACACCCGATGAGCCCGATGCTATCCACGAATTAGAGTTTCTTATCTCGGGTAGAATTCCAAGCCCTCCATTCATGGCCGACCATCCCACCAAAGAATTCGGCCCAATTATTAAATTAGAGGAGGATGACTCACCACTATGTGAGGACCATGAGGACCTAGAGTTCCTTTCCCTAGGTGACCCTTACCATGACCCCTTCGATCCCTTCCTATACCCACCCACCTTACTCACCCCCAACTTTTTCCTACCCCAACCAACCATATTGGACCATGTTGGCCCGGTTAGGAGGCAATTGAGAGGGGGGTGAATTGATTGCCCACCCTTCTTTGCAAATATAAAAACAACCCACACAAGCCACAGAAATGATGAGAAAATCTAAGACAGAGGCTTGATTAAAACAACTGAAATTAAATCAAGCAAGCTCTCACAACTTCCCAGCGCACAGAAATACTCACTCGGACAATAATATATGGACGGACAGTTGAGAACACTCACGCCTCACCAAATCACACTCGTATAGCGAACAGAAAAAATAGATATCAACAACCACCAAACAAGCAAACCACGGCACAGTATTTTTAGGTGGTTCGGATGCACCGAGTGCCGTCCTACGTCCACCCCTCTCACCTCGAGAGTATTTCACTATAAACGCTACTCGACGACAGCAACCACACACACATGGGCTCGACGGCCCACACACGCGGGTTCTCGTACGACGACGAGACATCCCACACACACTCGGAGCAAGCTCTGAAAATGTCTAGATAGAGAAATAGTATGAAAGGAAATACAAGCCCAAATATGAGATGACCGTTCTAAGCACAAGATGACTAAGAAGATGATGAAACAATATGAATCTTCCCCTATATCCTTCAACCAAAATCGGAGATATATGACGTGTGGCTTAGAATGATGAAACCGAGAGAAGAGGGAGCCGATATTTGAAGCTTCAGGCGCCCGAAGCAAGGATGAAGAGGACGTAGCCGCTGCCTCTCGATCTCTCAGCTCGAGCTCATGAGGGGACGTCTCTGGCGTTCCTTCCCTTCTACTCCAACAGACCACACACCGTTTCTCTCATTCTTCCTACAAGATGAACACGTTATAGCTCAAAGGATTGTTCGATCAGAAGGAAAGGGGCGGCTATATACAAGGGGATTTGATCCCCCAAATGACTTAAAAGCCCTTCCCAAACCCCCTTCATAACACAGACTTGATGTAAAGGTCGCCCAAAGGCCATTAGGGTCAAAAGCCATGCCATTTGGATCCACCTTATTAGGGTTCAAAATAGATCAGAGAAAACCACGTTCGAACGTTCAGAAAAAGGGTCGACCCATGGGGTCGACTATTTTTCCTGAAGGTTCTGCCAAAACATATATAAAAGCAAAATCGTGACACGAGTGTCGACCCACAGGGTCGACACATCTTACGAAATGTTTTGGCCTGTTAATTGAATAAAACATTCGTGATGAAAAGTGTCAACTCACGGGGTCGACACTTTTTCACGAACATTCTGTTTTCACAGAATTAAACATACTTACCTGAAAGTGTCGACCTTCAGGGTCGACACTTTTTCACGAGAGTTCTGCCTTAGCAAAATAGCAGACTCCTGGTGAAAGTGTCGACCCCTGGGGTCGACACAATCTGCCAGCGTCCTATATTTCAATGCAAGGCAGAGACTTCACAAATAAGTGTCGACCCCTGAGGTCGACACTTTTACTGACAGCAGCAAAACTTCAGTAAATGGAATTGAAACCTTCATGAATCAAAAATATGAATCAAAGTAGATCAAAAGAGTTCATAGAACTCAGATAAATGTTGATAAGCATGAATTTCACCCGGATCAGTCCATTCACACAAGATCCAAATAGTCAAGTATTCATACCTTGGCCTTGAGAGATTGAGTGAAAAATTCCACAAGTAACCTGCATTCAATTTCCCATTCAAATTAAGGTCTCAATGTATCAATAGAAACTCTCTTAATCATCACATATATAGTGAGTTCTACATTCAAAACATCCATTCATTTTGCGATTCACCGAATGACCTATTCACTCATTAGTTATGTCCATCATTCGAGCTCAATCAACAATAGCTCACGTCAGCATTCAATATTCAATCAAGTTGATTCGGATCAGCCTTTTTCAAATTAAGCATTCTTACAAATCAATCATTCAATTCTGAAATTCAACAACCTCATCATTCATCAAATATGTATTTCAATGTGAATCAACCACAATGAGAGCTCATGACATTTCATACATGATTTCCGTCAAAATAGTCCGGGGCACAACAGACCAAGCCCACCTCTCCCAAGACCTGGTCCACACCAAGGGAACCATCACCATGGGTGAAATGCACCTAGGAAACAATGAAGTGCCCCACTCCATGACACATACCTTCTTTGACCCCTTCGACCCTTTCACATGGGAGTTCAAAGGTTGTCCCACACCTATGCACATAGAAGTCACCTTTGGGATAAGCATGCAAGTGTCTAGACTTACCACACCACTTGGCATGAACACTATGTTGGGTCCACTCATTCATATCACCCACATGTCAAGTAGGAAGCATGAGTGGTCCATATTCAGATGTAATGGTCCACCTTCATTCATCATGGGTCTTAAGCATGTTAGGAGCATTCACGGATGTCCGGGACCCCCGGCATTTGCTATACCCATACACAATAGATTCCCCTACGGATGCCCCTGCCCTCCAACCATTGTTATAAAGTCCATGCATGATAGGGCCACTTGTGGCTGCCCCGGTCCACCTAAGTTCATCAAGGTCCACATGGCATCAAAGAATGATAGGATAATTTATGGTTTCCCCGGTATTGCCCCGGTCCACCTTTGCACACTATCCACTTTCACACCCACTCACCGCATCATAATGCATGGTACGAGCATACACGTAAGCAATTCGCAACGAGCGGTGAGGTTCACAAAGAGCGGACAAAAGCTTGCAAGCGCCACTTGGAATTTCAAGTAGGCAACTTATCGATGGAGACATTGGAGTGGCTCTACCCTAGGGTCACCTCCAACTTGAGGGCACGAGGACTTGGACCTTGTCAAGTTTCGAGTACCTTTAGCAAATCGGCTTATGGGCTGGACTTACTAATGGATTTTGGGATTCACCCCATTTCCTACGTGGTGGACCCAGCACCCTATATGGGCACCGCGGTGGATCCTAGTGAGTGCCTCGAGCCTACACCTATCTTTCAGAGAGACACCCTCGGAGTGCCACCTCATATCAGCTTGAGAGCCCGATGTGAGCACACGGAGGCAATACTAGGCAAGCAGGGTATCATCGCTGGCAAGAGGGTGTGCCCGTTCCACCTTGAGAAGCCGAAGCACCGTCCCCCAGCTATGGACGCGGGGTTTAGTTTGGAGATCGTGGCTCGCCCGGAGCTACATTTGGTGTGCCACTTTCCCGGTGGACCCATACTCGACGGGGTCGAGTTTTCCTCACCCCGGGGGTATGATGGGGGCATCCCTTACCCCTCCACATTTTTTAGAGGCTCCGATTGTTCGTTGGCATGCGCCATTGTGTTCATCACATTTTTTTGAGTCTAGTCATGTAATTTTTATATTTTATTTGAGTCATAATTATGTAATTTTCCCTTTATTTGAGTGAGGTACCTAGGTTTAAGGGTCAATTACCTAAGATCTCAGTCATTATGTTGATTAGATAGGTTTATGGGCCAAATTCATTGGGCTAGGCCCAGGGGCGCCCCCCTTGGGACAGGCTGGTCAATGGTATGTTTGTCAAGGTCACTTTGGTCCTAGGAAAAGTATGGAGTCTATAAATAGCCCCCTCCCCTCTCTCATTTGTAACCTTTGATGAATATTTGAATAGAAAGAAACCCTTTGTGAGAATTTTCTTCCCTTGGAGTGAGACTCTCCATATCCCTCCCCTATCTCTCCCCTATATCTCTCTCTCTCTCTAAGGGGTCCCCCCCTCTCTCTCTCTCTTCCCTACCCCCAAATTTCAAAATTTCTTCTCTCTCCTTCCATTCACTCTTCATTAATATCCCCCCTTCCCCATACACTCATTCAAGTCCCCCCAACCCCCAAGGTAGAACCCACCAATCTCCAAGCCACCCTACAACCCCCAACCACCCACTACCCTTTCCCAAGCACCCTTCCATCTCCCCAAGGCTGAAGGGGCTTCACCCAAGGCCCAAATTTGAATCTCCCTCCCTTTTTAGCTGCCCAACACCCCTCCGTAGCACCCCCTTCCTACCCTAGTCACCCTCCCCATTTCTTCCTTGTTTCCCTTGGCCATCCCACCCCAATACACACAACCCTACACCTTCATCCTATTCCCAGCTCGCAGGTAGCAGAGTACTAGCTACTTTCTAAGACTGCCACAACATCACCAAGAAGCTTCAGAGGGCGTACAATATACTGTTGGATTTGTCTTCCTGTCAGCTTTGCAACGGTGGTAGTCTCATCTCCGTCTGAGTTTGTGACTGCAAGGTAGAGCCGTTCTTCTCCGACTACGCAGGATAGGTCCAGTCAGCAACCTGAAGCAACTTCCAGAAGCTCCCACGGCCACATTCATGTGCTTCTTGAGGCGCCACTTGGGTGAGAGCTTCTACGCAAAGTCTTCTTCCATTAACAAGAAGTGGCACCCCGTTCGGCATCCGGAGCAGTGATTTTTCAATTTTCTCCCTCGGGTGCGCTGTTCTATCCACTCTTGGACTGAACCAACACCCATTCACTGTCCGGGCTGTCCCTATCTACTCTGACCTCCTACGGTGTCCTCGTGGGTCTCATTTCAAAGAGGGCTCGACAACGAATCCAGCGACTCCAGCCACGCCCGAATCAGATCCTAGGAGCACCCGTGGTGACCTCGTCTTCTTACAGTAGTGGTGCTGAAGCAGACAGAACTAGAGAACATACACCCTGCTCACGGCCTTGCTCCGACCAACGCCGGAACCAGAAGTCCTTCCAAAAATCTGACGTCCTCCTGGGCCAACCCATGAGGTTTTGTTTCTAGTTTCGTAGCAAACGGAATTCAGGAGTGGCTGCAGCGGCACCTACATCGACTGCATGTCCCCTGTTCTAGAGAGCGGACAGAACCGGCAACCGCCTTCCAATTAGTTCCTAGCTTGGCTTTTCCCCTCCCCGCTTGGCCGGATGAGCGCCCCTCCCTATGTGGAGGCACATTTTGATTGTAATTCTACTCCCCCACCCCTAGTCCAACCCCCTTGCAAGGGGTGTAGTGCATGTATTAGTAGGTCACCATCCGAAGCTACACCGATGCGGAGTGCGGGTGCATGCCCACGCCTCCCCGCTCGTCATCGTCTCCGGCCAGAGTCGACGTCTTTACGCCGACTAGGTGAGCCTCGGTTCCCCTCTTGTCTAGTTTCAATTCATTGCTTAGCATAGTATTATCTCTGTTGCTTCGTCGGACGGAGAGTGAGAGCTCGGCCCAAAATTGCCATTGACGTGAGTGATCACCGCGGGTGAGTTTTGAGCGATCCCCTACATCCCACGCCCTTGGTGTGCTGGCCGCCCATGAATTGGGGATCCCTAGCCCATTTGGGGTCCTCCCCAAGCTAGCCAACCCTTGGAGCATCAAGGTCCCACCTCAGACCCTCTCCATCATCGCCGAGTCGCCTACGGGCACTAGTGTGTGCTACGCGAATGTGTTCGCTAGAGTGAGTCCGCTGCTCAAGTTACTTGCTTACAATTTAGGTCCATAGGTGGTGTCATATCAAATTGCGTAAAGGTTGCAGGTGCATTAGTCACCCTAAAAGGCATGACAACAAATTCATAGTGTCTATATCTACTCCTGAATGCTATCTTATAAATATCTTCTTCCTTGATTCTCAGTTGATGATAACCCGACCTGAGATCAATCTTAGAGAAATAATGAGCTCTAGAGATTTGATCAAATAGTTCATCAATTCTTGGCAGAGGGTACTTATTCTTGATAGTCAATTGGTTCAACTGCCTATAGTCAATGCATAACCTCATAGATCCATCCTTCTTCTTCAGGTGACGTACTAGGTCTGATGAATCCCTTCTCTAATAATTCCACCAGTTGCTCTTTTAGTTCCTTCAGCTCTGTAGGTGACATTCTATGAGGAGTTTTGGATACAGGGGCTGCTCCTAGTATCAAATCGATTGAGAATGAAACTTCTCTCTCCGGTGGTATGCCAGGTAATTCCTCAGGAAATACATCCGGATATTCCCTAACAATAGATATTTTTTCCAGAATGGGTTTCATGGGTTCGATTATAAGGATAGAAGCCAAAAATGCAACACATCCTTTCTTCATCATTTTTCGAGCTTGAAGGGCAGAGATGAGAAGAGGGTGTCTAGGATGGCTATTTCTAGAGAAAGATAGTTCAGGGTATCCTGGTTCACCAAAGGTTACACTTCCTCGCCTGCAATCTACCTTAGCATTATACTTGGCCAACCAGTTAGCACATAAGATTATATCATAACCCTCCATGTTCATGCATATCAAATCAGTGGCTAAGCTATGACCACTAATCAACACTTCACTAGAGGGAAAATAATGTTTAAGCTTAGTGCTTGCTCCTAAAGGTGTGAAAATAACAAGTTCAGTTTTCAAAGGAAGAGGTTTTTTATGTAAGGTGGTAGCAAAATCCTGGGATATGAATGAATGGGTAGCTCCAGTATCAAATAGAACAAAAGCAGTTCTAGAATTGATGGTGAGAGTACCTTTCACCACTCCTCCTTCTTCAGTAGGTGTAGGTTCTATCAGAGCTTGGAGTCTTCCTTGACGCCTTGGTCCTTCTTAAGTTTTCTTCTCCGATGGAGATTCCTTCATAAGGGGACAGTTGGAAATGCGACGATCCCCACTTCCACGGTGCAAGCATGCTCCCTTCTTTCTCCAACACTCTTCAATCTTATGGCTAGCCTTGTCACAATACTTGCAGATATCTTTTGAAGATGTAGCAGGGATGGCTTGCCTATTCCCATCTCAAGGCCTTTTGTCTTATTGAGGGGTTCTTCCTTCATTTGGCCTCTTTTTTCCAAATGTTGGTTGAAAATTTTCGGCGCCAACGACTTGTTCTTTCACGAGTCTTCCCTTGATTCTATTCGCCATCTCTATGGCATCTTCTAGCAGTTGCGCCTTCCGAACCATCTCGGCATTTGTTTGGATGTCCATAGGTTCCAGTTGGGGAATGTATTGGGGCCTTAGCCCATTTATGAATCGCTTGGCCTTCATTCTCTATGTATTAATGATGTGTGGAGGATAACGGGCCCGTTGAGAAAATTGGGCCTCATATTTAGCTACAGAGAGACTTCTTTATTTATGGGTGGCAAATTCTACTGCCTTCTTTTCTTGGACTCTCTCCGAGAAATACTTGCCATTGAAATATTCTAGAAATTCCTCCCATGTGATCTGGGGATCGGGCAAGGTCGCATCCATGGATTCCCACCAAGCTCTTGCATCCCTTTCCAGTTGGAAAGTTGCAAGCAAAACTCTATCTTGATCCAAGCATTGCAGGACTCGAAATATTCTTTCTATCTCCTTTACCCAATGTTCGGCTTCATCCAGGTCAGTGGAACCGTTGAATCTCGGGGGATTCATGTTCCTAAAGTTGTGGTGCAGGTCTCCCACACCATGGTGATTAACTCCTCCTTGAGCCACTTGTTGTAGAGCTTGAGTTAGCCCTTGGGCAGTCCTTTGCATTTCTCTCCATTGAGCATGCTCAGTGGCCATTTTCAACAGCTAAGAATTTCTGCAAAACAAGCTTCAGGGATTAAATATCTTATCTCTACATATCTTAATATCTAGCCCAAGTCTCTACCCAATCTCACGGGTCAACTATAGCTATATATTATCCAACAGTGTGAAGAACCTAGGGTTTTCAATAACTAAGTCTTCATGTCCTAGACTCTTTTTAACCATAGGCTTTGATACCAACTGTTGTGTCCCAGACTATTTTGACGAAGATTCTGAATGAAATGTCATGATTTCGGGTTCAATGAATTTGCATGTATACAAGGTTGATGAATTATTGCCTTGAATGAAAACTTGCATGATTGATCTTCATTGATATACATATTTGATGAAAGGTGAGGTTGATGAATTTCAAACTTGAATGCTTGATTTGTAAGAATGCTCAATTTGAAAAAGGCTGATCCGAATCAACTTGATTGAATGTTGAATATTGGCGTGAGCTATTATTGATTGAGCTCGAACGATGGACATAACTAATGAGTGAATAGGTCATTCGGTGAATCACAAAATGAATGGATGTTTAAAATGTGGAAGAATCTCAATTGTTAAATTGAGTTGTTAATTTGAATGGGAAATTAAATGCAGGACTATTGTGAAGCTTGTCACTCAATCTCTCAAGGCCAAGGTATGAATACTTGACTATTTGGATCTTGTGTGAATGGACTGATCCGGTTGAAAATTCATGCTTAATTATGTTTATCTGAGTTGTATGAACTCCCTTGATCAACCTTGATATATGTATTTGATTCATGAAGGTTTCAATTACATTTACTGAAGTTTTGCTACTGTCAGTAAAAGTGTCGACCTCAGGGGTCGACACTTATTTGTGGAGTCTCTGCCTTCAATGAGATATAGGACACTAGCAGATTGTGTCGACCCCAAGGGTCGACACTTTCACCAGGAGTCTGCAATTTTTCTAAGGCAGAACTCTCGTGAAAATATGTCGACCCAGAAGGTCGACACTATCAGGTAAAGTTTGTTCAATTCTGTGAAAACAAAATGTTCGTGAAAAAGTGTCGACCTCGTGTGTCGACACTTTTCATCACGAATGTTTTGTTCTTTTAACAGGCCAGAACACTTCGTAAGAAGTGTCGACCCCATGGGTCGACACTCGTGTCGCGATTTTACTTTTATATATATTCTGGCTGAACCTTCAGGAAAAAGGGTCGACCCCATGGGTCGACACTTTCTCTGAACTTTCGAACGGGCTTTCCGGATTTGTTTCGAACCCTAATAAGGTGGATCCAAATGGCAAGGCTTTTGACCATAATGGCTTTAGGGCGACCTTTGCATCTTGTATGTGTTATGAAGGGGGTTTGGGAATGGCTTTTAAGTCCCTTGGGGCTTCAAACCCCTTGGTTTAAATAGCCGCTCCTCTCTTCCGATCGAACTATTCCATTGAGCTTCTAACGTTGGACTCTTTGCCTTGCAGGAGAAGAAGGTGCTCCCATCTGGTGGAGGTGAAGGAGAGCTGTGCCAAGGTCATTTTCCATCGAGCCCGAGCCAAGATCTGGAGGTCGCGGACTGCATCCTCTTCATCCGGAGCCTTGGGCGACTACATCCTCTACACCGGCTTCATCCAACCTTCGGTTCATTTGTTCTAAGTGTTACATTCTCTATTCTCTTAGCTTGTTTAAGGTTTTGTGGGGTAGATCATCTCGTTTATCATTCTCTTAGCAGTTTTGTGGGGTAGATCGTCTTGTTTATCTTTTTCGTAGTGATTTGTGCTTAGAACGATTCTCTCAGAACTGGGCTTGTATATTTTTCATTCTATTTCACATATCTAGATGATTTTGGAGCTTGCTCCGAGTGTGTGTAGGTTGTCTCGTCGTCGTACGAGAACCCGCGTGTGTGGGCCGTCTAGCCCGTGTGTGTGTGGTTACTGCCATCGAGCAGCGTTTATAGTGAAATCCTCTCGAGATGAAAGGGGTGGTCGTAGGACGGCACTTGGTGCGTTCGAACCACCTAAAAATATTGTGTCGTGGTTTGCTTGTCTGGTGGTTGTTGTTATCTATTTCTCCGTTCGCTATACGAGTGTAAGTCGGTGAGACGTGAGTGTTCTCAACTGTCCGTCAAAATATTGCTGTCCGAGTAAGTATATCTGTGCACTGGAGAGTTGTGAGAGCTTGCTTGATTTAATTTCGGTTGTGCTAATCAAGCCTCTGTCTTAGATTTTTTCCTCATATCTGTGGCTTGTGTGGGTTGTTTTTATATTTGCAAAAAGGGTTGGCAATCAATTCACCCCACTCTCAATTGCCTCATAACCAGGCCAACAATTGGTATCAGAGCCTCGGCTCTGCTTTTTATAAAACCTAGCGGTTTTAGAGTGATCTATTAGGGATGGCCAACAACCTCAACAAGGGGTTGATGCCCGAAGGGCATTCTATTCAACGGCCACCCTTCTTCGATGGGAGTAATTACCCATACTGGAATAATAGGATGACCGTATTTCTTAGAGTACAAAGTCATGAAATATGGACTGTTATTAGGAATGCTCTGTATGCTGTAAACCCTGATGATGATATGTGGGATGATGATGCTATAAAGAAAGCCACTGTGAATTTTAAAGCTTTGAATATACTTCAGTGTGCTATTCACCCTAACGTGTATGCTCGTGTCTCCATGTGCAGTAGCGCCAAGGAAATGTGGGATAAGCTCAAGCTTATCTACGAAGGCACCACAGAAGTCAAGGAGATAAAAGCTAATATGTTGACTCATGACTATGAGCTCTTTAAAATGAAAGATGAAGAAGATATCTCCCAGATGTTCGCACGACTTATGGAGATCACCAACGGACTGAAGTCACTCGGAGGAGAGTTCACCGACAAAGAATTGGTGCGGAAGGTGTTTAGGTCACTATCACCGAGTTGGGACACCAAGGTGAAAGTGATAGAAGACTCCAAGAGTTTGACAACACTCACCGTGGATGCACTCATAGGGTCATTAATGACCTATGAGATCAATGTGATCAAAAGGATGGAAGAGGATCCAAAGAAGAAAAGGCCAATCGCCTTGAAAGCACTCCCGGAGAGTGTCTCGAGCCAAGATGAATCATTGGGAACCACCGACGATGAAGAGGTTGCTATGCTAACAAGAAAGGTAAGACAATTCTTGCGCCAAAGAAGAAGATTTGGCGAGAAGTTCAGGAAAGGGAAGAGGCAGCCAAGACAAAGAAATGAACCATCCAAGGCCGCCGAAATCATTTGCTATGAATGCAAGAAAGCAGGGCACATGCGAGGAGAATGCCTTGAGCTCCAAAAGAAGAAAGGAAAGGTCATCAGGGGCAAGAAGCCAAAAGCCATGAAGGCAACATGGAGCGATGAAGATGAAGATGAGCCCACGATCGATGATGAGAAGCAGGACATTGAAGAACTCATGAAGACGATGTGTCTGATTGCCAATAGCGATAGTGAACATGTAACATCTGACACTGAGGCCATTTCAAATGAACAGTGGGAACTTGTTTATGAAGAGTTAGATGAGAAATATAGAAGAATGAAAAATGAAAATAGGACTTTAAAGAAAAAGATCAATGAAATTGTTCACTCATCTAATTCTTGTGGAAAGTGCAGTTTACTTGAAATGCAACTTAAAAATCTGAAAAATGTTAATGACGCTTTGGAAACCAAGTTATCTTTGTTTGAAGAGGAGATAGCATGCTTAGATATAGAGAAGAAAAATGCATTTAAGCTGAAAGATTAAATCCAAGAAAAGCATGACCTCTTGAACAAAGAGTTTGAAAATTTGCATGTTCAACTGAGTGAATGTGAAAAAGAGAAAGAAAACTTGAAAGAGAAGAATGAGAATTCTGTCATTGAAATTGAAAATTGGGAATGGAAAGGAAGTGAGAGAGAAAGGAAAACAAGTTGTAAAGAATCAAAGTGTAAGGCATAGAAACAAAAATCATGCTCATTATACTGTGAAGAATTCATTTTATCAAGGAGAATGTTCACATACACACTTTGGAAAACGAACTGTTAATTCCAAATTCCCCTCAACCTTTAGAAATGTAAATAAAAGGAAAGATTTTGGTAGGAGAAGACCCACGTGTTTTTACTGTGGGAAAATAGGGCATGACATGTATATATGCCAACTCATGCAATATGATGATGAATTATTTTTCAGTAGATATTATGAGTCACTTGGGAACGCTAACGTGAAGGGACCCAAGCTTGCTTGGGTACCCAAATCAAAATGAGCATGGTTGGTAATTGGTGCAGGTCTGCATGAAGGCGGGAGACAATAAATGGTACCTAGACAGCGGATGCTCCAGGCACATGACTGGAAACAAACTCCTCTTTGCAGACCTTGCTGAGAAGAATGGCAGAACGGTAATCTTCGGAGGACAGGACAAGGGTAAGATCATAGGAATTGGGAGAATTGGTAAGGAGCCTAACCACTGCATTGAAGATGTTTCATTAGTTAGAGGTCTTCATCATAATTTGCTTAGTGTAAGTCAACTCTGTGACAAGGGTCACAAAGTGATTTTTGAATCTTCACACTGCACGATCATTGATGCTAACTCACAGAAAATTAAATTCATAGGTGTGAGATGTAACAACACTTATCAAGTTGACTTTGATGAACTTGCACCAAAGAAACTGTGTTTAGTTGCTAACATGAGGAAAAGATGTTTGGTTGTGGCATCACCGTCTTGGGCATGCCAATTTTAATGTGATTAGAAAGTTGAACCGTCATGATTTAGTCAGGGGACTTCCTAAATTGAATTTTGAAACTTATAAGATCTGTGAAGCATGTAATAAAGAAAACAAACTACCGCATCCTTTAAATGCAAAAACATTGTGTCTACAAAAAAACCCCTTCAATTGTTGCATTTGGACTTATTTGGTCCCACCAGGACTCGCAGTCTTGGAGGGAAGCTTTATGGCTTTGTGATTGTCGATGATTTCTCGCGATATGCATGGGTTTTATATCTTGCTAACAAAAGTGATGCTTGCAATGAATTTATTGATTTTTGCATAAAAGTTCAGAATGAAAAAGGATATTCAATTCAGAAAATTCAAAGTGACCACGGAAAGGAGTTTGAGAATCATGAGTTTGATGCTTTTTGCAGGAAACAGGGATACGAGCATCAGTTCTCCTCACCAAGAACCACTCAACAAAATGGCGTGGTCGAAAGGAAAAATAGGACACTCGTGGAGATGGCGTGTACCATGCTTATCGAGAATGGTCTTCGACGATATTTATGGGCAGAGGCGGTGAACACCGCTTGCTACATCACAAATAGAGCAATGGTAAGACCAATTATTAAGAAAACTCCATATGAGCTTTACAAAGGTAAGAAACCGAACATATCTCATTTCAAGCCATTTGGTTCAATTTGTTATATCTTGAACAATGGAAAAGATAATCTAGAGAAATTTGAAGCAAAAAGTGATAAAGGGATCTTCCTCGGGTATGCCCTAACATCTAGAGCTTACCGTGTGTATAACACTAGAACACTTGTTGTCGAGGAAAGTCCACATGTAGTTGTTGATGAATTCACAATGAGAAAATCGAATGATGATCATTTTCTTATTACAGGTGAGGGCGAAGTTGAAAAGGGAGAATCAAGCAAACAAGGTGAGGCAGTAAATGAAGAAGAAGAAGCGGATCAAGAACAACATCCGAACCTTCCACACCAATGGACAACGCACAGGGACCATCCATTGGAGAACGTGATCGGCGGTGTGGATGAAGGAATTCAAACTCGGGCTTCAATGAGGGAAGTAGAAATACACGATAATCTAGCTTTACTTTCCAGCATTGAGCCTAAATCATTAGATGATGCTTTAAATGACAATTCTTGGGTTCTCACCATGCAAGAAGAGCTACACCAATTCCAAAGGAATCGGGTGTGGTTCCTCGTGCCCCGGCCTGATCACCATCCTATCATTGGAACTAAGTGGGTTTTCCGAAACAAACTTAGTGAAGATGGGGTGGTTGTGAGGAATAAGGCAAGATTAGTAGCCAAGGGCTACACTCAAGAATTTGGCATTGATTTTGATGAATCATTTGCACTTGTGGCTAGATTGGAAGTAGTTAGAATTTTACTTGCCTATGCTTGTCTCAGGAATATGAAACTATTTCAAATGGACGTGAAGAGTACCTTCTTCAATGGAGTGATCAAGGAAGAAGTCTACGTTGAGCAACCACCAGGCTTTGAAGATGAAAGATTTCCCGACCACGTATTTAAATTGGACAAGACACTATATGGTTTGAAACAGGCTCCTCGGGCATGGTATGATAGATTAAGTTCATTTCTTATTATAAATGGCTTCAAACGAGGTAATATAGACTAAACTTTGTTTACAAAAACTTGTGATGATCATTCACTAATTGTTCAAGTTTATGTAGATGATATTATTTTTGGAGCCTCCAATTCAAAAATGAATGATGAATTTGCCCAACTTATGCAGGGGGAGTTCGAGATGAGCTTAATGGGAGAGCTCAACTTCTTCTTGGGATTACAGATAAAGCAAATGGATGATGTCATTTTCATCAACTAGAAGAAGTATACACAAGAAATCATGAAGAAATGTTAACTTGACACTGCCAAGTCCTTTGTAACACCAATGTCCACCTCACATAAAATGGAGGAAGAAAAAGGTAACAAAATTGATCAAAAACTTTTTAGGGGTATGATAGGATCCTTGCTTTATTTGACTGCTAGTAGGCCTGATATACACTTCAGTGTTTGTCTCTGTGCAAGATACAAATCTTGTCCTAGGGACTCTCATTTAGCGGCCGTGAAAAGGATCTTCAGGTATTTGAATGGAACTCTTGACCTTGGTTTGTGGTATCTAAGGAATAATTCATTTGATTTACATGCTTTCACTGACTCTGATTATGCTGGTTGCAAAATGGATCGAAAAAGCACAAGCGGTCACTGTCAGTTTCTTGGGGGTTGCATGGTTTCATGGGCTTCAAAGAAACAACATTGCGTGCCTTTATCAACTGCCGAAGCCGAGTACGTGGCTGCCGGTAGTTGTGCGGCTCAGGTGCTTTGGATACAACATCAGTTGCTAGATTTTGGTTTTTCTTTAAAGAAAACTCCCATAATGTGTGATAACACTTCTGCGATAAACTTGTCCAAGAATCCTGTCCAACATTCACGCACTAAGCACATAGAAGTTAGACACCACTTTATAAGAGATCATATCAATAAAGGTGATTTTGAACTTGTTTTTATTGATACAAAACACCAACTTGTTGATATATTTACAAAACTTTTGAATTCTGAACAATTTTGCTTTCTAAGAAGAGAATTAGGAGTGTGCAGATTAGACACTTAGATATTTTGAGCTGAATTGTACAAACACTCTTTTCATCTTTTTCATAAAGAAACTGTTCATACTGCCTTTTGAATTGCACATAAAAGTTTTCATTGTTTTCACTCTTCAAACTTGGTCTTTTGTCCATATCACAGTGAATAACAACTTTGGTTATTATACATGCTTTCATCCTTTTGCATCTGCATGTACATAACTGCATATACTTCATCAATGTGTGCATGAATGCCATGATTTACCGGTATATCAAATAGTGTTAGTGGAAAGGTGGATCAAGTCCACCTGGAAGCTTTCATCATGTGTGAGTGTGGTCTTCGGACCTAAGTATTCCGCCACGTACCGGTAATCAAATTACTCGAAAACATCATTTTGAAATGCTTGAGTGTATATATACTACACACCTTTCAGTTGAAATCTTCCAAGACCTTACGCCCTTGCTAAATAAAATGATTTGACTAGGACATGTTTGAACATGGCACATATTAAGGGGGAGGTTTTTGTTATAACGGTGCACACACTTAGGAGGACACATCACCATGAATAGACTAATTCATCTCTTACATTCTACACAATCTCTCACACAATTTGCACATGTGAGTTAATGAATCTAACTAATAAGGATTTCACTTATTCCACTTAACACATTTTAGGACTCTGGAACCCCTACATAGAAATCATGTGACTTGTGAGGAAAAAGCTGTCAGCCCCGTCAAAAATAGTCAATAAGTGTGATTTGACATGAAGTAAATTGGGAATCCCCCCTGAGATAAAGGAGGAAACTCACATTGAAAAGTGTCATATCCACATTATCATAAGTGACGATGCCGAGTAACCGGGAAGTGCCCCTGAAACAAAGGGCATGACTCGTGTCAAAAGGTTAGTCATCTTGACTTTGAAAAATCAAAATAATCTTGGGGTTGTGCGAAGCTACCAAAAGTCGAGCACGTTGTATGAAAGTGTAGGGAAGAAAAGTTCCTATTTGGGTTCTTTGGAAAATCTAAAAATGCATGCTATCTAGATTTCATTGCTCATATTTCACATATTCATCTAGGGAGTGATTGTATGGATGTACACCTTGAATCAGTCATATTTCATGAGTCTTGCAGTACCACTTATTGTAAGCACTATACCCTTTTACTATTGCACATGAAATTCATGTTCTTGATCTATAGCATATTTCCTAACCTGTTCATAAAGAACATGTTTACTATTTTATGGTATGCTGAGTGCATATGTGCTTGACTGGTCATAACTTGCGTTTCATATGCATCTCATTGAGTTCATTGTGCATATTGAGGCTTAACCTTCATCCTTTACCGTTTTAATAATCCTCTATTTGACTCTGACAAAAAGGGGGAGATATAACTTTGCAGCATTGCTTGAATGAAGATTCATGACTTGCTTAGTCTTTGATTGATTATGCTTTTGACTTGATCTGGTTGTTTTGTCATCAATCATGCAAATATCATAGATCTATAAATGGTTTTATCTTCATCAAAAAGGGGGAGATTATTGTGCCCCGGACTGTTTTGACAAAGATTCTGAATGAAATTTCACGATTTCGGGTTCAATGAATTTGCATGTATACATGGTTGATGAATGATTGCCTTGAATGAAAACTTGCATGATTGATCTTCATTGATATACATATTTGATGAAAGGTGAGGTTGATGAATTTCAAACTTGAATGCTTGATTTGTAAGAATGCTCAATTTGAAAAAGGCTGATCCGAATCAACTTGATTGAATGTTGAATGTTGGCGTGAGCTATTGTTGATTGAGCTCGAACGATGGACATAACTAATGAGTGAATAGGTCATTCGGTGAATCGTAAAATGAATGGATGTTTCAAATGTGGAAGAATCTCAATTGTTAAATTGAGTTGTTAATTTGAATGGGAAATTAAATGCAGGACTATTGTGAAGCTTGTCACTCAATCTCTCAAGGCCAAGGTATGAATACTTGACTATTTGGATCTTGTGTGAATGGACTGATCCGGGTAAAAATTCATGCTTAATCATGTTTATCTGAGTTGTATGAACTCCCTTGATCAACCTTGATATATGTATTTGATTCATGAAGGTTTCAATTACATTTACTGAAGTTTTGCTGCTGTCAGTAAAAGTGTCGACCTCAGGGGTCGACACTTATTTGTGGAGTCTCTAATTTCATTGAGATATAGGACGCTGGCAGATTGTGTCGACCCCAGGGGTCGACACTTTCACCAGGAGTCTGCAATTTTGCTAAGGTAGAACTCTCGTGAAAATGTGTCGACCCTGAAGGTCGACACTATCAGGTAAAGTTTGTTCAATTCTGTGAAAACAGAATGTTCGTGAAAAAGTGTCGACCTCGTGTGTCGACAATTTTCATCATGAATGTTTTGTTCTTTTAACAGGACAGAACACTTCGTAAGAAGTGTCGACCCCATGGGTCGACACTCGTGTTGCGATTTTGCTTTTATATATATTCTGGCTGAACCTTCAGGAAAAAGGGTTGACCCCATGGGTCGACACTTTCTCTGAACTTTCGAACGGGCTTTCCGGATCTATTTCGAACCCTAATAAAGTGGATCCAAATGGCATGGCTTTTGACAATAATGGCCTTAGGGTGACCTTTGCATCTTGTATGTGTTATGAAGGGGGTTTGGGAAGGGCTTTTAAGTCCCTTGGGGCTTCAAACCCCTTGGTTTAAATAGCCGCCCCTCTCTTTCGATCAAACTATTCCATTGAGCTTCTAACGTTGGACTCTTTGCCTTCCAGGAGAAGAAGGTGCTTCCATCTGGTGGAGGTGAAGGAGAGCTGTGCCAAGGTCGTTTTCCATCGAGCCTGAGCCAAGATCTGGAGGTCGCGGACTACATCCTCTTCATCCGGAGCCTTGGGCGACTACATCCTCTACACCGGCTTCATCCAACCTTCAGTTCATTTGTTCTAAGTGTTACCTTCTCTATTCTCCTAGCTTGTTTAAGGTTTTGTGGGGTAGATCATCTCCTTTATCATTCTCTTAGCAGTTTTGTGGGGTAGATCGTCTTGTTTATCTTTTTCATAGTGATTTGTGCTTAGAACGATTCTCTCAGAATTGGGCTTGTAATTTTTTCATTCTATTTCACATATCTAGACGATTTCGGAGCTTGCTCCGAGTGTGCGTGGGTTGTCTCGTCGTCGTACGAGAATCCACGTGTGTGGGCCGTCGAGCCCGTGTGTGTGTGGTTGCTACCATCGAGCAGCGTTTATTGTGAAATCCTCTCGAGGTGAGAGGGGTGGACATAGGACGGCACTTGGTGCATCCAAACCACCTAAAAATACTGTGACGTGGTATGTTTGTCTGGTGGTTGTTGTTATCTATTTCTCCGTTCGCTAAACGAGTGTGAGTCGGTGAGACGTGTGTGTTCTCAACTTTCCGTCAAAATATTGATGTCCGAGTAAGTATATCTGTGCGCTGGAGAGTTGTGAGAGCTTGCTTAATTTAATTTCGATTGTGCTAATCAAGCCTCTGTCTTAGATTTTTCCTCATATCTGTGGCTTGTGTGGGTTGTTTTTATATTTGCAAAAAGTGTAGGCAATCAATTCACCCCCCTCTCAATTGCCTCCTAATCGGGCCAACACCAACTAAACTGTCACGCCCCGAACAAGGCGGAATTATCAAGGCGTGAATAGTTATATGGGTAGGTCGATCAAGAGACTCAGGTGATGAGTATGAACAACAAATAGATAAAATCACATCTTTATTTAATAATCTGACATTTCTAACAAATATCCTTCAATGACTTACAATATTATTCAAACTTGATACAATCATTTATAAGAAGATATACTGGGAAGAGAAATTTATTAAAAACTATCATCACTCTCATCACTCCAGCCCATTCCCGTCATCTTCGGAATTTCTTGAAAATTAACAAAAATATACAATGTGAGCTATAAAGCTCAGTAGGACTTATATCTCTTTACCAGGTCACTTTAAGTAATTAGCATTTTGAATCATCTATATGCCCTCGAATAAAACAATTAGTAAAACAAATGACAAAAAGAAAACAAGATCAGGAAATCAAGAATTTCAAGAATAGATATTGTAGAACTCAAGTGTAAGCATGAAGATCAATAACAAGTATAGAATTGTAAATATGGCCATGTAACAAGGATATTAACCCTTCCGGTCAAACATGTCATGTATAGGAAGTAAAGTATGGAACAAGTGAATTGTCTAGTTCAATCTTGCATGCCAATTGGTGTAATGCCATACTTGATCATTCAACTCCCTCGGGCACAAGTACTTTTAGGCTTTACTAGCCTAGGACCAGATCATGGCCCCCATGATTGCCAGGGATTGAGTATCAGGTGGACCAAAAGTCCCATGTAATTTGCTTAACGATTCATTTACAATTATGACCAATCCGAGTTTCAAGAAAAGCTTAAGAAGCGCAATATAACGCATAATTAGTCATTTAGTTATAGAGGACTCTAGAGGTGACCCCTACAGGCTCAAGAGGTAGCTCCCGTTATGTAGCACTTTACGTCATTCTGGTCTCAAGAGGTGGCTCTCATAACGTAGCACTTTTCCCTGCATGGCACTTAGCTCCTACACTCCCAAATGGTAGTTTATGGCTAAAGTACAGATCTAGCAAAATTTTCATTTCCAAGGACATGTAGTATGAAGAAAGGGCATGTAGTATGAAGAATAAATGAACTTTATAAGTTCAAGGAAGATTTAAGGCATCATGTTTAACGACATTAAGATAATAAAGAGAATGAATTACCGGTCAAGGTGCGATCAACTCTCGCGAAAAAATCTTGTAAAATAAGTTTAGATCAAGTTTTTCTCAGTCGGGTAATTAGTAGAAAACCAAAGAAAATGCGGCCAGGTATGAGGTGGACAGTGGGAGGCTCCCCTCGTATTCACGAGGTCCTAATTAAGTAACCACTTATCCACTTAAAGCGTTTGCCCGTGGACCTGTAGCCTTAGACATCGGTTCTTCTTGGTGAACTTACTAGCTATACGATTTGTTAGAAATACAGAAAAATGCAAATCGAATGGAAATCATTCTTGCATATTCTAACATGTTCATTTGTTAATGAATTTCAATGAAGGAAAAGATATTGAAAAAATGTCAAGTTATCAATCGCATAATATGTTCTTGTATAAAAAAATTTGAAATAAGATGTCAAGCTTTCATATAGAGCTTAGATCAAATAGATAGGGTCAATCATGTATAGAAATTCTACAAAAATTAGAGCATTATTGTTTGAACAATTAACGATAGCTTTACGAGTTCATTCACCTAGTCATTTCTTTGTTGATAGTATTCATAAGGCAAGAACATAATTTCAAATTTCAAAATTTAAGTTTTGAAATAACGCACATAAACGAGGTTAATCGGGTATGGTTACCGTATTCAAATCATGGTCCATATGTGATCCACGTTATTGAAACACGTTATGATAATGAAAACTCTCATTTTTGAACTTTAAATATTAAAATAAGCCATAAATACATGATCATGAAAAATTTACGTAGAATAAAAATACTCATGCAAAGAAACATATATGGAGATCTAATTAAGTTTTCGTCTGAGAGAAAACCTACCTAGTTGAAGATCAATTAAGAAGAAGTTTAAGAACGAAGAACGCTTTCGAACAGTCCTCCAACTTCGAGCTTTCTCCCTCACTCCAACCAGCAATTTCTCTCAATAGATTTATGCTTTGAGTACTGAAGATCCCAACCCTATATATAGGCCAAAATCCCCCATTATTATATTACCTATTCCACCTAATTTTTTCTATTTCACCAACCTTATTACTATTACACCAACTTTGTTACTATTATACCAACTTATGTTGAAAATTAATTCTAACATGTAAATGTTGAAGTAAATCCCCCTTCTATGACATAATCAATGACCTCATTTAATCAATGATGTAAGAATAACCTCAACCATTAAGTAGGATTAGATTTATGCTAATAATTTTCTTTTAAATCGGATGCTACAGTAATGCTACAGTACCGACGTTTTCGTCTTCTCAGAATCATGTCGTGAATCTCATCGTTCGTGTTAACAAGTGGGATAGGGTTCAAGTTTATGTATTCTATACTTTTAAAGGCATAACAGAAAATATTCATATTTTATTTTATTTTCATCTTTCATTCTTTCTTTTTGTATATAAATGCATATAAAAATTTTAAGTTGCTACAGGGCAAGTGAAATTTGCAAACAAAAAAAGGGGAGAAAAGAAAGAGAAAAAGAATGTTGAAGGAGTTTTAAAAAATGGGAAATTAGGGCTAGGCCGACCATTTCAGTCGATCGACGCCCCGTTTCGGTCAACTGAACACAGCGAACCTATCAGCCGGACCCGCATCCGAACCTTCTTTTAAGGGGGTTTTCACCCCCATTTAGTCACTCTTTCATCCCCATTCACTCCCACAACTCCTCTCCAGCCCTAAAAACCCCAAAGCACCTCCTCTCAAGCCCTAGAATCACATCCATCTTCTATCCGCAGAAGATCCAGCTTGTTCATCGTCTTTCGGGACAAACTCAATCCGGCGGCGTGTGCGGCTCCAAAGCTTTTTCATTGAGCTCCAGATTGAGGAAAAGGTTCTGCCATCATCTTCTGTGTGTCCTCCGGTTTCCATCTTCTCCCAAGGGCAAAGGTTTGTTGATCCAAGGGTTTCCACCTAGATTCTCTGTTTAGATGGCACCTAGATGAAGCTCTCAAAGGCTTACCCGGGGGGAATCTAACACTCAGAGAAATGAGGAACAAGCTCCTCCCCCACAGCGGCCAACAGCACCTCCACGGGCACGACAAATCCTCCCATAGTCGATTATCGACCCCCGGTTGGTCGATTTTGATGAAATGAACGAAATGTTGCCAGATTTAAGTGCCATTTTTGAAATACAAGATGGGTGGATTGATTTTGTGACCAGATACTCCAGGTATTATCCTAGCCTTGTCCAAGAATTTTATGGGCACCTAGATATCAGGAATGACCGCTTGTATATGTTGTGTCCTTTTATTTTATGCTGTCAAAACCATGAATCATGTATACTCTTTGAATTGTCTTTTCTCTTCTTTAGGCAGTTTTGTAATTCCCCACTTCAAGAGTCGACTCTGGGTGTCGACTCTTTCAGGAGCTGTATGGCATTTTGTGCAGACAGAACGGTTGGGAAAATGTGTCGATTCTAAGAGTTGACACTTTTCACCTGTGAGTTGTTTTTATACGTTTTCCTTGATGTCGGTGCATGTTGGAAGTGTAGTTCATGTTTAATCCAATCAAGGTCGGTGCATTGCAAGGTCGATGCACCTTTTCTACCTTATGCATTGTCATGCCCCAAGCCTTTATTACAGTGGAAGACTCGCTCGAGGAACGAGAACAGTCGGCATGGTAAGCCTCTTGCAAGCAAGAATGATCAGAGCGCAAGGCAATCACACATAAGAATGTATTCACACAATATTTACTCAACTTCAACTTTCATTAATAATCAAATCCAATATTCGAATACAACCACCAATTCAACTTCCATCATGCTAGACTTAAGAAATAAGAAATTACATAGACTCGATCTAAACAATGTAAACTTCCTAAGTCCTCGCTCATTCTTTATTCACTCTCGGATCCGCTACTTGAACATTCCGAATCCGAACCCGACTCCTTCCATTTCCTAAAAAAGAATGGAAATAGATAATGAGCACACTTGCCCAGTAGGTATATTCGCATCAACATGAAGGCATCATTAAAGTAATTATTATTTTAGCTCTAGGGAAATAAGGTAAAATCATGCGAATGCGATCAATCATGCGATTAAACCAAAGTATGTAAGATAGAATGAGAGCAAGTATGAACTAGCAAGAATGGTATAAGAACATGATATGGCCTTTCATGAACAAGAATGTAACGAGAATGTACTAGCAAGCTACATAATCATCACTCCAGTATCTTTTGCTTATGAGCAAGTACTTCATGAATTTCTGTGGAATATCAAGAAAATAAAGTATCAATCATGTTGTATTGTGTTGTGGATTTTCACTTATTTATAAAGAAAGTACTCCCAGCGCAATGCGACGCCAGTAGCATCATACCCCATGATTAATAATAGTATGTTTCTGACAATCAGGCGAGGGGACTAGCATAGAGCCCTTGAACACAATCAGTACTCGATCGCATCTTCAAGTATAAATCAAACTTTTTCCACACATGTAACAATAAAGTATGGCCAAGAATGTACAATTCCAACAAGCTCTTGATAACAATAACTCAATGAATGAATGCTTCAATCAGAATCATGAGAAATCAAGAATGACTTATACTATGTTATGCTTATGGAAATAAATCGACAGCATAACGGTACATTCTTTATCTTTCATTCATTATATTAGGTTTCTTGATCAATATGATAAGTTCTAGATCATCAAGAGTCCATCTAGAAACCTTGGAATATCAACCCTTGGTCAAACCTCAAGTTAAAATACTCAAGCATTGTGACGGTCGTGTACTGGGCCGTTACATTATGTGACGCTCCAGTATTGGGCCGTTACATTAGTCTTAATCCCAAACCAAGAAATCAGACTTAGTTGAATGTGACGGTCGTATATTGGGACGTTACATGTACCTGACGGTCCAATATAGATCCGTTACACTACTGATAACCAGAAACATCGATAGTGTTATCTAATCACTTGGGTTTTAATGGTACAAGCAACTCGGTGTCCTAGTGGGAATCCCAGGCTCGCGGAGAATTACGGAGGCCTTGAAACAAGATTTTCTAGTCCATTGCAAGGAATATCCAATAGAGAGGTCCTCATGTCCAAGAATAATATTCCTATAGTGCAAAGTGAACTAATGGACAACATACCGGAATATGTGCCATGTACTTACAGAAATGACTCTATTGGTAGAGAGGATGTGTAACAATAGGAAATCATGATAAAACTCCATCAATACATTTTTGGAAAATCATGATTTAGATACAAAACTATAGAATTTTGGCACATGAAATTAACATAACTTAAAATAACTTAAGATACCTTAATTATGCAATTTCTATCATGAATCAGTAGATAATATTATGAAATTAGGTCAAAACTTAGATAACCAGGCTTATTTATAAGTTAAATTAACTAGTTTCCTATTCTGTCCACAGTTAACCTGACGGTCTAGAATGGGTGCGCCACGGTGATTGTGACGGTCTATCGAGGGGCCGTTACAATAATGTAACGCTCCATCTATGGTGCGTCAGAGACAACAGAGTAATCTAAATACAACAGAGAGTGTGACGGCTTATCGTAAGGCCGTTACAGTCTGTGACGGTCTAAGTATGGTGCGTCAGAGTCCCTGCTAACAGTATAATGAAATAAAAAGACTATGATTTGAAACCATGTCATGTTTTGAAAAGATTTAACTCCCCCCAATCATGAAAAAATGAAGTAAAGGTCATGTAGATGCATAGGTTGCAGTGAATTGACAAGATAATATCTTTGATCTTTGATTAGGGCTAAGAATATGTATGTATGCATGAACCCACAAAAACATGGAATCCATAATCTATAATGCATGAAATCAAATACAATCAGAAGACTTTTATCCCTAACAAGATATTTTTTCCAATCATGAGATAACCTACCTCTTAACTAGGCTTTAAGCTTCTAATTTGAGTCTGAAAATCGAGCCATAGCTCTCCTTTTCCAGCGATTTTGTAGCAAATTCCTACTGCTCTATCTCTCCAACCTCTTTTCCTAAAGATGTGAAATTTTGAGGGTAAGAAGATGAAACTAAGGTGAACAAAAAGTTCTAAAGGATTGAATTCTTGTTACCTCGTTTAGACATCCTAATCTCTTGATCTTCAGGGGTCTTTTGCTCTGAATCATGAGTTACTATGGTCGAACCAGCAACTTTGGAAGCTTCAATCTCCTTGGTTGCTTGATCGCCTAGCATGAAATTTGAAGAACTATTAGTCTAAAGTATACTAAACAAAATTTTCTAAAGAACTTACGTGAAATTCTATCTCCTAACCTTGATTCTTCACGAGCCAAAAGTAAGGGTCGCTCAGTTCAGAACTAGGTCCTATTTATAGGGTTTTGAAGATTAGATTGATTCTAGAGTCCTTAATTTGCCAGAACCTAATCCCCAAGAGTCCTTAGTAACATTATAAACTCTCCCAAGTCGATCCCTTGTAGATAAGATCTCAAAGTTCTAATCTTTTTGTTCGTTCCTTCTTTCACGGAACTGACAGGATGTAACGCATCAAGACTAGTGCGTTACATGGCTGTGGCGGTCGCACGATCGACCGCTACATCCAACGTGCACAGAGTTCAACATCAATCAAACTCTTTTATTAATTATCCATATTATTATCCATAAAAATGGTATTTATCCTTAAAATATGTAAATAGGCTAAATAACCTTCTAGAATATGGGTCAAACTTAATGGGCTTGGTCCTTAAACCTTCTGGATCTTATTTAAATAAGCTAAGTTAATTATTTGACACAATTGGGCCTTATAATGACTTATTAATCTAATAATCCATTTATAAATCTATTTAGTCTTTATAAATTCCTAATAAAATCCAGAAAATTCTATAAATGATCCAGAAATTATTACATAAAATCTGGGGCACTACACCCTCCCCCACTTAGAAGAATTTGGTCCCCAAATTCAATGCATAGATTATGGAGAGTGTACTTATAGTAGAATAATCTTGGAAATCTTTTCCGCATGGCTGCTTCGGTTTCCCATGTTGCTTTATATGGCCATGTTATCTTCCATTGAATCCTGACCATAGGAATAACTTTATTTCTTAGTTGAAGCACTTCTCGTTCCAGAATCTTTATTGGCGTTTGCTCGTACGTCATATCCTTCTGAATCTCCAGATTGTCATAAGTGATAATATGGTCAGGATCATATACATATTTCTTTAGCATAGAGATGTGAAATACGTCATGAACTCCTGCTAATTGTAGAGGTAATGATAGGTCCAGAGGGGGGTGAATGGACCTTTACCAATAAAACAATGAGGATTAAAAAAAATAAGTTCTCAATAAGGAGTTTCCGAAAAGGATCTTAACGGTCAAACACTAACCGCGCAGAACGATCAGCTAGGAAGATAGAGATGGATCGGCCTAGACAATCATCTACCGAATAGATCCAAAGCCAGAATAGAAACCAAACACACTGCACCAGGGATTTTTAAGGTGGTTCGGTCAGACCTCCAGTCTGCCTACATCCACCCCTCACTTCAAACTGAAGTGAGGCTTCCACTAGCACCGGCTAGCCAAGCAGACTCAGTCTGCGACAACGGCTGATTCACAGCTTCACTAGGGGAACAACCTCCCCTCTTCCTCCACACCTGGAGGGAACCCTAAGGACGCCAAGTCCCTAGAAACTAGGAAACAAGTTCCTCTTCCTCCCACCGGAGGGAACACTAGTGATCTGCAGTCACTAGAACCAGAGACCAAGGTCTCTCTTCCTCTGAAGCCCAGAGGGAACCCACAAGCAGCACAATGGCCACTTGCAACTGGAGACATCGTCTCCCTTCTCCTGAACCAACAGAACAGGAGGACCACCGATCTCAACCTGAGAATCGGAGACAAAACTAGAACAGTAAAGAAAGATCAAAAATAAGAAACTAAAAAGATACAGCAGACTGAATGCTGGAACAGTAAAAACACGGAAAGTAGCTCACAATAGAGCAAACTGCTTCGGATTTGATCCTGAAACCAGAATCTTTCTTCTTCTTCTTTCTGAACTCTCAGCTTCGAGCTCTCTCTTTCTCTCACTCTCTCTGCTATTCTATCTTCTTCCTCTTCTTCAGTTTCTGCTCTCTATTTTCTTCTCTTCTTTTGCTGGATTGAACTCTCTGCACTTCTGCTTTTTCTTTTTCCCTTTCGATCAACCTTCATCTGTGGATGAAGGCTTCAATATATAGCAGCAGCAGGTGGATAAGGTACAGAATGCGTGTGCCTCCCACACCCGATCCAGAACCTTCTTTCCACGTGCCCTTATAGCATTGGTTCCTTTACTATTGGATCACGTGCATCCCAGACACTGGGGAATATACTTCCTCGGACCACCTTCTTCTTTTTGTTCTTCTTCTTCTCCTGCAAAGAGATTAAAACCATTAAAAACTCAGGGCCACAAAAACTAAAACTGCATGAGGTAAGTGATAGCAATACGAGATGCACTATACTGAGAACAACACGAGATACACAAGATGACTACAGCACGAAATAAAGAAAGAATGACACGAGGTCAGATGACTACAGCAACACGGCTAACACTATAAAGAGAACGACACGAAGTCAGATGAGAACAGCACAAAATAAAGAAGTAATGAAATAACACGAAGCAAAACGGTAGTAAAACACGCGATCAGAGGAAACCTGAACGAAGATAGAAAGAAGCAACACGAAGACATAAAAACAACACTGAGACACAAACACAGAAATAACATGAAGACTCAAACGTAAAAAATAACACGAAGACACAAACACAGAAACAACACAAAGAACGACCAATCAAAACGACTAAGTTGACTCGAGGTCATCGGTGAATCAATACGAGAATCAACACGAAGTATCAAACAGCAAAGGGAATGGCACAAAGTGAAATGACACTTTACACTAACATAACTTGAAGACACAGGAAAACGACTCGAACATGAGGACGACACGAGCTGAAAACAACTCGATAACGAAAACAGAAACCGACACGAAGTGTGGTCACAAAGCAAAAAGGACACGGGGTCTAGGAAAAACAACACGAGGATAGAAGACAAGAACGACTATGACGACACGTGATAAAATAGTGAAAGCAGTAAAACAACTCGAGTAACTACAGTAAATGACATGAAAACACAAGAGCAAAAAATAAAAAGGATGACTTGAGATGATCAACTAAATACTGAAGAAACGACACGAGGTTCACAGAAAGCAGCATGAGGTGCTGCAGTGTTCAGCACACAATGGAACAAATAACGACACGAAGACAACCCCTGAAAATAACTGAAGTGACTCGAAAGTTTATTTTTCACAGAGAAATATTTTTTGTTCTCCACTAAGGCTTATAGTGTTGTCATTCTCAAAACATGTAAAGACTCAACAATCTCCCCCTTTTTGATGGATGGCAACACTATGAGTCTTGAGTCTTTGCAGAAATAATTTTCAATCTGTTCAAAGCTAAACATCATCAGCACCATCATTAATCATCATTAAAAAATCATTAACAACAAAAAATCATTCTCAATCGTAGTAGTAGCAAAGACTTGAGTTCTCCCCCTTTGTCAACATCAAAAAGAAAGAAAGAAAAGGAGGCAGAAATGCAAAGGATATAAGATGTAATTAACAAGTCCAAGAGTGTGAGAGAGCCCAAAAAAAAATACAGAACACTATTTTTAAGGAGAAAAGAATCTGGCATGTTTGTTGGAAGGGCCAAGTGGCCTGTCTTGTGGTGGTCTACCCCTTGGAGCAGCAGAGGAGAAATCTTGAGTTGGACCTCTACTGGAGGATGCCTGACCAGGGGCTGAACCCAAGGCAGAGTGAAGGTCCTTCAAGTCATTGGACAATTCAGCTAGCCAATACACAACGGAGCTTTTGACATGTGCCACTTCTGAAATGATGTCTTCTTGGCGAATATTAACAGATTCATATCTGTCAGTCAGAGTTCTCACTTCTGCTAAGAAGGCGATCAATCTGTCATAGATCTTCTGGACATCTGGACCTAGGGCACTAGATGACCCCTTCAAAACTTCTAAGGATGTCCTGATCTCAAAACAATGATCTATAATGCTGGCAGATGACTTAAAGGAGGAAATATGAGCATCTTGTAATTCACGAAGTGCTGTTGCTATCTTTGAACATACCACCTGCAAGTTTTCCATCGAGGACCTGGTGGCATCATCTGAAGCTTTCTTGTTTAGCAGAAACTTTTTCCATTCAATCAGGAGAGAAATTTCAAGCTTCAGTAGTCTGGAATGAACTTGATTAATATTTAGAGTGACATACTTGAGCAGATCATTCATTTTCTTATCCTGTCTCTGCATCTGTTGAGTCAAATTTATGAGGAGTTCTTCAATGTTGGGCGCCCGAGCAGATAGAAGTCGAGGTTGACCTAGAGGTGTACCATAAGATTCACAGCCAGGTGCTGTTCTCTCATCTGCTTCTTCTTATAGCGGCGTTTGGCTATCTCCTGCTGGAACCCGATCTTCATCTTCAGCTTGGATTTCTTTTTCAGGAAATACATTTTCAGGTGCTTCTTCTTCACTTGATGATTCTGCTTCTTGTTCTATGTCAGTAACTTTCTCCTGACACTCATCCACTCTTTCTTCCATGAGATCATCATCTGCAGAGATTTCAACAGGTGCCTGTTCTATAATTTTAGCTGTAACCACGTTGTCAGCCTCTTCCAAGCTTTTCTCCACAGTCTCTCTAAGAATGAAATTAACAAACTCAACAAGGTCTTGCTCATTACTTTCTTGCTCTTGAGCAGGCTGTTCCACGGGCAGCCTCACTTCTTCTGATGACTTCCCAAAGGAATCAAACAACCCATCAATGTTTGTATCTAGTTCAGTTTGAATGCTATCTTCAGACATCCTAACTTCTTCAGATGCAATCTCAACAAGCCTCTGAAAAGATAGAGATGCTTCAGTAGGTGCAGCAGAAGTAGCAGACAGTGGTTGTTCAGATGGTGTCTCCTGTAAGGCAACCTCAGAAGCTAATTGTAAAATAGTTTGGGCAGATTCTTTAGGGTGTTCCAGAAGTTCTCTCTGAGCTTGTGATTCTTTGACTTTCTGGGCCTTAACCTGCCCCAAGAGAGAAGAACCCTCCAAGCCCAAAAATACTGAAACAAAATTCATGTTAAAAATGTTTCGACCCCTAACTTCAGACATGGCCTCTCCATCCAAGGAAATCTTTGAATATTTGAAGATGTCTGTCAGATGGGCGGCGTAGGGCAGGTGTCTTTTGGACCCAATACACCCCTTCATGACAGAAAAAATAATTTCAGGCAAACAGATCTTTACATGCTGAATCAGACAGAACAAAAGAAATCTTTGAGTGTCTGTGATTCTTCCTCTAGCTCCAGTCTGTGGGGTGACTATAGATGCAATGATGTTCTGAAGTAGCTTGTGAAGAGGGGGAAATGATGAGGTTTGGTAAGCTTTCAGCTTCAACTGCCCCTTGTCATGAATATTACTGGGTTTACCAGTAATGACCGAAAAGGCTTCATGCAGACTATATCTAAACCCTCTTTCCACCTCTCCTTTTTCTGGAATACTGAGAGCTTTGTGGAGAGAGTCACAAGTTACTGCTATCTCAGTCCCCTTAACAGACGAGATCAGAGCAGACTTATCTCGGCTCAAAGAAAAATTATTATAAAATTCTATTACCAGGCTAGGGTAGTAGACACGGTGATTTTCTAGGAATTTCCTCCAATCCTGAAACTCAAAAATCTCCAAAAGTTCTGGAAACTTCAAAACCATGGATTCATCGCCGAAATCTATTATCCTTGGAGGAATAATTTTCCCACTCTCTAAAAACACGATAGACTGAGAGGGCCTGGTACCTTGTGCAGAAGAAATTTCCACGGCTATTTCTGGTTCTAGACATCTTTGCTGCTTGGACGAAGGCTCCTCAACTGTTTCCTTTCCGTTCCTCTTCCTTTCAACAGGAGCGACGGATTCTAGCTGATCCATTTGCCGTAATTCCTAGAGTATCAACTCTTTCTTGCTGGTTGCTACTGGAGATGAAGCTAGAACCAAGAATGGAGGAGAGCTCAGTGGGGAGAAGAGACTTTTGTGGAGAAAAATGAGCGGGAGAGAAGGGTTTGAAGGAGCAGCGAGACGTATCGGCACGAGGAGGAATAGGAAGCGGCAAGGGCACACGAGGGTTTTTTGGATGTAACCTTGAGGAACAAGAAGGGTTTAGGGGGGTCACTTTTCACTCTTATCGAACTTTTCAGGAAATACCCAGACTACCCTCATTCAATATGTAACACAGCCATTGCCCGTTAAAGTTCGCTCTTCAATATATGGCTTTATTATATTCTTCCAAATACCTTGGTCAGTTACCTCAAGACATTAAATCAACAAGATCACAAAACTAGCTGTTAAAGGTACTTAGCCTACAGAAGGTCACGATTAAAATATGCCTTATGTTTGTCAGGCAAAGAAATAACAAAAAGATAGTCAAGCAGGGTTCATTACTTCATTTAAAAGACAAGAGAGGGCATACAGAGTCAACCAATTTGTTGAGCACTTAGGTAGAATTGTCCCTTTTTACTCAAGGAGACATGTTTATAAGACACCAGAATCCCTGGTTACTCAGGACAGGCTACCTTTATGCCAAAGAAACCAATGAATTTTTGTTGACTTTTCTTTCCCTTTCACCCCTTTTTTTTATTTTAACTTTTCTATAAGAAACAGAGATAGCTAATTGTATCACGACAGAAACTCTAGACTTCTTTGATCTATAATATCTATTTCTCCACAATTGCCATTGCTCTGCCACAAAGTATGGCGTATTCCCTGGTACCACCTCTCATGACCTTGGACAAAAGACAGAGCCCTTACTTAACACAATTTTTTTTCATAGCCCTATTCACATAAGTTTCAGTTAAAACGAAATCCTCCGCAAGGTTTTTCCATTTAACAGAAAGTTTTACAATATGTTGACCAACAATAGAGAGGATAACTTAGAAGGATTAAAGGACAAGATATAACCCCCATACATTAAAGTTCTTTATTAACAGGTGTAACTTGTTACAATAGATTTTGGGTGGTTTAAGGTATTCTGATCAAATCTGATAAGAGTAACAAAGCTATAAAAAGGAATTTTTCTTCAAGAATATTCCTAAACCAAAGGGGATAAGAAAAGGATAAGAAGGTGACAAACAGAATGGAGAGAGATGAGATGAGATGAGAAGCACTCCTTACAGCAAAGCAGCAAGTAAGAGATTACTCTAGAAAGTAAAGACCAAGGAGCTCACAAATGAAATCTTCTTGAGGAAATTCAATCTCGTAACCAGAGAATGCTCTTGGGTAAAAATCTGCAACCTCATGAGTTATCTGAACTCAACACCAACTAACCACATCGGCAGACAAAGATTCTTCAGATTCCAGATGACCTGACAAGCTCCTTTTCAGCCCACGCTAGGACATCTCACACACAACTCTTGGAAATATTAATTATTTATTGAATAACATTCATGCTATCAGCTGAAATGCAATACGTTGAAGCAAACTTATGGTTTTTCAAATAAAAGGAATGAGATGCAATAAGCACGAATCAGTAAGTTGATAGAATAATTGTATGCCTCCCCCTAACTATGAGCATGAATTACAGCGTGATACCAAGTATCCATCCAAGAGAGATTTTAGCAAAGCAGTCAGAGGAGGACATTCGTGATCATGGAATACTTAGTTGCACACAGACTTCATCACAGAATCAAATTTAAATCTCAATAAAGCAGGTATTGGGAACTGACCTGAATATTAAAATCCCCCCCTTTTTTTTGAGTGCCTTGGCTTATTACTCCTCTTTATTCTTCAGCTTCCAAGGCGCACCTGCAGGTTAGCAAACTATTTTGCACGAATAGGCACCCAAGAAGTCTTGGGTCCTGAGTTAGCAGTGACATTCTTAGCAGGTTTTCTAACCAATCTCCTAGCAGCATGGTTATCAGATTTCATCAGATAGTAATTATTCATTGAATGACCAATTGTACCATAATAATAGCAAGATGCAGCAGGTTTCAGATTGGATTTATGCACATTCTTATAAACATGATTTTTATGCACATATGTATGAAAATTTTTGTTAACAGAATTGAAATTCTGTTTACCAAAACCAGCATTGCTTTGGTATCCTGCCAGCCAACAGGTTGCAGCCCTGTGACCTGGCTTTCCACAGTTAAAACAATGAGAAGAGTTCATTCTCTTAAAATTCTCTTTTCTACCCTGACCATGCCAGCATTCAATGGCCCTGTGGCCTGTCTTTCCACAGTTGACACATGCAGAGTATTTTCCATTTGCAGCAACTTTATTCCTATCAACATCATTATGGTTTGCAGGAAATTTAGCATGATGTGAAGAATATATTTTCTTACCATTTGCAAACCAGCATTGTGCGATGCTGTGTCCTAGTTTGCCACAGTGCAGACATTCAATTTTCTTTTTCTGGAATGAAGGATTTTTATCATGAAGTTTCTTAGCATTCATTATCCCGGCCCTCATATCATCTTTCTCCATCAATTTACACTCATGCATTAAATGTCCAAGTCTATGACAATAGTGGCATGACATTTTCCTTTTAGATGAGTGTGAGTGCGGACTGTGATCAACATGCACAGATGAGCCCTTTTTATTCATTTTATGTTTTTTATCCTGTTCTTGTGTTTTCTTAGCCTTATAGCGAGGTGGAGAAGAGGTAGAAGGTTTTTCCTATTCAGATGATTTAACAAAAACAGTTTCCAAATTTGATCCATAGACCTTACTCATGACTGGACTATAGCCCAGTCCCTTTTTCTTAAAAGTAGAGCTAGAAACAGAATATGTCTGAATTTTATTTTCAAAGGTCTTTTTATTTACAGGGTTATAACCTAACCCCTCCTTCTGAAAATTGACTTTTACTCCCAGCAGTTTGTTTAGATTTTCTTGCCCATCAACAAATTTAGACAAGGATTTCTTTAAGTCTTGGATTTCTTCTTCTAAAGAGGCAATGTGTAACTCATAACTTGCAGTCTCTTGTTCACTGCAATTGACAGCCTCATTCAAGACTTTGTTGGCAATTATGTATTTCTCAACTTCCTTTCTCAACTCATCAATTTCTTCTGAATTATTGGACACCACATGTTTACCCTTTTCAAATGTCAGCAATCTCTCTAACATGATGGTGTTCAACTGTTTTAGTTTCTCAATTTCTTCCTTTAGTCTGTCATTCTGAATTAATTCGTTTATCAAAATCTGATCATCAGAGTTAGCTTCAGATTTTCTTCCATCCTTAAAAGTTTTCAAGTCCTTTTGCAGTTTCTCAATATTTTTCTGTAATTCAAAGTTGACAGACTTAATGGCTTCAGATTTTTCAGCAAGTACTTTATTTTCAATCCTGAGCTTCTCTAAACTTTCCTTGCTTTCAGCTGAGGATTTTTTCAGGGAATCAATCTCACTCACATGATTCTTATTTCCATTGATTAGCACATCATTTTATTTTTTCAACATTTGTAGATTAGACACACAGGCATCATGAGAACTCTTCAATTCAGCACAATTTTTATAGTCAGACCTTGAATTATCTAATCCCTTATTCCTTTTCAATTTTTTATATCATTTTTACAATTTTTCATATGACTTAGATAAATCGCTGTAAGCATTTTCCCAATCTTCTATAGAAAAGTTCTCGAAGTGGTTTACCTCTTCTTCATTCTCCTCCACCTCTTGGCTGGTACTGTGGTCACTTCTGCTAACCATCATGCATGTGCTTTCATTTCTCCCGTGGGCTAGCTTCAGCTGGTCCATAATATCCTTGGCGGATCTGCAACCATGGAAACAAGAATGCAAGGCTTTATCAGTCGCTGTTAACATTAGGTTTAAGGCCTTTTGATTCTCTCGGAACATCTGATTCTCACTGTCACGCCCCGATGCGGAAACTCGGGACGTACAGTTAGGGACAAGCGAGCAAGAATATAAATAATTCCGAACCATTGCAACCATTGCACAAAAGGTTGGAAAAGATAATCATCAGAGTTTTATTGATAATAAAGTTGAGTACAACTGGGTAGAACAACTATATCCAAATAATATTCAAAATACTAGAACAACCTCTCACTAATACTAAGGGTACAAACTGACTCAATCAACTAAAACTAACACTCGAGTCACTCCAGTCCATCCCCGATATGATCATCACCTGGAAAGGGGGAAACAACAGTAGGAGTGAGCTAACGCGCTCAGTAGATAACCATAAGCAGATATAAGTGATTAACCAATTATTACAGTTTATATGAATGCAGTAAATAAAGAATGACGATACGATAAATGAAACAATGTAAAGAAATATCTTACAAGGTCAAGAAATATGACAATTACCACAAGTAATGAACAAGTAGAGCAAGTAATAATAGAGAATTGGCCAGTATTCAAGTATGTTACACATGTAACCAAATAACCACGCACGATTCAAGTATCAAGAATTTGTTCTAGACGTAACATGTCAAGTCAAGTATTCGGGTGCAATGCCTCACCCTGTCACAAACATCCCATTGGGCTCACTATCTTTTCGGGCGCTCTCCCCAGGACCAGACCGGGCCCTTATGATGCGTTGGCATTTATTTCGTTTGGATCTACGATCCCCCGTCTAGACATAGTCATTTATGGCCAATATAATCAGTAGAATTTCTGTCAAGTACAAGATGTAAAGGATGACACTTGTCTCCTTTGATTCAAGAGTATAAACACGATGAGAAACCCAAAACTGAGGGTAGTCGTACGGCAAAACACCGGGCCGTACTCACGCGAGTAACGAGTCACGTAGTCAAGAATGAACGGTTGACAGTAAGCCGTTCGAGAGAAGAGAAGTAAGTTCCGAAGAACAAATATACGGACCGTACGAGGCCGTATTCCAGATATACGGTTCTACAGAATCCGTATTAAGTATAAGTGATAGTAATTCTAATCATAAGCTAAATTGTGCAAAATGGCTACCGGGTCACCAATGACAATTAAACCAATCAGATTATGGTTCAATGTCCAATGGTCGATTCCGGGCTCAAATATGACCGAAGATTAAACAAGGATAATCGGTCATTTATCGAGTTAAAACGATAACGATCGGGCCATTTAAAAGACATACGGTATACAATATACCATATAAGCCAAAAATTTGCCCATTTATACTCAAGTAGTGAAACCAGCGATTAAATCATGTAATCCACTATTTAACCATGGATAAAATTATCTCACGGTAAAAATTCATCCCACGGTAAAAATGGGAATTTACCGGATAGAGTGTCCGGTTCAAATTATAATTTAATCGGCCAAGACTTGCCATAAATCAGCCATAGGTTAATGGTCTACGGTGATTTAACAAAATTTTACGACGGTAAATTTTTAACCAAATTACATGCGATTTACTAAGATTAATCATCATGATTTAACAATTAACAAAAGTAAATATTGCATATAACTGAAATTTAATCATCTATTTACTATATATATATATATATTTTTTTGTTAAATGGGTTAATCATCTTACTGATTAACACTGATTAACGTTGCTTATATCTACTTCTGATGCTAATTTCATGCTAAATTGAATTATAATCTTCTTACGGATTAACACTTAACACTGATTAACGTTGCTTACACTAATTTAACACGTGATTGTATCTGATTCTGATGCTAATTAGATGCTAAATCGAATCACTTATGCTAATTACATGCTAAATCGAATCATAATCTTCAATAATTTGATGTCAAACTAATTTAACAACGTGCTCTCTCATTCTATGTATTTAAACTTGAAGTTCGGCCTTGGTTACCTACCTTAAATCGAAGAATAAGGAAGATACGGAAGAAGAAGAACAATACTCCTCCTAAGCTTAAGCTTCCTGCGATTTCCTTCCAACAGCAACTTAACAGAGATAGGAAATAGGAAGAGACAAAGCCTCCCTATTTATAGATGACAGAAGGTTATACATGACAGAAGGAGAAACGTGAGGCTCCTTCCAAGCAAGGTGGACACGGCGCTGCGGGTGGCCAGAAATGTTGACGACGCGTTTAAGCCGACTAAACACGTTTCCACGTGTTTTTGTTTAGATAAAGATTAAGCTTAATTAGCTTAATAATATTTAGCTTAGCTTAAACAGGTTTAAACTAGAACCTCCAATTAGTCTTACCTAATGATTTTTAATGAGTTAGTCGAAGAAGACAAAAATGTTACATAACTAATCAGAAACTCATTTATTATTTTTATGGATTTTTTTTTTATCATGAGGTTGAATTTTTAATCGTACTAATCTTAGGATGAAAATATTAATTAATGTAATTTCATCGGTGTGGTAGATAGATCGAGTTACGGATTTTTACTAAGAATACTCAAGATGACAAAGTTGCTAATAACAATATGCTCTATCAAATATGATTTTTATAGATTTTTCTAAGGTAGTCGTATTTTCGTGTGAATAGTGTTTTTCGCATTTTTAAGTCAGGCTTAAATCACTGATTAAGCCATGTAAATGATTTTATTAGGGTCAGGCACAGAAGACCAAAGCGTTTACCATGGTGTTTACTAATTAACTACTATTTTTTTGGAATTTTTATATGATAGTCAAAATCTTTACTATTTACTATTTGCCACAACACTATTCAAAATTTACTATTCACGAAATTTAATATTTTGTACAGAAAATCGGGGTCTTACACCCTCCCCCACTTAAAGAATTTGGTCCTCTTAATTCACTGAACCAAAAAAATAGTAAGGGAATAAATAGCTCACCTTAGAAAAAATCGGGATATCGCTTCCGCATAGCGTCCTCGGATTCACAGGTGGCTTCCTCGGTTCCACACCGACTCCACTGAATCTTGACCATTGGTATGGAACGATTCCGAAGTTGTTGTTCCTTTCGATCCAGAATCTTCACTGGTATTTCTTCATACGTAAGATCCTTCTTTAATTCAAAATCCACATGTTGAATAATATGACTAGGGTCGTACACGTACTTCCGTAGCATAGAAACATGGAATACGTTATGTACGCCAGACAATTGAGGATGTAAAGACAATCTATAAGCGACTTCACCCACTCGATCAAGGATCTCGAATGGACCAATATACCTCGGGCTTAGCTTGCTATGAATACCAAATCGTCGAATACCTCTCGACGGAGAAACCTTCAAAAATACATGCTCACCAATCTGGAATTCCAAATCTCTTCTTCTATTATCAACATAGTTCTTTTGCCTTGATTGAGCCACAAGTAACCGGTCTCGGATAATACGAATATTCTGTGATGATTCTGAGATAAGATCCGGTCCAAGCCATTGTTTCTCACCAACCTCATCCCAACATAAAGGAGAACGACAGCTCCTTCCATACAAAGCCTCGAAAGGTGCCATCTGTATGCTGGATTGGTAACTATTGTTGTAGGTGAATTCTATCAATGCTAAATGATCGTTCCAACTACCACCGAAGTCGATCATATAAGCTCTCAACATATCTTCCACTATTTGATTAGTTCTCTCGGTCTGTCCATCTGTCTGTGGATGAAATGCAGTGCTAAAATTCAGACGGGTACCAAGAGATTCTTGCAATCCTTTCTAGAAATGAGATGTAAATCTCGGGTCTCGGTCAGACACAATGCTGACGGGAATACCATGAAGTCTAACCACTTCCTTTAGATATAATGCTGCTAGAACATCGACTGTCCACTTGGACTTAATAGATAGGAAATGAGCAGACTTAGTTAGTCGATCAACAATCACCCATATTGCGTCAAAACCACCTCGAGTCTTAGGAAGACCCATGATGAAATCCATGCCAATACTCTCCCACTTCCATTGTGGTATATCAAGTGGTTTCAATTTACCTGCCGGTCTGAAATGCTCGGCCTTTACTTGTTGACAAACCAGGCATCTACTCACGAAATCTGCAATTTCTCTTTTCATATTCGGCCACCAAAAAGATCTTTTCAAATCTTTGAACATCTTAGTGCCTCCCGGATGGATAGTATATCGGGATCTATGAGCTTCTTCAAGAACCCGATTCTTTATGTTTGCCTCATCTGGTACACAAGTTCTTCCTTGAAATAATAATCTTCCATCGTCGGCTATTGAGAAATCAGGTCTGCTACTCAAGCTTTCCTTAATCTTGACTAGCTCGGGATCAATATCTTGCAATAACTTGATTTCCACCAAAAGTTCGGGCTTAAGTTGCATCTGGGAAATCAAAATCCGATCATTATCGATATTGATATCCAGAATAGCCATCTGCTCCAGTAACTTCCATTCTTGTAACATAAGACTGAATAACTTAGCCACAGGCTTCCGACTTAAAGCATCAGCCAGCACATTGCCTTTGCCCGGGTGATACTCAATGGAGAAGTCGAAATCCTTTATATACTCCAACAATCTTCTCTGCCTCATGTTCAATTCCCTTTGAGAAAATAAATATTTCAGACTCTTATGATCTGAAAATACCGTGAAAGATTCACCATACAAGTAATGCCTCCAAATCTTTAATGCAAATACCACTGCTGCCAATTCCAAATCATGAACTGGATAATTAACTTCATGCTTCCTTAACTGCCTAGAAGAATAGGCAATTACCTTGCCATGCTGCATAAGCACACAGCCTAAACCAATACCAGAAGCATCCGTGTATACCACGAAACCACCCTCACCAGAAGGTAAGGTTAAAACAGGTGCAGTAGTCAAACGATCCTTTAGAGTTTGAAAACTCCGTTGACAATCAATTGACCACACAAACTTAATCTCTTTGCGGGTTAACTTTGTCAGAGGTACCGCAATCTTAGAGAAATCTTGAATAAACCTTCGATAATAACCAGCTAGGCCAAGAAAACTCCTCACTTCAGTAACACTGGTTGGTTGTTCCCAATTCTTTACTGCTTCCACCTTAGAGGGATCAACAGAAATTCCATCTTTGGTAATAATATGTCCTAAAAAGGACACCTCTTGTAGTCAGAAATCACACTTGCTAAACTTAGCATATAACTGGTGATCTCTCAATACTTGCAAAGCCATCCTCAGATGCTCGGCATGTTCTTCTTCACTCTTAGAGTATATTAAAATATCATCGATGAATACCACAACCCACCGATCAAGATAGGGTCGGAACACACTGTTCATTAACTGCATGAAGGCTGCCGGTGCATTCGTTAACCCAAAAGACATAACGACGAATTCAAAATGACCATACCGGCTACGGAAAGCAGATTTATAAATATCCTCTTTCTTAATCCTCAACTGATGATATCCAGATCGAAGATCGATCTTAGAAAAATAAGAAGCACCCGCTATCTGGTCAAATAACTCATCAATCCTCGGCAGTGGATATTTGTTCTTGACAGTTAACTGATTAAGTTGCCTATAATCGATGCATAATCTCATCGAACCATCTTTCTTCCGAACAAACAATACAGGAGCTCCCCAAGGGGAAACACTCGGACGAATAAAACCCTTCTCGAGCAATTCGAATAATTGCTGCTTTAATTCCCGCAATTCCGCAGGAGACATACGATAAGGGGCCTTAGAAACAGGAGACGATCCAGGAATAAGATCAATAGAGAATGTCACTTCACGCTGAGGCGGAAGTCCTGGTAACTCCTCTGGAAAAACATCCGAAAAATCTCGGACAATAGAAATGTCCTTAATCTCACTCTGCTGCTCAGGGGACGTATGAACAAAAGCCAGAAAAGCTTTACATCCACGCCTCAATAATTTATCAGCACGAAGAGTTGAGATAAGAGATATAGAACTCGGGTGTTTAACTCCCTTGAAAGATAATCCGGGGTGTCTAGAAAAAGACACGGAACAAGAACTACAATGAAAATTGGCCTCATACCGAGCCAACCAATCAGCTCCTAGGATTACATCATAACCCTTCATGTCCATGCAAATCAAATCAGCCGGGAAATTCTGATCACTCACCATAACCTTACTAGAAGGATAGTAATGCTGAATAGCTGAACTAGAACCAATGGGGGTTGATATTTCTAACGGAGATCTCAACAAAACAGGTTCCACAGATAAAGTCTTAGCAAATCTCCGTGAAATAAAAGAATGTGTTGCACCAGTATCAAATAGAACGAAAGTTGGCAAGTCGAATATAACAAGAGTACCTTCGACGAGTCCACCATCTTTGGCGATATCTGCTTCCTTAGCATGGAGATCTTGGAGCCTGCCCTGAGGCTTCTTGAAATTCAGAGGTTTTACTGGGATAGCTTGCTCTGATAATAAAGGACAGTTTGGGATACGGTGCTCTTTACTTCCACATCGCAGACATGCGCCTAGCTTGCGCCAACAATCTTCCATCTTGTGACCAGGACGATCACAATACTTGCAAATACCCTTGAAAGGTACCGAAGAAATAAGCTTCTTGTCTTCTTGTCTCGGCATCTTGCCTTTCCACGAACCAGATCCAGAACTAGAACCAGAACCAGTAAAGGATCTTTTCTTGCTAATGTCAGTGCCAGGCTTAACATTCTTGAGTGCCTTCGGTTGCTCTTTCTTGTTACCACCACGAATTCTTTCGGTCATTTCCAAGGTATCTTCCAATACTTGTGCTTTCCTCACCATCTCGGAATATGTAGTTATTTCCAGTGGTGCCAATTGATTAATATAGTGAAGCCGAAGACCATTGAGAAAATGCTTCGCCTTCATTCTCTCAGTCGAAATGAGATGTCTCGCATATCGAGAAAGCCGTGAAAATTGAGCTTTATATTCTGATACTGATAGACTTCGCTGCTTCAGGACTGCGAATTCCGCGGCCTTCTTTTCTTGCATGCGATCAAAAAAATATTTGTCATTGAAATATTCCTCGAATTCCTCCCACGAGACTTGTTGATCACTGAGAGTCGGTTTAACAGACTCCCACCAAGCACGCGCATCACGCTCCAGTTGGAATATGGACAAAAGAACACGCTCTTGGTCGGTGCATTGCATGACCTCAAAAATCCTTGCCATCTCCTCGAGCCAATTCTCGGCTTCATCGGGATCAGTCGAACCAACGAATCTAGGCGGGTTCATTCCTCAGAAATTCCGGTACAAATCACCGATGCCATGAGCTGCGCCATGAGGTGCCGCTCCAGCTCCTGCCTGAGCCAGTGCATTCAAGGCTTGCGTAAGTCCTTGAACTGTACGCTGCAAGTTCCTCATCTCAGCACGATTGGCTGCCATTATCAGTTAAGTACCTATAAAATAATTACTCGAATTATTTATGAGAGAAGAATTTATGAGAGCAGAACTTCTTGAAGAGAAGAGAAGAACTAGAGAAAAGATTACGATTACGGCTAATGACTTAACCCAGATTTCTACCCATTCTCACAAGGTCAGGTTTTCTTAAACTTAGCCCTAGAACTTATAGAACCTATACCTTAGAGAGAAGAGAAGAGACTAGACTCTAGGTCTATGCGACTTGGCTCTAATACCAACTAAACTGTCACGCCCCGATGCAGAAACTTGGGACGTACAGTTAGGGACAAGCGAGCAAGAATATAAATAATTCCGAACCATTGCAACCATTGCACAAAAGGTTGGAAAAGATAATCATCAGAGTTTTATTGATAATAAAGTTGAGTACAACTAGGTAGAACAACTATATCCAAATAATATTCAAAATACTAGAACAACCTCTCACTAATACTAAGGGTACAAACTGACTCAATCAACTAAAACTAACACTCGAGTCACTCCAGTCCATCCCCGATATGATCATCACCTGGAAGGGGGGAAACAACAGTAGGAGTGAGCTAACGCGCTCAGTAGATAACCATAAGCAGATATAAGTGATTAACCAATTATTACAGTTTATATGAATGCAGTAAATAAAGAATGACGATACGATAAATGAAACAATGTAAAGAAATATCTTACAAGGTCAAGAAATATGACAATTACCACAAGTAATGAACAAGTAGAGCAAGTAATAATAGAGAATTGGCCAGTATTCAAGTATGTTACACATGTAACCAAATAACCACGCACGATTCAAGTATCAAGAATTTGTTCTAGACGTAACATGTCAAGTCAAGTATTCGGGTGCAATGCCTCACCCTGTCACAAACATCCCATTGGGCTCACTATCTTTTCGGGCGCTCTCCCCAGGACCAGACTGGGCCCTTATGATGCGTTGGCATTTATTTCGTTTGGATCTACGATCCCCCGTCTAGACATAGTCATTTATGGCCAATATAATCAGTAGAATTTCTGTCAAGTACAAGATGTAAAGGACGACACTTGTCTCCTTTGATTCAAGAGTATAAACATGACGAGAAACCCAAAACTGAGGGTAGTCGTACGACAAAACACCGGGCCGTACTCACGTGAGTAACGAGTCACGGAGTCAAGAATGAACGGTTGACAGTAAGCCGTTCGAGAGAAGAGAAGTAAGTTCCGAAGAACAAATATACGGACCGTACGAGGCCGTATTCCAGATATACGGTTCTACAGAATCCGTATTAAGTATAAGTGATAGTAATTCTAATCATAAGCTAAATTGTGCAAAATGGCTACCGGGTCACCAATGACAATTAAACCAATCAGATTATGGTTCAATGTCCAATGGTCGATTCCGGGCTCAAATATGACCGAAGATTAAACAAGGATAATCGGTCATTTATCGAGTTAAAACGATAACGATCGGGCCATTTAAAAGACATACGGTATACAATATACCATATAAGCCAAAAATTTGCCCATTTATACTCAAGTAGTGAAACCAGCGATTAAATCATGTAATCCACTGTTTAACCATGGATAGAATTATCTCACGGTAAAAATTCATCCCACGGTAAAAATGGGAATTTACCGGATAGAGTGTCCGGTTCAAATTATAATTTAATCGGCCAAGACTTGCCATAAGTCAGCCATAGGTTAATGGTCTACGGTGATTTTACAAAATTTTACCACGGTAAATTTTTAACCAAATTACATGCGATTTACTAAGATTAATCATCATGATTTAACAATTAACAAAAGTAAATATTGCATATAACTGAAATTTAATCATCTATTTACTCTATATATATATATATATATATATATATATATATTTTTGTTAAATGGGTTAATCATCTTACTGATTAACACTGATTAACGTTGCTTATATCTACTTCTGATGCTAATTTCATGCTAAATTGAATTATAATCTTCATACTGATTAACACTTAACACTGATTAACGTTGCTTACACTAATTTAACACGTGATTGTATCTGATTCTGATGCTAATTAGATGCTAAATCGAATCACTTATGCTAATTACATGCTAAATCGAATCATAATCTTCAATAATTTGATGTCAAACTAATTTAACAACGTGCTCTCTCATTCTATGTATTTAAACTTGAAGTTCGGCCTTGGTTACCTACCTTAAATCGAAGAATAAGGAAGATACGGAAGAAGAAGAACAGTACTCCTCCTAAGCTTAAGCTTCCTGCGATTTCCTTCCAACAGCAACTTAACAGAGATAGGAAATAGGAAGAGGCAAAGCCTCCCTATTTATAGATGACAGAAGGTTATAGATGACAGAAGGAGAAACGTGAGGCTCCTTCCAAGCAAGGTGGACACGGCGCTGCGGGTCGCCAGAAATGTTGACGACGCGTTTAAGCCGACTAAACACGTTTCCACGTGTTTTTGTTTAGATAAAGATTAAGCTTAATTAGCTTAATAATATTTAGCTTAGCTTAAACACGTTTAAACTAGAACCTCCAATTAGTCTTACCTAATGATTTTTAATGAGTTAGTCGAAGAAGACAAAAATGTTACATAACTAATCAGAAACCCATTTATTATTTTTATGGATTTTTTTTTATCATGAGGTTGAATTTTTAATCGTACTAATCTTAGGATGAAAATATTAATTAATGTAATTTCATCGGTGTGGTAGATAGATCGAGTTACGGATTTTTACTAAGAATACTCAAGATGACAAAGTTGCTAATAACAATATGCTCTATCAAATATGATTTTTATAGATTTTTCTAAGGTAGTCGTATTTTCGTGTGAATAATGTTTTCCGCATTTTTAAGTCAGGCTTAAATCACTGATTAAGCCATGTAAATGATTTTATTAGGGTCAGGCACAGAAGATCAAAGCGTTTACCATGGTGTTTACTAATTAACTACTATTTTTTTGAAATTTTTATATGATAGTCAAAATCTTTACTATTTACTATTTGCCACAACACTATTCAAAATTTACTATTCACGAAATTTAATATTTTGTACAGAAAATCGGGGTCTTACACTCACTGTCCGTCCACTTGGACCTTTTCTTGGGCAGTTCATACGGACCTTGTAAAATCAACTTCTACAAGTCCTTATCAGCTTGTTTAACAAACATGCGAAAAACACTGAACCAATTGTCAAAATCAGATCCCTTAAAAATCGGTGGATTAGCCATTGCCATCAGTTCAAACGAATAGATATCAAACACTAACTCACAAGCAAAATAATGCACATAGGAAACACGTAGAGGATCCTCTGAGAATCGTTGGATTCTGAACCAGAGACCGCTCTGATACCAATTGATAGGTCCAGAGGGAGGTGAATGGACCTTTACCAATAAAACAATGAGGATTAAAAAAAAATAAGTTCTCAATAAGGAGTTTTCGAAAAGGATCTTAACGGTCAAACACTAACCGCGCAGAACGATCAGCTAGGAAGATAAAGATGGATCGGCCTAGACAATCATCTACCGAATAGATCCAAAGCCAGAATAGAAACCAAACACACTGCGCTAGGGATTTTTAAGGTGGTTCGGTCAGACCTCCAGTCTACCTACATCCACCCCTCACTTCAAACCGAAGTGAGGCTTCCACTAGCACCAGCTAGCCAAGCAGACTCAGTCTGCGACAACGGCTGATTCACAGCTTCACCAGGGGACAACCTCCCCTCTTCCTCCACACCTGGAGGGAACCCTAAGGACGCCAAGTCCCTAGAAACTAGGAAACAAGTTCCTCTTCCTCCAACCGGAGGGAACACTAGTGATCTGCAGTCACTAGAACCAGAGACTAAGGTCTCTCTTCCTCTGAAGCCCAGAGGGAACCCACAAGCAGCACACGGCCACTTGCAACTGGAGACAGCGTCTCCCTTCTCCTGAACCAACAGAACAGGAGGACCACTGATCTCAACCTGAGAATCGGAGACAAAACTAGAACAGTAAAGAAAGATCAAAAATAAGAAACTAAGAAGATACAACAGACTGAATGCTGGAACGGTAAAAACACGGAAAGTAGCTCACAATAGAGCAAACTGGTTCGGATTTGATCCTGAAACCAGAATCCTTCTTCTTCTTCTTTCTGAACTCTCAGCTTCGAGCTCTCTCTTTCTCTCACTCTCTCTGCCATTCTCTCTTCTTCCTCTTCTTTAGTTTCTGCTCTCTATTTTCTTCTCTTCTTTTGCTGGATCGAACTCTCTACACTTCTGCTTTTTCTTTTTCCCTTTCGATCATCCTTCATCTGTGGACGAAGGCTTCAATATATAGTAGCAACAGGTGGATAAGGTACAGAATGCGTGTGTCTCCCACACCCGATTCAGAACTTTCTTTCCACGTGCCCTTATAGCATTGGTTCCTTTAGTATTGGATCACGTGCAGCCCAGACACTGGGGAATATACTTCCTCGGACCACCTTCTTCTTTTTGTTCTTCTTCTTCTCCTACAAAGAGATTAAAACCATTAAAAACTCAGGGCCACAAAAACTAAAACTGCATGAGGTAAGTGATAGCAATACGAGATGCACTATACTGAGAACAACACGAGATACACAAGATGACTACAACACGAAATAAAGAAAGAATGACACGAGGTCAGATGACTACAGCAACACGGCTAACACTATAAAGAGAACGACACGAAGTCAGATGAGAACATCACGAAATAAAGAAGGAATGAAATAACACGAAGCAAAACGGTAGTAAAACACGCGATCAGAGGAAACCTAGACGAAGATAGAAAGAAGCAACACGAAGACATAAAAACAACACTGAGACACAAACACAGAAATAACATGAAGACTCAAACGCAAAAAATAACACGAAGACACAAACACAGAAACAACATGAAGAACGACCAATCAAAATGACTAAGTTGACTCGAGGTCATCGGTGAATCAATACGAGAATCAACACGAAGTATCAAACGGCAAAGGGAACGTCACAAAGTGAAACGACACTTTACACTAACATAACTTGAAGACACAGGAAAACGACTCAAACACAAGGATGACACGAGCTGAAAACAACTCGAAGATGAAAACAGAAATCGACACGAAGTGTGGTCACAAAGCAAAAAGGACACGGGGTCTAGGAAAAACAACACGAGGACAGAAGACAGGAACGACTATGACGACAGGTGATAAAACAGTGAAAGCAGTAAAACGACTCGAGTAACTACAGTAAATGACACGAAAACACAAGAGCAAAAAATAAAAAGGATGACTTGAGATGATCAACTAAATACTGAAGAAACGACACGAGGTTCACAGAAATCAGCACGACGTGTTGCAGTGTTCAGCACAAGATGGAACAAATAACGACACGAAGACAACCCCTGAAAATAACTGAAGTGACTCGAAAGTTTATTTTTCACAGACAAATATTTTTTGTTCTCCACTAAGGCTTATAGTGTTGTCATCCTCAAAACATGTAAAGACTCAACAGGTAAAGCCAGTCTATAAGCCACTTCACCGACCCTTTCGAGAATTTCAAATGGACCAATGAACCTTGAAGTTAGTTTGCCCTTAATGCCAAATCTCCGAATACCACGACCTGGAGAAACCTTGAGATACACATGGTCTCCTACTTGAAATTCCAAGTCGCGTCTTCGATTATCAGCATAAGACTTTTACCTATCTTGTGCCATATTTATTCTCTTTTGAATAAGCTTGATCTTCTCTGTAGAATCTCTGATAATATCGGGGCCTAGGAATTGTCTTTCCCCTATTTCACTCCAACATATTGGTGATCGACAACTTTTTCCATATAGAGCTTCAAAAGGTGCCATTTGTATGCTGGCCTGGTAACTGTTGTTATATGCAAATTCTACCAGAGGCAAATGATCATGCCAACTACCTCCAAAATCAATAACACAAGCCCTGAGCATGTCTTCTACTACCTGATTCGTTCTTTCTGTCTGACCATCAGTTTGTGGATGAAAGGCTGTGCTGAAATTCAATATAGTCCCTAGTGACTGTTGTAGTCCCTTCCAAAATTGTGATGTGAATCGAGGATCTCTATCAGATATAATAGTGACTGGGACACCATGTAATTTAACAATTTTCCTTATGTATAATGCTGCAAGGATATCCACAGACCATCGACTTTTGATTGGTATGAAATGTGGAGATTTAGTTAATCGGTCTATGATTACCCATATACCATCGTGTCCACCTCTTGTCTTAGGTAACCCCATAATGAAATCCATCCCTATACTCTCCCACTTCCATTCGAGAATATTCAAGGGATGTAGTTTACCTGCGGGTCTAAAATGCTCTACCTTTACTTGTTGACAAGTGAGACAGCGAGACACGAAATCAACTATTTCTCTCTTCATGTTGGGCAACCAGAAATTTCTTTTGAGATCCTGATATATTTTTGTACTACCTGGGTGAATGGTATACCTAGATTTATGTGCTTCTTCTATAATCAATTTCTTCGTATCCTCATGATCCGGTACACACACTCGGCCCTTGAATAGTAATCTTCCATCCTTCGTAATAGAGAAATCCGGTCGTTGTTCAATATTAGCCTTAATTTCTAAAACACGAGATCATCATTTTACAACTTGACTAGATCCTCTATTAAGGTAGGTTAAGCTCGGATATTAGCCATGAAGCAATCTTCTTCCTTCTTGTCAATATCTAAGTTCAACTGAGCAAATTGAGGAATAAGATTAGTCATACTAATCATAAGACTTGATAGCATACTCATTGGTTTTTTGCTGATTGCATCCGTAATAGCATTAGCCTTGCCAGGATGATATTGAATAGAAAAATCAAAATCCTTTAGATATTCCAACCATCTTCTCTGCCTCATATTTTGCTCTTTTTGAGAAAATAAGTATTTCAAGCTTTTGTGGTCCGAGTAGACCGTAAACTTTTCTCCATGGAGATAATGACGCCAAATTTTCAAGGTAAAAATGACAGCTGCTAATTCCAAATCATGCACATGATAAGTTTTCTCGTGACGCTTCAATTATCTAGAGGAATAACATATTACTCTTCCATTTTGCATGAGGACACACCCTAAGCCAATACCTGATGCTTCCGTATATACTTCGAATCCACCACCTTCCATCGGTAGTGTTAGAATAGGAGCTGTAGTAAGATGATTTATAAGAGTTTGGAAACTCTCCTCACATTCCTCTGACCAGACAAAAGGATTTTCTTTTCTCGTCAGTCTAGTTAAAAGAACTGCAATCTTTGAGAAATCTTTAATGAATCTTCTATAATAACCAGCTAGACCCAGAAAACTTCGTACTTCCGATACGGTCGTTGGCCGGCTCCAATTCTTGACAGCTTCTACCTTAGAAGGATCCATAGCGATACGTTCTTTTGAAATAATGTGGCCAAGGAATGAAACATCCTTGAGCCAGAATTCACATTTATTTTGTTTGGCATATAGTTTATGTTATTTAAGTGTTTGCAAAGCTATTTTCAAATGTTCTTCATGTTCCTCCTTTGTCTTGTAGTATATCAAGATATCATCAATGAAGACGATGATAAACTGGTCCAGATATGGCTGAAAGACACTGTTCATAAGTTCCATGAATGCTGCCGGGGCATTAGTTAATCCGAATGGCATTACCATGAATTCATAGTGGCCATAATGACTTCGAAAAGCCATTTTGTAAATATCTTCTTCTTTAATTCTAAGCTGATGATAACCTGATCTGAGGTCTATCTTAGAGAAATATTCTGCTCCTGAAAGCTGATCAAAGAGTTCTTCAATACGTGGCAACAGATACTTATTTTTAATTGTGAGTTGATTCAGTCGCTGGTAGTCGATGCATAGCTTGAGAGAACCATCCTTTTTCATAACAAATAAAATCGGCGCACCCCAAGGGGATGTGCTAGGTCTGATGAAGCATTTGTCTAGTAATTCCTGCAACTGCCTTTTTAATTTCTTGAGTTCTATGGGGGACATCCTGTAAGGGGCTATAGAAACAGGTGCTGCTCCTGGAATGAGTTCAATAGTGAAGTTCACTTCCCTCTCGGGTGGTAAACTGGGTAATTCGGATGGGAACACATCGGGGAACTCACTTACAATAGGAATGTCTGCTAAGATAATCTCCTTGGATTCGGTAATAATGACAGAAGCAAGAAAAGCTTCACATCCTTACGAGATAAGTTTGTAAGTGTGAAGAGAAGATATAATAGTAGGATGCTTCTTGTACTTGATGCCAAGAAAAGAGAATCTCGGAAGACCGGGCTTTCGAAAGGATATAATCCTATTTCGGCAATTGATATAAGCATCATGATCTACAAGCCACTCTACCCCTAAAATGGCATCATAACCTTTCATGTCAAGGCATACTAAGTTTGCAGTTAGATTGTGACCTTCTACGATCACTTCGCTATTAGGATAATAGTCGGTAAGCTTTGTTCCAGAACTGAAGGGTGTGGAAATAGCAAGATCTGAAGGTAAGGTGTCACGCCCCGAACAAGGCGGAAATATCGGGACGTACAGTTAGAGATACGCTGGCAAGAGAGAGAACTTATCTAAAATAATACACAAGTGCTACAAGATGGAAATACTAAATGGTCATTAACAAACCACAACTGATACAATAACCTCATGTTCAACTTAATACAACTGGAATAATCAATCACTAAAGCTCAATAACATGACTGAGACTAAATGCTCTCCAAAACACAACTAAAAGTAAGATAACACCCTACTAACACACTAGAACTGATACACTCAAGACATCACTCCTGCCCTTCCCCAACGGTAAGTGCGTCACCTGAACAGCCTGGAAAAGGGGGAAAACACAACTATGAGCTGACGGTCAGTAGGAAATAACAGACAGGTATAAGTGATTAACAGTTTAATTATATTTTCAAATGTCATGCTACAAATGATAAAATAATAAAAAGATAACGATGATATCACGAAACAAAATTCAAAGATCTTGCAAGGTCAAGAAATATAATGAATAGAATGGTAAGACAAGAATTTACTACAGGAGATAACGATAAAAAGTTGGACATATCAAGACAATTCAAGTCATGTCAAGCACGTATGTAATTTCATTTCCACGTCCAAGTAATCAGCAAGTAAAGTAACAACAAGTAGAGTATAGAACAGTGAAGAGTGGAAAGTGAAAAGTAGTAGAAAGTAATGTAGAGAGTAGTGGACAGTCCTAGAGTTAACACATGTCAAGTACTGGTGCCAAATGCCACACCTAGTCATTCACCTCCCCGGGGGTACACGTAGTGTTCGGGCGCTCTTCCCAGGACCAGATCGAGCCCTTAATTATTTGCCAGGCATTGATTTCTTTGGATCAAAGATCCCACGAATCTAGACTTCCACAGTTTATGGCCAGAATTCTAAGGTTTAAACTAAGTAGCAATAACAACTTCACGTAGGAAAGAGATTCATTTCCAGAATTTCAAGGTAAGTATAATCATCAAGGAGATCGAAACCAAGTCACAACAAGAGTTAATCGTGCTGCGCTACTGTAAAACAGTAGCAATCAAACAAGCTAATCAACATATTAATCATAATCACTAAGTTAAGATATCATGATTAACCATTATCATTTGCATTAAGACAATTGCCAAGAAGCTGATTCAAGATGATAAGGAAAAGAACAACTCCCACAGGAGTGAAATAGAATGCATTAACAGAGATTTAGTTACACCATTAACCACTAATTATGTGGGTTTCTATTTAATCTTGTATGCATTGAAATGAAGATGATAAACGGTGTGTTTTTACACTAAGTTTGCATGTATGGATCAATGTTAATTGAAACTAAAAAGGGTACATGAATAGGTCATTAGTTCCTCAAAAATGTAGTTTTCAATGTGATTAGGTTGAATGGATTGATTCCCCAATGATCCGGATTGATCCCCGGGTCAAAAACATCATTAATGGGGTCATACAGGGCATGGGTCGACCCATTGGGTCGACCCCTGGCATTCCAGGAGCCTTCCTGGGTGTGGGTCGACCCATTGGGTCGACCCCTCAAAAAAAAAGCTTCATGGGTCGACCCATTGGGTCGACCCCCTTCACTGGGTGCATGGGTCGACCCCATGGGTCGACCCCTACACTTCCAGAAGCGACGGGTGATTCCGTAAACCATGAAAACTCAATGATTTGGGGTATAAATGAGTTGGGATTTTAACCAAATGCTCTAGGGTTCTTAATATACATACTAAGGTCATAAAACAAGAGATTGAAACAAGAAATTTTCTGAAAACTCAATCGAATCACAACCTATTTATGATGAATACATGAAGAACCTAGTTCTTGACATGCGTCTACTAAAACGTAGATTTCTCTCAATATACACAACGGAATTTGGGGCTTTTTATATCAAAAGAAAGCTAACTTAATGATGAATCCAACCATATACTATAATCCATATGTGGATCAAGTTATCTAATCCAAAAACAGTCCGAAAATCAAGCTTCTACTTGAAGAACATAATATACATCAAATTCTAGACATGCTCTTACTAAAAATCAAAATTCTCCAAGTATGCTCAATGAAATTTGGGGCTTCCTACGTTAAATGAAAGCTAACAACATGCTGATTACATCATGTAAGTTAATTAGAGTTTGGTTGTTAGATCCTACCTCAAATCGGAGAGAGAAAACTCAAACCCTAGGATGAAGAACACTTGGACAGCACCTCACAAAAAGCTCGATTTCTCCACGGACACCTAATGAAAATTGGGGCTTTTGCCACCAATGGATAGAGATCGATGAGAGGAACAATTTGCTATACTCATGATCAAGATTTGGTTGAGAATTCCTACCTCAATCGATGGATCAAAGAAAGATGAAGGAAAGCCAACGGCCTGCTGACCCACCTCCACAAATCGAGCTAGATCTCTCCAGATCTGAAACTTCAGCGAACCCCACAACAGCCAAATGAAATAAGACTCATAGGGCTTCATTTTGATAGCTCATAGAGCTTCTGGAGCCTTCGGAATTGGGAGTATTCGCTGCTGCAAGCTACGTGTTTAGAAACGGCGCCGAAATCTTTGACTTGACCAAACTATGTCGGCAGCATGTTTTGGGGCTAGGTTTACCTCAAATTGATTGAGGGTAAATGTTCCTTACATTGTGGCCTTCCATTTGCCCTTGATTTCAGATCATTTGGTCGAGTATTGAGGTCGAATTTCGTGTTTTAAACTAAGGGTTAGGTATGGGTCAAAAGTGTGCACTTTTGGGTTTAAACTCTAAATAGATCTTACCACGGATTTACAATGGCCTAATGCCAGAAGGAAAAGTTGTTATCTACATCGACCTAAATCTATTTACTATTTTTACATATTTTTCTAAGGTAGTCGGATTATTACTTATACTATTCCGTAAATAGTTGAATGTTAAGTTCGGAAAACTAAGTTCACTAATTCGGCATAATAAATGATTTTCTTAGGCTTAAATGTAGAAGAAAAAGTTCCTAAAAAAAATTAATTCTACAAGATGTGATTTTTTGGGATTTTTAGAAAATAGTAGAAAAATGACTTATTCTATTAATTAATTAATTAATCTAATTAATTTGGATAATTCTCATTAATTCGAATAACTTCAAATAAATTCTAAATAATTACAAATAACTTTCTAAATAAATTTCTAAAGAATTTGGGGTCTTACACCCTCCCCTACTTAAAGGAATTTGGTCCTCCAAATTCACTGCACTAAAACTGAGAGTAGAAAAAGATCGCTCACCTAGAATAGATCGGGATACCGCTTTCGCATAGTCTCTTCAGACTCCCATGTAGCTTCTTCGGTCCCACGCCGACTCCACTGAATCTTGACCATCGGTATCGAACGATTCCGGAGTTGTTGTTGCTTCTGGTCCAGAATCTTGACAGGTCTTTCCTCATAGGTCAAATCTTCCTTCAGTTCAAAATCCACCTGTTGAATGATATGAGTGGGATCGTACACATATTTTCGCAACATAGACACATGGAAAATATTATGTATGCCAGACAAATGCGGTGGTAAAGCCAGTCTGTATGCCACCTCTCCCACTCTATCTAGAATCTCGAATGGACCAATGTACCTCGGACTCAGCTTGCCATGAATGCCAAATCTTCGGATCCCTCTCGTTGGAGAGACCTTTAAGAACACATGCTCGCCAACCTGAAATTCTAATGCACTTCTCCTGTTGTCGGCATAACTCTTCTATCTTGACTGGGCTACTTGTAACCGGTCTCGGATAACACGGATGTTCTGTGATGATTCCGAAACAAGATCTGGTCCAAGCCACTGTTTCTCACCTACCTCATCCCAACACAACGGGGAACGACAACTTCTACCATATAATGCTTCAAAAGGAGCCATCTGAATGCTAGACTGATAGCTGTTATTGTAAGCGAATTCAATTAATGCCAAATGCTCACTCCAATTACCACCGAAATCAATCATGCAAGCTCGCAACATATCTTCCACTATCAGATTGGTTCTTTCAGTCTGTCCATCTGTCTGTGGATGAAAAGCAGTACTGAAATTCAGACGAGTACCCAAAGACTCTTGCAGTCCCTTCCAGAAATGTGAAGTAAATCTGGGGTCTCGATCAGATACTATATTCACTGGGATACCATGCAATCTCACCACTTCCTTTATATACAAGGCAGCCAATACATCAATCGTCCACTTGGACTTAATTGGTAAGAAATGAGCCGACTTTGTCAATCGATCGACAATCACCCATATCGCATCAAATCCACCACGAGTCCTAGGTAGACCCATAATGAAATCCATGCCAATGCTTTCCCACTTCCATTGGGGTATGTCGAGTGGTTTCAATTTCCCTGCTGGTTTGAAATGTTCGGCCTTAACTTGCTGACATACCAAACATCTGCTCACAAAATCTGCAACTTCTCTTTTCATATTCGGCCACCAAAAGGACCTTTTCAAATCTCGGTACATCTTAGTGCCTCCAGGATGAATGGTATATCTGGATCTATGAGCTTCCTCAAGAATTTTGTTCTTTATTGTAGCCTCATCCGGAACACAAGTTCTGCCCTTAAATAATAATCTACCATCATCGGCCAACATGAAGTCAGGTCTGCTGCTCAAGCTTCCCTTGATCTCTACCAACTCGGGGTCATTATCTTGCAAGGACTTGATCTCTATCAATAATTCAGGTTTAAGTTGAATCTGAGCAATCAAGATCCGATCATTGTCAATATTAAGATCCAGACTAGATAATTGTTCCAACAACCTCCATTCTTGTAACATGAGACTTGACAATCTAGCTACCGGCTTCGGCTTAATGTATCTGCCACAACATTACCTTTGCCAGGATGATACTCAATCGAGAAGTCGAAGTCTTTCAAGTACTCCAACCATCTCCGCTGCCTCATGTTGAGTTCCTTCTGAGAAAATAAATACTTCAAACTCTTATGATCTGAGAACACTGTAAAGGTTTCTCCATACAAGTAATGCCTCCACATCTTCAAAGCAAACACGACTGCAGCAAGTTCCAAATCATGAACAGGATAATTATCTTCATGCTTCCTCAACTGTCTAGAGGAATAGGTAATCACATTCCCATGCTGCATGAGTACACAGCCTAAGCCAATACCTGATGCATCAGTATAAACAACAAATCCTCCTTCACCAGAAGGTAAAGCCAAAACAGGTGCAGTAGTCAAACACTCCTTTAGAGTCTGAAAGCTTCGCTGACAATCATCTGACCAATCAAACTTATTCTCCTTGCGGGTTAATCTTGTCATAGGTACTGGAATCTTGGAGAAATCTTGAATAAATCTTCGATAATAACCTGCCAGGCCTAGAAAACTTCTAACTTCTGTCACACTGGTAGGCTATTCCCGATTCTTCACTGCCTCAACCTTCGACGGATCAACAGAAATACCGTTCTTCGTAATGATATGTCCTAGAAAGGACACCTCTTGCAGTCAGAATTCACACTTACTGAACTTAGAATATAGTTGATGATCTCTCAACAATTGCAATGCCATTCTCAGATGTTCAGCATGTTCCTCCTCATTCTTAGAATAAATCATGATGTCATCAATAAAGACCACGACCCATTGATCAAGATAGGGCCGAAATACATCGTTCATCAACTGCATGAAAGCCGCTGGTGCATTGGTTAGACCAAAAGGCATAACGACAAACTCAAAATGACCATACCTGCTGCGAAAAGCCGTTTTATAAATATCCTCTTCCTTAATCCGCAACTGGTGATATCCAGATCGAAGATCGATCTTAGAGAAATATTGAGCTCCCGCTATCTGGTCAAATAACTCGTCAATCCTCGGCAAGGGATATTTGTTCTTGACAGTCTGCTGGTTTAATTGCCGATAATCAATGCACAGCCTCATCGAACCATCTTTCTTCCTGACAAATAGTACAGGGGCTCCCCACGGAGAAGTACTAGGACGAATAAAACCCTTCTTAAGTAATTCCATCAGTTGCTGCTTCAGTTCCCTCAGTTCCGCAGGAGACATACGATAAGGAGCCTTAGAAATAGGAGCTGTGCCAGGAATAAGATCAATAGAAAAGATAACTTCCCGCTCAGGCGGAAGTCCTGGTAGTTCTTCTGGAAAGACATCAGGAAAATCTCGGACAACAGGAATGTCCTTGATCTCCATCTGCTGCTCAGGAGTTGCACAAACAAAGGCTAGAAAAGCCTCACACCCATGCCTCAAAAGCTTATCAGCTCGAAGAGCCGAGATGAGCGGTACGGAGTTATGGTGCTTGACTCCCGTAAAAGATAAACCAGAATGTCCAGTAAAAGTCACTGAGCTAGAACTACAGTGAACATTGGCCTCATACTTGGCCAACCAATCTGCTCCTAGGATTACATCATAATCCTTCATGTCCATGCAGACCAAATCTGCTGGAAAGTTCTGTTCACTAATCATAACCTTACTAGAAGGATAGAAATACTGGATTGTTGATCTAGTGCCAATAGGGGTTGAAATCTCTAACGGAGTATTCATCAAAACAGGTTCCACAACTAATGACTTAGCAAATCTCCGAGAAATAAATGAATGTGTTGCACCACTATCAAAGAGAGCAAATGCGGGCTTATCGATTATAGTAAGGGTACCTTCGACGAGTCCGCCATCATCAGAAATCCCAGTTTCATCTTCATGTAAAGCTTGAAGCTTGCCTTGTGGTTTCTTGAAGACTAGAGGTTTTGCCGGTGTAACTTGTTCCGATATGAGAGGACAATTGGGGATACGGTGCTCCTTGCTTCCACATCGCAAACAGGCGCCTTGCTTGCGCCAGCACTCCTCTATCTTGTGACCCGGACGATCACAATAGTTGCACACGCCCTTGAATGGAACAATAGGGCCAGGCTTCTTATCTTCATGCCTCGGCATCTTGCCCTTCCACGATCTGGACCCGCTCCACGAACCAGGTCCACTAACAGGCCTCTTCTTGGTATACCCGGGTTTGACACTCCCGGAACCCGTAGGTAATTCTTTCTTGGTGCCTTTCCCACGGATTCTCTCCGTCATCTCAAGAGTATCCTCTAGAACTTGCGCTTTCCTTACCATCTCAGAATAAGTGGAAATCTCCATCGGTGCCAATTGGTTGATATAATGAAGCTTCAATCCATTGAGAAAGCGCTTCGCCTTCATCTTCTCGGTGGAAATGAGATGAGTAGCATAACGAGAAAGCCGTGCAAATTGAGCCTCATACTCTGCCACGGACAAACCTCGCTATTTCAAGGACGCGAACTCTGCCGCTTTCTTCTCTTGCACTCTATCAGAAAAATACTTGCTGTTGAAGAGTTCTTCGAACTCTTCCCACATAACTTGCCGATCACCGAGAGTTGCCTTGATAGAATCCCACCAAGTACGTGCATCATGTTCCAGTTGAAATGTGGACAAAAGGACACGCTCCTGGTTGGTGCATTGCATAACTTCAAAGATTCTCCCCATCTCATCTAGCCAGTGCTCAGCTTGGTCAGGGTCAGTCGAACCAGCGAATCTAGGCGGGTTCATTCCGCGGAAGTTCCGGTATAGATCACCGGTGCCATGCAGTGCCACTCCTGCCTGAGCTACTTGCTGAAGGGCCTGAGTAAGGCGTTGCACCGTACGCTGCAGGTTCCTCCATTCAGCACGATCAGCTGCCATCTACACGAGAAATAGATTACTTAGGTTTAATCAAGATAAATAATTACACGATTAAGAAACGATCTTAACCCAAGTTTCTACCCATTCTCACCAGGTCAGATCCTAGACTTTTACAAGGTTAGGGATCTAATGCACCTAGACACGACCAAAAACTCGATACCTGGCGGAGGTAATCGGTCCGAAGACCACTCGCGCAAGTGTGCGACCTTCCCGATAGGCGTAGCCTAACGTTCGGACAACACCTTTTGATATACCGATTACTGGGATGTAATGCAAGAAAACCTAAAACTTAGGAAACCTAGGAATGTGAAACCTAGACTCTGATACCAACTAAACTGTCACGCCCCGAACAAGGCGGAAATATCGGGACGTACAGTTAGAGACACGCTGTCAAGAGAGAGAACTTATCTAAAATAATACACAGTGCTACAAGATGGAAATACTAAATGGTCATTAACAAACCACAACTGATACAATAACCTCATATTCAACTTAATACAACTGGAATAATCAATCACTAAAGCTCAATAACATGACTGAGACTAAATGCTCTCCAAAACACAACTAAAAGTAAGATAACACACTACTAACACACTAGAACTGATACACTCAAGACATCACTCCTGCCCTTCCCCAACGGTAAGTGCGTCACCTGAACAGCCTGGAAAAGGGGGAAAACACAACTATGAGCTGACGCTCAGTAGGAAATAACAGACATGTATAAGTGATTAACAGTTTAATTACATTTTCAAATGTCATGCTACAAATGATAAAACAATAAAAAGATAACGATGATATCACGAAACAAAATTCAAAGATCTTGCAAGGTCAAGAAATATAATGAATAGAATGGTAAGACAAGAATTTACTACAGGACATAACGATAAAAAGTTGGCCATATCAAGACAATTCAAGTCATGTCAAGCACGTATGTAATTTCATTTCCACGTCCAAGTAATCAGCAAGTAAAGTAACAACAAGTAGAGTATAGAACAGTGAAGAGTGGAAAGTGAAAAGTAGTAGAAAGTAATGTAGAGAGTAGTGGAGAGAGTAGTGGACAGTCCTAGATTTAACACATGTCAAGTACTGGTGCCAAATGCCACACCTAGTCATTCACCTCCCCGGGGGTACACGTAGTGTTCGGGCGCTCTTCCCAAGACCAGACCGAGCCCTTAATTGTTTGCCAGGCATTGATTTCTTTGGATTAAAGATCCCACGAATCTAGACTTCCACAGTTTATGGCCAGAATTCCAAGGTTTAAACTAAGTAGCAATAACAACTTCACGTAGGAAAGAGATTCATTTCTAGAATTTCAAGGTAAGTATAATCATCAAGGAGATCGAAACCAAGTCACAACAAGAGTTAATCGTGTTGCGCTACTGTAAAACAGTAGCAATCAAACAAGCTAATCAGCATATTAATCCTAATCACCAAGTTAAGATATCATGATTAACCATTATCATTTGCATTAAGACAATTGCCAGGAAGCTGATTCAAGATGATAAGGCAAAGAACAACTCCCACAGGAGTGAAATAGAATACATTAACAGATATTTAGTTACACCATTAACCACTAATTATGTGGGTTTCTATTTAATCTTGTATGCATTGAAATGAAGATGATAAACTGTGTGTTTTTACACTAAGTTTGCATGTATGGACCAATGTTAATTGAAACTAAAAAGGGTACATGAATAGGTCATTAGTTCCTCAAAAATGTAGTTTTCAATGTGATTAGGTTGAATGGATTGATTCCCCAATGATCCGGATTGATCCCCGGGTCAAAAACATCATTAATGAGGTCATACAGGGCATGGGTCGACCCATTGGGTCGACCCCTGGCATTCCAGGAGCCTTCCTGGGTGTGGGTCGACCCATTGGGTCGACCCCTCAAAAAAAAAGCATCATGGGTCGACCCATTGGGTCGACCCCATGGGTCGACCCCTACACTTCCAGAAGCGACGGGTGATTCCGTAAACCATGAAAACTCAATGATTTGGGGTCTAATAGAGTTGGGATTTTAACCAAATGCTCTAGGGTTCTTAATATACATACTAAGGTCATAAAACAAGAGATTGAAATAAGAAATTTGCTGAAAACTCAATCGAATCACAACGTATTTATGATGAATACATGAAGAACCTAGTTCTTGACATGCGTCTACTAAAACGTAGATTTATCTCAATATACACAACGGAATTTGGGGCTTTTTATATCAAAAGAAAGCTAACTTAATGATGAATCCAACCATATACTATAAGCCATATGTGGATCAAGTTATCTAATCCAAAAACAGCCCGAAAATCAAGCTTCTACTTGAAGAACATAATATACATCAAATTCTAGACATGCTCTTACTAAAAATCAAAATTCTCCAAGTATGCTCAATGAAATTTGGGGCTTCCTACGTTAAATGAAAGCTAACAACATTCTGATTACATCATGTAAGTTAATTAGATTTTGGTTGTTAGATCCTACCTCAAATCGGAGAGAGAAAACTCAAACCCTAGGATGAAGAACACTTGGATAGCACCTCACAAAAGGCTCGATTTCTCCACGGACACCTAATGAAAATTGGGGCTTTTGCCACCAATGGATAGAGCTTGATGAGAGGAACAATTTGCTATACTCATGATCAAGATTTGGTTGAGAATTCCTACCTCAATCGATGGATCAAAGAAGGATGAAGGAAAGCCAACGGCCTGCTGACCCACCTCCACAAATCGAGCTAGATCTCTCCAGATATGAAACTTCAGCGAGCCCCATAGCAGCCAAATGAAAGAAGACTCGTAGGGCTTCATTTTGATAGCTCATAGAGCTTCTAGAGCCTTCGGAATTGGGAGTATTCGCTGCTGCAAGCTACGTGTTTAGAAATGGCGCCGAAATCCTTGACTTGACCAAACTATGTCGGCAGCACGTTTTGGGGCTAGGTTTACCTCAAATTGATTGAGGGTAAATGTTCCTTACATTGTGGCCTTCCATTTGCCCTTGATTTCAGATCATTTGGTCGAGTATTGAGGTCGAATTTCGTGTTTTAAACTAAGGGTTAGGTATGGGTCAAAAGTGTACACTTTTGGGTTTAAACTCTAAATAGATCTTACCACGGATTTACAATGGCCTAATGCCAGAAGGAAAAGTTGTTATCTACATCGACCTAAATCTATTTACTATTTTTACAGATTTTTCTAAGGTAGTCGGATTATTACTTATACTATTCCGTAAATAGTTAAATGTTAAGTTCGGAAAACTAAGTTCACTAATTCGGCATAATAAATGATTTTCTTAGGCTTAAATGTAGAAGACAAAGTTGCTAAACAAAATTATTTCTACAAGATGTGATTTTTGGGGATTTTTAGAAAATAGTAGAAAAATGACTTATTCTATTAATTAATTAATTAATCTAATTAATTTGGATAATTCTCATTAATTTGAATAACTTCAAATAAATTCCAAATAATTGCAAATAACTTTATAAATAAATTTTTAAAGAATTTGGGGTCTTACATAAGGGGACTGATGCAATTGATAATGTTTTTGTAAAAGTAGTGGAGATAAAAGAATGAGAGGCACCAGTGTCAAATAGCACAGATGCAGGACGAGAACAAATTTGAAGAGTACCTTACATAAGCCCACCATCTCTAGACGCTTCTTCTTCTTCTAAGATGGCATTGAGGCGAGCCTGCCTCCTACGTCCTCCACCAGACGATTGGCCTTTCATAAGGGGGCAATCTGGTATGCGATGCTCCCTACTTCCACAACGTAAACAAGCGCCAAGGTGCTTCCAACACTCCTCAGCTAAATGGCCAAATTTTTCACAAAACATGCAAGCTGTAGCAACTTTCTCCTCCTCCTTGATTTTCTTTTGCTTATAGGAACTTCCACCATTCCCATTCCTGGATCTCTTCTTACTATCACGGCTCTTGTAGGGCTCCGTGATGATGAACTTTTCCTTCTTATAACGCCGATCTGAGCGTCGGCTAGACTCTTCTCCTTTCCCTTTTAATTTCTTGACCACCTCTAAGGTCCTTTCACACAAATACGCTTGTTGAACCATTTCCGCATAAGTACGGATGTTTTGGGTTCCGAGTTGCTGAATGAAACCGGGCCGTAACCCGTCCATGAACCGATTAGCCTTCAATAAATCGGTACTGATAAGATGCGATGCGTAAGGTGCAAGCCTTGAGAATTGCAGTTCATATTCGGCCACCGTCATCATTCCTTGTCGAAGAGCGGCGAAGTCCATAGCCTTTCATTCCTTTACGTGCTCAGAAAAGTACTTGGCACAGAATAGGGTAAGAAAACCACCCCATGTATGAGGTGCATCAGCCGGAGGTGTCGGGACCGACTTCCACCATGTACGGGCATCTTTGTTGAGTTGGAAGGTTGTGAGACGCACCTTCTCTTGATCGATGCATTGGATAACAACAAAGGTACGATTCATTTCATCTATCCAGTTCTCTACTTCGTCAGGATTAGAAGAACCATAGAAACGTGAAGGGTTTAAGCTCCGAAAGTTGCGATGCAAATCACCAGCCCTTGCTCCTGCGCCAGCTTGTGCCATAGTTTGTAATGCTTGAGTGAGGCCAGAAACAGTTTGTTGCATGCCATCCCAATTTACGCGATGAGCCATGATAATAATAGGGTACCTGAGAGAAAAATAACAACTTGTTATTTCTTGTGGAATTGAAAGGAAAATTAATCTTAAATCTAATTAACTATCTTATCTCGGGTTCTAGCCAATTCTCACATGGGTGTGGAATTTTCTTCCTTAGTTCATATGTAGGGGTCCGTAAACCTTGGACTTATCCTATGACATGACTCTTCTTCCTAAGTTCTGAGACTTAGGCTCTAATACCAATTTAACTGTCACGCCCCGAGCCTTTATTATAGTGGAAGACTAGCTCGAGGAACGCGAACAGCCGGTATGGTAAGCCTCTTGCAAGCAAGAACGATCAGAGCGTAAGGTAATCACATATAAGAATGCAATCGCACAATATTTACTCAACTTTAACTTTCATTAATAATCAAATCTAATATTCGAATACAACCACTAATTCAACTTCCATCATGCTAGACTTAAGAAATAAGAAATTACATAGACTCGATCTAAACAATGTAAACTTCCTAAGTCCTCGCTCATTCTTTATTCACTCTCGGATCCGCTACTTGAACATTCTGAATCCGAACCCGACTCACTTCCATTTCCTGAAAAAGAATGGAAATAGGTAATGAGTACACTTGCCCAGTAGGTATCTTCGCATCAACATGAAGGCATCAATAAAGTAATTAACATTTCAGCTCTAGGGAAATAAGGTAAAATCATGCGAATGCGATTAATCATGCGATTAAACCAAAGTATGTAAGATGGAATGAGAGCAAGTATAAACTAGCAAGAATGTTATAAGAACATGATATGGCCTTTCATGAGCAAGAATGTAACGAGAATGTACTAGCAAGTCACATAATCATCACTCCAGTATCTTTTGCATATGAGCAAGTACTTCGTGAATTTCTGTGGAATATCAAGAAAGTCAAGTATCAATCATGCTGTATTGTGTTGTGGATTTTCACTTATTTATAAAAAAAGTACTCCCAGCGCAATGCGATGCCAGTAGTATCTTACCCCATGGTTTGTAATAGTATGTTTCCGACAATCAGCCGAGGGGACTAGCATAGAGCCCTTGAACACAATGAGTGCTCGATCGCATCTTCAAGTATAAATCAAGCTTTTTTCACGCATGTAATAATAAAGTATGGCCAAGAATGTGCAATTCCAACAAGCTCTTGATAACAATAACTCAATGAATGAATGCTTCAATCAGAATCATAAGAAATCAAGACTGACTTATACTATGTTATGCTTATGGAAATAAATCGGCAGCATAACGGTACATTCTTTAACTTTCATTCATTATATTAGTTTTCTTGATCAATATGATAAGTTCTAGATCATCAAGAGTCCATCTAGAAACCTTGGAATATCAACCCTTGGTCAAACCTCAAGTTAAAATACTCAAGCATTGTGACAGTCGTGTACTGGGCCGTTACATTATGTGACGCTCTAGTATTGGGCCGTTACATTAGTCTAAATCCCAAACCAAGAAATCAGACTTAGTTGAATGTGACGGTCATATATTGGGCCGTTACATGTACCTGACGTTCTAATATAGATCTGTTACACTATTGATAACCAGAAACATCGATAGTGTCATCTAATCACATGGGTTTTAATGGTACAACCAACTCGACATCCTAGTGGGAATCCCAGGCTCGCGGAGAATTACGAAGGCCTTGAAACAAAATTTCCCCTTCCATTGGAAGGAATATCCAATAGAGAGGCCCTCATGTCCAAGAATAATATTCCTATAGTGCAAAGTGAACTAATAGATAACATACCGGAATATGTGCCATGTACTTTGAGAAATGACTCTATTGGTAGAGAGGATGTGTAACAATAGGAAATCATGATAAAACTTCGTCAATACATTTTTGGAAAATCATGATTTAGATACAAAACTATAGAATTTTGGCACATAAAATTAACATAACTTAAAATAACTTAAGATACCTTAAGTATGCAATTTCTATCATGAATCAGTAGATAATCTTATAAAATTAGGTCAAAACTTAGATAACCAAGCTTATTTACAAGTTAAATTAACTAGTTTCCTATTCTGTCCACAGTTAACCTCACGGTCTAGAATGGGTGCGTCACAATGATTGTGACGGTCTATCGAGGGGCCGTTACAGTAATGTAATGCTCCATCTATGGTGCGTCAGAGACAACAGAGTAATCTAAATACAACAGAGAGTGTGACGGCTTATCGTAAGGCCGTTACAGTCTGTGACGATCTAAGTATGGTGCGTCAGAGTCCCTGCTAACAATATAATGAAATAAAAAGACTGTGATTTGAAACCATGTCATGTTTTGAATGGATTTAACTACCCCAAATCATGACAAAATGAAGTAAAGGTCATCTAGATGCATAGGTTGCAGTGAATTGACAAGATAATATCTTTGATCTTTGATTAGGGCTAAGAATATATATGTATGCGTGAACCCACTAAAACATGGAATTCATAGTCTATAATGTATGAAATCAAATACAATCAGAGGGCTTTTATCTCTAACAAGATATTTTTTCCAATCATGAGATAACCTACCTCTTAACTAGGCATTAAGCTTCTAATTTGAGTCTGAAAATCGAGCCCTAGCTCTCCTTTTCCAGCGATTTTTCAGCAACTTCCTGCTGCTCTATCTCTCCAACCTCTTGTCCTAAAGATGTAAAATTTTGAGGGTAAGAAGATGAAACTAAGGTGAACAAAAAGTTCTAAAGGATTGAATTCTAATTACCTCATTTAGACGTCATAATCTCTTGATCTTCAGGGGTCTTTTGCTCTGAATCCTGAGTTACTATGGTCGAACCAGTAACTTTGGAAGCTTCAATCTCCTTGGTTGCTTGATCTCCTAGCTCAAAATTTGGAGAACTATTAGTCTAAAATATACTAAACAAAATCATCTAAGGAACTTACCCGAAATTCTATCTCCTTACCTTGATTCTTCACGAGCCAAAAGTAAGGGTCGCTCAGTTCAGAACTAGGTCCTATTATAGGGTTTTGAAGATTAGATTGATTCTAGAGTCCTTAATTTGCCAGAACCTAATCCCTAAGAGTCCTTAGTAATATTATAAACTCTCCCAAGTCGATCTCTTGTAGATAAGATCTCAAAGTTCTAATCTTTTTACTCGTTCTTTCTTTCACGGAACTGACAGGATGTAACGCATCAAGACTGGTGCGTTACATGGCTGTGGCGGTCGCAGGATAGACCACTACATCCAACGTGCACAGAGTTCAACATCAATGAAACTCTTTTGTTAATTATCCATATTATTATCCATAAAAATGGTATCTATCCTTAAATTACGCAAATAGGCTAAATAACCTTCTAGAATATGGGCCAAACTTAATGGGCTTGGTCCTTAAACATTCTGGATCTTATTTAAATAGGCTAGGTTAATTATTTGACACAATTGGGCCTTATAATGACTTGTTAATCCAATAATCCATTTATAAATCTATTTAATCTTTATAAATTCCTAATAAATTCTAGAAAATTCTATAAATGATCCAAAAATTATTACATAAATTCTGGGGCACTACATGCATATACACGTCGGTGCATCTTGTCCCTCAGGCATGTATAAAGTTTGGTGCACCTTTTGGCCCATGCATGTTGCAAGGTCGGTGCAGGTCATGTGCACATGAGTCTCCAAGTCGGTGCATAAGCCTTCATAGGTCAGTGTACACATGTGTCTGCATATAGATGTAGGTCGGTGCAGATATTAGTGTCATGCTAGAGTCAGGGTAGGTTTAGGTGGATAGGTGTCAAATGCATAAAGGTCGGTGCTATCTTCTATGCATAGAGTCTGTGTCTGTGCATGTCTTGCTTCGACTGAAGCAGGGTCGGTGCATTTCTCGTTCATTCCAGACTTCAGGTCGGTGCATCCTTTGCGTATGAGTCGGTGCATCTTGTGCTTATGCGTCGGTGTCCGCCAACAGAGGTCGGTGCACATCTGTGCCCTGTGCATATAAGTCGGTGCTAGTTTAGTTTTGTTTGCACAGGTCAGTGCTAGGAAGTTGGTGCACATTCACTAGGTCTGTGCATAGTTGCATAAAACATAGGTAAAGAAAAGTCTATACAGACTGTTCCCATATGCGTAACAAGGTCAGTGCACTTATTAGCTGCATGCATATAAGATCGGTGCTTCCCTTGCCTCGAGCCAGATGAGGTCGGTGCATTCTTGTGTGTCATGACATATATGGGTCTGTGCATGTGTCTGTAGAATGCATACAACATCGGTGCATAGTTTAGTTTTCATGCATTTTACGTCTGTGCATACCGTGTTGTTGAGAACACAACATCAGTGCATGCTCAGTTGGCTTGCATATAATGTCTGTGCATACCTTGTTGATTGAATAGACAACATCAGGGCATCTTTTCGCTCAGGCATATATATGCATTTTGGGTCGGTGCTAGTTGCACCTTTGCATACATAGAGTCAGTGCAATCTTAGTTTCATACATATAAGTCTATGCATGTTCTTGCATTGTGTACACCAAGGTCTGCGCACATTTGCACACTGCATTACCAAGTCTGTAACATCTGATCATATGTTATATAGGTCTGAGCATATGTGCATTCCAAGTCTGAGCATGTTGTTATGTTCGAGCATACTTCACGACTGAGCAAAAATTAGGTCTGTGCACACTTAAAATTGTCCAACTACAAAGTGGCTGACGAAGTGCCTCTCTTGTGTTTGACAGGTTTAAAGTAGCACGTGAGCTCGAAATGAAGCAGGCATGTGTTCCCAAAAGGCTGTAGGTGGGCATGTGATCCAAGGCACCTTAACAGAGGAACATTCTCATCCCTGCCATGTGGACCCATGGGGCTTCACTAGGGCTTTTTCTGCATCATCCATACGGAGGCTCTGCGATATATGAAGACCACCTCATCCTTCGATGAGGAGGTAGCGTGGAGAAAAAGAAGCTACTACAAAAAGAGACAGGAGATAGAAGAAGAAAAAGAGCAGAAGAGAGGATAGCCAGAGAGCTCGAGGGAAGAAGAAGAAGAAGAAAGAGAGAGAGAGAGTGAGGAGATAGTGAGCTTGTGAGGAAGAAAGAGTGAAGAGTTAAATTCTAGGATCAGATCCTGAACTTCTGTGCTCCTACGTGAGCTACATGTTTTCATTGAGTTTTAATTGCCAGTTCATTTTTCCTTTTTGTTACCTTCATCTTCCAGTTTCTCTGTTCTTCCGATACTCAGGTTGAGTTTGGGGTTCCTCCTGTGGACACAGGAGAAGGGAGAGTGTATCTCCGGTTTGCCCTCTGCGGATTCAGAGGAAGAGAGACGTGAGTCTCTAGTTGCGAGTAGTTGTGTGCTACTCGTGGGTTTCCCTCCGGTTTGGACGAAGGGAGGATTGATCCTCCGGTTCTGGTTCTGTGGGTTGCAGAACTTGGTTGAGGGATTTGTTTCCCTCGGTTGTCAAGCTGTTAGGCAGCGTCCTGTTTGCAGACTGGGTCTACGTCTTGCATTTTGCAAGCGAAGCCTCACTCCAGTTTGGAGTAAGGGGTGGACGTAGGTCGGGAGGACCGAACCACCTAAAAATCCTGTGAGCAGTGGTTTACATTTGTGTGTTTGTTCCCTATCTCCTTTCTTCTTCACAGGTTTTGTTTACTGTTAGCTTGAGCGCCATTTACTCAATTCGATGTCTGCTTTGCTTGAGCCTGAACGTTATGGATTATATATGTTGTCGTTCGCTGATCCTGTGTTAGCATGTTAAGTGTTTGCTCACTGGTTCAATAGAAGATCTTATTTCTAGGCATATTCAGTGGTGATTCTTTTAATTAGTCCTTAGAAGCATGTTCATAGTTTTTGTTGGGCGATATTTCAAAAAGATCCATTCACCCCCCCTCTAGATCTATTTCCGCGTACCACATGTTCTAAGAATTGGTATCAGAGCAAGTTCCGATAGCCCAGATCCAACGATCTGCAGTAGATCCTGCATTTTTGTGGTACATCTCCGGTCGCCGTTTTGTTTTGTCATCTTCTACTGTTTAGATCCATGGCTTATCCGTCGGTTTTCAATGGTTCCAACTTCAGCACATGGTTGGGAGGCCTATTTGTCTACATGTATGCCATTGATCCAAATCTATGGAATCTTGTATCAAAAGGCCGACATAAATTGCCTCGAAATGAGACCAGATGGTCTAAGGTGGACAAAATAAAGTATAGCGAGAATGTTATAGTCCTTAATATTCTAAAAGCTGCAGTGAATACTATTTTTTTTTCGTTTGCTCTCAGGTGCACATCTGGAAAAGAAATGCTAGACAAAGTGATTGCCAATCATGAAAAGAAGGAAGAGGAATGCCTCATGGCTAATAGAAGTGATCATAGCAATGATCAACAGGATGAGACTGCATCTCAGGTATGTTCTGAATCTGAAGAACCATCATTTGATGAATTAGTGAACATGTATGAAGAACTGTCTGACAGACATAAGAAACTGAAATCCGAACATAAAAAATTGAAAAAGAAAATTGATCTGAATAGTTCAGAGACATCATGTGAAAACTACGTAAAACTGAAGCAGTCCTATGATGCATGCTTGTCTGATGTCCAAATGCTTAAGAAACAGATTGGACTATGTAAAAATGAAAATCAAGAACTTGCATGTGAAGTTTCTGAACTAAAAGAAAAACTTAGCTCGACTAATGATGATCAGGTTCATATCAATCATCTAGCTCAGAAGGAAGAATTGTTAAAAAATCTTGATGGTGTCGATTCAGAGCTAGAATATTTGAAATCTGAAAATGACAAAATGAGAAAACTTGTAAAAAATCTGGACAATGTCAAAGCAGAAGTAAATAATGTGCAATCTGAGAATAAATGCCTTCAGGAACAAATTAATGAACTCAAAATTGAAAATGGATTTCTTAAAAAATAATTAGAGAGTCATATCAATGATTGTTCAGAATTAGGAGCCTTAAGGTCTGAAAATGAAGAATTGAAGCTTTTGAACACTGCAATATCTGAGAGGCTTCCTGTCCTAGAAAAGGGAAAAGGTGTTGTTAATAGTCAAATTGAAATTGAGCTCAAACAGAAACAAGAAATTAAGAAATATAAGACTACAAACAAAGTGCTAAGTGAGTGTGTTAATTGTAGTGAACAAGAAATTGCTGATAATGAATTACATATTGCATCCCTGGAAGATGAGATTAAGGACCTAAAGAGTTCGTTGTCTAAATTTGTTAAAGGACAAGATAACTTGGATAAGCTGCTGGGGATGAAAATGAATTTTCAAAATGAGGGGCTGGGGTATAATCCTGTAAATAAGAACTTTGAAAATAAAATTCATACATCATTTGTATGCAGCACTGATCAAACCAGCACCAAAAATCCTCTAGTTTTTCAATTCAGCGCTAAAAAGGATTCCGAGGAAACTGTAAATCAGAAAACTCACAAACAAACTGAAAAAATGAAAAAGACTAGCCACTTGCAGAAAAGACTGAATCACACTTATATTGAGAATGTGCATGCTGTAAAAAACACTGATACACCTAGACATGCACACAAAAAGAAATTCATGAAATGTCATTACTGTCACAAGATTGGTCACTTGATGTATGAATGTAGGTTAATGGAATTAGATGATCTGAATGCTAGAAAAATGCATGTTAGGGACTCTCATGCCAAGAAATTTCTTGTCACTAAGAAAAAGAGTATCACATGCTTTAATTATGATACGTTAGGGCATGTTGCTGCATAATGTTGGTTTGCAAATAGTAAAAAAAGCTCACAATCATATCATGCTAAATTCCATGCACACCATCATGGTTTTAATAAGAACAAATCTATTTCAGTGAACCAGCACATCACATGTTTCAATTGTCACAAGCCTGGTCACAAGGCTTCTGAATGTTGGTTAGATTCTCATAGGAGAAACTCCTCTGTTTGCTCTCATTATGGAAAACATGGCCACACAGTCAAGGACTGTTGGCATAATCACGAAAAGAAACTTAATTCTAACTTTGTTAAATTCCCTGTAAAGAAAATTGATTTCGGCTGAAATAAATTTGTGTCTAAGAAAAAATACTTTGGATGTTTTGAATGTGGGAAACCTGGCAACCGAGCCACTGAGTGCTGGTTGGCAGGTTATAGAAAACAAAATTTTCATGACAATAACAGAAATTTTCATGTTAACGCTCACAGATTCCATGCTCATAATAATGTGCATTAAAAGAATTCAAGATTTGTTAGTTCATGCCATTATTGTGGAGGCTATGGGCACTCTATGAGTGAGTGCAATTTAATGAAGTCTGATGATTTACATGCCCAAAGACTGTGGAGAGCATCCTTCAGAGATGTCACTAACCCTCTAGGACCCAAGGAAACTTGGGTACCTAAACATGGTAAATGAGAAATTGTTTTGCAGGGTTGCCTTTGAAGCAGACAAATAAAGGGGATTCAATAATCAAGGCACCCTGGTTTGGCAAAACCCCATCTCTAGTTCTATTGCCATATGTGATTAGTCTTTGAAGCTTTATTCTTGATGGTTGCACATCATCACTCTAAATTCGGATAGACAAAATTCATGTGTTCAATTCAGATTGACTGTTTAAACTGTGCTCATGCTTACATGTGCATACTATTTTGAAATCTTATGCTGAAAAATTGATGAATCTAGTTTTATATGAAAATTGCATTACACTCTTATGCATGCCCTTTGTGTGATTAAGTAAATTGCTCTCATTATGTGTATTTTGTTCTGGCTGAATTAAACCCATTGGTATATCAAATGTTGTCTGGAGGAGGGTAGATTTATGTCTGTCTGGAAACCCACACTATGCGTGAGGTGATCTTAGGACCTACGTTCCTCTGCCTTATACAAAGGGTTGATTATGAGGCCTATCATGACACATGATTTGATCTGCTAAGCATGTTGTGCCCTCAATATGCTGCATTGCAAAGGGGGAGATAATTAGTTGTTTGATTGAAATGACTTGTAATGACTCATAGTTTTTCCATCATCAAAAAGGGGGAGATTGTTGTGTCCCTTTGTTTTGATGCTGTCAAAACCATGAATCGTGTATACTCTTTGAATTGTCTTCTCTCTGCTATAGGCTATTTTGTAATTCCCCTCTACAAGAGTCGACTCTGGGAGTCAACTCTTTCAGGAGCTATATGGCATTTTGTGCAGACAGAACGGTTGGGAAGATGTGTCGACTCTAAGAGTTGACACTTTTCACCAGTGAGTTGTTTTTATATATTTTGCTTGAGGTCGGTGCATGTTGGAAGTGCAGTTCATGTTTAATCCAATCAAGGTCGGTGCATTGCAAGGTCGGTGCACCTTTTCTGCCTTATACATATACACGTCGGTGCATCTTGTCCCTCAGGCATATATAGAAGGTTGGTGCACCTTTTGGCCCATGTATGTTGTAGGGTCAGTGCAAGTCATGTGCACATGAGTCTCCAAATCTGTGCATAAGCCTTCATAAGTCAGTGCACACATGTGTCTGCATATAGATATAGGTCGGTGCACATATTAGTTTCATGCTAGAGTCAAGGCAGGTTTAGGTGGTTAGGTGTCAATTGCATAATGGTCGGTGCTAGGAATTTCGGTGCTATCTTCTATGCATAGAGTCTGTGTCTGTGCATGTCTTGCTTCGACTGAAGCAGGGTCGGTGCATTTCTCGTTCATTCCAGACTTCAGGTTGGTGCATCCTTTGCATATGAGTCGGTGCATCTTGTGCTTATGCGTCGGTGTCCGCCAACAGAGGTCGGTGCACATCTGTGCCCTATGCATATAGGTCGGTGCCAGTTTAGTTTTGTTTGCACAGGTCGGTGCTAGCAATTTGGTGCACATTCACTAGGTCTGTGCATAGTTGCATAAAACGGAGGTAAAGAAAAGTCTGTGCAGACATTTCCCATATGCGTAACAAGGTCAGTGCACTTATTAGTTGCACGCATATAAGCCCAGTGCATCCCTTGCCTTGAGCCAGATGAGGTCGGTGCATTCTTTTGTGTCATGACATATATGGGTCTGTGCACGTGTCTGCAGAAGGCATACAACATCGGTGCATAGTTTAGTTTTCAAGCATTTTGCGTATGTGCATAGTGTGTTGTTGAGCACACAACATCGGTGCATGCTCAGTTGGCTTGCATATAATGTCTGTGCATACCTTGTTGATTGAACAGAGGACATCAGTGCATCTTTTCGCTCAGTCATATATATGAATTCAGGGTCGGTGCTAGTTGCACCTTTGCATACATAGAGTCGGTGCAATCTCAGTTACATACATATAAGTCTGTGCATGTTCTTACATTGTGTACACCAAGGTCTGTGCACATTTGCACACTGCATTACCAAGTCTGTGCACATCTGATCATATGTTATATAGGTCTGAGCATATGTGCATTCCAAGTCTGAGGACGTTGTTATGTTCGAGTATACTTCACGACTGAGCAAAAATTAGGTCTGTGCACACTTAAAATTGTCCAACTACAAAGTGGCTAACGAAGTGCCTCTCTTGTGTCTGACAGATTTAAAGCAGTACGTGAGCTCGAAATGAAGTAGGCATGTGTTCCCAAAAGGCTGTAGGCGGGCACGTGATCCATGGCACCTTAATAGAGGAACATTCTTGTCCCTGCCACGTGGACCAATGGGGCCTCACTAGGGCATTTTCTGCATCATCCATAAGGAAGCTCTGCGATATATAATGACCACCTCATCCTTCGATGAGGAGGTGAGCGTGGAGAAAAAGAAAGGTACTACGAAAAGAGACAGTAGATATAAGAAGAAAAAGAGCAGAAGAGAGGATAGCCAGAGAGCTCGAGAGAAGAAGAATAAGAAAGAAAGAGGGAGAGAGAGGAGATAGTGAGCTTGTGAGGAAGAAAGAATGAAGAGTTTAGTTCTAGGATCAGATCCTGAATTGTTGTGCTCCTGTGTGAGCTATATGTTTTCATTGAGTTTTATTCGACAATTCATTTTTCCTTTTTGTTACCATCATCATCCAATTTCTCTATTCTTCCGATACTCAGGTTGAGTTCGGGGTTCCTCCTGTAGACACAGGAGAAGGGAGAGTATCTCCGGTTTGCCCTCTGTGGATTCAGAGGAAGAGAGACGTGAGTCTCTGGTTGCGAGTAGTGGTGTGCTACTTGTGGGTTTCCCTCCGATTTGGAGGAAGGGAGGATTGATCCTCCGGTTCTGGTTCTGTGGGTTGCAGAACTTGGTTGAGCGATTTGTTTCGCTCGGTTGTCAAGCTGTTAGGCATCGTCCAGTTTGCAGACTGAGTCTGCATCTTGCATTTTGCAAGGGAAGCCTCACTCCAGTTTGGAGTGAGGGGTGGACGTAGGTCGGGAGGATCGAACCACCTAGAAATCCTGTGAGCAGTGGTTTGCATTTGTGTATTTGTTCCCTATCTCCTTTTTTCTTCACAGGTTTTGTTTACTGTTAGCTTGAGGGCCATTTACTCAATTCGATGTCCGCTTTGCTTGAGCCTGAACGTTGTGGATTATATACGTTGTCGTTCGCTGATCCTGTGTTCACATGTTAAGTGTTTGCTCACTGGTTCAATAGAAGATCTTATTTCTAGGCATCTTCTGTGGTTATTCTTTTAATCAGCCCTTAGAAGCATGTTCATAGTTTTTGTTGGGCGATATTTCCAAAAGATCCATTCACCCCCCCTCTAGATCTATTTCCATGTACCACCTATTCTCACAGTATACGGTTGTCAAAGGAGTCGAAATTATGATCAATCCAGAGTTATTTGAGCGCGGCCTAGGAGTGTCCGCTAGGGGCGCCGATATAATTTTTGGTCATGGTTCTGTTGAAGACACCTTTCTACTCATGACCTGCAGTGAATACATTCATGGAGTTAGTAACCTGATCAAGCTGAATGCCAACTATTTTCTGCCACTGCAGCAGATTCTACACCATATGTTTACCACCTTTATCTATCGTAAAGGGGGCAGTAAGAATGAGGTTAATGAAGTGCATAAATTTCTGTTCTACCATGTTATGAATGGGAATCAGATCAACATGGGACGTCTGATCATGGACTTGATAGGGACATGTCGAACACAAATAAGGCGATCCTTGCCTTATGCCTCCCAATTGATAGGGGTATTTCTTCCTGCTGGAGTTGGTTTGGCAGGAGAGATGTTTATTCCAGTAAGACAGGATGATGTATATAATAAACACAAGTTGTTCTTCGTCTTTGGGTACTACTAGGGTCCTGATGGAGAGTTACACCGAGATGTAAGAATGTATGGAGAAGAATCAGAAACTGAGGACGAGGAAGAGGAGCAATAGCAATAGCAGGAGGCTCAAGCCCCACCCCCGCCTCCAGTTCAGGCCGATGAGCAGCCACCTCCTCCTCACTATGCAGATCCGGATGTGTCGCCTTCAACACACTTCTTTCACGGGGAGTCCTCTTCTCAGGGTGCTAGACAGCCTTCTTGGGTAGACTTTGAGGGCGCTATTGGGTGACTCACTAGCATAGAAACAAAGGTTGATACGTTTCGGCAGCAACTGTCTACCTTTGGGAGCAACATTGATACATCTTTTACCTCTATTGGTAATTTACTTGACTCAATGCACGGCCAGATGGCAACCTTCTCCCACTCCTTGGCTACCATCACTCAAAACATGGCCACTCTCTCTACTCGCCATGAAGACACTCGCGAAGTCTTCCACACTACCTCCCATTCTCTCGTCGGCATCCAGCACCACATGATGTCCCAGGATGACCTCCTTCACCCCATCATCCATCATCTCGACAATGCTGGCCACGGCCCTCAACCTGGCCAAGATCCACCACCTCCTGTAGATGATAACTAAGGAACTTCTGTTTCATCTCTTTAGTGATTGTTTTTGGCTCTTGCGGTTCATTTTTGGTCCACTTTGCATATAACTCATCCCCTCTTTGATGATGGAAAAGGGGGAGAAGTAGCTAGTAGGCTTATATATATCTAATGCATGCTTGTCACATGTCTGTCTGAGTGTTTGCCATTTGGCATTGTCTTCTGCATTAGTTGAGTCAGCTTTTGTCCTATTTTGTGTCAACTATCTTTGCACCATGTATTGAACATGAAAAGAAATGGAATGCAGTTGGTCTTGGACATACATGTTGGTACTTGTATTTCATTTCTTCTCAAATTTCCAATTGGCAAATATGATTGAATGATCTGTGTTGGCTTGAATGGTTTGAATGATGTATCTTGAAGGGATTGAAGTTGCCTTACAGATTTTTGGATTGGTAATCATCCATGGGTTCTATGTATATCAAATGGTGTTGGATAAAAGATAGGCAATCCCGTCTGAAATCCCTCACTATGTGTGAGTGTAAACTCCATCACGTACAAGAACCATATGGAAGCTTGCAACGATGGAATGTGCTAGTCTCAAGGTTCCAATTTTGTTTAAAGGCACGACAATGCTCTTAATGATCTAGGATTTTGTCATCATCAAAAAGGGGGAGATTGTTGTGTTTCTTTAGGTGATTTTGATGATAACAAAACTCCGAACTTGGTTTCCGCATGTCATGCCTGAGTACTCAAAAGCAAGCATTGAATGTGATTAAGGCAAATATGCATAATGTCAATGCTAAATTGTTAAAAGCCTTCCAAATGCATAAACTGAGTTCAATGAACCCCAAAATGAATGCTAAAGTTGTTCGAACACATGAATGTAACTGAAGCAAATGTGGGTCAATTTTTGTGATGATATCAAACCTCAAAATGGCCAATGGTTCAGTACCTTCATAATTGTAAAAGTTCATGTGTATCATTTCCAATTCAAGCTAAAGCACAAACTAATCATGTTCCAAAAATGCCCAGAATAACTCAAACAACATCAAACTGATTGGAACAAAATGTGGACACAAAGTTTCTTGTCATATGGATATGATTTACTGGGCTAACAATCTATTTTTATAGTATTTCTAGAGTTCGGTCGACCAATGGACATGTTTCGGTCGACCAATTTTTCCAAGGATCATAACTCTGTAAAAGTTATAGAGTTCGGTCAACCGATTGAGGATTTTGGTCGACCGAAATTGCTAGGGATGAAAAGTTACAGGTTCTTCACAGTTCGGTCGACCGACCAGACATTTCGGTCAACCGAACCCTTCGAGGTAGCCTTTTTTGACTTTCTTCTCTTCAACGTGTTCAAGACCTCTCTTTAGGACTTTTGGGTTCCAAAGCCACCAGACATGCCTAAATTCGTGGATCTATGGTTTGGCATGTCCCTTGACCAACCGAAGACTTATAAAAACATCTCTAAGGGCAAACAAAGAAATTAACAAGAAAGGCATCAAGAGGAGGCTACCAAGGGGAGAAGGTGAGCTGCGTGAGAACTCCGTGAACAGTGATTCGTCCGCAAATTCTTCATCCAAGAGCAAACTTCTCAAGATCAAGCTGAGGCAAATCAAGGGGAAATAAAGTGGAGATCAAAGCTTCATTCTAGATCTGCATCATCTACTCAGGGGGAGCCTAAATCAGAAGTTTTTCATTCATGTTTCTTCTTCTAAATTTATTGAGCTTCATGTGTGTAATCTTCTAAATATTTGAACATCAGTGTGTGTGTGTGGATCATTTCAGATCTACACTTATGTGTGTGGGGATTTACCTAGATCCGCATGTTTGTGTGTGAGGATCTTTTCAGATCCATAGTTTGTGCTGCTTTTGCCGCAGCGTGTGTGTGTGCATTGTAGATCCAGTCATTGGAACGTGTTGGAGACTCCATCTCTGTGTTTGTGTGTGTGTGTTGGGGTTTGTTCCTCGTGTGTGTGTAGGCGCCAACCTGCGTGTTGTTGGAGCTTATCTCCGTGTTGGGGATTCATCCCCGTGCTAGCCTTCCAACAGTGAAGCCTCACTGGGTTTTGGTGAGGGGTGGACGTAGGGTGCCGGTGTTGCATCTGAACCACCTTAAAATCGTTGTCTTGTATGGTTTGGACCATTTCTTCTACCCCCATTCTGTGTGATTGTTTGTGTTTATTATTCTTCCGCGTTTGATCTTTTAGATCTAGCATTATCAATCATTTCAGTAATAGATCTTTGGTATACCGAAAGGTGGGTTTGAATTGACAAGGCCAATCTTGTCAGGACGATAACACCTTGTGTGAGCAGGATCTTTGGATTCATACCTCCGCCTAGTACCAAAGAACTATCATGGCCATAGATTTTGGTAGATCTAATTTATATTTTAACAGATCTGAACTTCTCAGTTGATGTTTTATCATATCCTTTTGAATCGGGTAAAAATTTACTAAAATTTGTAATCACCCAATTCACCCCCCGTCTTGGGTGTCATTGATCGCGGGACTTCATGCTTGAGGCATACTAGCCGACTGTCCGCGTTCCTGAATATCTATCGTTGTACATAAATCTCGGGGCGTGACAGTTAAAGTGGTATCAGAGCATAGGTCTTAGGACTTAGTTATTCCCAGGAAAATGTCGAGTCATAGGCTAAGTCCAAGGCTTAAGGACCCTTACCTATGAAACAAGGAAAGAAATTCCCCACCCATGAGAGAAATTCGGTAGAACACGAGATGAGATAGTTAATTAGAACTAATCTCTAAGATTAATTTTCTTTTAATTTCGTAGGAGTTAAAAAAGTATTACTTTCTCAGGTACCTTATTCTTACGATGGGTCACCGTGTCGATTGTGGTGGAATGCAACAAACTGTCCCGAGTCTCACACAGGCCTTGCAAAATATGGCTCAAGTCAGCGCGAGGGCTGGTGCTGGTGATTTGCACTGCAACTTCAGAAGTCTAAACCCTCCGCGATTTTCTGGTTCTTCCAACCCAGATGAAGCTGAAAACTGGATAGATGAAATGAACCGTATATTCGAGGTCATGCAGTGTGCCAACCAAGAGAAGGTTCATCTCGCCACGTTCCAACTCAACAAGTATGCGCGTACTTGGTGGAAGTCTATTCCGGCACCGCCCCAACATGCACCACACACTTGGGAGGGATTTCTCACATTCTTCTGATCAAAATATTTCTCCAAACATGTCAAGGAGAGGAAGGCGACGGAGTTCTCTTCGCTACGTCAAGGCATGATGACGGTGGTGGAGTATGAGTTACAATTCTCTCGCCTGGCACCGTATGCTCAGCATTTAGTGAGCACGGATCTTCTAAAAGCTAATCACTTCATCGACGGGCTGCGGCCTATCTTCATCCATCAAATTGGCCCACAAAATATTCGGACCTATACAGAGATGGTCCAGCGGGCACACTTATGTGTACAGACCTTGGAGAAGGTCGATAAACTCAAAGGCAAAGGGGAGGAGCCGAGCCGTAAGTCTGATCGGCGAGGAAGAAGAGACGAAAAATTCCGCATCACTTACAACTCTCGGGATAACAAGAAGAGATCCTAGAATGGGAATGGTAAGGATGATTGCAGGAACGAGAAGGCAAAGGAAGAAGATAAGTAGGTCATGGCGGCTTGCACATTCTACGAGAAGTTTGGCCACTCAGTTGAAGAATGCTGGAAACACCTAGGGGCGTGTTTGCGATGTGGCAGCCGGGAGCACTGCATGCCGGATTGCCCTCTCATGAAGGATCAATCCTCCAGCGGTGGACGCAAGCAGCAGGCACGTCTGAATGTTGTTATGGATAATGAAGAAGCAGCCAAGGATTATGGGCTAATGGAAGGTACCATTCAAATCTATTCTCATCCTGCATTTGTGTTATTTGATACTGGTGCTTCTCATTCTTTTATATCTACTACTTTTGCAAAATCCCTTGCCAGTTTCACCAATTCATCTACCTTCGGACCTAGCTATCACTACACCTTTAGGTCCCGAAACTAAACTTACAACCCACTACCCCGATAGCGAGGTAATGGTAGAAGGTCATAATCATCCTGCAAACCTCGTATGCCTTGACATGGAAGGCTATGATGCTATCCTAGGTGTAGATTGGCTTGTTGACCATGACGCCTGTATAAATTGCCGCAATAGGAGAATCTCTTTTCAGAAACCAGGTCTTCCATGATTTTCTTTCCTTGGTATTAAGTACCAGAAGCATCCTACCATTATTTCACCACTTCACGCTTGCAAACTTATTTCACAAGGATGTGAACCTTTTCTTGCTTTGGTAATTATCGCTGAGTTCAACTGATGAGGACATCTCACGACACTCGCTATGGCTCGGGTCGCCTGCACACCCTTGATTTGGGTCAACTCATTCTCATCTTATGTATCTTCCTTTTATTGAGTCTTATCATATGTAATTTTCCTTTTTTTTGGGTCATGTTGCATGTATTTCCTTTTATTATGTCATGTTGTACTAGTCCATTTCCCCTATTTGGTCTAATTGGACCATAATACCTTAGTTTGGGTCTATTGGACTGAGTCTAGGACATGTTTGGTCTTTTGCCTTAAATGGCAGGGTTATTTTTATCTTGTAAAGATGGGTTGCCATTAAATAGCCCCCATCTCCCTCCATGTACTGACTTTTAATGAAAATATTGAGAATCACCTCATTCCACCTCTCAAGATCTCTCTCTTTTACTCTCTCTCTCTCTCACTCTCTCTCTCCCCAAGGGGAGTTCGACCCCCTCTCTCTCTCCTCCTTCCCCCTCACTTATCCCAACCCCCAACCACCTCCACTACCTCACCAACCTCCATTAAGGCCCTCCACTTCCCCATAGCCCCTCATTTACTCCCCTCTCCTTGTCCCAAAGTAACTCTACCACCTCCCAACACAATCCCCCACTTCCCCACACAAATCCCACCCCTTCCAAGACCAATTTCGAATTTGAACCCTTCCCTCCATTGCCTTGACCGCCCCATACCCCTCCCCTTGGGCCAAGTTCGCCCCCACCCTCCCTCTCACTCACCCTTCCCCTTGTGCACACTCACCTTCCCACCACCATCACTAGCAGACCAGCCCCCTCTCCAGCCCCACTTCGCCCTCCCCACCTCCATCTCCCTAGCCTCCACAACCCCTAAAACACCTCTCATCTTCCTCCCATAGCCATTAGAACCACCTTACACCTCTTTCTCTCTTGGCCATTCCCTTCCCCACCCCTTCTTCTTCTCCTCATTCTAACCCTGTTTCAGGAAGCAGAGTTACAGCAACTTGTAGAGGAGGCCACGACCATCCCTCAATGACTCAGGAGGCGAGGCCTACATTTCTGGATTCGTCTGCGAGTTAGCTTTCAAGGCGAGGCGGTTTTGTCGGCATCTGAGCTCCGAGCTGTCCGCAGCAACCATTCTCCCTCGACTGCGCAGGACCTCTCAGGATAGGAGCCAGAACGACGGGGCAGGCTCTCCCACGATGAACCTTGAAGGAACCAGCCTTCGAGGCCTTCTACGAAGATCTTCCTCCCCCTGTCAGCGTCCAGGAACAGAAGTCAGAACCCCATTCGGCGTCCGACAACCAGAGATATCAATTTTCTACCACAACCACGCCGATCTACCTCCTCACAGTCTGCACCGACCACCTTCCACTCCTCTGGACACCCAGTTCATCTCCGACATCAGATGACTTCCCCGTTAGTTTTTCTGCAAAGTAGACTCGTCCGCGGTTCCAACGAATCCAGCGGTGCCAGATTTGGAGCTCAGGAGCGGTCGTGGCAGCTTCTGCAACCTGCTGTTTCAGATCATGTTCGGCCAGAGACCAGAACTGCAGCCACCTTCCAGCCGCCGGAGCAGTCAGCCCCCAGATCTGGAGGTCACCCAAAAATTCAATCCTTACCCATCTCCAGTTAGGAAACTTTTGGTGCAGGTCTTGTCAAGATCGGAGCTCCGTGGACCCCGTGACAGCATCGTCTCCGGTCACCTGTCCAGCAGCTCTGCAGCAAGGCTGAACCGAGGAAGCTCGGAAAGTCGATTCTATCTCGCTCATTCCCCTCCCCGCTTGGCCGGCTGAAGGCCCCTCCCTGCGTGGAGGTAGTTTTGGGTGTATTAAGATCAATCCCCACCCCAAGATCACCCCTCCTGCGTGAGGTGTGGTGCTGTAAACTCTTTAAATTTTCAGGTCAAGCACCATCGCCGCGGCGTCGGGTCTTTACCCACGCTTCCCGGCACGCCCTCGTCTCCGAACGGGATCGGTGTCTTCACACCGATCATGTGAGCTTCTGATCACACCCTTGTAGCTTCATTTCTGCAAATGTAGTATTGCCTTGAATGCCCGTCGGACGGTAAGAGAGCGCTCGGACTTAATTTTAAGCGATATCATGCCCACCGCGGCCCGTGAGTGAGTGCCACCCAACACCCCGCCTTGCGGGCCAGCCACCCAGAAAGCTAGGTCTCCCCGGCCCATTGGGGGTCAGCCTTAGCATTGTAAGTCCATTAGGACAATTGGGTCACGCCTCGGACCCTCACCATCATCTCCCGGACCCATCGGGTGAACGTATGAGCCGAGTGAGCAAAAATCGTCATTGTGAGAATCATTGAGCGCTTGTATGCTTGCGGGTCTAAGTCCTAGGGTCATCTCATCATATTTAGTGGTCTTTGGGCTATGCCACATCAAGTGGTATCAGAGCGGTCATAGGCTTATCCTTACAAGTCTAGTCTTGGGTCACACTAAGTTTTTCCTAGGTGCATTCGCACACCCTTGCATAGCCCACCCAACTTTGCATGACCACTCGTAGTGGAACTCATTATCAAGGCAATTCATCTTCTTCCAATAACACCATGAATCCCAATCCCCAAGGAAATCCCCCTCACAATGAGCATGAGTTTCCCGACCAAATGAGGTTTCTTGTGGAATACATGACCAATATTATGGGAAGGCTTGACGATATTACGGCCCGGCTAGAACAAATTGAGGAAAATAGGCCTATCCCAAGGGAAGGAGATAGGAGAGATCCCCCTCCACATGTGGAGCCAGCCATAGGAGGACTCAACCATGACCACCCTCCCGAATCGGAAAGGGACCCACCCCCTAGAAGAAATGAGAGACCTCCCCGGGACAACCCGGATGACCAACTAATGAGACTTGTGAAAGTCGATGCTCCCACTTTTGATGGATCTCATCATCTGAGCATCTACTTAGATTGGGAGGCAGCCATGGATCAATATTTTGATTGGTACCCAATGACCGAGGATAGGAAAGTCCGGCTTGCAAAGATGCAATTAACCAAACTAGCCAAGACTCATTGGATGAATGTTGAGGCCTTAAGGATAGTTAGGAGGGAAGCTCCAATCACCACATGGGGGGCCATGAAAGACCAACTCAAACTCAAATATGTCCCACCCTCCTACCATCAAAACCTCCTAGATGAGTGGCAAGCCTTGACCCAAGAAGGAAAGACCGTTATGGAGTACATTGAAAAGTTTGACTACTACCTCCTCAAGTGTGGAGTCCAAGAGGACCCCTCCGTCACACTCTCCCGCTTTAGGAATGGGCTTCAATTCCATATAAAAAAGGATTTATTCATGCGTCAAGTAACCACTTTAGAGCAAGCCTACCAAGTCGCTCGGGATGCCGAGAAATTCTCTCGGTACACACGAATGGTTCCCCCTCGGGGGATGGATCCTAAAACCATGGCACCTCGGGCCAACCCCCCACCACCCCAAAGAGGTCTCCTTCCTACACCCATGGGAGCTCCTCCCACACGGGTCACCCCTCCTAATGCCAATCCACCACTCCACCCCACAAGTGGGCCCCTAAACACAACTCCCAATAGGCCCAATCCGATACCCACTCTCCCTCACACTAAGATGACCCCAAACCATCAAAGCGGGCAGCATTTAGGTGTTATGGGTATGGACACTTTGCCAATCAATGCCCCACCAAGGGAGCATCAAACTTACTCATAGAGGAGACCAACCCCCAACCCCAAGCTGAATTTGAAGGAGAAGTTGAGGTATATGAACCCTCTCTTGAATGGGAGGAGGAGTATGAGAACCACTACATGGAGAGCAACCAAGAACAACCTCCTCCACCCACCGACTCCCACCTCGGAGTGGTTAGATGCACCCTCACCCAAACCCAAGAGCATGATTGGAGGAGAAACACCATATTCCATACCTACATACGGATAGGGAGCCATGTTAGGAAGGTCATCTTGGATAATGGAAGTAGTGTGAATGTAGTGTCACCCGACACCGTCAAACTTTTGGGCCTTACCACCTCCCCACATCTCCACCCATATAGAGTAGCATGGATTGATACCACCTCCATACCCGTTAGTGCTCGTTACCTTGTCCCCATCACATTCCAATCTTATCAAAGCCAAGTGTGGTGTGACATCCTACCAATGGAAGTTGAGAGTATACTCCTAGGACGACCGTGGATCTACGATGTAGATGCCACCTTTCTAGGAAAGACAAACACTTGCATCTTCATTCATGAGGGGAAGAAAATCCAACTCAACCCTTCTCCACCTCGCCCCCTTCCCAAGAAGGCATCTCCCTCCCTTGAGGGGACCCCTACCCTACCCACTATTCCAAACCCACCAAACCCCACCCCATCAAGCCCTAACCCTAGCATGATCAACAAGCCTCCTAGGAGTCTACACCTCATCACTAGGGAAGAGCTTGAGGTAGAAGTCAACCAAGGAGAACAAGTGTGTGCCATTGTCATTTGCCTCGGGGAGTCCACCCCAACCGACCCACACCCCATAGAAATTCAACAACTCTTGGAGGACTTCCATGATGTGTTTCCCGAGGAGCTTCCGGACAAGCTACCACCCATGCGTGATGTGCAACACGCCATCGACCTTGTGCCCGGAGCTACCTTACCCAACCTCCCACACTACCGCCTCAACCCCACCGAGCATGCCGAGCTCAGGAGGCAAATTGAGGAGCTCATCAAGAAGGGCTTCCTCCGAATTAGCAAAAGCCCTTGTGCCGTCCTGGCTCTTCTTACACCCAAAAAGGATGGGACTTGGCGCATGTGTGTAGATAGCCGAGCCGTCAACAAGATAACGGTCAAATATAGATTCCCCATCCCTCGGCTTGATGACATGCTAGACATGCTAGCGGGAGCCACCATCTTCTCCAAAATTGATCTCAAAAGTGGCTACCATCAAGTCCGCATTAGGCCCGGGGACGAGTGGAAAACCGCCTTTAAAACTAAGGACGGTCTCTATGAATGGCTTGTTATGCCTTTTGGCCTTTCTAATGCACCAAGCACCTTCATGCGCCTCATGACCGAGGTCCTCCGGCCCTTCATTGGCATCTTTCTAGTTGTCTACTTTGACGACATCCTCATATATAGCCAATCCAAGGAATCCCACCTCGATCACCTCAAACAAGTGTGCACCATTCTTAGGAGAGAGAGTCTCTTTGCCAACCCCGGGAAGTGTCATTTCTTGACCAATCAACTAGCCTTCCTAGGATTTATTGTCTCATCCCAAGGAGTATCCATGGACCCCTAAAAGGTCCAAGCTATTCTTGAGTGGCCCGAACACAAGACCCTTCATGAGGCTCGGAGCATTCACGGGCTAGCTACCTTCTATAGGAGATTCATCCGTGGGTTTAGCACAATCACCACTCCTATCACGGATTGCCTCAAGAAAGGCACCTTTGTGTGGACTAGGGCAGCCTCAAAAGCCTTCCTTGAGCTCAAGGAAAAGATGACCCAAGCCCCGGTCCTTTGCCTACCCGACTTCTCAAAAGTCTTTGAAGTCACTTGTGATGCATCCGGGGTAGGGATTGGGGGCATTCTTAGCCAAGAAGGTCACCCGGTAGCCTATTTTGGTGAGAAACTTTGTGAGGCTAGGACTAGGTACTCCACTTACGACAAAGAACTTTATGCCGTGGTTCAATCCCTTCGGCATTGGAGGCACTATCTCCTACCCAAGGAGTTTGTGATCTTCTTGGACCATGAGACTTTGAAGTATCTCAACACCCAACAAAAACTCAATGCCCGACATGCCCGATGGGTTGAATACATTCAAGCCTACACCTTTGTCCTCAAGTACAAGATGGGTAGTGAGAACCGCGCCGCCGATGCACTAAGTAGGCGGGTAGCCTTACTCTCCACCGTCCAAGTGGAGGTAACCGGATTTGAGAGAATCAAAGGGGAATACCCACATTGCCCCGACTTTGGGACTCACTACAACACTCTTTCCACCCAGCCACACAAGGAATATGAGGGGTTCATACTTCAAGATGGATATCTGTTCAAGGGGGATAGGCTTTGCATACCACGGACTTCACTTAGGGACTTCCTAGTTTGGTAGTTACATAGTGGTGGCCTAGCTGGTCACTCTGGGGTCCACAAAACCATAGACTTAGTTGAGAGGCAATTCCACTGGCCCAGCCTCAAGAAGGATGCGGCCCACATTGTGGGACAATGCCGCATTTGTGCATCCGCCAAGCAAGTAAGACAAAACACCGGCCTTTACACACCTCTACCCATACCCGACCGACCATGGGAGGATTTGAGCATGGATTTCATTCTTGGCCTACCAAAGACCTTGCGCAAACATGATTCCATCTTTGTAGTGGTTGACAGGTTCTCAAAAATGGCCCACTTTATCCCCTGTTCCAAGACCTCTGATGCCTCTAGGGTCGCCCAGTTATTCTTTGATGAGGTTGTCCGACTCCATGGATTACCTAAGACTATTGTGTCCGATAGAGATGTGAAATTCACTAGTTACTTTTGGAAGACTCTATGGCACTTGATGGGGACCCTCCTCAAATTCTCCACTGCTTACCATCCTCAAACCGATGGCCAGACTGAGGTCGTCAACCGAAGTCTTGGGAACTTGCTCCGTTGTCTTGTGGGGGACCACCCTGGGAATTGGGATCTCCTCTTGTCTCAGGCCGAGTTTGCCTATAATGATTCCGTCAATAGGTCAATAGGCAAAAGTCCATTTGAGGTAGTGCATGGTTTTAGGCCTAGAAAGCCCTCAGATCTCATTCCCCTTTCCCCACATGCTAGGGTGTCAGTCTCAGCTGAGTCCTTTGCATAGCATATCAAAGAGTTGCATGATGACATCCACAAGCATATAGGGAAAAGCAATGAGGCTTACAAAAGACGGGCAGATGCTCACCGGCGCCACTGTGAATTCCAAGTGGGAGACCCGGTGATGGTGAGGACGGAGCGGCTCCTTCCCGGGCCTGCCTCCAAGTTGAGGGCACGAGGGTCGGGACCCTTTCGAGTTCTACGATGACTTGGTAGCAATGCTTATGAGATTGACCTACCAAAGAGCTATGGGGTTCACCCTACCTTCAACGTGGCGGACCTGGTACCCTACAAAGGCCCCGCGGTGGAACCCAGTGAGGAGCTTGAGCCTTTACCCCCCCTTATGAGAGACACTCTCGGAGGGACTCCACTTCCCAGCTTAAGAGACCGACGAGAGCAGATAGAGGTAATACTGGATGAGCAGAGCATCATTACGAGGCACAAGGTGTATCAGCGCTACTTGGTTAGGTGGAAGAACCGTTCCCCGACGGAGGATACTTGGGTGAGCCGGGAGGACCTGCTGCGGTTGGATCCTGACATTCTGGAGAACTATGACAGCCAGGCAGACCCACACTCGACAGGGTCGAGTTCTCCCCACCCCGGGGGATTTGATGAGGACATCTCACGACACTCGCTATGGCTCGGGTCGCCTGCACACCCTTGATTTGGGTCGACTCATTCTCATCTTATGTATCTTCCTTTTATTGAGTCTTATCATATGTAATTTTCCTTTTATTGGGTCATGTTGCATGTATTTCCTTTTATTATGTCATGTTGTACTAGTCCATTTCCCCTATTTGGTCTAATTGGACCCTAATACCTTAGTTTGGGCCTATTGGACTGAGTCTAGGACATGATTGGTCTTTTGCCTTAAATGGCAGGGTTATTTTTGTCTTGTAAAGATGGGTTGCCTATAAATAGCCCCCATCTCCCTCCATGTATTGACTTTTGATGAAAATATTGAGAATCACCTCATTCCACCTCTCAAGATCTCTCTCTTTTACTCTCTCTCTCTCTCTCACTCTCTCTCTCACTCTCTCTCTCCCCAAGGGGAGTTCGACCCCCTCTCTCTCTCCTCCTTCCCCCTCACTTATCCCAACCTCCAACCACCTCCACTACCTCACCAACCTCCATTAAGGCCCTCCACTTCCCCATAGCCCCTCATTTACTCCCCTCTCCTTGTCCCAAAGTAACTCTACCACCTCCCAACACAATCCCCCACTTCCCCACACAAATCCCACCCCTTCCAAGACCAATTTCGAATTTGAACCCTTCCCTCCATTGCCTTGACCGCCCCATACCCCTCTCCTTGGGCCAAGTTCGCCCCCACCCTCCCTCTCACTCACCCTTCCCCTTGTGCACACTCACCTTCCCACCACCATCACTAGCAGACCAGCCCCCTCTCCAGCCACACTTTGCCCTCCCCACCTCCATCTCCCTAGCCTCCACAACCCCTAAAACACCTCTCATCTCCCTCCCATAGCCATTATAACCACCTTACACCTCTTTCTCTCTTGGCCATTCCCTTCCCCACCCCTTCTTCTTCTCCTCATTCTAACCCTGTTTCAGGAAGCAGAGTTACAGCAACTTTCAGAGGAGTCCACGACCATCCCTCAACGACTCAGGAGGCGAGGCCTACATTGCTGGATTCGTCTGAAAGTTATCTTTCAAGGCGAGGCAGTTTCTTCGGCATCCGAGCTCCGAGCTGCCCGCAGCAACCATTCTCCCTCGACTGCGCAGGACCTCTCAGGCCAGGAGCCAGAACGACAGAGCAGGCTCTCCCACGATGAACCTTGAAGGAACCAGCCTTCGAGGCCTTCTACAAAGATCTTCCTCCCCCTGTCAGAGTCCAGGAACAGAAGGCGGAACCCCGTTCGGCATTCGACAACCAGAGATATCAATTTTGCACCACAACCACGCCGATCTGCCTCCTCACAGTCTGCACCGACCACTTTCCACTCCTCTGGACACCCAGTTCATTTCCGACATCATAAGACTTCCCCGTTTGTTTTTCTGCAAAGTAGACTCGTCCATGGTTCCAACGAGTCCAGCGGTGCCAGATTTGGAGCTCAGGAGCGGTCGTGGCAGCTTCTGCAACCTGCTGTTTCAGATCATGTTCGGCCAGAGACCAGAACTGTAGCCACCTTCCAGCCGCCGGAGCAGTCAGCCCCCAGATCTGGAGGTCGCCCAAAAATTCAAGCCTTACCCATCTCCAGTTAGGAAACTTTTGGTGCAGGTCTCGTCGAGATCCGAGCTCTGTGGTCCCCGTGACAGCATCGTCTCCGGTCACCTGTCCAGCAGCTCTGCAGCAAGGCTGAACCGAGGAAGCTCGGAAAGTCGATTCTATCTCGCTCATTCCCCTCCCCGCTTGGCCGGCTGAAGGCCCCTCCCTGCGTGGAGGTAGTTTTGGGTGTATTAAGATCAATCCCCACCCCAAGATCACCCCTCATGCGTGAGGTGTAGTGCTGTAAACTCTTTAAATTTTCAGGTCAAGCACCATCGCCGCGGCGTCGGGTCTTTACCCACACTTCCCGGCGCGCCCTCGTCTCCGAACGGGATCGGTGTCTTCACACCGATCAGGTGAGCTTCTGATCACACCCTTGTAGCTTCATTTTTGCAAATGTAGTATTACCTTGAATGCCCGTCGGATGGTAAGAGAGCGCTCGGACTTAATTTTAAGCGATATCGTGCCCACCGTGGCCCGTGAGTGAGTGCCACCCAACACCCCGCCTTGCGGGCCAGCCACCCACAAAGCTGGGTCTCCCAGGCCCATTGGGGGTCAGCCTTAGCATTGTAAGTCCATTAGGACAATTGGGTCCCGCCTCGGACCGTCACCATCATCTCCCGGACCCATCGGGTGAACGTGTGAGCCGAGTGAGCAAAAATCGTCATTGTGAGAATCATTGAGCGTTTGTATGCTTGCGGGTCTAAGTCCTAGGGTCATCTCATCATATTTAGTGGTCTTTGGGCTATGCCACATCATCAACGAAATCATCTTAGAAGATATTCTCATTATGAATGAGTTTCCCGATGTGTTCCCATCGGATTTACCCGGTTTACCACCCGAAAGGGAGGTAAACTTCTCCATTGAACTCATTCCTAGAGCAGCACCTATTTTAATAGCTCCCTACAGGATGTCTCTTACAGAACTCAAGGAATTGAAGAAGCAACTTCAGGAGTTATTAGACAAGGGCTTCATTCGACCTAGCACATCCCCTTGGGGTGCGCCAGTTTTATTTGTCAAGAAGAAGGATGGATCTCTCAAGATAAGTATCGACTACTGGCGAATAAATCAACTTACTATCAAGAATAAATATCCGTTGCCGCGTATCGATGAGCTCTTTGATCAAATTTCGGGAGCGGAATATTTCTCCAAAATAGACCTCAGGTCGGGTTATCATGAGCTCAAGATCAAAGACGAAGACATACACAAGACTACTTTCTGGAGTAGATATGGGCACTATGAATTCGTAGTAATGCCGTTCGGGTTAACCAATGCCCCGGCATCATTTATGCATCTCATGAATAATGTCTTCAGGTCTTATCTCGACCGATTTGTGGTCATCATCATTGATGATATTCTTATATACTCCAAAACTAAGGAGGAGCACGAAGAGCACTTAAGAATAGCCTTGCAAACCCTAAGAGACCATCAACTCTACCCAAAGCTTAGCAAGTGTGAGTTCTGGCTAAAGGATGTGTCTTTCCCTTGCCATATTATTTCAAAGGAAGGTATCACTGTCGATCCTTGTAAGGTAGAAGCTGTTTAGGATTGGAGCCAGCCGACGACCGTGTCTGAAGTTAAAAGTTTTCTAGGTCTGGCTGGTTATTATAGGTGATTCATTAAGGATTTCGCTAAAATCATCGTCCCTTTGACTAGACTTACAAGAAAGGAGAACCCTTTTATATGGTCAAAGGATTGTGAAGAAAGCTTCCAAACTCTTAAAAATCATCTCACTACGGCCCCTATCATGGCACTACCTATTGATGGTGGTGGCTTTGAAGTCTATACTGATGCATCTGGCATTGGCCTAGGATGCGTTCTCATGCAAAATGGAAAGGTGATTTGATATTCATCAAGGCAGTTAAAGTGTCACGAAGAAAATTGCCCTGTGCATGATCTAGAACTAGCTGTCGTTATATTCACCTTGAAAATTTGGCGACACTACCTCTATGGGGAGAAATTCATAATATTTTTAGATCACAAAAGTCTAAAATACCTCTTCACCCAAAAGGAGTTAAACATGAGGCAACGCAGATGGTTGGAGTATCTCAAAGACTTCGACTTTAATATCCAATATCATCTAGGCAAAGTAAATGCTGTAGCTAACGCCCTTAGCAGAAGACCAATGGCAACTCTAGTAAGCCTTAGGAAAGGTATGACTTGTCTTATCGAGGATTTTGCTCGTTTAAATCTCGATGTTGATAAAGAAGAGGAAGGTTGCATGATTGCTAATATAAGATCCCAACCTACACTGATTAATGATCTAGTCAAATTACAAGAAAATGACCCAGCATTGATGAAGATCAAGGTTAATATTGATGATATGTCAGAATTCTCCATTGCAACTGATGGAAGACTATTGTTTAAGGATCAAATCTGTGTGCCGGTTCATTCCCACACTAAGAAATTGATCGTGGAAGAAGCTCATAAATCAAGGTATGCTATTCACCCAGGTGCTACCAAGATGTACCAAGACTTGAAAAGAAATTTCTGGTGGCCCAATATGAAAAGAGAAGTAGTAGACTTTGTATCTCGGTGCCTCACTTGTCAGCAAGTAAAGGCAGAACATTTAAAGCCTGCGGAGAAACTACATCCCTTTGATATTCCCGAGTGGAAATGGCAAAGTATAGGGATGGATTTTATCATGGGTTTACCTAAGACAAAGGGTGGACATGATGGTATATGGGTGGTTATAGACAGATTGATGAAATCTGCACACTTTCTACCAATCAAAAGTTGATGGTCTGTGGATGTATTAGTAGCACTATACATGAAGGAAATTGTCAGATTACATGGTGTCCATGTCACTATTATATCTGACCGAGACCCTTGGCTCACATCACAATTCTGGAAGGGTCTACAACATTCATTAGGGACCCGACTCAACTTTAGCACTACGTTCCATCCATAAACTGATGGTCAAACTGAAAGGACAAATCAGGTGGCAGAGGATATGCTCAGGGCTTGTGCTATTGATTTTGGAGAGAGTTGGCACGACCACTTGTCTCTAGTGGAATTCGCCTACAACAATAGCTACCAAGCTAGTATACAAATGGCACCATTCGAGGCACTATATGGAAGAAGCTGTCGCTCACCTATATGTTGGAATAAAGTAGGATAAAGGCAATTTCTCGGCCCCTACATCATCAGGGATACTACCGAGAAGATAAAGCTTATTCAGGAGAGACTCCAGATGACTCAAGATAGGAAAAAATCATATGGTGATAACAGAAGGCGCAACCTGGAATTCCATGTAGGAGACCACGTATTCCTTATGGTTTCTCTGAGTCGAGGTATTCGAAGGTTCGGCGTCAAAGGCAAGCTCACTCCAAGATTCATTAGCCCCTTTGAAATTCTTGAAAGGGTTGGTGAAGTCGCATATCAAATAGCTTTACCCCCTTAATTGGCTAGAGTCCATGATGTATTTCACGTCTTAATGCTCAAAAGGTGCGTCCCCGATCCATTCCATGTCATAACTTATGACAACCTGGAGATTAAAAAGGATTTGACGTATGAGTAAAAGCCAATCAAAATAATTGAACGATAAGTACGTCAACTTTGGAATAAAATAATTCCCATGGTCAAGGTCCAATGGACCAAATTATGGCCACATGAAGCAACATGGGAAATCGAAGAAGCCATGCGCAAAAGATTTTCGGAGATATTTGAATGTAAGTACACTCTCCTTAGCAAATCTTATTACGATGAATTTGGGGACCAAATTCTTTTAAGTGGGGGAGGGTATAACGGCCGAGAATTTTTTAGGAATTTTCCAGATTTAAAATATTTATTATTAAACATTTTTAAGGGTTAAATGGGCTATTAAGAAGAATTAAGGATTTATTTAATTCATTTAAGAAACCCCATATCAACTAAAGGGCTAAGCCCAACTTAAATAGGCCCAAACACCCATTTTTAAGACTTATCAGACCCAAGCCCATTAATAGAAACGTAAATTAAGTGATTTATAGATTTAAAATCGGATATACACTTCAATTAGGGGATAAATGGAGGGATAATATGAAAATCCAAACATTTTAAAATTTATGAACCCTAGTGGTCTATCACGCGACCGCCAGGGCCACCATAGCGGTCCTCCCATGACCGCTATGCCCTCCTAATTCTGTGAATGAGTGAACACATGAAAAGCTTGGATCTTTGGCAACCAAATAATTTGGGATCGATGTTATCTGTTAATTGGAAGGGTGTAGAAGGTGTCAGGATCAAATCCAAGGTCTAATTGGGACTCTAGGTTCATTCAAATCTTCAAAACCCTAGCTACCCTATAAATAGATCCCAAGTTTCACATGTGCAACCCTTACTTTTGGCTCGCATGGAACTAAGGTAAGGAAGCATTATTTCAGGTAAGTTCTTTAGAAGAGTTTATTCATTATATTAAGGTCTAACTTCCTGTAAAATTTCATTATAGGAGATCAACCCTACAAGAAGTTAGAGGCCTGCAAAGACACTAGTTCAGTGCAAGTAACCCAGGAACTTGTGCGAATGACGTAGAAAGATCAGTAGACTAGACGTCCTAAACAAGGTAATTAGAAAAAGGTTCTTTAGACATATTTATTCACCTTAGTACCCTTTTTCTACTCTCCAATTTTCGTTATCATAGGTGAAGGGAATCAGGAGTTAGAAAGGTAAGAAGTTGTTGGTTCAGTTCTAAACGAGCAGAAACTAAGGTCGACTTCCAGCCCTAAATTCGAAGTCTAAAGCCAAGACCAGAGGTAGGTTATCTCATGAATGGCTTAAATATGATCTTAGGAGTAAAAGCCCTTAAGTTGTAATCGATTTCATGCATTGTACTCAGAGTATTTACTGTTTTATTGGGACTATGCATCTAGTTTTATTTTCCATGCATGAACTTAGCCCTAATGCAATTAAGATAAAAAATTCTTATCTATTTCACGTAAACCCATGCATGCTCCTGGTCTATTTTCTTTCTAGCATAATTTTACAGCATGATTCGAGGAATTCCATGCATAACTTGTCCTACGTTTAGCATTTATTCATTATTTTATAGCTTCTGCTAGACAGGCAGAAGGCGGCCTAAAAGGGAACGCAAGGGGACCTTTGCGGTCTAGTAAATGACCATCTATACCCCTTCATTGTAGTCTATCGTAAGACCGTTTATTTCATTCTGACGGCTAGTCCCTGACCATTTTCTGGTTCTGAGAACTAATCCGAGCCTAGTTGAACCTTACATATTAGTAACCCTATAATTATATTATTTTGCACTCAAAATCATGTTTTATTTTTTTTGATTAATACCCAGAATTCAACATGAGCATGATTTAGACTTTATTTTGACTATTATGTTAATTTCGTGCCAAAACCATATAGTTTTGCATTTATCTTAATTTAATGTGGTTCATGGACTTATCTAGTTTGATATGATCGCTATTTTGCCATGATCCTTTCTTATCTATGAGTCTTTTCTTAAGTACATGGCACGTATTCTAGTGCGATGTCATTAGATACACTTTGCACATTAAGCACACAATCTTAGACTTGTGATCCTCTCCGTTGGATATTCCTTCCACCGGATTAAGTGATCTTGTTTCAAGAGCTCCGTAAGACTCTGCGAGCCTGGGATTCCCACTAGGACGCCGAGCTGGTTGTACCCTTAAAACCCAATTGTTAGAAAGCACTTAACCGGTGTTTTTAGTGTTTTGGACCTTAGCGGCCTGTGGACGACCGCCAGAGTTACTTAGCGGCCCTTTATCTGACCGCCAAGGACTCCTAGCGGCCCTTTCTAGACTGCATGGTGCCGGTTCATTTTTTTTCATCGACCTTGTTTCTAAATGGTCCTGACTAGACCGAATGCTATCTTAAACAGTCCTATCTAGACCGCTTGAGTATCTAAACGGGTCAGTAAATGATCGTTTGGTCCTTAACCCTGTCTAACCCGAGGTTTGACCTTTGGGTTGGGTTTTTCAAGTTCCTAGATGGACGGGTGATTGCTTGGAACTTAACACTTGTTAAATAATGTATTGATAACTTATGGAAACTAAAGAATGTACCGTTATGCTGCCAATTATTCTCCATGGCATAACCTAGCTCTAACTCAAATCTTTGAACTTAGATATTCTTAATTGAAGCATTCTTACTTTGATATTTGTCATCATGGAACCATAGTTTGAACTTGTTACATTATAGGCCATATTTATATTTTTTATGGAAGTAGCTTGATTTATAACTTGAAGATGCAAGAGCAGGCACGGACAGTGTCTAAGAGCTGCACTCTAGTCCCCTCGGCAGATAGCCGGAAGCATACTATAAACCATGGGATATGATGAACACTGGCATCACATTACGCTGGGAGTACTTTTTTTATAAACGGGTGAAATCCACGGATTCTCATGAGGCAATCTTGTGAAATTACTTGCTTGCTAGTACATTCTCGACTTTCTAGTGCATAGCCTTTATAGTTATGAAAAGGTACATTCTTGTTCATGAAAGGCCAAACTTACGTTCATGTTATATATTTGTTCAATCTCATATCTCAATCATGATCATACCATGTTACTGGTGTTACTTTGGGTTTTCACTGCATGTTTTATCATCTTATTTCGTTTATCTTTATTCTAGAGCTAAAATGTTAATTACTTAAACATTGCCTTCATGTTGATACGAAGATACCTACTGGACACATGTGCTCATTCCCTACTTTTCCAATCTTTTTCAGGAAATTCTAGCGGGTCGGATTCAGACTATTCAAGTGATGGATTCGAGAGTGATTAAAGAAGGAGCGAAGCCTTAGATTGTCATTAGTGATAGTAAAGAGTCAATTATGTAATTTTCTATTTTATTGAGTCCAGTTAGTCAATGAGTCAACATCATGTACTAGATTGTTATTATCAATAAAAGTTAGATTTTTTTATCAATCATTATGTCCATTCATCTTATGTGTGAATGATTTGCGCTCTGATTATATTGCCCGCTTGAGGCGTACTAGCCGACTATCCGTGTTCCCGAATATCTTCCACTGTACATAAATCTCGGGGCATGACACCATCTCCATTGTGTCTGATCGTGATCCTCGCTTAACTTCAGGATTCTGGAGGAGCTTCCAGAGAGCTTTAGGCACGGAGTTGGCTTTTAGCTCGGTGTACCATCCTTAGTCGGACGGTCAGTCTGAGAGGACCATCTAGACTTTGGAGGATATGTTGAGATCGTGTTGCCTGGAGTGACAGGGGAATTGGACCCACCATTTGCCATTAGTGGAGTTTACCTATAACAACAACTATCATTCGAGTATTGGAATGGCTCCTTATGAGGCGTTGTACGGGTGACCTTGTCGGACTCCGCTTGATTGGTTTGAAGTGGGTGAGCGTGTCTTGGTAGGACCAGATTTGGTGCAACAATGTACTAAGGTGGTGCGTCTGGTCCGGCAGAAGATGTTGGCAGCACAGAGCCTATAAAAGAGTTATGCCGATCGGAGGACGCAACCCCTCAGCTTTGCTGTAGGAGATCAAGTGTTTTTGAGAGTCTCTCCCATGAAGGGTGTGATGCGCTTCGGCAGGCATGGGAAGTTGAGTCACTTCTACATTGGTCCTTTTCCTATTGTCGAGCATATTGGTGAAGTTGCTTATCAGTTGCGATTACCCCCGAAGCTAGTGGTTGTGCATGACGTGTTCCATGTGTCTAGGCTGTAGAGGTATCTGCCCGATGATTCCCATGTTTTAGAGGACACTGTTTGGCCCGAGGTGACCCCAGACTTGTGCCTTCCAGAGTTCCCTATCAGCATTGAGGATTGGTGTGAGCAGCGCCTATGGAACAAGGTTATTCCCCTGGTTAAGGTAGTCTGGCAGCATCACTCTGGTGGCGAGGTGTCATGGGAGCGTGAGGATGAGATGCGGCAGTAATATCCTTACTTGTTTGAATGAGTCTCCTCCCTTGGTCTCGTGTTGTTCTTAATTTCAGAGATGAAATTTGTTTAAGGGGGGAGGGCTATAATGTCCTAGGTTTTTTGGATATTTTTCGGATCTGGATCCGTGGGTTTCGGATAACTTTAGGGGTCCTGGGGTGTGTTTTGTAGGTTACACGTGTTTTTCCCTAACGAGCATTCGGAACCCTATGCAGGGTAAACCGGTGTGTTCTCCTACTCCAAGATGGTACCAGTGTGTTGAGCGTGTTTCAAGGATCGATAAAATGATTTTTCCTAAATTTTCATATTTTTCATCTTTTCTAGATTTTCTATAAATAACCCTTTTTCTTTTCTCTTCTTCCGTTCTGCTTTCTTCTTCTTTTTCTCTTTCTCTCCTGTGAACGGCCGACCATTGCCCCTCTCCCCGTGCGCGGCCTAAGGCGTCCCCTTTCTTCTCCTGCTGAGGGCGGCAAGTTGAGGCGGCGGCGTGGTGACGACAGAGGCAGCGAGGTGATCGAGGCGGTGCCATTCTCACGGCGTGGGGTGTGGAGTTTGCGTTCAGCCAAGATTTGGAGATCGACAACGATCCGACGGATTTCGAGCTTCCTTGAAGTAGGGGGGTGGATCCTTGCCCTCTTTCCCGCATTCCCCATTATTTGTAGGCCGAGGAGAGGTCGGGAGGGGCGTATTTGAGCCGGGAGGGTGAAAATGCATGTTTGTGGTTTGAGCGCTGAATCTCTCAATTCTCGAGATTTTTGACTGATCTATGGGTGTAGAATCATGCTAGGAGGGTTGGGGATGGATTCCCCTGTGTTTCCCCATCATCGGGGGATGATCGGGGGGTGGAATAGATTTTTGGGCCGTTCCCGCCATTCCCGTGCTCTGGTTGGGGTTGCGGTCCTTCTAGTGACTGCTAGGGCCCCTTTGGCGGCCCTCAGGGGACCGTCGGGCATTTTTATTATGTCGGTTGGGTTTAGTGGCCCCCAGGGGACCGCTAGGCCCGGTAAGCGGTCTCACGACTGACCACTACCCATTGGGTAGTGGCTAGCACATGACCGTTTGCCTCGTTTGGTCAGAGCACCCTTGGGGTGCGTGTTTTTGACTGTTGGGAGTCACGTTCAGGGTTACTGTTAGGGCATGACCATTTCTTTGTGCCTTGCGGTCCAATATTTGGTTGGGCTAGTTGCCTGGCGATAGACCGCTTGCCCCCCTGTGGCTCGTCGCCTTGCGGTCATGGCTTGAATGCTTGGTTGAGCCTGGCGGTCGCAGGGAGACCGCTTTGCCTATTTTGCGGTCCAGGGAGGACAGCCAGGCTGAGGGCAGTCCCGGGTGGACCGCCGCTCCGTTTCCTTCCGATCGGAGGTTTCCGTGAATCGAGTCTCACCTCCAGTGACACGTTCGCTAGTCGTAGCCTTCTTATAGCACGTGTGTGCTAACCCACCCAAGGGTGGTAGAGCGGCTTACCCAAGAGAGATGGTTGTTAGGCTTGTTACCGTAGGGCCCCTTCGCGCAGCTTGAGTCCGGGCTTTGGGGAAGAACCAGCTAGAGGATCTGACCTATGGCGCATGGTCTGTGTGTGCACACTTGGTTGGGGGCGTCGGACCCGATCTGACGGACGTGACCCTAGCTAGTCCTTGTTCGTGGTACTTGTTGTGTGTCTCAGTCTCCGCCTTGGGCATCATAGGGAGACACTAAGGCGCGGTGTAAGACGTCAAGGAATGCATCCGACTTTGCTTCTAGTGGGTGGTGCTCCTGTCTCCTGGGAGGTACGGACTTGTTTTCCCGTTGGTTCGAGGTCGGTTTGTTCGGTACGGTTAGTTATAGTGAGCTTTTCCGTTTATTTATTATTGCTTGTTGCTTTTCCCGTACTCCTACTAGGTAGTGTTACATTTTGTGCTCGTTTGCTCCTTGTTATCTTGTTTCTCTCGTGTGAGGTAGGGGTCCATGGGATCCTTACTGAGCATATGAAATGAGGCTCACCCCTATCTTTTTAGGTGAGGCGGGGTCGTCGAGAGGCGCGGCAGAGTTTCAGCGTGGTTCTAGTAGCCAGGGTTAGTCACCAGTTGTCAGAGCCGGGGTATGCCCTGTGTACTTATACTTTTCTTTCTATTGACTGTACTTATGTTGGATATGAGATACTTTTGACCATGCAGCTGTTTAGCGATTATTTATCTTAATTCCTAGATTATTTTTAGATTATTATGCTAGCTCTGTAGTTATTTTAGCTTCTCTTGTACCCTCACACCATCCTTTAACCCTTCCCAGTCTTCAGGCTCGTGCGTGGCGGGCCGAGGTTTGGTTTGCGCCGGTTCCTTTCCGACATTCGGATCTCGGGTCGTTACACGGAAACATCCTTTAATCTGAATCGGGCACGGACACCCCGAGGACTAGCCCACGAGGGGCTCTAATGACCCGAGGGCCGCCACAATCCCGATCCCGAGATGTGATTTTAGATTATCGTCACATTACATGGCCATCAATATTCACTCTTTTAAAGGAGATCATCCGGGGACCATGCTATGAGGAAGCGAGTCCCCGTATATCCGAGAGTGATCAAGACTCCGGGTGCCGAAGTTTCTAAAAAGGATCTATTTGGGATTAAATACCATACTTCTCACCCCTTTGGCATCATGGCCAGGAAATTGGTCCAAATCCCAAGGTAGGGATTTGAGAAGAAAACATGATTATTATCGTTACAAAAAAATAGCGAAGTTAAGACAGGATTAAACACATCTCGGTGGTTGGCAACCCAGAGTCATGTTCATGGGCGTGAACAAACCCCGGGCCGGTGGCCACTGAGTTAACAATTATATCACCCTATAGATATCATGCTTGAAATTAAAGGGAAAATCACCCTAACTAATGGGAAAGCAGAAGGAAACATATAGCCGGAAGAAAACATCATTGCAAAGAGGAAGGCAAGGAGATAAAGAGATCATGGACATCCAAAGCCAAACATCGAGAGCTTGCAGCATAAAAATCTCCAAAAAGATGAGTGTTTCTTTATTGCATATTGTGAGAAGAAAATACATCGGGATATCAAAGCTAAGAAAGGATTACAGAAGAATTACAAAAGGAGGGGGGAAAGAGACAGGCGGTCGGAGCTCCCTGCTTGCATCCCTCACCTCTCTCTTCTCTCTTAGTCTCATTCTCTCTCTTCAGCTTCTGGAGCAGAGTTTCCCCATTAATTTCTTCAACATCCCTCTTTTTCTTCAGCCAAGGGGCCGGGAATTATAGAGGGACGCAGGGGTCCCTTTTGGTAGAAAGTCCCATTTTTCTTCTTTTTCTTTGTTTGTGCTACGCCTGCCACTCCTGCTGCTACGTTGTCGTTGCTGCTACTTATCCTCCCTCCGCAGGATCACGGTGGGGCAGGTACGCGGGGTCGAGGTCTCCCCATTGACGGACGGGGAGGCCTTACCGGTTCGAAGACGTGGCGTCCGTGCCGTTGGCCACTGTTGACACCTGAAAAATGATCAATGGCAATCACGCCTAAACGACAAAAGAATGCGGCCCGCCGAAGTGCAAAAGTCCAAGGAAATCAATGCCCAAGGGTCTTCTAGGACTGCTGAAGCCTCAGGTCATCTGACGAGAGCGTCAGGGACTCCACCTCAGGACGGTTGGAAGAAATCCACAACAAACTGATAGTGTCGTTCGGTCTGCCCAAGGAACCGGTATCGACTAAGTCATGCCGAACAAACCCCATCCGCCGTCCGATCAAGACGAGAATGTACTTGGTGGTCCACCACCTGACAAAAAAACCCTATTGAGGTGAAGGAATGTCCCTGACTCCTCAGAACAAGGTGCCGAAGGCTGCATCAGCGGGAAACCTGAGTGTTCGAACTAAGGACACGGATGGCGCCAGAACTGGCCAGTCAACGGCCTGAAGATTCTCCCTATACTCCTCATGTCGATCCCACAGGACCACGATTAGATGAAAAAGCAAGCTGGCCACCAGGGCCAGTTCGAGACTTGCAAGCCAAGCCCGGCTCGAGCAAAACGTGACAGGGGATTGACCCGGTGCGCCCCTAAACCGGCAGGCTCCCCAAACCGATGCGCTCCCCAAATTGGTGCCCTACACATCTAGCGCGCATAAGGTAATATAAGTAATCGGAGCGCCACCCCCCCCCCCCCCCCCCGTGCCGGGTAAGGCCACGCCAATTAAAGGCTATAAAAGCCAGGCTTTCGAACAAAAAAGGACGGAGTAAGAGAGTTGAAGAGAGGCAAGCTGAGTGAAGAAAGAAATCAGAGAGGAGAAGCTTGGGGAGAAAGAAAGGGTGAGAGAGACTTTCTTGAGTAGCCGTCTGCCATTCTTCCACAAATAAGAGAGGTCCAGTGCGAGGAGAGAGAGCGCCCATTCTGATACTCTATTTTCGTGGTGAAGAACAGAGGTGGTTTCTGTGGGAGCAATTGCAATCTCTTCTCTTCCCCTCTTATTGTGAGCATCTTCCCCGTGATATGTAACTAGACGGGCAATGATATGATCTTGTAACCCATATTGAATCCCCTCTTCATTTTTAATATTTGATTCCTGTATTTTTCCTTTGTTTAAATGCAAGGATATAATTGATCGGCTCCTGCGTGACAACGCCATGCCGTCTCTGCGTATGCCATGTTTCATCGATCTCCTAAGCCATCTAATGACCTCCGGGTCTAAATGAGAATGTTGTTATGTGTCTGAATCCCTCTTCCTTCTCTACTGCATTCATTTTCATATCGCTTATTATCGTTTGATTTCTTCCATCGATGCCAAATATGCCCCGGGCTATCCCATGGCTACATTGATGCCATTCCCCTCCCTGGGGCTCTCTCAGTGTATTGGTTATATAAAATACACTGTATGCTTACCATGGATTTCACCGTCGGAGACATATACGTATGTGCATCTCCGTTCACCGCTGGGATTGGCTCCCCCCCCATCATCTCTCCGTTTAAAGTCATGAACTGGAGAGAATAGGGCCGCCCCTATAGCCTGGGTGCAAGGTCTTCTGGCATGGTCAATTTCCCATATACCACCTGCTAGTTGATCGAGCATTTGCTTCTTACAATCTCAATGGTTCATCGGCTCACGGCTAGCTTTTAAATGCTAACCAATTAACTCCCTTTCGTGCCAACTCATCGTTAAAGGTTGGGTGGATGAATAATGTACCACTGCAATCTCTTTATCCCGAGAAGGGTGGGGGAAGGTCCGCCTAGTGTAGCCTGTTCCAGATCCCTGTTATATGGGAAAAATTGAAGTTCTAATGCGAATACTGTGTTTTCTCTCGACAGTAATGGTTCACTGACCGGGGAGGGGGAACATTCCCCATCAAACACTCATGCTATCCTTGTTTTTTATCACCATAAGGCTACAGGATCATGTCCACCTATGACGTGGAGCCCTACAAGCCATTTAACGTGAATAGAAATGGGTCTCACGATCCGACAAAAAAACCTGCATTCCCCTATGGAGTGGTGGTGGCCATGGGTAAGGAGCCTCTTGTAGGCTAGCCCTCGAGGTCTCCTCCCATTCTGGCCGTCCCTTTGAACAATATCTTTGGCCCATGGAGCATTGGTGCTCCTCGTAGGCTAGTCCTCGGGGTTTCCATCCATCTAGGTCCGTCAGTCGCTGTCTTGGTCTCCCAGCTTTAAGGAGCTTACCCCAATTTCTGTGGGAATGCCTCCACTTTCCCCCCGTAACCCTCTGGGTATGAGGAGGTGCTGCCAAAATTTTGTTTGAACACTTAAGCTGAACTCTGATGGAATCTAAGTTCTGAGGACTTTGAACTTACTCCAGATTGCTAATGGACTGTGCTTGAGTATGAACCTAGCACAAGTCTTGACCCATCATGTTTGCAGGGCAATTGGAACCTGAATTCGCTCAGTAATCAACCCTAATTAACATCAAAAAATGAACGAAGCCACAATAAAATTTAAACAGCTTGAACCTTGAAATTCTACTCTAATCCAGCACGCCCTAAATCCAGCGTGCCCTCATCCGGCGCCCATACCCTCCGCGCTAGAATAATCCCACTCTCAAAAACTCAAAATCCTCAAAGCCACCTATACGGCGCACGGCCAAATTCGGTGTGCCCCCCCTCATGTCATGCCATTTTAACCTCTTACATACCACGCTGTTTAAGCCCCTTAACACTGTCGCACCATTTCACCCCTTTTCCTACGCCACCCCGCGCCGTTTTAGTCCTATTCCTACGGTTCATCGCGCCGGATTAGATGTCAATTCTCCCCTTCGCACCGTTTTAGATCCCCACTTATATCCTTATTAACCCATTCTACCCCCATCTCCCCATCATACTTAACTCATGGGTGCTCCATAATTAACCAATAAGAATCTCGGTTAGCCTTCATTCATTAATTGCTTTGGAGCTGCTTTTACCATGCATTTATACATATGCGTATGCATGCCCATTGCACATTCATCACTATCTTAAAACTCGGTATATCAAATGGTGATTGACTGAAGGTCAGACCAAGTTTGACTGAAAGCTCTCACTACGCATGATGGTGGTCTTCGGACCTATATTCTCCGCCATGTACCGAAGGTTCTAAATAGTGAATGAGTTTGAACTGCACGCCTGAACATATATTCAGTTTTTGCATTGTGAATTATCATTCTTGTTGATCTGCCTATGCTTGCATATTTACATAGCCCCAGTGGCCCACTATCTTGGTAATTAATCAAAAGTTTTCCTCCTTTTCGGAGGATGTAATTAACGCCATAGCCTTTATGGTATGGCGGACTTGTGGTCCCGATACGAACATCACTTTCGTCTGACCAAATCAGATCGAGCACACAATAAACTCGTCACTTAGTGACTGGCACGCCCACACAATAAACCAATAAATCTAATAGATCTAACAAACCCCCCATATCAATAAACCCCATCCCCACAAGCTGGCACACCTGGTGGGACTGAGTCTCCCTTCATCTCTCTGTCAAGATAAATGGGCCCTGGGGCCCTCCCAAAGAATGCTGATCGCTTTCTTGTTTCTGTGCTCGCAAGAAGTAACGATGGCTGCTGGATTTGCTGCATTGACTTTTGGCCCCGCGATCATGGCCAACCATGCTGCTTGTGGGTACCTGGCGGTACCAACCATTTTCGGCACCTTCCCACTAATGGTTGGCTTCCCCAATTTATTGTGGGTAGCCTTCACCGACGTGCTGAAGGTCGAAGCTCCGGATATGGCCGAGGAGGATGTCAGCAAGAAGCCTAGGGTTGTCGATACCTGAACCTGCAGAGGCCTGCCAGCAGGCCGAATCCAACTAGCAAGTTGCATGGTCCACCATGTAGGTCAGGGGGCTTGCCCCACCCATTACAACAAGCCCGAGAATCACTGCAAGGGGAAGTCCTGAAGGAGAGTTGCTGCTTCCATCACCGGACGGCTATTGGTGTCCGGTAAATCTATTCTGATAGGTGGTGTCCGCGTTTCCCTGGACGGACGTAACGCCCAAGTGATCCCGGATCGAGTGGTCCCTACTGTACCAACCCGTAACTCCTTCTAGGCCCTATCCGGAAGGAGGGCTAAGAAAGAAAAAATTGGTCACCAAGGCCGAAATTATTCAAGCAAGTGTGGATCCCTAAGAAGATCCAGCCTGTTCACCAAAATGTGCCTATTCGCCACTACCCCAAGTCTGCTGGGGCGGAAAGGAGGGATGAGAGGGGCTTGGCCCCAAGAAGAGAAGAGACGGTCGTGGACTCTCCACGCCGTACTACCCCCGGGGTATGTGCCCGACAAGCCAATATCCCTTCAATGGGAAGAAGATTTGATCAACTTGCTGGGAGAGCCCGACTAGCTTATATCCCTCCAGTGGGAGGTCGACCATTGTCCCCGATCCTCTACCAAGGATGGGTCAAGAAGAGATGACCAATATGGTCAGAAGCTATTTTCGTGGTCTAGGCAACCCCTCATGGGGCCAGCAGCGACTGCTCCAAGTAGCCACAGCAGAAGAAGAGGAATGCTTGCCAATGGGAGTTGAAGAAGAAAAAGAAAGAGGAATGACATCATTTGTTGATGATAATGGATATGAAGATGACCCAGATTACGAGGCCGATGAAGCCGCTCCCCAAAAGAAGGATAGAAGAAGAATATCTATATCTAAAAGACTGACCTTCTTAGGCCATACAAGGAGGAGGGTCTACAAACAAAGAAGAGAAATGCGAGTCTTTGCTTGCAATTTGGCTGGGATGTCTAGCAAGTACGGGTGTCTGCCTGAGGAGCCCCAAGAATTGGTCTGACTAGCTGATAGGCCAGGGCCGAATACTCGAAGAACTGAAGCCGCGTGGGAAATGCTGAAAGTGACAAAGGGAAAACAAATACTATTTGAAGAAGTCACTACCCTGACTGCAAATGTAGTGATGGCCGAAGAGGAGGAAGTTTTGCTGAACACCTCGCCTGAAGGCGCTTCAGGGGAAGTAGTGGAAGCCACCCCCAACACAGCAGCTATAGACCCATCAGTGTTAATGATGTTACAACAATATCGGCAGGAGATAGAGCTTCTGAAGAAACAACTGCATGAGAGAACAGAGTAGGCTTCGGCCTCCAAACAACCCGAGATGCAGGGAGAATCGTCACAAGGAGTTGTCAACCCGTGCGACTTTCCACCGCTATATACTCTGCCCCAGCCGGTAGAGCACAGCCAGGCGGCCACCCAGCAGCGCCCACTTCAGCCACTGATGCCACCAATATTGCCTCAGGTGCACCAGCCACCTCCATTGCTGCATCCTCCGCCACAGTCGAATGCCCTTGTCACCCCATACCTGTAGCCGGTGCACTTCTACCCCAAGCCAGTCGATCCAACCGCTGTAAATAGGCTGATAGTGGAGAGGATGATTGAACTAAAGCTCTCTAAGCAGAATGAAGGTGACTATGTCACGTTTGATGCTTATCGGGTGCCATACATGCCGCATCAAGCGGCCAAGCGGCTCCCTCTGGGGATCCGCAAGCCTCCTAAATTTGACAAGTTCAACGGGAAGGGGTCCCCGAAAAAGAATATCACAAACTACATGACCGTCATGGGCGATTTAGCCACGGACAAGTCATATCTGTTAAAATTTTTTGGGTCCTCTTTAACGGGGCTCGCATTTGAATGGTACTCTAGCCTTACGATCGGGTTAATCAGTGACTGGCCAGACATGCAGAAAAAATTCAGATAAAGATTTCACTGTTGTGTCTCCTCTGGATTTGATGATGTGTGGTGAGTTTGTTGTGTTTTGAGTGAATGGCAATAGTATGGTTGACTTTGCTGACTTCATTATGACTCTTACAAAACTGATCATCTTGATGAATTTACTTTAGTTAGAATTATTGCTTAGTCACTTCTGTAAATATAAAGTCAGTGCATGTATTCATTTTGCATAATAAGCTCAATGCATATTCTGTGTGAACTAAACTAAGGTTGACATTAGTGCTCATGCTTGCATATCAGGTCGGTGCATGTTTTGCATCGTGCATAAATAAGGTCGGTGCACGTCTTCACTAGCAGCATATCAGGTCGGTGCATGTTTTGCATCGTACATAACTAAGGTCGGTGCATGTCTGCACTAGGAGCATATGAGGTCGGTGCATGTTTTGCATCGTACATAACTAAGGTCGGTGCACGTCTTCACTAGCAGCATATCAGGTCGGTGCATGTTTTGCATCGCACATAACTAAGGTATGTGCACATTTCCATCCAGTGCTAACCAAGGTCGGTGCATATTCCAGTTCATTCAATAGAAGGTCGATGCACACTTGGTTGATCTACTTGCTAGGGTCGGTACACATTCTATTGTTCAGCATGTAACGTTGGTGCACATTTAGATAGACTGCATATAAGGTCGGTGCACATTTATATAAACTGCATATAAGGTCAGTGCACATTCATGTTCCTTCGATAGAAGGTCGGTGCACATTTAGACAGTATGCATATAGTTGGTGCACATTACTGTGCTGCATATGTAAGGTCGATGCTCTCGTGTCGCAAGCATATAAAGTCGATGCTTACAGACGTTGTCTCATATGTTGAAGTCTGTGCTAGCACGTTGACTTGCTCATGCACACAATGAATCATGAGACATGTAGTCAGCGATATCATCAAACAGCTAACACTCCCGTCTGTTTGCCAGGTCAGTCACATGGTCAAACATATGCTGGGTGTACTGACAACCTGCGAACTTATCTCACGTGGAAGTCAAAGTACCAGGTTAGTTGTAACGCCTGTCAATTTTGAAATAGGAGTAAGTATATTTAGGTTTTTGAAAAGAAGAAGAAAACCTATACATAATGATAATTACATATTCCTACAAATAAGTTTATAATGTTAAATAAATGAAATTTGAGAATATTATCTTCGAATAAATAAATGGCTAAGTGATATTCCTTTAGGGGATGAAAGTAAAATCTTGCTAGGATCGAACCTGCCTCTGATACCCAAGACCGTGATTAAAAGGGTGTTAATACGGAATAGAGAGTCATTTTAAGTAGGTATTTCAAGTCATATTGTATTTTTATTTGAATTAATAATAAATAAACCTTGGAGAAAATGTCAATTTAGATTTTACTAATAATTTAGGAAATTTAATATTCCACATTTATTACATTATATTTTTATTTGAAGGAATAAAGGTATATAGTTAAGAGAGTTATAGAAATAAGAGGGATATATATATAATATTAGTCCTTTGAAGGGTGCATGACAAGGGCACAAAAGTGAATAGCGCCCCTTGTAATGCCACGTTAAACAAATCAAACGAGTTATTAAAAGTCGTTATTTTAAAAAAGTGAATAGTGTCACCTTTAATTTTAAAGGAATTTTATAAAATTAATTATATGAAAAAATAGAGAAAAATGGAAGGATCTTACCCATAAAATTTCCCAACAAGATCCCATCAAATAAAAAAGATAAAAATCTTTAAAGATTGCAACACTTTAAAATAAATGTGAAATGTTGAATAACGCCCGTACCAGGGGAGTTATTTCTTGAAAATTGTCTATTAAATGGACGCTAATTTTTAGAACGTGGCTTTGGCATGGACGCAACTTAATAAGACTAGACTTCTACATGGACGCGAATTTCTTAAAGTTGAAATAAGGAAAGTTCATGGCCGTATCCTGTTAGAACTGTGATATACGATGCAGTTCAGGAAATTATTAATCGAAGAAGGATTAATATGGGGAAATATCAATTCCAATAGGATTCTTCCGTGATTAATATCACTCCCAATCAAACTCTAACCACAGGAGAACCTTCTCCCTATAAATAGGATTCCTCCGGAGACCTTCAGAGGCTACTACCTCTGAGAGTTCTTCATCCACCTGCTTCTTCCTCTACCCCTGTTATTAAGATCGAGGAGCTTGCTGCTGTAGCTGTGGAGGAGTTCCCCTTTTCCTACGCACTGGTTTTTCGATTTGATCATTGCCAAAGGAGCAAGTCTTCTTCAAACGATCGTGGGCTGCTGTTGCCAGCTTCTTAGTCTTCCTGTCCAACGAAGCTGTTGATTGCTACTGCTTCTTCATCGACAGAGTCTTCTATTTTGTGAAGTTGCAGTTGCAGCTCTTATTTTATCTCTGATTCTTAGTGTTCTGTCAGCCAAATCAAGCCTAAAGGTAGGTGTTCTCAAGTACTAAGCCTAACTTGATAAATACATAAATCATGCATCCATATAGATCTTTTTAACCCTGTTTTCCATGGCTTTTTGTTAAATTTTGGAATATCAGTGAAATATCGACCCATACATGGGCGCTATATTGAATTAACGACTGTGTAACCGTCATTATTTTGGTTAATTAGTAAATGCGCATGTTTAAAATTTAATAACTATGAACCCTTACATCTAATCCAATGCATGGTCATACTACTGGATTTTTAGTATGTTTCTCTTCCAATACATGTACTTGTTCCTGCAAAACTCATTTCTTTGAAAAATGCCACTATTCATGCAAAATCTACACTGGAACCAAATCAACGTCTGAACCTATGTCACCATTTAAAAATTCCCGAATCTGTTTACACTGAAAGCTAAACTGGAATTAAAAATTCCAAGATTTATTTACTCTAAAACTGGAATGGGATTTACAACTGAATTCCAGGATTTGTTTACACTGGAAGTAGAACTGGAATTAAGAATTTCGGGATTTATTTACACTAAAGGTGGAACTGGATTTAACAATTCATGGTTATGATGGTTTTTGGCCTTATATTCCTGTCCGTGAGTATAGTTCCACGTTTCTCGATGTTTTATCGACTACCCCACTAATTCTCGGTGATAGATGAGCCCTCCACGGGATATTCCTTCCTTCGGACTGGTGAATTTATCATAGAGGCCTCTGTAAGTCTCCTCAAAGCCTTGGATTCCCTCAAGGTCGATTGAGCAGGTTATACCACTAAAACACATGACACTTTTTAATACCATGTCACTCTAAAGAAACATGGTAAATCGACCCTCATGGTATGCTACCTTAGTCTCCATGAGAATATTCCTATGTGCTAATGGAATGGGCAACCATGCCATTGCCATCAATTAAGGATTATGTGCCTCTATGTGGACACTAATTCTTTTACCTCATCATGTACAAAGAACAAGCGCTTATGAACGCTGATTCTAGTACTCATGGCACCCACTTGGGAGCCAATTCCACCTAGTTTTCCAAGATATTCCGCAAGATCTACCATAAATTCCTACAAGTTTCATTCCTTTGGAATTCTACATTGGCTATAACTATCGTGGATGTCAAAAATACATTATACAATACCTGCGCATATAAGGGCCCAATCTGGTCCTGGGAGGAGCACCCAAAAGTACTAGTGCCCATGAGAGTTGTAATGATCACGGTGTGGCATTGCACCAAAGTACTCGTCGTTCTAGAGACATTCCACTTACTCTCTCTCTCTCTCGTGACTTTACATGATATTACTTGCGTGCGTGACTCGTCGTGGTACTTGCTAGAACTCTAAAAAAGCCAATATCTCATGCTTGATACTATCTTTAACTCTTGCTTGTCTCATTTTACTACAAATTTCATATCTCAGTTTAATCGATATACTTGCATTCTACTTTTACGATCATTCATGTATATTAGCCTTGCATTCATGTAACATGTAATTACTTAAAGCTAGCTTGTTCTCGAGATATAATTCCTACTGATCTTTCGCTCACCCAGTTTACTCCAACATTTTTCAGGTATTCAGGTGGCTAGCAAGATTGAGACTCACACGGGAGGGACAAGTGTGCAAGCGAGCTTCGGAAACTAGTGAACCCATGTCTTTTATCTTTCTTGAGTCTAGATAGTATTTCCTATTAGCTGTCTTGTCTAAGTTCGCTAGCGTGTCTTTGGTCGTTTCTTTCCGTTATGATGTGGTTGAGTCTGCCAGTTTTGAAATTTGAAATTGTAAGAGACTTATATTTGAAATAAGATTTTTATTATTGCTCCAAATTATTTGGTCACATGCCATTGCTCTTGATCGTTCACGACGATTTAACTGTCACTTTCCGAGTAAACGACACGTTCCGCTGCTATCGGTTCGAGACGTGACATTAGTGACATATGATCTGAGGCAAGGAATTGAATAGATGATCCTACCACGTGGACAGCTACAGTGCTGAGATTCTGATGCGTGGAACCTCGAAGGATCAGATCTGAGTGAAATTTTTGGCGGGAAAGTGGTGACCATACGCCAATTGCCTGCTGCCTATAAAAGGAGTATAGTCACCCAAAATTCGGACGTGGGAAAATAGAGAGAGTGAAGCAGCAGAGAGAAGCAAAAAGTAGTAGAGGATTAGAGGGCAGAAAGGAGGAGCAGTAGCAAAGTCAAAAGAGAGTTCCAGCATGATCAAGAGAGAGATAGATATTTGAGTAAGTGGAAGAGAAAGCAGAGTATCGTGAGCGGTTTGTGAGCTTGAGAGATTTGGTATTTGTCCTGGCTTCTAGTTCAAAACCATAGTCAGATCGCTCAATCTGAGCTACATTTTGTTTTTCTTTTCTCTTTGATTTTCTTGTTCTCGTGTTATCACTCTCGTTGATTTAAGTTGTGCATCAGCGGTTGTTGGCAAGCTGTAAGGCCCAGCGACAGAGGTGGACTTTTCTGGGGAGCAAAGCTGTAAGGCTCAGCAGGGTGTAGGGAACTCGTTCCCCGAAGGTATGGATAAGCGGACTTAAGCTGTGTATCAATAGTGAATCCTTACTCGATTGAGTAAGGGGTGGACGTAGATCTCTACAGGAGATCGAACCACCTAAAATCTCGTGTCTATGCTTGATGGTTTGTGATTGCGGCATATACAGATCTGTCTGTAATTTATTTCTGCTGCCATTGTGATTTATCTGTCAATTTGAACTCATTCATTCTCTCTATTGATAGTTCTCACATAACACTTGACTACGCCTTCTGTTAATTCAGTGGTTCACTGTGGTTTGTGTGATTAAGTAGTTTTAATTCCGCATTCATCTACTTAATCTTGTTTTAATTTGGGGTAGATCTATTCACCCCCCTCTAGATCAAATCATTTTCTCATCCATCACTTGGTATCAGAGCCTAACTCTTCTGTAGGGCTTCACATCCCGAAGAGGTTAGTCACTATGGATGGTAGAGGTTTGACTGTAAAAGGACAATCCGTCAGTAAGCCACCCTACTTCGATGGATCCAACTACGCATACTGGAAGAACCGCATGCAAGTGTTTCTGCGTGCTAAGGATTATGGGATTTAGAAGGTAGTTAGCAAGGGACCCTTCGATCTGCCTGAAGATGAAGAAGTTTGGATAAGGGAACAGATTCGAAGGTCCACCCTAAATTGGAGTGCCATTAATGCTATATAGTGCGCACTTCATCCAACTGAGTTTTCAAGGATCTCCTCGTGTTCTACAGTGAAGGAGATGTGGGACAAGCTGGAAGTCATCTATTAGCGGACTTCACAAGTCAGAGAGACCAAGGCAAATATGCCTATCTCAGAGTATGAGTCGTTCAAGATGAAGCCAGAAGAAATCGTTTCAGAGATGTATGCCCATCTCATGGTGATTACCAATAGCCTGAGAAGTCTTGGAAAGGTATATAGTGATTATGAGCTGGTGAGAAAAATTCTTCGATCCTTAACTCCCATTTGGCACACTAAGGCCACAGTTATAGAGGAGTCTAGGAACCTGGCTACTACCACCGTAGATGAGCTTATTGGTTTACTCATGACTTATTAGTTGAATCTGAAGAGATCAGATGATCTGAAGAAGAAGAAGAAACTGATAGCCTTGAAGGCCAATTCCAGTAGCAAAGGGTCTTCAAGTGAGCACATCTATTCCGGCTCAGAAAAGGACAATGATGAGTTCGCCATGTTAACCAAAATATTCAAGAGATTTCTGAGAAGAGAAGGAAAAGAATTCAGAAGAAGATACCATGCTGGGAGAAAGCAATCCAGGTATAAGTCTAACTATGATAAAAAGAATGATACTAATGTTTACTACAATTGCAGGAGATCTGGCCATATGAAATTTGAGTGCCCCGAGCTTCAGAAAGAAAGATCTAAAGTGAAGAACAAGAAGGGGAAGGCTATGGTCAGTACATGGAGTGATGAGGACGAGGGCAGTCACAACTGTACCTCAGAAAGTGAAGAAGAAAGCAAAGTCTGCTTGATGGCCAAGGACGATGACAAGGAAGAAGAAGAAGAGGTAACTTCTCCATTTGAAAATTATACTATTAATGATTGGGAGGATGCCTATGCTGAATTACTTGATAAGTATGATGATGTGCATAGAGAGAGTAGGCAGTTAAAAAGGCAAATAAATTCTCTTATGAATGATACAACTTTGTCTGATAGAATTGCTTATCTTGAAACTAAGAATGAATGCTTAGAGAAATCATCTGTTGAAATTGATGGATTGAAAACTGAATTGATTGATCCAAGGAAAGAAAATGAAATGTTAAAAAATGAAATTGATGACTTGAAGATTAGATTACAGAACTGTGAAAAAGAAACAAATATTGCCACTGAAAAATATGATGCTATTGTGGGGGTAAACTAAGAACTGCAAAAGATAATTGAGGATTTAGAATAGGAAAACAAAGATAAACAGAAAATCCTTGAAAGTATGACCCAGGGAAATAATAATTTGAATGCTCTTCTGGGTACTAAAGTCAATTTCAGAAAAGAGGGGTTAGGATATAATCCAACTGCCAAAAAGTGCTTTGAATTAAAAACCATATCATTTGTTGTAGAAAAGGAAAAAGGAAAATTCAACCCCCTGATCAGATTGAGCAGTGAGAATAATGATGGAAAAAGAAATGCTAAAATTGCTAATCAAAACAAGCATGGTGCCAAAGATAAGGGCAAATAGAAGGTTGAAGGGTCTAGTGGTTCGTGCACACATAATATCACACCTCACATTAGAAGTCAGGTTAGGGGTCAAATTCCTAAAACACAAGGTCATGGAAAACCTCTGAATAAAACCACTCAGTTTCCTAAAAAAGTTCACAGAATATCTATCAACAGTTCCATCACTTTGGGAGAATGAGTGGAGATAGATATAACCTGAGGTCTACTTTTCAATCATATCCAAACCAGAGTTTTTATGGTCAGCCCAGGACATTCACTGGTTACACCTCTCCAATTGCCCATTGGACTAGGCACTGGCATGAAAATGGTCAATACGTTGACAAAAGAAATGCCAGACAACATAACAATACAAACAAGGCACAAACTATCAATGTTAAAAGTAATAATCACAGCAAGATGAAAACTATTAAATCCACTGAACAATCATCAATGAAACAAATGTGGATTCCAAAATGTCTATTGTCATGTTTGAATGATTTTACTGCTGCTTTGGGGCCCAAACATTTTTGGGTTCCAAAATCTTCAACCTGGTTTCCTTTGAAGGTATGCCTAGCAGCCAACCACAACAAGTGGTATTTGGATAGTGGCTATTCCAAGCACATGACTGGGGACAAAGCTAAATTTTGCATGTTGGTGGAGAAGAAGAATGGAGGTCATGTTACCTTCGGAGGTAATACCAAAGGAAAAATAGTTGGCTCAGGTAAGGTAGGTAAGTGTTCACCTGGTATATTAATGAAGTTTTGTTAATAAAAGTCCTTGCCTATAATTTGCTTAGCATTAGCCAATTGTGTGATAAAGGCCACAAGGTAGTTTTTGATTCTCTTGGTTGCATCATTTATGAACCCAATTCTGAAATTGTCAAATTCACTGGTAAGAGGAGCAATAACATATACATTGTAGATTTAGATGATGTAGCACACACCAACCTATGCCTCACTGCCAATAAAGATGACTTGGCCTACCTATGGCATCGTAGATTAGGCCACGCTAGCTACACTGTGCTACATAAACTGAATAAACACCTTATGGTAAAGGGACTTCCTGAAATTTCTTTTAAGAATGATAATAAAGTATGTGAAGCATGCACCTAATGTAAACAAACTAGGAAGTCATTTAAGTCTAGATCTGAAAACCTGTCTTCTAGGCCCTATGAGCTGATACAGATGGATCACTTTGGACCTACAAGATCAGCTAGCTTATCAGGAAGAAGATATGGTTTTGTATTGGTAGATGACTTCTCTAGGTTTACATGGGTGTTCTTCCTGTCACATAAGAATCATGCTTTTGATGAATTTTAGGAGTTCAATCTTAAAATAAAACAGAACAATGATCAATCTATTTTGAGTATTTTGTCTGACCATGGTGGTGAGTTTGAAAACTCACACTTTGAAGAATTTTTTAGGAATAATGGGATAACCCACAGGTTCTCCTCACCAAGAACACCTGAGCAAAATGGAGTGGTGGAGAGGAGGAACCGAACCCTAGTGGAGATGGCCAGGACTGTGCTGGTGGAAGGCAATCTGCCCAGGAGGTTTTGGGCTGAGGCAGTAAACACTGCATGTTACATAGTGAACAGGACCCTGGTAAGACCTTTTACTCAAAAGACTCCATATGAGATTCTTAAGGGTAAGAAGCCTTCACTTGCACATTTCAAGGTTTTTGCAAGCAAATGCTATGTTCATGTCAACTCTAAACGGGACCTTGATAAGTTTGAACCAAAAAGTGATCCTGGAATCTTTCTAGGATACTTAGATTAGTCTAGAGCCTATAGAGTATATAACCTTAATTCTCAAAATGTTGAAGAATCTCCACATGTGATTTTTGATGAATCAATGACTAAAGTTGACACTGGCTTGTGCAGGGAAAAGAATGATGGAGACATTCTTAAAGAAGAAGATGTGGCAGAACCGGCTAAAGAACCTGATGCAGAAGGGTCTGATGTTCAGGGGGAGGTAACTGGAAATCCAGGTAATCAAATTACCAACATAAGATTTCATAGAGATCATCCTTTAGAAAATGTGATTGGGAATTTGAATGAACCTCCTAGGACCAGATCTTTCTTTAGAGCAGAAAATGAATTGAACTCTTTTGCAGTAGTTTCTCAAATTGAACCCAAGGATGTTGGCAGTGCCTTAAAGAATGTGCATTGGATCAATGCCACGTACGAAGAGTTGAATCAATTTGAAAGGAACAAGGTGTGGCACCTGATTCCTTCACCTGACCATGGCACTGTCATAGGCACCAAATGGGTGTTTAGAAATAAAATCGATGAGCAGGGTAATGTGGTTAGAAATAAGGCTAGACTAGTAGCTCAGGGATATAATCAAGAGTATAGAATTGATTTTGAGGAATCTTATCCCTCTGTAGCTAGGTTAGAGGACATTAGAATTCTTTTAGCATATGCATGCTCCTTATGAATAACTTTGTAGCAGATGGATGTCAAATCGGCCTTTTTAAATGGTGAAATAAATGAAGAAGTCTTTGTAAGATAACCTCCTAGTTTTGAGTGTCTTGATTATCCTAACCATGTTTATAAACTTAATAAGGCACTCTATGGGTTGAAACAAGCTCCCCGAGTTTGGTATGACAGGCTGAGCAGGTTCCTCACAGAAAAGAATTTCACTAGAGGTAAGGTTGACCAAAGTTTGTTTACCAAGGTATGTAAATAGGATATTCTCATTGTTCAAATTTTTGTGGATGATATTGTATTTGGTTCAACTAATCCATCTATGTGTGAGGAATTTTTTGCTTTAATGACAAGTGAATTTGAGATGAGTTCAATGGGAGAACTGAAACTATTTCTTGGATTGCAAGTTAGTCAGACTAAAGATGGAACATTCATAACCCAGTCCATGTACATAAAAGACCTCCTGAAGAAGTTTAGCTTGGAAAACCTCAAGGAAATCTCTGCACCTATGGGCACATCAACTAGTCTTTACGATGACCAAAAAGGTAAATTGGTTGACACCAAACTATATAGAGGTATAATCGGATCTCTTCTCTACCTTACTGCATCTCGTCTGGATATACAATATTCTGTGTGTTTATGTGCTAGATTTCAGGCTAGTCCTAAGGAGTCACAGATGAGTGCTGTTAAGATGATCTTTAGATACTTATCAGGAACCCTTGAGTTAGGACTTTGGTTTCCTACTAGGTGTGAGCTAGACCTTATAGCCTACACTGATGTAGATTATGCAGGGTGCAGGGTAGACAGAAAAAGTACTAGTGGATATTGTCATTATTTAGGTGGTTGTCTAGTGTCTTGGGCATCTAAAAAGTAACACATTGTTGCTCTATCCACTGCTGAGGCAGACTATGTCGAAGTAGGGAATTGTGCAGCCCAAGTACTCTGGATAATGCATCAATTTATTAACTATCAAATAAAATTGGGTTGTATTCTTATCTTATGTGATAATACTAGTGCCATATCTCTAACTAAAAATCCTGTACATCACTCAAGGACTAAGCACATTGAGATTAAACATCACTTTTTAAGAGATGAGGTTAGTAAGAATGAAATTGAGCTGCACTTCATTGAATCTGAAAAATAAATTGCTGATATATTTACTAAACCTCTTGGGAATGAAAGGTTTAAATTTCTAAGAAGAGAACTAGGTTTATGTAAATTTCAGCATGATGAATAACATCTTGACTTCATTTTTTAATAAATGTTCTAATTGATGTGTGCCTTAATTTTTGCTTATCTGAGTTTAGCATAATCAATTCTCATAGTCTGAGTCATCTTGATTTCAGTGGTATATCAAATGATATGTTTGTGGAAGGTCAGATTCAGTCTATCTGAAAATCAATACCATGTGTTGAGGACTTTCCTCCACCAGGTACCGTGAATCAAGAGTGTTTCTATGCAATGCACTCAATTTGATGTCATTATTGCATTGACATGTGTCATCATCCATAAATGTCTGAAATTTCTCTCATACAGTTAGAAGGATTGTGTGCTGATCATGTCAGTCATTTTTCATCAATTGGTATCTCATCATGTTGTGTCTGGAGTCTCATGCATAGTTGTGTCTGAATGACTGCATAATTATGCATATAGACAAGGGGTCTAATCTATGCATTCAGTCAGGGAGAGCTCAAATAAATGGATCTGACTCAATTCAGGCTATTCTCCTCTGAGTCTGTAATCAATCTTCAACACTCAGTTCATTTGATACCAGACTCTTCTTACATTCATCTTCAAATTACTTCTCTTAAAAACAGTTAATCCCATTCACTGACTTCAATCTGTGAGCTTCATTATCACTCTTCATGCTCTGGAATAATGACAGTCTGACAATCAGTTCATTACTTTAAGCTACATAAATCATAATTCTTCTATTATAAGAACCTTATTTACTTCATGAATGAATTGATGGTTTAACTTTAATAAACTTTAGAGTTTAAGGACTGCATTCAGTAAATGGGGATGTGGATAACTGTTAATAGCTCTCAACCTTTCTCTCATTATATGTCAGATAAAGTCTTTCAGTATCTGAAAACTGCCGAATTAATGGAATCTAGGTTTAGAGAACTCAGAATGTGTATTGTTTTAAAACAAGTCTATCTGCAAAATCAAAAGGGCTGCAAAAAGAAAAGATTGAGTAAAGATTAAATTGTAGAGCAATGATTGAATGCACTGAGAAACTGAGTGCTTCATCAATGAAATGAGGAAAAACTCATATCATGAAGTGCTTCAAGTTATCTCTGTTCAAATGGTCAAAACTGTACGTTCTGGTTTCACTAAGTACCCAGGGGTATTGGCGTCTGATAAACGTGTACCCTCATGCAAAAGGTGTAAATCACTTCTGCTGTGTTTGATCCGAGACAGAATTGGTATATCATGCTGAGTAACTAGGGGTACTGGCGTCAAACCAACGTGTACCCTTAAGTCCAAAGGCTTGGATGATACCTGACTGTTCAAAATTTAAGAAACAATAAAAGTTGAAATTGCATATACTGAATGTTGAATTGTTTAACCTTAATACATATCCTAATCACTCCCAAAGATTTTCACTGATTTTGAAGTGAGTAGGATACAGTTAGACTAATTCTCTCATGATTATGTGATTTTGGTTTATTGCTATTCACGGGCGGGTAACTTTATCCAAAGAATATAGTGGGTTCACTCTAATTGTTATTACTCTTAAACCAGAAATTTCAAGAATGCATAATCTTGATTCTTATATCTGAAGAATTTGAGCTATGGAATGCTTGGCTAATGAACTATTGCACAGGATGTCACTCACTTCCATTTCCTCTTGATGATCCTCCTCATGTCTCTATACATTATTATTTGCTGATGGCAAAGGGGGAGAGTATCTATCAGAAGTTTTTATTTTCAGTTTTTGTTTTCAGCTCGATTTCAGGGGGAGAGTGAATTAGGGGGAGAGTGAATTAGAGGTATTGGTTGTTGGTATTGGTGTTTTGATTCTCGATCATTTTGGGGAGATTCTTTGATTTTACTTGATGTCAAAAAGGGAGTTTAGCACAGAGTCACTGGAAATTGCATTTGTTGCATCTGTGTAGTTCATTGTGGCTATTTGTAGTCTAAGTATGGTTTTTCACTGCACTGCTTGATTATGTTTCATGACAATTCTGACTAAGACTGAACTGAATAATTTCATCAAAATATATCTGATAAAATAGTGTTGCCATCATCAAAAAGGGGGAGAATGTTGTGTCTCCTCTGGATTTGATGATGTGTGGTGAGTTTGTTGTGTTTTGAGTGATTGGCAATAGTATGGTTGACTTTGCTGACTTCATTATGACTCTTGCAAAACTGATCATCTTGATGAATTTACTTTAGTCAGAATTTTTGCTTAGTCACTTCTGTAAATATAAATTTAGTGCAAATATTCATTTTGCATAATAAGCTCAATGCATACTCTGTCTGAACTGAACTAAGGTCGACACTAGTGCTCATGCTTGCAAATCAGGTCGGTGCATGTTTTGCATCGTGCATAAATAAGGTCGGTGCACATCTTCACTAGCAGCATATCAGGTCGGTGCATGTTTTACATCGTACATAACTAAGGTCGGTGCATGTCTTCACTAGCAGCATATCAAGTCGGTTATCAGGTCGGTGCATGTTTTGCATCGTACATAACTAAGGTTGGTGCACGTCTTCACTAGCAGTATATCAGGTCGGTGCATGTTTTGCATCGCACATAACTAAGGTCTGTGCACATTTCCATCTAGTGCTAACCAAGGTCGGTGCATATTCTTGTTCCTTCAATAGAAGGTCGATGCACACTTGGTTGGTCTGCTTGCTAGGGTCGGCACACATTCTGTTCTTCAGCATGTAACGTTAGTGCACATTTAGATAGACTGCATATAAGGTCGGTGCACATTTAGATAGATTGCATATAAGGTCAGTGCACATTCGTATTCCTTCGATAGAAGGTCGGTGCACATTTAGACAGTCTGCATATAGTTGGTGCACATTACTGTGCAGCATATGTAAGGTCGATGCTCTCGTGTCGCATGTATATAAAGTCGATGCTAGCAGACGTTGTGTCATATGTTGAAGTCTGTGCTAGCACGTTCACTTGCTCATGCACACAATGAATCCTGAGACATGTAGTCAGCGATATCATCAAACAGCTAACACTCCCGTCTATTTGCCAGGTCAGTCACATGGTCGAACATATGATGGGTGTACTGACAACCTGCGAACTTATCTCACGTGGAAGTCAAAGTACCAGGTTAATGGCATGTGATACGAGGCATGGAACGGAATAGATGATCCTGCCACATAGATAGCTATAGTGCTGACATTCTGACGTGTGGAACCTCGAAGGATCAGATCTGACCGAAATTTTTGGTGAGAATGTGGTGACCACATGCCGATTGCCTGCTTCCTATAAAAGGAGGATAGTCGCCCAAAATTCGGGCGTGGGAAAATAGAGAGAGTGGAGCAGCAGAGAGAAGCAAAAAAGTAGAAGAGGATTAGAGGGCAGAAAGGAGGAGCAGTAGTGAAGTCAAAAGTAAGTTCCAGCATGATCAAGAGAGAGATAAAGATCTGAGTAAGTGGAGGAGAAAGAAGAGTATCGTGAGCGGTTTGTGAGCTTGAGAGATTTGGTATTTGTCCTGGCTTCTGGTTCAAAACCATAGTCATATCGCTCAATCTGAGCTACATTTTGTTCTTCTTTTGTCTTTGATTTCCTTGTTCTCATATTATCATTCTCGTTGATTTGAGCTGTGCATCAGCGGTTGTTGGCAAGCTGTAAGGCCCAACAGTAGAGATGGACTCCTCTAGGTAGCAAAGCTATAAGGCTCAACAGGGTGTAGGGAACTCGTTTCCCGAAGCTATGGATCAGTGGCCTTAAGATGTGTATCAGCAGTGAATCCTTACTCGATTGAGTAAGGGGTGGATGTAGATCTCTGCAGGAGATCGAACCACCCAAAATTTCGTGTCTATGCTTGATGGTTTGTGATTCCGGCATATACACATCTATATACAATTTATTTCTGCTGCCGTTGTGATTTCTTTGTCAATTTGAACTCATTCATTCTTTCTATTGATAGTTCTCACATAACACTTGACTACGCCTTCTGTTAATTCAGTGGTTCACTGTGGTTGGTGTAATCAAGTAGTTTTAATTTCACATTCATCTGCTTCATCTTGTTTTAATTTGGGGTAGATCTAATCACCCCCCTCTAGATCTAATCATTTTCTCATCCATCATTCATGTCACCGAGAGGGAGGTCACGGTGGCTAAACTTTAGTCAAGAAAACAAAGGTCGGATGAAACGGCCCTTGAATATATTAAGAGGTGGAGGAACCTCAGAATTAGATGCAAGCGGCCCCCGCATCAGGAGGACGTTGTACAAATTTACAAATAGAACCTCAAAAGAGAGGTACTGGAAAAGATGATTGGTACAGAAATCCGGTCGTTTGACCGACTGAATAATGGGGTGGCCGAAATTGAAGCATTTCTAGCAAGGCCCGCCCTTACATCAACCACTACCGCCACACAGAAGGGAAAGGCAGTAGATCGGCACCCAGTGCCTAAAGAAGCAAACACCCTTGACATCAAGGCGTTTGAACAGTAGAGAGATAAGGGAAAGAAGGCGGCTGAGCCTCAGCCTGACAAAATAAGAGAAAGGGAGGAGGGTCCCTCACTCAGGGATAAAATGAAAAAGGCCTACTCTTTTCCAAAACAGAAGATAAAAATTTTCTTTGACTGGGTCACCCAGTACAATAAGGTCACCATGTCTGAGCCCTGGCGGCCGGAGGATCTGAAAAGAAGAGATAGTCCAAGATTCTGCCCTTACCATCAGATGCTGGGGCATCCAATTGAAGACTATTATACATTCAAGGATGTCATTGAAGGCATGATAATGAACGAAGAAATAGAACTGGGGGAGTACAAAGTTGACCCTCCGCAACCCCATGAAGCACCTCAGAGGAGATCTGCAGCCAACATGGTTTCTCTATACCAGGTACTGTTGGATATATGTTGTTTTTGATGATGTCTAACCATGACTCATTTGTCAGTCTTAATTACTGTTGATGATGCCAACTTGTATAAGTTTCAGGCGAAGGTGCAAATGCACCGAAATCAAGGGAAAAGGTTGTGCATAAATCAAGAAAGAGACTACATAGAAATCAAGGCAAGAGGTTGCACAAAAATCATGGCAGATCTTACTTAGGGTCATTACTCCAAGGATCTGAAGAAACTGAAGAAGTTTCAAAATGTTCACCGACCTCACTAAGCTCAAACAGTGACCTGCACCGACCTTGTTCTGGTCTTGCACTGACCTTCATGTGCATTGGTATGAAAGCTGTACCTACCGTGAACGTTCCAAGTATGAAAGCTACACCTACCGTGAACGCTCCAAGAATGAAAGCTGCACCGACCCTGCCCTTCATGCAGATCGTGACTGGGCAGAAACAAAGATGTGCACCGACCTTGCTTACAACTTGCACCGACCTTGCCTGGGTGAAATGAAATGTGCACCGACCTACATACGCCTGCAACAGCTGCGAGCGGGGAAGATGTGCACCGACCCTAGCTATGAGCCGGGAAGACATGCACCGACCTTGACTGGGCGGCAACAATGATGTGCACTGACTTGCATGAAGCCAATAGAGATGTGCACAGACCTTGGTGTGGTAAGCTCTAAACATGCACCGACCGTGAAGTGTGCTTGGAATAGTGATATGCACCAACCTTCTTGCTGGAGTTCAAATTATGCACGGACCTTGCTCGGGAAGTGCATCGACTTCTATGCTGCAAACAGTGATATGCATAGATCTACTTATGTGCACTGACCTATATCTGGTGGAACTGAAGCGTGCACCGACATTACTCAGAATGTGCACCGACTTGCATGCGAGGAACCTTGAAGCGTGCACTGACCTTCAAGCTTGCATTGACTTCATCTAAAGGATATCTAAATGTGCACCGACCTCTACTGAAGATGCTCTTAATGTGGACCGACCCTGCTAAGGACCAAGCTTCATATGTGCATTTACCAATGCCTGGTAGAACAGTAAAATGCACCGACCTCCACTAAAAAAATCTAAAGTTGCACTAACCTTGCCAAAGGTCAAGGATCTTATCTGCACCGACCTCACTGTTCACATCTAGAAGCTACACCTACCTTATTGAATCAATAGAAGGTGTTTGATGAAATGTCTCAGTGAGCCAAACTACCTCCGTTTTAAGCAGCCTTCTGTCATTTCCACTGGGTGATCCAGAGAGCAAAAATATGAACTGGAAGTGTCCAAAAACACATCTTTTGAGGTGTAGAAATATCTCCTTGGCCAGTCAACTATTTTGGTAATCATGGGTTGCTATATCAGTCCTTTTGGTCAGTGGAAAAGCAAGCTACCTTTTATGGGAAAAGTCACCTTTCCTAGTACGTAACTTTTTGCTTCCACCCAATCAAAGGGTCTGTCTGTAAGATCCCTCAGGACAAAAGGACGTCCTGGCTATCCTACCAGCCGGACAGCAAAGATCCTACAGATCCTTCTTAGGAGGCTCCTCTCACGACCTCTCAGGTCAACCAAAAGCAAAAAAATTAGAGGAAATTGTCTGATACCTACGTGACCAACCAGCAGCTGCCAAGACAAAAGGTCCCTAAAGATAAATGGTTATTTATTAAGGACCAATCACGCTCAGCCTGGAACCTCTTCTAAAAGGGGTGATTGCACCTATAAATAGAAGGACTCCTTGAAGGAAGATGCTGCTGCTGTCGCTGCTGCAAGCGTTATGGGGTGAACCTTTCTAAGTGCAAACGATAGAGAGTGAAAAAGAAAATAAAGGGAGAAGAGTGCCTGCTCAACCCAGATGGAAGAATAGGAGGAAGTTAAGAAAGAAGATCAGCAACCGTGAAGCCAGCCCTGCCTTTCCTTCCACTATCAATCTTTGTTCTTGTTGTTTTTTCCTTCTTGTTTTCCTTTTCATGTTTAGCTTGTTCTGTGTGGGGGAACCGTCCCCGTCTGTTGTGAGGACGTCGTCCTTGTGACGAGCCTGCTCCTCGTGTGTGTGTGTGTGTGTGTGTGTGTGTGTGGAAAACCGTCCCTACCGGTTTGTGTGTAGGACGTGTGCTGCGTTTGCAGCATGTGGTCAAGCCTCACCGGGTTTGGTGAGGGGTGGACGTAGGTTGCGGATCTGCAACCGAACCACCTTAAAATCCCTGTGTTATGGTTGTGTATTTTATGTGATTGCTCCATATCCCCTATCTCCATTCACAGGTTGGTGTACTCACTTAATCATATGCAATCAGGGTTATTCTCTTTGTACACTCAAGCTTTTAGATCTGCACCTTTGCTTCATCCTTACAACATTTGGGCCTCAGCGTTTTGCCTGCACCCCGTTGGCTACCTGTTGCACTCTTGCACACAGGCACCTAGCTGGTAGCATTGCCAAGGAAATCAGTTTGGTCACACATTCAGCTAGTCATCTCACATTCAGTTAATGGGTGTTGAGATCCCTGTTGTCCATTGCTATAAGATCACAATCAGTCCTTACACTGTGCTTTACCATTTCCACTAGAGCCGCTCCTACTCAATCCGTTGTGCTTTGTACTTAGGTACTTTATTTAATCTATAGGAGTGGTTTATGCGCATTGGTTTGAGAGATTTTTAAATAGGCCAAAGTTCGTGAAAGGATCTATTCAACCCCCCCTTTTAAATCCTATTGCACCACGTGAGACCCAACAATTGGTATCAGAGACAAGCTCTGTCATTCACAGATCCCACGATCTACAGAGAAAAGATCCCGGTGCATTTTGAGAAAATGGCGTCATCTGCTAGACATGCTTTGTTGGTTTTTCCGCCTACTTTTGATGGTTCAGATTTTTCTACATGGTTAGGGAAAATGCTCATTTATGTTAATTCCATAGATCCACAGTTGTGGACTCTTATATACAATGGTCCTCATGAGCTTCCATCAAATACTGATGTCCGATCAGCTGATCAAAGGACCAAAAATGTTGATAACCATGATGCCTTCAATCTGATAAGAGCTGGAGTATATGTCACCATGTTTCCTTTTGTTTCCAGTTGCAGCACGGCCAAGGAGATCCTTGATGGACTGGCCAGTATCAGCAAAGAAGGAAATGGGAATCATTGTCTAATAGCCAACAGCCCAGATCAGCCAAGCAATTCATCTTCGTCTCAGGTAAACTCTGATCCTGAGGACTTTACCTATCATGAACTTGTGGATGCATATGATGAGTTGGCTAAGCAGCACAAGAAGCTTAAGTCTGAAAATAAAAAATTGAGAAAGAAGCTTGAAAATAATCTTGCGGATAGCTCTCCCTATAAAAAATTATCTGATCTTGAGCAAGTGAATGAAACTCTCATGATTGACCTAGATACACATAAAGATCACATTGCTTGCTTAAAGGATGAAAATAAAATCTTGCTAGCTGAAATAACTAGATTGGAAGTAACTGTAAGACAGCTTCAAAATGAATCTAAGTTCTTGTCAAACAACCCAGACTTGACTGAAAACAAGGCTTCTATTGAAGAAAATGAAAATTTGAAAAAGTGAAACAATGAGATTCTTGCGAAGCTTCAAGCATGTAAAAAAGGTAAGGGTGCATGTGTTGTTGACTCAGAAAAACTGGCTACCCTTCAACTGGATTTTGATTACTGTAAAACTATGAACGTCATGTTGAATGAGTAGCTTGCTACGTGTGAGATAGATTTGATTAACTCTTAATAACACATCACTTCACATGAAAAAGATATCCAAGATCTGAATAACTCTTTGTCATGAACTACTCATGGCCAAGAGAGCCTAGGGAGACTGCCGGGGACTAGAATGAGCTTCCAAAGAAAAGGTTTTGGGCATTGTCCTTTGAACAAAAAGTTTTTTAAAAATACTTTGTACATAATTTCTCCTTCCAGCTCTGATGGTGCCTCCTTTCCCAATCATCCCCAAAATAGTCTGTGATCAAGAAGAACAGAAATCAAAACGGAAACCAGAAAAAGAAAACCTTAAGGCAAAAACACAGAAATGAGATTGCTTATTTTGATAAATCTGACAGACATCATGTTTTCCATAAAAAGGATGGTTCTTGTTTTCATTGTGGTCAACATGGTCACTTAATGCATAATTGCCATGCCATGAAAAATGATCTGATTTCATGCAAGTCTGAATGTGATTCCAGTTACTACAAAAAACCAGTCGAGAGAGCCCAGCCCTCCTACTGCTACCATTGTGGTATATCTAGACACACCATGCCAAAGTGCTGGGAATTGAAGGACAAAATTGAGAAACCCCTTGTTCAGGGTTATCGCTGCAAAGAGTATGGCCACACAGTAAAGAATTGCTGGCAAAGGAGTAGAAAGGACAATCCTTCTGCCACCAATATCAACACTCATGGTCACCCTCAGAAACTTGTCACACTTGGTTGTGAGAGGAGTGAGAAATCCTCTTTGTGCTGCCCTCATTGTGGGATGGTAGGACATGAAGCATATGACTGTCAAAAAATGAGGAAGGATGACTTGAATGTCTTGATAAATAGGAGCTCTTTGATTAAAAATCTCACTAACCCTGTAGGACCCAAGAAAGCTTGGGTACCTAAACATTCCGAATGAGAATTTTGGCTGCAGGAGTGCCTTGGAGCGGAGCTGAGGATCATCATGAAATAAAAGCTCAAGGCACAGGTATGTACATAAATACTTTTAATCTCTGTCATCTTGCATGTTTAGGCTAACCATGTAGATAGTGCATCATAAGTCTGTCATGTTGCCAATAACATTCTGCAAACTGGATTTGCTTCCGAAAAATGCTAAAACATCCCCCATGGTGTGAGATGAACATCTAAGCTAGACCTCTTGCTCACACCTTATCTGACCTCTGGTATACCAAATGGTGTAGAGTAGAAAGGCAAGTCGAACGTGTCCGGAACTCACACTATGAGTGAGAAGGGTCTCAGATCCATACCTCCACCTTGTACCAGAGATCATTTATTTCCGATGCATAAGTCATGAGAAATATGTTCTTCTATTGGAATTAATTTGATGATGAGTTGTTGTCTGCTTCTTGCTAATCAACCATATGAAATACTTGATCGTTTCTTTTGATGATATCTAACATGGCTGTATTTATTTAAACTCATCACTCATGTGGAGTTTCAACACGTTGGTCGAGTGTCTTGTCTCCATAAGCTTTGAACAAAACGGGGAGCATAAAAATTAGCAATTCTATTCAGAATGCACTATAAATGTTTTGTGCTTGCATCATCTTGTTGTCTCATGCACTCCAATGCATATCATGTTAAAGGGTCACAAAAATGCATAATCATTGGCAGCATCTCTACTGCATTGAGTATTCATTCATGTTATAGGCTGCACTTTCCACTGCCAACCCATGCATGTGTTGAGGGGGAGTCAACATCTAATACCATCTGCATCATTGCACACTCTTGTTGTCATCATGCATAGACAGTGTGCTCTTAGGGGGAGCATGTCCAGCCTTGTAGACTCTGATAAAAATCTCATGCTGGTCTTAGCATACACATTCCAGTCTGAGCTCAATGCAAATCCTCAAGGGGAGTGTTCTCTATCCATACCTGCTCTAGTTGATGCTCTCCACTCTTGCAACACTCTACTTGAACCAAACCACAATGGCTGATATCTGTTTGTGGTTCACCTTAGATTTGATTTGTCTTGAACCTTTTTGAAGGATCTTCTATCTGTCATTAAGCTTGCTATTAGAGTAAATCCTTAAGAAGAATCTCCTTATGTAGTGTTCTGTGACTGTCTTGAACATGAAAGCTTGTGGTTTAAAATTAATGATTTCTTGAGCCTTGATGTTTAATGGTCTTGAAAATGTTTGTATTTTGGGCTTAATAAATTTTAACTAGCTTTTCATGTTTTGACATGTTTTGCCTTCTTTAATCTGGAAGTTTATCCTTAGTACAAAGGCTTCATTGTTTGAGTAACTTCAGTCTAGTATTATTTTTAAACATTTGTCAAATCTGAAGATTTCTAAAATGGGGCTACATAAATAGCAATGAACTAGCTTTGCTGAGTAACTGGGGATATTGGCGTCTGATAAACATATATCCTTATGCAAAAAGGCGTGTGCTAAGTTCAGTGCTCCTAGGCAGAGCAATGGCATTGGGTTCACTGAGAAACTGAGTTCCTCCACCAAGAAGTGAAGAGGATAGCGTCATGAAGCGCTATGCTACCTCTGTTCTAATAATGGAAAAACGGTAAGCTACATTGAGTAACTGGGGGTACTGGCGTCTAAACAACGTGTACCCTCACGTCAAAAGGTGCATGCTACACTCGATTGCTCATTAAAATAATTTGTGTTCATGCTCAATAATGGTTTGTAAAGAAAAAATCTGAATGTGTAGCACTCATGGATTTAATCAGGGTCATCTAAGTGTTTAGCCTCAATACTTGTTGTGTTTGCTCTCAAGGGAGCCATTGGAATTGAATGAGTAAGTTGAGAGGAGGTTAAGATGTTTTTAGTATGAATCTCCGGTTCACCTCTAATAAGCATGAATACAGTCATTTTCAAAAGTTTTTCATTGAGTAGCTCAGAATTCATAAGCGTTAAACCAATCTGAATATAAGGGCTGCATCATCTGAACTTTATATCTGGAGATTCTGAAAAGTCTATAACTCTGCTCTTGTGAACTTGGTTTTAGATTAAAGAACCTTCATTCTTTCAACTATTATTTATTGCAGCTCATCTTTCAAGTGTCGACTCCTACAGTCGACTTCGTGTGTTCAGACCTCTGTCTGGATGCTCAAGCAACGTCCCTTAAGACAAACCGTCTCTTCATGCTCGTTGACATCTGTCTTGTCTAAACCAATATGCACTGTTCATTCAGGCTGCCAGGAAAACATCAACATTTCTGACAGATAGTATCTTGCATCTATCTTGTCATCAGGTGGTATCATGGTCTCAATGCATCTGGCTTTCGATTCCATGTACTTGGGTTGCTTGCATCTCTCATCTCCATACATTGCATCGAAAACCTTAAATAAAATCTGAAAACCAGAAAACCTTTAAAATTTTGAAAAATCTAAAAATAAATTTGTGATGTGGCTGCTGTATTACTCTTGAATTGCATCATGTTGCTATGCTAACATCTCTTGCATCTAATTACCTCTCATGACTCAGTTCATGTCACATTGGCATGTATTTCCACATTAAAGACAGTTGCTTGCATACCGATTATCTTCACTCCTTTCTTTCATCACCATACTAGTTATTTGATTTACCTCCTTTTGATGATGTCAAAGGGGGAGAGATCTCATGCTGGACATTATTTCAGGAGTGGTTTCTATAGTACCAGAGGGGGAGAGATGTCTTGATGGGTCATCGTCTGTTATATGATTCTCTTTATTATGACTCACAACGTCGCATAATTACCATCATCAAAAAGGGGGAGAATGTTGGATATATGTTGTTTTTGATGATGTCTAACCATGACTCATTTGTGAGTCTTAATTGCTTTTGATGATGCCAGCTTGTATAAGTTTCAGGTGAAGGTGCAAATGCATAGAAATCAAGGCAAAAGGTTGCACAGAAATCAAGAAAGAGACTACATAGAAATCAAGGCAAGATGTTGCATAAAAATCAAGGCAGATCTTACTTAGGGTCATTACTCCAAGGAACTGAAGAAACTGAAGAAGTTTCAAAATGTGCACCGACCTCACTAAGCTCAAACAATGACCTGCACCGACCTTGTTTTGGTCTTGCACCGACCTTCATGTGCATTGGTATGAAAGTTGCACCTACCGTGAACGCTCCAAGTATGAAAGCTGCACCTACCGTGAACGCTCCAAGAATGAAAGATGCACCGACCCTGCCTTTCATGGAGACCGTGACAGGGTAGAAACAAAGATGTGCACCAACCTTGCTCACAACTTGCACCGACCTTGCCTGGGCGGAATGAAACGTGCACCGACCTACATACGCCTGCAATAGCTACGAGCGGGGAAGATGTGCACCGACCCTAGCTGCGAGCCGGGAAGACATGCACCGACCTTGACTGGGCGGCAACAGTGATGTGCACTGACTTGCATGAAGCCAATAGAAATGTGCACAGACCTTGGTGTGCTAAGCTCTAAACATGCACCGATCGTGAAGTGTGCTTGGAACAGTGATATGCACCAACCTTCTTGCTGGAGTTCAAATTGTGCACGGACCTTGCTCAGAAAGTGCATCGACTTCTATGCTGTAAACAATGATATGCATAGACCTACTTATGTGCACTGACCTATATCTGGTGGAACTGAAGCGTGCACCGACATTACTCAGAATGTGCACCGACCTGCATGCGAGGAACTTTGAAGCGTGCACTGACCTTGAAGCTTGCACCGACTTCATCTGAAGGATATCTAAATGTGCACCGACCTCTACTGAAGTGTTGGGTTAGATGGACGTAGTCTATCTCCATTGAGTGTGGATCTAGAGGGGTGGTGAATAGATCAACTTGCCTAATTTAAATCTACTGTAAGTTCTAAAGTGGAATTTAGGCAAACATCAGTTAAGCTAAAGGAAGAATGCTAAGCAAAGGGTCGACCCATGAAAGCCATTCACCATATTTATATATCGAAAGCTAGACATGAGCATGAGCGATGAAACCAAATCAGCTAAGCAAGAATTTCCATCGCACACAGATCAAACAAAAACACAAACACACTGCACACACAATTTTTAGGTGGTTCGGTTAATGACCTACGTCCACCCCACACTCAACCGAGTATGGCTTCCTGCTGCGCAACACAGCTTGCGTCCGCTGGGCTTTACAGCTTGGCCAAACAATCCGCTGATACACAGCTTCGCTGGGCACTACAGCTTGCCGACCAGAGGATCTGATCCTCTACAACCGCTGGGGAAATACAGCTTAACCCGTCCAGTGGAGACTACCACTGCAAGACCGCTGACACACAGCTTGAGGAAACAATATTCAGAAATGATAGATAGAATCAAAACGAAAAAGGAAAACCCAAAAGCAATGTAGCTCTAGAGAGCAAAGCTCAGCTCTGGTTTTGAACCACGAGACTGAGATACAAACTCTCTCACTCTCACTCTCAATCAGCTCTCTATCTCTTCTTCTCTCGTTTTCTTCTTCTTCTCTATTTCTTCTTCTTCTCTGTATCTTTTCTCTCAGTGGATCGAAGGAGCCTTGCTGCTTTGGCTGTATAGACTTTCTATCCTTCTCTTCGATCTCTCTTCTTTTGTGGAAGAAGGCATGTATATATAGCAGCAACAGCAGCAGGCGTGTGCTCTCCACGTTTCCCGCCAAAGTATTTGGACCACGTTGCAGCATCCAATGGAGTGTCAGAACACGTGTCCTCATTTGGATACCTTGTTCTTCTCGGATCACGAGCCTGGTACCTCGGATCACGTGCCCTTCATTTGTCTCTGCATTCCCTGTCAGACAGACAAGAACATATTCAGTTTAACTGTAAACCCTGTACAGGCTTTGCAACCACGAGTGCAATGCAAAGTGTGCACAACGCAGTGTATAGACTCAATGATCGTAAAGGCTTCATGAGAAGGAAGGCAGTGTATAGACTTAGTAAATATAAAGGCTTCATAAGAAGGAAAACCAGTGTACAGACTTGCCCAAAGTATAGACTTTATATGAAGAGGCAACGGCTGTACATACTTCCTATATGAAGCAGCCACTGTACATACTCAAGGTGAAGACCGATGCCAATGTATAGACTTTACTGAAGACAACGGACTCGAGTGCAGTGTACAGACTTGACTATGCTCACCCAATACCAATGTATATACTTGATGCTCAAAGAGTGGCTGTACAGACTTGATAACGATGCAGAGCGAACGGATGTACATACTTCATGTGAAAGCCCAATGTACAGACTTTGAAGAACAAGCAGCTACAGTCCAATGTGTGGACTTGTCGTTCACTGGTGAGTGTACAGACTTCGAATGAAACACCAATGTGTAGACTTACCACCGACCATTGTGTAGGCTTGAAGAAGTGAGACAATGGCTAAGACGCTGTAAAATCGGATGTATAGACTTTACTTAACACAGTCCGATGTACAGACTTGGAATTTCAACTGAAGGGTGTATAGACTTGACCAAACAGTCCAGTGAATAGACTTGAATAGCTGAGGCCTGTGTACATACTTGCCACCGACCAATGTGTAGACTCGATCAGCATAAGGCACAGTATAGACATCAACTCTGCACATCGAATGTATAGACTTCAAGTGTGAAGACCATTGTATAGACTTTGGATTCGAAGACCAATGTGTAGACTTTGGATTTGAAGACCAATGTGCAGACTTTGCCCAAATGCATGAGATGCTAACTAAGACGCTGGACTCTGTACAGACTTTGAGCGATGTATGGGCTTCAAAGAAGTTGGCTATTCAATGTACAGACTTGATGAAGCGAAGCCAATGTACAGACATGAGTGTAGCTAAAGGCTTGATCGTAGGAATAGGCTGGAGTGTATAGACTTCAGGCTTCAGAAACGAGTGTACAGACTTCACTTAAGAAACGTGGGGAAAGACTCCAATGTATAGACTTTGCCTTGAACGAAAGTCAGTGAAGAATGAATAGACTTTCACGATGTGTAGACTTTGGATACGTGAAAGCTACAGTGAAGGAATGTACACACTTGACCAATTCAAAGGTGAATCGAGTGAACAGACTCTGAGTCCAAACTCAATGGCTGTACAGACTTAGAATGTGAAGACTGATGTACAGACTTCATTAATCAAAGCATGAATGAGACGCTGTACAGACTTAGCCTAAGACATGCATGAACTGACGCTGTATAGACTCAATCTAGACAAGTCTGCTAAAGGAGTTGACCCATCAAAGGATGCGTCGACCCATGACAGTGAGAAATGCAAACAGCAATGTATGAAATTGCAAAGAACACATAGTCAATCTGATAGAGCAATTTCATCAAAGCAAGAGCAGTTGCCAATCAATCAAAACAATGGTGTTACCAATGAAATAAAGTAAGTGTCAACATCATCAACATAGAGGGGTCACAACAATCTCCCCCTTTTTGATGATGGCAACCCCATATGAAGTAGAATAACATCATCCTGACATATAGGTATATGTTTGATGAAAGACATGATGAGTTATGCAGATTGACATGCAGATGCTATGAATGCATGCAACTCACTGCCTCGAACTCTCCCTTATCATTATGCATATACACTCCCACTCCCCCTTGGAATGAATTCAGAATTAAGACAGATATGTATTCTCCCCCCAGACATCCCCCTAGACAATATTCTCCCCCTTTGCCATCAACAAAGAGGAGGGAAAAATTAAATAGAAGGGAAGGATCAAGAGAAGACCTAACTGACATTCTGAACAGGTAGTTAATGAATAAGCATTCTAAAGTATAGAGTCTTCAGTCATATGAAATTAGAAACTGCTGTCAGAAAGAGTTCTGGTTTAAGGATGATGAAATTTGGAGTTCATGCACTACAAGCAATAGATAAGGTCACTGTGTATGATAAAACAATAAACCAGAATCACATTTGCATGAAAGATTTAGTTTCATAATATCTTACTTTCATAATCACATAAAAAATATTGAGAGAAACCAAGTCATGTATTGAAACTAAACAAATTGACACTCATGAACTTTTCTTTTGAAGGAGTAGCATTATCAATATTAGACCATTTAGAGCATTCAGGTACCATAAGTCTTTCTGCGTAAGAGTATACATTTATCAGACGCCAATACCCCTACATACTCAACAAGATGAACCATTCTGCCTATGATCAAATTTAACAGAACTGAGTTACACCTTTTTGTGTGAGGGTACACGTTTATCAGACGCCAGTTACCCCCAGGTACTCAGTGAAACCAGCCTGCTGTTTTGAACATTTTATACAGAGATAGCTGATACACTTCATGACATGAGTGTTGTCTACTTCTGTGATGGATCACTCAGTTTCTTAGTGATTTACCAGTCATTACTCTGCCAATATTAATTTTCGATGATTTTCAATGTTTTTCAATATCTTTCTTAGCTATCCTTTTTATGTTTTAGAATGACTTGTTTAAGAACAATACACATACTTAACTTCTCTAACATGATTTTAGATGAGTTTTCAGATTTCAGATATGATTAGCTTTGTCTGACATGAAATAAGAAAGAGGTTGAGAGTTTTATCAATTTTCAACTTACTTATATACTGATTGCAATCTTTAAACTCCAACCATTATAAGATTTAAACCATTACATCAGTCTTTGAACAATTCAAATTCTTATAAATGAAGAAGTCCATTTTCTTCTGCTTAGAAATCAGAACTGACCAACAGATTGCCATAATGTCAGAGACAAGTATTCAGAGTTAAAGGTTGAATGACTTCAAGAAAGTTGAAATCACTCTTAATTTCTAGCAATACTCCCCTATCTATATGCATAGGTCATGAATGAATGATATGCAAAGACATGCAAATACTCGACAAGCTCCCCCTGAATATATGCTATGTTTTCTTTGAACACTGAATAAAGTATTTTGAAATTCATGCTCATTCAGACTCCCCTATCAATCAATATAACCCATGGCACTTAGGCGGAGAACCTGGTCTGAAGGACCATCTCACACATAGTAAGAACCTCCAGACAGATTTCCCTACCCTTTAGTAGCCTACTATTTAATATACCACGGTTACGTAGAGAAATGCAATGCATGACAGTTCTACATGCATGTTCAGTAATGATTATGAGTTTGTTTCAATATTCACATCCACATGAATTATCCAAGCAATCAAATGCAAGTCCACATCAGAAATTTTATTCACAGCAGTTAAACAATCATTCATCATGCTGAAATTTACATAAGCCAAGTTCTCTTCTAAGAAACTTAAAATTTTCATTCCCAAGAGGCTTAGTAAAAATATCAGCAATTTGTTTTTCAGTTTCTATGAAATTCATTTCAATCTCATTTTTATTTACAGCATCTCTAAGAAAATGATGTTTTATCTCTATATGCTTAGTCCTAGAATGGTGAACAGGATTTTTAGCAAGGCATATAGCACTAGTATTATCACATAAAAGTGGAATGCATCCCAGATTTATCTGATAATCAGCCATTTGGTGCTTAATCCAAAGTACTTGGGCTACACAATTACATGCTGCAACATACTCAGCTTCAGCTATGGATAATGCTACAGTGTGTTGCTTCTTAGATGCCCAAGACACTAGACAGCCACCAAGGAATTGACAGTAGCCACTAGTGCTTTTTCTATCTACTCGACACCCAGCATAGTCTGCATCAGTGTAGGCTAGAAGCTCTAACTCACACTTAGCAGGATACCAGAGACCTAGTTCTTGGGTGCCTAGTAAATACCTAAAAATCTTTTTCACAGCTTTAAAGTGAGTTTCTTTAGGACTGGCCTGAAATCTAGAGCATAAACACACAGCAAATTGTATATCAGGCCTAGATGCTGTAAGATAGAGAAGAGATCCGATCATACCTCTGTATAGCCTTTGGTCCACAAGTTTACCTTTAGAATCTTCATCCAAACTGGTTGAGGTACACATTGGAGTAGTTATTTCCTTGAGGTTGTCCATTTTGTACTTCTTCAATAAGTTCTTTACATACTTGGACTGAGAGATGAAGGTGCCATCTTCTGTTTGTGTAACCTGCAGTCCAAGAAATAGTTTGAGCTCACCCATTGAGCTCATTTCAAATTCATCAGTCATTATTTGAGAGAATTCCTCACACAATTTGGGGTTAGTTGACCCAAACACAATGTCATCCACATAAATCTGAATGATAAGAATATTTGGATGGCTTACCTTGGTAAACAATGTTTGATCAACTATACCTCTTGTGAAGTTCTTGTCGGTGAGAAATTTGCTCAACCTATCATACCAAGCTCTAGGAGCTTGCTTTAAACCATAGAGAGCTTTATTGAGCTTGTAAACATGATTAGGGAAATCTAAACATTTAAACCCAGGAGGTTGTCTCACATATACATCCTCATTAATTTCCCCATTTAGAAAAGCAGATTTCACATCCATCTGCTGAAGATTTATTCCTAGGGAACATGCATAAGCCAATAAAATTCTTATTGCTTCTAACCTAGCTACAGGGGCAAAAGACTCTTCAAAGTCTATTCCAAATTCCTGATTGTACCTCTGAGCTACAAGTCTGGCTTTATTTTTAGTAACATTCCCTGCTTCATCAGTTTTGTTTTTAAATACCCATTTAGTCCCTATGACTGTTTCATGATCAGGAGGTGGAACCAAAAACCACACCTTATTCCTGTCAAATTGATTGAGCTCCTCATGCATGGCATTAATCCAATGCACATCTTGGAGAGCACAGGCAATGGACTTGGGTTCTGTGTTTGATACAAAAGCATAAGTATTCAGTTCATGTTGAATTCTTAAGTGGCCTCTAGTCCTAGGAGGGTCATGCAGATTTCCAATAACATTATCTACAGGATGATCCTTGAGATATCTAATATTTGTAATTGGACTATCATGAACTTGATTTACCTCCCCCTGAACTGTAGGCTCCTCTTCATTAAGCTCTTTATGTCCTTCTTCATCCTCGGATTTGTCTGCAGGATCTCCTTCCTTCAGAATTTCACCATTGTTTTCATTCCTGCATTGACCAACATTAAAATTTACCAAGGATTCATCAAAGACTATGTGTGGAGATTCTTCAACAGTGTTAGAGTTCAGATTATACACTCTGTATGCTCGGGTGTTTTCAGAATAGCCAAGAAAAATTCCTGGTTCTCCTTTAGGTTCAAATTTATCAAGGTCCTTATCATTTATGTGAATGAAACATTTACAACCAAAGACCTTGAAGTGAGCAATAGAAGGTTTCTTACCTTTTAAGATCACATATGGTGTTTGCTAGGTAAAAGGTCTTACCATGGCTCTGTTAATTACATAACAGGCAGTGTTCACTGCTTCAACCCAAAATTTCTTTGGTAGACCACCTTCGACAAGGAGTGTACGACCCATTTCCACTAGGGTTCTGTTCCTTCTCTCCACAACTCCATTCTGCTCAGGTGTCCTTGGTGAGGAGTACATGTGGTTGATTCCATTTGACCTGCAGAATTCATCAAATTGTGAGTTTTCAAACTCACCTCCATGATCAGACAAAATGTTTTCAATTTTCTGATTTGTTTTATCATAAAACTCTTGAAATTCAGAGAAAGTATCACTCTTCTGAGATAAGAAATAAACCCAAGTATACCTAGAAAAGTCATCTACCATGACAAACCCATACCTCCTCCCTGATAGGCTGACAGATCTAGTTAGCCCAAAAAGGTCCATATGTATCAGCTCATAGGGTTTGGAAGATAGATTTTCAGTTCTAGACTTAAATGACTTTCTAGTTATCTTTGATTGAGTGCATGCATCACAGATTTTATTTTCTTTCTTGAATGAGACTTCAGGAAGTCCTCTAACCATGCCATGCTTATTTAATTTGTGCAAAACAGTGTAGCTAGCATGACCTAACCTACGATGCCATAAAAATGCTATGTCTTCTCTACTGGCAGTAAGGCAAAGGTTAGTGTGTTGAATTTCATCTAAATTTATCATGTAAGTATTATTTATTCTTTTTCCAGAAAATTTGACAATATCAGAATCAGGTTCAAAAACCTTGCAGCATTGAGAATTAAATAAAACATTGTAACCTTTATCACATAACTGGATGATGCTAAGTAGATTATAGGCTAACCCTTCAACCAGCATAACATCATCAATGCAGCAGGTAGAACACTTACATACCTTACCTGATCCGATAATCCTACCCTTTGTGTTGCTTCGAAAGGTGACAAGGCCTTCTACTTTCTCAGTCAGCATGCAAAATTTGGCCGTATCTCCTATCATATGCCTGGAGCAGCCGCTATCCATGTACCACAAGTTGTTCTTGGCTGCCAGGCATACCTGTATACACGATTAGGTAGAGAAGTTTGGAACCCAAGACTGATTGGGCTCCAATGTAAATGAACTAGAAGCAAAGCAGGAAAACAGATGTTTCAGAATCCACATTTGTTTAAATGAACTTTGTTCAGTGGATCCTACAGATTTTCTTCTGTTGTTGTTCCTTTTCTTTTTATTGTTCTTTTTCTTATTGGCAGCAGCATGATTATTGACAGTATTGTTATTTCTGTGCCAGTGCCTTGGCCAGGGTGTGTTCACAAAATTTTGGCCATAGTAGTTCCTGGGCTGGCTATGGAAATATTGGTTTCTAGATGTCCAGTAACCATACCCATTGACCCAATTTCTACTGTAAGGTCTTTGATATTGAGCACCCTGGTGTGCAAGACCTGTTAACCTACCCTGAGTTCTAGACCAATCTGACCTATTGAAGTAGGTTGGCTGTGCATTGTAGTGGGTCTGAGCTCTGGGTTGAAAAAAATAATTGGGTTGACTCCTAGCAGCACTCTGTCTCCCCTGTACTTTGGACCCTGCTAACCTATACACAGGTTTGTATTGGGTCTTCTTCAGAGGCGGAGTTGATGGTGGAGACTTGGTTACCTTGACCTGGGTTTTATTGGACTGTGTAGGTTGACCCCTAACCTGAGTCTGAGCCCTAGGATTCTGCTTAGATGTGCTGGCTCTACTAGGCTCATTAACCTTTCGTTTGCCCTTCTCCTCAGCACTGGGCTTTTTCAGATTAGCAGTTTTGTTCATCAAATTTGTTGAGTTCATGCTAATTAGAGGTCCCTTTTCCTTTTGAGCAACAAATGAAATTGTTCTCATCCCAAATGTTTTTGTTGCACTAGAACTAAATCCTAGGCCCTCTTTTCTGAAATTAACCTTTGACCCTAACAAAGCATTTTAGTTATTTGTTCCTTGGGTCATTTTCTCAATGGTTTTCATTTTATCCTCATTATATTTCTGAAGTTCATCAATAGACTTTTTCAGCTCATTGTTGACATTGAGGACAGCTTCATATTTTTCAGAGATGATTTTTACTTCACTTTCACATTTTTGAATCTTCAACTTCCATTCATCAATTTCATTTTCAAGCCTTAGATTCTCTTCCCTAGAAACCTTTAACTCAATTTTGATGTCCTCTACTTCAGAGCATGTGAGTTTCAGTTTATCATTTTCAGATTCCAAACATGCAATTTTATCAGATAGAGTTTTATCATTTTGCATGGAATTGATTTTTCTTCTAAGATGCCTATTCTCTTTTCTAATATCATCAGCTCTATCAGCTATGTCATGATAAGCATCTACCCAATCAGCAATTGTTAAGTTTTCAAATCTAGTGATTACCTCATCTGTGTCCTCCTCTCTATCTTCGGAGCTTGTTGCCATAAGGCAAATGGGCTGTTCAGATTCGGCTTCACTATCTGAGCTGCTGCTGAAAGAGCCTTCATCTTCATCACTCCATGTGCTGATCATAGCTCTTCCCTTCTTGGTTTTCTTCTTTGACCTGTCCTTATGTTTCTGATTGTCTGGACAGTCAGCTTTCAGATGCCCTGGTTTCCTGCATTGATAACAGACATTAGCTTCATTTTTCTTTGCAGATTTAGATTTATACCTTTTATCCTTTCGGCCACCATTGTATTTCTTCTGGCCGAACCGTCCTGCTCCCTTTCTGAGAAATCGCCTGAACTCTCTAGTCGTCATGGCTATCTCAGATCGAGTCACATCTTCTTCTTCATTTAGGCTCTCCTCTGATGATGAAGAGCTGCTGGAGCTGGATTTTGTTGATTTGCTGGAACTAGCCTTCAGTGCTATCAGCTTCTTCTTCCTCTCGGCTTCATCTGTCCTTGGCATGTTTATCTCATATGCCATTAGTGAGCCAATCAGCTCATCAGCTTTAGTATTACGCAAGTCCCTTGACTCCTCCATCACTGTTGCTTTGGTGTGCCAAATGGGAGTCAGGGAGCGCAAAATTTTCCTCACTACATCATACTCTGTCTGAGGTTTCCCAAAACCTCTGAGGTCATTGGTTATGACAGTCAGCCGAGCGTACATTTCACTGATGGACTCGTTCTGCTTCATCTTGAAGCCTTCATACTCAGATACAAGAAGATTGGCCTTCTACTCTCTTACTTGAGATGTACCTTCATGAATTACTTCCAGCGCATCCCACATCTCCTTAGCTGATTTGCAAGCAGACACACGGGAGAATTCTGTAGGATGCAGAGCGCACTGAATAGCATTTATAGCACTCCAATTCAGCGTGGACCTTCTGATCTCCTCCTTGGTCCATACATCTTCATTCGGGGACCGCTCATAAGGTCCCTTGCTGACAATCTTCCAAATCTCATAATCCTTAGCCCTGAGGAACACTTGCATACGGTTCTTCTAGTATGCGTAGTTTGATCCATCAAAGAATGGGGGCTTCGTTGTTGAGTGACCTTCGGCAATCATCTCTCGAGCATCCATCTCTGCCTATTCTCTTCGGGCGATGAGTCCCTGCAGAAGAGTTAGGCTCTGATACCAAGTGTTGGGTTAGATGGACACAGTCTATCTCCACGGAGTGTGGATCTAGAGGGGAGGTGAATAGATCAACTTGCCTAATTTAAAACTACTGTAAGTTCTAAAGTGGAATTTAGACAAACATCAGCTAAGCATAAGGAAGAATGCTAAGCAAAGGGTCGACCCATGAAAGCCATTCACCATATCTATATATCGAAAGCTAGACATGAGCATGAGCGATGAAACCAAATCAGCTAAGCAAGAATTCCCATCGCACACAGATCAAACAAAAACACAAACACACTGCACACACAATTTTTAGGTGGTTCGGTCAATGACCTACGTCCACCCCACACTCAACCGAGTATGGCTTCCTACTGCGCAACACAGCTTGCGTCCGCTGGGCTTTACAGCTTGGCCAAACAATCCGCTGATACACAGCTTCACTGGGCACTACAGCTTGCCGACCAGAGGATCTGATCCTCTGCAACCGCTGTGGAAATACAGCTTAACCCGTCCAATGGAGACTACCACTGCAAGACCGCTGACACACAGCTTGAGGAAACAATATTCGGAAATGATAGACAGAATCAAAACGAAAAAGGAAAACCCAAAAGCAATGTAGCTCTAGAGAGCAAAGCTCAGCTCTGGTTTTGAACCACGAGACTGAGATACAAACTCTCTCACTCTCACTCTCAATCAGCTCTCTATCTCTTCTTCTCTCGTTTTCTTCTTCTTCTCTATTTCTTCTTCTTCTCTGTATCTTTTCTCTCAGTGGATCGAAGGAGCCTTGCTGCTTTGGCTGTATAGACTTTCTATCCTTCTCTTCGATCTCTCTTCTTTTGTGGAAGAAGGCATGTATATATAGCAGCAACAGCAGCAGGCGTGTGCTCTCCACGTTTCCCGCCAAAGTATTTGGACCACGTGGCAGCATCCAATGGAGTGTCAGAACACGTGTCCTCATCTGGATACCTTGTTCTTCTCGGATCACGAGCCAGGTACCTCGGATCACGTGCCCTTCATTTGTCTCTGCATTCCCTGTCAGACAGACAAGAACATATTCAGTTTAACTGTAAACCCTGTATAGGCTTTGCAACCACGAGTGCAATGCAAAGTATGCACAACGCAGTGTATAGACTCAATGATCGTAAAGGCTTCATGAGAAGGAAGACAGTGTATAGACTTAGTAAATATAAAGGCTTCATAAGAAGGAAAACCAGTGTACAGACTTGCCCAAAGTATAGACTTTATATGAAGAGGCAACGGCTATACATACTTCCTATATGAAGCACCCATTGTACATACTCAAGGTGAAGACCGATGCCAATGTATAGACTTTACTGAAGACAACGGACTCTAGTGCAGTGTACAGACTTGACTATGCTCACCCAATACCAATGTATATACTTGATGCTCAAAGAGTGGCTGTACAGACTTGATAACGATGCAGAGCGAACGGATGTACATACTTCATGTGAAAGCCCAATGTACAGACTTTGAAGAACAAGCAGCTACAGTCCAATGTGTGGACTTGTCGTTCACTGGTGAGTGTACAGACTTCGAATGAAACACCAATGTGTAGACTTACCACCGACCATTGTGTAGACTTGAAGAAGTGAGACGATGGCTAAGACGATGTACAATCGGATGTATAGACTTTACTTAACACAGTCCGATGTACAGACTTGGAATTTCAACTGAAGGGTGTATAGACTTGACCAAACTGTCTAGTGAATAGACTTGAATAGCTGAGGCCAGTGTACATTCTTGCCACCGACCAATGTGTAGACTCGATCAGCATAAGGCACAGTATAGACATCAACTATGCACATCGAATGTATAGACTTCAAGTGTGAAGACCATTGTATAGACTTTGGATTCGAAGACCAATGTGCAGACTTTGGATTTGAAGACCAATGTGCAGACTTTGCCCAAATGCATGAGACGCTAACTAAGACGCTGGACTCTATACAGACTTTGAGCGATGTATGGGCTTCAAAGAAGTTGGCGTATTAATGTACAGACTTGATGAAGCGAAGCCAATGTACAGACTTGAGTGTAGCTAAAGGCTTGATCGTAGGAATAGGCTGGAGTGTATAGACTTCAGGCTTCAGAAATGAGTGTACAGACTTCACTTAAGAAACGTAGGGAAAGACTCCAATGTATAGACTTTGCCTTGAACGAAAGTCAGTGAAGAATGAATAGACTTTCACGATGTGTAGACTTTGGATACGTGAAAGCTACAGTGAAGGAATGTACACACTTGACCAATTCAAAGGCGAATCGAGTGTACAGACTCTGAGTCCAAACCCAACGGCTGTATAGACTTAGAATGTGAAGACTGATGTACAGACTGCATTAATCAAAGCATGAATGAGACGCTGTACAGACTTAGCCTAAGACATGCATGAACTGATGCTGTATAGACTCAATCTAGACAAGTCTGCTAAAGGAGTCGACCCATCAGAGGATGCGTCGACCCATGACAGTGAGAAATGCAAACAATAGTGTATGAAATGGCAAAGAACACATAGTCAATCTGATAGAGCAATTTCATCAAAGCAAGAGTAGTTGCCAATGAATCAAAACAATGGTGTTGACAATGAAATAAAGCAAGTGTCAACATCATCAACATAGAGGGGTCACAACATGAAGAGGCTCTTAATGTGGACCGACCCTGCTGAGGACCAAGCTTTGTATGTGCATTTACCAATGCCTGGTAGAATAGTAAAATGCACCGACCTCCACTAAAGAAATCCAAAGTTGCACTGACCTTGCCAAAGGCCAAGGATCTTATCTGCACCGACCTCACTGTTCACGTCCAGAAGCTGCACCTACCTTATTGAATCAACAGAAGGTGTTTGATGAAATGTCTTAGTGACGCAAACTACCTCTGTTTTAAGCACCCTTCTGTCATTTCAACTGGGTGATCTAGAGAGCAAAAATAGGAACCGGAAGTGTCCAAAAACACATCTTTTGAGGTCGGGAAAGGTCTCCTTGGTCAGTCAACCGTTTTGGTAATCATGGGTTGTTATCTCAGTCCTTTTGATCAGTGGAAAGGCAAGCTACCTTTTGTGGGAGAAGGCACCTTTCCTGGTACGTAATTGTTTACTTCCACCCAATCAGAGGGTCTGTCTGTAAGATCCCTCAGGACAAAAGGACGTCCTGGCTATCCTACCAGCAGGACAGCAAAGATCATATAGGTCCTTCTTAGGAGGCTCCTCTCACGACCTCTCAAGTCAACCAAAAGCAACAAAATGAGAGGAAATTGTCTGATACCTCCCTGACCAACCAGCAGCTGCCAAGACAAAAGGTCCCTGAAGACAAATGGTTATTTATGAAGGGCCAATCACGCTTAGCCTAGAACCTCTTCTGAAAGGGGTGATTGCGCCTATAAATAGAAGGACTCCTTGAAGGAAGATGTTGCTGCTGTAACTGCTGCAAGCGTTATGGGGTGAACCTTTCTAAGTGCAAAAGATAGAGATTCAAAAAGAAAAGAAAAGGAAGAAGAGCACTTGCTAAGCCCATATGGAAGAATAGGAGGAAGTTAAGAAAGAAGATTAGCAGCCGTGAAGCCAGCCCTGCCTTTCCTTCCACTATCAATCTTTGTTCTTGTTGTTTTTGCCTTCTTATTTTCCTTTTCATGTTTAGCTTGTTCTTTGGGGGGGAACCGTCCCCGTGTGTTGTGAGGATGTCATCCTCGTGAGGAGCCTGCTCCTCGTGCGTGTATGTGTGTGTGTGTGTGTGTGTGTGTGTGTGTGTGTGTGTGTGTGTGTGTGTGTGTGTGTGTGTGTGTGTGTGTGTGTGTGTGTGTGTGTGTGTGTGTGTGTGTGTGTGTGTGTGTGTGTGTGTGTGTGTGGAAAATCGTCCCTACCGATTTGTGTGTAGGAAGTAAGCTGCGTTTGCAGTGTGTGGTAAAGCCTCACCGGGTTTGGTGAGGGGTGGACGTAGGTTGCGGATCTACAACCGAACCACCTTAAAATCCCTGTGTTATGGTTGTGTATTTTATGTGATTGCTCCATATCCCCTATCTCCATTCATAGGTTAGTGTGCTCACTTAATCATATGCAATCGGGGTTATTCTCTTGGCACACTCAAGCTTTTAAATCTGCACCTATGTTTCATCCTTACACCATTTGGGCCTCAGCGTTTTGCTTGCACCCCATTGGCTACCTGGTGCACTCTTGCACACAGGCACCTAGTTGGTAGCATTGCCAAGGAAATCAGTTTGGTCACACATTCAACTAGTCATCTCACATTCAGTTAATGGGTATTAAGATCCCTGTTGTCCCTTGCTATAAGATCACACTCAGTCCTTACACTGTGCTTTACTGTTTCCACTAGAGCCACTCCTACTCAATCCGCTGTGCTTTGTACGTAGGTACTTTATTTATTCGATAGGAGTGGTTTATGCGCATTGGTTTCAGAGATTTTTAAATAGGCCAAAGTTCATGAAAGGACCTATTCAACCCCCCCTTCTAGATCCTATTGCACCACGTGGGACCCAACAGGTACTGCCTGAAGAAGTTGTGGAAGCCAGCACTCAGCACACTTATGAGCCTATTTTCTGACACCGCTAAAAGAACAACAGGGAAGGCAGCAGGTCCCTGCAAAGATGAAAAAGAAGGTTGTACCTCACTTGAGGGCGGGAGCACTTATCTGTGGCATCATGCCGCGACCCACCCCTCCAGCGCCAGCATTAATATGGACCAGGCTGCCTACATTAATCAGAATACATACCCATAAACGGAGGAGACAGACTTCGATGCCGGTGATCAAAGAAATCAGTCCAGAACCCCGGCGGCTCCAAGACTATATAAATGGGCTAGATGAATATGAACAGTCTGAATTGAAGCCTTTGCTGATAAGGGACCATGTCCCATGGCAAGAGCAAGAACATCTCTCGGTGGAGCAAAAAGAAGAGACCAACAAAGTAGTAGAAAATGTTGATAGTCTGTTCCGGGGGAAGGCGCTAGCCAGAGACAAGAAAAAACAAAAGAAGAAAAAAAAGGCCCGCAAGGCCAAGAAGGAGACAGTGCTCTCTTGCAACACCCTGTCTGCCCTCTTCAATATGCCTAGTGAGGAAGATGGGGAAGAAATATGCTTTACACACGCAGCCGAAGCAAGCCAGGCCGAGGCCATGACCGCTACCCACGCAACCTGGTCATGCAAAAAATGGGGCCGCCAGCCACCCGCTAACCACAACATTATTTTCAGAGGGGAACAACCTTACAAGATACCTCCTATAGAGGTCAAGGGAGTCCAAATCCCTCCTCCGCCGGGGCTGTACAGTCAGAGTGGGGGCAGCAGCAGTGTCTTCTGCTTCCTCAAATTTCTGAAGATGTCCAAGGGCAAGCAGCCATGTCAGGATGCCAGCCCTGCAACTAGGGGCACTCTCCCTCAACTTCAGCAGCCCTCAGGTACTCCAGATGAAGATATGACTGGCCCGACTGCGGGTGGCAGGGGACGGCAAGAGTGTGACACCCAACAGAAAGGTGCAGACTCAGAATCCGACGAAGCAGGTCCATCAGGGGCTACGGTACAAGGCTCTTCCAAGCCGAGATGGGCAGAAGAAATGAAGCTGTCAGATGTCCGAGCAGGAAGTCGGGTAGTGAAATTATTAAAGAAGCTCCCAACAAGATTCATTGTTTGGGAAATCCTCTCCCTGAGTGAAGAGACCCGATAGGTGATTATTGCTGCCTTGCAGACACTAGCCCAATACAAGGCTTGTTTGGCCGAGACACTACTAGGGGAAAATGTGACCTTCACAGAGGATGACATGTTACTCCCTACTATCAGCCACAATAGACCGATGTACATGAAGGGAAGTTGAATGGTCAGGAACTGAACAAAATTCTTGTGGATCCCAGAGCAGCCATCAACATTCTTCCATACAGAACTTACCAGAGGTACTACTTCAATGTCCACCTTGATAAAGTCAGAGATATGCGTATAGTCAGCTTCAACCAGAAATACGAGGTCTCACTCAGAGTGGCGGAGTTCACCCAAACTATGGCAGACCTCACTACGAGTGTTTGGTTCCATGTTATTAACTCCAACACCACATACAAGGCACTACTTGGTCGCCCCTGGCTACATGAAAATCTGGTGGTGCCATCCACATTACACCAATGTATTAAATATAATCAAGAGGGAAAGGAGGAAAGGATATTTTCTGACCTCCATCCATTCGAAATGTTTGAATGTCATTTCCTCGACGCTCCTTTATATGCGGAGCAGTCACAGAAGACCCATAAAGCCAAGACTTATGTCAGGGCACTAAAAGGCACCTCCGGCGATGATTGGTTCACACCACCACCACCGGGATACGTGAATCCCAGGGCAGTGTCACACATTGCTATCGTGGGAGACGTGGACAGAGTTGCACGTCCTACCATTTACCCTGAAGCCAATGGAGCCGAGATTAACCAGCACCCTAGTCATATCAAGACCCTGGAGGGTCTCATCAAGCCAATAGATGGCCTCAACCATCTCAATGTTGAGCCTCTCAAGACATTGGAGGTGGCACAATCCGAAGGCCCCAGCAGCTTATTCTCTACAGCTGAGGAGCACCCTACACAGGAGGATACCGATTGTTATCTCCCTGAAGATATATAGAACCCGTTAGTCCCCATTCAAGGGCTGAAGTTCACAACAAACCGGGTGGCCAAGATGTTCCGGAAGCAGCATATCCCCTCTGGCCAGCCCCGCAAAGACAAAGAAGCATTCAAAAGGCTTTGATATCCTGCCAGCCAAGATAAAGAATTAAGGCATGTCTCCCAGCACCTTGGATTGGACTTCACCCTTGAAGAATATTATTACAGTCACGTCATGAGATTATGCAGCGGAAACAATCAGGAACGTATACAGTCGGCTAGTATGCCTCGAGCAAGCAATATAATTAGAGCGCAAGACAATCACATAAAAGTAATTACACTAATAATTCATTCAAACCTTTAACTTTATTTCTTTATTAAATAATCTCAAAGTACATAAGATCTTTGACTCTTTTCACTAGACTCAATAAAACAAAGATTACATCATGACTCGAATAGACACATGATAACTAAGGCTTCTCTCGTCCATACAACCTTCAATCACTCTCGGACCCGTTACTTGTATAACCCGAATCCGATTAATCTGTACTTCCTGAAACATTGAGAAAATAGGTAATGGGCACACTTGCCCAGTAGGTATCTATGTATCAACATGAAGGCGAGTTTAAGTGATTAGCATTTTAGCTTTAGGTAATAAGATAAATCATGCTGATACGGTATAACATGTTAACAAAACAAAAGTAACAAGATGAGACACGAGAATATGATTGATCAAGTATATAAAAAGAATGTAAATTTTGGCCTTTCCATAAACAAGAATGTAACAAGAAAGTACTTTTCATAACCATGAAGGCTATGCACTAGAAAGTCATGTAACAAGCAAGAAAAAGTACTTTTCGCTTAATAGTAAGTGCTCCGTGAGTTTACGTGGATCTTTATTCATGTCCCGTGGATTTTCACTTATTTATAAAGAAAGTACTCCCAATGCAATGCGACGCCAGTAGCATCATACCCCATGGTTTACAGTATGTTTCTGACAATCAGCCGAGGGGACTAGCATAGAGCTCTTGAACACAATCAGTGCTCGAACTGCATCTTCAATTATAAATCAAGCTACTTCCACGATTATAACAATAATGTGGCCAATAAGGTATAAGTTCAACAATAATTCTATGATAAGGTAACCAAGGCAAGAATGCTTCAATTAAGAACAAGAGATTTCAAGGATGACTTAAATGGATATCATGCTACGGAAGAAATTCGACAGCATAATGGTACATTCATTGCGTTCCATACCTTTAATATTGACTTACTTAACATAGGTTAAGACTCTAGATAATCCTAAGATCATCTAGGAACTCAAGAAAACCAACCCCAAAGGTCAAACCTTTTATTAGACTAAATCAGGAACCAAGTGGTCTATTACTGGACCGTTTAGCACGCCTGGCGGTCTATTCATGGACTGTTTCATAGAATAAAGACTTCTATGCAGTAAAACCATATGGAACTTTAGCGGTCTAGCGGATGGCCATTTAGTATCCCTTAGAGGTATGGTGAAGGGCCGCTTACAAAAATCAGATGGTCGTCTAGAGGGCCGCTAAGGTCCAGAATACACAAAACACCGGTAAGTGCTTTTCTAGACAATGGGTTTTAACGGTACAACCAGCTCAACGTCCTAGTGGGAATCTCAGGCTCGCGGAGTCTTACGGAGGCCTTGAAATAAGATTTCTTAGTCCGTTTGAAGGAATATCCAATGGAGAGGTTATCAAGTCCAAGATTGTGTACTTAATGTGCAAAGGTGTAACTAATGACAACATACCGGGATATGTGCCATATACTTAAGAAAATGACTCTTAGAAGAGAGATACCATGGTAAGACAACGATTAAACCATGACTAGTCCATAAATCATATAAATTTAAGTTAATTACAAAAGTATATGATTTGGTCATGAGAATAACATAAGTGTAAAAATAGTTCTAAGTGCATAAGGAATCATGAAATCTATTAGAACGCTCTGTTAACATAACTAGATATATGATAATAGCACTTGAAACAGGAATAAAACTTACTTAACTAGGCTTATCATACATTAATTAGGGCCATTCTCCATTAAGTTTTTGGTTAACTTAAATACAAAAATCAGAAACTCAAACGGTCTAGTGGAGGGCCGTTTCACTGGGCCAAACGGTCTATCGTGTGACCGCTAGGGTTTCTGGCGATCTATAGGAAGACCGCTTCTTCCTGTGTTACAGAAAACTTAATAAAAATATTAATCTAAGACATATCATGCCTAGAAAACATCATGTATAAACTCTCACAGCATGATAGAATGAGTATAGGCCAACATTATGAGTGGGTTTGGGTAATAAACAAGAAAATTCTCCTTTTAACTTCAATTAGGGCTAAGAATTGTGCATGAGGAGTATACTAGATGCATAGTCCCAAATAAATCATAAAATTCTCGGTGTACAATGCATGAAATCAACTGAAACCAGAGGGCTTTTATCTCTGACATAAAGTTTAAGCCTTTCATGAGATAACCTACCCTTGTCCTGGGCTTTAGACTTTGAATTTAAGGTTGGAAGTTAACCCTAATTCTCTGCTCGTCCTAAATCGAACCCGCAACTTCACACCCTTGTATCTCCTGACTCTCTTGTCCTAAAGATGTGAAATTTTGAGGGTAGATAGAAGATATAAAGGAGAACAAAAATTTATAAAGTTACTAGTTCTAAATACCTCGTTTAGGGCTTCTATTCCCCTGATCTTCACCGGGCCGTTGCACAGATTCCTGGGTTATTGGTGTAGGATCAGTAACTTTGGACGCCTCTAACTCCTTGTAGACTTGATCTCCTAGAATGAAATTTTGAGAGGATTTGGACCTGAGTATTGTGAATAAAAGATTCTAAAGAACATACCTGAAATAAAACCTCCTTACCTTAGTTCCACGCGAGCCAAATGTAAGGGTCGTGCAAGGTTGTTCTGGGGTCTATTTATAGGTTTTAGCTAGGTTTCAGGGATTTGAACGAACTTAGAGTCCTAATTAGGTCTTCAATCCAATCCGGATACCCTCTAGAGTCTTCTAATTGACAGATTGCATCAATCCTTAGGGATTTGGTCTGGAAAAATGGAGTTTTTCACGCCATCTTGCTGTTCACGATCGGACTCTGGTAAACGGTCTAATAGTGGACCGTTTTTGATCCCTATGTGGTCTTACGATGGACTGCCAAGTACCTTGGGTGCTGAGTTTGAACTGTTTCAAACTCTTCCCCCTTTTATCCATTTATTTACCCTACTTATCCACTTAAATTCTGAAATTCCAAAAATTAAGGTTCTAGAATATAGGCCAACCCTTTTGGGCTTGGGGTTTTTGGTCCTTTGGGTTCAATTAAATGGGCCTAATCTATTTATTAGTAGAAGCCCTTTACTTAATGAGACTTAATTAATAGTAATTCATTTAATAGCTCATTTCAATGTTTAATAATTCCATTTAAATCTAGAAAATTTCTAGAAAATTCTTAGGCATTACACCCTCCCCCACTTATGAGAATTTGGTCCCCAAATTCAATACATGGATTTATGGAGAGTGTACTTACATTCAAATATCTCTAAAAATCTTTTACGCATGGCTTCTTCAGTTTCCCATGTTGCTTCATGTGGACATGATTTGGTCCATTGCATCTTAACCATAGGAATAGTTTTATTCGAAGTTGATGTACTTCTCATTTAATGAACCTGATTGGCCTTTGCTCGTATGTCAAGTCTTTTTTAATTTCAAAGTTATCGTAAGTGATGACATGAAATGGATCAGGTACATACTTCTTGAGCATTGAGACGTGAAATACATCATGAACTCCTGCTAATTGAGGGGGTAAAGCTATTCGATATGCGACTTCACCAATCCTGTCGAGAATTTTGAAGGGGCCAATGAATCTTAGAGTAAGCTTGCCTTTGATAACGAATCTTCGAATACCTCGACCTGGAGAAACTTTAAAGAATACATGGTCTCCTACTTGAAATTCTCGATCGCGCCTTCGATTATCAGCATATGATTTATGTCTATCTTGAGCCATCTGGAGTCTTTCTCGAATAAGCTTTATCTTCTTGGTAGTATCCCCGATGATGTCGGGGCCGAGAAATTACCTTTCTCCTACTTTATTCCAACAAATAGGCAATCAACAGCTTCTACCATACAGAGCCTCGAATGGTGCCATTTGTATACTAGCCTGATAGCTATTGTGATAGGCAAATTCTACTAGACATAAATGGTCATACCAACTTCCTCCAAAGTCAATAGCACAAGCTCTGAGCATATCTTCCACCACTTGATTTGTCCTTTCAGTTTGACCATCAGTTTGTGGATGAAACGTAGTGCTAAAATTAAGTCGGGTTCATAATGAATGTTGAAGACCCTTCTAGAATTGTGATGCGAACTGAGGATCTTGGTCAGATATAATAGTAATAGGGACACCATGTAATTTGACAATTTCCATCATGTATAATGCTGCTAGTACATCCATAGACCATCGACTTTTGATTGGTAGAAAATGTGCAGATTTAGTCAATCGGTCTATGATCACCCATATACCATCATGTCCTCCTCTTGTCTTAGGTAAACCCATGATAAAATCCATCCCTATACTTTTCCATTTCCACTTGGGAATATTCAAGGGGTGTAATTTCCCAGCGGGTCTTAAATGTTTTGCCTTTATTTGTTGACAAGTGAGACAGCGGGACACAAAATCTGCTACTTCCTTTTTCATATTGGGCCACCAAAAGCTTCTTTTTAAAACTTGATACATCTTGGTAGCACCAGGGTGAAGAACATAACTTGATTTCTGAGCTTCTTCCATGATCAAATTTTTAGTGTCATCATGATTCGGCACACAAATTTGATGCTTAAATAATAGTCTTCCATCATTTGAGATAGAAAAATCCGGTCTCTGATCAATATTATCCTTAATCTCCATCAATGTAGAGTCATTTCCTTGTAATTGGACTATGTCCTTGATCAATGTAGGTTGAAAATTTATATTGGCAATCATACCTCCTTCTCCTTCTCTGTCAATATCAAGATTTAAATGAAAAAAATCTTCAATAAGACAAGTTATACCTTTCCTGAGGCTTGCTAGAATTGCCATTGGTTTCCTAATAAGAGCGTCAGCTACAGCATTTGCTTTCCCTGGATGATATTGGATAGTAAAGTCAAAGTCTTTAAGATACTCCAACCATTTGCGTGTCGCATATTTAACTCCTTCTGGGTGAAAAGGTATTTCAGACTTTTATGATCTGCAAATATGATGAATTTCTCCCCATAAAGGTAATGTTTCCAAATCTTCAATGTGAATATAACCGCAGCCAATGCTAGATCATGCACATGGTAGTTTTCTTCGTGACGCTTTAACTGCCTTAATGAATAGCAAATCACCTTTCCATTTTACATAAGGACACACCCTAGGCCAATGCCAGACGCATCCGTATAGACTTCAAATCCACCACCCTCAATGGGCAACGCCAAAATAGGGGTTGTAGTAAGGTGATCTTTAAGAGTTAGAAAACTCTCTTCGCAATCCTTCGAACATATAAAAGGATTCTCCTTTCTTGTAAGCCTACTCAAAGGAACGGTGATTTTTGAGAAATCTTTGATAAATCTCCTGTAATAACGAGCAAGACCTAGAAAACTTTTAACTTCTGACACGATCGTCGGCCGGCTCCAGTTCTTAACAGCTTCTACTTTAGAAGGGTCGACATCGATACCTTCCTTTGAAATAATACGGCCAAGAAAAGAGACCTCCTTTAGCCAGAACTCGCACTTGCTAAGCTTCGCATAAATTTTGTGCTCTCTTAGCGTCTGCAAGGCTATTCTTAAGTGTTGCTCATGTTCTTCCTTAGTTTTGGAGTATATAAGAATATCATCAATGAAGATGACTATAAACTAGTCAAGATAAGGTCTGAAGACATTATTCATGAGTTGCATAAATTCTACCGGGACATTAGTTAACATGAACGGCATTACCATGAATTAGTAGTGGCCATATCTACTCCAAAAAGTAGTTTTGTGTATGTCTTCATCTTTGATATTGAGCTGATGATAACCTGACCTGAGATCTATCTTGGAGAAATATTCTGCTCCTGAAATCTGATCAAAGAGTCCATCTATACGCGGCAACAGATATTTATTCTTAATTGTGAGTTGATTTAGTCACCGGTAGTCGATACAGAGCCTGAGGGATCCATCCTTTTTCTTGACAAATAGAACTGGCACACCTAAAGGGGATGTGCTAGGTCGAATAAAACCCTCGTCTAATAACTCCTGAAGTTGTTTCTTCAATTCCTTGAGTTCTGTGGGGGACATCCTGTAGGGAGGTATTGAAATAGGTGCTACTCTGGTGAAGAAGTTTACTTCCATTTCGAGTGGTAAATAGGGAAAATCTGATGGAAATACATCGGGAAACTCATTCACAATGGGAATATCTTCTAAGATAATTCCCTTGGACTCGGTGATGATTACGAAAGTAAGAAAAACTTCACATCCTTGCGAAATAAGTTTGCAAGCGTGAAGAGATGAAATAATAGCAGGATGTTTCCTATACTTGATACCAAGGAAGGAAAACCTTGGAAGACCTGGTTTCCGAAAAGAGAAAATCCGGTTGCGACAGTTTATATAGGCGTCGTGGTCTACGAGCCAATCTACACCTAAAATAGCATCGTAGCCCTCCATGTCAAGGCATACGAGGTTTATCGAAAGATTATGACCTTCTACCATTACATCACTATCGGGGTAGTAGGTTGTAAGTTTGGTTCCTGGACCTAATGGTGTAGTGATTGCTAGGTCTGAAGGTAGAGGAACTGATGAAATTGGAAAGGTTTTTGCAAAAGTAGTAGATATAAAGGAATGAGAAGCACCAGTATCAAATAATACGAATGCATGATGGGAATAGATTTGGATAGTACCTTCCATTAGCCCATCATTCTTGGACGCTTCCTCATCCTCCATAATAGCATTAAGACGAGTCTGTCGCTTACGTGCACCACAAAAAGATTGTTCCTTCATAAGGCGACGATCCGACATGCAGTGCTCCCGACTGCCACATCGTAAGCAAGCGCCGAGACCCTTTTAGCACTCTTTGACTGAGTGGCTGAACTTCTCGCAAATTGTGCAAGCCGCCATGACTTGCTTCTCTTCTTCTTTAACCTTCTTGTTCTTGTGGTAGTCACTACCACTCCTGTTCCGGGATATCTTCTTGCAATCACGGGATTTGTAAGGTTTCGTGATACTAAACTTTCCCTTATTTTCATGCCGATCAGACCCTCGGGCTCGGCTCCTCTCCTTTTCCTTTAAGTTTCTTGACCTTCTCCATGGTCCTTTTGCATAAATGTGCCCGTTGGACCATCTCCGCATATGTACGAATATTCTGAGTCCTAAGTTGTTGAATAAAGCCGGGCCACAATCCATCTATAAATTGGTTAGCTTTTAATAAGTCGGTACTAATCAGATGAGGAGCATAAGGCGCTAGCCTAGAAAATTGGAGTTCATACTCCGCTACTGACATTATGCCCTGGCGTAATGAAGCAAACTCCATAGCCTTCCTCTCCTTAACATGTTCGGAGAGGTATTTTGCGCGGAAGAGTGTAAGGAACCCCTCCCAAGTATGTGGTGCATCTTGAGGCGGTGCATGGATTGACTTCCACCGTGTGCGGGCATCTTTATTGAGTTGGAACGTGGCAAGATGAACCTTTTCTTGGTCGGCAAATTGCATGACCTTGAATATACGGTTCATTTCATCGATCCAATTTTTAGCCTCATCAGGATTAAAGGATCCTGAGAACCTCAGAGGATTTAAGCTCCAAAAATTGCGGTGTAGGTCTCCAACTCTAGCCCCTGCGCCAGCTTGGGTCATATTCTACAATGCCTGGGTTAGACCTGCAACGTTCTGTTGCATACCGTCCCAGTCAACACGGTGAGCCATCGTAAGAATGAGGTACCTGAGAAGAGTAATGAATTTGTTAATTCTAATGAAATGAGTGGGGGTTAATCATAGAAATAATTCTAATTACTATCTCATCCCAGGTCCTACCCAATTCTCACATGGATTGGAGATTTTTCATTCCTAGTTTCATGGGTGTAGGTCCTTAAACCTTGGACTTAGCCTATGACATAACTTCTTCCCTAGGACTTCTAGTCCTAGGCTCTGATATCACTCTAACAGTTACGCCCCGAGATTATGCAGCGAAAATAATCGGGAACGTATATAGTCGGCTAGTACGCCTCGAGCAAGTAATATAATCAGAGCGTAAGACAATCACATAAAAGTAATTGCACCAATAATTCATTCAAACCTTTAACTTTATTTCTTTATTAAATAATCTCAAAGTACATAAGATCTTTGACTCTTTTCACTAGACTCAATAAAACAAAGATTACATCATGACTCGACTAGACACTTGATAACTAAGGTTTCTCTCATCCATACAACCTTCAATCACTCTCGGACCCGTTACTTGTATAACCCGAATCTGATTCATCTGTACTTCCTGAAACATTGAGAAAATAGGTAATGAGCACACTTGCCCAGAAGGTATCTTCGTATCAACATGAAGGCGAGTTTAAGTGATTAGCATTTTAGCTCTAGACAATAAGATAAATCATGCAGATACGGTAAAACATGTGAACAAAACCAAAGTAACAAGATGAGATACGAGAATATGATCGATCAAGTATATAACAAGAATGTAAATTTTGGCCTTTCCATGAACAAGAATGTAACAAGAATGTACTCTTCATAAACATGAAGGCTATGCACTAGAAAGTCATGTAACAAGCAAGAAAAAGTACTTTTCGCATAATAGCAAGTACTTCGTGAGTTTACGTGGATCTTTATTCATGTCCCATGGATTTTCACTTATTTATAAAGAAAGTACTCTCAGCGCAACATGACGCCAGTAGTATCATATCCCATGATTTACAGTATGTTTTTGACAATCAGCCGAGGGGACTAGCATAGAGCCCTTGAACACAATCAGTGCTCGAACTGCATCTTCAAGTATAAATTATAACAATAATATGGCCAATAAGATACAAGTTCAACAATAATTCTATGATAAGGTAACCAAGGCAAGAATGCTTCAATTAAGAACAAGGGATTTCAAGGATGACTTAAATGGATATCATGCTACGGAAGAAATTCGACAGCATAACGGTACATTCATTACGTTGCATACCTTTAATATTGACTTAATTAACGTAGGCTGAGACTCCAGATAATCCTAAGATCATCTAGGAACTCAAGAAAACCAACCCCAAAGGTCAAACCTTGGGTTAGACTAAATCAGGAACCAAGCGGTCTATTACTAGACCGTTTAGCAAGCCTAGCGGTCTATTCATGGACCGTTTTATAGAATAAAGACTTCGATGCAGTAAAACCATATGGAACTTTAGCGATCTAGCGGATGGCCGTTTAGTATCTCTTAGCGGTCTAGTAAAGGGCCGCTTACGGAAATCAGACGGTCGTCCAGAGGGCCGCTGAGGTCCATAATACACAAAACACCAGTAAGTGCTTTTCTAGACAATGGGTTTTAACGGTACAACCAGCTCGGCGTCCTAGTGGAAATCCCAGGCTCGCGGAGTCTTACGGAGGCCTTGAAACAAGATTTCCTAATCCGTTGGAAGGAATATCCAATGGAGATGTTATCAAGTCCAAGATTATGTACTTAATGTGCAAAGGTGTAACTAATGACAACATACCGGGATATGTGCCATATACTTAAGAAAATTACTATTAGAAGAGAGATACCATGGTAAGACAGCGATTAAACCATGACTAGTCCATAAATCATATAAATTCAAGTTAATTACAAAAGTATATGATTTGGTCATAAGAATAACATAAGTGTAAAAATAGTTTTAAGTGCATAAGGAATCATGAAATCTATTAGAACGTTGTGTTAACATAACTAGATATATGATAATAGCACTTGAAACAGGAATAAAACTTACTTAATTAGGCTTATCATACATTAATTAGGGCCATTCTACATTAAGTTTCGGGTTAACTTAAATACAGAAATCAGAAACTCAAACGGTCTAGTGGAGGACCATTTCACTTGTTGTGTCTCTATGGTTTTGATGATGTCAATATTCATAAGTCATTCTTTGATAATGGTATTAATGACTTGCTGTTGTGTTTAATCAAATGAACATTTTAGATGGTGATTGCTCTTGAAAAAGCCTTGAAGCATTCTGTTCATCAAATGGTATTTGAGGTCCATGCATACCTGCATGATTGTGATTGCTGTGCTTCACGACCTATATTTGTTCAAGTCTATACAATCTGTGAAGTCCATGCAACAAAATGTCTAAGCACTAGGTCTGTGCATTGCATGAGGTTTCATGACAAAAGTCCATGCAACAAAAGGTCTAAGCACTATGTTTGTGCATTGCATGCATTTATGGTCGATGCGTGTTCATTGTGCATGTGTGCAACATCTCTCAAGTCTATACATTCAAATGGCATGTCCATGCATATGCAAAGTTAGCGTCTCATGTTAAGATCAGTCTCACTTAGCGTCTCACATAGCGTCTCTGTGCATGCATCATGTCTCAAAGTCTGTACAGCACTTCATGCTTCATCCGTCTCACTTAGCGTCTCTGTGCATGCATCATTTAACAAGTCTATACATTGTCGCCTGCTCGTGAATCTCTTCTATGTCTATACATTGCCGCTATGTGTGTGCATCATTTAAAAAGTCTATACATTGTCGCCTGCTCGTGAATCTCTTCTAAGTCTATACATTGCCGCTATGTGTGTGCATCATTTAACAAGTCTATACATTGTCACCGGCCCGTGAATCTCTTCTAAGTCTATACAATGCCGCTATGTGTGTGCATCATTTAGCAAGTCTATACATCCGTCAGCCTTGCCTCTTGCTCACAAAGTCTATACATTCTTGAGCTATGGCTATGCATCGTTTGCATATTGCACACTAAGTCTATACGTCGCTGCCCAGACTATGCATTTGGGCATCGTTCATTACAGCAAGTCTGTACACTCGATTGGTGGCTTGTTCATGCATCATCTCACTAAGTCTATACATTCGTTGTGGCTTGGTCATGCATCATCTCATCAAGTCTATACATTGATACATGAACACAAGTATGTACAGTGGTTGACTGCATGTCCGAGCATCCATGATTCAATGTGTAGACTTCCCTCTCTGCATTTGTGCAACCTCACAAATGAAGTCTATACACTCGTTATCATGCATTCAAAGTCCATACATTCGCTGCATTCTCATCGAGTCTGCACACTAATGGCATGTCAGTGATACACAAAGTCAGTACAGCCATGCACTGCTTCGCTTGCATAAATAGAGTCTGAGCAGGGTTCAATGCAGTCTGTGCATTGCTGCATCACAAAGTCCGTGCAGGACTTGTACTAAGCATAACCATAGTCCATGCATTCATTTCATGTCTATACATTCTACAAGGGCATAGTCCATGCATTCATCTCAAGTCTATACATTGCCTTATAGCATGCACGCACTCAAGTGTATACATTCCTCAATGGCATGTCAGTGCATCCATATTCGTTGTGCATACTTTCCTATGTGCTGTGTGCATCTCTCTCAACAAAGTCTGTACAATCCTAACAATGCATACAGGTCTATACACTTCCTTGTGACATGTCTATACATTGGTTGTTTCATACATAATGCTTTATCTCTGCTTGTTCGACTGAAGTAACTATGTCATTAAACTGGCAGATGTTTGGGCACGTGATCTGAGGTTGGCACCTGGCACGTGATCCGAGGTTATCTCTGGACAAAGAGGGCACAAGCCCTGCACACGCCCTAGCGGCTGCTGCTATAAATACGAAGCTTCTTCCTTAGAAGAAGACTGATCGTGCTGAGAGAGATCGTGATCGAAGCAGAAGGGGCAGAAGCAGAGAGTGAATGAGAGCTTGCACGATCCAAAAGAAGAAAAAGAGTGAAGAAGAGAAAGAGAGAAGAAGCAGAAGAGAAAGACAAAGAAAGAGAGACAGAGAGCTCGTGAAGAACTAGAAGAAGAAGAAGAAGAAAAGTAGACAGTGAGAAGAAAAAGAAAGAGAAGCAGAGAGGCAGAGTGTGAAAGCAGAAGAAGAAAAAGAAAAGGAGAAAGAGAGACAGAGAGCTCGTGAAGAAAAAGAGAAGCTTCATCAGAAAATTTATCTTCACTGGACTTTGGATCAGATCCAATCCAGTCAACTCTTGCGAGAGCCACATTCCTGTTGCATTTCATTTACAGCTTTCAGTCGCTGTGTTTTTATCATTTCTTGTTTTTCCTTTTATCCTATCACTTTGTTCTTCTGATTCTCTGGTTGGAGGTCGGTGTTCCTCCTGTGGACTCAGGAGAAGGGAGACTTGGTGTCTCCGGTTGCAAGTGGTTGGGTGTCACTTGTGGGTTCCCTCTGGTCTCAGAGGAAGGGAGTCTCTGACTCCGGGTTTGCAGGTAGTGGTTGCTACCTATGGGTTCCCTCATGGTCTGGACGAAGAGAGATGTTAGTCTCTGGTTTCTAGTGATTGTGTGTCACTAGGGTTGCCCTCCGGGTTGGAGGAAGAGGGGAGGTTGTTCCCCTGGTCAAGCTGTTAGGCAGCACCTGTTTGCAGACTGAGTCTGCGGTTCTAGCTTTTGCTAGTGGAAGCCTCACTCCGGTTTGGAGTGAGGGGTGGACGTAGGTCTGTGGACCGAACCACCTAAAAATCTATTGTCTTTATGGTTTGAGCTTTTATCTGATTGTCGTTAGATGCATGGCTAGAATCGCCTCAACTGAGTTCTCTGTCTGAATGCTTTGAGGCATTCTCAGTTTTGATTTGATTCTGTCTACCGCTTAGACTTGATCAGGTGCCAGTTTTGTTAGCAGTTCAACTGATTGATCTAGTGTTTCCTTGAATCTCTTTTGGAAGCGATCAGTTGATTTCCATTCTCTGACTCTGATTATTTTTAAGTGGGGCAAAATTGAAGAGGGATACATTCACCCCCCTCTGTATCCACCGCACCGAACCTAACATTTGGTATCAGAGCGGTCTCTGACTTCCAGATCCAACGATCTGCAGAGGGTCCTGCTGATTTGATTTCGTGCTTTACAGTGCCAGTGCGGTGCATTCATCTGATATTGCTTTCTAGCTCATTGATCTGAGTCTATTCCATTGGTTTATAAAGGCATCACATGTAGTTTATGATGGTTCTAACTTCGAGAAATGGCGATGCAGTCTATATGGTTTTATAAGCTCTATAGATCCAAAACTGTGGAATCTCATTGAATATGGTCCACATGTTTTGCCTCAAGAGAAGAATAAATGGTCCCATAAGGATAAATAAATTAACAGTGAGAATATAAGAGTTCGGGACATTCTGAAGAATGTTGTAGATGCTATTGTCATTTCCTCTATTCTTACATGTAGGACTGCGAAGGAAATCTGGGATTCAGTGATCACATTTAGTGAGAACCAGAAATGTCTAACGGCAAGAGGAAGCACTTCAAGCAATGAAGAAGAAGATCAGGTAAATTCTGAATCCGATTCTGACGAAATGACTTTTAATGATTTAAAGGAAATGTATGTTGAATTGTATGAAAAATATAGAAACGTAAAATCTGAAAGTAAAAGACTAAAGAAAAAGACTGATCAAAATTGTTGTGATTTGTCATGTAAAAATTGCTCAAAATTGAAACAGTCTCATGATGCTTATTTGATTGATATTCAGAACTATAAGAAGCAATTGGAAGAAGCTGAAAATACAGGCTCAGAAATGAAACAACTAAAACTTGAAAATGAGAAGGCTAAAAGGCTTCAACAAGAAAATCAAACTGAACTTGGCAAGCACAAAGAACAAATTTCTGTGCTGAAAAATAAAAATAATGAACTTACTGTTAAGATTTTCGAACTAGAGAATGAGCTGAATACATTAGGAAATGATCAAATCCAAATTGATGAAATAGTTCAGAATGAACAAATGAGAAAGGAGAATGAAGAACTGAAGTTGCTGAATTCTGCTATTTCTGAGAAGCTTTTAATGCTTGAAAAATGGAAGAGTTCAATTGAAAATGAATGTGAGAGAGTGAGTACATTGATGAAAGAGATTGACAATTACAAAGTCATCAATACTATGCTTAATGAAAAGATCACAGACTCTGAACTGCTCATCTCTTCTCTTAAAAGTGAGATTTTGGTTTTGAATAAGTCTCTGTCTGATTCTTTAAAAAATAAAAAAATTCAGTCTGAGAATGAACAGAAATTAAAACAAGAATTAGAAATGGTCAAAAATCTAAATGATGCTATGCAGAGACAGATTCTTGTATGTGAAGAAGATTTGATAAACTCTGAACTCAAAATCTCCTCTTTGCAATCTGAAGTAAATGAACTTGTTCATTCCATGTCTAAATCTGTCAAGGGAAAAGAGAAAATGAATGTTCCTTTGTGTGATAATGCCACTAAATCAAGTGGAGAGCAAGGATGCAACTCCTAAATTGAAAAATCTGTTAAGAAAAAGTTGTACACTACCTTTGTTCGCAGCTCTGACATTGCAAGCTGCTCTGGGCCACCTAAAACATCTACATCATCTGTTTTCCAATTCATGGCCCAGAAAAATGAAAAACAAATAAAAGTTGTGAACAAGGGTAAACAATTGAGCAAAAATGGTAAGAAAAATAAGGATAAACATGTCCCTACTTGTGTCATGAAATCTGCTACCTCTATTGCATCTGATGGGTCAATGCATACTGCTCATAACTCACTTACTTATTCGTATGCATCTGATACGTGTGATTCATACCATTATTGTTGCAAGGTAGGCCATGTAATGGATGATTGTAGATTATTGATTGAAGATGGGCATGCAAGTGAAACATTGCATTCTAGAAATTCATTTGGTAGAAATCATGCTACTAGGAATTCTGATACATCTTTTCATTACTGTGGTAGGCATGGTCATTTCATGGATGCATGTTTCATCATGAAACAAGATGATAAAATCCATGCTAGGTCTTCTGATCATCATGGCCCCAAAAGAAACATGTTTCCTTCAAATCAGCACATTATTTGTTTTAACTGTAACAAACGTGGTCACAAAGCCAATGAGTGCTGGTTTGGATCTACTAGGGGTAAAAATGGTTTTTAAAGTAAGCATATCAGATGCTTCGAGTGTGGGAAAATGGCCATACAGTCAAGGACTGTTGGCATGTTCAGAATAATTCTGTTAACCCCCATGTTGTCAAATTCCCTGCAAAACGAATTGCAAAATTTTCATGCTATAACTGTGGGAAGCCAGGCCATAGAGCTGCTGATTGTTGGCGGGCTAGTTTTAGTAAATAGAATTCTCTCTCTGCTAATAAATTTCATGACAACAGTAATTTGCATAAAAAGAACTTGAAATCTGCTGAATCATGCCATTATTGTGGTCAAATAGGTCATTCAATGAATAATTGCTATTTGATGAACTTTGATGATCATCTTGCTAAGAAATTGTTTAGAACACCTGCAGGGAGTAGTACAGGACCCAAGGCTGTTTGGGTTCCTGCTGGATCAAAATAATCCAATTATTGCAGGTGTGCCTTGGTGAGGAGTAAAGAGGGGTAAATAAACCAAGGCACCCAAGTTGATAAAACCCCATTCAAGTAAATTATTCACATCTGTTCAAATGAAATTTATGCTTGATCTGATGAGTCATAGTTTCACGCATACATGTTTACATCTGAATTTAAGTTCAATCATGGCATCTAGATAGGGGGAGTGTTTCATGCATATTTGGCTTCTTGTGCCCTGATAAATTCTGATTGATTGGCTATTCATCTGTTTCCTTACTGACAAACTCGGTTGACCTGAAGTGGTCACTCTTTCAACCGATATTCCTCCTGAACAGCCACATTATCACTCATTCATCAGCCTATGCTCTTCCTGCGTCATATACCATCAATTGGTATCATTGATACTATGGCTATTTCTGAAAGCTTTCTTGATATAGCTGCAATTGAGAAGATCTTAAATTGTATACCTTGCTCATAAATCTGAATAACTACTTCAATAAGGAATCTTCTATTATACAGATTTATGAACATCAGAAAGATCAAAATAGTTTACATTTAATGTATTTGCTTAGGTTGGCTATAAATGTCCTGAAAAATATCTGAATCAACTTTAATAAACCTTAACCAACTGATTCATGTTAAGTCTTGTTAAATCTTCTATAATATGAAAATATAGAAATCATGACTTTATTTGGATAAAATACATGAAATATGTATTGTTTTTAAACATCTGAACTTCCTGAAAATGTTTAAGGGTCAAATCTGTTGAATCTTACATGAGCAATGACTTTGATCACTGAGAAACACATGTCCAAAGGACTGTGTCATGAGGTGTCTTAGTTAACTCTGCCTAAAATTAATTGAAAAACAGACAGAGCAATGGCTGACATACTGAGAAACATATCTCACTCGTCAAAGAAATGAGAAAAGACATGTCATGAGGTGAACAGTCAACTCTGTTAATTATAAAGCATGACTGTTAGTCACACTAAGTGCTTAGGGATATTGGCGTCTGATCAACGTATATCCTCTAGTTACAAGGTGTGCATTGAACTTGAGTGCTCTTGAAATTTGTAGCATGAAAATCCTTGTTGAACAAATTGCAATATTTGAAAAAGAATGCAAAGGATAATCTGCTATAACCCTCGATATTATCAAATGGTTTCATACATGTTTAAACTCAATACTTAAGAGTGTATTTCTTAAAGAAGTCAATGAAATTGATTGAGTAAGATGGAGGGAGATTAATCAAGATGTACATATGAGTTTTTGGTTCATTTGTTATTAAACCTTGATTTCAGATATGAGTACAGAACTTTTTGTCGAACCTGGTATACATCATCTTTAAACCATGGAGTTCAATAAAGTTTATTCATAAATCTTTATAATGGGAGACTCGCTGGAAAATTCGTTAGATTTATGAAATTGGTATACTCTTTAAAAATCTTGCTAAATGTGTTTAACTTTCACTACTATTGAAAACATTCTGACTATGCTTAGTTCTTCTGCTATCATTTGATCTCAGTATTTGACTGTGTTTCATCTGACTATCTGTGATCTACTTCAATTGACTGTGAAACCTTTGTCAAATCTACATGCCCCTGGGGTCTCCTTCTCATCCACCTCATAAGACTCCATCTATTTAGGGGGAGCTTCCCTGTCATATGAATCATGCTGCATTGTAATTCATAAAGGGGGAGATCTTGTCAGCATCCTTCATGTCCTTTTCTTCTGTCCATTGTTTAAGGGGGAGAACTCTGATTCGTTTCATTCAATGAGAGGGAGTCCTTTGCTTGCATTTATACTGTCTCAGGGGGTATACGAATGCTGTTCAAGTGGTTTCAGTGGTATTCATAGGGGGAGTGTGTCTCTCTTGCTATTTGTGCTCTCTCCATGATTCTTAATCTGCTTTCCTGCTCAACCTCCTTTTTGCTGTTGGCAAAGGGGGAGAAGTTTTCTGAGTCATTGGGGGAGTCATTGGGGGAGGAGTTTGAAAACTTGTGCATTCGAGCATATGGGGTACTTTGATTTCTTAAGACTCAATTGTATTAATGCAATGACTCATAATATTGCCATCATCAAAAAGGGGGAGATTGTTATGTCTCTATGGTTTTGATGATGTCAATATTCATAAGTCATTCTTTGATAATGGTATTAATGACTTGCTGTTGCGTTTAATCAAATGAACATTTTAGATGGTGATTGCTCTTGAAAAAGTCTTGAAGCATTCTGTTCATCAAATGGTATTTGAGGTCCATGCATACCAGCATGATTGTGATTACTGTGCTTCACTGGCCTATCTTTGTTCAAGTCTATACACTCTGTGAAGTCCATGCAACAAAATGTCTAAGCACTAGGTCTGTGCATTGCATGAGGTTTCATGATAGAAGTCCATGCAACAAAAGGTCTAAGCACTAGGTTTGTGCATTGCATGCATTTATGGTCGATGTGTGTTCATTGTGCATGTGTGCAACATCTCTCAAGTCTATACATTCAAATGACATGTCCATGCATATGCAAAGTTAGCGTCTCATGTTAAGATCCGTCTCACTTAGCGTCTCACTTAGCCTCTCTGTGCATGCATCGTGTCTCAAAGTCTGTACAGCACTTCATACTTCATCCGTCTCACTTAGCGTCTCACTTAGCGTCTCTGTGCATGCATCATTTAACAAGTCTATACATTGTCGCATGCTCCTGAATCTCTTCTAAGTCTATACATTGCCGCTATGTGTGTGCATCATTTAACAAGTCTATACATTGTCGCCTGCTCGTGAATCTCTTCTAAGTCTATACATTGCCGCTATGTGTGTGCATCATTTAGCAAGTCTATACATCTGTCAGCCTTGCCTCTTACTCGCAAAGTCTATACATTCATGAGCTATGGCTGTGCATCGTTTGCATATTGCACACTAAGTCTATACATCGCTGCATACACTATGCATTTGGGCATCATTCATTATAGCAAGTCTGTACACTCGATTGGTGGCTTGTTCATGCATCATCTCACTAAGTCTATACATTCGTTGTGGCTTGGTGATGCATCATCTCATCAAGTCTATACATTGCTACATGAACACAAGTCTGTACAGTGGTTGACTGCATGTCCGAGCATCCATGATTCAATGTGTAGACTTCCCTCTCTGCATTTGTGCAACCTCACAAATGAAGTCTATACACTCGTTATCATGCATTCAAAGTCCATACATTCGCTGCATTCTCATCGAGTCTGCACACTAATGGCATGTCAGTGATACACAAAGTCAGTACAGCCATGCACTGCTTCGCTTGCATAAATGGAGTCTGAGCAGGGTTCAATGCAGTCTGTGCATTGCTGCATCACAAAGTCCGTGCAGGACTTGTACTAAGCATAACCATAGTCCATGCATTCATTTCATGTCTATACATTCTACAAGGGCATAGTCCATGCATTCATCTCAAGTCTATACATTGCCTTATAGCATGCACGCACTCAAGTGTATACATTCCTCAATGGCATGTCAGTGCATCCATATTCGTTGTGCATACTTTCCTATGTGCTGTGTGCATCTCTCTCAACAAAGTCTGTACAATCCTAACAATGCATACAGGTCTATACACTTCCTTGTGACATGTCTATACATTGGTTGTTTCATACATAATGCTTTATCTCTGCTTGTTCGACTGAAGTAACTATGTCATTAAACTGGCAGATGTTTGGGCACGTGATCTGAGGTTGGCACCTGGCACGTGATCCGAGGTTATCTCTGGACAAAGAGGGCACAAGCCCTGCACACGCCCTAGCGGCTGCTGCTATAAATACGAAGCTTCTTCCTTAGAAGAAGACTGATCGTGCTGAGAGAGATCGTGATCGAAGCAGAAGGGGCAGAAGTAGAGAGTGAATGAGAGCTTGCACGATCCAAAAGAAGAAAAAGAGTGAAGAAGAGAAAGAGAGAAGAAGCAGAAGAGAAAGACAAAGAAAGAGAGACAGAGAGCTCGTGAAGAAGGAGAAGAAGAAGAAGAAGAGTAGACAGTGAGAAGAAAAAGAAAGAGAAGCAGAGAGGCAGAGTGTGAAAGCAGAAGAAGAAAAAGAAAAGGAGAAAGAGAGATAGAGAGCTCGTGAAGAAGAAGAGAAGCTTCATAAGAAAATTTTTCTTCACTGGACTTTGGATCAGATCCAATCCAGTCAGCTCTTGCGAGAGCCACATTCCTGTTGCATTTCATTTACAGCTTTCAGTCGCTGTGTTTTTATCATTTCTTGTTTTTCCTTTTATCCGATCACTTTGTTCTTCCGATTCTCTGGTTGGAGGTCGGTGTTCCTCCTGTGGACTCAGGAGAAGGGAGACTTGGTGTCTCCGGTTGCAAGTGGCTAGGTGTCACTTGTGGGTTCCCTCTGGTCTCAGAGGAAGGGAGTCTCTGACTACGGGTTTGCAGGTAGTGGCTGCTACCTGTGGGTTCCCTCCTGGTCTGGAGGAAGAGAGACGTTAGTCTCTGGTTTCTAGTGATTGTGTGTCACTAGGGTTGCCCTCCGGGTTGGAGGAAGAGGGGAGGTTGTTCCCCTGGTCAAGCTGTTAGGCAGCACCTATTTACAGACTGGGTCTGCGGTTCTAGCTTTTGCTAGTGGAAGCCTCACTCCGGTTTGGAGTGAGGGGTGGACGTAGGTCTGTGGACCGAACCACCTAAAAATCTATTATCTTCATGGTTTGAGCTTTTATCTGATTGCCGTTAGATGCATGGCTAGGATCGCCTCAACTGAGTTCTCTGTCTGAATGCTTTGAGGCATTCTCAGTTTTGATTTGATTCTATCTACCGCTTAGACTTGATCAGGTGCCAGTTTTGTTAGCAGTTCAACTGATTGATCTAGTGTTTCCTTGAATCTCTTTTGGAAGCGATCAGTTGATTTCCATTCCCTGACTCTGATTGTTTTTAAGTGGGGCAAAATTGAAGAGGGATACATTCACCCCCCTCTATATCCACCGCACCGAACCTAACATCACTGGGCCCAATGGTCTATCGTGCGACCGCTAGGGTTTCTGGCGGTCTACAGGAAGATCATTTCTTCCTGTGTTACAGAAAACTTAATAAAAATATTAATATAAGACATAGCATACCTGGAAATCAACATGTATAAACTCCCACAGCATGATAGAATGAGTATAGGCCAACAATATGCGTGGGTTTGTGTAATAAACAAGAAAATCCTCCTTTTAACTTCAATTAGGGCTAAGAATTATGCATGAGGAGTATACTAGACGCTTAGTCCCTAATAAATTTTAAAATTTTCAGTGTACAATGCATGAAATCAACTGAAACCAGAGGGCTTTTATCCCTGACATAAAGTTTAAGTCTTTCATGAGATAACCTACCCTTGTCATGGGCTTTAGACTTTGAATTTAAGGCTGGAAGTTAACCCTAATTCTCTGCTCATCCTGAACCAAACCCGCAACTTCACACCCATGTATCTCCTGACTCTCTTGTTCTAAAAACATGAAATTTTGGGGGTAGATAGAAGATATAAAGGAGAACAAAAAGTTCCAAAGTTACTAGTTCTAAATACCTCATTTAGGGCTTCTATTCCCCTGATCTTCACCGGGCCGTTGCACAGATTCCTGGGTTATTGGTGTTGGATCAACAACTTTGGAAGCCTCTAACTCCTTGTAGACTTGATCTCCTAGAATGAAATTTTGAGGGGAGTTAGACAGGAGTATTGTGAATAAAAGATTCTAAAGAACCTACCTGAAATAAAATCTCCTTACCTTAGTTCAACGCGAGCCAAATGTAAGGGTCGTGCAAGGTGGTTTTGGGATCTATTTATAGGTTTTAGCTAGGTTTCATAGATTTGAACGAACTTAGAGTTGTAATTAGGTCTTCAATCCAATCCTGATACCCTCTAGAGTCTTCTAATTAATAGATTGCATCAATCCTTAGGGATTTGGTCTGGAAAAATAGAGTTTTTCACGCCATCTTGTTGTTCAAGATCGGACTATGGTAAACGGTCTAATAGTGGACCGTTTTTTATCCCTATGCGGTCTTATAATAGACCGCCAAGTACCTTGGACACCGAGTTTGAACTGTTTCAAACTCTTCCCTCTTTTATCCATTTATTTACCCTACTTATCCACTTAAATTCTGAAATTTAAGAAATTAAGCTTCTAGAATATGGGCCAACCTTTTTGGGCTTGGGGTTTTTGGTCCTTTGGGTCAATTAAATGGGCTTAATTTATTTATTAGTAGAAGGCCTTTACTTAATGAGACTTAATTAATAGTAAATCATTTAATAGCTCATTTAAATGTTTAATAAATCTATTTGAATCTAGAAAATTCTTGGGCATTACAATTGCAGTGGATGCTACGAGGTGGATACCATCTCTACTTTCTTCTCAGCAAAAAATAGTCCACCGGGGGCAACTTATGATGAATACCCAGCGGAAGCTGAACATCCCGGGTCGGCTTAGTCGAGAGACCCAGAATCAAAAGCTACAACCTCTTGCAGGTGCTAGGAGTAGGTTTACCCCAGAGAGATGGCTTGCCAAGCCAGATTCGACACGGCCTGCAGTAGCGAAGCTGAAGACACTGAGGAGGCGGGGGTTTCTTTCTCCCGTAGCCCTCCCCGGGCAGTGATATCAACACCCCTTAAATCGATCAAGGAAACTTCTGCCGAGGCCAAGCAGGAAATGCCCGCTGCCAGAAAAGAACAGACCACCTCCACCGAAGACATGGTGATTCAAAGAGGACTAGGGGCAGAATCATCTTCATGTCCTACGGAGTTGAAATGTTGCTCCTCCAGCTCAATAATAAATAACTGCCAATCTTGTAAGGCTGCCAACATATCGGCAGAAATAGAAGCTATCGGCACATCTACCAAGGCCAAAGCTGCAAAAGAACAACTAATAGTACAAATGATATAGCCGCCATCTGCAGAATTGGAAGCTCCCAACAGAGTCCGAGGGCAACATGATGAAGGGGTTGAGGTGCTCGAACTCGAAGATGGCATTCCGAACTTTGTTGACCTCCAGCCAGTGCCCTGGGAAATAGAAGATGGAGGCCAAGCCATAGTCGATCAGCTAATAGAAGTCAACTTGGGAAGTGAAGATGACCCCAGGCCAACCTTCCTTAGTGTTCAACCATCTTCTAAAGAGCATAAGTTGTACATCCACTTGCTGCAAGAATAACGGGATTGCTTTGCCTGGGGTTACAAAGAAATACTAGGACTTAGCCCCGCAGTTTCACAACATGAGATGGCTATAAACCCCGAAATCGAACTAGTGAAACAGTCACCCCGACGCATGAGGCCGGAGCTCATTACTTAGATATGCAAAGAAGTAGAGAAACTCATTGGGGTGGGTTTCGTCGAAGAAAATCAATATACCACGTGGCTGGACAACATTGTGCCCGTGAAAAAGAAGAATGGGCAGATCCGAATTCATGTAGACTTCCGAGATCTGAATAAGGCATGTCCTAAGGATGAGTTTCCGGTGCCAATAACGGAAGTCATGGTTGATGCTACAACCGGTCACGAAGCCCTGTCATTCATGGACGGGTCGTCCGGATAAAATCAAATATGGATCGCGGAGCTTGACTGGGTCCATACTACCTTCCGAACCCCCAAGGGCATTTACCATTACAAACGAATGCCATTCGGTCTAAAGAATGCTGGTGCTACTTACCAGCAGGCGATGACCAGAATTTTTGATGAGCTACTCTACCACAAGGTCGAGTGCTACATAGATGATCTGGTGGTAAAGACCAGAAGGAAAGAAGACCATTTGCAGGACCTCCGAATCATATTTCAGAGGCTCAGACAGTATGAATTAAAGATGAACCCCATGAAGTGCACCTTCGGAGTGTCGAGTGGAAAATTCTTGGGCTTTATTGTCAGATATCGGGGGATTGAAATAGACCCCACAAAGATCAAGGCAATCCAAGGGTTACCTCCGCCAAGGAATATCTCCTAGCTGAGATCTCTTCAAGATCGTCTAGCTTATATCCGATGGTTCATATCCAATTTATCGGGGTGATGCCACCCTTTTCACAAGTTGATGATGAAAGATGTTCTCTTTTATTGGGATGAAGAATGCCAAACAGCTCTGGACAAGCTAAATGATTACCTGAGAAGTCCTCCAGTGCTTGGAGCATTGGTGAAGGGACGGCCGTTGATTCTGTACATAGCAGCCACACATTACTGTCTGGGGGCAATGCTAGCCTAGAATAATGAAGAAGGACAAGAACAAGCCCTCTACTATCTCAGTCGAAGGTTGGTTAGAATCGAGGAGAAATACACCTTCATTGAGAAAGTCAGCTTGGCACTAGTCTTCGCAGTCAAGAAACTCCGGCACTATATGTTGTCGCATGATATAAAACTGATATCAAAGGCAGATCCGCTGAAGTATATTCTATCTCAACTGGTGCTCAAAGGCCGCTTAGGCAAATGGGCTGTAATTCTTATGGAGTTTGACATCTCCTACATACCACAGAAAGTTGTTAAAGGCCACTCCATCGCAGATTTCTTTGCTGTGCACCCAACACCTAAAGACTGTCTGCTGGAGATAGAACCCCCTGAAGATGAGACCCTGGAGGCAGACCAAGTGCAACACACCATGTGACAGTTGTGTGAACGTGTCACATAGACATTTTTAAAGAGAAATATAACGATGATTAAGGATGAATGATTATGCTAAAATAAGTGGGACAAGAAGGAAAAGGGGATGAGCATGAGATGCTCTATGGAAGGTGATCGCTAGAGGGGTTACCTCAGAAGAAGAAGGATGATCGCATGTACCTTGTATTGAGCGGGTGAGATTGGGGATTCTTCCTTCCTCCTTCTATCGGCCGGCCGACGAAGGGGGTTTATAGCTTGATTACCCTTGCAAGAAACACACAAAATGAACAAAGATATGGATTAGCCAAAGTGTGTAGTATCAATGCTCTAAAAATATGAAATCAATCAAATTAAGCATGAACACACCTTGTGTGTTTTGGTTTAAAACTTAACAAGGTTGGGAATAATGGATGCAGTGATATGATTATGCAAAGCAATTATACTAAAGAGTATCTCTAGCAGAGAACTAGAGAGAAAGGGTGCGTGTGTGATGAGATGAATATAACTAACAAACTAAAAGACTAAAAAAAAGGGGACACCCTTCTACTGTGTGTGCAGCAGTAAAGGGAGGAAAACAAAAAGATTCGGCTGCGGCAGTGGATGAAGATTATGCTGGAGGAAGAACTGTCGCCCGTGGGAGAAGAATGCCACTAGGAGGAAGAACCTGCAAGGAAATTAAAAGAACTCTCTTCTCTCTCTGTTCTCTGTTCAGCGAAAAAGCTTTCTACCTGTTAAACTCTCTTGTTGTTCTTCTTCCTTTTTTTCCTCTCTTCTGCGTTCTCTCTCACGCACGAGGGATTCAAGGGGTATTTATAGGGCCAAAATTCCTTGTATTAATAGGATTAAAACAAGGCAATGAATCCTCAATAAGGAACCCTCTTCCCAATTGAACACGAGGTGTAAAATGGGGAAAGGATTACTACTGGAAAGAAGCAGGCGAAAGGGAGACGGAAGTGAAAATGACGAACCAACTAGGGGCGTCAATTGAAATGACGACATTTACACAGTCGTTAATTCCTGAAATTAGTTATAGAAATAAAAGACTTTCCTTATTTAAAATCGTTAAATGACGCCTGTGTGAACGGGCGTTAAATAATCAACGCCCCTTATTAGGACGTGAATTACCTTGAGTTTTATTTTCATTAGCATTTGTTAAATCCAGGAAATAACGACCGTTTGAACAGTCGTCTATTTAAGAAAAACGCATCTCATTAGGTCGTCAATTAAATGGCGCCCTCCCTCCAGGCGTTAATTTCAATTATTAAAGGATAAAAACCAAGAAATTACAATAAATATGGGGAAATTAGAAAAACTTCATATTAAGCCAATATTGAAGTCCACTTTGGGACGTCACAAGGTGACATGAGATTTACCCAACATAGCATCGATTTTGGCGTGTCTACAGCTGCCCCGCCTTGGCGTCTGCTTTGCAAGGGAGTGAAACAAAATGAAGCGAAAGTGTAACGAGTGGAATGAAGTGAGAACGAACTGATAAGTAGATGCCAATGTATGATGTGACACGCCTCCGACACTAAGCGTTGGAAATCTTTTCAGGATTTTAAATGAAACAACTTTGGATGATTATAAGAAAGCAATGATTAGCTGGATGAAGGGACTAATCTTAAAGAACCAAATGTGCGCGAGGGCACGGAAGGAAAGGCACCATTGGAGAGTGATTACCAGCCAATGTGGACATGCTACAACCAAGGTGGATTTACATAAAAATAAAAATGAATTGAGATAAAGACCCAGCAAATGAATGCTTTTCAAGGAACCAGCCTGAGCGGCTTCAAGGAGAATAAAGTACTTGATTTGTAATAGAATATCATATGTCAACTCAAATAAAAGCGGGTGGCCTTCATTATTGGCATAATATGAGAATTTTCATCATTAGAGCTTAAAGTCCTACATGATGCATGCTGGGCTAGAAGAAAAATTAAAACAACCTAAAAAAATAGAAGATAATCAAGGATAATATTGCTAAACCATCGAGATTTGGTCAGGAATCCAGATCTCTAAGCTGACACTAAGTCAAAGCCCGTTTATCCACGTATCAACTCAGAAAGTGGAACCGTCATCCCAAACCTTAGATGACTCAACGACCTATCCGTGTAATCAAGACTCCCCTGGAATTATCACTATTTTTGATGGAGGGGAACTCAAATTCTAGGTTCATCAGAACCACAAGGTCCTTGATATGCTATAATAGCGTAGATATCTTATAGTAAAAATGCACACAGGAGAGAATACAAAGATGGAATGATGTTACTAGCGGAAGAAATCCAATCGTCTTAAGACCTACATAACCTACGCTTTTCTATGCTCAAAAATTATTAGCTCAGCTCAATAAAGCTCAAACTATGATCATAAGTGTGTGTCATAAATGATCTAATCAAGAAATAAAGCACTTAAGTTCATCAGCAATTCAAAAGTTGTAAACCCAGGAAATGACGACCCTATGCAATGACATCAAAGTCATAAATGACAACGGTCATTGGGGTGTTAATTAAAATCACCTTTAGACTTGGAATCGGACTGAAACTGACGCCCGCAAGAGAGGCGCTGGATAAATGACGACACTGAGAATGTCGTTAATCAAATAAATGACGGCAATCTATATGTCGTCAATTAACTATCTAACTGGCACACCGTTCCCTGCTCGGAATCAAACCTCCAGCGACTGATTCGAACTCGAACTCAAACTGTGATGTTCTAAACGGCTAGCCAAAGCTCCGAATCATTATAAAAGGTGATGCGTCCTCTACTATACTCATCGACCGACTGATCACTGCATCAGCCAAACACTCAATAACAACAGAACTAAAGAATAGTAAACAGGGGAACCGCAGGTATTTCTTCAAACCGAAAGAAGGGATGGACAAGATGATGGTGATGCAGAAGCCTTCTAAGAAGCCTAGGATGGGATTTCCTAGGATCTCTGATGTTGCAAGCCACATTAGCGGTAGGATAGCCAAAAACCAAGTAAGTTTATTTTTTTTTAATTTAAGGCTTTTATTTCATTCTTCCTCTTCTCTTTTTCAAAAACTCTGATTGCATCCTCTTATCTTCTTCTCTTTTTTTTATGCTTTTCAGGACTACCCAAATGTACCGGGACCAAGAAGGTTCTTAAGAATTAAGTGGCTCCCCTTACTCCTCTCTAAACTTTCTTTAAATATGAGGTCTTTTCTTAGTAGATGGCACCTACTTGGTCTTATAACCCATGCTACCCACTATGATGATATCCACCTAGATTGGGCTTCCATAGGAGCACTAATAGAATTATGGCATCCCAACAATCATACTTTCCTCTTTCCTACCTTTGAAGCCACCATTCTCTTAGAGGAAGTAGAGATGCTCCTTGGATTAAGAAAGATGAAGCAAGGGGAAGAGTTAAAGATGGCTAGTATGACCAAACCAATAAATGCCCATGACATGCTTACTAGCCTCATACCAAACCCAAATCTAGTGAACCAAATCAAAGCCCACAAAGGAATCAATCTTTTTAAATTAGCTTCATGGGTATACAAGAACATGGACAAAGCCCAAGAGGAGGAAGACTTGTTGGAGAGAGTGATGAAAGGCTTTACATTATGCATGGTTGGAGCTCTCCTCTTCCCTTCAATAGAAGACCACCTAGAAGAATGCCACTTAAGCACCACAGCTAGCATATGGGAAGGTAAAAGAATAGGACCGGCTGTGAACGTGTCACGTGGTGGACTGAGAGAGAGAGATGGGGTTTCTCCCTCTCTGAGTGAAAGAGATAAAAATGACGAAAAACGCGTGCGTAAAAGGGGGTGATATGGAAAAAAAGGTGGAGAGTACGACTTGAAAGGGCACTCTATAGGGGGACGCAGAGAACCAAGACTGACCGAACTCCGGTACAGGGCGGAGATGAGGATCCGAAGATCCTCTCGCGCAAACTAAACTCCTTTCCCGGTAGGCGTGGCCTACCGTTCCGTGAGTAGTTTTCTATATACCGGGTGCGAGCCTGGGACTCTACGTAGTAGAAATTGGCGGACACAAAAACACACGTAGACTCAGAATTTGGAACGACATATCACTCCTCACACAATTATAATAGCAAAAATATAACAGAGAGTAAACAGACCACCGCAGGACATTGATCCTACGTGGTTTTAACAATAATATAACAAAGTGCAGAAAGGAAGTGTTGAAAGTAAATGACCACGGTGAAATGACTCACCGCGACCGATTATAGTACAAACAGACCCGTGCGGGATTTAGCTATCCGCGGGTATTATAGACATAAAATAAAAATTACTACAAGCACGCGTTTGGTGGTGTGATCGCCAGGGACCGAGGGTCCCAAACTGATTGATCGCTTTTGCCTTTGACGCGGGATGACGTGGGTTCCTTCTTCCTCTTCGTTCGACAGGCCGAAGAAGAGGGCTTTTAAATGGTTACCCCTGCAAAACAAACAGAAATTAAGTCAAAAGATGAGATAACATAAATGTATTACACTCACAAATATAAATATAAACATATAATACAAACATATATATATATATGTATGTATATATATATATATATAAGATAAACATATATAATAATATATATATATACGTATATATATACTATATATAATACATGTATATATATATGCTCTTCTCACTCACACATATATGTAACATATATATATATTATATACAAACTCTACGTACATATATGGGCTCTACGTGCATGTTTATAATATGTGTATGTATATAAGCTCTGCATGCACGAGTGTGCGAATGAAAGTGGAAGGTGAATAGCATGTGTGTGTGTGCAGTGTGAAGGTGAAAGAGCGCCTATGTGTGCGGTGTGAAGGTGAAACTGTGCACATGTGTGTGTGGTGTGCAGGGATGTGAAAATCAAAAGAAACAGAGAAGAAAGACAACGTGAGAGAGAGAGAGAAAGATAAAGAGAGGGAAAGGGAGAGGGCGTGAGGAAGAAAGAAGTGAGGGATAAAAAGTAATAAAATGAAAAATAAAAAGAGAACAGAGAGAGCAGAGAGAGAGAGAGATCGGGTGAGAGCAGAGAGGGAAGTAGAGAGAGAAAGGGTAAGAGAGGGAGGAGAAAAAAATAAAAAAAGAGAGTTTGAGAAAGATAGACAGAGAAGAAAGAGAGAGAGATCGGGTGGAGAGACGAGAGAGAGTAAGAGAGAGAAGAGAAAGAGATCGGGAGGAAAGAAATGGTCAGAAGGAAAGAATAGAGGAGGAAAAGGAGATTAAAAGAAAGAGAAAAAATATAGAAGATAGATAGAGAGATCGGATGTGAGGGGAGAGAGATAGAAAGAGAGAAAGGAAGAGAGAGGGGAATCGTAAGAAATTGAGAGGAGAGAGAGAGAGAAATCGGGAGGAGAGAGAGGAGAGAGAGGTGAAAGCAGAGGAAGAGAAAATGGAGAGAGGGAGAGAGGGAGGCCGGCGGTGGCGGCCGGTGGCGACGACGGCAAGCGCGGCAGTCGCGGCAGGGAGGCCGGAGGTGGCGTTCGAGGCTTCACGGCAGACGGCCGGAGGTGGTGGCAGTGCGGCATGTGGTGTCGGTGACGAGCATGGTCGGCGTGGGGAGGTTGCAGGCGTGGTTGGCGTGCTTCGACGGCGAGGTCACCGCGGCTGGGAGAGGCGAGTGGAGAGTGGCCGGTGACTGGGCGAGAGCGGCAGCGGCGATGGTGGGATTTTTTTTGAATTATTTTGTTTTTATCTTTGGTCTTGACTGACTAAACAGGTATGCACAACCTAACCTAGGTAAATTGGAGACCCTACTCAGACATAGTCGATGCCGACCAACCATGGGTTCTAACAAGTCGTGCCCAGTTTGGACGGGAACTGTGGATGCACTGCCTGAATGAAATCGAGCCGCTTCGGCTGCGATTGGTTATGAGGTCCTTGGGACTCGCTCAAGAATGGGTGGATACGGCTGCGCCACCTCGCGTCGGGAAAAAGACGCGGGGACCGGCAACCTGCATTGACTGGCGCGTGCGGTTCCCTGAACAGTATGAAGACTGGCAACGGGGTGGCACGATTGTAGAATCACATGCGCGGGATAGCGAGGACTACTTGCGTCTATATAAGACAAAGTACGTAGAGCGGCTCCAACCCCGGGGACTTGTGGAGATAGGTTTCCCCTTTTTTCTCGTTTCTTCTTTCTCCTTTTTTGGTTTTCTGGTGAAAATGCTGACTCGTATGGCTGCAGGATGTCCGGGATGCCATGATAGCGACTTTACGAACTCGCTTGGCAGAGATGGAGCAACGGTTGGGCGATGCCCGCGGAGCTATGAGCGCCTTGGTAGGTGTACAGTGCGTGTTCTTAATTGAAACCCTAGATTCCAGGTGTTGGCTGCTAACTCATGTGGTGATAGCATGTCCAGATTGACGCGGCTTCCCCAGCGATGGGAGTAGGCGGTGTCTCTTCCAGCTTGTGGATTCCTACCTCAGAACTCGATTTGCTTCACGAGCAACTTGCTCGTGCCACGCAGCGTGCCGCGGAGGCAGAAGGGATGCTCTCTATACAGGTACGAGTCTCAGTGTTGAGTTCTCTTTGTTTACGCCTTATCACGTATCTGAGATGGTACACTCGGCAAGAAAAGGAGACGGAAGAAGCGCTTGCCCAAGCTGCGTAGAGGGAGGCTAGGATAGCAGAATTGGAGAGGTAACTGCGACGTCTTCCTGATGACGACTCCTCTAGGGATGTCGTAGAACTGAGGATCACTCTCCAGTTGGAGAGGGAAGACCGTGAGAGAGAACGTGCAGAGAGAGAAAGAGACGTAGAGAGAGAAAGAGCCAACAGATTGACTGAAGGGGAGGAACAAAGGGCCATGGAGGCCCAACTATTCGAACTCTGAACCAGCCTTGGTCTTGCTGAACAGTGGCTGAGAGATGGTGAGGAGCGCTACCGAAGAGCACGAGAGCGTGACTTTCATGTTGGTAGCTTCTCTGTTGTTTCCGTGGATCAACGCCGGTGTGTGGGAATAGGAAGGGGATTACAGAGCGGTAGGAGTACCTCTTTTCGTAGTTGGGTAGCACCCTTGAGAGCGTTTTGCCCGGAGAGTAGTGGGACGAGTGATGCAGAGAGAGAGGGCAGAACTTGATGTAATTTTTTTAGTTTTTGGAATAAAATACAAGGTTCGGTTTGTTTGGTTTTCACCTTTGCTTCTGTTGCCTGAATCCTTGCACACATCACTGAAACAAACAAATCAGAATTTCTGTTCTGACTTGGCCCCTTGCTCAATAAGCAAATGGTCACTGTGACTGTCCTTGATAACTAGTCAAGGGGCCAAGCCTTTATTTAAGGAAGGCGAGAGAAAGATGCAGTGATGATAAAAGCGACAGGCAAGCACACGAATGCAAGCGGTATTAAAAGTGAGATGCTGCACGCAAATGCAATCACGTAAAATTGATTTATTTTCATTTTTTATATTTGGCATTTTTTGTTTGTTTTATCATAAAAAAGATTTTTTTTTGTTTGCAAATATGTACATTTTCTCTTTTCCATTTTTTTGTTACTTTTATTATAAAAATTTTTGTTGCTAATGCCTGTCAAGCACCCAAATGGCACCCAACCTATACGAGAACAGGGGTTTCTTACTAACCTCCCAAGTATCCTAAGTGCACATCTAGGTTGATTTGGGCCTCTAGACCCCCCGAATGATGATCCCACCGACTAAGACTTACCCTGATGAGAATACCGTCATGCCATGCTTAGGCTCCCAGTCGCTTCCGACCACAGGGATTCACCCAAAAGATGTTTGAGGTAAATGATTTGCCCGACCCGGGTCTGTTTCCTCACAACTCTAGATGGTATATGATGGAACACCCTGGAACCCTAACGACCAATCGCGCGACGCTGACCCGGAATCAGACGCCATCGCATCCATAGGTGACGCGCTTGCATTGGCCTAAGCCCAAGGTTAAGCAAGAAGACATCAAGGCGGTAAACATGGGTCTTGACCATCCAGAAACACAGAGACTCCTTCGCAGCGATAGCTTTTGCTTTTCAAAGTAGGCAACCATATGTGTATATTAAAATAAGGTCGCAGACCTTGGCGGGTTTCACCCTTTAGAAACTCCATCTAGCTTTCATCTTCAAAGGAAGAAGGAAAAGCGTGGGGGATAAACCTCCTGAGAGGATCGGCAAAACTGTTAACCCGGCGAGCCAATAAGGGACCATTTAACTCTTTCCTTTCTGACAACTTCGGACCAAATCTCGAGCATTTACATTCCATAGCCCCCCCCCCTTTTTGTGGATTCGAACTTTTGCTTTGGGGGGTTCCATTTATCGCATCAGGCACGGTCACAACCAGGCTCTTGATTTTGATTTTGTATTTCTTTTTGTGAGGGAGATATAGTCGTTTGACATTTGTGGGCTCCCTTTCGTATGCCTTCGGGGACACTGCCCTCTTCTCGTGCTCTGATTGATGCTCGAGGAAATGGATCCTACTCTTGCCCTTGGGGTTTGAGTTTCGATTTCTCATGCTCAACGTTTTAAAGGCGCCGACTGTCTCATTTGGTCGAAGAGAAAAGAATAAGGAATTACAGCTTCCGGAGATCTTCTGGGTGGGGCCCCACCGTAGGTGATGCTATCGACTTTTTGAATAAAATACATAAGTGAGCACATGTTAGCTTCCTTCGAGCGAGCATAGGCCGACGTGGCCAGACAGGGATCTCCACGGTTCTAACAAACCAAGACCCGGTGCCTGCCAAGCCTTAATGGGCCCTATCCTAACATGAAGGTTAGATGCAGTGACTTCACTACATGGTGACCACCAGGCATCGACATTTTGAATTTTCCATATTTTTAGTGGTTTTCAATATTTCTTTGTTTTTGATGTTTTCTATCTTTTCATCATTTTTTTGTTTTGTGCTAAGGGTAGTATTTCTTAAGATAAAGCCTGTTCCAAGGGTGGGATAACTCGGTCCCTTCGGAATTGACTAGCTCGTAGGCGTTGCCAGGGTACACGGCTTGAATTACAAATGGTCCTTCCCAATTGGGTTGGAGCTTAGAACGCGGACCTTCAGGTTTGACAAAAATTCTTTTTATGACCATCTCACCGACTTTGAATTTTCTCTCAACGACTTTCTTTTGGTAAAGGCGAGCGAGTCTATTTTGATACACACGCGCGTGTTCGGCAGCGGCCAGGCGCTTCTCATCCAAGAGTTCCAACTGGGCGAGGAGTGAATTACGACGATCGTCGAGGGGAAATTCCTCGTCCAATTGTACCCTGAGAGAAGGGATCAGAGTCTCGTACGGGACTACCACTTCCATACCATAAGTAAGGGCAAATGGAGTCTGCCCGGTGGGGGTACGGATTGAAGTGCGATAGGCCCATAGGGCTTCGATAAGTTTTTCTGGCCAGTCTGAAAACTTACTAGACTCGCAGGTTTTTTTGATGATTTTGAGCAATGTTTTATTGGTGGCCTCCGCTTGGCCGTTACCTTGTGGGTAATAAGGCGATGAATGATGCAATGCAATTGCGTACCTTTTGCAGAGGTCGTATAGGTCCTGAGAAATGAACTGTGGCCCATTGTCGGTGACGATTGTGCTTGGGACGCCGAATCTAGCGAGGATGTTCTTCATGATGAACTTGCAGACTGTTGACGCCTTGATTTCAGCGTAAGCTTCGGCTTCGGCCCATTTGGTGAAGTATTCCGTCGCAGTAAGGATGAAAGATTTCTGCTTGGTGAGGGAATTGGGATCACCTAGGGGACCAATGATGTCAAATGCCCACATGGAGAAAGGCTACGGGGAGGATATTGGATGAAGTGAGGAAAATGGTGAATGGATTTTATCGGCGTGAAGTTGACACTTGACACACCTATGGACATAGACAGCACAATCCTCTTCCATAGTGGGCCAATAAAAGCATTGGCGAATGATCTTCTTGGCGAGCATCTGACTATTCACGTGGCCACCGCACACACCCTAGTGCGTCTCCTCTACACATTTCCAAACCTCATCATCACCAAGACATCTTAACAGAATACCAGTAAGGCTCCTTCTATAGAGTAGATCTCCAACCAATGTGTATTTCTGAGCCACCCTTCTTATGGCTTTCTTGTCCTCTATGGTGGCCCCTTCAGGATAAGACTGATCTCGGCAGTATTTGACGATTTCATAGAACCATGGTTTCTCTTCATCAGCCATTCTTCTTCTTCGGCCTCTGCCAACATGATTTCCCTCTTCTCAAGGATATCTTCCTGCAGAATCTTTCTTGCTATCCTGTCTTTGATATTTACGTAGGAAGCATCATCGATTGCAGGGGCGTGAAGTTTGTAAATGGAAATCGACTCAAACCATCTTCCTAGAGGGAACCTTATGGATGATGCCAATGAGGTGAGGGCATCGGTGAGAATATTCTGATGACGAGGGACATGAACAAAGATCAGTTTGGTGAACAGTTTGGCAAAGGCAGCAGTGAGTTCTTGGTATGGCTTGAGTTTGGGATCGCGAGTGCGATATTTAGTGAGCACCTGGCGAAGGATGAGTTGACTATCACCTACGACTCACAACTCAGTGATACGAAAAGAATGAGCGAGTTCTAGGCCAGCTAGAAGAGCTTCATATTCGGCTATATTGTTGGTAACTGGAAATTTGAGCTGGTATGCCAATGGGAATGTGAGGCCTTCAGGCGACAGGAGGGCGACGCCGATTCCTCTCCCTTGAGAATTTAGAGCTCCATCAAAATATAGTGTCCATATTGGCTCATCTGATTGGTTGACGGACATTAGTTCCTCATCTGGAAACTCTGATTGGACGGGATCAAACTTGGGAAGAGGATGGTGAGCGAGATGCTCGGCGATGGCATAGCCTTTAATCGCCTTTTGCTGGATGTAGGTGATGTCGAACTGAGAGAGAAAACTTTGCCAGCGTGCTAGCCTATCCGTAAGGACGGATTTCTCCAGAAGGAATTTGATAGGATTCATTCGAGCAATCAAGTGGACCTCATGAGCCAAGAAGTAGTGCTTCAATTTCTGCACTACCCAAACGAGGGCAGCACAGGTTTTCTCCATGACGGTGTACTTCTGCTCACAGGGATTGAGAAGTTTGGACAAGTAATAGGTTGCCCGTTTCTTACCTTCTTCATCAGCTTGTGCGAGGACGGCTCCCACGGAGTCATCCAAGACTGAGACGTAAAGGATCAGAGGTTTTTCTGGTTTGGGTGGAATGAGAACGGGTGGACTAGCCAGATATTCTTTCAACCCTTCAAAAGCTTTCTGACATTTAGAATTCCAGTGGAATTCTACTACTGGCTTGGTCAACTCGTAGAGAGGTCTACACCTTTGTGAATGTTGGGACACAAACCGACGAATAAACTGCAACCTCCCGATTAAACCTCGGACTTCCCTCAAACTCTTGGGAGGCGGCATATCCCTGATAGCCTTGGCTTTGTCGGGATCTATCTCGATCCCTCTTTTACTCACAATGAAACCCAGCAATTTACCCGACGACACACCAAACACACACTTCTTCGGGTTCATTTTCAATTGGAACTCCCTTGACCTCTGCAAGACCTTAGCCAAAACTTCTGGATGTTCCATCCTGGTCCTTGATTTCACCAACAAATCATCCACATACACTTCCAGGTATATGTGCATCATGTCATGAAATATGGCCATCATAGCTCTTTGGTAAGTAGCTCCAGCATTCTTTAACCCAAACGGCATGACCACGTAACAATATGTTCCCCAAGGGGTAGTGAATGACGTCTTCTCCTGATCCTCTTCTGCCAAACGAATTTGATTATATCCTGAAAATCCATCCATGAATGAGAGGGTCTCATAACCTGCCGTGTTATCAATCAACACATCAATGTGAGGCAAGGGAAAATCATCCTTTGGACACGCGCGGTTAAGGTCCCGGAAGTTGATACAAATCCTGACTTTCTCATCTTTCTTCATGACTGGGACAATGTTCGCCACCCATTGAGGATAAAGGACGACTCTAATGAACCTGGCTTTGTGGAGCTTATCGACCTCTTCTTTCATTTTCAAAGCCATCTGAGGGTGGAAACGCCTTAACCTTTGTTTTACCGAGACAAACCCTGGTTTTAGGGTTAAACGGTGTTCGACCAAGGTTGAATCCAGACCCGGCATATCCTCGTAGCTCCATGCAAACGTGTCCTTATATTCCTTGAGAACCTCAATTAAAACCTCTTCTTCAGAGGGTGGTAGGTTGTCACTTATGAGGATGATCCTAGGGTCTCCCTCAGTTTCCAAGTTGACTTCTTTGGTGGACTCTTCTACGGCGGTTGACGGCTCGTCGAATCTCCTCATTCCACTAGCACATGCGCCAGTCGCGTCCTCATATTCCTCACCCTCATCTTCGGTAGGGTATTCTTCATCCGTGATCTCATAGACTCCGTACCCTTCATCAAATGCACCGTCGCCCTCACATTCTATTTCCAGTAGCCGGATGGGATTTTCTAGCAACTGGCAGATGGCAAGAAGGGCCTGACACCTGGCGGCTAAATCCAGGAGGAATCGACGAGGGATCTGCCTACCCTTGGATTTCTTCCTAGGTACTACCCTTGACCTATCATTCCTAGATTGACTGACATTATTTACAGAAGAAGAGGAAGACGAAGAGGATGGTGTAGAATATACATGAGAAGACCCCTTAGAGGAGGGTGGAAAAGGTCACTCATCGGACCTTGGACGGGTGGTCCGCAAGGGGGGACGCACCCGTGGGAGATGTAGGAGGTTTCCTCAACGAAGATGTGTTGTTGGAGAGTTTGAAAATTGACGTTTTTTTTTCATTTTCATTTTTGAAGACAAAACAGTGAAAAGAGATTAGAGGAGAGAGAAAAGTGGTTATGGCTAGAGGATTGTGAGGCTCACAGAGCAGATCATGGTTGAAGACCTTGCGCGGGTTGAGAAGCCCACGTAGGTATGTAAGCAGAGAAGGGGATCTGTGAAGATCATCAGACAATTGTCTGGCCCAGGAAGAAGATATCAGCAAAGGCTGAGACGAGTGGATGGGGAAGATGGCGGCTAATGAGCCGTCGACGGCAATGTTGAGGACGGATGAAGATCCGTCGATGACAGGGTCCTTCTGGCGAGGACGAGGATAGTTTAGAACCTTGGCAAGAGTGGTAATATTCTCTGGTATTCCGGAGATCAATGGTGGTCCTTCAAACTGTGGAGACGAGAACATCCTTTCCAGTGCAACGAAAATGTCCCGTATGTCGAACCATTTGTTCCACTCGCATTCCGGATCTTTGATCTTGCCTCTTTTGTTGATCCTCGGATATTTTTCAGCCAAATATACAGCATGTGATCTCCCATATGCTTCTCGTGGGTAATCTCCCATCTGAACAACGGGCCCTCTGTTGAAGTGGTTTGATAGAGTCCATGTGAGGGGCTTCCAATCCGCCTTCAAGGGTCCTTTGAAGCCAAGGCCAAACCTGCGGTTCGGCCTAATTTTCTTTGGCGGTTTGAGCCTACCCTGTAACTGTGCGCCCAGACCTTTACCCTATTGGTACTCGATGTTCCTCATAATCTCCCAACCTTTGGAGTGAAAAGGGAGATATGATGTTGCGGTTGCCCTGACCGGCTCCTTTTGTGCCACTGGAACGTGAGATAGATCACGCACGTCCAGCAATGACAATATGGGCCGATGAGATGGCCAAACAGAGGGCAGAGAGGTGTTGATAGCATCCACTGTGTGAAGGACAGGTGTGCTGATCACTTTAATAATCCTCCCATTATAAGGAAACTTCAGGCACTGATGGTTGGTGGAAGGCACAACGTCCATGGCTTCAATGTAGGGGCGACCCAGTATAGCCTTGAATGTGGTGTCCATGTCGAGGACATGGAATTCCGTGAGAACTGACATAGGGCCTAGTTCTGCCTTCAGAATAATCATCCCCTGCGGCGGCCTTTTGCTATTGTCATAAGCCGTGACCATGACCGAGGAAGGTCTTATTTGTTCCTCGTTGACCCCACACAACTGAAGGGTGTCCATGGAGATCACATTTATGGACGCACCCGTGTCCACAAGACACGGGTTTATGGATACCCCATTAATTTTTATTGAAATGCACAATGCATATTTTCGAGCTTCCTTGGGAGCGAGCTCGTAGTTGTGGAACATGATGGCCGGTTGTGTGTCTGTTGGGGTCAGGACGGTGGAAATCTTCTCCACGGGGAGGTCTTCATTAACCATGACTTTTTGAAGATATTCCATCAAGGTCGCCTGGTGGGATGTGGATCTTTGAAGTAGCTCTAGAATGGAGATCCGAGCAGGCGTCTTGTCCAAGTGTTTCAATAGATCATACTGTGTTCCAGGGATAGCCCTTTCTGGTGGTTCTCCATCATCCTTCTCTGGCTGAGATTGCTCAGGATTCTAACTGTTGTGGAGGAAAACCCTGTGGAAAATCCTTCCACTCCGGAGCACCATTGCCTGCGGCTTTTGTACCTCTGTTGGGATAGCAGTGGGTTTTAACAGGGATTTGAGGGGTAGTGGTGGAGGAATGGTCGATGAAGCAGGGGTGATGATGGGAGCAGGGATTCTGATGAGGGGTTTGTTAGGTGGAGGCATGGTGGAGGTAGAGGGGATATCACACGGGTTATGAACGATAAGGGGTCTGGAAGGTGGAGGCGAAGGCAAAGTGGAAGTGGGTAAGGTTTGAAACTGGTAATGGTTTTGAGGTGGATGGTGGGTGATGAGTGGCTTTATTGGCGGTGGTATGGTGGAGACATGCGGGGTTACGTACGGCTGACGGGTGATAAGGGGCTTAGAAGGGATAGGGGCAAATGCGGTAGAGGTGGATGGTAAAGCGGGGGAGTGAGAGAAGATGAGAGGATATGAGGGCGTAGTGGAGGGTGTTGGCTGATAGATCATTAGGGTGGGAATGAGGGGGTGTAATGGCAGTGGAAACGGTGGAGGCGGTACTGACGCGGGTTGGTGAGAGAGAGGTGCTACCCGGGCAAGGCGAGGGGGTTGCATGACGATAGGGTTGGAGGAAGAAAGAATAGAGGTACTTTCCGGATGCCACACCTACTCTCTCCCGACTTTCGGGAAGGAGGAGATGGGGTTGACCTGGTGATTAGGCTGTTGGTGCTCCGGTAATGGATTCTGGATTATGCCCATGTTGGGCTGTTGTTGTGGGGCCTGCTGAGGCTGTTGTTGTTGTTGTGGTTGCTGCTGCTGCTGCTGTTGTAACTGCTGCTGTTGTAACTGCTGTTGTGGCCTATGAGGAGGTCTCCTAGCCTTGAGAGCGGCGATGTATCGTCTCATTTCATCCCAATCTATTTGATGTTCATCATTCATATCGTGGATGTAATCTTTGAAATGGAAGCAGTAATCTACTGTGTGTCCTGGCTGCCTATAGTAGACGCAGTATTTGGAGGTATCAACATTCGGGGGCCACACGGGCCTTTCCCTGGGTAGCACAAGTATGTTTGAGGCCATGAGGGCGTTGAAAATATCCACCAGAGTTTCTGGCAACGGTGGATAGTAGGCTCTCTTGGGACCGACCGGCCTCCTTTGTTGCTGTTGGGGACCATAATTCCCCGGGGGTGGAACTTGGTTGTACTGAAGTGGTGGTTGTTGTTGCTGAAGTTGTGGTTGTTATTGTTGGGGTTGAAGTAATGGAGGCATATTATCCTGGGGTGGATTATTTTGGGGTGGAGGACGAAGAGGGAAAGGACCTGGTTGGAGGGGAAGTCGGGGCATTTGTGGAGGCCTTGGGTTGACTGCATAGTTGGCATTATTGACCGCACCCACTTGCTCATTTGTCACGACCCCTTCTGTGGCTCCGCCCGGGACACCAGCGCCTGTCTTTCTGACCACTTTGGGCTTCGGTGACTCAAACATGTTCATAATGGGGGAGTCTTTTAACTGGGTTTGGATGTACCGGGCCCTTTCATAGAGTTCCTCCATTGTAGTAAGTTTATTCATGGCTAGGACGTGTCTGAACTGTGGGGTTGCATTAGACACAATCATCTTCACTTGTTCGGGCTCAGAGAGGGTATCCCTTATTCTTTCCGCCAGAGACCTCCATCTATCAGCATAGCGGACAAAATCCTCGTCGGGCTTCATCTTTTCGGCCACTAGGTCGGTAATGAAGAGTGAGGGACCGACCCTATCCCTATATTTCTGCAAGAACCTTCTCTAGACTATTTCAAAATTCTCGGCCTCGCGGGGCTCCAAAGAATAGAACTACTCTAGCGTGGGACCATCCAATGATCTCCGAAAGCGGTATGCCAGGGACCTCTGATCATTTTGCCAATAGGAGGATTCATACATGAAATCTTTGAGGTGAATGAAGGGGTTGCCGGTACCATTGTATCTGCGGTACGTGGGCATTTCGGAGGGAGGAAGATGAATGACGGGAAGGATTGGCAAAGCAACCTCCGGGGTGGCTTTCATGTCCACCATTCTTCTCAGATTTTGAAACTACTCGTCCATGCGATTGAACCTATTGAGGAGCGATTGGGTGAGCTCCTCTGGAGGTGAAGGTGGCACTTGCCACTGGGGGAGAAACTGTCTCCCGGAGACTTGAGGGGGGAACCCCGAATGAGAGGAAGCTGTCGGACCGCCGACAGTCGGCCCCAGCTGAAGCGGTATGTGGGGAACAACGGGAGTTTGAGATTGTGATGGGAACTGGAATGAGGGCGGTTGTTGGCTCGCTTGTCCTTGAAGCAAGGGAGACTGGATGGCTTACGCCAATGAAGGAGATGGAATGGCCTGCACGGACTCTTGGAGAGGTGCGATGGCCGGAGTTGATTCCTGGGGCGTGGGGGAAACAGATTTCCCCTTCAGAATGGCCTGGAAGGCCCGGAGCTGTTCAGAGGTAAGCTCCGTGTTGGCGAGGACGCCCAGTAAGGAAGAGATATCCTGTGGTGGGGACGTGTCCCCGGCAATAACCTACACCTCATGCGAGGGCTCATGAGAAGGACCCGAGTCCATAGCATAGACTCGCGGGTCGGCTGACAAACCACGACTAGGGTGGTTCTCTTCAAAAGACTCGTGAGGCATGCTCACAGTTTTCCCAGAACGCAAAAACATACACTAGCAAGCAGGTAGCAGAGATTATCAAACAAGTGGATGCCTTTACGCCTTTTTTTGTGTTTTGATGTTGATGATTTTTTTTATGTTTTTAGCGAGATCCGAAGTTCACACAAAATAGGGACCCTATTTTATTTTTGTTTCACCGCCGTGTCAGCTAGGGTCTCTCGTCTCACCACGAATGGGATCACTAACTCCGGAGAACTTCAATGGTACAACCAGCCTAGTGAACGAAGAGGAGATTTTTTGATGTCGGGGACTTACGGAGGTCCCAGTGGAGGAGATTCTAGTCCATTGAGAGGAATTCTCAAACGGAGAGTCCTTCCTTCACCGGGAAAGGGTGATCCTTAGAAAAAATGAAAAAGGATATAAAAAAGGGATGGATGTATGCAATGGAATGCTGACAGAGATATAGAGTAAGAAAACAACAGAAATAACAAACATATAATAAACACCCAACCAATCACAACTGACAGTGCTGCCGTGAGCACAACGGGGGCGCACGAGGGCGCCAAGGTGGAGAGGCATGGACGGTGCCGAACTTGCAAGGGTAGCCAAAAGGAAGCAGTAGATGTCCCACCGTGATCGCCAATCTGTGAGTGACGTCACGCGGTTTGAGGAGCGAAGAAGACGCGGCGCGCGGGCTCCTTTTGTTTGCTTTTATCCTGGTGCTTTAAGCTGCAACACAAAGAGATCAAGAGAGAAGAGAGAAGGGGCCCCCACGGAAGATTGCTCCGGCGGGGCGAGCGGGACAAACGCAATATGTTAAAGATAAGAGGAGAGAGAAGGGGGGCCACCACGGGAGATTGCTCCGGCGGGGCGAGCGGGTATAGAAATTAAATAACAAAAATTGAAACGGCCATTGCGGGAAGCAACTCACCGCGGCCTAGAGAGTATAGTATAATAGGAATATAAGATGGTAGAAAAAGGAGCAGAATTTAAACGGCCATTGCGGGAAGTGACTCGCCGCGGCCTCGAGAATATGAGCAGATGATAATATAACAGAATATAAGGAAAATATAAAGAAGGGGAATTTAAACGGCCATTGAGGAAGTGACTCGCCACGGCCTCGAGAATATGGGCAGATCAGAATATAACTGGATATAAAGAGAATATAAGAACGGGAATTTAAACGGCCATTGGGGAAGTGACTCGCTGCGGCCTCGAGAGTATAGCAGAAGAGAGAGATATGGCAAAATATAAGAGATATAGCAAGATATATAGATGACAGAATTCAAACGGCCATTGCGGGAAGTGACTCACCGCGGCCTCGAGATTATGATGTGATTGCCAGGGGTCGAGGACCCCAAAATGGAAGAGTGATCGCGCCTACCTCACTAGCAGGAAGTGGCGGGTTGCTTCTTCCTCCCCCTTCGGCCGGCCGACGGAGAGGGCTTTCTTTAGTTACCCTTGCAAAAAAATAGACAGTAAATAAACGGAATTAGAAAATGGCAGTGTAGTATCAAACTCTTGCAATGAAAGTAATGAAATCGTGGCGGGACACACACCTGGTTGGTGTGGTTTTAAACCCCTCTCGGACACGAGTAGGAGGAAAATGCAATGATGAATGCAAGAAGTATATAAGGGAAGGCGCCCTTACAAAGGGAGTTAGAGGATGTGAGATGATGAATGCAAAGAACTACAGAGAAAAAGGGGAGAGAATTGGCTTATTGGATGTGCTGATGGCGAGATCCGGCGGAGCTTCGGCAGCGTAGGGACGATGTAGAAGCGCGGTGGACGAAGACGACCTTCCTCTCGCGAGCGTGGGCACCCGAAAAGCCGGCAGAACCTCCACCTACAAAAGACCCCACGGGTTAGAAATGACTCCGGTAGCCTCTGGGCTCCGGCAGCCTATCGGATCTCTTCTTCGCTCTTTCAGAACTGAGGGGGTGGGCCTCTATTTATAGAGCTCCGGAGGGTGGAGGCATCCAGGACCCTGGACACCTCCATCAGGGCCGAAGTAATATTTTATTGTATTTTTATTCATTTTTTTCGAATATTTTTGTGGAGGCATCCAGGGTCCCGGACGCCTCAATAAGGTCCACCGAACTCCACCGAAAGCCGCACGCGGTTTGGCACAACGCGTGGTTTTGTGAGCGGCGCCTCGTGATTCGGAAATGGGCGCGTCCAGTTGTCCGGACGCTTCCACAATTGGCTTTTTTCACACACGACAAACCGTCGGTCGGTGGACGGGGCCCAATGGGCAAGTTGATGGAGGCGTCCAGGGTCCTGGACGCCTCCAAAAAAATATTTTTTATTTTTGTTTTGCTTTTATGCCAAAGCTGGCATTTTTGTATTTTTTATATTTGTTTTAATGGAGGCGTCCAGGGGCCTGGACGCCTCCATAAATATATATATATTTTTATGTATATTTTATCTTAAAAAATAAATTAAAGTAATGGAGGCGTCCAGTGGCCTGGACGCCTCCATTAAGACCCCCCGGGTCCGCTGAAAAGGCGTCGGCAGCTCCCCGACGGGCACCCTTCCTGGTTCCGGAATTCTTTGGCTTGTCTGAATGGTGTTGATGCCGTTCGAATGCTGCAATGAGACGATTCCGGATGCTGAAAAGGGCGGAAGAAGACTCATGAAAAGGAAGCACTCGAGCGATTCAAAATGCGTAAGCCGTCGCGGGGCATCGTATAGTAATATGAGACTTTCTCAGGAGACGTCAGGAATGGCGTGTCTACACCGGCGGTACTAGCCAACCTATATAATGGACTCACATCGGCTTCCTTGGGGTGACCTCTCTATGGGTCAATGCTACTCCTTTCTTGTTGGGTGGACCTCCACCTAAAGTTTGACCCATGCCAAGAAACTCAATTGGCCTCAAAAATCTTCTCTAAAAACCCTCTTTGGTATATGACGGATTCTCTACGTCTATGTGAGAGGGTGACTAATCGAGTGTCAAAGCTCAAGAAAAGGAGTGAATGGAGGAACAATTTGAAGACTATGCCCAAGAGCGGCTTTACTTGCACACTGGGGTTTCTCAAGACCCAAGAACTTCGCTCAAGACTCTCCTCCGGCATAGAGCTTCGATTGATCGGCGGGAACGACTTCATCCTCTACAATGCTCATCGGTGACTCCCACAACTTGGATTATCTCGGCACACTTTTGAAGAACCTTCTCATCTTCCACCACTTAAGAGGGGGGAACTAGGCTCAAGTGGAGATCAAGAAGAAGTCAAAACAATCATGGCTCAATGGAAGGTTGGACTTGTCCATAGGTCCAAGACATATGTTGAAGAAGAAGAGAACCAATGCAAATCTTATGTAATAGCACTTAGGAAAATAAGGCCCACGGTGGCTTAGTGAATATAACAATGGTTTTCATCAAATGAAATAAAAGGATTTTTCCTTTAATTGAGCCAAAATAACATGTCATATGATCTTGTCTTCCAATTCAGTGATTCTGTCTGACAAAACTAATCCTCGGGTTCTCTATTCTGAGACGCGCCTCCAGGCATGGCGTTAATTACTCAACCCGTGCCTTACCACATGTCGTCCATTTCCTTTAATCAATTTTTTAAAAAATAGATAAAACCATAATTGATGCTTATTCAAACAAGCGTCTATTAATTAGCGCCCCAAGGTAAGACGTTAATCGCTTTAAATTCCTTAACATATTTTCAAAATAATTCCTCAATTTCATAGAAATGACACCTTCATTTATGTCATGCCTTAACAAACTGACGCCTGCCCACAATGTCATCAATTCTAAACAGTAATCATGACGATCGATCACGTCAATCAATTTCCCATTAATGCGCCTGACGATGGTTACGAGTTCCCATGCAAACATAAATGACGCCTAGTCTCGGGTCGTCAAATACTGAAACCACGCCTCAGCACATGCCATCAATTAATATAACGACGACAGCCCTCAAGGCGTCAATTCGTTTCAACCGTTAAACCCTATTTCCCTCCTTCTTCTCCTTCCTTCATCTCCTTTCTTTCCTTTTCCCCTTTCTCAAGCCCTAACCGAGCCCCCCCCCATCTCCGTCTCTCCCATCTCTCTCTCTATTCTCTCTCTTCTTTCTCTGCTCTGGATCGATGGCAGGCGGTGTACACAAGCGGCAGAGGGTCAGCGCCCCTGAGGTGGTGGACTTGGGCGACGATGGACATGTCTAGGAGGAAGCTCCCGCGGCGGCCGAAGACGCACCACCGGCGTAAGAAGCTCCAGCGGTGGAGCAAGGCGGCGCAACTGAGGAAGAAGGAGGAGATGATGTAGAAGAAGAAGAAGATGGTGGCGAGGATGAAGAAGATGAGGAAGACGACGATGGTGAAGAAGAAGAAGGAGGAGGAGATGGAGACGAGCAACCGGTGGTGGCGGTGGCGCCCCCTCGCCAACCATGGCGGCCACGACAACCCCGGCAACCACTCCGGGGAGGGCTTCTAACGCCCGAACGAAGCAAGGTAGGTGCCCTACCCTCCAAGCCCTCAATTTTTTTTATCAATTTTCATAGCCCTCGGTGAAGGGAAAAAATGGCAAACCAGTGACAGTCAAATCAATTAAAACAACGACCCCCTTCGGGTCGTCAAGTTAAATTATTTTTATTTTCTAAAAAATAATAATTTATGAAACCACGCCCTGCAGTATGTCGTTATTTAAAAATTATCATGCTTAATCACCATGCTGTTAATTTCCATGCCATTTCTTTTATTTTTTTTATATGTCTGTTTTATTTTTATTCTGTGCACTGTTATATATTTTTTAAATACCATGAAAAACAACGCTCCCTACTGGGGCGTTGATTCATTAAATAACGACCAAGGGGTGGTCGTCAATTAAGAAAATCAGAATTATTGCTTTTTTAGTGCAGAAAATTACCTTCAAAACAGCGCCCCCCATAGGGGCGTCACTTAAACAAATAACGACCCAGGGGTGGTCGTCAATTCAAATTACGCATAAAATCACCAAAAGCATATTCTGATACAACACCTCCCTCAGGGGCGTCAATTGGATAAGTCACGACTTAGTATAGGTCGTCAATTCAAACAAAAAGGAAATTGAAACAGCTGATGAATATCCACATGATAAACTTATATAAAACTTAAGTGAAAATGTTCTTGTTTGCAGGGATTGATGAGGACTCGGATTTCCTAGGTCCAAGTTCGAGCAGCTTACTATGGGCTCCCAGACTTTCAGAGGGATAGGGTAGATGCCATGGGGTTTGGACCCTTCTTTAGCATAGAGCCTATGAGACCTGACCTACCCCTGATCCAGGTGCTTAGGGAGAGATGGGATAGGACTAGCCGGGCATTCCTGATGCCATGGGGTCACATGGTTCCTAGCCTAGAGGATGTTGCTAGGATCACCGGGCTGAGGGTGGACGGCGAGGCTGTGAGCGGGATCACCCTACCTGACTATAGAGAGTTGACACAGAGGCTGCTAGGATTAGAGACAGTCTATAGACGCCGAGTGAGTGTAGGACCATTTACCGCATCGATCTTACCATTGCTATGGGGTTGGGTGGGTCTAGGTAGAGGTCGAGGGAGTCTCTAGAGCAGTTCTCACAGAGGTTGATTGATGGGGCTAGGGTTGCCTATTGCCAGGACCCAACAGAGAGAGAGAGGGCAGATCGAGATTTGAGGAGGTTCTATTCCTGATGCTCGGGAGGTTATTACTTGGCACGAAGGTCGACATAATCAACTGCCGATTCCTAGGGATTCTTGAGGACTTGGAGGGTACGCTTGGGGAGCAGCGTTGCTGGCGCACTTGATGGCCGACTTGTCCACAGGGACAGGTCAAGAGACGACTGTCAGCGGCTTCTCACCTTTTCTTCAAGTATGCATTTTTTTTATATTTTTCTTTTCTTTTAAATGTATGTGAATACTTTACTAGTGCAATGCATGGATGTAGATATGGAGCCACCTATACATGCCGATGGGACGTGTCGACCCTCGACCCGGAAATGAGGGATCCTTCCCTCTAGCACGGCGTTGGCTGACTATCGTGACAGGGGCGCCACTCGCCTACGAGTTGCGAGTTTTACGGAGGGAGTTCCGTGACTACCCTACCTCACTGGTATGCATGCTAAATATGATGCTAAAATTTTTGCTTTATGAAGTATGTATGAAATGATGATGAGATATGATGATGCATGTTTGTGAATGCAGGTTGTGAGGAGACCTTATGAGGGGATGACCGATGAGGGCCAGCCCTGGGTCGTAGCGGGCCGACCTCGCTTTGGGCATGAGCTTTGGGTTCATTGCCTGAAAGAGATTGAGTCGTTACGACTTAGGCTGGTGATGAGGACCATCGGCCTACACCAGGAGTGGGTCGAGGTAGGAGAGCCCCGGGGGATAGGCAAGAAGACAAGCGGTCGCATGAAGGAGATCGACTGGAGAGTCCGGTATCCTGACCAGTATGCCGACTGGTAGCGTGGCGGGACCCGAGTCACCTCACAGGCGCCAGACAACTCCGAATACCTCCGACGCTACTGGGAGGTTTACGCCGGCCAACCCCAGATGATGGTCTTAGGGGTATGTATGAATGCATTTTTTTTAATTGATTGCAAATGTTATAAATCTATTATGTGGCTGATATGTATGATGAATGCAGGATGCACGGGACATAGCGGCGATGGACATGCAAGCCCATCTTCACAGCTTAGAGGCCCAGCTGGCTACCACACGGGCAGACCTACAGACCCTGGTGAGTGTTTAAATTATCTATATGCAAATGATTTCCTGAATTATTGATGATTAGCCACTGACAATCTCGATGAATGCTGCGTGCCCAGCAAGGAGCGGCGACGAGAGAGACGGGAGGAGCCTCCAGCTCGAGGGGACCTAGTGTAGAGACGACTACATTAGCAGAGCAGCTGGCTGGAGCGGTGGCACGGGCCGAGGCAGCAGAGCGCGACCTCGCCACACGGGTAAACTTAAACTCAAACTTTAGATTTGCATTTGATTATAAGTTATTATGTGTTGATGAAAATTGGGTTTCTACAGACTGAGGAGCTCCGAGCCTCGCTTGCCTGCATCGAGGTAGGACAGCGCGCGATGACTACCCGGGTGAGTTAACAAAGATTTTATTTTAGTTCCTTATTTCATGAATTATTGAATTAAATGTGTAACTGATGATTCTTTTCATTGATGCAGACCTCCAAGTTACAGGCGGCACTTACCCAGGCTGCACTAGCTGGGACGGAGCTGGCCATCCGTGAGCAGCGAGTCACAGAGCTTGAGAGGGCCTTGAGGCGGCGAGAGGAGCTACCTCAAAACGTTGTAGAGCTGAGAGTCACCCTCGAGATGGAGTGTAGGGAGCGTGTCTGGCAGCGAGAGGAGCACCGTGAGCTGGAGGCAGCACGCGAGCGGGAGCTTGCAGACTTGAGGATCCAGCTAGCCGTCACTCAGGAGCGGCTACGGTCAACCGAGGAGCGGTTATAGCGAGGCCGTGACCGAGCGAGAGCTGCGGGGTACGCGTTCACCAGTTCTACCTTTGTAGCGAGTTCCTCTCTTCGGCAGAGGAGCGAGGCAGAGGAGCAGGCTCGAGCTCCAGCTACTTCCCAGGGGTCCATGTCCCCTCCACGAGCGCCTCGTCGGGACGACGATAGTGAGGCAGAGAGTAGGAGAGAGGAGGGTGGAGGCGAGAGTTGAGAGAGACTTACTTCTACCCCTCCACCCTCACACCTGTACTCAGATATATATTGATATATATATGAAATTGAAATTTTTGTTACCTGAGTTACTTTGAGCACTTGTGGACTTGCGTACTTGCCTTTACTTTGCTTTCTTTCATTTTTGTTCTTGTTCGTTCTTGCTCGTTCTTGCCCTGCGCCTATAGTTCACACCTAAACAAACAGATTAATCCATTTGTTCGGCTTGGCCCCTTGCTCAATAAGCAAGGGGTTGTCTCTTCTTTGACCTTGTTGACGGGTCAAGGGGCCAAGCCTCTAATTAATAAAGGCGGATAATAAAAGGAAATGCAGCATGCAAGCAAGCAGATGCCAACTTGAAATAAAAGATGTCCACACAAAGATGCAATCAAGCATATGAGATGAGAAGCAGCATGCTTGATTTTTTGTTATTTATTATTATTATTATTATTATTTATTATATTTTAAAATTGACGCCCTCGCAAACGGGCGCTGATTGTGGAATTGACGCCGAAGTGGGAGGCGTTTATTTATAAAATTATTTTTTTTATTTTTTTTATTTTTTATCATGAAAAATGAAGACATCGACAAAGCCGTGATTTTATTAAATGACGCCCCTATAAAAGGCGTGAATTAAAAGATCAATTTTATTTATGTTTATTTTTTTATTTTTGGTTTTTTTTTAAATGACGACCATAGAGGTGTCGTGGCTCATGAAAATGATGCCTACCCAGAGGGCGTTATTTTTAAGGAAAACATTTTTTTGGCTTTTTTGATGGGACTGGGATCAGTATAAGGGCCTTAAACCTTACACAATCACCGTCTTGAATTCATTAATCTTTCTTAAAAGATTTAACAAAGGGTCAACGTGCTTAAGTACTTGTACTTTTACTCATGTTCTCTCGCGGCCCATCCTTCTTAGTCGGTCTTCGCCATACTTTGAGCTTGTAACCTACCATGGAGGGGGGAGCAAAGAATAAGTTGAGGAAGCTCACGGGAGGTTTCTGAGAATGGGGAAACATTCCTCCCCTGTTCTAATGCCCGTAGGGATTCGGTCTTCGGCTTAAGGAAATTTTGTTGCTTTTTTGCCCTTATTCATACATGCTTACGACTAGGGTTTTCCCTGCGGGGACTTTGCCCTCTTGTCATGCTTTTTTGTAACTTTCTTTTCCTTTCCTTTTCTTTTTCTTTTTTTTAGCAGATAGAAACCTAATTGTACTTGGGCTTTAAGCATTTTGTTCCCTTTTGGGCCCTGACTTCCACCTACGAGGGCGGCGGACAGGTTTGGTTAGTATTCCCAGACTCGTACTTCCTCTTGTGAGCCGAAGAGGAGAGAATAGGTAAGGTTCGTACACTCTTAGTTTAGGTCTTACTTTCCTCGAATTCTGGGCCGCTCGAGTTTAAAAGCAAAGCGTGTAGTGTGTACGGGAGTTGACCCCAAAGTTAAACCATCAAGACTAAAGAATGAATTAATGATTTTGATTTTTCGGGCTCGCGGCCTATGTACCGTACTAGCCTGCAAATTTTTGATATTTTTTGTTTTGTTTTGTTTTGTTTTTGATTTTCTTTGATTTTTCTTTTCTTCTTTTTCTTTTCTTTTTTTCCTTTTTTTATTTTCTCTCTCTTTTTTTAGGGGTAGTATTTCTTCAAATAAACACCATTCCAGGGGTGAGCCAGCTCTTCACCTTCAGCATTAATTAATTTGTAAGCGTTGCCAGGATAAACATCTTTTATGACGAAGGGCCCTTCCCAGTTAGGTTGAAGTTTTGAACAAGGCCCTCTAGGTTTTACGAAGATTCTTTTAATTACCATTTCACCGATTTTAAATTTTCTCTCAATTACTTTCTTTTGGTAAAAACGTGAAAGCCTGTTTTGATAAATACGCGCATGCTCGGCGGCGGCCAAACGCTTCTCGTCTAGGAGTTCCAACTGAGCAAGGAGAGATTCGCGACGCTCATCAATGGGAAGCTCCTTATCCAATTGTACTCGTAGAGAAGGGATAAGAATCTCATAAGGAACTACCGCCTCCATTCCATAAGTAAGGGAGAAAGGGGTCTGCCTAGTAGGGGTACGAATAGAAGTGCGATAGGCCCAAAGAGCTTCAACCAGCTTTTCTGGCCAATCCGCAAATTTATTAGCCTCACATGTTTTCTTAATAATCTTGATCAAAGTTTTGTTAGTTGCCTCTGCTTGGCCATTGCCCTGCGGATAATAAGGAGATGAATGATATAATGCAATGTTATACCTGTTGCAGAGGTCTTGAAGCTCCTGAGAGATGAATTGTGGCCCATTGTCGGTGACGATGGTACTCAGGATGCCGAACCTTGCGATGATGTTCTTCATTATAAATTTGCAGACAGTTGACGCTTTTATCTCCACGTAAGCTTCCGCTTCCGCCCACTTGGTGAATTACTCTGTGGCCGTGAGTATAAATGACTTTGGTTTTGTGAGGAGGTTCGGATCACCAAGAGGTTCAATGATATAGAAAGCCCACATGGAGAAAGGCCATGGGGAGGACATAGGATGGAGTGAAGAAGCAGGAGAGTGAATTTTATCGGCGTGCAGTTGGCACTTAACACACCTTCGAACATAGATGGAATAATCCTCTTCTAGAGTGGGCCAATAGAAGCCTTGATGTGACACAACCTAGGACTCAACAAGCAAGCACAATTAAGCATTCAAAACGGACCGATAATGGCAACCGCTCACCCGATGCTCACTAAGACCCGGGGTAACTTGGCAATGCCAAGGGGAGGTTGTGTGGGCTGGGCCCTTACTGGTAGAGGGCCAGCAAGGCCAATGTTTGATTCCCCAAGGGTATGGCTGCCCAAATCAAGGGTCCGACGAAGTGCCAAAGGGCACGGGTTCCACTCTCTTCCCACGATGATCACTTATAGCAAATGAGCTTAAGGATCGGGCTCTCGTCACGGCCAGCGGAGTTTATGAACTAATATTGAAAGAACAAGCATGATTTAGAGCAAAGTTTTGGAGCACTCACTCGACCGGTTTGAAGAAATCGGTCCCGCTCGGAGACGAGGGCGAGCGGGGAAGCGTGGGTTCCCCACACACCGCGCCGGGGTAGCTTGACCTGTTTAAGCTATTACAACACTACACCCCATGCAAGGGGGGGATGGTGGGGAAGGGAAGATGATAGTTACATCCAAACACTACCTCCACACAGGGAGGAGCCTTCATCTGGCCATGCGGGGAGGGGAATTTGAGAAAGGAACACCGAAGATGGGAGGTTGCCAATTCTGCCCAGTTCTGTGGGTGCTGACAGTAGACTGATGAATTGACTGCTGCAACTGCTACCAAATTTTGTTGGGGACGAACCCACCTGAAAAATCATCGTAGTATGCCGGGGAAGTCGTCCAAATTTTATTAATTTCTTTTGTGATCGATGCTGGTCTGGGTGGAGGCCCGAACAGGGAGGCAGAGTCTTGGACTGGCAGCTCCTGGTTTCCAATAGCAGGTTGCAGAGATTGCCCCGATAGCTTCTGAACTCAGAATCGAGCACCGTCAGAGTCGTTGGAACCGTGGACAAGTCCTCTTTGCCACAAAACTGACGGGGAAGCCAAACGATGTCGGAGAAGACCAGGGGACTCTGAAAAATGACGATAGGTCGGTGCAGACTGTGGGAAGCAGAACCGCGTGGCTGAGGGAGAAAATTGATAACTCCGGCTATAGGATGCCAAATGGAGTTCCGCTTCTTGATTCTAAAAGTAGACAGAAGGAGGAAAAACTTTACAGAAGGGATATTGTCTTGATTCATGATGGATTTGTTGTGGCAGAGCTTCCAATCACGTTCAGGTGCTCTGTCACGAGAGATTCGCGCAGTCGAGGGAGAACGGCTCTCCCGGGCAGCACGGTGCTTGGACGATGTCGAAACCACTTCCCTTGCGAAGAAGACAGGCAGACGCTTCCGACGATAGCTCTTAGACCTCCTGGGACACCAGGGGGAAGATGGGGTCGCTGCTGCACTCCACTGGTTCTCTGCAGGCTCTCAGCCAAGGTGGAGGAAGGGTGATGGGGTGGTTACTCTTGGTAGAGTGGAGTGGAGGGAAGGGGATGGGGGTGGCCTACTCAATGGGGAAAGGAGTTGGGTGACTTTGGGCTATGGAGGGAAGGGAATATTCAAATTCAAATGGTCTTGGGAGGTGGAGGGTTGCATGGGGGAGAGGGAAGGGTGCTTGGGAAAGGGATGAGGTGGTTGGAGGGTGGCTTAGTGATTGGGGATGCTCCCTTGGGACTAGGGGGTGGAGTAATGGGATGTGTGGGGAAGGGGAGTGGCCTTTAATGGGGGTAGGTGGGAGAGTGGTGGTTGGGAAGGGAGGAGAGAGAAAATTTTTGAAATTGGGTGTGGAGGAGAGAGAAAGGGGAGTGAAAGAGAGAGATTAAGAGAGGGATGGGTGGGATTCTCTCCCTAAGGCCTCTCACCTCACTAATGGATTTACTCCACCATAAAAATAAAGATAGAACTCACGAGATGGCAATTTTTCATTGATTGATTCATTACCTTGAAATGGGGGAGAATGGGGCCCTATATATAAGCAACCCACATTTTACAATAAGACCCTGACAATAACTCAATGACAAATAACCGAGGGGGTAGGGGGGAGCCCTTGGGCCAAGCCCAATGAATTGGGCCCAATAGCTAACTAGACAACCTAATGACACTCAAACTTAGGGAAATAAACACAAGACCTAGGAAGATGACTCAAATAAAAGGGAAAATACATCAAATGACTCAAATAAAAATTACATAGGACTCGAAATTAAATAATTAGACCATGCCGGATGCAACCGGGGTGAGGAGACGAGCTGTGAACGTGGGCATGGGAGGTGATGTCCCCATCATACTCCCGGGGTGCGGAGAACTCGCCTCCGTCGAGTAAGTGTCCTTCCCTCCTTGGAGGGTATAGAAGTGGTACTACCATCAAGTCTTCCGAATGAGACCGATCCATCCACCTGCCGAGATAGCGCTCGTATACCTTGCTCCTGGTGGTAGTGACCTGTTCATCCAATATTCGTTCAATGCGCTCACGCTGGTCTCTCTTGGCTGGTGGACTCTCCTCACGGGTGGGTGCTCTTTCAACGGAGGGAATAGGCTCAATATCCTCACTAGGTACCACCGTGGGTCCCTTATATGACACTAGGTCGGCTACATTGAATGTGGGACTCACTCCATACTCCTCGGGGAGATCTAACTCACTGACATTAGCGCCAATGCGCCTCAGGACCTGGAAGGGACCAGCCCCACGTAGCCTCAATTTGGAGATGACTCCCGGGGAGAGCCTCTCCTTCCTCACCATCACAAAGTCACCCACGTGGAATTCTTGGTGACACCGAAGGGAGTCAGCCTGCCTCTTATAGATCTCATTTTCCTTGCTTATGTGCTTGCAAAGGCTTTCATGCAATTTTGTGAATGTTGACATTCTAGGGGTGATGGGTGGACTTGGGCAACCAAAAGTAGACCAATCATGCTTTGACGCTAAGAAGACTTTGATGGAATGGGGAGGACCGGGGAATCCATAGGTGATCCGATCATGCATGGGGGTGACAAACGATGGGGGACCCGGACATCCATGAATACTCCTATCATGCCTACGACTCATGATGAGTGAAGGTGGACCACTACATCCGAATTTGGACCACTCATGCTTTCTACTTGACATGTGGGTGATATGAATTAATGGACCCAATATAATGTTCATGCCAATTGGTGTAGTAAGCCTAGACACATGCATGCTTTTCCCAAAGGTGACTTCCATGTGTATAGGTGTGGGACAACCCTTGAACTCCCATTGGAAAGGATCGAATGGATCTAAGAAGGTGGTCATCATGGGGTGGGGCACAACCTTATTACCTAGGGATATGTGGCCCAAGGTCATGGCTCCCAAGGTGTAACCCGGGTCTAGGATGGGGTGGATTGGGTCGAACATGGTGGGTTGGGATAGGGAAAGGTGGGTGGTGGATAAGGTGGTTGGGTCCCATGGGTTCTTTGACCCCCATTGGAAGGGATCAAAGGGATCATAAAAAGGGTTATCGAGGGGGAGGGGCCCTATGTCCTCAAGATCCTCAAGTGGTGGTGGGTCATCCTTCTCTAATGAGATAATTGGGCCGAAGTTCTTTGTGAGTGGGTCGACCATGAGGGAAGGGCTTGACTTTCCACCCGATATAAGAAGCTCCAAATTGAGGAGAAGGTCGGGTTCCTCGGGTGTGGGGAGGAATAGAAGGAGGTCACTAGTGTAGCATCCAATGGTGCAAACCGAGGTGATAGACCCGACATAAAGGTGTAGGAGGTCAAGGCTCCTAGATTGGTGGGCCATGGGGGTCAACAAGCCGGTCAACTCATATTGCCAAGCTAAGCCCTTAAGAAGGTCCTCTAAGGTTTTCACTTGGTATGATGTTTGGATTATGGTGTGATAGGAGGAGATATGCACTATGGGAAGGTTTTCCTTTATGGGAAAGCAATCGTGGGCCGTGATCTCTCTTATTGGGCTCTTCTTTAGCCAACTAATAAGGGGTTCCTCGAAGATGAGTTTGGCCCTAACTAGAGAGGGTGGTGTAAGGTGAAGGTCACCATGTGATGCTTCTTCTTCTTCTTGGTCATGGGTTTCCTCCAAGGTAGGGAGTGGGTTTGGAGTGTTCACCACTATTGGATCGGGTATGGGTTCCTTCTCTAAGGTGGTGAGAGGGTCTTTTGGTGGTATGGTGATGAGGGTTGGTGTATGGCGCACCCGGGGTGGATGGTAAAGGGAAACTTGGTTTGGGATAGGGAGGGGAAGTAGTGGGGGACTAGGACATGGGAGTTTTGGGGGAGGGAGTGGGAGATGGGTTGGTTGGGGTGCCTTGGGTTGGCCGATCTTGGGGGGAGTGTCCCTTATAGGGAAAAATGGAGGGGTAGTGGTGGTTCTTATTGGGGAAACTTGGTCAGTGAGGGGTCTCTTCCCCTTAGGATCGGCCAGTTGTGGGGGGGTGGAGGTGGGGGCCAATTGGGTTTGGATAGTGAGGTTTGTGGAAGGAGGTTTTGGTTGGGGTGTAGGGATCCTCATGAGATTTGGTGGAGAGGTGGATGCTTGGTTTATTTGGGTCTTAAGAGAGATGAATTGGTCGCGAAGTGTAGCTATGATGGTTGAGAGGTGATTTGTTGGGAGTGGTGGAGGTGGAGACCAAAGGGTGGTCTCAAGTTATCCGGGTGGGGATGGAGGAGTGGTAGTGCTCCTCGGGTTAGGGGTGCTTGAGTAGGAGGGGTGGAAATGTTTGGGGATGTAGATCTTTCTAAGTTCTAGCTTCATCTCTTCCCATGTGTGAATAGGTTCTTGGATTCCAACCCTCCTTAAGCCCTCTATGTGTTCCCACTTACTCTTGGCTTGACCCCGAAGTCGTCCCTTGGCCTTTCGGACTCTCGCCGGTCCATATACCCAAGTCTTTTCGAAGTAATTTTCTATGGTAGCCTCCCACCTAAGATAGTCACTAGAATGTGATTCATCAAAGGTAATATCCCTATCTAGGATGAAGTCCATGGGTGGCGAGTAGGCTAAGTAGGAGGTGGCCATGAAGATCGGGGGGATAAATGCAAGGGTCGGACTGATGAAGACTCCAATGCAAACGTGCCCTAGGACTTGACTTGATAGAGACAAGTCAATGACTTGCTCTGATACCAATTTGATGTGACACAACCTAGGACTCAACAAGCAAGCATAATTAAGCATTCAAAACGGACCGATAATGGCAACCGCTCACCCGATGCTCATTAAGACCCGGGGTAACTTGGCAATGCCAAGGGGAGGTTGTGTGGGCTGGGCCCTTACTGGTAGAGGGACAGCAAGGCCAAGGTTTGCTTCCCCAAGGGTATGGCTACCCAAATCAAGGGTCCGACGAAGTGCCAAATGGCACGGGTTCCACTCTCTTCCCACGATGATCACTTATAGCAAATGAGCTTAAGGATCGGGCTCTCGTCACGGCCAGCGGAGTTTATGAACTAATATTGAAAGAACAAGCATGAATTAGAGCAAAGTTTTGGAGCACTCACTCGACCGGTTTGAAGAAACCGGTCCCGCTCGGAGACGAGGGCGAGCGGGGAAGCGTGGGTTCCCCACACGCCGCGCCGGGGTAGCTTGACCTATTTAAGCTATTACAACACTACGCCCCATGCAAGGGGGGGATCGTGGGGAAGGGAAGATGATAGTTACATCCAAACACTACCTCCACACAGGGAGGAGCCTTCATCCGGCCAAGCGGGGAGGGGAATTTGAGAAGGGAACACCGAAGATGGGAGGTTGCCGATTCTGCCCAATGCTGTGGGTGCTGACAGGAGACTGATGAATTGACTGCTGCAACTGATACCGAATTTTGTTGGGGACGAACCCACCTGAAAAATCATCGTAGTAGGCCAGGGAAGTCGTCCAAATTTTATTAATTTCTTCTGTCATCGATGCTGGTCTGGGTGGAGGCCCGAACAGGGAGGCAGAGTCTTGGACTGGCAGCTCCTGGTTTCCAATAGCAGGTTGCAGAGATTGCCCCGACAGCTTCCGAACTCAGAATTGAGCACCGTCAGAGTCGTTGGAACCGTGGACGAGTCCTCTTCGCTGAAAAACTGACGGGGAAGCCAAACAATGTCGGAGAAGACTAGGAGACTTTGAACAATGACGATAGGTCGGTGCAGACTATGGGAAGTAGAACCGCATGGCTGAGGGAGAAAATTGATAACTCTCGCTACAGGATGCCGAATGGAGTTCCGCTTCTTGATTCTGAAAGTAGACAGAAGGAGAAAAAACTTTGCAGAAGGGATCTTGTCTTGATTCACGCTAGCTTTATCGTGGCAGAGCTTCCAATCACGTTCAGGTGCTCTGTCAGGAGAGATTCACGGAGTCGAGGGAGAACGGCTCTCCCGGGCAGCACGGTGCTCGGACGATGTCAAAACCACTTCCGTTGCGAAGAATACAAGCAGACGCTTCTGACTATAGCTCTTGGACCTCCAGGGACGCCAGGGGGAAGATGGGGTCACTGCTGCACTCCACTAGTTCTCTGCAGGCTCTCAGCCAAGGTGGAGGAAGGGTGATGGGGTGGCTGCTCTTGGTAGAGTGGAGTGGAGGGAAGGAGATGGGGGTGGCCTACTCAATGGGGAAAGGAGTTGGGCGACTTTGGGCTATGGAGGGAAGGGGATATTCAAATTCAAATGGTCTTGGGAGGTGGAGGGTTGCATGGGGGAGAGGGAAGGGTGCTTGGGAAAGGGATGAGGTGGTTGGAGGGTGGCTTAGTGATTGGGGATGCTCCCTTGGGACTAGGGGTGGAGTAATGGGATGTGTGGGGAAGGGGAGTGGCCTTTAATGGGGGTAGGTGGGAGAGTGGTGGTAGGGAAGGGAGGAGAGAGAAAATTTTTGAAATTGGGTGTGAAGGAGAGAGAAAGGGGAGTGAAAGAGAGAGATTAAGAGAGGGATGGGTGGGATTCTCTCCCTAAGACTTCTCACCTCACTAATGGATTCACTCCACCATAAAAATAAAGATAGAACTCACAAAATGGCAATTTTTCATTGATTGATTCATTACCTTGAAATGGGGGGGAATGGGGCCCTATATATAGGCAACCCACATTTTACAATAAGACCCTGACAATTGACTCAATGACAAATAACCGAGGGGGTAGGGGGGAGCCCTTGGGCCAAGCCCAATAAATTGGGCCCAATAGCTAACTAGACAACCTAATGACACTCAAACTTAGGGAAATAAACACAAGACCTAGGAAGATGACTCAAATAAAAGGGAAAATACATCAAATGACTCAATTAAAAATTACATAGGACTCGAAATTAAATAATTAGACCATGCCGGATGCAACCGGGGCGAGGAGACGAGCTGTGAACGTGGGCATGGGAGGTGATGTCCCCATCAAGCCTAGCCTAAGGATTTTCTTAGCTAGCATCTGGCTATTGACATGACCACCACACACTCCTGAATGCGCCTCTTCCACGACTTTCCAAGATTCATCATCATCTAGGCACCTTAATAAAACACCGGTGAGACCTCTTCTTTAGAGCACACCTCCAACCAGGGTGTATCGCTGAGCAACTCTTCGAATGGCTTTCTTTTCTTCAGCCGTGGCCTCCTTAGGATAGGATTGATCCTGGCAATACTTAGCAATCTCATAATATCACGGCTTTTCTTCATTGTCCAATTCTTCCTCTAAATCCAACAGCATGACCTCCTTATTCTTAATGATTCCACCTTGCTTAACCTTCCTAAGCACCTCCTCCTTAACACTAAGGAAAGCTGGATCCTTAATAGCTGGAGTGAGCCGCTTGTGAACAATGATAGAATGGGAATCCCTTTCGGGAAGGAAAACCAAAGAAGATGCAAGAGAAGCGAGAGCATCAGCTAAAATGTTATGTTCACGAGGAACGTGGACGAAGATTACTTTGGTGAAAAGCTTGGTATAAGCAGAAGTCAATTCCTTATAGGGTTTGAGTTTAGGATTGAGCGTACGGCACTTGGTGAGCACTTGGCGAAGAATAAGCTGACTATCACCTACAATCTGCAATTGGGTAACACCGAATTGATGAGCGGCCTTCAGTCCGGCCAGAATAGCCTCATACTCAACTATATTATTTGTAACTGGAAATACAAGCTGAGAGGCGAGCAGAATAGTGATACCCTCCGGTGATAGAAGAACAATGTCAATCCCTTTTCCTTTTGAATTCAAAGCTCCATCAAAATGTAACGTCCACATCGAATCGGATTGATTGACGGACATTAGTTCCTCATCTGGAAACTCTGAGCGAACATGGTCAAATCTAGGGAGAGGGTGATGAGCAAGATGTTTTGCTATGGCATAGCCTTTAATCATTTTTTGCTGAATGTAGTTGATATCGAATTAAGAAAGGAAGCCTTGCCATCGTGCTAATCGGTCGGTGAGAACGGATTTTACAAGAAGAAACTTGATTGGATTCATACGGGCAATGAGATGAATTTCGTGAGCTAAGAAATAATGCTTGAGTTTCTGAACTACCTAGACTAAAGCAGCACAAGTCTTCTCTATGGTTGAGTACCTCTGCTCACAGGGGTTGAGAAGCTTTGACAAGTAGTAGGCTGCCCTTTCTTTTCCTTCTTCGTCAACTTGGGCTAGGACAGCGCCTACAGAGTCATCCAGGATGAAAATGTAGAGAACAAGCGGTTTGCCTGGAACTGGCGGCCTCAGGACAAGAGAATTTGAGAGATAATCCTTCAATCCGTCAAAAGTTGCCTGACATTTGTCATGGCTTAGTAAGCTCGTAGAACGGCATACATCTTTGTGAATGCTAGGAAACAAATCGGCGAATAAATTGCAACCTCCCGATCAGTCCTCGAACTTCTTTCAAATTCTTGGGAGGAGTCATTTCCCTTATGGCCTTCGCCTTGTTGGGATCAATCTCGATACCCCTCTTACTTACGATGAATCCAAGCAACTTTCCTGATGAAACACCAAACACGCACTTTTTGGGATTCATTTTTAGCTGATACTCCCGCGCTCTTTGCAAGACTTTGGTTAGAACCCCGGGATGCTCAATCCTTGTTCTTGATTTCACTACCAGGTCGTCAACGTACACCTCTATATAAATGTGGATCATATCATGAAAAATTGCCATCATAGCCCTTTGATAGGTGGCTCCAGCATTCTTATGTCCAAAGGGCATGACCACATAGCAATAGGTTCCCCATGGTGTAGTGAACGATGTTTTCTCTTGATCTTCCTCAGCCAGGCGAATCTGATTGTAACCTGAAAAGCCATCCTTAAAAGAGAGAGTCGCATATCCTGCCATATTGTCGATTAAAACATTAATATGAGGGAGGGGGAAGTCGTCTTTAGGACACGCGCGGTTGAGGTCCCGAAATTCTATACAAATCCGCACCTTTCCATCTTTCTTCATGACTGGGACGATGTTAGCCACCCAATTGGGATAGAGGACAACTCTAACGAATCTAGCCTTATGAAGCTTATCGACCTCTTCTTTCATTTTTAATGCCATATTAGGGTGGAAATGTCTCAACCGCTGTTTGACCGAAATTGTCCCTGGCTTAAGCGTAAGTCGATGTTCAACGAGTGCAGGGTCTACTCCCGGCATATCTTCATAACTCCATGCGAACGTGTCCTTATATTCTTGAAGAACCAAAATAAGTGCCTCCTCTTTGGAGGGCGGCAAGTTCTTACTAATGAGGATAATCCTAGGGTCTTCTTCAGTACCCAAGTTTATTTCTATGGTAGGCTCATCTATTGAGGCTGATGGCTCATCGAATCTTCTCATGCCACTGGCAAAAGTATCAGCCTCGTCCTCATATTCTTCGTAACCTTCATCCCACTCTTCAATAGGGTCTTCATCATTCATGATCTCATAAACACCAAAACCCTCATTAAAAACACAAGTATCTTCATATTCTACTTCCGACAGGATAATCAGATTCTCCATAAATTCGGGAAGAGCTAAGCATGCCCGGCACCTTCTAGCTAGTTCCAACAAGAATCTACGGGGAATCTGCTTACCCTTGGATCTCTTATGTGAAGCTACCCCATGAGTCTTAAAACTAGAAGAGTAAGAGCAACTAGCCTGATCACTAGAATTCGACAAAGATGAAGGAGGTGAGTAAAAGATGGGTACAGAAGGAGATAAAGATGAAGACCCCTCATCGGAGGGGTAGAGAAGGTCCCCTAATGAATCTTGGAAGAGCGGCCCCTGGGTCGGGACACACTCAGGAAGAAGATAGGAGGTCTCCTCAATGAAGATGAAAGATTGGAAAGTTTGAAATTTGACATTTTTTTTCATTTTAATTTTCAAGAAGAAGGCAATGAGAGGGAGGGATAGGAGGTGGTGTTGAGAGTGACAGATTGACGAAAGATTGAGTAAATGATGACCCACACGGGGGTGTGATGGAGAGTTTAGAGAATTGCTCGAGGAGCAAGGGAGGAATCGGATGAGAAACTTGAAGTGAATCTGGAGACAAGGTTATCAAGACCGCGGGTGGTCTAGGGACATTTGAGCAAAATATTTGATTGAACAAATGGACAACCATCGTTGAATGAATGGATTTAATAGAGAAGAGGCCGGCCCACAGCCTATCTATGTTGAAGCCTTCTTCAAATGGCACATCAGGCTCCTCGGTATCTGTGTAATTGCTTAGAAGCTACCTCTTGTTCGTGATCGCTGCTAGCTTTTCAATTAATTCATGAATCAGTGGCTGCCATTCCGGATCAGTTGGCATAAACAGTCAGCTCAGAGCAATAGTGATATCGTTCATGTCGAGCCATCTATACCAGTCACATTCGGGGTCATCCATCTTTCTTCTTTTATCTGGCCGTAAGGACTCCATAGCTTTATATGTAACCAACGGGGCTAGGTGGCGAGCAAACTACCGTGCATGTACATCTTGACAATCCATCAATGAAGTGACTAGCGTGGTTTGCTCATCATTATGAGTGCCCCCTTTCATAAAGTGTGTTTGTAGGGTCCACGTAAGGGGCTGCCGATCTGTCTTGAGAGTGGAAGTCATAACAGCCCACGGCTCATCTTTGTCTTGGCTTGGCTCTTTGTACCCTAGGCCACCTCGGGGAATCATCTTTTGATGCCTGACGGGCTTGACTCTCCCCTGAAGATTAACACCCAGGCCTTTACCAGGTCTATACCCCATTTTCATCAGAATGTTCCATCCTGGTGTGTTCATCAAACCATTTTTCTTCTTGCCTTTGGATGGTTGTGGTGACATTTGGGTGGTAGGAGGGGTTGAAGAAGACGGCCTTACCAAGTCTTGCCGCAGATCGGCAACATCCAAAACTGAGAGCAAAGGCCTATTGGAAGGCCACATAGAAGGCACTGATGTTGCGGAATGTATATCTTCTGTCGGCAAAATGGGCATACTAGTGACTTTAATAATGCGCCCTTTGTGCGGAAATTGTATGCATTGATGATTCGTGGAAGGCACAGCATCAAGCTCTTGAATGTAAGGGTGACCCAAAATGCCATTAAATGTCAGGTCCATGTCCAGAATATGGAAATCTGCTGTGACTGAGACTGGACCCAAACCAACTTTTAAAGTGATCATCCCTAAAGGCGGATTCTTGGTGTTATCATAGGCTGTGATAGTGATTGTAGATGGCCGGATTTGACTCTCCAAAATGCCACACATTTTCAAGGTACTTGGTGGCAAAACATTAATGGATGCCCCAGTATCCACCAAACATTATTTCACTGCCACCTTGTTAATGTCAATAGTAATGCACAGTGCATATTTCATGGCCGGCTGCGGAGCCAATTCATGTTCATAGAAAGTGATGGCCGGTTGATTGCTGGCTGGACTTAAGACTATAGTGACATGTTCAACTGGGATGTCTTCGTTTACCATTACTTTCTACAGATATTGCCTCAAAGCCAGCTGGTGTGTAGTAGATCTTTTGATCAATTCTAGAATAGAAATTTGGGTCGGCGTTCTGTCCAAATGCTTCAATAAGTCATACTCCGTGCCCGGTGCAGACTCTTGTTCATGTTCTCCTTGCTCTTGTATCGACTCCTGCTCCCGCTGGGGAAACACTCGATGGAACATCCGTCCACTACGGAGCACCATTATTTTCGGAGCCTCTGTCGGGCCTAGAGTGGGTGAAGGGGTAGAGGAGGCAGAGGGAATGGTGTAGGGCGTGTTGGGTGCTGGTGCAGGATTAGCATGAGGAGGGGTTCTTATAAGAGGCCTCGCCGGCTGGGGGTTATCGAAACATGGCAACGGGGGTCGAGTGACAAAAAGGGGCCTTGGAAGCATGATGGCGGTGGACGGTACAGATTGTGGCGAAACAAGAGGGGTGACGGTTGTCAGCGAGGGGCGGATAAGGAGAGGTCTATTTGGTGGAGGGTTTTGGGTGAAGGGGAATTCGTGGGTTGGCGTAAAAGAAGAGGCCGTGAAAGAGTATGGTTAGGGTTGAGTGGCCCTGGAGTGCTGGAACGTATGAGGGGATGTGGTGGTTGGGAAGGGGGTACAGGTTGAAACCTTCTTAGCAATTGTGGTGGTTGTGGTTGACTGGAGTTTTGATTAATGGCCCTGATAGAGGCGCTTTCCTTATGCCAGCCTTGCCCTCTCTCCACTTCATGGATTGAGGTGACAATGTTTACTTGTTGATTTTGAACCGGGTGCTCCGGTAGCGGATTATTGACAATCCCCATATTTGGCTGGGGTGCAGGAGCCTGTTGTTGCTGGGGAACTTGTTGCTGCTGACCTTGCTGCAGGGGCTGTTGAGCTGGTGGTTGCCGAGGAGGCCTTCGAGCTTTTAAGGTAGCAATAACCCTCCTCATCTCATCCCAATAAATATCACCTTGATCATTCATATCATGTATGTAATCCTTAAAGTGAAAACAATGATCGATGTTGTGCCCCGGCTGCCGATGGAAGACGCAATACAGGGAGGTGTCTACATGTTGCGGCCATATCGTTCTTTCTTTAGGCAAGGTGAGTACGTTGGCGGCCATGAGGGCATTAAAAATATCTGATAGACTTTCGGGTAAGGGAGGGTATTGTGCTCTTCGGGGACCCAATGGTCTTCTTGGTTGTTGCAGTTGTTGAGGTGCATAGTTGGCTGGCGGGGGCATTTGGTGGTACTGTGTGGGTTGATTCTGTGGACTAAAGTGGGGTTGTTGTTGAGGAGGTGGAAGAGGCCGTACGGTCTGAGGTGGGTTATTATTTGGCTGGTGGACCTGGTTTTGGAAGGCGGGCTGTTATGGTGGTGGCCCTTGGTTTGGAGGGTGGCGGAAGGGTGTGGAATTGCCGAACGCCCTCACCTACTCATTAATAACAGTGCCTTCAGTGGTCGCACCAGTATTACCGACATTAACGTTCCTCTTTATTACCTTTGGTCTTGGCTCAAACATGCACATAATAGGTGAATCTTTCATCTGTGTTTTTATGAATCTAGCTCTTTCATAGAGCTCTTCCATAGTGCTCAACTTGTTCATGGCTAAAATATGACGGAACTGTGGAGTGGAGTTTGATATAATCGTCTTCACTTTCTATGTTTCCGACAGTCTGTCCTTTAATTTTTTGGCCATAACTCTCCACCTATCAGCAAACAAAATGAAGTCCTCCCCGGGCTTCATCTTTTCGGCAACCAGATCAGTAACAGATAAAGAGGGACCCACACGGTCCTTGTACTTCTGCAGAAACTTCTGTTGAACAGCATCAAAGTCACCAGCATCGGCCGGCTCCAAGGAGTAAAACCATTCTAATGCCAGGCCATCTAAAGACCGCCTAAAGAGATAAGCCAGAGAAGTCTTGTTATCTTGCCAGAATGATGCCTCATATAAGAAGTCTTTCAAGTGGATGTACGGATTACCCGTTCCATTGTACCACCAGAAATTCGGCATTTCTGATGGGGGAAGATGAAAAACAGGCAGAGTGGGAAGCATAACTTCGGGAGCGGCCTTGGGTGCAGTGACCTTCTTGAGCTGCTCCTCCATACTAGCCATCCTTTGGAGGAGCATAGTGTGGTTATCAGACTCGGCTAGGGCCGGACGAAAAGAGTATTGATTCGTCATAGGCCTTCTCAAGGATTGAAGAACAGGAGGTTGTTGAGGCCTAGCAATGGAGTGACTTGCCGGTTGGGCCGGCGTAGTCATAATAGGAGTTGATGGGCGCGAGGGCACCCTAGGTGCGACCGCCTGGTCGTTGGGAGAACTAGCGGAGTGGCCACCCATGGCCTGGGGAGGATTAGAAGATGGTGGGACAGACTTTCCTTTTAAAGCGGCTTGGGCCGCCTGGCGCTGGGAGTCATCCAACTGAGCAAGAACTTTGACAACATCATTAAAGTTGAAAGAAGGGGAAGCGTCCCCTGAAGTATTTTGAATGGTAGGTTGAGCTTGGGAAGAAGGCTCAACCTCCAGAGAAGTGGTGTCCACCATGTGGACCTGAGTGGGAGAAGGAATGTAGTTTCCCTCGTAGTAGGCAGAATCCTGAGAGGGAACCTCATAAAACGGGTCAGAGTGACCCTTCTCATAACTATCATAAGTATAACCATAGTTGGCCATATTGATTATTTTACCTGAACGAAATTTCATGCTTAAGGAGGAAGAAATAGGTTTCTAACAAGCAAATATACCCAAGAGATATCACCTTATCAAAATAATAAACACTCAAGTTGTAATGAGCCCAAAGTTCTAAGATTTTCTTTGAAGATTAAGGTGGATTTTATAATAAGCTCTCTCCTTTGAATGTGGGTTCTGGTTGAAGGTTTGGATATAATCTCCGGGTATCTAGGTTCTTCCTCTCTCCTCACCAATGTATGGGTCAACTATACTCCGGGTGCTTCAATGGTACAACCTACCCAGCGTCCGTGAGGGAATCCACGGGTGCGGGGACTTACGGAGGCTTGGTTTAGGAATTTTCGGTCCAATGAGACGGAATGCTCAAAGGAGGGTCTTTCCTTCACCAAGAGGGGGTATGACTCCTAAAAGTGTGGGGAGAGGAGGTCTCTCAAGCCGAATGCCCTAAATGCAGCCTAATGCAGGCAATATCAAGCAGATGATATCAAAATCAATCAAATGAATGAACAGTAGTAAACAGGGGTTCTGTGGGCACAGAACAAAAAATGATGACCTAGATAAGGTCGCTATATCGACAAGAAGCGACTGAGTGTCAGTCGCTAATCACTATGAACAGTGCGAACAGATAGCAACCAAAATAAAATAGCGCCTTAACGTGAGGCGCTAACAGTAGGAATGACGCCTGTGTACAGGGGCGTCAGATAGCAGTAATCAAACTTAATATGATGGATAAAAGCAATGATAATCCAAAAAAATGCCTTTTAGAAAGGCGCTGTACCGGTGAAAGACGCCTCTGGAAGGGGCGTCCAAATGCAGTAATTAGAAATCTGACGCCTTTGTGTGAGGCATTATATTGGGAAATGACGCCTCTGTGAGGGGTGTTAATTATAAAATGATGAAAATGCTCACAATAAAAATGGAAACAGCGCCTGTTCGAACGGTCGCTATATGTGGAAATGATGGCGGTATGAAGGGCGTTATTCAGTTCCAGAGAATCGTTAACCCTGATGACAGACAGAAATCAATTTCTTCTCTAATAAAGATGATATGGATACTACACATATTGGCTAATCTAGTGGGAGACGTGCACGTGGTGCACAAAAGGAGTGTGCTACGTGGAGCACGAAGGAGGGGCACGCGAGGGTGCCGAAGCAGGGGCACACGAGGGTGCCAAAGGGAGGGGAACACGAGGGCACCAAAGGGAGGGGTAATCAAACTAAAACAAAAAGAGTTCCACCGTGATCGCCAATTTGTAAACGTGTTACATAGACATTTTTAAAGAGAAATATAACGATGATTAAGGATGAATGATTATGCTAAAATAAGTGGGACAAGAAGGAAAAGGGGATGAGCATGAGATGCTCTATGGAAGGTGATCGCCAGAGGGGTTACCTCAGAAGAAGAAGGATGATCGCATGTACCTTGTATTGAGCGGGTGAGATTGGGGATTCTTCCTTCCTCCTTCTATCGGCTGGCCGACGAAGGCTGTTTATAGCTTGATTACCCTTGCAAGAAACATACAAAATGAACAAAGATATGGATTAGCCAAAGTGTGTAGTATCAATGCTCTAAAAATATGAAATCAATCAAATTAAGCATGAACACACCTTCTGTGTTTTGGTTTAAAACCCCTTAAGAGGAGTAACAAGGTTGGGAATAATGGATGCAGTGATATGATTATGCAAAGCAATTATACTAAAGAGTATCTCTAGCAGAGAACTAAAGAGAAAGGGTGCGTGTGTGATGAGATGAATATAACTAACAAACTCAAAGACTAAAAAAAAGGGGACGCCCTCCTGGTGTGTGTGCAGCAGTAAAGGGAGGAAAACAAAAAGCTTCGACTGCGGCAGTGGATGAAGATTATGCTGGAGGAAGAACTGTCGCCCGTGGGAGAAGAACGCCACTAGGAGGAAGAACCTACAAGGAAATTAAAAGAACTCTCTTCTCTGTCTATTCTCTGTTTAGCAAAAAAGCTTTCTGCCTGTTAAACTCTCTTGTTGTTCTTCTTCCTTTTTTTCCTCTCTCCTGCGTTCTCTCTCGCGCATGAGGGATTCAAGGGGTATTTATAGGGCCAAAATTCCTTGTATTAATATGATTAAAACAAGGCAATGAATCCTCAATAAGGAACCCTCTTCCCAATTGAACACAAGGTGTAAAATGGGGAAAGGATTACTACTGGAAAGAAGAAGGCGAAAGGGAGACGGAAGTGAAAAGACGACCCAACTGGAGGCGTCAATTGAAATGATGACATTCACACAGTCGTTAATTCCTGAAATTAATTATAGAAATAAAGGACTTTCCTTATTTAAAATCGTTAAATGACGCCTGTGTGAACGGGCGTTGAATAATCAATGCCCCTCATTAGGACGTCAATTACCTTGAGTTTTATTTTCATTAGCATTTGTTAAATCCAGGAAATAACGACCGTTTGAACAGTCGTCTATTTAAGAAAAATGCCCCTCATTAGGTCGTCAATTAAATGGCGCCCTCCCTCCAGGTGTTAATTTCAATTATTAAAGGAAAAAAACCAAGAAATTAGAATAAATATGAAGAAATTAGAAAAACATCATATTAAGCCAATATTGAAGTCCACTTTGGGGCGTCACATGGTGACATGAGATTTACCCAACATAGCATCGATTTTGGCGTGTCTACAAGTTGTATTTTGATGGTGCATCCAGAATTGATACTCTGGCAGCTAGAGCAGCTAGAGTCAAAGACGACGCAGGCATAGCCCTGAAGTCTCCCGAGGGGGAAGTCATATATAACTCCTGCTCAATAAATAAGCCCTGCACAAACAATGAAGTAGAATATGAAGCCTTGATTATTGGATTGCAAATTGCTCTGTCCATGGAAATTTGAATGCTTGAAGCGCTCGGGGACTCCATGCTAGTTGTAAAACAAGTGGGAGGGGAGTTTGATGTGCGGAAGCAAGAACTTCTCCCTTACCACCAATTGGCGTTATGCATGATAGTGAAATTCTACTTCATCAAAATCAAACACATCGTTCAAGGATAAAATGCTCAGGCGGATGCCCTCATGAAACTGGCCAGTTCCTTGGCAATCCCGCCAGTCACAAGCCTAAATATAACTATAATTAATAGACGTCAGGCCCCCAGCATGACGGTGGTCCTGTCTAATGAAGAAGAAAATGAAGTGGTGATTGTGGAGGATATCCAATAGCCCGATTGGTGAGAGCACCTCCTACGCTGGTTCCAGCACCAACAACTCCCGAAGGAGAAAGAGCAAAGAATGAAATTACTCAGAATCAAAGACTCTTACGAGTTAAGGAATGAGACTTTGTTCCAAATAATGGTAGATGCCCAGAAGAAGATTCTACTCCGCTGCTTGTCTATCAATGAAGCACGAAAAGTGATGAAAAAAGTTCATGCCAGGTCAGCCGGAGCACACCAGACCGGTCTGAAGAAGAAAATTGAGATAAAGAAACTGGGTTATTACTGGCCCACTATATTTGATGACTGCTGCAAGTTTGCTAAGTTTAGTCAAAAATGCCAGGAGCACGCCACCATGCCTACGAGGCCTCCAGTGCCGTTGCACCCCACTATCCCGAGTTGGCAGTTTGCCTAATTGGGCACGGATGTGGTGGGACCTCTGCCAGCATCCTCGTCAGGGTGCAAATATATTCTAACAGCCACGGACTACTTCTACATATGGGCGGAGACAGTGGCACTAAGGGAAGTGACAGGGGAGCTGGTCGCCAGGTTCTTCCGTCAGAACATAATATTCTGGTTCGGGGTCCCCAGCCGAATTATTTCTGACAACGACAGCCATTTCAGAAACCAGAAGGTATACCTGTTAGCCGACAAGTACAAAATTGATTAGAGGACATCAACCCCCTATAATCCACAGGCCAATGGGCTTGCAGAGGCATTCAACAAAACTCTCTACACCATGTTAGCCAAGACCATCAACTCTAGCAAGAGAGACTGGGAAGAGAAGATGTACGAAGCACTATGGGCTTATCGTACAGTCTATAAAACTCCAACCGGCTGTTCACCTTTCTCCTTGGTTTACGGATCGGAGGCAGTGGTGCTTATAGAGCTGGAAGTGCCATCACTGAGAGTCGCCATACAACACGGCTTGACGAACGGCGAACAGACAAATATAGAAAGAAGGCTAGAAGAGATCACTGAGCTTGAAGGAAGACGTCTTTGGGCGCAACAAAACATTCAACTATACCAAGCTCGAATGGCCCGTACTTTCGACAAGTTGGTCAAAGGGAGAGAATTCAAGAAAGGCGACCTACTGATGGTCAAGAGAGGAGAAGTAATGGCCTCCAACCCCAAAGGGAAGTTGGTTGAAAAATGGGTTGGACCATATGTCGTCTGTCGAGTCTATGAAGGGGGTGCCTACGTTCTCGTAGACCATAAAGGAGTCATTCAGTTCTCCCCTCTTAATGGAAAACATTTGAAGCTGTACCTTACAGCCTTGCCGGCATTTGAACATTGACCGAAATCTACCCTGGTCTAGTGGCACTCCGCCCTGGCCTAGCTCTCCAAAATATCCACCCAGCTCAGACCGATTCCAAGGCTGTTGGCTCGCAATTGCAGAGGACCCCACTTAGTCCCACTGGGCTACCACTATACACATGATCACCATGTTGTACCTTACATCCGCATCGGTGCATAAAGCATTTCCTTTGCGCTGGCGTTATCCCCACGCCTGCGAATACATAATTTTGGCGCAAGGCTTTATGCCCTAGTTGATATGTACACATCATCACCATGTTGGACCTTACGTCCACATCGGTGCATAAACCATTTCCTTTGCGCTCGCGTTATCCCCACACCTGTGAATACATAATTTCGACGCAAGGCTTTATACCCCAGCCGATATAATCACATCATCACCATGTTGGACCTTACGTCTGCATCGGTGCATAAACCATTTACTTTGCGCTGGCGTTATCCCCATGCCTATGAATACATAATTTCGGCACAAGGATCCATGCCCTAGCCGACATCTATGCACTATCACCACACAAATAGGTGAAGCAGTCGGGAGTGAACACCATACTTTAGCTCAACATTTTTTTTAAAAAAATGGTGCTTCAAATAAAGGTGCCCCGCCAGACTTGTTCGAAAATCCCAGGCGAGGGCAAAAATGGCTATAGCCCAGCGGTGGCGAAAACCCCAAAAAGGGCGCCGCAGGCAAAATTGGGTACCCCGCCACGTCAAAACCCGAAAGGGCACGTGGGCAAAAGCAAGAGGGGGCTGGTGCTAGTGAAAACCTGAAAGGGCACTTGGGTCAGTAATGTGGTAATCAAAAGTTCCTCTTCATCTTCATCCCTATGAAACTCCGGCTAAGACATTCATCACTGATCCTACCAGAGATCTGCTTCTCTCAAACAATTAACCCGGACCTTTCATCTTTGTTAATGACTAAACCTATCTTTTGCTTAGGCATTTATCCAATGCTGATGAACAAACCAACGCTGATTCTTGTCACCATCGGTAGGATCAATCAATGAACCATTAACCCAGACCTTTCGTCCTCGTTAATGACTAAACCAATCTTTTACTTTGGCATTCATCTAATGCCGATGAACAAACCAACGTTGATTCTTGTCACCATCGACAGGATAAGTCAATAAACCATTAACCCGGACCTTTCATCCTCGTTAATGACAAAACCTATGTTTTGCTTTGGCATTTATCCAATACCGATGAACAAACCAATGCTGATTCTTGTTACCATCGGCAGGATCAGTCAATGAACCATTATCCCGGACCTTTCATCCTCGTTAATGACTAAACCTATCTTTTGCTTCAGCATTCATCCAATGCCGATGAACAAAGCAACGTTGATTCTTGTCACCATCGACAAGATCAATCAATAAACCATTAACCCGGACCTTTCATCCTCGTTAATGACTAAACCTATCATTTGCTTCGACATTCATCCAATGTTGATGAACAAACCAACGCTGATTCTTGTCACCATCGACAGGATCAGTCAATAAACCATTAACTAGGACCTTTCATCCTTGTTAATGACTAAACCTATCTCTTGCTTCGGCATTTATCCAATACCGATGAACAAACCAACGCTGATTCTTGTCACCATTGGCAGGATCAGTCAATAAACCATTAACCCGGACCTTTCGTCCTCGTTAATGACTAAACTTGTCTTATACTTCGGCATTTATCCAATGCCGATGAACAAACCAATGCTGATTCTTGTCATCATCGGTAGGATCAATCAATGAACCATTAACCCGGACCGTTCATCCTCATTGGTGAATAAACCTATCTTTTACTTCGACATTTATCCCAATGCCGACGAACAAACCAACGCTGACCCTTGTCATCATCGGCAAGATCAGTCGGTATTCCATTAACCCGGACCTTTCATCCTCGTTGATGAATAAACCTATCTTTTGCTTCGGCATTTATCCTGATGCGGACGAACAAACCAACACTGACCCTTGTCATCATCGGCAAGACCAGACAGTATCCCATTAGCCCGGACCATTCATCCTCGTTAATGAATGAACCCATCATTGCTTCGGCATTTAGCCAATGCCAGCGAATAAACCAACACTAACCCTTATCATCATCGGCAAGACCGGTTAGTATCCCATTAGCCTAGACCTTTCATCCTCGTTAATGAATAAATCCATCCTTGTCTCGGCATTTAGCAAATGCCGATGAACAAACCCCCACTCGCCTCGGCATCAGTTCTGCAAATCAACTCATTGCCCTTGGCAAAGGTGGGCGATTATGTTTCAAAAAAAATGAATGAATGAAATGAGGCTTAAAATAGAGATGCCTCACCGAACTTATCTAGACATTCCAGATAAGGGCAAAAATGGCTATAACCTAGCTGTGGTGAAAACTCAAAAGGGCCCTGCAGGTAAAATTGGGTATCCCACCACGTGAAAACCCGAAAGGGCGCGTGGCCAAAAGTAAGAGGGGGCTGGCTTCGGCGAAAACCCGAAAGGGCCCTTAAGTCAGTAATGTGTGTTGTGACTCCTCTGTGTTGATGATGTTGATAATAAGCTTTACTTCATTGGCAACAGCTTGTTTTGATTGATTGGCAACTGTTTATGTTTTGATGAAACTGTCTTTATCAGATTGTTTGTGTGTTTCATGCATTTGTGCATTGTTCACTCCATAAAGTCTATACACTCTTTAGCTCAGTTCGCAACTGAGTCTGAAGTATGTACAGCCAGTGTATCAGGTCTACACATTGCACACACACAAGTCTACACACTCAATGTCTATACATTGCACTATTGTGTTTGTGCATTGTTTAGAATACAAGTCTATACATTCATATGGCATGTCTGCACGCTCAAGTCTGTACAGAGTTCTTGCCTATCTGACCATCAAGTCTATACATCATATGTTAAGTCTATACAATGCATGCACATTCATTCAAAGTCCATACATTGCCCTGTAGCTTGCACGAAACCAAGTCTGTACATTCACCAGCTTAACTTCCAAGTCTATACATTGGTGAAGTCTGTACATCCACCAGTTGAACTTTCCAAGTCTATACATCGGTGAAGTATGTACATCCACCAGTTGAACTTTCCAAGTCTATACATCGGTGAAGTCTGTACATCCACCAGTTGAACTTTCCAAGTCTATACATCGGTGAAGTTTATACATTCACCAGCTTAACTTCCAAGTCTATACATTGGTATCCTTACCTACATTGCACCTGCAAGTGTATACATTGCAGCTGAGTTGAAGTCTGTACAGCCCTTGCTTGGCTTAAGTCTATACATCGTGCACTCTCAAGTCTGTACAGCCCTTGCTTTGCTCAAGTCTGTACAGCCCTTGCTTTGGCAAGTCCACACATCGTGAAAGTCTATACATTCCTCATTGCCTTGCTTCATGCACCAAGTCTGCACATTCCTGTGGACGTCGAAAAATGTCGATGATGATCATACGGCATGCACGTCTCGACACTTGAGAGAAAGCCGAAGACGGAAATGCCAAATAAACCTCATGCCTTGCCCGATCAGGATGAGGACTCGCTTGGTGGTCCGCTAGCCGATGAGGGAGCCCCCCGGGCGGAAGATACGGCCACAACTCTACAGCCGGCCGTGTCGAGAGTCGAATCGAAGAAGAGTCAGGAACTCCGACATAGCCCGGCGTGCACCGAAAGTCACGTAAAGTCTGGGACCGAGCCCCAGAGGCTGCGAACGGAATATTATAGAGGCCATACATCGCAACCGGAACATTCTGGGAATGCCGACATTCATATAAATGGCCACGGCTTCGAGAAGAATCCGTTTAGTACTTAAAACGGCACGAAGGGGCCTTAAAACGGCGCGCCTTAAAACGGCGCGCCCCCCTCTTAAAACGGCGTGCCCCTTTTCTTTTCTTTGGCTACACGGTGCGCTCGAAGGGGCCTCCATCTTTGATGCTTAAAATGGCGCCTCTTTGAATATGGCGCCGTTTTAACCCCTTTGATGCTTGAAACGGCGCCCCTTTGAATGTGGCGCAGTTTTAACCCCTAAACCTATTCTCTGATGCGCTTCCCGGGCGTGCAATCGACCCATCCCGTCATCAATACGGTCCCCTGTTTCCTGCGAACAGCACATCGACGAACTACTTAAAATGGCTAAATGTCTGCTTCGATCCGTTGGGCATCCAAGCATGTTCTTCAAATGGAAATTCTCGAGCCCTGCACCGTCGAGCACTCATTCCGTCAGTCGGCCGCCCATTCCCCTGCAAATGATGAAAGCAACATGGCTCGCGGTGGATATGCCAGCGAAGGAGGAGGCCATGCCTCAGCCCCTCTCCCGGTCACACTGTAGCTGCGGCGGAGGTGACATCCACGACAGCGGCATTCGACACGGTGACCCCAGCAACGTCAGCAATAGCATCCGCGTCCTCTCGCGAGCCAGTCACGGCAGCAATAGGACATCCGGGCAGCAACGTCAGCAATGGCAACTGCGAACAGAACAAAAAGCCACGGAAACGGGAAGCTTGCTTCCCTGCTCTCCCTATAAATACAAGCCCCAGGCAAGAAGCAAAAAAAGAGGAGGGACGCTCTACTAGCGGCGAAGCCCTGCTCCGAAGTGTGGAGAAGAAGAAAGAAAGAGTGGGAGAGAAAGGGTGAGGAAGAGTGAAACCCAGCCGTGTGAGGGTGGGTCATTGTCTTTCTCCTCTTCCATTGTATTCTGCTCGGCGACGTCCAGCCCCGATGTAGTTCTTTCTGTTTAAGTGGAAATGAAGCATGGGGCCTTTAACCCCGATCCTTTCTTATCCCCTAAATCTCCCTTCCGCCGTGTTCTTGTGTCGACTTCAGCTCTCACGCGGTCTTCAGCCACGCGATCACGGCAACCCTCGGGTCACTGGAGTTCCTTTGTAGGCTGGCCCTCAGGACCTCCGGTCCCGAACGGGGGGAGTCGATGCGATCGCAACAACCCATGGGCCATCGGACTCCCTTGTAGGCTAGCCCTCGGGACCTCCGGCCCCAAATGGAGTAATTTTACTGGTGTCGTCGCTTATGCGCACACCGGGATGTTTCGGGGCCGTCGGAGTTTTCTCCGTATGGCGCACCCCATTTTTTTCCCTGGACCCTTCGGGTCTAGGGAAGATGCTGCCCAAATTTTGCCAGGCGAATAACCCATAAGAACGAACGAGCATAATAAACTCTGTGGGGAAGAGAACAGCATATGTAGAAAACCACTGAAACAAACCGAATCTCTGAGTTCTTGCATAAACTTTTCTAATAAAACACTTGAAGCATTCATGCTAATTCACCTCAATAAACGACTAAAACGATTAAACCCCCTTTTCATCAACCTAATCTTTCAAATGGATGAACAAACCTGTCATTAACCCAACCTGCAGGTGAAAGAACAGAAAACACACAGTCAAAAGCAATAAACCCTCGGGAGGGGCTAATCCGGCGCGGTCACCATTCCACCGCGCCGTTTTAACCCCCCCCCCCCCACAATAGCCCCATCTCCTTCTTTGGATGCTAAATGGCGCGCCCATTTCAAGTCCTTATCTTCCCATTTCGGCGCGGCCTTAACCGGCGCGCCATCCTCTTCGAGCCCAAATCCGGCGCGCCCCTCTTCTTGGCCAAAATTGGCGCGCCCCCCCTTGAACTCCCTTAAACCGGCGCGCCCCATGGGTGCCTCTACCCGGCGCGCCCCCTTACTGCCTCTACCCGACGCGCGCCCCCTGACTGCCTCTATCCGGTGCGCGCCCCCTGACTACCGCTATCCGGTGCGCCCCCTGACTGAACCCCGCGACCTGACCGCGCAGGTCGATCCGCGTGCTAGGGCGCACGTTGCCGAGTTCGGGCTTTGCACTTAACAACTCGCACCCCCAGACTGTGCAATGATGCCACGTGGTATCGGATGTGGACCTCGGGATCCCCGACATGGTCATGATCCGTGCACCTCTTGGGCCGATAGTTCATCAGCTTGACCCACTTCTTCCGGGATCCGATCCCGCACCCACATGAGATGTGCCGTACCTACGTCAGATATCCGAATGTCTTTGTTGTCACCTTCGATGCTTCGAATATGGACTCTCGATCGAATACTGGATGGTCCGTTAGTGACTGATATATATATATACCGGGATCTAATCCCGCACTTGCATTAAATTTGCCGCACTCGCAGCAAGTATTCGTATGGTTTTGAACGTCGTTTTGCATACCGATGCGGAGGGTTTAAATCATGTCAACCCAACTCGCATGCTTTAATGAAGAATGATCTTTAGGTCATTTGGCCCCTTTCCTTGGCGATTAATCAGAGGTCTTCCCCTCTCTGAGGGGATGTAATTAACGTCGTGGCCTTTATGGCGCGGCGGGTCTCCAGTCCCGACCCGATATCCACAATCGTCTGATTAGTCAGACGGAGCGCACTCCGGGCTTCGGACCACTCCAGTCTTGAAGCCCGAACACATTGTCACCTAGGTGACTGGCACGCCCTCGCACTCGATAAACTGATAAACCGATAAAAAGAACACCCCGATATCTTTCACGAACACGAAATCCAGTGCGTTCCATAATTCCTTACACCAAGTCTATGCATTCGTTGTGCATAGTCCATGAGCAAGTCTATACATTCATTTGCATTGCATTGCATGAAGTCTACACATTCCACGCTACTAAGTCTGTCTAAGTCTATACACTGCTTCTTCATGCATGGCACGCAGAGTCTGCACAATGCTTTGTCAGCAAGTCTGTAAATTACTATAGCACGCATGCAGAGTCTAGACAGTCATGAGCAAGTCTATACATCATGTTGCATGCGCGCATTCAAGTCTGTACATCGCATAGCATGCACGCATGTCCAAAGTCTGTATATTGTGCATCCTTTGATTTGAAGTCTGTACATCGTGCATCTATTGATTCAAAGTCTGTACAGCATATGTTCTTCATATATTGTCAAGTCTGAACATTGCACATCATCATGGTTGCCTTGATGCCGTAGAAAGTCTATACATTCTATTATGCTTGAAATTTGACGCCCATCAATACGGGCGTCCGTTCTGAAACTGACGCCTAGGAAAGAGTCATTTTTTTGTCGTGCATCACTTAACAAAGTGTATACATTGTCTGGTTGCATAACGCATAGTCTGTACATGATGCATTGTGCTCTCATGCCTTTTCACTGGGATTCAAAGTCTACACATTGTTGCACGTTGAGTCTGTCATTCAAGTCTATACATCCAATTGCAATGTACACACTTTGCTTGATGCATTCTTACTTAGTGCACCACAAAGTCTATACACTGCATTCGCATTCACAAAGTCTATACAGTGCAAAGTCTACGCAATGCATTACACCCTACAAAGTCTGTACAGGGTTTTAGACTTAAACTGATAATTCGATCCTCTATCTGACAGGTACTCTTTGTGAAGCCTAATGAAGGCACGAGATCCAAGGATGGACGAGGTGCCCAAATTGTGACACGTGGAAGCAGCCCAGCCAGGATGCTGCCATGTGGTCAAAATTTCTTCAGATCTGGCGAATTCTTTGGGTGGGAAATGTGGAAGCCACACGCCTTATCCAAATTGCTGCGGGTATATATATGAAGCCTCTTTCACCAGAAGAAGGCTGATTGAGACTAAAAAGGCTACAAGGCAGAGAAGCTTGAAGTAGCAGAGTGCCACTGTGAACAGAGAAGAAAAGTCACGATCCAGAGAGAAGAAGAAAAAGAGAGAAGAAAAGATTGAGAGATGAGTTGAGAGAGTTTGTTCGAGAGCTTGTAAATCAGTCTCTTGGTTCAGATACCAGAGCTGATAGTGCTCATTTTGAGCTACATTTCTTTTGGGTTTTCCATTTTCGTTTGATTCTATTTTTCCTGTTCTCGAACTCTTATTTTCAAGCTGTGAGTCAACGTTTGCTGAGGTGCTGCCTCTAGATGGGTAAGCTGTAATCCCCAGCGGGTTTATAGAGGTGCATCCTCTGGACAGGTGAAGCTGTAATCCTCAGCGGGTGAGACTCGGTCTCGGACAGCAAGCTATGAAGCTCAGCGGTCTGTAGGCAAGCTGTAAAGCCCAGCTGTTCAAGCTGTGAGTCAGCGGAATCCACACTCTAGTTGGAGTGTGGGGTGGACGTAGATCTCTGGATTGAGATCGAACCACCTTTGAATTGCTGTCTACTATGCGATTGCTTGTGGATCTTGTGATTTCATTGTGCTCCTTCATTTGTTCAATAGTTGCTCATTTTAATTCCGCATTATAGTATAACTGTGTTTTTAATTTAGGCAATCGATCTATTCACCCCCTCTAGATCCACTCTCCGTGGTAATAGAGTGCTTCCATCTAACATAACAGTTGGTATCAGAGCCTAACTCTTCTACAGGGACTTACAGCCCGAAGAGGAAGGTACAGATGGATGCTCAAGGGATGATTGCTGAGGGACATTTTACCACCAAGCCCCCTTACTTCGATGGATCAAATTATGCATACTGGAAGAATCGTATGCAAGTCTCTTTGAGGGCGAAGGACTACGAGATTTAGAAGGTGGTGAGTAAGGGACCTTTTGAGCTGTCCCCGAATGAGGATGTCTGGACCAAAGAAGAGATCCGAAGGTCTACTATGAACTGGAGCGCCATCAATGCAATTCAGTGCGCTCTGCACCCCACAGAGTTTTCCCGTGTATCATCTTGCACTTCAGCTAAACAGATGTGGGATACGCTGGAGGTCATCTATGAAGGGACCTCTTAGGTCAAAGAGACGAAGGCGAACCTCCTGGTGTCAGAGTATGAAGCCTTCAAGATGAAGCCCAATGAGACCATCAAGGAGATGTATGCTCGACTGACAATCATCACAAACGGTCTCAGAGGGTTTCTTACCCTATGACATTGTATGGAAAATCCTGCGTTCCCTGACTCATGTTTGGCACACTAAAGCTACTGTAATGGAAGAGTCGAGGGATCTGCGCAACACCAGGGAAGATGAGTTAATTGGTTTGCTGATGGCTTATGAAATTAATCTGCCGAAGATAGATGAAACTGAGAAGAAGAGAAAGCCGATTGCACTGAAGGCTGGTGCCAGCAAATCCAGCCGATCCAACAGTAATGGATCATCATCCAAGGAGAGCATGTCTGGAGAAGAAATAGTAGGTGATGATATAGCAATGATCACCAGGGAATTCAGGCGATTCCTCAGGAAAGAAGGAAGGCGATTCAGCCGAAGAAACTATAGTGGCGGCCGACGAGATAAAAGGTATAAATCCAATCCTGCTAAGCAAACTGAATCTAATGTGTGTTACCAATGCAGGAAGGCTGGCCACCTAAAAGCTGATTGTCCGGAGATTCAGAAGCTCAAGAACAAGTCCAAGAGAAAGAACACTAAAGGGAAAGCCATGGTGAGTACCTGGAGTGATGAGGACGAAGGTAGCTTGAGCCACAACTCAGACAGTGAGGGAGAATCAGAAAAGCCCATTTGCCTCATGGCAACCAGCTCTGAAGATAGAGAGGAAGACTCAGATGAGGTATCCTCTCGATTCGATAATTTCACTATTGCTGATTGGGTAGATGCCTATCATGAAATAGCTGATAAAGCAGATGATATTAGAAAACATAATAGGCATCTAAGAAGAAAAATAAATGCCATGCAAAATGACACAACTCTAACTGATAAAATTGCATGCCTTGAATTTGAGAATAATAAGCTGAAACTCACATGCTCTGAAATAGAAGAAATCAAGTATGAGTTAAAAGCCTCTAAAGAAGAAAATGAGAGGTTAGAAAAAGAAACTGATGAATGGAAATTGAAAATACAGAAATATGAGAGTGAGATGAAAATTGTGAGTGAAAAATATGAAGCTGTCCTAAGTGTGAACACCGAACTGAAGAAATCTATTGAAGATATTCAGAAAGATAATGAGGACAAGCTGAAAATTATTGAGAAAATGACCCAAGGTTCAGACAACCTAAATGCTTTGTTGGGGTCAAAAGTCAATTTTAGGAAAGAGGGTCTCGGATTTAATTCAAGTGCAACTAAAAGCTTTGCAATGAAGACTATTTCATTTGTCGCACAAAAAGAGAAAGGACCTCTGATTAACATGAATTCAAATAATTCTGTGAATAAAACTGTGAACCTGAAGAAGCCCAGTGCTGAGGAGAAGGGAAAGCAAAAGATTGGTGAGCCTAGTAGAGCTGGTATATCCAAGCCAAATCCTAAAGCTCAGTCTAAGGTTAGGGGTCAGCCTACACATGCATATAAACCCCATGGTAAGGTCACCAAGTCTCCACCATCACCTCAATATCAGAAGAAGACCCAACACACACCTGTGAATAGGTCAGCAGGGTCAAAGGTACAGAGGAGACAAAATGCATTTAGGAGTCAACCCAAGCAATTCTACCGACCCAGAGCTCAGGCCCACAACAATGCACAGTCAACCTATTTTAATAGGTCAGATTGGACTAGAACTCCGGGGAGGTATACTGGTCTTGCATATCAGGCTACACAATATCATAGACCTTACACAAGAAATTGGGTTGGTGGGTATGGCAATTGGACACCCAGGAACTTGCATTTGTTTAGCCAGCCCAGAAACTACTATGGCCACAATTTCGTGAATGCACCCTGGCCAAGGCACTGGCACAGAAGCAATAAATATGTTAATAATTATACTAGTGCCAACAAGAAGAAAAACAACAAAAAGAAGAGGAATGATAATGGAAAGAGATCTAAAAAATCCACTGAACAAAATTCTTTTAAACAAATGTGGATTCCAAAAAGCTTGCTTTCATGTTTTAACTGCATTTCATCTGCTATGGAGCCCAATCAGACTTGAGTTCCAAACTACTCCACCTGATTGTGTGTGCAGGTATGCCTGGCAGCCAAGAACAATCTGTGGTACTTGGATAGTGGCTGCTCCAGGCATATGACAAGAGATAAGGCCAAGTTCTGCATGCTGACAGAGAAACATGGAGGCCTTGTCACCTTTGATAGCAACACAAAGGGTAAGATTGTCGGGACAGGTAAGGTAGGTAAGTGCACTACCTGCTGCATTGAAGATGTCATGCTGGTTGAAGGTTTAACATATAACTTACTTAGCATCAGCCAGCTATGTGATAAAGGGTATAAAGTTCTTTTTGACTCTCAAGGCTGTAAAGTTTTTGAACCTGATTCCGAAATTATTAAATTTTCTGGTAAAAGAATAAATAATACTTACATGATAGACTTAGATGATATACAACATTCTAACCTATGCCTTACTACTAGCAGAGAGGACTTAGCATTCTTATGGCATCATAGGTTAGGCCATGCTAGTTACACAGTATTACATAAATTGTATAAGCACAGCATGGTTAGGGGACTTCCTGAACTTTCTTTTAAGAAAGAAAATAAACTTTGTGATGCATGTTCTCAGTCCAAGTTAACTAGGAAGTCATTCAAATCTAGAACAGAAGATTTATCCTCTAAACCCTATGAGCTGATACATATTGACCTTTTTGGGCCAACCAGGTCTGTCAGCTTATCAGGAAGGAGGTATGGGTTTGTCATGGTAGATGACTTCTCTAGATACACTTGGGTATTTTTCTTGTCACAGAAAAGTGATGCATTCACAGAATTTCAGAAATTCTATCTTAAGATAAACCAGAAAATTAAAAATATTTTAACTGATCATGGAGGTGAGTTTGAAAACTCACAGTTTGAGGATTTCTGCAGGTCAAATGGAATTCATCACAAGTTCTCCTCACCAAGGACACCCGATGTCACGTCCCGACGCGGAATACCGGGATGTACAGTCAGAAACACGCTAGCACAAAAATTAAGTTCTAAAACTGCTCAATGGAATAGAAGGATTCTAATCTTCTTATTACAATAATCAACTGATTAAACATAACTTCCAAACTCATTAATACATCACCTGATCTAATACATAATTAGAACACAAATGCAACACTAAAGGTAATAACTGGAAATACTACGGTGCCAACATGGCAACCTAGATGGAGGCACACTCTAGTAGCACTCAAATCACTCCCCGTCCGAGTGAACGTCACCACCTGAGTAACCTGGAAAAGGGGGAAACAATACTATGAGCCAACGCTCAGTAGGTAATAACAGGCAAGTGTAAGTGATTACTGATTTAATTACATGTTATATGAAATGATAACAAGGAGAAAGATAACAAGAGCAAGAACACTGTAATAAGATCTTGCAAAGTCAAGAATCAAGAGATAACAATTTAGGCAAGGACAAGAACTTTACTATGAACAAGTAAGAACAAGAACAAGTGTAGAAATAATAATTTGGCCAGTAAGCAAGTATATCACGCATGTAACATTTCCACTTTCAAGTAATAGCAAGTAGAGTAACCACAAGTAAATCATAGAACAGGAAAAAGTGGAAAGTGTAAACTAGTAGAGAGTAGTGGACAGCCCCTAGATTAATCACATGTCAAGTACTGGTGCCAATGCCACACCTAGTCAACCACCTCCATGGGGATACAAGTAGTGTTCGGGTGCTCCTCCCAGGACTAGACCAAGCCCTTATTTGTTTGCCAGACATTGATTTATTTGGATCACAAGATCCCACGAATCTAGACTTCCACATTTCATGGCCAATAAATTTCAAAGAACAAGCTATCAAGTAATAAGCACAGATCTGATTGAATATCGAAATAACAAGAAGTATAGAGAATTCAACTTTGGCATAATGTTTAACGACATATCGAGTCGTGGAAACCAAGAATGAAAGGGTAAGTAGGAAAATGCAATAATTAGATCATTCTTAGTTCCATGGTTAAACATTTTATTCTGTTGGTTAACAAGTTTTCAGGCTGTTAAGAATTCAAGTTAAATTTAACCCGATTACATTTTCATAAACTCAAATGTTTAACATGATAATTATACGTTCAAGTTCAATTGCATGATTACACTTATAACAAAACCAATTACATGCTGTGGGTAGCTAACTAATTGATAAAAACACTAAGGATTCCAACAAGGACTCAGTACGTGGCGGAGGTAATCGATCCGAAGATCACTCGCGCAATCGTGCGACCATCCCGATAGGCGTAGCCTAACGTTCGGACAACACCTTTTGATATACTGGAGCCTTGAGGGATAAAAATTAACTTACTGCATTCAGAAATAAGAATATACAATAATCTGATAGAAATAAGATAGCTAACGGCTCAAAAATGAAATTTTGTGTATTAACGCGCTATACCCAGGTAGCGCGTTTATCAAGAACGTGCTATGGAAGTATAGCTCGTTCAAGACAGGGCCAGAAACCATTTTAATTTGAAAACTGGATAAACACAGGGGTTCTACAAGTTAATATACGTATAACTTAACTTATAAGTAACTGCAGGGACATAATATAGTTTGAAAAACATGTCAGAAACGTTCTGTTTTAACCCCTGGAAGATCGGGGTCAACAGGAAGAAGGCGCTATATGTCCCTAGCGCGACCTGAAGAACGCGCTAGGAAAACATAGCACGTTCTGGACCAGGAAACTAAATGCATAAAATTTGAAATCTAGATTAACAGGTGGGGTACTAACTATTAGTACTACTCAATTAGCATCTGAACAACGTAAAAATTATATAAGTATATTGTGAAAACATTCAGAAGCTAATCATCATAATTCTGGAATCAAAGATTTAAAATTCTGGAATCAAAGAATATCGGGAACTAAAAAGAACATGAAAACCCTTTTGATTAATTTGAAAACTGGACAAAGATGTTTTCTAACTGAACATACGTCTTATATAGCATCTTACAGCAACCATATAACATCTTACAGAATTATAATTTGCACCAGAGGGCTTACGACTCGACCCCTCAAGCGATTGGGGTATGAAGCATGTCGCGCCATAGGGCCATAGCGCCTTAATGAAGAACGCGCTAGGTAAAGCTAGCGCGATCCCAAAAATCGGAATATATTAAAATTTTAAGGTTTGAACGTGTTCTGCCAGGGCTGGGGGTCTACAAGATTGCGCTATATCGGGCTAGCGCGTTAAAGATCGCGCCCCTGGTACATAGCGCCTTAACGAGCAGAGAACGGGATTCAAGATCCCTTGATTAGAATCAACATAACTCCTCTATTTCTTCATGGAATTAAGCAAACGAGATATCAATGGAAAGACAGGAAAGAGATAAACAAGATGACATGCTTAATTTCATGTTTAGCCTGTGATTAGTCACGGGGATTCAAGCTTAGACTAAAAGGGCTCACTTAAACCTAACAAGAACATAAGCTTGCTAAAACGAGAAATTAACCTAGCATGGTTGATAAAAATTAGGGCTTTCTACGTAGGAAGGAAGCTAACAAGATGAGGATTCCATTCATATATAACAATAAGGTTTAGGTCTGTTAAAACCTACCTCAATTAAAGATCTAAACTTCAGCAAATAAGAAAACCCACGAACTAGAAGAATATCCTCCAAAGATCGCTTGATATCTCTCTCAATACTCTATAAAATTTAGGGCTTTCAGTCCCAAACGATAGATCTGGTCAAGCAGATCAAGATACTATATTTACATGCTTCATTTGGTGAAGGGTACCTACCTTAATCAAGGATCAAAGAGTTGGATGAAGAAGAACCAAGAACGAAGAACACCTTCCACTAAATCGCCGTATAATCCCAGATCTGGACTCCTCGTCGATTGACCCAGCTACCAAATGAAACTAGACTCTTTAAGCTTTCTTTTAATACCTAATACACCTTCTGGATCCTTCCAGGAAGGGTGAATTTCGAGCTAGAAGAGACGTGTAACTTACGCCGCCGAAATGCTTGACCTCGATCAAACTCATCTAATCACTTCTATCCTGGTTAATTTTACACGAAATTGGTTAAGGGTTATTAAACTACCAATCAATACCTTTCATTTGCCTCTAACCTCATCGAATTTAATTAAGGAATGAGTTCTAATTTCATGTTTTAAGGTGTAGGTTACTATAGAAGTTACTATTGGGGGTTGGTGGATTCTAATCCCAATTAAACTCTAGATTTGACTAGGTTAACGATTTTATTAGGGTTAATCATAGAAGAAAAGTTTGTTAAGCAAATGATCAGCTACCCAATTACCATTTTTCGAGATTTTAATACTGTCAACTAAATTCCACTTCACTATTCATTTATTAATAAAATATTAAATTCGAAATTCAAATTCCAAATTCCCTCTTTTAATTTCATTTTCATTCCAAATCAATTGCATTTATGTTTTATTTCATTCATACCTTATTTTAATTTGGATCACATTTCATTTTCATTTCAATTTAAATTTTTAATGGTTTATTTCCATTTCTATTCATTTATTAATTCAACTTAATTCAAATAAATTCTTAAAAATTCCAATTTGAACAGGAAATATTAATAAAAATTACTAATTAAATACGGGGTATTACACCCTCCCCTACTTAAAAGAATTTGGTCCTCTAAATTCACTGCATTAAGATGCGAAAATAAAAGAATCTGCTCACCTAGAAAAGGTCGGGATACCGCTTCCTCATCACCTCTTCGGATTCCCAGGTAGCTTCTTCGGTCCCACGCCGACTCCACTGAATCTTGACTATCGGTATAGCTCGACTCCGGAGTTGCTGCTGCTTCCGGTCCAAAATCTTTATTGGTCTTTCCTCATAGGTCAGATCCTCCTTCAGTTCAAAGTCCATATGTTGAATAACATGAGTGGGGTCGTACACATACTTCCGCAACATAGAAATATGGAAGACATTGTGCACTCCAGATAACTGAGGCGGTAATGCCAATCGATAAGCCACTTCTCCCACTCTATCTAGAATCTCAAATGGGCCAATATACCTTGGACTCAGCTTGCCACGAATACCAAATCTGCGAATGCCTCTCGAAGGAGAGACCTTTAAAAACACATGGTCACCTACTTGGAATTCCAATGCCCTTCTTCTATTATCGGCATAACTCTTCTGTCTTGACTGAGCCACTTGTAACCGATCTCGGACAATACGGATGTTCTGTGATGATTCCGAGATAAGATCCGGTCCAAGCCAGTGCTTTTCGCCCACCTCGTCCCAACACAACGGGGATCGACAGCTTCTTCCATACAAAGCTTCAAATGGGGCCATCTGAATACTAGACTGATAGCTATTATTGTAGGTGAATTCAACCAATGCCAAATGCTCATTCCAATTACCACCGAAGTCAATCATACATGCTCTCAGCATATCCTCCACTATCTGATTAGTTCTCTCCGTCTGCCCATCTGTCTGTGGATGGAATGCCGTGCTGAAATTCAAACGAGTACCTAAAGACTCTTGCAGTCCCTTCCAGAAATGAGAAGTGAATCTAGGGTCTCGATCAGATATTATATTCACTGGAATACCATGCAATCTCACCACTTCCTTTATATACAGAGCTGCTAGAACATCAACTGTCCATTTAGATTTAATGGACAAGAAATGGGCTGACTTTGTCAGTCTGTCGACGATTACCCAAATTGCATCAAAACCACCACGAGTTCTAGGCAGTCCCATGATAAAATCCATACCAATACTCTCCCACTTCCATTGGGGTATATCGAGTGGTTTCAATTTTCCTGCCGGTCTGAAGTGCTCGGCCTTGACTTGCTGACATACCAGGCATCTACTCACAAAATCTGCCACTTCTCTTTTCATATTCGGCCACCAAAAGGATCTTTTCAAGTCTTTGAACATTTTAGTGCCTCCAGGATGAATCGTGTATTTAGATCTATGGGCTTCTTCCAGAATCTTGTTCTTGATCTCAGCTACGTCAGGTATACACGTTCGTCCTTGAAATAGAAGTCTTCCATCGTCGAAAATCAGGAAATCCGATCTGCTGCTCAATTTTCCCTTGATCTCCACCAGTTCGGGATCATTATCTTGCAAAGACTTGATCTCCATTAATAATTCAGGCTTAAGTTGAATCTGAGCAATCAAAACCCGATCATTGTCAATATTAAGATCCAGACTAGATAACTGTTCCAGTAACTTCCACTCTTGCATCATCAAACTGGATAACTTTGCTACAGGCTTCCGGCTCAATGCGTCTGCCACCACATTACCTTTACCAGGGTGATACTCAATAGAGAAGTCAAAGTCCTTCAAATATTCCAGCCATCTGCACTGTCGCATATTGAGTTCTTTCTGAGAGAACAAATACTTCAAACTCTTGTGATCTGAGAATACCGTGAAAGATTCTCCATACAAGTAATGTCTCCAAATCTTCAAAGCAAAGACAATAGCTGCCAATTCCAAATCATGAACAGGATAGTTCTCTTCATGCTTCCTCAACTGCCTGGAAGAATAAGCAATTACCTTCCCATGCTGCATAAGCACACAGCCCAGACCAATTCCAGATGCATCCGTATAGACCACAAAACCTCCTTCACCAGAAGGTAAAGCCAAAACAGGTGCCGTAGTCAAGCAGTCCTTCAAAATCTGAAAACTTCGTTGACAATCTTCTGACCATTCGAACTTGTTCTCCTTGCGGGTTAATCTAGTAAGAGGTACCGCAATCTTGGAGAAATCTTGAATGAATCTGCGATAATAGCCTGCCAGGCCTAAGAAACTTCTGATCTCGGTCACACTAGTAGGCTGTTCCCAATTCTTCACTGCTTCCACTTTAGAAGGATCAACAGAAATACCTTCCTTGGTAATAATATGCCCTAAAAAAGACACCTCTGGCAACCAGAAATCACACTTACTGAACTTGGCATATAACTGATGGTCTCTTAATAACTGCAGTGCCAATCTCAAGTGTTCGGCATGCTCTCCTTCACTCTTGGAATAGATCAAGATATCATTAATGAATACCACGACCCATTGATCAAGATAGGGTCTAAACACACTGTTCATCAACTGCATAAAAGCTGCCGGTGCATTCGTTAATCCAAAGGGCATAACGACAAATTCGAAATGACCATTCCTGCTGCGGAAAGCCGTTTTAAAGATATCCTCTTCCTTAATCCGCAACTGGTGATATCCCGATCGAAGATTGATCTTAGAAAAGAATTGAGCTCCCGCTATCTGGTCAAATAATTCATCAATCCTCGGCAATGGGTACTTATTCTTGATAGTCAACTGATTCAATTGCCGATAATCGATGCACAGCCTCATCGAACCATCCTTCTTCCGAACAAATAATACAGGGGCTCCCAAAGGGGAAGTACTAGGGCGAATGAAACCCTTCTCAAGTAACTCCATCAATTGCTGCTTCAATTCTCTCAACTCCGCAGAAGACATACGATAAGGAGCTTTAGAGACAGGAGAAGAACCCGGAATAACATCAATGGAGAAGATAACTTCCCTCTCAGGCGGAAGTCCAGGTAGTTCCTCAGGAAATATATCGAGAAATTCACGGACAACAGGGATATCTTGAATCTCCACTTGCTACTCTGGAGTAGCATAGACAAAGGCTAGAAATGCCTCGCAACCTCGCCTCATCGGTTTATCAGCACGAAGGGCCGAAATAAGTGAGGCGGAGCGATGGTATCTAATTCCCATAAATGAAAGATCCGGATGTCTATTAAAAGACACCGAGCTAGAACTGCAGTGAACATTGGCCTCATGCTTGGCCAACCAATCTGCTCCTAGGATTACATCATAATCCTTCATGTCCATGCAGACTAAATCAACTGGGAAATTCTGATCATCAATCATAACCTTACTAGAAGGATAGAAATGCTGAATTGCTGATCTAGAGCCAATAGGTGTAGAAATTTCTAATGGAGAATTCATCAAAATAGGTTCCACAGCTAAAGACTTAGCAAATCTCCGAGAAATAAAGGAATGCGTTGCACTAGTATCAAAAAGAACAAAGGCTGGCTTGTCGAGTATATCGAGAGTACCTTCGACGAGTCCACCTTCTTCGGCTGTATCTGCTTCATCTACCTGAAGTGCTTGAAGCTTGCCTTGCGGCTTCTTGAAGAATTGAGGCTTTGCCGGTGTAGCTTGCTCCGATACTAACGGACAATCTGGGATACGGTGCTCCCTACTCCCGCAACGAAGACAGGCGCCCAACTTGCGCCAGCACTCCTCCATCCTATGACCAGGACGGTCACAATATCTGCACACACCCTTAAAGGGTACAATAGGGCCGGGCTTCCTTTCCTCTTGCTTCGGCATCTTTCCTTTCCATGATCATGCTCCGGTCCACGAACTTGACCCACTCGCGGGCCTCTTCTTGATAAAACTAGGTCCGACGTTGCTTTTCTTGAAATCCTTCGGCTGCTCTTTCTTCATGCCTTGGCCTCGGATCCTCTCCGTCATCTCGAGAGTGTCTTCCAGAACTTGCGCCTTTCTTACCATCTCAAAATAAGTCGATATCTCCATAGGTGCCAATTGGTTGATATAGTGAAGCTTCAACCCATTAAGAAAGCGCTTCGCCTTCATCTTCTCAGTGGAAATGAGATGAGTAGCATATCGAGACAGTCTGGAAATTGTGCTTCGTACTCGGCTACTGATAAGCTCCGCTGTTTCAGAGCCGCAAACTCGGCCGCCTTCTTCTCTTGCACTCGATCAGAAAAATACTTGCTATTGAAATGTTCCTCGAACTCTCCCCAAGTAATCGGCTGATCTCCGAGTACTGCCTTAATAGAGTCCCACCATGCACATGCATCACGTTCCAGTTGGAAGGTCGATAATAGGACACGTTCTTGATCGGTGCATTGTATGACCTCAAAAATCCTTGCCATATCATCAAGCCAATGTTCGGCTTCGTCGGGATCGGTCGATCCAGCAAATCTGGGTGGATTCATTCCACGGAAGTTCCGGTATAATTCACCGGTGCCATGATGTGCTGCTCCTGCCTGAGCCACTTGCTGCAATGCCTGCGTAAGGCCTTGAACCGTGCGCTGCAAATTCCTCCACTCCGCACGATCGACTGCCATTTCAAAAGCCTACACGAAGAACAGATCACTTAGGGTCAAGAAAGCAGATGACAACACGATTAAGGTATGAACTTAACCCAATTTCTACCCAATCTCACCAGGTCGGGTTCTAGATTTTTACAAGGGTATGGATCCTAAGACACACTTAGAACCCTAGAATTTAGAAAACCTAGGAATATTAAAACTTGGCTCTGATACCACCTAAACTGTCACGCCCCGACGCGGAATACCGGGACGTACAGTCAGAAACACGCTAGCACGAAAATTAAGTTCTAAAACTGCTCAATGGAATAGAAGGATTCTAATCTTCTTATTACAATAATCAACTGATTAAACATAACTTCCAAACTCATTAATACATCACCTGATCTAATATAGAATTAGAACACAAATGCAACACTAAAGGTAATAACTGGAAATACTACGGTGCCAACATGGCAACCTAGATGGAGGCACACTCTAGTAGCACTCAAATCACTCCCCGTCCGAGTGAACGTCACCACCTGAGTAACCTGGAAAAGGGGGAAACAATACTATGAGCCAACGCTCAGTAGGTAATAACAGGCAAGTGTAAGTGATTAATGATTTAATTACATGTTATATGAAATGATAACAAGGAGAAAGATAACAAGAGCAAGAACACTGTAATAAGATCTTGCAAAGTCAAGAATCAAGAGATAACAATTTAGGCAAGGACAAGAACTTTACTATGAACAAGTAAGAACAAGAACAAGTGTAGAAATAATAATTTGGCCAGTAAGCAAGTATATCACGCATGTAACATTTCCACTTTCAAGTAATAGCAAGTAGAGTAACCACAAGTAAATCATAGAACAGGAAAAAGTGGAAAGTGTAAACTAGTAGAGAGTAGTGGACAGCCCCTAGATTAATCACATGTCAAGTACTGGTGCCAATGCCACACCTAGTCAACCACCTCCATGGGGATACAAGTAGTGTTCGGGTGCTCCTCCCAGGACTAGACCAAGCCCTTATTTGTTTGCCAGACATTGATTTATTTGGATCACAAGATCCCACGAATCTAGACTTCCACATTTCATGGCCAATAAATTTCAAAGAATAAGCTATCAAGTAATAAGCACAGATCTGATTGAATATCGAAATAACAAGAAGTATAGAGAATTCAACTTTGGCATAATGTTTAACGACATATCGAGTCGTGGAAACCAAGAATGAAAGGGTAAGTAGGAAAATGCAATAATTAGATCATTCTTAGTTCCATGGTTAAACATTTTATTCTGTTGGTTAACAAGTTTTCAGGCTGTTAAGAATTCAAGTTAAATTTAACCCGATTACATTTTCATAAACTCAAATGTTTAACATGATAATTATACGTTCAAGTTCAATTGCATGATTACACTTATAACAAAACCAATTACATGCTGTGGGTAGCTAACCAATTGATAAAAACACTAAGGATTCCAACAAGGACTCGGTACGTGGCGGAGATAATCGATCCGAAGATCACTCGCGCAAGCGTGCGACCATCCCGATAGGTGTAGCCTAACGTTCGGACAACACCTTTTGATATACTGGAGCCTTGAGGGATAAAAATTAACTTACTGCATTCAGAAATAAGAATATACAATAATCTGATAGAAATAAGATAGCTAATGGCTCAAAAATGAAATTTTGTGTATTAACGTGCTATACCCAGGTAGCACGTTTATCAAGAACGTGCTATGGAAGTATAGCTCGTTCAAGACAGGGCCAGAAACCATTTTAATTTGAAAACTGGATAAACACAGGGGTTCTACAAGTTAATATACGTATAACTTAACTTATAAGTAACTGCAGGGACTTAATATAGTTTGAAAAACATGTCAGAAACGTTCTGTTTTAACCCCTGGAAGATCGGGGTCAACAGGAAGAAGGCGCTATATGTCCCTAGCGCGACCTGAAGAACGCGCTAGGAAAACATAGCACGTTCTGGACCAGGAAACTAAATGCATAAAATTTGAAATCTAGATTAACAGGTGGGGTACTAACTATTAGTACTACTCAATTAGTATCTGAACTACGTAAAAATATTATAAGTATATTGTGAAAACATTCAGAAGCTAATCATCATAATTCTGGAATCAAAGATTTAAAATTCTGGAATCAAAGAATATCGGGAACTAAAAAGAACATGAAAACCCTTTTGATTAATTTGAAAACTGGACAAAGATGTTTTCTAACTGAACATACGTCTTATATAGCATCTTACAGCAACCATATAACATCTTACAGAATTATAATTTGCATCAGAGGGCTTACGACTCGACCCCTCAAGCGATTGGGGTATGAAGCATGTCGCGCCATAGGGCCATAGCGCCTTAATGAAGAACGCGCTAGGTAAAGCTAGCGCGATCCCAAAAATCTGAATATATTAAATTTTTAAGGTTTGAACGTGTTCTGCCAGGGCTGGGGGTCTACAAGATTGCGCTATATCGGGCTAGCGCATTAAAGATCGCGCCCCTGGTACATAGCGCCTTAACGAGCAGAGAACGGGATTCAAGATCCCTTGATTAGAATCAACATAACTCCTCTGTTTCTTCATGGAATTAAGCAAACGAGGTATCAATGGAAAGACAGGAAAGAGATAAACAAGATGACATGCTTAATTTCATGTTTAGCCTGTGATTAGTCACAAGGATTCAAGCTTAGACTAAAAGGGCTCACTTAAACCTAACAAGAACATAAGCTTGCTAAAACGAGAAATTAACCTAGCATGGTTGATAAAAATTAGGGCTTTCTACGTAGGAAGGAAGCTAACAAGATGAGGATTCCATTCATATATAACAATAAGGTTTAGGTCTGTTAAAACCTACCTCAATTGAAGATCTAAACTTCAGCAAATAAGAAAACCCACGAACTAGAAGAATATCCTCCAAAGATCGCTTGATATCTCTCTCAATACTCTATAAAATTTAGGGCTTTCAGTCCCAAACGATAGATCTGGTCAAGCAGATCAAGATACTATATTTACATGCTTCATTTGGTGAAGGGTACCTACCTTAATCAAGGATCAAAGAGTTGGATGAAGAAGAACCAAGAACGAAGAACACCTTCCACTAAATCGCCGTATAATCCCAGATCTGGACTCCTCGTCGATTGACCCAGCTACCAAATGAAACTAGACTCTTTAAGCTTTCTTTTAATACCTAATACACCTTCTGGATCCTTCCAGGAAGGGTGAATTTCGAGCTAGAAGAGACGTGTAACTTACGCCGCCGAAATGCT